>JARCFY010000004.1:111550894-112800894 GCA_029233225.1 Lepidodactylus listeri | reverse complement strand
ACAACTTTGAATAAGTATGGCCCCCAAAAGCTACAACAGATCATTGATACTGTCCCAGCAGTTGATGTAAGTAAGCATGCTTGAGCAAATCTGGAGAGAGTAGATGCCCTCCAGGCAACAAGGGGGAGGCTCATGTTGAAGCTGAATTTGGTCTACTGTAGGCAAAAATGAACATTTGGATATGTTCTATTAATAAAGCAAATGTCATTAAAATACATGGCTTTTTATTTACTGTGATTCAATGTTGTAAACGTTTCATAATTACAGTTATAAAAATTTCATTTAGACACATTGCAGATTTGCATTTTAAGCACTGTTTAATCACATAATCATAGACTTGGAAGGGATCTCCAAGGTCATCAAGTCCAACCCCCTGCACAATGCAGGAAATTCACAAATACCTCCCCCTCCACACCCACAGTGACTGCTGTTCCACACGCAGAAGATGACACAAAACCTCCAGGATCTCCAGCCAACTGGTCTGGAGTAAAACTGCTTCTTGACCCCAAAGTGGCGATCAGCATTTCCCTGGGTGAGTTAAGAAAGGGCCACAAGAACTAAGCACTAAGGCAACCCTTCCTGCCTTCCCTCTCATGATCTGCTCAAGTTCACAGAATCAGCATTGCTGGCCATCTAACCTCTGTTTAAAAACCTCCAAAGAAGGAGAGCCCACCACCTCCTGAGGAAGCCCGTTCCACTGAAGAACCGTTGTATCAGGAAGTTCTTCCTAACATTTAGCTGAAAACTCTTTTGATTTAATTCCAACCCGTTGGTTCTGGTCCAACCTTCTGGGACAACAGAAAACGGACACTGGTACTCACTGTGAAGGGTCCTTCTCCTCTGAGGTATGGAGGACATCTGCATGGGTTATTCCCACCGTGCCATTAGGGAGGCAGGAAATAGTTTTTTCCCCTTCCTGTTGGCGCCTCCGGAATAGCCCATCTCTAGTTCTGGGATTCCGGAAGCCGTGTTTGCAGCCTAACTTAACTGACCTTGCCCTATAAAATATAACTTCAAACAGTAATAATATAACTGGAACTGTAATGACATCAGTAACTCTGTTAATGAATAACAGGATATAACTGAATAATAAGAAGAGAAGAAGTCAGCACAGAATGAGGAAAGAGAAGATGACAGCAGGAGGGCCCAGATGTCCTCCGTATCTCAGAGGAGAAGGACCCTTCATGGTGAGTACCAATGTCCATTCTCCCTCTGAGGTGGAAGACATCTGCATGGGACCTCCCAGAGCAGTGTCCCCTTTTAGCAGGGTGGGTCGTCATCTTCTTCCAAGGACATGACGTGCTATAGTATTCTTCTCCCGAAAGCTGCATTGGCCGATGCAACACTGTTTATTTTGTAATGTCGCACAAAGGTAGAAATGGAAGACCAGGTTGCGGCCTTACAGACCTCTTCTATCGATGCTCTGCTGGCGAATGCTGCGTTGGTTGCCGCACTCCTGAAGGAATGTGCTGTGATGCCGCTGGGAACTGGAAGGCCTGAACCCCGGTAAGCCTCAGCGATGCAGGATTTCAGAACTGAACTGATGTTTGTCTTGGACATCTTTTCTCCTCTATATGGAGGAGAAATGTTGATGAACAAGGATTCGGACTTCCTCCAGGTTTCTGTCCTAGTCATATAAACCTTGAGAGCTCGTTTTACGTCCAGAGTATGCTGAAGTTGCTCTTTGGGGTGTTTCGGATGAGGACAAAAGGTAGGTAAACAGATTTCCTGTGAACGATGGAATGTCAAAGCCACCTCTGGGAGGAAGGAAGGATCACTGCGAAGCACCACTTTCTCCTTGTGAAAAACGCAAAGGGACGATTTCACTGATAAGGCTCCAAGTTCGGACACTCTCCTGGCTGATGTGATGATCAGGAACAAAACCTTCATCCTTAGCCATTTGAACTCTACCTCTCTGAGAGGCTCAAAGGGTGCCTTGGTAAGAGCATTCAAAACCGTGTTTAATCTCCATGATGGAAAACGGTGCACTTGAGGCGGAGACTTGACCAAGGCTCCCTGTAGAAATAACAGAATGTGAGGGTGCTTGGAGAGTTTGAACCCCTCTATGGAAGGCAAGACCGTGGATAGTGCTGCTACCTGTCTATGTAGGGTAGATGCTTTTAAACCGGTGTCCAGGCTGTCCTGCAGAAACAACACGATGGATACTGCCGAGGGAGATAGGGGGTTCATCTTCTTGAGCCTGCACCATTGCATGAATGCTTTCCAGGTGGTATTGTAGATATGAACTGTGGATCTACGTCTGGAAGAGAGAAGGGTGTCCAGCACCTGCGGGGAGTACCCTAGAGTCGTGAAGTTGCGCCGCTCAATCTCCATGCGGTCAAGGATAGCCAGGCCGGATCCGGATGCCACACTGGTCCCTGTATCAGCATGTCTGGGGACACCGGGAACACCAGAGGTGGAAGTATCGACATCTCCTGGAGTGCTGAGAACCATGGCCGGTGAGCCCATCCCGGGGTCACTAAGATTACTTCTGCTTGGAATTCCTTGATTCTGCGGATCGTCTGGGAGATCAGAACAAACGGAGGGAACACGTAAAGCAATCCCTGTGGCCATGCTGATGTGAGAGCATCCGTCGCCTCTGCTGACTGATGATGATAACGGGAGAAGAATCTTGGTAGCTTGTGATTCAGTGGTGACGCAAACAGGTCCACCCTCGGATGTCCGAACTGCTTCGTCAGGGTGTCGAAGAGTCTTGGATGGAGAACCCATTTTCCCTCCTGGATGGTTTCCCTGCTGAGCCAATCTGCTTGGACATTCTTGATCCCCCTTATGTGTTCGGCTCTCAGAGACGCCACCGTCCTTTCTGCCCAGAAGAGGATCCTCATCGCCTCCTATGCAGTTGGGAGGATCGGGAACCTCCCTGCTTTTGATATGCGCTTTGGCGGAGATGTTGTCCATCCGCACCAAGATGTGCTGCTGTCGCAGAAGAGGGGTGAAGTGACGCAGAGCAAGGTAGATAGCTCTGAGTTCCAGGAGGTTGATGGGCAGTCTCTGTTCGGATGTTGACGAGGATCCCTGGACAGGAGAACCCTCTAATGTCGCTCCCCAGCCCAAAAGACTGGCATCCGTGAAGAGTTCTCTAGAGTGGCAACTGTAATAATCCTTGCCGGACAAGAGATTGTCTGTCCTCGTCCACCAGCGAAGGCTCCTCTTGACCATGAGGGGTACCTTGAGGTTGATGTTCCTTTTCTCCATGATGGAAAACTGATAGGGGCGCAGAAATACCTGTAAAGGTCTGGCATGCAGGCGAGCCCATTGTATCATGTCGATACACGCAATCATGAGTCTCAAAAGTCTGGCTAAGTCCATGAGAGTAGAAGTACTGCTGCGATAAATCCTCAGGACGAAGTCCTTGAACTTCTGGGCCTTGGAAGTCGAAAGGAATAGGTTGTTGCAGGATGTGTCTATCACCATACCGAGATGCTTGAGACGTTGTGCTGGCGACAGCAAGCTCTTTTCGATGTTTATGATGAATCCGTGATTCTGTAGACACAGTACTGTCTTCTTGGTATTCAGGACTGACTCTGACTGAGTGTAAGCTCGAACCAGAAGATCGTTCAAATAAGGATGTACATGGATCCTTTGGTTCTGGAGATGCACCACCGGGTTGACAATGAGCTTGGAAAACAGTCGGGGTGCAGTGGAGAGCCCGAATGGGAGTGCTCTGTATCGGTAGTGCAGACCGTAGACACAGAACCGGAGGAATCGCTTGTGCGCAGGATGGATAGGCACATGAAGATAGGCTTCTGTGAGATCTATGGATGTTAGAAATTTTTGAGGCGATAGAGAGTCTGCTACAGACTTCAGAGTTTCCATGCGAAAGTGCCGCAGTTTGATGTAGCTGTTCAGGAACTTGGTTCCAGAATCGCCTTCCAATCTCCATTCTTCTTGGGCACCATGAACAATATAGAGTAGACACCCCAGCCTCTCTCGTTCACGGGGACTGGTTCGATGGCTCTGATCTCCAACAGATGTTGTACAGCCTTGGTGACAATGGATCTCTTGTTCACTGACTTGCTTGTCGGCGATTTCAGGAATCTCTCTGGAGGTTGTTGCCAAAACTCTATCGCGTATCCCTGCAACACGACCTCTACAACCCAAGCATCCGCTTGAGCCTCTGACCAGGCCTGGGCAAAGTTGCTCCCACTGGAATAGGGGCACCGTCATGCCTGATTGGGCTTGGAGTCTCTGTCCCCTCTGTTAAAGGGAGGCTTGTGGAACCTGGGAGAGAAGGAGCCACGTTTACCGGAATGTTTGGACGGTTCCCAGGATGTCTGTCTGGTGTCCTGGCGGAATCTAGGCAGGGAGTGTTGGGAACGAAAGGATTTAGGAGCCCATCTGTCTGCATGTCGTAGAGACCTGGGCATGGCTTTTTTCTTATCCCTGGTCTCCATCAGGATACTGTCCAGTGCTTCTCCAAACAGGTGATCACCCTGAAAAGGATAAACCATTACAATAGATTTGGACAAGGCGTCAGCCTGCCAAGCACGTAGCCAAAGAAGACGTCTTGCCACTGCTGTGGACGTGGTGGCTTTAGAGGCAAAAAAAATAATGTCCAGTGTAGCATTTGCTGTGAAGGAGTTAGATTTGAGGATGCACGAGGCACCCTCCAGCAGAGCACGATTGTCCTCAGGAATGAGTTGAATGAGCTTTCGCACCCAGACAATGGCTGCCCTGGATGCAATAGAAGCTGTAGCCGCAGCTCTTACCATCATGGCGGCAGCCTCATGAATCCTTCTAAGAGTTGCCTCAACCTTCCTATCAGTCTGATCCTTGATGGTACCTTGGCCATCTTCAGACACCAAACCGGAAGTCTGGAGCACCATCACGGGGCCATCCACGGGCGACACCTGTAACAATTCTTCTGCATAGTTAGGTAACACATACAATTTCTTGGCAAATGCTGGAAACTGTTTGTTCACTACTGGCTTATCCCATCCCGCCCTCAGCTGATGCTCTAAGTACTCAGGGAATGGGAAAACCTTCTCAGTGTATTCCTCAGGGGGAAAAAAATTCAACGTTACCACCAGACTTGGACTTATATTTGGCTCTTGCTGCCTTCTGATATTCAGAGGGTGGCAGATCACGCAACTCAAGGGCCTTAATGGCTTTGGTCAGAAAGTATTGATAGTCCTCTGCCTTGAAGAAACAGCTGGACTGTTCAGGTAACTTTAATTCTTCCCCCTCCTCGTCAGATAAAAATTCGCCCTCCACCCTATCTTCTAAGGGAGACACAGTGGATGCAGTTTCCTCCCCACATGGGTCCCTTGGGGTCCTATGAGGGCAAGGGAGGGGACCGTTTCTTGCCGCCTTGGTTGGCCATCCAGAGGGGGAAGGGACTAGGTGACCCTGATGAGGGATCTTCTCTTGGGAAGAGGCTAGGGGTCTGGCATGGATCTGAACCATCTCTTGCTGGATGGTCTTCCTGATGACTTCCATAAGATCCGAGGAATCAATGAGGACCCCATGGCCAGGGAGCTTACCACTTGCTGCATTTGTCTCGATGTTCCCTGAGGGAGCTGAAGGAAAGTGCGTCTGATGACCTTCAGGTGTGGAGTTCCCTGGGGTAGCTCCGTGGAGAGACTCCGAGCACGAGGCCGGGTCCCCAAAATGGCCGCCACCTTGCGGGCGCGTGGAGAAAATGGCAGGCTCTTTGTCCTCTGGCTGCTGGGGGTGCTTCTTGGTGCATGGCGCCACCGCCAAGCCAGTCATCGCCGCTGGGAGCCCGCGATCATGCAATGAAGGCAGATCGGCTCCGGAGGTTTCTCGCACTGCGGTGGCATGCATCTCCCGCTCCTCGTCTGAGGAGAAAGCGTCGGGGAGCTGTTTTGCCACCATCGCAAATGGTGGTGCGCTCTGCTTCGGGTCGGAGACCCCTTTAAATCTTTGCTCCGGAGGAGCAGAGAAAGGAGCTGAGTGAAGAAAGTAGTGGAGAGGAGCAAGAGAGAAAGAAACAGGGAAAGAGCAAGGCAAGGCTGGAAGGAAAAATAGTTGGTTGAATTAACCTAGAGCTAAGCTAGCTAGTCTATGCTGCTGCTCCCTAAAGAGGCAGGAACAGAACTGGAGATGGGCTATTCCGGAGGCGCCAATAGGAAGGGGAAAAAACTGTTTCCTGCCTCCCTAATGGCACGGTGGGACTAACCCATGCAGATGTCCTCCACTTCAGAGGGAGAACTCTGCACCATCCTCTGTATGACAGCCCTTCAAGTACTTGAAGATGGTTATCACATCCCCTCTCCGTTGTCTCCTCTCCAGGCTAAACACAGGAGGAGGAGGAGGACCCCCTTTTACATTTTTTATGCATGTACGAGGATGCTACATATCCACACACAAGCACCACCACCATACTTTTAAGTTGTGCTGGGTTTCTGTCCAGTCCATGGAACCAATCTGAGGTATAGCTGTAAGCAGTAGACTAGTTGCTTTATTTGCATTTTCCTTCAGCGTCTTTAGCACCTTATCCACTGAAACCTGCAAATACAACCAAAAGCCAGTGAATTCACTTACATATTTTATGACAATACATTTCCCCCTCAAATATAAGCAGCAGATCAGACTTCTGTTGAAATAACGGGGATATCAGACTCAAAGCAAAATTACATTCTTATTCAAAGTTAAGACTAAATGACTGGGCAAAAGCTATCCATACAGATGTAAAGCAAAAACACCATTTATCATGGTACTAAGTAATTTTTAAATGAAAAATCCAATATGAAGTGTTCCTTCAGTGGTGATAGTACACCCTCTCTAACAATAGGTTATGTCAACACACCCTGGAGTCAAGATGTAAGAAAGTGCAATTTAATTTACGATGAACTGGTGACTGAGTATGCCTATATGGCCCAGCTTTTAAAGCTGTGGGCGGAGGGGAAAGAGTGGAAGATTCAGATTTGGGATGCTCCTCCAAACAGTTCTACCAGTACACAGTTCCAGCTGCTGTCCTGTTCTTTCAAATGGGTGCAATCTGGAACACCTTTCCTCTTCATTGGACAGGCCAGCAGAAAAGCCTCAAAGAGCTGGACTCAGGGCTCTACAGCTGCCAATGCCACCCTCCTCTCTCATTATTTTTTCTTGCAAACCATCTAACTGGATACTGATAGGAAGAAATTATTTTTGGCTTTGTTCTGGGAATAACTAATTTAAACACTCCAATAACCTTTTCTTCTCTGAAACCTAAATTACAAGATTGATTCTTCCTCTACTTTAGCCAGGACTCTAGATGAGTGTTCTAAAATCCTTTTGTTTTCAGCCACTGCCTGTCAACTGGATGGGGTAATGTCTCCATTTTTTCCACATCCACAATGTAAACAGCTTATGGGACAAGTAATGACTATGCATGTTCTCCTTACGCAAATGTAAGGAATGCCTGTACCCAGACTGCAGTCTGGACTCTATTCAACTTTCTGCTGGCGAAAAGAGGGAGGAAGGACCCTCTGGGCCTCTGAAAAGGCTGTGCCAGGATTATAGGACCCAACGGGGCAAAAATCACAGAGGGTGCAGCTGATGGTGAGAAGACAAAGTTGAGTGTCATTGAGCAGAAAAGCAGGTAGGATCCTTTAAAGTAGTTAATTCAAGAATGATGCTTTCTGTATAGAGAAGTTTCTAAAAACTGAAGAGGGCATCAAACTGGCACTAGGCCAGCTGTTCACAGGGCAGCATGTTCTCCTTTTTATCTCTACTTCCACAGCCATCTTGGTGTGGTGGCTGAGATCAGCTGCAGAACTGAGCAAGCATCCTACACACATCCATATTCTCAGATCTCCTTCCTCGTTCTGGGCTAAGCTCAAAAATATTACAACATGTCGAATAACAGGAAAAGCATCACAGCTGGCTTTCTACAGAGAACTCACACTGGTTTTGACTATAATAAGAAACTTTTATGGCAAGAAGCAGAGATAGCTAGGTAGAGTCATCTTCTGTTAGTTTAACAGGCTGAGTCTAGTACCACTGACCTCTTTATCAATCTAACCTACGTCACAGGCTTGGTGGAAGGATAAATGGAGGAGACAAGAATGATGTACACTGCCATGAGCTACACAGGTGGATAAAGATGTACTAGATAAATTAATATGTTTACTTCTCATAGGATTTATCGCCTATACAAAGTACGTGGCTGTACACTGCCTGACACTTTATCAATCTAAAACAAAGCCCCATTGTCAACAAAATGATTACTTATCTTCATCTGAACCAAGCCTGAGTCCAGAGGCACCTTTAAGACCAACGAAGTTTTACTCTGGGTGAAAGTCTTTGCATGCATGCACACAAAAGCTCAGAATAAAACTTTGGTGGTCTTAAAGGTGCCACTGGACTCAGGCTTGGTTCTATTGTTCAGACCAACATGGCTGCCCACCTGAATCTATTATCTTCATCTGGTACATGTAGAGAACATTCAGAATTAACATTATTTATAGTGGCTTTATTTCCCCCCAAGCCTGAGGTATGGCAGTCAAGTGATTTATCATATTATGAACATCATTCCTGTGCTATGACTCACTGTGGCTTTCTTTCTAGGACCCACCCAAAGCCACCTGCACCACTTGGACCCTGGATTTAGTTTCCTTGCACTGCTAATGGGATTAGCTGTTAAACATTTCTCTAGTAACAGAACTATATTCTAGGAAAGGGGTTAGCAGCCTTCTATAATTAAAGAACTGAACTGTGTCAACATTTAGAACAAGAGATCGGCAGCGAGTCAGTATGAGAAAGCCTAGCTGCATAACTGAAAATATGCAGCTTAACTAGTGATAATGGACACGATGATTAATCTGTAAAGTTTCTGCAGTCCCAAAACTGGTTGTTGTGATTCCTTTATTAGTAAGTGGCACACACAAAGTCTCACACTAAGTAATAAATGCCATGGGGCACTCTGCGCAATTGTTTTAGTGCACTGGCCTAAATGAATTGTTCACCTCTGTCATTTCCGTTTAGGTAAAGGACCCCCCCCCCCGAGCCCAATACTTTCATAAAAATCCTTGCCTGCTACCTAAAGCTTGGCTCTCATAGTAAATTCAAGATAATGGATAGGGGAGGTGAGACTTTTGTTAATTCCCTTCTCCCACTGCAGACCTCTGACTCCCTCATACTGGGGAGGGGGAGGTTTCCTGCCCACCAGGAGAAGCATTTGGGGAAGCATTTCAGGCTGCAACAGGATGGGGGCGGAAGATGATAAAGAATTGTTCCAGTGTGGAAATGGCTTCTGTCAGTAGAGATTTACCACAGAATCCAAACTCACATTTGCTTAGTGCATTGTGACAGTCAAAAGTGCTTCACATCCATTATCACAGTAATCCTTACATCAACCCCGTAACATAGGTCAGTATTATTACCCTCATATTGCAGGTGGGAATCAGAGGAAAGAGACCTCGTGACAACAGCATGGATAAGCTGAAACTTGGAACTGAAGGCTTTAAGTCTTCGCTAACCTGCTACACTAGCTTTTAAAAGTGTTTCATGATCTGGAATGGTAGGACTTCAGCCATGAATCATACACATTTAAAATATTTACAGACTGCCTTTTCCTATAACATACACTCTGGCCTTCCATAATTATCTACTTCTTGTTTAGATGGGACTCCGCTATTGCATCACTCAACATTCATTGTTTCTCAAGGTTGGATAAAAATTATGGCTTCCCTATTGGACCAGGAACTGTGAATTCTCTTGAAAGCTGCGTGTGTATTAAACTGTCTGTAAATAATCTATAAAGTACCACTCAGAAACAGCAACACACCAACAAAGGAAGACCAGGGCTCTTACTCACAGCTTCTTCATGCTCTTTCCAGCAATCATAGTCTGTTGCCATAGCGATACTTGCGTAGCAGAGGCTGGCTTCCTTTGCCAGAATGACTTCGGGGGTAGTAGTCATGTTGATAACGTCTCCCCCCCAGCTGCGAAACATCAGGCTTTCTGCCCGGGAACTGAAACGTGGCCCTTCAATTGTGATCATCGTCCCCTTTGAGTGGCATTTGATCCCAAGCTTCTTTGCAATATCCATGAGAACCTTTTAAAATGCACACACATACACGGCAAGAATAAAATTATTTGTAAGGGTTTTTTTTTTTTTACCCTGCTTTCCCACCATATGTCAACCTCAAGCTGTCTTAGATAATTCATCAGAAAATATTAGCAATACACACACACACAGATGGCGGGCAGATTTCTCAATATCCTGAAGGAGAAATTACATTTCACCCAGAGCTACCAAATCACAATGCTGCAAGGTAGTTTCAGGGGGCAGCCGTGTCAGTCTGCAATAGTACAGCTAGATTCAAGTCTCGTAGCACCTTAGAGGCCAACAAGATTTTATTTTTCTAAATTTCTGTCCTGCCCTACCCAGCAAGCAGGCTCAGGGTGGGTTACAACAGGCAGATAAAACAATTTCCATATAATTGCAATGAAAAACCTATAAAAACAAGGCATGTGATGGCGAACTGGTAATTTAACAAAACTCCCAGGTGCTCGCTGTATGCGTGCCCCAAAGGACCAGCATGTTGAGCAAGTGGGCAAAAACCACCAGCTATGGCACAGCTTGATAACAGTGTACAACATGGGCGGATTGGAACAGGGGAAGCCAATGTAATTGGACACCCATCACCTCAACCAAAGGCCCTGGTGGAACAACTCCATTTTACAAGCCCTGCAGAACTATAATAAGTCCCACAGGGCCCCTGATCTCACCTTGGAGAGTGTTCCACCAGGCTGGAGCCAGAACTGAAAAGGCTCTGGTTCTGGTTGAGGCTAAACAAATGTCTTTTTGGCCGGGGATCACCAGGAGATGTTGTTCTGACAAGTGTAAAGCGTTTCGGGGGACTTTTTGGGAGAGATGGTCCTGCAGACTTTCAAGGTATAAGCTCTGGAGAATCAATGCTCCTTAGTATCTGACAAAGGAAACACTGATTCTCAAAAGCTTATACCTCAAAATCTTGTTGGTCTCTTAAGGTGCTCCTGGACCTGAATCTAACTTTACAAAGTAAATGTTTAAAATATCCACTGTTCACGCTCAGAGGCTAAGCTAACCCCCCCCCCCCAACCCCCCCATACACACACCATTAGAAGTAGACAAATTGTTTTTCTATCTAGGCTTCAGTCTGCCAGGCTAGCAGAATGCCAATCCATGCTGAACTTTTCCTCTGGCCCTGAACTTGGCAAAGAATTAGCTAAGTCCCATGGAACCTTCTGGCACCCACTTGTAATTTGCCATCATACAGGAAAGGGTGGGGGTCTGATGAAATTTAAAGGAGGAACCTGGGCTCTTTTCGTCTCCTAAACTTGGAGCTGATATGGGAAGACAACTCAGCTTTGGCACAGAAAAGTTCTAAGAACATGAGGGGTTTGAATAAAGGTTGGGAAAGAGAGAGACCCGAACAGAGCCTTAAACTGAAATTTGATTGTGCTGCTGTTCATTGGACTTATCCCTCTTCACAGGATCTCACCCTTTTTCTCTAGAGTGGCCAGAATGTCAGGCTAGGATCTGGGTGATCAGGCTTCATATCTTTGCTCATAAAACTTGCTGGCTGACTTTGGACCCAAAAATGAAGACCAGTGGTCCTCACCACTCCATGGCTTGCAGAGAGTCACCACCAGTCAAAAGAGCCACATGCCTACTGTGTGCACACTGTACACCACCCAACCGAACACACCCATACAACAGTACAAGACGTAACTATTAATATCCACTCTATAACTATCTACATATCAAATTCTTGGATACTTGAATCTGAAGACTAGAGTCATACACAGGCAAGACAGAACTTTATACAAGCCTGAGGAAAGCCTGATGTTTGCAGAAAAATCCAAACTCTGGGGAGGGGGAGAGAAGCAGTGCCTGTAGTTTCAAGAAAGAGATGCTCTCTCAGTGGCCCATAGTGGGAGATGCTTGTCAACCACAACACTGTCAGCCTCTAGACCTTGCAATCTGCACAATTCACTCAGGTGCAGTAGTAGCTACCAGGTGACTTGATGCCACACAACATACCTGGCCTCAGCTGCCGCCTCTGCACAACCCGAGCAACTTGGCTGACCTTGACACAACTCACTTGCACGACTTCTGACACCACTCTTCACTACCCAAAGGAGTCTCGGAGTGGCTTCCAATCGCCTTCCCTTCCTCTCCCCACAACAGGCACCCTGTGAGGTAGGTGGGGCTGAGAGAGCTCTGAGAGAACTGCTCTGAGAGAACTGTAACTGACCCAAGGTCACCCAGCTGGCTTCATGTGGAGGAGTAGGGAATCAACCCCGGTCCCCAAGGTTAGAGTCCACAGCTCTTAACCTCTGCCCCAAGCTGGAAAATGATGTAATCTGCTTTGGGTCCCTATTGGGAAAAAGATGGGGTATAAAAGAAGTAAACAATAAAGCTGAGGACTGGGGTGGGGCAGAAAAAAAGCAAGGCTGGTTAGGAAGTGGGAAGGAAGGAAAGAACAGGGAAAGGGGAAAGGGTATGGTGGCTGCCAGGAGTTGAGGCAGAGCACATAGTATGAGGAAGGGGATACAGGCAAAAATGAAGTGACTCCTGCAAGTCCTTGCAGGTTCCCTGCTTCTAATTACCTGCAGCTCATGGAGGCTCACAGCTTACCTGTCCTGCAGACCCTACTGAGGTGACTGTACCAAGGTGGAAATTACCTACCAAACACAATCCTACTGGGCAGTGGCTTTGCTTGCATTTCTGGGACATGGGGTGGGTGCCACACTGAGGAACTGTGCTCAGTATCATTTCAGAGAGCCACATGTGGCTCCCAAGCCACTATGTGAGTAGATATTAAATACTGCAAGGACCAAAACAAGGCAAGCACTGCTTGTAATTGATTGATGCCTGGCAAGATGGGACAAAATGGCGGATGCCGCCATTTATTTGCATCTTCTCCGTATTTATCACTTCGTAGATTCTTTAAAATGCATTTCTCAATTATTTTTAATATTGCCCTCCCTCGTACAACTTTTAACATGAAAAAAAGATGATGTTGAGGGATTTAAACATCTGCTGAGGGATTTAAAATAAATGGCACAAGCAAGCTGCCTTTAAAAATTCTCAGTGAGAGAAAGAGCACAAAGAGTAGGTATGTAGGCTATGGTACCTAATCCGTTCTATGGACGCTAAATCCCGATCACCCAACAAATGTATGGATTTTAGCTGCTGCTAAAAATAAATTAGCACCAGCACAAGTACTACGAGCAGACTGCTTCACACTTGATGCGGCAGCTGGGATGCACTGACATTGTCAGCATGAGAAGCTGGGAACACAAGATGCGCGTCCCTGAACATTCGAGAAGACAAACTATGACACCACAGCAGGCACAGCTTAATGGGAAGAATTAGCATCTTTTGAGAAAAGTGACTTTCTCTCCTCCTGGTTCCAAAGTGAGGTCACGGTGCTCCTTTCATTATGACTTGTGCCATGAAGTGCTCTCTACTCCTCTGAAACACAGATATGTAAAGAATCTGGAAGCGGCCTTGCATACTCATGTTTCACTCCGGAGCAGATGCTCATAATAAACCTTCTCACCACTATACATTTTTGTCAAATGAAGAATCCTGCAGCACAACCACCATAAACTGTAGCATGGAGGAAGGGCAAGGAGAGGTAGATTGATACTTTCTTGATCGATCAGTCAAGTCACACAGAGGGACCATGGCTCAGTACTGGGAACTTAGCTGTCACCCTTTGATTACAACTGTGACTTTTCTAAGGGTCCACAGACCTGCACTCTGTTTAGTCATTTTCATATAAAGCACAGGCTAGAATCCAAAAGGCCACACAGGATGTTCCATTCATGCACTTCTTGCCTTTCTTTTAAAGCATTCTTAAAGATCAGGATCCCATCCAGAGTAGCATTCAACATTGCATGAGGCAGAACTGAAAACAAAATAATCACCCCTCGTGTACCAGACACAGAAGTGCTTTATTCTCATGCAAGGGCTCTTTAGATCCTAGCCACAGGCTATTTCATTTGAGTTAAGGCAAGATTTACTAACTTCTCTGGTTTTGGCGCAGAAAGGTTCTGCCATCGAAATATGACATACTCCAAGAAGGCTCGAATGGTTCCCATCATAAAAAGTCAGGTGCCTTTTGGTTGTCCTGCAATGGAGAAACAGAAGAGAACACACACTTAGAGGGAACACCTTTGGGACTGACAAAAAATATAAAGGCATCTAAGCCATGACAAACTCTACAATGAAGCAAGGTGAGATGGTGGCTTCAGGTAGCAGATTTTGGAAGGCATAGCAGCCTCTACCTCACTTACATCACCATACCACTTCCTAGCTCCTCCTCATTTCCCAGACTTCTTTAAATACAGCACATCAAGCCACACATGAGCAAGCAGACTTCCTCAACTCTCGTATCTCAATTGGACATACACAGCTTGCTGCACTATGTTTAAAGATGCCTGAGGAAGGAGGACGAAAAAAACATTATGTCTCCTGGCTCCTGCAGAGGGTGTCAACAGGAAGGAGTAGTGGCTGGGGGCACACCCTTTTTGAGCTGCCCCTGACAATGCTGGTGCTATCAACGTGCCCGTTTTCTGAAATATCAACAAAGATCACTGTAGAAATAAGGGCCAAAATGAGCTAAGCCTCCTGGATAATAATTAAGGCAAATCAACTACAATACTCTGTCCTAAGAAAAAATAATGGGAAAATGAAGCAAGTATTAATTAGTGGAAAAATGAAGCCGTCCCAAAGCGAGCGCTTTAAGAATGCAACACCACTGCAATATTCCATACCCTGCTTAACTGGAAAAGGCAATCTCTAAGAACCCAAATCAATGACAAAAGCGGGTATTTACTAGGAGTATGAATTTGGATACTTCCAGTCTGAAAAAGTGTCTGTAATTCCCTGTTCCCTTTCAGGTTGTTCTGACGTCAGTTACCCACACTTAGCAGAGTTACAGTGAGAAACTACACATACATTCCTATCATTGGGTGGAAACACATCTGAAGAAGATTACCGTTGAGTGGGAAGACTCTGAAAAGCAATCTTAATTGGGGAGGATATAACGACAATGACGATACAATCTCCATTTGTTTCCTTGCCAATAAATACCTTCCTCGTTTCTGAAGCTCCTGATGAATTTCAGTGACTCAACACTCTGTTTTTTAAAAATTCCTTTCATTAGTTCCCTTTCTACTGCTTCAGTCTTAGCCAGAAACTATTTTTTTGGTGTAAAAAAAAAACGGAAACAGAAAAAAAACACAGACCAGCAGCTGTTGACAATGTACAATTGTCAGTACAAACAAGCAACTTGCGTGGCATCCTTCACTATGAGTCAGTCAGCATTCCAACTGTAAATGTGCCAGACGTCTAACTGCTTTATCTTTAAAAGCTGACCAAAATGTCCCCCGTCTTCTGGCTCAAGAGAAAGGGCTCCAGCTCTTGCCAGAATAGCAGTGCAACCCTAATCAGAGCAACATGCTTCAAAATCCGTTGAAGTCAGTGAGCTTAAGAGGAGTGTCATTCTGCTTTGGCTTGCACTGAACAACACACAATGGCCGGAACTAAGGTACTAAAGACATCTGAGGATTCCTGGCCAAAACCCTCAAATGCTTAGTCAAACTGGACTGGACAGGCCACTGGTCAGATATTCAGAACAAAAAACCAAAGGAAACCGCAAAAAAAAGCAGTATCTTATTCAATACAAATATATTACAAACATTAAAGAGATAATACATAGAAGTATGGGTAGAAATATATAAAGGAATGGTCCATGGAAGAGATCAGTTGACGAAAGTCTCTGGGATGGATCCTCGTTTCAAAGGAAACTTCATCTGAACGATGACCGTGGTATCAAAGTATATCCAATTTCTTGTGCAAGGAATAAATCACAAAGCAAATGACACAGCTCTACATAACTTCAACAATACATTCTTCAAGAAGGAAAATAGCCACGGGCATATAAGAATTGCTAACAGGACATAGGTCAAAATCTAATCCAGTTCTTGTCAGACCGCAACCCACTGATGTAGAAACTCATTCTCTGTCTTACCTGTCTATGAACTGGTCAATCATGACAATGTCTCCAGGCTGTATTTCTTCTCGTAAGGAGCCACAGGCAGTAGTTGCTAACACGTGAGAGCAACCCTCTTCCTTGAACGCCCACAAATTGGCACGGTAATTTATATTTGAAGGCATAATAGTATGATGTCTTCCGTGCCTAAAAACACACAAGGTGGAGGGAAATGCTTGAGGTTGAAATGCAAGAAAGAAACACACATGTTGATAGGCTATCAGGGAGAGGTGGCAATCATGTGCGGACGCATAAAATCTTACTGTCTGGCTATACATAATTGCTCTATTTATTCATAAACATATAAGAAGCCCATCTAAAATCTAAACCAGGTGATGCTCTTTACTAGCTTAGGAACCCTGATGTCGGTTGCTAGAGCTGCTAACTTTGGGACTGGAGCTGGAACACCAAAAGGCAGGAGGCACTCTTCTGTTGGCACAGTGTTATGTTTCGGGTGTTGACATCCATCTACTCTTGGCCAATCCAGAGGATGTCAGTCTCAGGAACACATACTGTAACACCCTCCCACAATTCTCTTCTATCCCCTAAAAGAGTGGCAAGACTCAGTACACATAGACTGAGGCTGATTACAAGCCCAGGTTCTAGCTGCAGGATTGTCTTTCCCAGTAAGTTCTGCTGGAGCAGTTTTGTGGCAGTCCTGTCACCCTGGAAATGAGTAAAATCTACTCAGCTGAGCTTTCTTTGTTGCAGCACGCATCCTTCTGAATGGCCTGCCTGAAAAGGTCAGAAAGGTTACCACATTTTTATCATCCTGCAGCAGGAGTAAAGCAGAATGGCTAAGGAGGCGGTTTCTGTAAAGGGAATAGGGATGCAGTAATGCCTGCAAAGTTTTCAGTAATTCATGGCATTGTTCATTGTATAATCTATGCTGTTTGGAGTATATGTTGTTCTTAACTGGCAATCTGGTTTCATTACATTGCCTGTCGTTTGAATAATATTGACCTTGGGTCGGATCCAGTGTGAAACTTCTCCTTGCGCAAGAGCTTCTCGCACAAACAGAAATACAAAAACAACCAAAAAGACGCTGGTAGCCGCTTATGCTAAGTTAAATGTATTGTATTCTTGCCTATATTTCCACTTAGGCAAGACCTTGTGCAAGTAGAATTGCGGTAACTCTGTTTATGTTCCATTTGCACATCACTGGATCCAAGCCCTTATTTGGATATTTTAAAATATAGTATACTGTTCATGTTGCAGTGTTTTAAAATGTATAATCTGCCTTGAGTTCAGCAAGAAAGACAGACTATAAATGAAGTAAGTAAATAAATGAATCCCAGCTGGAACCCTACATTCCTTAGCCTTTAATGCATTGGAATGGAAGGTTTTTCTCTTGTTTACCTCTCCATATCCCCATATTCCAAGAACTCAAGACAGGTTACATTTCATTCTAAGTTCATTTTCATCTACACATCAACCTTGCAGACAAGGTTAGAAGGAAAACAGTGTCTTCTGCAAAGCTGCTAACTGAACATGGAAAGATAAAAAGAGAAACCAAAATGGAAAAACACACCAACCTCATGAATTATACATCTGTATTAACTGGAAAGCTTCCTAATTGCTCAATTTACCACCAATACTGTGTGACTCTTTGCATGGTTTTGGTGGCTTGTAGGTCTGTCATACAGATCACATTCTCAAATACAACTGAAACATTATTTAGGAATCCACATACCTGGCCAGGAGCACACAGTCAACATTTTTTATCTTTCCCAAAATCAAGGCATCTGATGGCTAGAGGAAACGAAAGAAAACTAATCAGCATTATAAAATGCCATCCAAGGATTCAAAACTTCAAAACTGTGCTGTTCAAAACAGGAAGTGGTGGCGGCTACAAGCATAGACAGCTTCAAGAGGGGATTAGATAAACATATGGAGCAGAGGTCAATCAGCGGCTATTAGCCACAAGGTATGGATGGAACACTATGCCTGGGGCAGTGATGCTCTGTGGGGGCAACAGTGGAAGGGCTTCTGGAGTTTTGACCCTGCTGGTGGACCTCCAGGTGGCACCTGGGTTTTGGCCACTGTGTGAACACAGAGTGTTGGACTGGGTGGGCCATTGGCCTGATCCAACATGGCTTCTCTTATGTACTTACTAGGACTAGAGTAAGGCCTGTTGTGGGAAGAAATACAATGGGCTCTAGAAAGAGGCTCCAGGTGAGTGGCGGCGGAGGGAAGGGGAAAATAGAGGGAGGTGAGCCATGTTTTATTTCATTCTGCTTAACTATAAGGCAGGGCTGTCTCAGGTTATTTTGCTGCCCCAAGTGGGTAGTATGGCAGGAGAGCCCCATGCCATGTTTTCTGGGTTTCAAGGACCTGGAAAGCGGTTCCACAGCCAATTACAGGGTTGCAGCCTGGGGAGGGCAGGGATCTCAGCAGGGTATAAAGCCACAGAGTTCACTGCCCAAAGCAGCCATTTCCTCCAGGAGAACTGATCTTGGAGCTCTCCAAGTACTGCCTGGAGGTTGGCAATACTAAGGGGCCAGGTTTGTTGAAGGACTTCAGTGCAATAGAGCTCACCCTCCAAAGCAACCATTTTCTCCATGGGGACTGATCTCTGTAGTCTGGAGATCAGTTGTAATTCAGAGCAATGTCCAGACCTTTCCTTTCCCCCCAACCCCTTTCAATTCCAAAGCTGCTTCCTGTTTAACACTTTAACTGATTAAAAGTTTAACTGACTTCCTGCTAATGCCTCATGGCCTCTTGGGACTTCCAACTTGGGAGCTGTAGTTCTAATTCCCTTTCCTATGGTTGCGGTAAGTCCAGCTGAGAATTACAACTCCCAAGGTGCAACGTGTCAAAAGTGGGTGTGTAAGAATGAAGAAGCCAGTGGGACAGGCCAATAGGACACCAAGGCAGCTTTCCCAGTGGCCAATGGGAGTGTAGGTGAGTTGTCACCAGCATGGCTTGCCTTTTATACATATACATAGGATAAGAGAAAGAGAATTGTGCTCTTACAACTGTCATTCTCTGAAACAGATTCATCCTGTAAAGGCATTTTTTACCTTCTTTAGCAAATAATCCACCAACAGTAGTTTTTTTAAATGTCATGCTCCGAAGGAACAACAAATGCACTCTTCCAAAATTCCCATTCATGTCAACGAGGACTACTCCACAACAGTTCCTAGCCGGGTCTTGCTTACGGATAGGTCTATATGGTGGCTGCTGATGGGGTTCTGTGATGCCCATTCAGTACATCCATGGGAAAGACAGGTATTTTGTTGCCAGAGCCCCACAGGATACTAGAAGATGATCTGAGCAAATCCAGTCACTAGGTCCCTTGAAGCTATGTAAATGGAAAGGGACCCTGGCATGTGTGGACTGCAAGGACATGACATACTTAGGGAGCATATTCACAAAATCAACCCTGGGTTGGATCCAACTGGCTTTTCCATTGCTGAAAAAGGGAGGAAGGGGTTCCCCCTTTGACCATCAAAAAGGCTGAGGATCATGGGACATGAATGGACAAAAGCCAAGTGGAATCGGGGCTGTAGGAAGGACAGAAATTAAGTGAGACTGAGTGGGAAAACCTGGCCAGATCCAACCCCCTGTGTGTACAGAACTCACAAACAGGAGAGCAAGCTATTAAAAACTATATCCATGAATGCCATCTAATGAAAGATATTGCCGGGAGATCACAAATAAGTGGCAGGGAAACCGAAAAGGTCACATGGGGGCACAATCTTGAGTGAGATGTTTGTTGCATATCATGGAATACTGCAGAATCGACACCCAAACCCACTCATGCCATTACCACAAATTGTGTTAAAAATCCACTGAATTTCATCAGTTGTTGCACAGCATTGTGGACTGCTCTATGGGAGTGTCAGACTTGAAGTTCTTGGATATGTGGCCACTGTTCATAAGCACCTCCCTAACAACTGACACACACAAAGCACACAAACAAGATGATCAGCAACAAACACCAAGTTATTAATTCATACCTTTCCATATGGCGTATCAACATATTTTTCTGTTCTGCCTTCAAGTATGTCAGGGTCATCCAGACCAGTCCCCCCAATAATGCCAATCTTGCAGAGAAAAAGAAGTACATATTAGCAATCTTAAACTAAATAAATTGCTCCTGAATTTACAGCCAAAACCTCACCCTATAATGTGTGTTACGTGCTGTTAAGTCATGTCGAACTTTTGGCAACCCTAATGACAGAGGTCTTGCACGCAGAAGACCATGGCTTGCTTTATTGAGTCAATCCATCTCATGTTGCGTCTTCCTCTTTTATTACTTTTTCGTATTTATAGTCCGCCCTTCCCGCAAGTGGGCTTAGGGCGGGTGACAACAGTTCAACAATACAATAAATATAATATAATAAAAGATTTAAATCACAGTAATATATATTAAAATGGTGGTCACAGCCCAAGGATAGAATTGGCTGGCTGTGAGAGATTCCCTGGCCCATTAATTATTGTATTTTTCAGGGAATCCTGTCTTCTTGTGATGTGACCCAAACACCCTATAATAGTGAATAATGATGATGATGACAGACAGCACAGTAGAAGAGAAAGAATATGACCATGAAATACAAAGACCTCCGACTAGAGTTAGAGCGTGTCTGGGAGAAAAAGGTTACCACTGTGCCAGTTGTCAATGGAGCCCTTGGAGCAGTGCCTAGAAGTCTCAAGAAACACCTGGACATTCTGGGCATTGAACAAATAACACCAGCTAAGCTCCACAAGACAGTCCTGCTTGGAACAGTAAGAATCCTGCAAAGATACATCTGCAATTCCCAAGAACTTGGCTAGATCTCGAATTGCAGAACACCATCTAGTCAAATATCTGACTGTGACAATAACACCACTACCAAATAACACCAGCTCAGCTACAGAAGACAGTGTAGTTTGGAACAGCAAGAATCCTGTGAAGATACATCTACAATACCTAAAGCATACATCTATTAGCTACAAATAAAATATACTTTTCTCTTTAGAATATGCAAAATACATGCAGAAGTCCACTGAAGCCAACAAGCACAGAAAGGCGTAACTCTGCTTACAATGACTCTAAATTATTTCATTGGGTGACAACTCCTGCTTGTTAAATCAGCCATTGTTTCTCCTTTACTACAAGCTTTCATATGTACAAATTAAAAGTAAATCCTGCCTGAGGCTTCACCGACCATAAAACTTGTTACTACATTATTTATTGATTCAGAAACTTTATGTCACCTCTCCAGACCAGCTTGAAGTGGTTCACAAGGGCAACAATGCAAACAAATAATAAAACCACAGCATTAAACAAATAAACCACTTTCAGAAACTTAAACTGGACTATACAGGAGAAAGCAATACTTCAAGTATCCTAGTCCCAAGCCATTTACAGTATTATTGAAAATGCTTTATTTTATAAACTAAATCAGTCATACAAATGATCCAAAAATTATGTAAACCAATGTAACTGTATTAATAAAGAACCTCTGTCTAGATTGGGCTCCAAAGATCTAGGGGAGTTGAACTCATTTGCCATGTGGGCCGGATCTGACATAAATGAGACCTTGTTGGGCTGGGCCATGTGTGTCATAAAATGTAATGCCAGGTAGCGGAGATATAAACTTGATAAAGCACACAACATGTCTGTGTTGTTGCAGTCTAGAGTATGCTGTTCAAGTGTGTATCTGTAAGATGCAAGCCTACTTTTGATTTATTGACATTCACCACAGACATTTCATGCTCAGAGTTCTGACTCTAGGACCCAGGGGAAAACATGAAATGGCTGAGCGATTGAGAGAGTCTGGCGGAGCAAGCTATGATGCAGCAGCAGCAACAGAACTGGAAACAGGAGATGGCCAGTTCCAGTGCGGGCCTGATAGAAGCCCTTTGGGGCCCTGATCTGGCCTCTGACCTCCCTAGGCCAAATGATACAAGTTCCCAGAATTCAAGCCTCTTTCTTACCTTGAATGCCTGAATCTGATTCGTGCCACTGCAGATTTTCTTAATTTCAAGAAGTTTTTTTTCTAGAAACTGATGTTGGTTAGGAGATATTTCAGATTTCTACCAGGAAAACTATGGAGTGTATTATACTAACTCTTTCCTGGCAGCCCTACATTCCCTGTCAAACTACCTTTCACCTTGAGATGAGTTGATTTCAAAAAGTTTATTGTTAATAAACAGGTTTAAGCAATTGAATAATGGTCTCAAAGCAGGTAATGACATCAGAGCAATCTCTCAGAAATTTCCCTCCCTTAGAGCCTGGGCAAAAACTGTGTATAGAACCATGGGGATAATTTAATCCTCCTTAAACCAGGTTGAGTTCCTATTAATGGATCATATGCTGGGCTAAGAAAAACATTATCCTCAAGTTAAGCACTAAGCTTAAGAGGCAGTGATCACTTTCAACCCTATTACCAACATCAAAACAGTGTGTATGAAGCAGCAGCAAAGATTATATTGCAATATAATCAACTGTGCTTGTACCTCAAGAACAACAATATGAAAATGTGCCCCCTGAGATATCAAACTCAGTACCATGCAGACGGCAGCTGGTAAGAGGATAATAATTCTAAGAATCTAAAACCCAGTTTATTGAAAATCCAATCCTGTGACATCTGGTCTAAAAGAATAGCTTACTCTGTAATCTGATCACTGACATGCCCCATAGGATCAGGAATGCCCCCCCCAAATTCTGGCATTTAGATCTCTGCATAAAATCAAATGATGATTAGGATACTAAAAAGACAAATCATCCCCAAAAATATTTAGCCTGTCCCCAAAATTCTCTGTGCTCTCAGACTGACTGGAGTAATCTCCATGGGACTAGAAGGGGCACATGGGAAATTTACCACAGTAGGCTTAGACAAGATCACCTCAACCACAACCTCCACATAAAAACCAGAGGCAGGGAGTAATGACTGCTGCACCTCATTTTACCACAAAGTCTAAGCCTCAGCTGGTCCAGCCTATCCATTCTAACCTGTTGATCACTGGCAGGCAAGGCTAAGATGAACTTTATTAGAACCTCCTTCAAGTCATCGCTATCAGGAAGATGTACGGGATTAGACTCTAAGAGAGCTAAAGAATCACCTCAGCTGATCAGATCATGCTCTGGAACACTGAACCACCCCTTGGGTACCTGTCCCTTACTACAGAGTTAGAAGGGTGTGATGGTTTCAGTCTAAAAAAGTGGAGATAATGTATTGATAAAAACATGTGTTTTTAAAAAATCCCCTTCAATTTTAGAAAATGTTTTTGACAAAGAAGTAATGAAGAAATGGTTGAACTGTCAAATGTCAGTAAGATTTTACACTCCTTGTTGGAGCTATTAAGAAGCTCAACTGTTCTTAAGTCAAAGGATCTAATTCTGCTATCAAATTCTCAAGTAGTGTTTGGACCAAGATTTAGAATTCCAATAAGTGATGTGTCCACTGAATTGATAGATGATCAGACATATCCTGCGAGGCTGCAATACTAGCTGATAAAAGTCTTCAGCACGGCTAATGGGCAATGTATTAAAATCCACTTGGCTCCATTGTCCAGCTGCAGCATCATCCAGAGCTGGCAGAATATGTGAAGGTATCTTACCTGACCATAATGTGTAGGTATTAGTGACAAGTTCTGTTACTGGATGGATAAGATGATCAAGCTTAGATAACCCCACGGACAGCTGACCAAAGATCCTCTCCATGGTTCTGGGGTCACAGAATACAGAATTCCAACAATGGGGCACTTGAGCAACCAGTGCTCTTCACAGTCTTCCTGGGAGCTGCTCCTGTGCTATATAATCCAAGGGTAGGATATCACTCAGAGTATCCTCAACCGGTCTGGATATTGCTAACTAGTGATTTGAGACTGGGACGTTATTGACATTGTATGAGGGGGCAAAAAGAATCTCCAGTTTTTCTCTGCTTATGAGCTGAGAGAGAGAGAGAGACAGTAAATCCCCTAGCTTTTGCTGGTGCTTCTGATTACTCATTGCTCCTCAGCTTTATAGTTTTTTCTGCACTATCCTTCTGCACTTCCACTCTCTGTGTTCTCCCCATTCTTGGTCCTCCTAGAGTCCATCAGCAGTGCACTTTCAACCCAGCTCTTCCTCCTCCTCCCCTCCATTCTGTTTGCCTCTTCAGAAAGCCATGGCAGTAACACAGCAGAGCAACAACCCTTCTTTTGTTCAGTTCAGGCTAATAAAATCCAGTCAGTTATCTTCAGACTGGAGAAAAAGAGACCTTCATAGTGTTCAATTAAAATTCCACTAATATGGAGATAAAAACAAACTGTAAACAAATAATAATGTTGTCCTCATAAGGGAACCATCCAGTCCTCCAGACTCTGTCTCTTGCTTCCCAAGAAAGGAAATTTATCACACAAACGGATTAAAAACAAACTAAAATAAATTAAAAGGAGCAAGATCTCAGGACGTCTTGACTGGAAATCCACTAGGCAGACATTTATGTATGAGATTACAGGGGGGCAAAATAAACTACCAGGATCACAAAATGCAGGGAGTACAAGGTAAAACAAAATATGTACAATGCAAATTTAATCAATGAATTACAGAGATCATTTAGTGGCTTTGTGTGTGAATGCAACTTGCTTTGAACAGTCAAAACTAGTACAACAGTGGTTTTGAAAATTTCTACCTTTGGGGAACCACATCTCCAATTTGACTCATCTGCAAGTTGCAGGGGATTCTGGGATATATTCTGTGGTTCAGTCTGCTTACATAAGACCCTGGCCATCCTATTCTTCACCCAAATGGGTTTCACGGCTTTCCTCACATTAACTAAAAGAGCACACCCTTATAACATATCCCATCCTTTTCAGGAACTCACTAGAACTTATCAGTTAACAAAAGAGGCAACTAAGGGAGGACATGATTGAGGTTTAGAAAACTACAAGACGTGGGACCCACGATGCTCGTGGGGGGGGGGAGTATTCCTCGCAGTTCAGGGCCTGCTGAAGCCAGAGGAGCTCTGGAGGAGGAGGAAGTGGCAGTAGGTAAGCCCTTATCCACCCAGCGGCGGTGGCGAGGCCGGCCAGCCAAGTCTTCTCCCCCCACTA
This sequence comes from Lepidodactylus listeri, assembly GCA_029233225.1. Classification (NCBI taxonomy): domain Eukaryota; kingdom Metazoa; phylum Chordata; class Lepidosauria; order Squamata; family Gekkonidae; genus Lepidodactylus; species Lepidodactylus listeri. Next base: position 112,775,845 of record JARCFY010000004.1, on the reverse strand, counting down.
GCAGCAACAGTGAGGCTGGCCCACCAAGCCTTCCCGTTCCTCAGCGGCAGCCGCGAGGCTGGCGCACCAAGCCTTCTCCCCCTCCCACAGCAGCAGCCATGGCAAGGGCTGAGCGGCTCACAGCCACCGGCCCGCCAAGCCTCCTCTCCCCCCAGCAGCGGCGGCAACGGACAGTTCCCATGCTCCCTGTGCATGCTCAGGGAACACTCTTTTACTTTTGGGGGGGGGATTTGAGCATCCCCCAAATAATTTTTTAACTTATTGGATTTTTCTGCACACTTGGGGAGTCCCCCAAGTGTGCAGGAAAATCTCTTTGCCCCCTAGGTGCCCCCAATATAGAAATCCACACGCAGGGGGTGCCTTGGCTATTAGATATATAGATGCACAGGGTAGAGAGAGTGGACAGAGAATTCTTCCTCCCTTACTCCAAAATACTAGAACTTGAAACAGATGGGCAGTAGGTTCAGGATGGACAAAAGGACTTCTTGGACTTCTGGTTTATGGTGGCTTGATGGCAGGTGCACTCCAGCGGAGCTCCGTCTGGGGCAGCCTGCAGACTCAGCGAACGGGAGGGGAACTGGCTGGATTCCGGTCCCCCCCAGGAGCCCTTGTAGGGGGTTCCAAGCCTGGGGCACAAGAGGTGCCTCTCCCGAGGCGTCGACCAAGGGATCGAGGCACCTCTTTGCCCTGTATGGTCGCATCACCGCAGAACCTTCGGGCACACAAAGTGGTATCCAGGCAGCAAGCAGGGAATGGGACGAAATAAAATACCCCTACCTGCAGTGAAGAGACAGTTAAATATGAGTTAGCGGGTCCACTCACTTGGACATCCAGGCATCCTGTAGTCCTGAAACTAAGCGGAGGAGGGGGAGGAAGAGTGTTTGCCCCCCCATCTGTGATCTTTACCAGCTTTTAAAAGCGGAAGGCTGGGACAGTTGGTGCTGCACATGCAGCTCAAGTGACATGAAATCATCTTTAAAGCAACCTTCTTTTTGTGATATTTTAACTCCCCTAAGAAGTAAACAATGGCTGGTAGGGGAGAAAAAATGGTGTCCAGAGAGAAACCCTCTCCAAAGGCTACAACTCCTTCTCTTCCAGTTCCTAAACAGGAAACTCCTATAGACTTTCCAAGAATGTTGTCAGTAGCATTGCGCCCTCTGCTGGACCAGATGACTACAATGAATCAAAGTATTGATGCACTCCAGAAAGAGAGCCAAGAATCCAATGTGAAGATAAAAGTGGTTAAATCAGCTAAATCAGCAGAAACCAAAACAAAAATATTAAACCAAAGACTACAAGTGGTAGAGAAAGAAAGAGCAACTGACAAGGATCAACTTTTGAGATTGCAAATGGAAAGAGCTTCTTATATTCTACGATTTCAGGGTGTCCCAGAACAAAAAATGGATGCTTTAAAAGGAACTTTAAGTGAAGCTTTGGCTCCAATTACAGGTTTGAAAGCGGATTACCTACAAAGCGAAATGGATATTGTCTATAGGACCTTTTTTGTGAAGAAGATTTTGTGAAGAAGAATAACCCACCTGGAGAAATTGTGGTGAAATTCTCTAAGAGGACAACAAGAGATGTGGTGCTCAAGGCCACTAATGGGACAATCCTAAAAATCAAAGATATGGAAATTAAAGTGTTAAAAGACATTCCATTTGAGTTAAGAAAGAGGAGGAAGCAATACCAAAATTTGATAAAATTTTTGCAAAAGAATTCCATCCCTTATAGATGGATTTTTTTCCGGAAGGTTTGATTTTCAATTATAAAGAGAAAAAAGAAAAGATTACCTGTCTCAAAAGTGCAGGGACTTTCTTGGATTTGCATCAAAGATCAAGAAAAGAAAAGCAGGCAGCAGAGGAGGAGGAAGAGGAAGAAGGCATTATATATGACTTGGAAAGTTCACAAACTTCATCGAGTAGCTCTTCAGAGGACTCTGACTCAGCAAAAGGGGACAGCAGCCGTCAAGCAACTGGCAGTCCAAAGAGAACCAGCTAAACCAAGAAGAAGAGGGAGCAGGGGAAAATAGTTTGGGATATAAGCTTAAAGTCTTAGTTTTATACTGTATCACATGCTTGAATATGCATGAGCATAGCCAATATTATTGTAATCTTACTATCACGTTTCAAGAAAGTGAAATTTGTTATAAGGGGAATCTCATTTATATGTATTTGAAAAGCGGTTTTATATTCTCTGCTTTAAGCCAGAATAGTTTTTAGGGATAGTGTTTTGTAGTTTTTAGAAATGTAATTTAAAAAGATTACTGTATTTTTTGCTCCATAAGACTCACTTTTTCTCCCAAAAAAAGTGTGTGTGGGGGGAGTATGTGTGTCTTAAACCCCCCTCACCTTTCCCAAGCCACGGCACCAAGCGGAGCTAGGTGTGTCTTATGGTCAGGTGTGTCTTATGGAGCGAAAAATACGGTATATATATAAAAAGGAAATACTTTTTTACAATGGGTAATTAAATGGGTAACAATGGGTAATTAAAATATCGAATTCCCTGTCAGAGAATGTAGTGATGGCCATAAACTTAGATCGCTTTAGAAAGGAATTAAATTCATGGGGGATAGGTCTCTCAGTAGCTAGTAACCACGGTGACTAAAGGGAACCTCCACATTGATATACTGCAGGGGTGGCCAACCTGTGGCTCGGGAGCCACATGCGGCTCTTTCACACATATTGTGCGGCTCCTGGCAGGGTGGCTGGGGAAGCAAAGGGGAGGCATGCTTTTTCTCTCTTTCTCCCTTCCTTCCTTCCCTCCTCCCTCCCATCTATTTGCTTTCCTAGTTTCTCTCTCTCTCACTTTCTTATAACTGGTTTTCCTCATTTGTTTTTATTTTTGGCAGTCCCATTTAACGTTAATAAAAAGCAAATTTGCATATTTTTAAAAATAGAAACGTGTGTGTGATATTTGTTCCTGTCTTGCGGCTCTCAGACATCTCTATGTGGCTCTTACGTTTATTCTATGTGGCTCTTACGTTAAGCAAGGTTGACCACCCCTGATATACTGTAAACCTCTGAATCCCAGTACCAGGAGGCAACATTCAGAGGAAGGCCTTGGCCTCTATGCCTGTTGCTGGCCATCCAGAAGAACTGGTTGGCCACTGTGTGAGGCAGGATGCTGGACTGGCAGTCTTTAAGCAGCATCTGGACAAACACGTGTCAGGGAAACTCTAGGCTAATCCTGCATTGAGCAGGGGGTTGGACTAGATGGCCTGTATGGCCCCTTCCAACTCTGTGAGTCTATGATTCTATTCTATGACTAGATGGACCCCTGCTCTTATTCAGCAGGGCTCTTCTTATGTTCTTCCTTGCAGCTGCGTGCTGTGAGGGAAGCTCAAGAGTAGCAGGCAAGATGTCTTTCAAAATGGCTTGTCTGCCACTTGCAAAATGCTTTCCAATAAACGCTGGCAAAATATTTTTAATAAATAACAACAGCAGCTTTAAAACACTCCATTCCAATCTTCCATACCAGAAGCACCAATTTCCATGGTATTTCCCACATCTCACTTTCAACCACATCATTCTCCACTATGCTAGGTTATAATTGGAATCTTTCCTTCAATAAACAAAGACTGTGTGGTCCCAATTTTCTGCCAACTGCGCTGTTTGAAACCATCACACCATGGGAGTATGCCAACTGCTCAAAGCAAATAAGCATTTTTATTTATATGCTGCCATCTTGTGGCAAGAATTCACCCACTGATGCAAAACGGGTAAGGACGCAGCAGATTTCCTATTTCCTCTGTGCTCACAGGAACACTAACAGAGAGTGAAAGAATGTTGTGGTTGCCTAAATGTTATCCCTCAAAAGGTACATGCAAGGTACACTTGATACCCTCCAGTACAAATGCAACTACTAGGACTTAAATGCTTGGCCCAAAATGAATCCAGGTTAACTGAAGGCTGAACCCTGCCCTACAACATTCATCAGAAACTTCTCTTCCCCAAAAGTATAATGGGTCCATCTATTTCTAACCAAACAAGCAATATACACAGTATTCAAAGCAATATAACCAAAAACCACTGTATAAACACACAGAAAATCATCAATACTAAGTGTGACAATTATTGCTGAGAAATAAAGTGCCCAACTTTTAATGTGCAGAAATAAAGTGCACAATGGGGACTGAGATGGAGGGTGAGATTGACGAAGGCTATTCCCTGAGTTAATGGCAGAGGCAAGACTTGAACTCAGGACTGACTTCTTAGATTAGGGCTCAACAAATCCCTGAGACAAAAAAAATGTGTGAAGGCTTGACTACTGTTATGGAAACAGCAGCAAGCAGCATGGAAGCCCCTCTGCCTTTCCCTTCGTTGCACTGGTGCTCAATTGCATGAAGGCCCCGATGACCTGGCAACCCCCCCCCCCCCCTTCACTGCGGAGCCATGGTATAAAGCTAAACCATGTCTTGGCTATGAATGGAAAAATCTGGCAATAAAAAGGAGAGGAAAGAAAATGTGTAGTATAGCTCTGCCATTTTGAAGGCAGAGTGTACCACCTCCATATGTCCCCCCCGGGGGGGGGGGGTTAGCTCTGGGCACAGCATTCACATGGACATTCCACCTGCAGCCACCCCACAGTTCCCCTGAAAGATCAGATTTAAGGAAGTTTTCCTTTAATCCAGATCACCAGGGGAAAAACACATGAGCCACTGGGTGTGCCTGGATTGGGCATGACATCATGTGGATGTGCCCCAAATCAGTGGAGTCATCCCTCTGCCCACACAGGGGGAATTCTCTGGGTGGAAGCAGCCCAGCTATTATCGCATGCTGGCTCTCTCTCACGTACCAATTAGAATCAGTCATAAACGGAGCTCTTGGCATGGAAACCCCCAGGCTGATGCTGTTCCTGCTCACTCAGCAGAAAATCCCACAGTTCTCCCTCTCCTTTCCAGGAATACTACGAGGGAAGTGATTCCAGTTATTCTTTCGCTATTTGCGGTTATTCATTACTAGGTGTTCTGCATCACAGTAAGAGCCATCAACTGGGACTTCTGAGTGTGGCTGTTCTCAGATACAAATTTGTTATTTTCTGCCTTGCAGCTGAATTCTTTTATTGCTGAAGCAGCAACCAATATATCTTTGCTGCAATTGTTTTAAGTACTAACTCCTACACAGTAAGGGAAAAGGATGCCAAGAGGGTGGAAACAACAGAGAACAAAAACATTAAAGACCTCAAATTTTATATATCTTAAACTGTAAGCAATGTTCACAATCCAGCACAGAGTTATGGACAATTAAGCCCCCAGAAGTCAATGGTCTTTTGGGACCCTAACCCTGTGCAGAATTACACAAGTAAAGAGAACCCTGCTGGATTAGACCAATAGCCCATTTACTCTAGCATTTTTCCCACAGTGGAAGGGATACAAGGGAGGAACGAAGCCAAAAATTGTGCTGTTATTAGTCTCATGCACTGGTACTCATATTGCCACTAAAAATGGGGGTTCTGTTTATATTTGCATTGCAGACATTGTTTAAGGAACCAAACCATATATCTAATTTTCAACCTGGCCCCTTCTGAGGATACCTAAATCTAGAGACTGTGGCCAGGGAGAGAGAACAAGAGATTTTCCCAATAACTTGGGGGATCCCAAGGTTTGCAGAAAAATCTAAAAACTTACTTAAAATGGGGGTTAAACCCCTCAAAAAGGATCTTATCTATGCTTATGCAGAACTGCTGCTGACACTGTCTGCACCACCACTGCTGGCCTTCCTTAGCAGAGATGCTATGCAGAGGTGGGGAGAAAAGGCACTAGTGCTGCGGGCAAGGGAGAAGGAAGCACTGCCACCAGCCCCATTATTGCTGTCTCTCCAGTGGTGATGCTATGGGTGGGAGGAGAAGGGGAACTGCTGCCAGCCCCACCACTGCTGTCTCTCTAGTGGTGGCACTGCAGGAAGGAGGTGGAGGAGCCAGTAGCAGTGCCACGGATGGGGAACAAAAAGAGCACAAGAAAGGACAGTGGGATGGGGGACAGAGAGGAAGGAAGGAAGTGACAGCAGGTGCTGTAGGAGGGAGAACACGAGAAAGGTGATAGGCATTGGGGCAGGGAAAAGAGAAGAAAGAGTAATGGGGTGGGTGAAAGAGAAAGTGTGATGGTAAGCATTGGGTAAGGAGAACAAGAACACCAGAGAAAGAGAGAGGAGGGGTGCGGAGAGAGGGAAGGAAGCAGGAACAGGGGGAACCGGACGGCCTCTCCTGCAAGTTCCTTGCGGGTCCCCACATATACATCTTCTAAGCCTCAGAATGAAAATGCCCTTCAGCCAACTCCAGTTTTATTGAACTTTTTACTTTCTAGGATGTTACATCAAACAAAAGCCAATGCAAATACAGGTTAATTAGAAGCCTACAGCCAAGAAATTGGTTAGATAGTACAGATCAGTTTCTGAAATTCAAACTCATCTTGATATACATGGATTTAGCACTGCCAGGTCACAGTCTGTGATTGGAGGAGAATTCCCCTTCTATACTATGCATTAAAGTCATCAAGGCCTGACTCTCAGTCTCCTGTACTAGTGTTCTCTTGTTAACAGTAGATGGCGCTCCTATACCATATCCCATATGTGGTTTTGCCAGTTTTCTCCATCGCTGCTCCTTTCTTCAACTGAAGGTGTGCCTTCCAGCCAATCTTCCACTGTATACTTTATTTCATTATTTTAGCTTAGCCCCCCCTTTCATTTCCTTTCTTTCATGTCACAGCAGAATCCTCCCCCCCCCCCACCCACACATTCTTTCTGAACCTTAATCATTTTGAGGATTCTTCAGAGCATCTTCAGAGCTGGTGTGGTGTAGGGTTTCGAGTGTTAGACTAGGACCTGGGAGTCCCACGTTCAAATACTCGCTCTGCCATGGAAGCCTGCTGGGTGACTTTGGGCCAGTCACAAACTCTTGGCCTAACCTACCCCCACCGGGGAGAAGAGTAGGGTACAAATAAAGTAAGTAAATAAATCTTTCCCATGACCTTTTTCTCAAGCTGCTGTCCACCTATCCCACCCCATCAAGTTTTTCTCATTTCATTGCCTATTTTGAGTTCTTCCTGTAGCTTTCCTTGACTTTAATTGATCAGGATGTGACATTTAACACACAAATATAGGCTGCATTCAGATATCATGATAAACCTCTGTCTGTCGTGCTTATTCTCACCTCCGTCCTCCTTCTCCCCTCACCTGCAGAGAGCACTGATGGAAGACTTTCTGGTTGAGATAGCCTTGAATCAAGCTCCCGTTTGTCACAATGTCCAAATGCAAGCACAATTTAGGACTTGTTTTGTGAGGAGGAAGCAAACTAGTTGCCTAGGTGCACGCATTCAGACATCACAGCAAATGGGAGCTTGATTCAAGACTTCTCAAAGTAGGACGTCTTCAGCAGCACTCTAAACACAAGGGGAAGCAGGGAAGACAGAAAGCAAAATATGAAAGCCCCACAAGCAGAATTCATTCTCATCAGAGAGAAACAGAAGATTGTCATAATATCCGAACGTGGCCAAAGACCATGTAGCTAACTGAACAGGTGGAATGCTGATTCCATAGCACCACACCAGTTTAGCTAATTAATGCCAGAGACTTCACTGCTGCAACTGTAATACAATATAGATGGTCGCTGTTGCTTACTGCGCATTGTGCAGTTTGCTCTGTATTGGAAGTCCTTTACCAGACGCTGATATGACAAGGAAAAACCATTGCTCACTGATTGTTAAATGGCTGCGGAGTTACGTAAACCAAGCAAACATCCATTGTATAATGAAGTCAGAGAGGATCCATTGCTCCATTATCAGCTATGCATATCACATTTGAACGCTGCAGGCAAGAAAGGTTCCATGGCAGAATCAGAAATGCGATAAAGAGAGATAATGCCACTTGAGGCAGAAGCGACAATTCTGTGTTATGGGGGGGGGGGGGGCTTAAGAAAAAATGCACTGTTTAAAGCTCAAAGAAAACAAGTCCAACCAGCTACTCTGGCAAACAGAATTCCAAAGGCATCCCTGTTCACTGAGAGCATGACACATTTGCAGATGTTTCCCTGTCTTTCCATTGCAGGGTCTTCCGATTCATGAGAAACCAGTGCTGGGAGTCAAGGGAACCTTGTTTCATGAGCCACCAGGAGAGGTCTGCTAAGTGGGGGGAATTGTGTGAAATCCCCTCTACTTCCTTCCTTCATCTGATGCAGCAAGGAGAAGAGGTGATTTTGCTTCTTATGGCAGCCCTGCTGCTTTTAAGGTATTATTTTATTAAGATAATTCCAGATGGATAACCATGTTAGTTCATAGCAGCAGAATGAAAGTCCAGGCCATGCATGCATGTGTATTTATTTATATCCTGTTATTCTCCCCAGCGTCTGTTCTTTGGCTCAATCACCAAGCCAAAGGGAGACTGCAACCAAGAAATCAGAAGGAGATGGAGACTGGGAAGGGAGCCATGAAGGAGCAAGAAAAGGTCCCTAAATGTTAGGACGTGTCTCTGGCGACCAAGATAATTCATACTATAGCATTTTCCATTACTATGTATGGGCATGAAAGTCAGACAAGGAAGAAAGCTGACAGGGATAATGTTGATTCATCTGAAATGTGGTGTTGGAAGAGAAGTTTACAGATACCGTGGACCGCTAAAAAGGCAAATACGTGGGTTTTAGATCAAATCAAGTCTGAACACTCCCTAGAAGACAAAATGACTAAACTGAGGCTATCGTACTTGGGTCACATTGTGAGAAGACAAGAGTCAGTGGAAAAGACAATAATGCTAGCAAAAGTAGACAGCAGCAGGAAATGGACTGACTCAATAAAGACGGGCTGACTCAATAAAGGAAGCCACGGCCCTCTGTCTGCAGGACCTAAGCAAGGCTGTTAATGATAGGATGTTTTGGAGGACATTAATTCATACAGTTGCCATAAGTTAGAAGTGACTTGACAGCACTTAGCACACACACACTCTCCCCGGTTGGTGCTCCAAGAAGCTAAGGACATCATTCTCCCCTCTTCCATTGTCTCACAACAAACCTCGGAGGCAGGTCAAGTTGAGGATATGCAACAGGTCCACGGTCACCCAGCAAGCTTCTGTGGTAAAGGTGGGGATTCGAACCCAGGTCTCCCAGTATCCTAGTCCAGCACTCGATCCACTACACCATGCCGGCACTTGGTGGCATTTTGAAAAATAATGACATTTATTTCAGCATTTGCTTTCTTGAGTCAGAGCTCACTTTGCAGATGAAGCTCTGACTCACAAAAACTTATGCTGGAATATACTGGGCTCCTGTCTTATTTTAATACGTCTTTATTTTATTATCTGCTCTTAGGCCATCTGCTGATTGTTAAGTCTGCAGTGTTAGATCGAACCCCTGGCATTTTTATAAACAATTCATATCTTTTTTTAAATTCTACTGGCGTGTTGTAATGTCTTGTTTGTTGCAGTACAGCATACCCCTTCTGATAGGGCGAAGAATGGAATCTCACAGTCTTTAACAGCATTCCCATTCCGCAGCCTCTAAAAGCCACATGTCGACTGAGCTTCTGGGGAGTGTTGGGGGAAACACGCCTGTTGCTAACGTTATGCCTTTGTTCTTTAAATGCAAGAAAAAGGGGAAAGCTATCACTGCTCAGAACAGAAATCAGAGCAGTCACATTTACTGGAATGGAAGACAAACCTGAATGTAATACAAACACACACACCCCAAAACCCCCCGTTATTTATACCCCAAAAGATTTTTATTGTTGGACGTAACTGTAATTCATATGTCAATTTAAAACGACCCCCTCTTTTTATGGCATCTCTTGAAAAAATATTCTTAGATTTTAGTAAATACAGTATACAAACAGATAGTGGACACCATGTATAGTTAGGAAAACCAAACACTTTCCCAGGTAGATGGATGAAGGTTCAGGGCTTAAGATCACAAAAAAACCCTGATTTGTTAGTCCTGCTCAACTTCTATATTCACAGCTTGGCTGATTAAGGGAGCGATCCTAAACAGGCCTACTCAGAAATATCCCATTTTATTCAATGGGTCTTAAATGTTTCTCAGATTGCAGCCCTGAGATGCAATCCTATGTAGGATTTCAGCGACATTCAGAGTCAAGACTAGAAGTAACTCTGCACAAGGCCTGCCCTGCCAAAGGAGTAATAGTGGATGTGGGACAAAAGCATCTTTCAAAGCTTATTTAACGTAGACGCCAGCGTTCTAATTTACAATAGACAATGATAATTATTCCGGATTAACCGATCTCCGTGTGGCCTGGTGTACGGGCCCAATTGTAGGGAGAAGGCGATGGCTTTAAAAAAAAAAAAAAACCCTGTAGAAATGGGAGGGGGGGGGGGGCGGATAGAATATCCAGCAGCAAAAGGAAGCATTTAAGACAAAGGTTAATTCGTGCCAGGTCTGGGCTCCGTTTTCCAGATCAAGCTTTATGGGCGGCCGAAGATGCGCGATTAGTGCCTCTGAGCACGCAATGCTCACCTCCCGGTCCCCACAGAACACAGGCAAGGCCAGACAGCATGGCTAGTGTCCGCGCGTGCACCTCCGTCCTTGTAAAATAATTAAAAAAGGGGGGGGGGGGCCGTAAGAATGAGCCAGAAAGGGCTCCACGAGCGCCGGCAGAGGACATTTAAACGTGAGTAGCGAGTAAAGACGCAGCAGGGTTGCCTCTCAGAGGCCGGGCGCGACGCACCAGCGCTCTTCCCTCGTGGCTCAGGGCCCCGGGTGCAAAGACCCGAAGAGCAGTTCCCGGGGGGGGGGGGCGGTTTCGGAGAGAGCGCCCCCCCCCCCGCCTCGCCCCCGGGGAAAGGGCACCCCGAAGCGGAGAAAGAAAGCACGAGGAGCTCCATTCCCCGCTGGGTTACAAAGAAAGGAAGCGCTCACCTTCACCGGCGTGGAGACGGCGGCTGTAGCCATGTTTGTCGGAAGCGAGGGACTAAGGGGTGGGAGGGACGGCGGGAGGAAGGAAGAAAGAAGCGAAAGGCGGTCCTTCGCTTGCCTGGATGGTCGCCCGCCTGCAGGGAGCAGAGAAGGACGGGATTTCCCGCCAGTTCTCGACTCGTGGGTGGAGCAAAGAGCGAACTCTTCCCTCCTCAATCAACTCCATGCAGTCGACTTTTAAAAAAACAATTCCCAAACGCCTGTCTGCCCACTCCAAATAGTCTCCGTGGCGCTTTATGACCTACAGGGCATGTTATCTCCTTCTCAGTTTGTAAACTCTCTTTAGGATTAAGCAACAATATCTGGAAATAACACATTTTTTCGATGGCATGTGTTTTCGAATCCTTGCTGAACTATCTAGTTAGTTAGTAATTGCCTGTGATTGTCACTTATGTAACTCTTGGTGTATTTTGAATTTAAGATGTTCAGCATGAATACTGTTAATGCTAAAACATTATTCTAAGTATGTAGGGTTGCCAACTCTTGCTTGAAAAATACCTGGGGACTTTGGGGGTGGAGACAGGAGAGGGCGGGGTTTGGGGAGGGGAGGGGCCTCAGCATGGTACAATGCTGTAGAGTCCACCTCCAAAGCTGCCATTTTCTCCAGGGGAGCTGATCTCTGTCAGCTGGAGATCAGTTGTAAAAGCGAGAGATCCCCAGGCCCCACCTGGAGGCTGGCAACCCTATAAGTATGTCAAGTAATTAGTATGTAAAGTGATTTAAAAAAAAACTCGGATGTCAACAGAGCAGTGCAATGGAGGGCAGAGGATTTTTAATATTTATTTTTCTTTTTAGTAGCTATCATTATTGATCCTCTGTGAGCCACCTTCCCACTGGTGCATGGTTCCGTTAAGGCTGGCAGAATCCAGCCTTGAACAAGCTCTTGCAAATACTCAACATGCCATGGTTACGGCATAAGTAGCACTGGTGTGCTAAAAAGCTAAGTCCTTCATATCGTGAATTCACACTGTTGGTCGCCTAGAGGCTGGGCACTGGCGCGTGCAAGATTATCTTGTAGTGTAGCCAGCAGAAGTGCTCATGAGGAAAGCTTTGCTGTTTAGGTTCAGGCAAGGAGATGTCTTTCTGTCTCAATTTCCTTATCTATAAAATGGGAACATTCAATGCTTCGCTCATTATTGGGTTCCTGAGGAGGGGCCTTCCAAGTAAGTAAGTATAGGATAATAGCTGAATATGCTGTTATCAGGACACACAAATAAGCAAAAGAATTGTAACAGCAATTCCAAAGCTTCCACCCCCCCCCCCCCCACATAACCCCCCAGGAATTGGGTTCCCCCATCCACAGGTCTCTCTCTGTATCCTCTTGTCACACTACTTACCCGCTTTTCTTCCTTCAATATTTGTATTTCTTCTGTCTCTGCCATTAATTTTAATGGGAGGCTGGTTGGCAAGAAGAAACCTGTGATCTTGCCTTCACCCAGCATCTTGTTTAAAGTGTGCTGTTACGTGTGCAGTGCTACTGCACGTGCACAATTAGTATGCAAGTGCAATGCTTGCCTTGATGTGGGATCTTTTGGTGTGCTAAAGTTGCACATGAAACAGCCAGGAGCTCAGTTTGAATGAGACTCTGGGTATGTGAAATACTATGAGATTGTTTATTCTTCCTTAGTGAGTTTGGCAGCAACACCAACAGCTTCGATTCACTCAGTAACACACACTTTGACTACATTTTGTGCAGTTTCTGTTAGAAAACCATGCTGATTAAACTACTTTGGCTGTAGAGGCAGCCTCAGATTTTCTCAGTATGTGATATTGTTATGTAGTTTAGCATAGTGTCAGACTAACATCTGGATTTAAGTTAGAATCCCCATTCTTCCATGAAAGCTTGCTGGTGACCTTGAGCCACTGGCAGGGGTAAGTTTGCCAGCCTCTTGGTTGGAAAATTCTTGGAGATTTGGGGGATGGGTCCTGGGAGAACAGGGACCTCAGTGGGGCACAATGCCATAGAGTCTACTCTCCAAAGCATTTTCTCTGGGGGAACTGATCTCTTTAATTTGAACATTAGCTGTAATTCCGGGGGATCCCCAGGCCCCACCTGGAGGCTGGCATCCTTAGGGTTATTGTGACAATAAAATAGCAGAGAGGAGAAGAATGTAAGGGTCTCTACTGGGGTGTTATAAATGAAGTAAATAATGTTCACACGCACACACATACACACAGTGTCATCCTAATAGAGTCAGGTGGGTAGCCATGTTGGTCTGAAGCAGCAGGACAAAGTTTGAGTCCAGTGTAGGGTTGCCAGCCTCCAGGTGGGGCCTGGGGATCTCCCACTTTTACAACTGATCCCCAGCTGACAGAGATCAGCTCCCCTGGAGAAAATGGCTGCTTTGAAGGGTGGACTCTATGGCACTGTACCATGCTGAGGCCCTTCCCCTCCCCAAACCCCGCCCTCTCCTGGCTCCACCCCCAAAGTCTCCAGGTATTTTCCAACCCAGACTTGGCAACCCTAGTCCAGTGGCACCTTTAAGACCAACAAAGTTTTATTCTGGGTATAAACTTTTGGGTGTATACACACTCCTTCAGATACATTGAAACAGAAGTCACCAACCATTACATAATTAGAGGGTGGGAACATTCATTCCTGTTGCTATGAAGGTGTCATCCTAAGAACACTTTCTGGGAAGTAAGCCCCATTGAGTGGGCTGGAGTAGGATTCTGAGTCGGATTCTGTCTAAACCTTCTTAAGATTGCTGTATTCTTCTTTCTTGACTGTTTTCTGTAGTAAGGTACCAGCATATATTTCAAACGTATTAATTAAAATATATAAGTTTAAATTTTAAAAAACGCCATATGCATTATTTATTCAAAGCACCCCCTTTTAGTAGCAGAATATATCGAATGAATTAAGATTTTATAATTCAAAGCTATAGATGGTGTATTAGGCTTGGCTCTGAAGTCCTGCTGTGCATTACAAATATTTTTAAATAATCATCTATAAATATATCATTTCCCAATGGAAATGATAAGAAGCACTTTCTATAAATGAGTGGCTTTTGAGCATTTTGAAAATAGCATTTATGTTTAAATTAACATACCAACATATTAGTCTTGAAGATATTAATGTACTATCAGTTACATTTGTTGCAAAGTTTATATTTAAAATGTTTTATGATAACCATAAAAGCTTTATGGCTGTAAAATTTTTGTAGAAATATAATTGAAAAAATGACTATCAGTAATGGGTATTAATGAATAATAGTTACAATATTGACTCATAGCCTAGTGGCATCTGAAAGACTAACATTTACTGTGGTATACCTTTTTGCCACATCAGCTCATTCCATGGCCTCTGGGGGTTCCTTCAGGCTGCAGGTGGGAGTATTTTTACTTTGTGCCTGATGGGCTAGTTTACCAAATACAGGAAGCTGTGTTTTCCTCCAAGGAAACACTCAAAAACACACCATCTGACATGTATCACCACAAACTTCTACTACCTCATTCTCTCATATTTTGTATTCGTACAATACATACCTCAATGTATGTATTCATAATATACCTCAGTGCAGTACAGTTAACATCTGAACAACTTCCAAGGGAAACATTTCATTTGAGGCAACAGGAGAACAGACGCTGGCAGCTGATTATTGAATCGGTATGCAGTGATCACTTTATCAGCTACAGCATTTGCGACATCCAGAAATCTCCTGAAGGCCAAATCAGATGAGATAGGAAAAATCTCTGTACAGGATCTTCTGTGGCTTTCTTTAAGATTCTAATTAACAGATCCAGGTTGGTGCTTTTAAAGTCAGTGAAGGGGCCTTTCCACAATCTAACAGGCCTCTCCAAAGCTCCGGATAGCTGGTTGCAGAGGAAAAGAAACTCAGGTGCTTGTACCTCTGCTTTTCCTCATGGCAGAGCTAACTGCAGTTTTGCAGGCTTTTCCTGAGCAGCCATTTAGATTCTAGAAAATCACAGACAGTCCTAAATGCTAATGTAGTATAGCAGGGTGCTGAACTAGGGACTGTAGAGACCCAGGTTCAGCCATGACGCTTGCTATGTGACCTCGGGTTAGGGACTTTGGAGCTAAAACAAAGCTATATACACCACCCCAAGCTCCTTGGAAGATGAGGTGATATATAGATGGGCCTTTCTTATCTCAGCCTGGCTTGGCCCCTCCTCTCTCTTAACAAATGTGAGGCCCAGTTTGCATGGTATTCTTGTTGTAGTGACTAACCCTCTGCAGATTGGCTGGCCTGAAGGACTTGCCTATTGTTGCTCTCCACTGGTGTTCTTCTTGTCAAATTGTCAATAAACCAAGTCTTTCCACAGTGCCATAGGACTCCAGTGTTCTCTTTTTCAAAGGAAAGCAGCCCAGAAACTGCTGTCCTTAAAACTTCTCACCTTATGAGGAAATATATGACATTTTCCTACTTCCTTTCTTTCACTCCCTGGCTTTCACAGTTGTCCAGGTACTTCCCAAGACTTGGTGCATGCATAGCAAAAGTCTTTGGACATCTTCCCCCATAGGAAATTCAAAGTGTATACCCAAATTTAAAGTATTTCCAAACCAACCAGAAAGCTGCCATTTGCCACATGTGTAGTCCTGGACATGAAGCTAATCAAAATATCTAATTTTCAGCATGGCCCATCTGCAGATACATAAATCTAGAGATTGGAGCCATGGACAGACATGACAGCTTTTTCTACAAACCTGAGAAAAGTCTGAAGTTTGCAGAAAAATCTGAAATCTAAAACCTTCCAAAATGATAAAAACACCACCTGTAACTTTTAAAAATGAATGCCCTCAGTGGCCATTGCTAGGCAACCACAACAGTGTGTTCAGCCTTCAAGCCTTCGTTTCTGTCAGTGAAATGCGAAGGGAAGGGAAGGGCCCTTTTCAGGGCTGCTTCGGCTTTTGAGGGAGGACGCATCAGGGCCAGGCCTAGCAGCAACCCTCAATGACGTGCTACCACACAACTTATATTACTGATTTAGGTCTGGGAGCTTGCTACTATTCAGCAGCAGCCACCCCTTGATTAGGGTGTTAATCCCCTCTTTCTCATGGAAGCTCACTGAGTGACTTTGAGCCAGTCACATACTCTCAGCCTAATCTACCTCACAGGGTTGTTGTGATAAAATGGAGGAGAATTATGGAAGCTGCTTTGGGTCCCCATTGTCAAGAAAGGCATGGTATAAATGAAATAAATACATAACAATTATAGCTGAGGTTGGGTACAGATAAAAGGTAGGTTGTTTGCTGAATGGGAAGGAGACAAGGAAGCAGGGAAAGGGGAGAGGATATGGGGGCTGACAGGAGAAGGGAAAGAGGAAATGGGACAGGGATACTGTGCAACTAGGCCCTGCCTGGCCAGCATCACACAACTTATGTGCAGCTCAGCTAGATTTTTCCCAGGGAGAAGGAACAAGAGAAAGTTGTGGGGGGCAGATAAAGGTAAGTTAGCAAATGGGTTGGAAGGAGAGAAGGAAGTTGGAAAAGGGGAGAGAGTATAGGGGTTTTAAGGAAAGGGTGGAAGAAGGAAAATAATATTCCCCTGCAAGTCCTTGTGAGCCTCCCACTTGTTATGTCATGATACAAGTCAACGTTTCAGTGTGGTATAGTGGTAAAAGTACTGGACTGAATCTGGGGAGATGAGCATTCAAATCTCTAGTCTGTAATGGAGCTCACTGTGTGACCCCCCCCTTTAATTACAGTCTCTTAATGTAACCTGTCTTGCAAGGTTATTATGAGGATAAAATATGAGGAACCCATGTAAACCATTCAAAATGGTGGAATAAAAAAATAAATACATTCCCAAACAGAGTATGCCAAAACTGTGCATTAGACTTCAGTTGCCTCTTGAGGCTTGGATTTGTGTGTGAAGGAATGTATGCAGTAGCCAGAAACATAACCTGTGTCTGCAGGCTTCATGTCTGTTTGAATGTGTTTTATTACATGCCCTCCCCTTCTCCTAACAATGAGAGATTTTAGGATCTAGCACTCATCCATGTTGATTCCCTTTGGAGGAGAGCACACCACAGACTTATGACATTTTGTATTACCTGCTCTATTTACAAATATAGTTCCAGATGGTCAGCTGTGCTGGTCCAAAGTGGTAAAAACCAATTTAAAGTCCAGTGGCACCTTTAAGACCAACAAAGGCTTATTCAAGATATGAGCTTTCATGTGTATGCACACTTTTCCAAATACCTTTTTAAATTTACGAATATGTAGGCAAACCACACCTGGAGGCATAGATGCACCCATACAGGACAGGACAGGACAGAAGATCTTCTGCTTCACATCAGGATCAGATCCCCGGGGAGAGAGAGAGAGAGAGAGATCTGCTGTTCCCATCCAGCTAGGCTGGAGACTCACTTCTTCCAAAGTGGATACTTGAACAAAACTATTTTCTGACACTAAAGCCTATTGAGAAGATCACTACAATTGCTCAGGCATATTGCCCTTCCATTTGTCCTGTAAGACAGACCACAAAAATGTATTCCCCCTGCAAATTGACAAAGGGAGGGAAGGCAGCATGGTATAGCCTGATCTCATCAGATCTCAGAAGCTAAGCAAGGCCAGTACTTGGAAGGGAGACCACCAAGGAATACTCTGTGAAGAAAGGCAATGCCTAACCACCTCTGGTCCAAGTTCTGACTGGCCTTAAACACCCCTTGCGGGGTTGCCATAAGTCAGCAGTGACTTGACAGAACGTTACACTTGTAGAGATTGACAAAGTCATACTGTTGGCTGTCCTGAAGATGGCAGCACATCCCTGCATTACTGCTGTAACAACAGAGATTTGTCCAATGCTTTCTTCATAAGTAGTCTTTTGCTTAATTACAGGTAAATAAACTCTTTAAAAAAAACACACCAAAACCCCCCCCCCCCTCAGTTCCTGCACACTAAGCTCTGCTGCAGGTTTCACAAATCATTTTATTTATTTACTTTATTAGATTTTTATCCCCCCCCCCCCCCCCCGGCAGAATGCAGCTCAGGATGGCTTAAAGATAAGGGTTTCTTTTGCTCAAAAGCCAGTCGAATATGACTCTAGGGGGCAGTGCTCATCTCTGTTTCCAAGCTGACGAGCCAGTGCTGTCCGAAGACATTTCTGTGGTCATGTGGCCGGCAGGACTAAACGTTGAGGTGCACAATACAATAATGGAAGTTATGAACTATTATGAAGAGTACTGTTTCACAGCATGGATGATTAATATAATACTGAACTCCAATCTCCAGACTGAACCCCAGTTTCCTTTGCCCTTTTTCATTCCTGAACCATGTGGCTAAAATATAAAAGGCAGTATTTGGTTCTTAAAATACAATTTTGAAATATCAGCTGTTTACAAAATTTAAACAAAGTCTGCTCCTGCATGGGGAAGCCTCTGGAATAAACGGAAGCCTCCAGACAACATCATGCCTAACCGTAGAATGACTTGTCTGACTCTGGTGTTTCCCCCATTGAGCCAGAGAAAATAAAACCCTACCTTCTCTGGCTCAAAGGGGGAAATGGCAGAGTCGCCACAGGCCAAGGATCCATGTGGACACTTCACTTGCAGCCATTATGGGTAGGGGTGGAGCTAAGCTCTGCCTTCAAAATGGCAGACTTAAACTCTAGATTCCTCTCGCCTTTAAGCCCTTTCAAGGTTTTTCCCCTTTTCCCTGTCAAGCCACACTAGGGCATTACAGCATAGCTTGGTTGGGAAAAGGAAACGGAGGGGGCAGACTGCCAGGGGTGGCAAAACTACCATTGTGTCTGTGTTTTTGTGCGGGAAGGATTGAGATAAGGGGGAGGAGCAGGAGGCAAGGGGGCAACACTGAGCTCAGTAAGAACAGGTATCCGTGGGCCCTCTTTCCGTCCAAGCACTTCCTGCTTGAAGCTAATGCCATGCTATGACATGCTGATGGTCTCCTGTGCAGAAGTAAACTCAAATCCATTGCCTGTACTTTGATCCCAAAATCCCCCCCCCCCAGTCCAGCTCTATGTCAGTGCAAAAGTAAAGGAAACCATTGTTTGAGAAGATAATCTCCAGCGCAAGACCAGTCCTTCCAAACTATAAAATGACTTTCCATAAAAATCACAAACACTGTCACCATGATGGGTCACCAACTCCTGACGTAACCTATTCTTCAGTTGTTGGTAACTGACTCTATTTCTAATATTTTACAAATGGAATTCTGGTGGCACTTAATCTAGCCAACTTGTGTATTCTTACAAACAAAACAGTGTTCTTACAGTTTGTCTATTTAATTAATTTGTACCTCACCTCTCTCTCCTAATGGGGACACAAAGTGGTTTTGATCATTCTTCTCCACTCCACTTTATCCTCATAACAACCCTGTGAGGTAGATTAGGCTGAGACACTGTGACTGACCCATGGCCACCCAGCGAGCTTCCGTAGCACAAGTAGGGATTTGAGCCTGGCTCATCCAGATCCTCATTCAACACTCTTAACCACTATATCACACAAACAAAAATCACCACACAGCTGAATGGAATTTGGTAATCTACAAGGACCTCCATAGGTTAATGACATTTCTCCAGTGAATAAACCACAAATAATGTATATTTTCAGAAAGTATTACAAAATTACATCAATCTGATTACAGAACATCATATTAATTGCAGCCCCTTTGTAATATAAAAGGCATGAAACGGGCATTTTGCAGACTGGAACAGCCCTATTGCAAATGAGCATCCGGATGTTTATATTTTAGCATTTAGAATTGTGGGTTTCTCAGTTTTTAAGCTAGGTGGCTTTGAAAGTCTTAGTCAACAACTTGGATTTCCAGCAAGCTGTACGTTGGCATATTGAAATGTTTAAAACAGCAAGATTTTTTTTACTGATAATTATTATGTTCTCAGATAACCTTTCATATGATTACCATGGAGATGATAATTTCTTCTGTCTGTTTACATTTATGACCTCATAAATCCTTTAAGGAGAGAACAGAGTTCTGTATTTTCAGGGAGGATATACTTCTGCTTCAAAAACACAAAGGTACTGAGTTTAAATATATTTATAACAATAAGCATTTTTTTTTAGCAAGAACTTGTGAAAATTTGACTGAATTCAGAAAATGAAAAAAACCCCACCTTGGTGGCCCTTCTGAGGGCACAAAGGCAGAATATAAATTTTGTAAAATAATTAATTAAAGGAAGGGAAAGGAAATATTTCCCCTGATTTTTATAACTGATTTCTGTAAAATCCACTCACTTTGACCCCTTGGTGGATTTTTGTAGGGAGAGGGAAGGAAAGAAATATAAGGTAACTGAGGAAAGGGAGAGACATTTCTTATCATGATGGAAAAGGAGGTGTTCTTCATGTATAGAGAAAGCCTTCTGAGAAGCCTAAAACACATGTGTTGCTTCCTTACAGCACCACTATCACCACAGAAAGGCACCCAATCAGTGGGAAGACTGTGGGTGATTCCACAGTAGTTATACTAGGCCAATGGCCAACATTTGTGCATGCTATTACAGCAGGAGTTCCAATTCAGTTAGCAACCTGCTGTTCTTCTGTTCTTTCCTCGTCACAGTCCCGTTTCTTCTACAGGTTGTTTTCAGAAGCATAATCTCTATGCTGTGTTTGAATGTTCTTTGTGTTACCATTTTGCCTAGTTCTCAAGATGACATATATTTTGGTGACTGTTTGGTGACATG
The DNA here is from genome assembly GCA_029233225.1 of Lepidodactylus listeri. Lineage (NCBI taxonomy): Eukaryota > Metazoa > Chordata > Lepidosauria > Squamata > Gekkonidae > Lepidodactylus > Lepidodactylus listeri. The sequence continues at coordinate 112,755,314 of JARCFY010000004.1, read as the reverse complement.
AGGCAGTCCATGGTGAGGCTGAGACTACTTCCCACACCCTCAGTTTTTAAGAACAAATTGATTTCAGTACACCATTAGGTTGCTGAGAATTCGTACCTCAAAGAGACAGGGCCCTTTGATTGGGGGGGGGGGGGGTTGATCCCAGCATGAGAAAGCAATAGGGCTGGGGAAGGGTCGGCAGGTGGGCCATTTTCTTGTTCAAATGTCACTGGTCATGAACAAGTTTATTTTGGTTGCCTGCTTCTAAATTTCTGGGGTTGTGAATAAAAAGACTTACTATGTATGGATGTGAAAGCTGAACAGTGAAAAAAGCTGACAGGAAAAAAATTATTCATTTGAAATGTGGTGTTGGAGAAGCGGTTTACAGACACCATGGACTGTCAAAAAGACAAATAAGTGTGTCCTTGGTCAAATCAAACTTAAACTTTCCCTAGAGGCTAAATTGACCAAACTGAGGCTATTGTACTTAGGTCACGTTATGAGAAGACAACACTCACCGAAAAAGACAATGGTGCAAGGAAAAGCTGAAGGCAGCAGGAAAAGAGGAAGACCCAAGATGAGATGGATTGACTCAATAAACGAAGCCACAGCCTTCAATTTGCAAGGGTATTAACAATCAGACATTCCAGAGGTCATTAATTCATAGAATCATGAAAAGCTGGAAACAACTTGATGGCACATAATACACACCCAGTAAGACCTTTCTCTCTCACTATCTGTACAGGTTGTGCCCCATCCAATCACAGCGCATTGGCCATGGATGTCAGTACCCAGCCATGCAGTCCATTTCCTGTTTTTGCTGTTTGCCTAGGACAGCAGAAAGCAGGTTTGTTGAGTTCATCGGGCAGGCCATCATATGTGGCTGGTCTGTCATGTTTGGCTTGGTGAGCCATAGCATGTGGAGGCCAATGTTCCCTTTAAGCTGAGTTAGTGTGAGCTAGTTTACAGTTTTTTAGCCTCCGGCTCACAGATTTTCGTCTTAGCTCAGGAAGGGTAGCTCCAGAGCAAGCTAATTTATGCAGCAGCCAACTCACCTGCTCACAACTTTAATGCCGGTAGCTCACAAAGTAGAAATTTTGCTCACAAGACTCCACAGCTTAGAGGGAGTATTGGTGGAGGCCTGTTCTGAACAGAGTGTGAAAGGCTTACCAGAAAGAGAAGTAGACTGAAGGATTTTCCCCCCTATGGAAATGATATGAAACTGGCTGCTAAGCCTCCCCCATAGCAACACAGTCCCCATTGGTTGCATCGTGGCTTTCAAAACACCTGGATGGCCCACTCCCCCAGCTGACATGGATTTCCTTTGACCCGGAGTCTTAGGGCAAATCCTTGCTGTCTTCTCTCGTGCACTGTTCTCCCCTGTGAAGCTGTGAGGATAATAATAACATGCACCTATATTTCAAAAGTGTGTGGATTACCTAGCTAAATGTCTCTTGAAGTCTTTGAAGATGAAAAGAGCCAAATACTATTATTAATATTATTATTTATAGATTATCATAACCCAAAACAGAGAGGGAAGATGTAATTGTGTTAAGCATAGACCATGAGCTGCTCATATGATGGTTAGTTCAAAGCAAGAATGCACATATTAATTTTTTTATTTCAGAAGGAAAGGGGGAGGGAGAGAGCAAATAAGCAATTTTTTAAAATTTGGGGGTTGGAGCAAACAAGCCAGACTGACTTACCTTTCACATTCATTCCTACAGCTCCCAGTTTCTTTATATAACCCTGTTTAAAAACACTGGAGATCACAGCTATATAAACATGTAGAAAAGTATCATGTCTCTAGTCAGGGCACAGGAGAAAGGATATACCTACAGTGGGAACAAAACTCCTCAAGAAGGCTGAACAGCAGCAAATGTGAGTAAAAGCATCAGATCCAGATACTAATCAAGTTGAAGAAAATGCTTGAAAAATGCACAGTATTCCAATGACTGAAGTTCAGTCACAGTCAGTATTCCCTCTAAGCTGAGTTAGTGTGAGCTAACTCTCAGTTTTTTAGTCTCTGGCTCACACATTTTTGTCTTAGCTCAGGAAGGATGGCTCCAGAGCAAACTAATTTATGCAGCAGCCAAATCGCTCACTCACAACTTTAATGTCAGTAGCTCACAAAGTAGAATTTTTGCTCACAAGACTCCACAGCTTAGAGGGAGCTTCACAGCCACTTAAGGCCCCCTAGAAAAAGAAACTCATAGTGCAAACCTAAGCAGAGTTGTACTTTTCTAAATCCTCTGAAGTCAGTGGGCTTAGGACTGCACTGTTCATTATGCTTAAATCCAGTTGAAATAAAAGCTAGTTGGCATGGAATCCTAAGCAGACTTATTCCCTTTTAAGCCCATTGACTTCAATGGACAAAGAAAGTGGCAAATTCATGGCATCTTACTTGTCCCCACTGACGTTAAAGGGTAAGTATGACTAGCTTTCTCTGGATTGCAGCCAGAGCTGATAATGGGGTTGTGACTTATCACAGGGGCCCACCTGCAGCAATGCACTGGGTGGGGGGGGGGTGTCAGTGGGGACTGCAGCCAGCCATTATGGCCAACCAAGAAGATGGGTGGGCTACAGGGGCAGCAGAGGGGTGGGTGACCACAGCAGTGGGAAATTTTGGCCCTCTCCTTCCCTGGTGGGCCAATGGCTGGTCCAAATTTGGGCCAGGGAGAGTGGGAAGGGGACAGGCCACCTGGGTCTTTTAAGTGCTCGGGCTGCCCACCCCACTTTGTCTGGTCGTGTGGACTGAGGTTGGCCCTCCCTCCCTCCCTTTATTTTATGGCTAGTTAGAGGGTGTTTTAGATTTAGTTTGAACTTCAATTGGGTGATGGGACATTAATGAGGGGTAAGAAGAATGTTATCCATGGATTGTATGTATCTCTTGTTGCAAGTTTTTAGTGGCATCAGCATGGGGCTAGATCGGTAATGGGGAAACTGGCCTTCATGCCATTTCCAAAATATGGGGATCCCCCTAAGGGATCCTGGGGTGAGGATGTTCAGGGAATGCCCAGCTCATGGGCTGCCCACAGGTAACCCTCACACTCAGGTGGAAAGGGAGACCACCTAGTGGCAATCACCCTGGTAGAATTCCAAAACCTGCCATTTCCATGGTCTTCCCACCCCCAGCTGGTCAGCTGGGGGCAACAGAGCACATCGACTGGCAGGAGGGTCAGTCATGCTAGATCCTGTGGACCCATGCTGTACCAATGCTACTTACAATTGTAACCAATAAAAGTTGTGGCCAGTTTTATTCCACATTTATTCCAAACATTGTTTGTGTTTTATTGGGGCATGGTGGTTGAAGGGTTCCCAGCCTTGCTGTACTCCCCATCTCTTGATAGGTGCTGGGGTTGCAAGTGTGAAGATACTATGTCCTTATTGGTTTGTTTAACAGCTGTAGATATACAACATATTAATTTTGCACTGAAAACTGGATGACCAGCACTGTTCTTATGTAGTAACTAATCTTAATAAATGTTAGCACACCACAGTGTTCAGAAACCAAACGTTGCATTATAATTTATTCTGCATTCTTTCTGCCCACCACAGAAATGCCCCAACGGATCTGCACACCATGAAGTCAATAGCTAAATAGAGGGCTGAAAAACAAGATGGTTTCAGTCACATCACCACTCTGCAAACTGAACCCCACCATTAAGTGTGTGGCAGTATAGTCAGTCAAGGGTAATGAGCACATTATTCTGGTCAGTTGCCCCAACCGAGAATCTGCAACCAATATAGATTCTTCTCTTCGTTTCTAACCTGGTATGCCTCCTCTGTTTAGACAAGGGCCATTCTGCTAGGGATCTCAGGGCAAAATTTAGAATAGCTGAATTTCATTCTTCCCAATTCTATGTTTTTCTATGTCCCCCACAGCACTCAATTGTCATCACCAACAGCCGCCAAGTATCCTGGCTGTTTTGAGACTGGTTGAGCGGTAACTTATACAAAGCAAGGTTCTTGGGCCTTCTCCCTGCTCTTAGTCATACATGTGTCTGGTTCCACAAGCCGTTAATTAATCTGCATGACTGAAGTACCCAGATTCATGACACCACCTGTCTTTTTAAATCTTTCGGGGCCAGACATCATCAACTTCTTGATGTGGTTCTGCCAGCACTTGCTCCATCCTGACCGACAAACTGCCATCACTCCCAGGACTCTGTTCAGACTTGTAGTACGCGATTACTTTGATCCCTATCACAAAAAGCAGGAGAATGAAGATAGTTAGTGGTTAGTTGATTTTCGCAAGAGGCAGTTTTCAATTATTTCTCTTGCGCACTCTAAAAGTGCAGCCTTTGTAACAATAATAACCAGCTTCGAATTTGTATCACACTTTGTAACAGAGTTTATACTAGCTTACTAAGCCTTACAATAGCTTTCAATGCAATTTTGGGACTTCTACCTTGTGCTCTGGGACAATATGTTATATGCAATCTTATTGATATGTGTGGTCACCATTTTGTGTGAACAGGGCAGTACATGTATCTTCCAATTTTGCTATACACAGTCCAAAACCCAGATTTGTTACAGGTATATGTTCATACATACATACTGAAGCATGAAAATACAAGTGTTGCCATCTTCATACAAAATGGCAACCATTATCAGGAGGATCATGGGTAGCACACTGTCATGTGTGGTGAGAGAACTAAAAATATTTGGTGGGAGAACTAAGACTGACCAGGGCTTGCTGGTTGCAGTCCTCACGCAGGCCCTTCCTGTTTTCTTTCAGCAAAAATGGCTGAAATATTTACTCCTGAATGATGTCTAGATTCTCTGGTAAGATCTCCACAGAACCTACTTGCCTCCTCTCTGTATTGTATGAATGAATTCCTAACCTTGCGGATTGTTGTCTGTCTTATTTTGCAAGTGAAGAACTCAAGGTGAGGAAAGAATGATTGCTCAAGACCAAGCAACACATCCCAGGAGCTGCTCCAACATATATTGCTTTGTTAGTAAAACAGAGTATTGATCCTGAACCCTCTCTGTTAATTTCTTAGGTATGACCTGTTTGCAATCTATCAAATCGACTAAGGAGCCAGACATCACCCTGAGCAAAGAATGATACATAAACCGTATTGTCCCAAAAGCAGCTCCAGAAGGGCTTATAAAAACGCTAACACAGACTCACTGAGTCATCGTTTGTCTCCAGGTTCTTCCTTGCTCCAGGGGTAATCCTGCTTGTGTGCTGACTCAGCCTTAGTGGCCAGCAAAGAGTTGGATTTGAAGCCAAAATTCCACCCTTCTATTGCCCCTGCCTGCCTGCTCGCTCACCTGCTCCAGGCAGGAAACTATCATTTCACATAGGCTCCAGCAGGGCTGGAAAGTGGAGTCTAGCTTTCATTTTGACAAAGCCCAAGTCATAATCAAGATCTTAATAAATGCTTTCTTCTGTGGAAACAGCAGCAGAAACGGGAAATGCCTTCCCCCTGTGAAATTGAAGTGAGAGAACTGCAGGGCATCACAAAGACTAAAGCCCTTACCGCTCAGACTGTGGGTGTGTTGCAAGTGATGTCAGTACTAGTTAAGACTCAGTCAGAAGTTGCATCGAACACCAAGATTTTTTTAAAATTAACCTGCTCAACTCTGTGTTGTATCTGCTTCTCCTTCTCTCTCTCTCTCTCTCTGTCTCCCTCTCACGTGTTGATTTGTTTCCTGGTTGTCCTTCGCTCAAGTTGGTTCTTCCCTCTCTGTCCCTGAGGTAGCCCTTCTGCCTGCATTCCTCATGCTTACTTTTTTGATAATTTTTATTTGTATTATAAACAACACAGGCCTGCATGCGTGTGTGCACATATGATTATCCAGCATATATTCAGTGTTAAATAATTCATCAGTATAAAACATACTTTGATATATTTGTTTTTAAAAGTAATCCATACAACAGACATAACTCACTAAACTAAGCATATTTCACCTCAACATTGACATTCTCCAATCACCATCATTAGTCGTATATCTAATTCTGAACCTGACCCCCATGCACATAGAAAAACCCAAATAATGAGGCAGTGTTGGCATTTGAAAAAGTGTGAGGGGGTATACCTCATCCCACTGTGCTGCAGGCCCAGTTCAGATTGTGCACTCACAACAATTTTTAAATTGCCCGTTTTAGGCTTTAAAATGGTGGTGGCACAAGGATGCCGTCACTCCTGATTTGGCCATTAGAAATATGTTTCTGGGTATGAATGTTAAGTAAAAAAAAGGCAGAAGCTTTCTGTTTCTATGGAGAATACATATTTATTTTGTTGAGGGTCTCATAATTTCCTTAGCCTGAATTTAAAGTGTTTGAATATATTTTTAAAGCATTTGAACAAAGATTAACTGACAAATCAGAAAGGAAATAGATATAAGATTCGATCAGAGAGCTGTTGAAATCCAAATGTCTCAAAAGAATAAGTGAGGTTCAGCCTAACGTGAAGAGCTATGAATCCTTACAGGGCTTCCCCCCACCCTCTTTTTTTTTGGGGGGGGGGGGAGAGATGCCAGAACGCTCATGAGAGAAATGAAGTTTTTAGTCTGTATACTTTTAAACATTTAAAAAAGAATTTTGTTGAAGAGGTTCTGGAACTTCATTCCGGCACATTCCCCCAGAAAAAAAAGCCCTGAATCCTTATATTTAAACACTGGGAAGGTATTTGAAATAGAAGATGAAGTAAGATTACAGGATAGTTCTAATAGGGACTATCCAGAATAGGAGAAAAGTCTGAGGAACTGCTGAGCAAGCTAAGGCCAGTGGTGGCCAGCGCCATCCTCTATAGTGTGTGAATGGCTTTCCAAGTGTATTGGAAGGGTGCTATATTCCAGATTCCTGGAATGATGCATGGAATTCCCTAAAATATACAACAAAGATCCAGTGCTTTCTTCATGGTGTAGAGGTTAGAGTGTCAGACTAGGATCTCAGGGGGGATGGGACACCCCAGTTTGAATCCTTATGTTTTGTAGGATGACTTTGGCCAGTCACTCTCTCTCTGTGTCACACTCCCCCTCTCTCACCTATCTCTCAGTCAGGGTTGTTTCTGTGAGGATGAAATGGGGCAGTTTGTAAGCTGCTTTGGGTCTCCATTGGAGAGAAAAGCAAAGTATAAATATCTAAAGGAAGATCTGGTCAACCAATATCCTGATTAAATGAATATAACAAATTATGTACACTTATTTTGACAGAACATCTTTATACATTTAAAGCTAAATGTATAGACATGGACCACACTGGTTTTATCTGTGGATAGGTTATTATCTGATAATATTAAAAGGATACTTAATCTGAGAAATTATTGTAATTCTAATAACTCTATCATCTAGACAAAACTGCCACACCGGAAGCAAGACATGTCATATAGTCCCGAAGGGGTCTTCTTGCCAGGTCATTTTAGTACAGTATAGTTTGGGAAATAATCTCAGGAGGAAAAAAAACAAACACAATGTCTTGGCTTGTCCACAGCAGGATGATATACCCAAGCAGCAGGCAGATCACCAGGAGGAAAGGAGACTAAAAAGAAGCATTTATTATTTGCCAGAGATTAAACGACATCGCAAGTATATAAAAAAATGCTGCTCCGGCCTTCTCATTCAGAAAGTCTTTAATCTCTCTGTCCTGAGATGGGTTATTCTTACAGGCCAGTTTTCAGCAGTTATTTAGGTCAGTACCAGAATTGATTGAATTCCCACTGACTCACTGGGATTGTTTGAAGGTACCTGAAAAGGGGAGAGACTTTGGCAGAAATGTAGGAGAGCTACAGACTGAGCTCAGGGCAGCATATATAGGTCAGAAGAAGACCTACTTCAAGTTTTGTGCTGTAACTAAAAGTTATCTTTGGCTTGGGAGAATGGGCATGCAAGCAAATGCTTTCCATTCATTGGGTACCAACTTTCTGAACTGGCCCCTGCTCCAGTGCCTTTTTGCAGCAGCTGGATCTGAAGTTATTTTATTTTTGCTACTGAGTCACAGCTGTCCTATGGAGACATTGTAGGTCTTTCAAGGCAAGAGATGTTCAGAGGGAGTTTGCCATTGCCTGCCTCAGTATAGCAACCCTGGCCTAGACTTTCTTGGTGGTCTCTCATCCGAATACTAACCAAGGCTGACCCTGCTTAGCTTGTGAGATCTGATGAGATCAGGCTAGCCTGGGCCATCCGGGTCAAGGCAGTAATTAGCAGCTCATTCTTTTCATGGAATATGTATTTCTGGAAATCAAGGTGCTGCTAAAGGCACAGAAGTAGGACAAGCTCAGGTTTTCCTGTTGGCATCCCTCTCCCAGCTTAGAACCCCCCCAACTATGATAAAGGGATGGGTACTGACAGAAGGTATGTGGAAATTGTTATAAAGCTTATGAGCAAATTTTGCCATAAAAAGATGGAAGTCCTTTATTGAGTTGTGGCTGGGAAGGCATTTAAACAGCGACTTCAGTCAGCTCCAGCTGGGCTTTATACAATCGCCCCAATTAGACTTCATTTACTGCCTATAAATGCCTCCTGTGTTTGAAATACACATGAAGCACCAACTGTAAGAAAGCAGGGAATGATCTGGTAGCACCTGGTGTTGAAGCTTTGCTGAAGGGTGGGGGAGGAATGACTGGTGCCTGAATGAGAAGCAACAGCCAGCCCTATTAAAGATGTGTAAAAGACAAGTAAGTGGGTTCTAGATCAAATCAAGTCTGAATTGTCCCTAGAAGCTAAAATGACCAAACTGAGGCTATAGTACTTTTGCCACATTCTGAGAAGACAAGATTTGATGGAAAAGAGGAAGACCCAACTTGAGTTGGATTGACTCAATAAAGGAAGCCATGAACTTCAGTTTGTAAGACCTGAGCAAGGCTGTTAACAATAGGACATTTTGCAAGTCATTAATTCTATGATACTATGATTCTTAGTTGGAAGCAACTTAAAGATGCATGGGGAGTAAAATACGGTGCTTTGAGAATTCCTGCTTAGCAGTTTATCCAGACATCACTGTAATTTCATTATTAGCCTTGAAGTAATCAATGTACATTTCCTGCACACATGTACTTCTTTCCTATTTAAAAAGCCAAACCACTGACGTTTCATTTTCCAGAAGGACTATGTTGTCATACAGTACTAAGCCTTAGAAGGCAACTTCTTACTTTATGTAGAGGAACAAAACTGGAGAGGCGGAATACTCATTGAGGTCTAGTGACTTGAACCCTGGGCCAGCCAGGTAAATTTCACATCTCTCATGTGGGGAGGCCATTCTGTCAGATGGCTTTTGTTTTTAGATTTTTGAACTAGTGTAATTGTGCCCCCCCCAGTAAATCTGGTGCACTGTGGCAAATGAGGGTGTGGGGAAGACAGAGGACTGAAATTCGATTATGAGCAGCCAGCTGTAGGCAGACATTGTGAATCAGCACATGGGTACATGCAGCAGTTCTAAATCAAAGATGTGGAGTATAAAGAGTGATATAGGCTGCAATCCTAAGAACACTTTCCTGGAAGTAAGCCACATTGACTTAATTCTGAGTATACCTGCTGAGGCTTGCTTCTATAATCTTCCTTTGTAACTAGAATGAATTTATATTTTTCTGTTGTTTCTCTCCTCCTCTGCCTGCCCCACTCCCGCATGGCAAATTTTGGATTGTTTGGGATTCGTCTTTTTGTACTTTGTAAAGCACTAAGCACACTGATGGTATTATATCCATTAGTAAATAATAAGTTAAAATGTTGTGGGGATGCAGCAAGGTCTGTGGCAATTGTTGTACAAATATCGCTCACAGGTTGCATGACCCACTACTGGATGCAGCCTTGATCTGTATTTCCTGTCTTTTGTTACCTTTGTGTTACCAACTTCACATTATGTAATTGGATCTCTCTTTGGTAATTCATTTGTCTTTGTAAAACCTGGCAGTTCAGTATGCTGAAAGGTTCAGGTTTAACAGAAGAATTCTACCTGGCAGCCTTTTGACAAATCAGTTTACCTAATCTGACCTGATCCATACCTTTTGTTATAGACACAGAGAGCTGCTTTTCTTGTCTCCCAGGGCTTTAGATGTGGAATTAATGTCCTTTTCAGAAAGGGGTCCTGTTTCCTCAAAGTTAACTGGAAGCAACAAGAGATCAAAGCAAATGGAATGTGGAAGGTAGCCATTTAGAGAGGCTATCCAGATGTGGAAGAGACTAATGATCAGAGAGAGAAAGAGAGGGGCACCAGCTCACACAAAAACATAGTGAAACCCACAAAAAGGTATGACAATCTTTATTGGATATGACAGTGTTATTAAACGGCCCTAGAGTGTTCATCATGTATAATTTTACAATTTTTATATCTTTTTATATCTCTTTATATCTTTTTTTATATAATGCTAAGTGTCAATTTTTAGGATATTTTTGAGTCATTCATTAACAAGAATCCATGAAGCTTGACAGTACATTCAGAATGATGTAACTCCTACAGTAATATTTACAGCCAGTAATGAGGTCTTATCTTAGGCTCAAGGTCCTAATATAATACACGTCACAAAGGAAAAAAACAACAACTTGACAAACAACGGCAGTCTAGTGATCATTCCGTCTGTGTACTCTTCCTCAAGTTTGTCTGTTGTAGATTCATTGCAATCTTGAAGTACTGAAGGCAATGTTTCAAGATTCTTAGTACTATTTCATATACTCTATTGGAGCCACACTATTGCATTTAATTCCTGGTGACTGGGAATCACCAATATTAAATTATAATGTGACTAGGTCTACAATAAATTTCAAATGGCAAAACTTCCCAGAGATTACCTGTATTCCATACCCAATATAACTGGATATATTTTTGAAATGAGATGGCGATTAGAGTTCATACTACATTGCATTACAAATTCAATCTTCCTTCATTTTTTTTTTTTAATTTCAAAACTAGTAAGAGCTTTTTTAGGGAGAGCTTCTTTAACTTCTGTTTGTTCTATAAAGTGTTTTATCTGTAGATACTGATCCCAAGGTAAGAAAATCTTGTATTGCTCTTCCAGTTCTTTCTTTGGTATCATATTGCCATGTTTCGTGATATCTATTAACCTAACCCTATTTATGCTTTGCCACTTTTTAAAATTATGTCCTACCACCCTGCAGTTGATCTCCCCTGCAATGCTGCTCGAGTCTCAGGCGGTGTGCAGAATCAGCTAAAGAGCTGTCAGGGGGGCTGACTGCCCTCCCTCCACCTGAGTCTCAGGTAGTGCAGGGGATCCATGGCGACTCCTTGGTGATGGGCTCTTCAGGGCAGGGGCTGGGACACCTGGCTGCAGAGCAGTGGGGGCTCCCAGTCCAGGGTCCAGATCAGCTGCTCCAGTGCCATGTGGCTATGACCACCCCAACTGGTAGAACAGACAATGAAGCAATTCTGTACGTGTGCATGTTTAAAGATTATTACCACATTGTGCAGAGAAAGCAAAGGAGGGTAACAAAAGACCAGGTACAAGGTAAAGGTAAATGTTTCCCTTGCTCGAAAGCCAGTCAAATCTGACTCTAGGGAGTGGTGCTCATCTCCCTTTCTAAGCTGAAGAGCCAGCACTGTCTGAAGATATCTCTGTGGTCATGTGGCTGGCATGACTAGATGCCGAGGTGCACAGAACGCTGTTACCTTCCCACTGAAGCGGTACCTATTTATCTACTTGCAATTTCTTGCTTTTGAACTGCTAGGTTGGCAGGAGCTAGGACCAGAGATGGGAGCTCACTCCGTCATGCAGCACCCAGGTCTCGAACTGCTGAAATACCAGTCTGCAGTTCAGCTGTCTTAACTACTTGAGCCACTGCAGGATGGATGGATGGATGGATGGATGGATGGATAGATAGATACGATATAGATATATTAGGGAGGAGATGTAGCTCACTGGCAGAGCATCTGCTTGGCATGCAGAAGGTCCCTGGTTCAATCCTTGGCATTGAACTGCCAAGCTACTGACCTTCCAGTCTGCAGTTCAGTGTTTTAACCAAGGGGTAAAAAAGATGTTCCGAGGTCTTAGGGAGGAAATCTCATATTAACTAAGCCCAGTCCAAATTGAGCTAAGGTCAGTTGGCTCATCACAGATATTGAAAACGTACCCCTCCCCAACATACCTGTGTAACAGGGCATCATAACTTGAAACCCTCTCCCGCCCTATTGAAACTTTATGAATGACTCATCTGGAGACAAATGCTTAACAATCCATTTTTGAAAGCATCTGTGGTAGCATTATAAGGAAGAAAGTGACAGCAGAGAACAAGAAGAAGTTTCTGCATCTGAACTGCTTTCATTATTATCAACCCATCTTCTAGGCCAAGATGTGGAAAATTGCCTGATGAATCTTCCTCCACCCACCCCTCAGGGTCTTTAAAAATTAAAATTTCCTTACCTGTGTTAGCACCTGGAGTGATATCTTCTCCAAAAGTCGATGGATAGAATAATCTTGGCTTCTGCAAAATAGCCTCAGGTGACCTAAACAAGAATATGCAAAAACATGTGCTTCGAGAACAGCTTACAAAGAATTAAAACAAACAAACAAATGGTCTTATCAGGAAGTCTTATGAAACAAACGTGCCCTCTGCCAAGCCCTGATCCTACAAAATTTTAGTTCTTCTTAGTCTTGCTTAAAGGAGCTCCTTCTGGAATCAACTGATATTGTATAAAAGCTGTGCTTAGAAGATCTTCTAAACATGACTTTTGAGCAATGAGGCAATTCATTGAGCAATGAGGGGCCTGGCCAGTGGTCTTCAACACGGGTGTCACATCTTGCATCTAGGCAATGATCTTAACGAAGATGGGCTGTTGCATCAGCAATGACACTTGGAAAGGGAAGAATGAGGGTCTAAGTGGATGGGTGGATGGTTCTCACATTTTGGATTTGGTCCTAAGTAATGCCCAAGACCTGGTGAGAGATGTTAAAGTGATTGCACCATTTGGGAACAGTGACCATAATGTTATTGAGTTCAACATTTGTATGAATAGGGAGTTGCCCAAAAAGGCTGACACAACCACTTTTAACTTTAAAAGGGGTAACTTCTCTGATATGAAGAGCTATGTGAGGAGAAAACTGAAAGGGAAAGTAGAAAGGGTCAAAACCATTAGGGAAGCTTGGAGACTATTTAAAATTACAATCCTAGAGGCTCAGAGAAAATATATATCATGGGTTAGGAAAGGCACAAATAGGTATTTAAAAAAGCCTGCATGGTTAACAAACAAAGTAATGGAAGCTGTAAAAGCTAAGAAGGATTCCTTTAAGCGGTGGAAAGTTAGTCTCAGTGAGGCTGATAAAAGGGAACACAGGCTGTGGCAAATAAAATGCAAGTCTGTGATCAGGCAGGCAAAAAGGGAATATGAGGAGCATATCGCAAAAAACAAAGACCAACAATAAAACTTTCTTCAAATACATTAGAAGTAGGAAACCAGCCAGGGAAGCAGTGGGGCCCTTGGATGACCATGGGGTAAAAGGTGTAGTGAAGGATGATAGGGAAATGGCTGAGAAGCTAAATGCATTTTTTGCCTCTGTCTTCACTGTGGAAGATGAGAAGTGGCTGCCCATTCCAGAACCACTGATTTCGGGAGGGGGGTTGAAAGACCTGAGTCAGATTGAGGTGACAAGAGAGGAGGTCCTACGTCTGATAGACAACTTAAAAACAAATAAATCACTGGGCCTGGATGGCATACATCCGAGAGTTCTGAAAGAACTCAAATGTGAACTTGTGGATCTCCTAACAAAAATATGTAATCTTTCCTTAAAATTTGCCTCCATTCCTGAGGACTGGAAGGTAGTGAATGTCACTCCTATCTTTAAAAAGGGTTCCAGAGGAGATCCGGGAAATTACAGGCCAGTCAGTCTGACGTTGATACCAGGTAAGTTGGTGGAATCTGATATTAAGGAAAAAATTAGTAGGCAGATTGTTGAACAAAATCTATTGAGGAAGACTCAGCATGGTTATGTAAGGGAAGATCTTGTCTCACTAACCTGTTAGTGTTCTTTGAGGGAGTGAACAAACATGTGGACAAGGGGGACCCAACAGATGTTGTTTACCTTGACTTCCAGAAAGCTTTTGATAAAGTTCCTCATCAAAGGCTCCTAAGTAAGTTCAATAGTAATGGGATAAAAGGAGAAGTCCTTTTGTGGATCAAAAACTGGCTAATTAAAAGGAAACAAAGAGTGAGTATTAATGGGCAATTTTCTCAGTGGAGGGAGGTAAGCAGTGGGGTACCGCAGGGATCAGTACTTGGTCCAATGCTTTTTAACTTGTTTATTAATGATTTGGAGTTGGGAGTAAGCAGTGAAGTGGCTAAATTTGCAGATGACATGAAGTTGTTCAGGATGGTGAGAACCAGGGAGGATTGTGAGGCACTCCAAAGGGATCTGTTGAGGATGGGCGAGTGGGCATCAACGTGGCAAATGGGGTTTAATGTGGCCAAGTGCAAAGTGATGCACATTGGAGCCAAAAATCCTAACTATAAATACACATTGATGGGGTCCGAACTGGTGGAAACTGACCAAGAGAAAGGTCTTGGAGTTGTAGTAGATAACTCAATGAAAATGTCGAGACAGTGTACGACTGCAATGAAAAAGGCCAATGCTATGCTGGGGGTTATTAGGAAGGGAATAGAAAACAAATCAGCCAATATCATAATCAATGTTCCCTCTAAGCTGTGGAGTCTTGTGAGCAAACATTCTGCTTTGTGAGCTACTGGCGTTAAAGTTGTGAGTGAACAATTTGGCTGTTGCATAAATTAGTTTGCTATGGAGCCATCATTCCTGAGTTAAGACAAAAATGTGTGAGCCAAAGGCTAAAAAACTGTGAGCTAGCTCACACTAACTCAGCTTAGAGGGAACACTGATCATAATGCCCCTGTATAAATTGATGGTGCGACCTCATTTGGAGTACTGTGTACAGTTCTGGTCGCCACACCTCAGAAAAGATATTATACCATTGGAAAAAGTGCAGAAAAGGGCAACTAGAATGATAAAAGGGTTGGAACACTTTTCCTATGAAGACAGGTTGAAGCACTTGGAACTCTTTAGCTTGGAGAAACGACGGCTGAGGGGTGACATGAGGTTTTTAAGATTATGCATGGGATAGAGCAGGTAGAGAAAGAAGTCCTTTTCTCCCTTTCTCACAATACAAGAACTCATGGGCACTCAATGAAATTGCTGAGCAGTCGGGTTAGAACAGGTAAGAGGAAGTACTTCTTCACCCAAAGAGTGATTAACAAATGGAATTCACTGCCACAGGAGGTGGCGGCGGCTACAAGCATGGAGCAAAAGTCCATCAGTGACTATTAGCCACAAAGTGTAGATAGGAACTCTCAGTCTGGGGCAAGTGATGCTCTGTATTTTTGGTGTTTGGGGGGGGGCAACAGTGGGAGGGCTTCCTGCCCCCACTGCTGGACCTCCTGAGGGCACGTGGTGTTTTTGGCCACTGTGTGACAGAGGGTTGGACTGGATGGGCCATTGGCCTGATCCAGCATTGGCTTCTCTTATGTTATGTTCACATGCATGCACATCATTCCATTTCTCATTGCTTGGCTGCTCAGCAGTTGATGGTTGCCAGCTGAATGTATGAACATAGTCAAAAAGTTTTCAGAAACAATGTGCTAAGTAAGTGGTGGTATTTGATATATAATGCCATCTGTTGTTGTTCAGTCGCACAGTTGATCTGACTCTTCATGACCCCACAGACCACATCATGCCAAGCCCTCCTGTCTTCCACTGTCCTCCAGAGTTTGCTCACTTTCATGTTAATTGCATCGATATGACTGTCTAACCATTTCATCCTTTGCCGTCCCCTTCTTCTTGTACCTTCAATCACTCCCAACATCAGGGTTTTCTCCAGTGAGTGCTCCCTTCTCATTTGGTGGCCAAAGCATTTGAGCTTCAACTTCAGTATCTGTCCTTCCAGGGAACAGTCAGGGTTGACTTCTTTTAGGATCGACTGATTTGATCTCCTTGCAGTCCAAGGGACTCTCAAGAGTCTTCTCCAGCACCATAATGCCATCTGCCTCACTTCTATAAGCAGGATCAGGGAAAGCAGAGCTTGCAAGGAGAGTGCTAAGTGGTGGACTGGACAGAATGAGAGGAGGCAGTCCTTCAAATAATTCATTGTGAAGCTGTAATGTATTCCTTAGTTTTCTTGGATTAAGATAATAGTATTTACTCTAGATATGATTGTTTCTGTAGTTAATTAAGATTCCAAATACAAATTAAGTCATCCAGTTAAGTTATCCAAGAGAGAGATCTTGGAGTCGTAGTAGATAACTCACTGAAAATGTTGAGACAGTGTGAAACTGCAATAAAAAAGGCCAATGCTATGCTGGGAATTATTAGGAAGGGAACTGAAAACAAAACAGCCAGTATAATAATGCCCCTGTATAAATCGATGGTGCGACCTCATTTGGAATACTGTGTGCAATTCTGGTCACCACACCTCAAAAAGGATATTATAGCACTGGAAAAAGTGCAGAAAAGGGCAACTAGAATGATAAAAGGGTTGGAACACTTTCTTATGAAGAAAGGTTAAAGCACTTGGGGCTCTTTAGCTTGGAGAAATGACAACTGAGGGGTGACATGATTGAGGTTTATAAGACTATGCATGGGATAGAGCAGGTAGAGAAAGAAGTCCTTTTCTCCCTTTGTCACAATACAAGAACTCATGGGAACTCCATGAAATTGCTGAGCAGTTGGGTAAGAACAGATAAAAGGAAGTATTTCTTCACCCAAAGAGTGATTAACACATGGAATTCACTGCTATAGGAGATGATGGCGGCTACAAGCATGGATGGCTTCAAGAGGGAATTCGATAAACATGGAGCAGAGGTCCATCCGTGGCTATTAGCCACAAGATATAGATAGGCACTCTCAGTCTGGGGCAAGTGATGCACTGTATTCTTGGTGCGGTGGGGGGGGGGAACAGTAGGCTTCTAGTGTCCTGGCTCCACTGGTGGACCTCCTGATGGCACCTGGTATTTTTGGCCACTGTGTGACAGAGTGTTGGACTGGGTAGGTCATTGGCCTAATCCAACATTGGCTTCTCTTTTGTTCTTATGTTAAATTAATTATTCTGAAATATTAGCAGATATAATCTTCTTTCAATAGCTATCAATTTTATACATCATAAATGTTAACATTAATGGTATTTTACACATCCAAAAACCTAGTCAGCATAAATCAAGCAATGACAGACATGGCATTCCATGCAGGAAGGGTTTGGTTATTGTATTACATGCTTTGATTTATAGGTGGTGTTCAGCTTTACCTACATATCTAGTTATTTAACAGCTGATATGAGTCAGCCGGATAGAGGATTACATTTTTTAAAATTATTGTGAGGTTTTTTGTTTTTTTTTAAATGCTTTAATCAGGAGCTACAATAGAAGAACAAGTCCCGTCACATAAAGTAATTTTGATTTTCCTGATGCTGCTTAGACATTCACAATTATTCACACACACAATGTGAGCTAGTCTTGACAGTTTAACAATATGCAGTACTGCTTGTGACCTTATGTATTCTATAAAAAGCTGTAGCAGGCTTTGATGCATGAGGCATCAGAGAGCCAGTGTAGTGCAGTGGTTAAGAGCAGTGGACTCTAATATGGAGAACCAGATTTGGTTCCCCAGTCCTCCACATGAAGCCTGCTAGATGACCTTGACCAGTCACCATTCTCTTAGAAGTCTCTGAGCCCCATCTACCTCATAGAATCATAAAATCATAGAGTTGGAAGGGACCTCCAGGGTTATGTAGTCCAACCCCCTGCACAGTGCTGGAAATACACAAATACCTCCCCCTTGGGACCTATCTAGTTCCAGATTCTCAGTCTTATTTGTGTTAGTTGCACCAAAAAGCCTCAGTCATTGTCAGGGCTCTTTTTCTAGCAGGAGCTCCTCTGCATATTAGGCGACACACCCCTAATGTAGCCAGTCCTCCAAAAGCTTACAGTAGCCCCTGTAAGAAGAGTTCTGTAAGCTCTTGGAGGATTGGCTACATTAGGGGGGGGTGGCCTAATATGCAAAGGTGCTCCTGCTAGAAAAAGAGCCCTGGTCATTATGGTGCAGAAGGAGCCATCTTATGAAGCAGATAATTGCCTTCCCAGAGGAGTCAAAAAGTACAGCAGAAGCTGATGCCCAGCTGCCTGGGAAAGAGATAAAGGCTCTATGATATAGGATATGGCTTCACTAAAAGTCAGGAACCCACATCAGGCAAAGGAGGGATCAAGGCATGTCCACACTGTTCCATAACATCCTAACTGAATTCTATCAATATCAGGAGACATGTTGTGAAACCACCCTTTTTGCAATTTATTTAGTTAACTGCTGCTGCTGGGTGGAAAAGGGCCAGGAAATTTGTGAGCCTCCTTTTGCATAGTGTACGGTAGAAAAGTTTTTATGTTGATTTATCATGTTTAGCCATTGTCTCTGCCCATCTTATATGTGTTAGTCTTATGCTCTGAAAGTTGTGAGCATCTCCAGGCTGGATCCGT
Organism: Lepidodactylus listeri; assembly: GCA_029233225.1. Classification (NCBI taxonomy): domain Eukaryota; kingdom Metazoa; phylum Chordata; class Lepidosauria; order Squamata; family Gekkonidae; genus Lepidodactylus; species Lepidodactylus listeri. The sequence goes on along the minus strand of JARCFY010000004.1, from coordinate 112,736,911 downwards.
GGCCTTTCCATAGACTGATGTGGAAGACAAGATCCTTGGAAGACCTAGCATTACGGGACAGCTCCTGTGTTGAACTGTATTATGGTTGTCAAGGTCTATTGATTGGTTACCTGGACTCACTAGGTTGAACTATATCTGACCCATCTAGGAACAAGACACCCTATTACTAGAAGGAGGGCTGTGCATATGCCCCAGTCGATACTTTTGTGAGTACACATTGCTGTGGAACAGCAGTCATGGTTTATCCACTATTACTGATCTTCTCATGGAGGAATGTTTCAGAGTAATCCAAAAACCTCTGCAATAGAACTTGTACCCCCCCCCCCCTTGAGTGACCGGTATTAATTAATTCACTCATATAATGAAAAGGGTTGAATGGTTTTTTAATTGTCTCAATTGCTTCATCCAAATTACCACACAAGGAAGGCAGCAGGAGAGAGATGCAGGAGGGGTGAGTGTTTTTCTTTTTCTTCTTTTTCTTTTTCTTATTTGCTTTCAGCTGAGGAGGTTTAGCTGAGGGTAGTGTGTGTGGAAGTGTGTGAGTGAGTTTTGAGTTGTTGCAGAGTGCTGGCTGCTTGAGATAAGGGTGTGAAAGGGCCATTGTTTAACTGCTAATTGAGTCCCTGGGTGCTGGGGGAGGCTTCTATTTAAGGCTCCACCTGGCCAGAGGCATGAGCTTCTGGCACGGCCTAGGGACTCTTAGACTAGGGGCTTGTGAGAAGCCAAGGAAGAGCCAGAACACCAGGGCCCTAGGTTCTTTGGGTTCCCAGTAAGGTAGACTTTTACAAGGAGAATACAAAGGGTTTAAAAGGGGAATTATATTAAATTATTTTTAAAGCAATTATGAAGCCAGAATGCCAGCAGGGGGTTGGGGGGTATCCAGTGTTTTGCACAGTGTGTCACATGTATGATTATCTGCCCACTGGGCAGAAGTCTTGGGTGTGTGCCCGGTGCAATGAGCTCCTGGTTCTCAGGGAATGAGTTTGCTCCCTTGAGGCCAAGATGGCTGACCTGGAGAAGCAGAGACAGTCAGTTAGGCACATGGAGAAGACTCTCGGGGACTTGTTAGGTATGTCCCACTCTGTATCTGGCAGCCCTGCTGCTGTCAGGGAGCATGAGGGTCGAGAGGGAACAGGACACTGTGCTGTGGATAAGGGGAATGTGCCCTCAGAAGGGACCTCTTCTTCAGCTGGTGAATGGGCATCCTTTCGTACCAAAGAACCGTCCCTGGGCAGGGAGGGAGGGAGGGGGGCTCTTGGTGATTCGATACTTAGGCAGGTAGACAGCTGGGTGTTGAAACTGTGTATTGACCGTATGGTGACTTGCCTGCCTGGTGCGAAGGTAGCGGACATTACGCGTGTTTTAGATAGGCTGGTAGATAGTGCTGGGGAAGAGCCAGTGGTCGTGGTACATGTTGGCACCAACAATGTAGAGAAATGTAGTCATGAGATCCTGGAGGAAAAATTTAGGCTGCTAGGCAGGAGACTCAAGGCCAGGACCTCCAAGGTAGCCTTCTCGGAAGTGCTACCTGTTCCACATGCAGGGCTGGAGAGACAGGCACAGATCAGGAGTCTCAATGTGTGGATGAGGCGATGGTGTAGGGGGGAAGGGTTCAGGTCTGTTAGGCACTGGGATGCTTTTTGGAACAAGAGGGAACTGTACAAGAGAGACAGTCTCCATTTGTCCTGGGAAGGAACCAGGCTGTTGGTGCTTAAAATCAAAAAGGTGGCAGAGCAGTTTTTAAACTGAATATTGGGGGAAAGCCGAAAGGAGATGAAAAACTCTGGTTTGGGATAGTTCATCTCAAAGAGATGAAGGGGTAGCTGTTACTTTCCTACAAGGACAGGGATTAGAATTGTTTTCTGAGAATGTGGCAAATGATAGGGAGTGCCTGGCAAGGTCTCGAGGCAGCAAGAGGAAGGCTGTGGGCTTCACATGTATGGGAAACTATAGATGTTTATATACTAATGCTAGAAGTGTCCAAGGTAGAATTGGGGTGTTGGAATTCTTGGTGTTGGGAGAAAACATAGACATTGTGGATATTTCAGAAACTTGGTGGGATGAGGAAAATCACTGGGATACAGTGATTCCTGGTTATAAATTATATTGGAAGGATGGGGGGGGGAGTTGGAGGTGGCGTGGCTCTTTACGTCAGAGAGGGTACACAGTCCAGTAAGACTGAGAGGGTAGAAGAATTGGATTCACTTCTGGAAATGCTGTGGGTTGAATTAGTGGGCCCAAAAGGAAGCTTAACATTGGGAATTTGTTATCGCTCACCAAATCAAAAGATAGAGGAGGATTATAAAATGATGAATGAATTCAAGATAGCGGCTAGACGAAATAACTGTGTTGTAATAGGTGACTTTAAGTACCCACACATAGATTGGGTCAATATGTGTTCAGGTTGGGAAAAAGCGATTGAGTTTCTAGACACTCTCAATGACTGTGCTATGGAGCAGATGGTTACAGAACCGAACAGGGGAGAGCGGATCCTGGATTTGGTCCTAAGTAACGCCCAAGACCTGGTGAGAGATGTTAAAGTGATTGCACCGCTTGGGAACAGTGACCATAATGTTATTGAGTTCAACATTTGTATAAATAGGGAGTTGCCCAAAAAGACTGACACATCCACATTTAACTTTAAAAGGGGCACCTTCTCTGATATGAGGGGATATGTGAGGAGAAAACTGAAAGGGAAAGTTACTTTAGGACCTAGTGAGAAACATTTAAGCAAACCTAAGCAAATAAAGAATTATTTGGAGACTTCCAGTGGTGAGAAGAGGTGATCTGAATGGCAGTTTGACTACCACTATTTTACCAGTATTATCATCACTAGCATTTGCATTGGGCTTTCAAGTCTTCAAAGGAATTCACATATATTTAACTTCCTATAATCTCTACAATAACCCTGTATGGTAACTTTAACAAGAAATCTCAGTCAAGTGATACAAGAAATTACTCTGACAAAGAAAAACTGGGGGGAAATTACAGTGACAGGTATATGAAATGTTTATATAGAACTCTTTAATTAGATACTCTAATAATGTATTTTCCTTATGCAGAAACACTTATAATAAACACAGTTGAATAGTCCCCACTTAAGTCTTGTTCAGATTAATTAGGTTAAGTATGCCTGATATTGTGATCGATTGCGGTCAATTTTGTAACTGTTGCATAACTGTCAATTTTTTTGTGTGTTTTCGTGGTCAGCAATCATTATTTGTATTAGCCACAGTGCTATAGAAAATACTGATGATTAACAGCATCATCTCCAAGAACACCCACAGATTCCAAAAGGCTAAATAAAAGTGGTCCTTGTTCAAAAGTGGCTTAGAACTGATCAAGAGCCCACAGACTGAAGGAAATGGAAGGAGCAGGGAATTTGGAATGAGAACACAAAAATAATTTTTTATACCTTCTTCAGATGGTAAAGACCATTTGGGCTAGAACATTTATATTTTAAAGCCTAATTATAAAAAATATGTTACATTATTTTGTGTAGTATGATTTCCTTAGACAGAGCCAGGGGGCATGGAAATCAGATTTGCTTCTCAGCCTTTTAAGAATTATCTGGTTTGCAGTCATGCTGTATCTAATGGCAGAAATTCTTGAGGAATTTCCCTCTCTCCATCAGTTCAGCTAGAAGAATATTATGGCTACACGCCTGATCCAGGATAATCAGTCCTATGCTTGTTTACTCAGAAGTAAGCATGCTGGCTTCAATGGGGCATGCTCCCAGGGATGCATTTCTACAAACATAGCCTAAATCCCGTTAACTTTCATGGATCTAATCAGCCTGTTTTTGATCTTAGGAAACTCAACGGGCTACAAGAAAAAAAGACAAATAAAAAACTGTCCTAGCTAAATGTAAAACAGGAAGTGTTAAAAGAACATTTGCTTTGTATCATACTCAGATCCTAAACACAAAATGTGGAAATAAGCTCAAGTGAAATCAATAAGACTTGCATCCGTGTAATCTATTTAGGATAAGGGTGCTCGTTTTTAAAAATTTCTCTCCTTTTCACCTGCATCTTTAATTAATCAGAATTCATTTTATTCACCCTTACCTCAGCCTCAGAATTTTTCTATAAATAACTGGAGTAAAAAATGACTTTTGTGCATATTTAGGAGGAAGGAGGAAAATAAGCAATAATTGTAATTTAAAAAACAAATCCTGTTGTCAAAAGTGGTAATTCAGTTTTCATGGGAGGCAAGAAGAGATAATCCATAAACTGCAAGCAATGATGGAGAGCCCACCATGTCACAACTAGCTTTGCAACCAAAGGGGCCTGCAGATGCAATGTCCCACCTAGGAAGACAGATTTATCACAAACCAGGATTTTCATTTAATCATCATGGCTATAACTTAAGAATGACAGCTTGTTCTTAAAATTGGAAACTTGGAGAGAAAAATCAGTGTTGGCTGTCGTCCCCCTAGTGCTGCAAATGCCATCCACCTAACCTGCGCAGTACACCCTATCTAAAACCCTCCTGCCACAAGATGGATTTCATTTAACATCACATTCCCACAGCCTTTAATCAATCCTGATCCCCCAGATAACAATAGTCGCTCCAGCTATTATGCCTGTGTGTACGGCACAGTGTTTAAAGGAGCTAAATGTAAAAATCACTGTTTTTATTCAACATATACATTTCTGATGTTAGCAGTTCATAGCCACTAACAGTGAAATCCTAAACAGAATTAGACCTCATTAGGATTGTACTGTAAGGCATACGTAGATGTTTGGGCTTGATGAGAGGTTGATAGAAATTAGTGTAGGTGACAAGGAACTTCCTGGTTCTCCATTCACTTATTTGAAGCCCCACCTACATACTTGGCAGTCTCTCCCCCACCGCCTTCCCACAAGGAATACTGCCTGGAGCCTGTTCACACCTACCACTTACTTGGACTCCGTGGCCATAACAGAGTGACACTTTGAATCAGAATACGGAGCGTCCTTAAGTGAACTGCACACATGTCCCTGGATCCTGGAACACAGGGCGCTGGAATCAAGCAATGGGGTGTCTAGCCTAATAAATTAATTGGGTGACAGAGAAAACCAGAGGTTAAATCAAACTAGCCAGATTTTTTAATTATCTTGAACTGAAGTCTGTATCTGATCCATAGTGTACCTCTTGGATTTAATTATCTTTAATTAGGACATCTGACTCACACAAAGCTAAAGAAAAATGATTAAACCATATCATCTGTATTATCACTTATAAACTACTGGCTTCGTTCCCTAAATATATATTCAGATACAATTATTTGGCTCTCTTTCTATCCCTCCCCAGGCTTCTATTCAACATCTCAAAATGTCAGAATATCTGATTTTTGCTTTACACATAACAAATCCCTGTTTGGTGCAAATTAACATAGCTTCCCCTTGATCATGTTCTTCAGACAGCCTCAGATTCCTACAGTAATGATGTCTGCAGTCATGTAAAGGATAACCGATAAAGATTTTTCATTTATTATAGAAGAGCCCTGACTGGATAACCTAGGCTAGCCTGATCTTGTCAGATCTCAGAAGCTAAGCAGGGTCGACCCTGGTATTTGCTTGGGAGACCACCAAGGAATTTCAGGGTCACTATGCAGAGGCAGGCAATGGCAAACCACCTCTGAACATCTCTTGCCTTGAAAACCCCATGGGGTTGTCATAAATCATCTGCAACTTCATGGCAAAAAAGAGAGAGAGTGTTAAGCACATGCTAAATTTCAGGGAGTTAAAAGAATGCACCCGTTCTATAGAAATGAAAAATGTCCCTAGGCATCCCCCAGACACAGCAGGTCAGTGAAATGTTTGACACTGTAACAAATGGGGGACAGGAACACAATGTGCTTAAACTGGAGTAACTCTGCCGAAAATTGCATCGTAAACAGCATTCTCTCATATGCACCTTAGCGGCTTAGCAGTTGCAAAACAAAGGCAATGCGAAGCAAACAACAGAGAACCTGTAGACACACACTTCCTTAGAGAAAACCCTTGACGCAGGCCAGGAAACAGCAGCATTACTCTGTCCTTGTATGGTATCCGAAATGGTAAATTCTTGTGCATGGTACTTCCACCAATCAGTGCAATCCATCCAGCCCCAGAAGATAAAGGATTAATGTCCTTCCTTTGTGATGTCCAAATGTTATTAATTTTTAAATTCAGAATATTAAAAAAAATTAGAATATGTTTTTAACAATGGAGCCAGGGCAGCATTATGACTTCTGTGGACCTTAGGCATTTTGCCTCCCTGGGCCCCTCCCACCATAATAGCATCAATCTTAAATATACTTTTGACATAACTTTAAATACTTCAACATTTTATCCCTCCTTCCCCCCTCCCATTTTAGGCAAAATTTAATACATTTTTGTGGGCCCTAAATATTTCATTTTTTTCTGATGTGAGGAAAAAATGAAAACATTTTCTTTGACCCTAAAAGTACATATTTTCTTCTGATTTAAAAAAAAAATCAAAACATTTTCATGGGACCCTAAAAGTATTGTGGGCCCTAGGCACTGTGCCTACTGTGCCTAGTGGATAAGTTGGCACTGAATGGGGCATGTTTGGTCTGGATTTCCATTAGTTAATATTGGAATATTCATCCCTGCTCTATAACACTGGGTGGATGTTCTTATTACCGACAGGCTCAGCCATAGAGGGAGAGGAAGAAGGTACTCAAAATGCCATGCAAAGTTAACATGAGCAAAAGATCACAGACTGTGGGAAAGATGATAATCCTGCCTTTTATGCTTAGAGCACCAATCTTTAGAAACTTTTAGTCTCTTTATCAATATAGTTGTCCATGAATGAGATCACTCTGGGTGATTCTGCATCAAGCATTCACTCCACATTTTCTCAACTGGGAGGGGAAAGTGCAGCTCAAAACCACATTCAAATACCTCGGGGCAATGCAGTACTAACTGCAGAGTCACCCCGCTGAACGGCCATAAATCTATGCGGAAGGTACCATAAAATCCAATGATCAAAGGAAGTGAAAGCAGCATGCAATGCAGTGCGGAATTTCTGTTCCAGGGAAAAGCCAATGCAGAACCAGCCTCTGCTTAAAACTCACTGAGTTGGATCCTATGACTGTCTTTCCCTTCCTTCAATGGACAAAGACTCCCTATGATGAAGAAGGATTTTCTCTGATGGAGGAACTCATCTCTTTTGGTGGAAGACTTGGTGGAAGATAGTCATCAGACCCGGAATTGGGACAAATAGTATTATAAGGAAATCGCCATCTTAGATCTTTTATTCTGAATTGTAATTTTAATTATGTTATATATTGAATTTTAATGTTTTTGTATCTTTTATGGCATTATGCCTTGTACAGTGCCCAGAGCCCGGCACAAGCTGGGATAGGGCAATTAATAAATCTAAATAACAACAACAATTTAGCACTCTAGTATAGACCCTTCTGTGCAAAATGTCCCCTTTGTATCATGACACACCCAGCACACATGTTAACATCAGTCATTTGATTAATTTACTTCATAGTCTGCCTATTCCACTGACACTTACGGTGGATTGCAGAATGAGAAAACAATGCAAAAAAGGCCCATATAGGACAGATGACAAACAGCGCAATAACAATAGATGACAAAATTAGAGAACACTGAAAAACTGCCTGGGATTTTCAGACATTAAAACTACAATTTTATGTCCTTCTTGAACAATTCTGTTTTACTGAATACTTTCTGTTTCAATACCTCGCTACTATCTCTTGAAAAATGTCCTCATGAACAATTCTATTAAACATTGGAAGTGTGGAAGCCTTTCAAGACTTCACAAGGCAAATTATTCCACCTCACAGGAGTCAAGCAGAGAATGCTCACATATGGGCTGTCTGTGTCTGTCTCACCCATTAGCATAGCTGTCATGAGCTGATTCTGCATTGGGTTTTCCCTCCACTCTTTTAGCAAACCCATGTTGGAACAGAAATTCCACTCTGCATTGCATGCTGCTTTCACTTCCTTTGATCATTGGATTTGATTGTAGCCTCCACACTCCATGCCGCTTTCGCTTCCTTTGATCATTGGATTTTACGGTACCTTCTGCATAGATTTATGTCCGTTTTATGGCTGTTCAGGGGTGATTTTGCAGTCAGTACAGCGTTGCCCCAGGGTATTTGAATGTGGATTTGAGCTGCACTTTTTCCTCCCAGTTGAGAAAATGTGGAGCGAATGCCAGTTGCAGAATCGCCCTGAGTCAAGGTCTTCAGGCTGCTCGCAGTACAGCCAGCCTTGTACACAGATGGAGGGAGAATCTCAGAATCTTCCAATAACTTTCGGTACACTTTCACTTTGTGCAGGGATGGCCAAATCCTGAACTTGCATGCTACCTTGGGCAACAAAGCCTCTTGAGCAATCGGTGATTACATTTGAGTAATGTCTTGTTATTAGTAAACATAGAAAAGTCACTGAAAAGGAATTAAACATTTGCATGTATATATGTGTTTAAAAGTTCTCACATTGTACAATGAAAACAGAATAATACAGTTGATGGGTAGGTGAAAGAAGACTCCGGCTCCCTTCTCCCTCCAAAGCCGATGGCGCCTTTGCTGCCCGGGAAGGAGTGAGGCAGCCTCTGCTTGGAGCGATGCTCGCGTCGCTCCGTGGCAGCGGGGGCGGGGGGTTGGAGCCAGGAGCTATTAGAGGGCTCCACTCCCCTTGTTCGGCCTCTTTCGAGGTGAAGATCGATAAACGATAGTAAAGACTCACAGAGCAGAACCAGGACAAATGGTAGCGATGCAAGGAACAGGTAAAGATTAATTCAATTTGACACAAAGTTATGTGAGAGGGAGGGTAATAAACCTACAAACTAGCTGCGTGTTTGAGAGCTTAGATTCCATGAGAATTCTAGACACATTATATATTAGATAAGACATATTGACCTGCACCTAAGCATGATAGTGCCTAATGAAGAACTCTGGGTAAGTTATTCCTTAAATGGAATGCCACCGCAGAAAAGACCCCATCCCCAGCCTGGTACTTGCCTAACATCTGAAGCTGGGGACACCAGAACTAAGACTGCAGAAGATCCTAAAGTATGGATGGATTCATCCAGCATCTTGTCCCAGGCCTTCTCCCCCCCCCCCCCCCATTAAGTCGCAGCCAACTTAAACCCTAAGGGTTTTCAAGGCAAGAAACATTATAAGATGGTTTGTCACTGCCGTGCTCTGGCCGAGTTCAGTTTGGCCTGATATAGGCACCTTTCTCAAGTGGATTAAGTGAGCCGGTTCACACAGCCACAGCTGTCTGGTGTTCCCCTGCCATACTCACCCCGTCCTTTAACGATTTGATCCCGCTTTTTAAAAGTACCAGGTGAAAGCCGGGGCTAGTCATGGAGGGCGCATTGATCGTGCTTCCCGAAAGTGTGGACATAAAAAAGCCACAATCAAGCAGCACTGGTAATGTGAACCCACTGGTCCAGCAGGAATGCGCATAACCACCCATGCATGCTGTGTGCTTGAGCGCATGACCACCCGTGGGGACACTTCCAGCTCACGGAGTTAAAGCTCCCAGCCACAGGATCCTACCCCAATTGCTGCTGCACCTATATGCCTATGCACCTACATGCAGGTCGGCAGAGCAGACCAAAGCCGCACACAACTGTGGTGCTGCCAGGAGACGCCCCACAGTGCTACCGTTCCATTCTGCCTCTTCCCCGGTATGCTGCCGCATCAGTCGGTGCAGTGCAACCGGGAATCCCCACTACAATTTGGCCCGGGTCTTTTTGCCCCACCTCCCTTCCACTTTATTCTGCCAGTCTGTCCTCAGCCACTGTGTAGCAACCCTACATTTCCTTTGTGGACTCCCACCCAAGTACTAACTGGGGCTAACCCTGCTTAGCTTCCAAGATCTGACAAGATTGGGCTATCCTGGGCTTTATGTGTAGGATCTGTCAATTGGTTAGTTAAGTTCACCTAAGAATTGGCAAACTAGGGCTGCCAGGTCCCTGATATGGAGGACTGATATGCTGCACTGAAGTGCTTGATAGCCAGGAGGCTACTAGTTGAAAGAGATTTCCTAGAGCATCAATTCTGACTTGAATTTCAATCTCCACAACAGAAGGGAGATGTGGCTTTGAAAAAGAGGCCAGAAACATGTTTACATGCCTATGATACATGTGGCTGCATAACTTCCAGTTGTTGATCTGTTATATAAATTTGTCATATTGAGAATTTTGGAACTAGCAGTGTTACACTGTAACTTTGATTTATAGCTCATGATTGTTACAGTTTGAGAGTCTGGGAACTTCATGTGTTACATTGTAACTCTGGCTTGGAGCTTTTGACTTTGTATTAAATATTTTTGGAGTTGGTTATAAGAAAACATTGATAACTGGATATTTATTAAGAATAAATACTTGTTCAGTATTTAAAAATATTCAATTAAAGGCATTGACATTAGACTTGTTAATTGCATTTGCAGTGTTAATTTGTTTTTGATAACTGGCACACTATGTTTTCTGTGTGTTTTGTCTACCCTCCTGCTAACCGGCAGGGGATTGGGGGAGGGCTTATCTGAAGAAAGAGAAAGGCCCAGGCCTTGTCACTGATGCCACACCAGAAGTGATGCAATCATACCAGTGATGTCCAGGTGACACTCTGGTACTTGGGCAAAAACAACACAGAGATTAGAAATGCATAAGTCAGAGATGCAGCTAAATTGGCCCAAACCGGTTTTTTTTTTATTGTTGTTGTTGTTTGTTTTGGTCATCATGTCACAATCAACTTATGGCGACCCCATATGGTTTTCAAGGCAATAGACATTCAGAGATGGTTTGCCATTGCCTGCCCGTGTAGCTATGCTGGTATTCCTTGATGGTTTCCCATCCAAATACTGGCCAGGGCCAACCTTGCGTAGCTTCAGAGATCTGACAAGATCAGGCTACCCCCTACCAAATGCCCTCTGTGATAGGGACCATCTTACATGTCTTCATCTGTGAAAATGTTGAAATGTTTGGCAGTCTGCTATCAAAATGGTTTCCCTGCCTCCAGGGCTCCGTTGGGGCCGGGGTGCGCCGGAGCGCCGCTCCGGGAGAGAAGGCGCCGGGGGGCGGGCACATAATAAAGCCCCGCCCCCCAGCTCGCTTTCCTGGCCCGCCCTTCGCTGGCTCCGGAAGCAAGCCTCCCACCCCACCCCCCACTCTTCCCGGCCGCGGCAAACGCCGCCGGCCGGGGGGGAGCCCTTCCCTCCCCCCCACTCACCGTTCCCAGGGCCACGGCTGGCCACCGGCCTGGGGGAGAAGCCCCCTCCCTCCCCTCTACTGATCACGGGGCCGCAGCTGGCCGCTGGCCCCGGGGAGAAGCCCCCGCCCCCTCCCTTCCCTCTACTGATCCCGGGGCCACGGCTGGCCGCCGGCCCCAGGGAGAAGCCCCCTTCCTCCCCCACTCACTGATCCCTGGGCGTGGGAGGGGGGGCGCAAGGGAGGGAGAAGCCGGGCCTGAGTGGCTTAACACCACTCAGGCCCAAGCAAGGGGGGGAGGGATGGAAACGCCAGCCCCAGTGGGGGGAGAAGCGCCCCTTCCTTCCTTCCTTCCTTCCTTCTCTCTCTCCCCCACCTACCTACCTAGCTTCCTGTTCCTTCCTTTCCTTCTTCCTTCCTCCCTTCCCCCTTCCTCCCTCCCCCCTTCCTTCCTTCCTTCCTTCCTTCTCTCTCCCCCCCCACCTACCTACCTTTCTGTTCCTTCCTTTCCCCCTTCCTCCCTCTCTCCCCCCTTCCTTCCTTCCTTCCTTTCTTCTCTCACTCTCCCCCCAACTACCTACCTACCTTACTGTTCCTTTCTTTCTTCCTTCCCCCCTTTCTTCCTCCCTCCTTCCTTCCTTCCTTTCTTCCTTCCCCCCTCCCTCCCTCCCTCCCTCCCCCCTCCCTCTTTCTTTCTTTCTTTCTTTCTTTCTTTCTTTCTTTCTTTCTTTCTTTCTTTCTTTCTTTCTTTCTTTCTTTCTTCTCTCTCTCTCCCCCACCTACCTACTTACCTTCCTTCCTGTTCCTTTCCTTCCTTCCTTCCTTCCCCCTCCCTCACTCCCTCCCTTCTTGCTTTCTGACACACTGCCCATGACGTCAGGGATGTGTGGCCTTTTGACACTTCCGGTGACGTCAGGGGGTGTGGCATATGCAAATAAGTTATGCTAATGAGCTCCTGCAGTTCTTTTTTTACGAAAGGACCCCTGCCTGCCTCCATATATTTCATGCCTTTCATCAAGATTTTGACTGACTGAGGTGCACTTCTTTAGACTCCCAAAATTTGTCATGGCTTTAAAGGTTTAATAGCACATTAGTCATTTGACCCAAGGAAAAATCTTTCATAAGGAGCTGCTAATGAGATGGTGCGTGTCTCTGTTTATCTTGCAAATGCTCCTCGACCTGTGCCTATGAAATTTATGCAAACCCTGCAAATCACAAGTGCTGCCAGGATGCCCAGCACAGCAGTGAGATGGCATGGAGTGAGGTGTCAAATTATTTATTACACGTCAACTACCCCCTCATCCTCAGCAGTTGCAAGAGATTTTGTAAAGGAAGCCAAATTAACTGCTCAAAGGAGAAGGGAAATCCGCACAGACTTGCCTCAACTTCTTTTCTTTGCATGTTACTCATCTGAATACAATACCCAGAGAGATCTATATACAACAAATATTAATTTCTTCATTTTGGTAAGAGCGAAGGGGGGTGGAATATGCAAACTTTAAGCTGGGGGCAAAGAACTGGATGAGTCAGGGCTCTTGGCAACAGAAGAAAGAACAACAGAGTTTGGCAGCATAGACTGATCAGTTACTTGACACCTGAATATTCCTATTGACGTTTAACAGATGTCTTCTTTGGAAGCCGGAGAAAAGGTAGTGTTGCCACAGATTGGGTCTGATCTGGCTACATGCCTGAGGCTGCTAGAATAGGTTTATCGAAAGCTACCAAAAATGAGCAAGGACAATTTCCTCTGGGCCCTGTTAACACAAGACCCAACCCCAATACTGCATGAAACCTGAATCACATGCCTTGCACAGTTCCATGACTCCATAGAATGACTAAAATTTTGTCCCCAGAGTCCCCCTTTGAGGATTTCCATACATCTGCTGAGTTGCAGGATTTCAGTAAAAGGCAGGGTGAGATTTTGCTTAGGGCAGGGATGCTGAAAGCCATCATACCTCCTGACAAAACTTCAACCTGCCCCCTCTATGAACCTGGTTCTAAAAAAAATATCATAACAAAACAAATCATTTGGCTTTCTGCTCCTTTGAATAGAATAATAATTGTTCATTAGGTAATAATTAACAATAATAATTATCATATGGCATTGTGTGTAGTATAGCCAGGAGATCTGAAGATTGTCTGGCAGGCTTAAGTTCTAGCTCATTAGCGTCATGCGCCACTAGGTGGGGAGCTAGACTTATTTTGGGGCTGAGAGAGCTCTGAAACAGCTGTGACTGACCCAAAGTCACCCAGCTGGCTTCATGTGGAAGAGTGCAGAATCGAACCCAGTTCTCCAAATTAGAGTCCATCACTATTAACTACTACACCACACTGGCTCTCTTGGTTCATTAGGTAGGAAACATTACAGGAAAAGGAACAGGGTTATTAAAGAATAGACAGTACATCATTTGGTACTTTATAAGCCTCTTTGTTTATACAGCTCATATATCTATACAAGCATTCATGATTGTGCACAAGAAGCAGGGGCAGCTCTGTTCAGCCAAATAGTTCCTGCCAAAAATGGTCTCCTCTTCTATTTATTAAAGATTCTGAAAATTCCCCTGTTCTCTTTGGATCAACCCAAGGATTTTCTATATCATCTATTCCAGGGGTGTCAAGCATGTGGCACCCAGGCCAGATCAGCCCCTTGAAGGGCCCCAATCCAGCCCCCAAGTCCCTGGCTGTTTCCTATTTCTTTTTCCAGTTCTCTTGCTGCTGCCACATCACAGCTTGCTTTACCAGTCTCAATTGCACAGGAAAGACAGATAGGCAAGCCTCTCCTGTAGGACTGAGAGTGTCTGGTAAAGAACTGGCTGAGGCTCCTTTCCCTTCTCCATTCAGAGAACAGTCAGAGCTCACTTCCTGGACAGGTTGCAGGAGACAAAAGAAAGCCTTTCTTTCCTTCCACTGGCTGAGGCTGCTCCCTGAAGGGAGGGAGGGAACAAGGGAGAACTTGCTCTGCTGGGCTGCCTCAATCGCACAGGAGAAATACCAAACACTTTTAAGACCAACAAAGGTTTGTTCAAGATATAAGCTTTTGTGTGCCTTGCTACAGTGTGTATGTGTTTTGTTAGGCTGCTTATGCCAGGACTCTGCTGGGTGCAACTAGGTTCCCTCCCCCTTTCATTGTATTCCTGCCCTCATGATCCAGTCTTTCTCAGTAAGAAAGCAATGTGAACTATTTTAGAGGAGGAATAACAACAACCCAGAGAGATGGATTAGACTGAAAGTGTGTGTCCAGACCAAGTTCACCCAGCCCATTTCCTCTGTAGGAAGTTGTAGTTAGTTTTCTGGGGAAGACTATAGTTTTGTAGACAAATACACGGCCCTCAGTCTGTGTTAGGATGCCTTCTCATGTTCTTGTACAAAAGTTTGCAATACCCAGCCTTTTAATGTATTCCCCTGGGTCCTAGGCTCAGAATACTGAGCATGAGATCTCTATAATGAATATCAATAAATCAACAGTAGGTTTGCAGCTTACAGATATACACCTGAACAGCATACTCAAGAATGCTACAGCACAAATATTTTGATGCAATAATTCAGAGCAGAGGTGTCAGTTATCAGTGACTGTTAAGTAGACAAAATATTGCAAAAGTGTTAGTGTTTTAAGCATGTTTTATTTAAAATTTAAAAAATCATTAATTGTGTTTGTCTGTGTCCTTTATAAAGTTTATATCTCTCCTATCTGGCATTACATTTTACGACACACATGGCCTGGCCCAATAAAGTCTCACTTATGTCAGATCCAGCCCTCATAACAAATGAGTTCAACACCCTTGATCTATTCAGTTTGCACATTGTGCCTCTCAATATTTCTCCCTATGACTTGTGTCTAATTTTGTAACTGTATATTTACTTACACACACACACACACACACGTATATATATTTAAACACACACATATATCTATATCTGTCTGTCTGTCTGTCTGCCTGTCTCTACCAACCAAAGGGCTGCCAACCTCCAAGTGGTGGCTGGAGATCTTCCACTATTGCAACTGATTTTCAGGCAACAGATCAGTTCACTTGGAGAAAATGGAGGCTTAGGAAGGTTCACTCTAAGGCATTATACACCATTGAAGTCCCTCCCCTCCCCAAACCTCACCTTTCTCAGGCTCCACCCCAAAATCTCCAGGTTGCCAGTTGGCAACCTGACTACCAATATAGTATATACTCCTAACTTCTAAACTCAGTCTTCTCCTGTGCTTAACTAAGTGTAAAACATAATCTATTTTAAAATCATGAATACAAATTGCAGTCACATATTTAAGCCATAGTTTGCTTTGATATAAACTGAAACTAAGACATC
Organism: Lepidodactylus listeri; assembly: GCA_029233225.1. Lineage (NCBI taxonomy): Eukaryota > Metazoa > Chordata > Lepidosauria > Squamata > Gekkonidae > Lepidodactylus > Lepidodactylus listeri. Next base: position 112,721,416 of record JARCFY010000004.1, on the reverse strand, counting down.
AACTATTCCACATTTATAAACTTTACTACAGATTAATACAGATCACCAGGGTTTTTTCCCTTGGGGAAAGTGCCAAAATGCAGTTCTGAAACCTCTTCGACAAAATTATTTTTTAAATGTTTAAAAGTTCATGAGTTTTCAGTATACAGATTGAACACTTCATTTCCCTCTTGAGAGTTCCAGCACCTCTTAAAAAAAAAAAACACCCTGCAGATCACAATGCTGCGGTCACACACACTAAATAATACACTTTCAAGCCACTTTCAATCTACTTTCCAACTGGATTTTGCCAGTTCAGACAGTAAAAATCCAGTTGGAGAGTGCACTGAAAGTGGATTGAAAGTGGATTATTTAGAGTGTGTGACCACAGTCAGGCCGAGGATATACTGGAGTTCTGCCACGCCTCCGTGGCACGGCAGAACAAGGTGGGGGGAATTGCTCCACCGCGCGGCATTCACATGCCGCCACAAGGAAGCCGCCTGCAGCGTCCAGACTGTGGGCGGCTTCCAGTGGTGGCGTCCAAACATTGTGCGGCTCCCCTGCCCAGCGTGCGTTCACACCCGCCGGAAGTGGGTGGAACACGCGCCACAGCAGTCGGGACACCACTTTTAAATGGTGCCCGGCTGCTGCGGGAGTAGCACGGTGCCTGATGTGTTGCGTCCGGGCCGCCGCCTCCAGGCAGATGCGGCAGTCTGAACGGCTGCTCTGCCTCCGCTTCTAAAGTGGAGGTAGAGCAGGCCAGACTGCCAGTCTGTCCTTGGCCTCAATGCCTGTAAAGTGTTGTGTGGGGGAGGGAAATCACCTTGTCACTACTGTGGTAGATTCTTGGGAAAACTTGCTAGTTTCTTGATAGAAAACTTGTAGGGTATTGTTGTAACCAGAGATGGTTAAACTAGAATACCAGTGCTAATCTAGACACAGGAGGAAGTGCATTGACTAGATTCATAAATTCTATGGAAACAATCAGAATGTTTTCTGCAAACATTCCATTGAAATAAACTGTGTTCCTGAGGTGCTCCCATTCAGTCCAACAGGAATTGTGTGGATGAAAAATTCACTATCTGGTACCAAGTCATTATTTTGTGTATGCACATGAAACCCAGCATGTCTGCTATTAGTTCCCAGTTTGTAGGCAATGTGTTAAAGTTCCACCCCTTTTTTTAAAAAAAGAGGGAAGAACTTATGTTTCTTTTGGGGCCTACATTTTGCAAACTCAAGAACACAAGAAGAGACTATAGTCAATCGTTTTATTGCTCATAGACCAATAGGTCATAAGCAAATATAAAGTGTAGTACATGCAATGGAATACATTATAATTTACAGTTTACATAAGAAGAGTCTATATAAGAATGTCTTTCATGCTCATGCCACGTCTCTGTAAATTAAGGAGGGAAACTTCCATGTTGACCCACCTGTGAGCTCAAGGCTATAAGTCACAAAAATGGATGCTGAATTTCCATTGACGAAATTACCTCTCAGGGCGGATCCTTTTGCTCCCTTGCAGATTAGTCACAGCTCCCACTTACTAGTCATTAGCTTCAATCCCCTTGCCAAATGCTGGTGAGTAGGCTGCCTTATGGGTCTAGCACTTCTTTGGCAGATTTGTGGGTCACTGGTCTTTGCCAAAATCCATAAGGGCTGGGCCAAGCAACAGGCTAGAACCTGAAGATGTCCACTGGGTCTCTACCGCAAAGATTATGATTCACAATACAACTGGAGGTTCTTGAACTCTGCATTCATGGCAGATAGGAAAAATAAGTCTACATCAACATATTAAATTCTCTCAATATTAATTTGTAAAAAACATAATGCAGACGCAAAACTGATTCTTTATCATGGCAGAGGGGTTCTGGCAAAATACATACTCTGCTATTTTACACACCAAAATGGGCGTTACTTTTAGTTTGGGTAAGAAAAAGAAAATGGTTTCTTAGACAGGAACAGTGACTATTCACGACAGCAATAACTTGCGGTAATGCCATAGTTTGGCATATGAGATAATATTTTATTCAATTTTATTGAGAAAATTTGTGTCCCTCCTTTCTGTCCTCTATGAGGCATACAGACAGTTAACTGGAGTATCAGGAAAACAATTGAAGGTTAAATATTAAAAATAAATAAGTAAAATATTTCAAATCAAAAATGAAAACAGAAAAATAATTCTAGTGAGAGAGAAATCCTAGGTCTTGATTTCAGCCTAAATGTACAGAGTCAAATTTGCTCATAAATTCTAATGAAGTAATTTTACACTAGAGTGTCTTTATGAAGTTCTTCTGCTGAAGAATGTGACTTTTAGGTTACAAGTAGAAAGAACAACTAGTGAGACTGAAATGGTTTCTAACTGTTGCAATTTTGGATGTCAGAACGGTGACCAGATATTATAGAACAAATGGGGAAAAGTTACCTAAGTACATGGAGCTGAAACATGCACATTCATCATTCTTTCTTCTATAAATACTGCCTAGCAAGTTTAAAGACTTTTCACAAATAAGATATGATATCACAAATTCTCACTGTTATTTTCAGTAATAACAGAAGTTGCAACATTTTGTTTTAGCATATTATTTACCATTCTGTAATAGTGCATAGCTAAGCGAGAGGGTCATGTTCCAGCAACTCTGACTGATAACCAGCAATCAAAACCAAGCATATAAGCAGAACAACTGTACAAAAATGACATCAAAAGATCAAATTATTAAACTACATGGAAATTCAATGGCAGTCAGGTATATGGAAGTCTTTTTAGCTGAACAATCCAAGATGGAAAAAGAACAGCATTTTGCTTGCTTTTATCAAATATTTCTTTCACAATGGTATAAATGCAAGACAATTTTCATTTCTAAGTATTTTGTATCATTATGTTGCAACAGGCTCATACAAGATTATGTAACAAAAACAAATGATTCAGTGATCTAAGCACGAAAGGTTCTACCCAGAATTAAACTTTGTTGGTCTTAAAGATGCCATTGGGCTCAAACTTTGTTCTCCTTTTTGCGTTCTTTAAGGTATTTCATGTCTTAAGCTCTTTTTAAAATTTGCATTGTTTTTTTCAATTTTGTGATCCAACCTTATTGCATTGTTTATTGGATTACTGTTACTGTTCTTCTTGCATTTTTAAACATTTTGGAATCTGCCTTGAGTCTCAGTGAGAAAAGTGGGCTACAAATAAAGTAAAGAAAATAAATGACTGCTTTCCCTTGAATTAAGTAGCAAAGAGGAATCTCTGTATTTAATATGAAAATGACTGGCTCCTGTTAAGCAGCAAAAGCAGGCCACCCACCCACAAGGCTGGAATTTCCACATTGTCAAAAGACTTCCCATGCATATGGAAGGGGGAATCTTTTTACATTCACCAAAAGAAAAACATACCAAAATTATGAGAACTAAATGTGTATCCACAGCATTTGATGTTGAGAGCTGTCAGTTAAAAGGGAAATTAGTCACTGCTCAGGTCCCTGACTGACTGAGTCTCGGAGGAGGAAATTCAGGGTGGGAGTGAGAGGGATTTCCAAATTATTCTCCAATGGATCCCCATAGGTCCCCCCCTTGCCTTTTGTTACACAAATAAAGTAATGATAAGGTCCACACCAACTGGAAAAATAACAATAAACTAGAAGTATGATATTCCCCCCCACCAAAGAGATTCAAGGTTTTTGGCTGAGGATAGTATGAAATACAGACAGAGCTCTAGATCATGTTCTGGATGAGTGTCACAATTATTTCTGTGATAGTTCACACAACTATACATTGTCATAGTTAATTTAGAACAAAGGTTTCTCACAGAAAGGCAGAAACAGTCATCTCTACGGCTGAGGACAGACTGGCAGTCTGGCCCGCTCTGCCTCCGCTTTAAAAGCGGAGGAAGAGCGGCTGTTCAGACTGCCACATCTGCCCAGAGGAGGCAGCCTGGACGCATCGCATCCAGCGCTGCGCTCCTCCCACAGCAGCTGGGCACCACTTAAAAGTGGTGTCCCGGCTGCTGCGGCGCATGTTCCACCTGCTTCTAGCGGGTGTGAATGCACACCAGCCAGGGGAGCCGTGCGGCGTTCGCACGCCGCCACAGGAAGCCATCCACAGTCTGGACGCTGCAGGCAACTTCCTTCCGGCGCCTTGTTCTGCTGCCTTGTCCCCGCCTTGTTCTGCTGCGCTGCGGAGGCATGGCAGAAATCAAGTCTGTCCTCAGCCTACATCAGTATTTTAGAATTATTATGATTTTTCAACCCTGCTTCTCCAATGGTCAAAGATTATTAAATGGTTCATGTTAGATAATGGGGTGAAGTAGCTGGAATGCTGGCTATGAACAAGTGGAACCAAAGTTCAAGCTTCGAGCAGAACTACATAATTCATACAAACAAACATACATAACAAAAGCCTGTCTCCTTCTCTACTCCAAATCAGTTTCTTCCAAAGAGGTTTATTTATAACTGACCACAGATATTTCTTTAGGTTCTAGAAAACTCCTTCTCAACACTGAATACAGAATTATGCTTTTAAACTTCCTCGAGCATTGCGATTAATGAACATTTTGCACCTCCACAGTGCACTGCTGACAGGATTAGGTAAACAAAAGGAGCCTTACTCTGGAGTAGCATTGATTTATGTTTCCTCTCGCAGTGACATATCTCACTTCAGCAAACTGTAACACAACTCAAGAGGAAAAATAGTTCCAAGTTATATAAAGAAATTTTTTTGGGGGGGGGAATCGATATAAATACTTTAAATATGCAGCTACTTTCAGACTCTAAGATATATCTTCTAAGATTCTAAAATGAGCAAAGCTTTCAGAGTCCATTTGGTTCTATGAAAGCTAGCCTTTTTGACAGTCTGGGATTTCTTCTTATATAAAAGCCAAACAGTGTTTATATCCTGATTATTAAACTGAAGAATCACATTGACAGATCTGAAGAATTCTGAAGGCAAATGTGTTTCATTTATGTACTCTGGTACTCTGCTTTTCAATGTGCCATTCATTCCTTCTGGTCTGACCCACTTCATATTTTGAGGGGGGGGGGATAAGAAAGGGCAGGTGACTGAGTGTGAGCCTGATACTGATATACCATACACTGTCCCTGGGTCCTAGTTTATTACACATAAAGTGAGAAAAAATATTTCATAAGTCAGTTGTATACATAAACCTCATTATATAAAACTTAATATGTGAAAGACAGAGTGTATTGTGTTTTCCCTCGAACCTCTTGGTCACCTCTCTTGTTGATGAGAACATCATTCTCTTTTCTCTTTTCTCCTCAGCAAGTACAGTCCTGGAGTGTGATCACACTGGCCGCTTGGCACAATATGGTGCCACCTCTAATTGTACCATTTTAAAATGTTGCGGGGCATATAATCCAGACAGCACACTCTGCTGCGGGTTACCCACACAGCCGTCTCCTGGTCAAGCATCCACATTACTGCAGCACCTCAGCAATGGAGTGCACTGCCTGGTCATTTGTAAAATTCAGGTGGGTGCATATGTACTTATGTGTGCATATGTGCTCAGGCACACACAAATGTGCTCCTGCGCATGTGTGCTCATGTGCACATAGGCAAAAACTCCAACAAAACCCCACCCCAGTGGCAGAAACAGATCTGCAGGATCAGACTGCCAATCTGTTTTGTGCACGTTCCCTGCATTCAAACATCTGGCCATGTGCAATGAATGCATGGAGAGCAAAAAAACCCACTTGTGATGTGGTGCCTTTTTAACTGAACTCCAAGTCATCCTACATCAGGGTGAGTATGCCTGGGGAACACCTGACAGATATGGCTGTGTAACTGCACCCATTTAATTTGGAGGGGAGGGGTGGCTATGTCGGGCAAAACTGTGATCACACCCCTTGAATCTTGCTCGATCTTGAGTTGGTCATGTTATAATGTTCCAGTTGGCCTTTCTGTGCTTCAGTTGGGAATCTCTCATCTCAACTCTTCTGCTCACTTAACTTTTCTTTCTCCATGTTTTAATCTTGTTACTTCTCCTTTATGTTTTTCTTGACTTATTTTGGTATTGACTTTAAACTTTTCTCCTAACCTTTAAACACCTCTTCTCCAACTTACCTTCATTCTTTCTCTCTGTTCTCCTCAATTGTCTGTCTGCCCATCAAACTCTAATCTTCACATGAAATCTCCACCCCCCTGAGTTATTTCTCATCTTTGCAATTTCTGTCTCTTGTAAAGATGCATGGAATTGGTTCCCTTTCGATATTTGGCTGGCTTCCTCTTTGTCTGCTTTAAGGAACTATTAAAAATTCCTCTTTCCCCCTTGCTTTTTTCCTTCTTCATTCATTTGAATTCTCTGTCTTTTTATTTATACATTATTGCATTCCCATTGCTTTCTTGTTTGCTTTTGTTTTATCAAGGGATTCTATGGAATTTCACAAGTTTTGCTTATCCACATTTTGATGTTGCCTCTTGCTTGTGCTAATCAAACCCACAAGGTTTCTTTTTGTAAAATCCTTTTCCGGTTTCTTCACACAATTTCTTCCTATAAAATGTAATCCCCCCCCCCCCAATATCAGCTGATCCTCATGGACAATCAACAAACCATCATACTAATGAAATATATCCAATTAAGCACCGTAATCATACAAATTAACTACCAAGTACTGCCATTAGCTCTCCAAATAATCACATCATGTATGAACTGTCATGAGGTCTGTGTTACAGTTATATATTTCTCATGGCCTGGCTGTGGGGATCAAAGTATCTGCAAGGGGGACACCTGAGTGGGGGGAATCAAATAATGAAAAAAGAGAGGTTCTTTAAAAAATAATAAAATGTATGAGCTTTATCATCTCAACAGTTTTGCAAGGTAGGTTTGTGGAACACCTTCCCTTTAACCTTTTTTTTTTTCACTGTTTGATTCCCTTCCCCCAGGTATCCTTCTTGTAGATTTTCTGATCTCTCCCCCCACCCAAGGTTGAAATTTTTTTATTCCCCAGGTATGGTGTTTCAACAACTCTATTCCTTTAATGTTTTAGACTGCAGAGTCCACTCTAGGACTTGGTGTAGGCAGGAACAGGAAGAAAGGAAACTCCAGACGTAGAAAGAACTTGACTTACTAAACTCGTCTTCTGTTTGAAACAATACTGCCTTTATATTTTGATGCCTAATTTTAAGGGCTGAACACTGGGCTTTTAATTAATTTCATCCCACCCTACTAGCATCTCACCAGTCAGCATGTTTTTCCCACTGCTCATATTTCTTTATGATCTGTTTTTCTGCTGCCATTTTTTTTTATCATGCTGGCTTTATTGATTGGCATGAGGAGAATTTTACTACTGCTGCACTAGTTTCATGGTCTTAGACAGGTTTTATTAATTATTGTAATTATTCATTCTTATGTTTTAGTTTGTATTTTCATTGTTGTTCTCCTTAAGCAGATTTTGGAGAGAAATTTTCCAGATAAATAAGCTGTCTCACATCATTTTACAGCTTCTCTTCTACTCCCTTGCTTTTGTGTTTTGATATTATATCCACGCTTGTACCGTGACTCTTAAGAGGTGAATTATTCATTATAGCTGTGATCACAAATCATTTAAAGCAGCAACAACTGAATCCTAAGCAGACCTACTATCAGGGGAAGTTTCTTTGAAGATTTCCAAAGTTCATATTGGAAGTAAACAAGTCCCAGTATTAAATGCAGAGGTTGTGTTTGTGTGACTAGAAAAAAAAAGAGAAAGTGGATATGCACCAGATCAGCTTAAACATTTGTACAAAATGGGGAAAAAAGAAAATTCTGATGATGGAGGAGAATGCAAAAAATAGCAGGGCTACTGTGAGAATGTACACTGTGAGCTCTTTAAATGTCATCAATGTTCATGGTGCTTTTTATACTGGAAACTTTTGTATCCTATACTCTCAGCTCTTGAGGCATTACAGCGTGACACAAGCAAAAAAGGCATACCCCTGTTCCAAGGAGATAACAGTTTAATGATGGAAGAAACATGGATAGCAAAGGAAGGAAGGGAACACTAGGACCCGGTCTGGAGTTGGGAGACCCAGGTTCAAATTGCCACCAAACCATGATACTCACCAGCAGTGTCATCCTATTCATAATCAGGTCTATTAAATTGCAATTCCTCACAGAAAAGCATACTTAGGATGGCACTGACCTTAGGGCAGTTGTTGTTTCTCATAACGAATCAGAGTGAGAGACAGCAGAAGCCAGAGAGGCAGGGTTCCGTAAGATGAATGAGGGAAAATGCAGTTGTCAGTAAAGGACATAAGAAAACATAAGACATGCCCTGCAAGATCTGGCCAAGGTCCAACATTATGTTTTACATAATGGCCAAAGAGAAGTCCTGCAAGCAAGGCACAAAGTCTTCCTCTGTTGTGTCCTGTCAGCCACAGGGGATATTCTGCCTCTGAAAATGGAGGTTCTATTTAGTAATCACGGCTATTAGCTATTGATAGAGCTAGCTTTCCAGGAGTCCCTTTGTAAAGTCATCACACTCAGTAGTCACCACTAATCCTGTGGCAGTGAGTTCCACAAGTCAGTTACATATTGTGTAAGGAGGGTTTCATTTTTGTCTGTTCTCCTGACTCTACTGCCCATCAACTACAGTATGTGTTCCCCAGTTAGTATTATGGGAGAAGAAAAAAATCCTTCTGTCCACTTTCTCCACACCATGCACAATTTTATAAACCCCATATAATGTCTCCCACTTAAATTGTCTTTTTTTCTAAACTGGAAAGCCCTGTCTTTTTTGCTGTTCTTCATAGGGAAGGGGCTTAAATCCATCAGTCATTCTGGCTGGCCTCTTCTGCACTTTTCCAGCTCTGTGATGTCCTTTTTAGATTCATCAACCAGAACTGTACACAATGAATAAGAAAAAATGCAGTTTCTAGTAACTGTAGTTTGCATGTATGGTTTTTATGTGTGTTGCTCTGAAACGATGATGGTGTTGTGGGAACAATAAACATGAATAAGAAGTTTTGTTCACACATAAGCAAAACCCATCAGCGAGGGGAGGAGAGGGTATAGGTATCCGTTTCTTTCCTCCCACAGGGCTATAAGTAGCTTGGCAGGCTAATTAGAAGGTGAAAAAACTGTCAGACAGTTAAGGGTTAAGGTGCATTTCTCTCCTTCCAACCCCAACCCCCCTCCCATGCCCATTAAAGATTTTAGCCAGGGAGGCTGCTTCATGTATTAAAAGAAAATGTCAGGGAAAACACCATGTGATTAACATCATGTGTAGTTTGAGCCTGAGGTGGGCAGAAAATTCCAGCGATCTAAGTCATACATCTGACTACAGGCAAAAAGCATTCAAAGTGACTCACACACTGAATATGCCCAGACAGGAAACTGGCACAGATCATTTGTCTAATATGATAGGCACTGCCTGGTTATCATCCTTGAGCAACTTTGCCCTTTCTTCCAGCATGCCCTTGTATAACACAGCCTCTTGCCCCAATTCATAGGAATTCATTAAAGCAAAAATGTTCACAGAAGGGCCATTTGCAGAATTAACGAAATGCAAAGTGAGAATTTAGAGACCGTTCTATGGTTACTGAAACCAAAGCATAAGAAGCCCACAAAGCCCAATTATTTAAAAACATTTCCATCACAAACATCACCGCTTGTCCATGTACATGAGTGTGCTTTTACTACACTCCAGCAAATGCAGACATATAAAAAATTCCCTCTGACCATCATAATGTTTGCTGTTCAAATAAGAATCAGGGAGGAGCTATGGCTCAGTGGTAGAGCTTTTGTTTTGCCTGCAAAAGGTCCCGGGTTCAATCCCCAGCATCTCCAGTTTAAGAGATCAGATCATAAGTAACATGAAAGACCTTGTCCTGCAACCCTGGAGAGCCACTGTCAGTCAGAGTAGACAATAATGATCTCGAGAGACAAATGGTCTGACTCAGTACAAGGCCGTTTCATGTGTATGAATTTAACTGCATGAGGAAAAAGACAAGCCAAGATAAAGATGCCATTTAGGGCATGAGAAATGCACTGCTGGTCAGGGGTACAACTTCATTATTATCCAACCACTGAAACGGAATAGACTGAAACTGAACAGACTTGAGATGTCCTTTGAAAACGGAACTTTCCAACTGAAGCAAATGCAGCAGCATTAGTAGTTTGCCTTCAGCATTTCTAAAGACGTTTGCAAGATTCACATGCAAGTTTATACGTTGCAAAAATCTTTTTATTTCAGTGAGAGAAACTTAAGCATGTTCAGGCCCATAGCCAGGATTTTTTAATTTGGGGCCTTGGGGGGCCTTTTAAAAAGTCGGGGGGGGGGACTGAAATTTGTCCCCCCCCCCAATGGCCCTTGCTTCTCCGGAAAGCATTTAAAGAGTCCCTTCAAATGCTTTGAGGATGAAGTAGGGGAAGCTGCTTATGCCTGTACTCCAAGCTATGAATTCGCAGCTTGGAGTGCAGTTGTGTGTGGAGGCTCCCCTCTCTGCTTTGCGGGGCCTTGGGAGTAAGTCAGGGGGCTGGGCCTCGGGAGGCCCCACTGTAGCTCTGGGCCTGAGCATGTTTAAGAGTTACAGTTCCCCTATGGACATCAATGGGACTTAAAAGTATTTGACACCAGTTAGGTTATGCAGTCCCTTTTAAAGATATTTATATATTTTTTATCTTCTTTTGTCACAGGACCTCTTTTGTCACAGGAGCGGTACAATCCAAAAGGCTTCTAACATATACTAGGGCCAATAAAAGAAATAACTTCAACTACTCTGTATTTCTTGAACAAGTTCAGACAGCAGTATTTTAGAGGCTGGCTTGAAAAGGAAAAACAGCCTGAGATGTAATATAATTACAGGGTAATAAAACCATAAACACAGTTAATACAGTAACTTTTATATTTGGCTATTCCCATATTTGGCACAGCTGTTTGCAAATCCTGTAATGTCCTTATTTGTGATTGATTTTTTTTTCTCTTTAAACAGTACAACTGTTGATGGATAACCTTCTGCAGAAGTCTACATGTCCAGATTTCTTACTGGGGTTTCTATTTATTTCACATGGGACTTGGGAGCATTCCCTGGAGTAATCCCCGTTGAAATGAACGGAACGTAAACCCCCATGCTTTCACAGAGCTCCCTTTCACTGCAGTTGGGCTTGTGCAAGAGAAGGTCCCACAAAAGTGTGCCTCTTAGGTAAGATTTTTTTTTTTAATTCGCAGACAGTGAAACTGATTAGTAAAAAGAAGCAGCAAAGAGCATATCCACAGTCAGAACATCCATCAAAATACCCCCTGGAGTTCACCACCTGTAAAATGCAGAGGTGGATAGCTATCCAGGAGGGTGGCTGTTCCTTGGTTTAAATGACAGTTTATCTGGGGTAGCAATGGTAGAAAAAAAGAACTCTGGGTATACACCTCAACAATACATAGTGTCAGCACAAGGGTACTTTGCAAGTGCCCTACCAGTATGCAGAAGATTTTTTTTTCTTGTACTCTCTCAACATCTACATGGAACCACTTGGAAATGTTGTCTGGAGATTGGGAGTGAAATGTCATCAACACACCAATAACACTCAGCTTTACTTTTCCCTTTCTTCTAAATCGAGGACATCAGTTGGGGGCAGTTTTTTGGCCACACCACCCAAACAGCAGCTTGGGACGGCACAGTGAGATGGCTGCCGATGAGCTTACTCACAGGGGCTCACTCCCAGCTATTAGCAGCATGGGAGGTGACTGGCATTCCCTTCTGGGCCCACACCACCACTGAACAGCTCTGAGGCAATGCACGGTGGCTTGGATTAGATGTGACCTTCATGGTTCAGGCCCAAAAGAAGATGGTGTACCCTGTTTGGGGAAATAAAATGCCTTGAACCAGCCCAGAAGAAAGGAGATGTTCTGAAGGAGTGCCTGGAGTAGGTAATTGACTGGATGAGGGTGAATGGACTGGAGCTCAATCTGGATAAGACTGTGATGCTTGTTGGTAATTGTACAGAAAAATGATTCCTTGCTCTTGTTCTGTGTTAACTAAATCTTTGGTTCAGGCTACGAGAGGCCTACAGAACCCTTCCCAGAGGCAGTTAGAGACAGATAGAGCAGCATGACCTTGCAGCAAGATAGCTTGCAGCTGTGGGTGCTAGGGAGTACCACTTTACTTTGGTCTTCCAATTAGCACATTCCAAACAGCTGACTATGGACCTTACACCTGTGGGAAAGAGGTGAGGCTTAACTGTAGTATAAATTCGTTTCTCTCCCCCTCTGGTCCATCACCCTATACATCATGTGGCTAGCAACACAGACTGAGTTACATCACCTCTCAGGTTTCTGTAGGGTTGCCAGCCTCCAGGTGGGGCCTGGGGATCTCCCGCTTTTACAGCTGGTCCCCAGCTGACAGAGATCAGCTCCCCTGGAGAAAATGGCTGCTTTGAAGGGTGGACTCTATGGCATTGTATGATGCTGAGGCCCCTCCCCTCCCCAAACCCCACCTTCTCCTGGCTCCATCCCCAAAGTCCCCAGGTATTTTCCAACCCGGACTTGGCAACCCTAGGTTTCTGATTGGCTTAACAGGCCTGAGGTCAATCAGAGACCCTCTCCATTAATTTAGTTAGCATTTGCCATAAGGCAGCTCAGTAGCAACATGGGATGAAAGTATGTCAGTGATTACCCAGCTCCACTTGTGCTCATGGCATCCATCTTGAACTGCTTGCTCCAGAGGGCTATGCTCTTGGATACCTTTGGATTGCTGAAACTATCTGCCTGAGATAAACCAACACTGGGTGACTTGGAACTTTGCTCTGTGTATTAGGTATGCTGAATATGCTTAAGATTTATTTGTTTTATTCCTTCACAGTCTTGGTTTTTTAAATCTATTCTTTGTACCTTAAATAGAATAATTATATATTTTTAAATCTTGTTGTGAATTTTGGCTTCACTGACCTCAAAGCCTTATTCCTGAAGCCTTGGCCTTTGACCACTTACTGTAAGCCACAGCAATATTCTTTTGCACTCTTATGGGGACCTACGAGAGCAGTGAATGGACTATGTTGCTGACTATGTGAGATGGACTGATGTACAGGGTAACCAGTGGGAAAATGACAGCAGACACTTCGGACAGAGGTTTAAAGCACCATTTTCTGAGGTTACCACCTCCAGGCCTGGAGGTTGTCACAAAGCACAAAGACACTCATATACACGAAGAGCCATGTCATCCTTTATGGTTAGAGACACATACCACTAACTCCATGAGGGTATGAACCCCATACATGTACACAGGCTTGGGCCCCCTCCTTCAACTTCTCCTCCATTTGGCACATCAAAGAACTTCGCTCAGGGGTGCGAAGACAGCGGGACGCTTCCTGATGAAATGGTTTTGCTGCCGCTTTCATCTAGAGACAGTGCCAGCTGCAGATGACGTCAACATCCTGTCCTGACCATCAGGAGATCTGAATATTGACCACTCCTATAGGACCCTCTTAGTGACTAGGGACACAGGACGGACCATCTATAGGCGTTCCTAGGAAGGTCTCAGACCTTGCCAACCTCCCGGTAACACCCCCCCCCCCAATAAATACAGCTTCCCAAGAGTTATAAGTCAGACTTTCTTCCCCTCTCTTGCTTGTTTCTCCTTCCTCCCTCCTGGATCCTTGGGTGCACCACTTGGATCCGCCACGTGGCTTCTGCAGGTTCAGAACCAAACTCCTTTCTCCTTTGTCTGAAGGCACCCCCCCCCCCCCAATCCAGCAGGACTTCGCCATGTTCCTATAGAGGTAAATATCACCCTCAACGGAGACCATTGATATTCCTGCTCATGCACACATCTCTGTAATTCTACCTAACTTCCTAGATCTGTATAATTGTGTGTATGATTGTGTAGTATTTGCGTAGAAACATTTTATTCTTACAAAGTAAACAATTTCCCTTTTTAAACTTTGACTTGAGTCTCGTGTCAGTCCCTTGGGAGTTCTGGAGAAGCCCAGCTTCTGTATAAACAGGTGCAGATCCTTAACGCCTACTGCTGATTATTAAGAGCTAATAGTCCCCCAAATATTAATAATATAAAAGAGAAGTCAGGCTAACACTACCAGTTTACTGTTTTATGTTTGGAAACCCAGACTGCAGGAAACTCAGACTGCAGTCCAACTCTGCAGGATTGACTTTTCTTGTTAAGTCCCTGAGAAGCAGGGAGACCTTCTCCTTTCTCTCCTGGGCTGCTGGGATAGACTGAAAGGCCTGGTGGCACCTACCAAGACTATGGTGAGATTTAGTCTCCGTCTGATATTTTTGTAACTTTGATTTGCAGCAACCCTTTGTACCAAAAGTTCTTAGCCTGGGTTGGGGTAAGGGCTTTTGACAGTAATACAGCTAACTAGTGAGCTGAGCCAATTGGAGTGGATCAGAAGGGTCATTTGGCCTGGTCGTGAAGCTCAAAGGGAGCCTCAGTTTTAGATATTTATTAATTTTTTTAGCACCTAGTATGTTTTGAAGCATGTTTTTATGCACATCCCTATTGGATAGGGTTGGCAACCCACAGGAGCAACAAGTAGGGTGGAGACTTCAAAAACTGGCACAATGTGGTGGCATTTCATCACTTCTAGTTAGGGATCCTGAAGCCATAGAGAACTGGGGGATTCGTAGAATGCCATTCAACACCGTGATGTCACTTCCAGGCCTGAAAATGGAATTGACATAACAGCACTGCACAATGCTGATTCCCCCCCCCCCCTTTGCTTTCATTGCTCCACAGAGCAGCAGCAGGGGCATGGACCTCAAGGCCTGGAGGTTGCCTGCCATTGTGGGCACCTTGAAAGTTCTATTATCCAACCAAAAAAATTAAAATGTTTCAATTATATCACTTTCTTTTTTGTTGCCTTGTTTTGTTTTTATGTGCTGCCATTCTCTCTCTCTCCCCCCCCCCCCCCCCCCGAACAGGGCTAGGGATCTCAAAAGCTGGGCTTAGACTTTTGAGGGAACTTAGTAGGAAGTAGCTCTCTGGAAGGGAGGGAACCGCTGCAAGTTTTCTGTTGAAAGTTATGTGTTGGAACAGTATAAAGTAAGGTGCCGCTCTCATAGAGCTGTCTTTGGAGGTGAGCAATATCACTGAATAAAAGCCTGTTGTTTGAATTCATTGCCCCCGCTCAATACTTAAAATACTTGATAGAGATGCAGGTTTCCTCTGTTGACCTCTTTGACAGCTGCAGTCTTCCACTGAAAATTCTGATTTGGCTACGGCTATCCTTGCTTCCTTTAAGGCCCTCTATGCAGGCTGCCATAATTTATACTCTGACTGCCCATTCACTTCCAGACAGAGCTTACCAACAAAACTGTCAGCAGCCTGGGACTGGGCTATTGAGAGGACTGCCTTCTCCATGCTGACTTAGATTTGGTGTGAATTCTTGAGCTTGCTGAAATGAACCAGCTGAGCTGAGAGGCCAAAGGTCTTCTCTGTTGTGACTTCTCAAGTGAGGAACTCGTCAGTTACTGTAGGGTTCCAGCCCCCAGGTGGCACCTGGATATCTCCAGAAATTACAACTTCAGATGACAAAGATCAGACTACAGAGCTCCAGACTACAGGAGATGGTTCCCCTGGAGAAAATGGCTGCTTTGGACTCTGTGGCATTATATCCTGCTGAGGTTGCTTCCCTCCCCAACTCCTTCCTCATGCTTCACCCCCAAATCGTCTGGAATTTCCCAACCGAGAGCTGGCAACCCTAGCTTACATAAACCAAGCATGTTTCTTTCCCAGGACTTTATTAGTTGTTACTGTTTACTTCACTTTTTCTTTCTTCTTTTCAGAGTGGCTAGTTTTATTATCCTTCCTTGGTTCTATTGATCCATATAAGAAGGTAAAGGTTCTAAATGATTATCTTCTAATCAGCTGTTCTTTTATTTTAGGCCGGGTCTGTTTATCTTATTTGCTGTGTTTTCAATCATTGTAATTTCAAATCTCTTTGGAAAGGGTCTCGGGCGGTTTCGCTGATGCGAGAGGTCCAATCTTTTTTTTTTTAAGTGTTAGCAAAGAATGAAAGAAAAGCATGCTTACTAGGAAGTTGCAACGAAGTAAGGACCACTCCCAGTCTTCAATGTGCATAAGACTGCTGTCGCAAGCTTTTTTTTTCTTGAGTGTGCAAGGGCTTTAGTGTGTAAACATATATTTTAACACCCTCATCATAAATCTTTTCCCTGACTCCATTCTGAGGAAATGCCTGGTGCCTCTCACAGTTCATATCCCAATAAATCACCTTTGATTTTTTCATTTTTACATGGCTCTCCCCCCCCCCCCCCGGTTTAAAATATTATATCCCTAAGCCAAAAGCTTCTCAAGGCAGCTTCAGGAATATTAACATACAATAAAATCTCATTGAAATAAATGTTTGGTTTCTGTCCTTCCTTCAAGAAGCTCAGAGTGGCATACATGTTCCTAAGCAGTCTCCCAGTAGCCAGTCTCTCTAGCTCCAGGGCTGGAAGTACATAGAGAGACTATACAGTCCAACCCAATGCATATGTACTTGGAAATAAGCCCCACTAGGTTCCACGCAGTTTATTCCCAAGTAGGTATGTACAGGAGTGCAGTCTTTTGGAACATCCAAGATGCCTCTTCTAAATTTGCCTCTGCCTTAAACACACCTCAAGCAAAACTCACAATCCTGTATATTGAACTAGAGAGCAGAAGACAAAGGAAACCACGGTTGGAAAATAAAGCTCATTTGCACAAGTGGAAAAAAGCCTTTAGCAATTCAACATGAGATAATTTGAATTTCTAACAAAAAAGGGTCTCTTCTTAATATAACAAAAAAGCAAGAAATCCAAAGAACCCTATTATTATTTAATTAGATTGACTCTAGAATAGAAGAAATGTCTTAACAATAAAACAGTTATGCCACCTACAAAGGGAGGGTTTCCTAGTCAGTTATGAGACCAGCATTCAACAACGGCAAAAGCCTACAATTAAGTCGTTGCGAAATTAAATGCTGCACATAGAAAATGTGTTTCGAGTTAAAAGAGAACAGCATTTCCTATCCCATGCTCCAGTTCATTTCAATTAATAAGAGATTAACAAGAGAAAAAAAGAAATTAAATGAATTTTTAAAAAGTTTTTTTTTAAATAAAGCCACAATTACAAGTAGTCTTAATGACTAGAAGTGAGAACCAATACTGAAACACATGAAGGAGAGTAGAGAAGCGGAGCCTCCAGCATTTCACAGGAGAAAATTGGAGCACTCCCATGTTCAGGGCACTCCTGTTCTACACTTCCTGAGCCCCCAACCCACATCCCTACAATTGCTAAAGCCTCTTTCTCTGCCTGCTTGACAATTCATTTTCTTTTCATTAACCTGATCAGTCTTGATTTTGAAACAGATCGGGTAAATATATCCTTTTAAAAAACCAACAACTCCTCTATAACGTATTATAATTAATAGCTCAGTCCAAATCTCTCCTGGGGCAGCAGATGCAGTGAAAAGCAATGGGCTACCAGATGCCTTAGTGGCCATTTAATAGGCATTTTTCACAACTTCATGCTAAAATCAAGATGTATCCCCTGCCAACCCTTCAGAGGTTTAACTTCCAGAATCTCTAGGAAGGGGCTACACCATGAAGAATGGCAACTCTTAGATGAAGTATTCAGATTATGCTTTTGGGAGCCTTGTTATAAATTCTCCAGCTCTAAAAGAAAGCCTAAGCAGATCTACTTACAGTCCTACTCAAGTGTACTGAGTGAGGCTTACTCTCAGGAAAGTGTTCTTAGGATTGCACTGTAATAATACAGCTAAATTGTCATGATGAAGGCTGTGATACCCTTCCTTATTGCCCAGTGTGACTTCTCTCCAACTGAACATGCACAGACAGGGCTTCAAGTCCCACTGAAAGCAATAAGACTTAATTTGATGTTCCATGAGTTTCAATGGGATTCAGTCACAACTAATGTAATTGAGGACACTGTGCCAGGCACATGCCCACAAGAAAAAGAACAGATGGTGGAAGTCCAGACCAGATAGACTTGAGAGTAGCAGAAGCATGCCAGCTAAAAGAGAATACAATGTAGCAAATTTGTTTGTGTAATAAACTGAAAAACGATTCCTAAAAATAATTTAAAAGCAGGTACATTACACAAGGACAGTGCAAGTGCCAGACCTTTCTGCTCTTGTTAAAAACAAACAAACAAGCAATCCTGATTAGTTATTCTCTAGATCAAGAAAACAACCATCAGATTTCCCAGAGACCAAACACACACAGAGCAATTAAGCTAGCTTTTCAAGTTAAAGAGCAAAAGGATGAACTCCTTACTATCATGGAACATTCACCGTCAAAGAAAGCTTAGTCTTACCTCCCGTGAAAAATCCCTGGAGCCGTGGAAAGATGAGATGAACTATGGGAGCCAGAAGGGACCATGCACTCATCTCAAGAATTCTGCTTCTAAGAAAATGTAGTGATAGTCCAGGAACAAGATCTTAGTCGGGGGGGGGGGGGGGAGAGATAACTTATTAGAGTAAGGAAGTTAGTAGCTGATCTTATGATTCAGCCTGATTTGCAAAGATAATTAGGAGCCAGGAAATAAATGCATTTGGAACTGTTTCTGTGGAACTAGATATATAAAAAAGTATATGAATAATGTGATCCACCCAATAACTTTTATTTTATTTATTTTTTTAAAAAACCAGTTTTACTAAACACAGTAAATACTGAATGGTATCTGACTTTAACGGGTTTGAGCTGCCTGTTTATGTGCAGGATCGCAGCCAGGGTGACAAAAAGACCTATAGATTGTTAAATGGAACAAAATGAGTCCCGGGCAAGCTGTTATAGCCACACCTGATGACAAGAAAATAAAGGACAAGGGGAAACAGCTGCATCAATTGGGGGACAAAGATCTCTTTTCAGTTTTCTCAAAGAAAGAAAAACAGCTGGCATAAACAGTTGTGCCTGGCTGCAGGGGAAGTGCTAGCAGCGCAACTCTGTACCACTCAACACTGCATTTCAGCAAACAGACCAAAGTCAAATAGATTCAATAAGAAGGATTTCCTTTTCTTGTATGGTTAGCAATACATGCACATGGAATTCAAGCCAAATGACAGTTTATGACAACAATATGAATGCCACTGAACATGGAATTAGACTGATGCATTAAAACAGGAATGTTTATTTATTCATTTATTTGTTTGCATTTAGTACTGGCTTCCTGAAATAACATATAATGAATAGGGAGGTTATGGAAATCTCACAAAAAAGCCAGTATGGGGCAGTGCTTAGTGTGAACTCGAGACCAGGGTTCAGTCCCCATATGACCATGACGGTTGTTGTGGGGATGACATGAGGAAGGGAGATTTATGCATGCCACACAAGGCTCTTTGAAAGAACTAGAAAGTAAGCATCTGTCTAGTATCATGCAAAAGCACTTGCAAGGCAGAAAAAAACTACTCTGATTTACATGTATTTATTTATTTTAAATATTTATTAGCTGTCTTTCTCCCTTGCGGAACTCAAGGCAGCTTGCATTATAAATGAAATGATTATTATAAAAACAATACAGGCAATATGAATAAAGAAACAAGTACAAAAACACATAAAAGGTGACAATCTAAAAACTCCCAACTAACTCAGTCAAATGCAATCCTAAGTAAACCTTTAATATTTAGTTAATTTATCTACCCTGCCTTTCTCCTGACACAGTCAAAACCTAAAAAGGGTACAAGCAATAACTACAGTGCAAAAACCATCTATTAAAAATCATTAGTGTATAAATATCTTTAAAACAAGTCAGTGAAACTGATAGTTAAAACTCACTTTTCTGTTTGGAAGAGAAAGTAAAGGAAAACAATGGTTTTCCAGAGAGTTGAAGGTGGTATGTGTGTTCACCTTTGGTTAAAGAACCAAACAAAACCCTGTACCATCTGAGTCATGTGGTGCAGTGAATCTTTCAATCCAGTGTTATTGGAATGTGATGCATCTCTTGAGCTCAGAGTACATGACAAATTGTTGCCTGCAAAGTCACAGTCTAAAATCAAGAATGCACCAGGCTCTGGTGCAGAGAGGAAGGGGAAGGCTTTGGAGAGCTTTGAAGTAAAAGCCAAAAGTTTGTGCTGGAGCCATGAGTGGAAGACAATGTAGGAATTTAAGGAGAGGTATGACACGGTCGATATGATGAGAGGACCAAATGATTTGGGGAGTAGAGTACTGGGCAGAGGTGAAGGGTCTACAATCTAGCAGTGGAAAACCTACACAGAGAAGGATAAGGTAGTCAAGGAAAGAGCAGACTTAAACATGCACCAGAGTTTTCACTGAAGGAACATTCATTCATTCATTCATTCATTCATTCATTTATTTATTTATTTATTTGATTTCTAGGCCGCTCTCCCCACATTTCGCAGGCTCAGAGCAGCTTACAGGACATAATGGAAGAGATGTATTTTTTGCAATGGTTTGTAACCAGTAGCCCAAACTTGGCATTTTATGCAACTGCTAACATAATAGGCATACTCTAATACATAGAAAATCATGTTTAATTCCAATTACTGTAAATGGGGCAATTTAGTTGTGACTAATTGATTTAATGGGGTTTATGCAAGACATACATTTTGTCAACTGGGGCTATAGGATGGAGACAAAGTTAAGGAAATGCAGATAGAATAGTTTCATGCTCTACCTAAATCTGAAAATATTTTAATCGCAAATCAAGATTGCTGAAAGTAACCTGCAGCAGAGACGTCTTGTATTTTGCTCATGATAACAGAAAATGCTGTGATATTATAGAAATTCCTCTACAGAGTAGGCATGCAGAAAACTTTCTGGGATACATGTTTGCCAGGCAAGTATACCTTGATCAAACTCCTTCAGCTAGCAAAATTCATTGTAAGTACAGTACTGTGTCCATCAGCTCTATGCCTGCAAGTGGAAGTTGCAGTCAGTAGTTGCTTTTGTCTCATTTAAGAACCAATCTCTCATGTTAAGGATTATTATTATTAAATCTATCTCTCATGTTAAGGATTATTACAAGAGAGTTTTTCTTAGGGTGAGCAGCATCCTAAAATGTGGTCCATTTAATTGAGAGTTGTGTTTGTGTTTTGGATTATTGAAGCAGCAATAGCTTGAGAGGGCTCTGGTATCCTAAAGCTCCAGTTCTTATTGGCTGATGAATAAAGACTACCAGGGTGAGTCCTGAAGCCAGTCTGGATACCCTATCACTGAGCCCTGCTTGGGTCCAATGGTATTGCTTGTATATAGTTACATTGTTGAAAGTTATGTGTTGGAACAGTATAAATTAAGGTGACACTCTCATTAGGGTTGCCAAGTCGTGGGGACTCACCGGCGGGGGGGAGTCCTCCTCCGGCCGGGAGTGTCTCCTGGCGCGCGCCCAGCGACGTCACCGGAAGTGACGTCAGCACGTTGGGGGCATTGCCAGGGCGACGATCTGGCAATCACCCCAAAACTCTCTGATACCAAAACTCTCTGATACTTCCGGTGATGTCATTACGTCGTCCTCGCTGGATGACTTCGGGGGTGGGGTTCCCCCCGCCAGCCAAATGCTGGCCGGTGGATCGGAAACCCCTTTAGCGGGGGATCCCCCACCCCCCGGGCTGACTTGGCAGCCCTAGCTCTCATAGAGCTGTCTTTGGAGCTGAGCAATATCACTGAATAAAAGCCTGTTGTTTGAATTCATCGCCTCCCGCTCAGTACTTAAAATAGAGGATTTAATCAATCGAATTACAAATCTGAGTCCTTTCCCCCTTTCTTTACTTGATCAGTTTAGGATACAAAAGCAAACCGATCCTCTTAAGTTCATTAGCAGCTTTTAATAATAAAGGTTTAAAGAATGGAAGTTGTATACGTTGTGTTGTTGTTTTTTATGCTTGTGTATTTCGTGAGAAGGAAATACAGCCTTAGTTAAGCAGCATGGATTTTGCAAAATAGTTTAGAGATGGTGGTCTCAACACGGAGCAGAGAGTTGTTTAAACATTACTTGACTTACTAATAATTTTTATCCCCTTGAGTGAAACTAAAAATTCTTCATACTATGCCATGGAAATGTAATTTTATACATCCTTGTAATCTGAAAGCCTATCTTTATTTTATAATTATCTGTTTACTTTTAAATGAATTCTGTGACTCATCCATTTAAATTTCATGGCTGGGATTTCCCCTTTTTAGTCCCCTTTCAAAAGTTCATTCATGGTGGATTTGGGGTGGGTGGGGGGAGCTGTAAAGAAAGTTTAGTGCATTTGAATTTAACAGTCAAAAGCAAAAATAATCCAGTGAGCATTTGCATGTCTTCGGCATGAAGAAAGTTTGTGTATGTTAAGAAGTCCACAAGGAATTCTTTAAGTTGTTAGGGTTTGTAAATATCATAGAGCTGAATGTTGTCCAATAAAGGATAAAAAGCCTAGGCATTATAGCCCTGTTGTTCATAATGGGTAGGTTTTAGATCATTGATCTCAGTGTGGTAGCTCTGGGCACCGTGGCGCCTTGTTTCTTCGCCAAAGCACAGAGCCAACCTGGCTTTCCTCCACTTTGGAGTAGGAGGTACTTCAGAGAATCCCAGAAAGCATTCTTTTTGTGACTGCAGAAAGCACCCATTTGGGATCAGCTGTCGCCATCTTAGAAGCATGTTCGACTTAGTGGCGGACGGAAGTGCCGCCAACACAGCTGACTTATGGCAACCCTGTAGAGTTTTCAAGGCAATGGAAATTCACAAGTGGTTTGCCATTGCCTGTCTCCGTGTCACGACCCTGGTATTCCTTGGAGGTCTCCCATCCAAATACTGGCCAGGGCCGACCCTGCTTAGCTTCTGAGATTTGATGAGATTGGGCTAGTCTGGGCTATGCAGTTCAGGGCATGTTTGATTTAACAATCTCCTGATATATTGTGGGACCTTTATTGGACTCAGCACTCACGGAAGCCATTTTTTTGTGATGCCCACTGGTGGAAAAGTGCAGTCATGTCACAGTGAATTTATGGCAATCCTGTACGGTTTTCAAGGCAAGAGATGAACAGAGGTGGTTTGCCATTACCTGCCTCTGTGTAGCAACCCTAGACTTCCTTGGTGGTCTCCCATCCAAGTACTAACCTGGGATGACCCTGCTTAGTTTCCAAAATCTGATGAGAACAGGCTAGCCTCAGCCATCCCACTACCTGTTCTCAAAATTCCCAAAGTGCTTGCAGGTTCAGCAATGTGGGGAGGGGGCTTGTTTTATTTTATTTATTACTTTAGATTTATTACTTTTAGAACTACTCCCACCTCATATTGCCTGGGATCATTTTTCTGCCTTCCCACTTGGGCTGTCTTTGTGTGTGGTGCTATGGCACCTGGAATTTTTGGCCACTGTGTGACAGACTATTGGACTGAATGGGCCATTGGCCTGATCCAACATTGGCTTCTCTTATGTTCTTATGTGAAAACAAGAGAGAGGAAGAAGAGACTGGATTTATGCCCCGCCTTTCACTCAGAGTCTAGAGCGGCTTACAGTCTCCTTTCCCTTTCCCCTCCCCACAACAGACAACAGAGGTAGGTGGGGCTGAGAGAGCTCTTTCAAGGACTGTTCTTGAGAGAACAGCTCTGAGAGAACATGTGACTGACCAATGCTCCCTCTAAGCCATGGAGTCTTGTGAGCAAAAATTCTACTTTGTGAGCTACTGGGCATTAAAGTTGTGAGCAGGAGATTTGGATACTACATAAATGAGTTTGTTCTGGAGCCATCCTTCCTGAGCTAAGATAAAAAGGTGTGAGCCGGAGGCTAAAAAACCATGAGCTGGCTCACGCTAACTCAGCTTAGAGGGAACACTGTGACTGACCCAAGGTCACACCAGAAGCTGCATGTAAAGGAGTGGGGAATCAAACCCAGTTTTCCCAGATTAGAGTCTGTGCTCCTAACCACTACACCACTTGCAGTGACTGGCAAGATCTACACATCTTACCTACAGAAAAAGTTGCAGCACTAGATGGAAAAAGAGAAGATATTAGGTGATGAACGAGCAGGCTTTAGAAAGGGCTACTTTTGTGTAGACCACTGTTTCGCTCTGGCCTCACTGATAAGCAAATATGCACTAGACGCACCTGGCTCCTTAAATGCAGCCTTTATTGATTTAAGGGCTGCCTTTGACTCTGTGTCACACGCATGCCTATGGAACAAACTAAATGCTACAAGCCTGCCTAAAAGGTTGTTAAAATTAATAATGAATCTCTATTCCAGAAATTCACTGCATGTTAAAATAAACAATGAGGGGCAGTTATCCAACCCTGTACCTATCCAAAGAGGTGTTAATCAAGGATGTGTTCTTGCACCACATCTGTTCAATTTATATCTAAATGACTTTGTCCCACATCTTCAAAACATACACACTCATGCACTATGCGTGGGAAACTGACCAGTGCCTGCCATGCTGTATGCTGATGACCTTGTTTTACTATCAAGAACTCTGATTGGCCTAAAACATGTCATTAAAGCATTTACTACCTACTGCAGTGAGGAACTATTGGAGATAAATGAGGATAAGTCCAAAATTATGGTCTTCACAAAATCAACAAGGAAGTCAAACAAAAGATGGGAAGTCGGAAGGTACAAATTGCAACAGGTCAATGAATTCAGATATTTAGGAATTGTATTCCAGCAAAACCCACCATGGTCCAAGCACTTTAAATATCTTAAAAAGTTAACCTAGCCTTGAAGAAGTTTTTCTATATTCAAGGAGCTTAATATGTGCCAGGACTCCTAAAAGCGCATAAGACCTTAAGACTACCGTGCATACTATATGGTTCCCAAATCTGGGTTTTAGGTCCAACAGAGCAACTTGAAAAACTAAAGCAAGCCTTCTTCCATAAAATCTTAACTTTACCATCATGCATTGCTTCCCAAGTCATAAGGCTTGAGATAGACCTCCCAAAAATCTCAACTTTGATCTGGAAGGCCATAGTCAGGTATAAATATCGACTGTTGGACCTCCGGTTTTGGCAACTCCATGGTGGGCGTGTCTTCCTGAAGCTCTGGGAGACATGACCCAGACTCAGTGGACTAGAGTTGTTCTGAACGGGTTTTGGACTCCCAGAGACCCTTGGAGGGGGACTCTGCCTGAGGTGCCAGGGGTAGCCTCTCTCTGGGATGGCGATCCCGAGAGCGAGGCACCCCCGTCTCTATAGGTCTAGCCACTGTAGAAGCCTCTGGGCACAGACAAGTGCACACTGGACAGCTGCAGAAGTCAGTGTGCAGCAAGGGAGAACTTACAGACTGGAATGCGTGGTGAAATGTGAGTGGAGATGTGACTTTTGTCTGAGAGATTCTCTGTTGTGAGCTTTTAGCTCAAAGTGAAAGGGGGGGGGTTAAAGTTTAAATCCCCCCCACCTCCTCTTAAAGAATCTGAGCCACAGAGAATCTGAGTACTGTGAAGTGGCTGAAGTCTATTTTAAGCGAGTTAAAAGATAAAAAAAGACTTTCAACTGTTTATTGAGAACTTTCCTGTAATTGTAAACAAGAAAAGATGACTGGGTGGGGAGAAAAGATGGTGGGCAAGCTAAAACCTTCTCCTAAAACACAATCTACTCTTCCAGTTACTAATCCAGTACAGTTCCAGTTACTATTCCAGTACAGACCTGACTGCAGCTCTGGCAGTAGCACTGCATCCTCTGATGGATCAATTGAATTCTGTTAACTCTAAACTGGATTCTTTGCAACAACAGGTGACAGAGGCAAATAAGAGGTCTGAGCAGACATCTAAAGGATTGGCAGAAGTTAAAACCAAAGTAGAAAAGACTGATTTAAAGTTCATCATGATGGAAAAGGAAAGGAGCTCTGATAAAGACAATTTGCTGAAACTTCAGATGGAGAGATCTTCTTTCTTTTTGAGATTCCAAGGCATACCAGAATAGAAGGGGGAAAACCTCAAAAAGCTGCTTAGTGACGCTATAGCTCCAATGACAGATTTACAAGCAGATCAAATACAAATACAAAACAGAACATATCCTAAATATGTAAACAAGAAAAATCTGCCTGGAAAAGTTATGGTGAGGTTTCCCAAAAGATCAACCAGAGATGTGGTGCTCAAGGCCACAAATAGAAATGCCCTGAAGATCCAAGAAGAGGATATTAAAGTGTTAAAGGACATTCCATTTGAGGTTAAGAAAAAGAAAAAGCCCTATAAAAATTTGACTGCATTTCTTCAAATAGAAAACATTATGTATCGCTAGCTTACTCCAGAAGGCGTGGTTTTCAGCTATAAAGAGAAGAAACAAAGAATTGATTCATCTGCAAAGGCCAAGAAATTTTTGGATTATTGCAAAGAAGGCAAAGATAAAGCTCCATCAGAAGACTCACTGGATTTACAAGAGAGCATCTATGGTCTGGACGGCTCAGATACATCAGGAAGTAAGAGCTCAGAAGATGAAGAGTCATGCTCTGCTTTGGGTGCTGCTGCGCTGAAACCCCCAAGAGGAAAGAAGAAAAAGGGAACTTTTAAGGAGAAATAAGCTGTATTGTTGAAAATTTTGTCTGTATATCTCATTCCAATTATCAGTCACTCATGTATTTTAAGTTTTTAAGTTAGAAATGACAACGTATTAAGGCCTTGTTTACTTTAATTTTTTTCCCTTGAACAGACGGAA
This sequence comes from Lepidodactylus listeri, assembly GCA_029233225.1. Lineage (NCBI taxonomy): Eukaryota > Metazoa > Chordata > Lepidosauria > Squamata > Gekkonidae > Lepidodactylus > Lepidodactylus listeri. Next base: position 112,694,923 of record JARCFY010000004.1, on the reverse strand, counting down.
GCAAATATGATATAGTAGTATGTTTTGACCTTGGCTTCTGTATACCTTAGGGTAGTTTAGGTTTTTAGTTATGGTAGTATTTTGTAGTGGTGTAGTTAAAAATCAATTAAATTAAAAAAAAAAAAAAAAAAAGCTATATCGACTGTTAAATGCTGAAAACCTCCCAGCCTTTATCGTATTGACAGAACATGAATGTTGCAGGTCAAAATGGAATGATGCTGTAGATGCGAAAACAAGACAGTTGGGCTTACAGAAGACAGAGAACTTAACCAAAAGAAGACAAATTTAACTCACAGAAAAGTTGCTTCAAAATGATTGGGATGCTCTTCAAACAGATGCTAGATGAAAATGCTCCCCACTTCATCTAGGAATTACATATTCCACCAAAGTTGACCTGCCTTTTTACTTAACCATGCTGACCATTCCAAAACTGAGACGGTCATACATGATTGCATGCTGCAATGCGTTTCCAACAGCCCAGATGAAGGGCTATTTTCTCAAGACCCCTCTGGACCAATGCTATTGTGACTGCCCTTTGACAGAACTTGACTCGGCATGTTATGTTTTCTTCTACTGTCCAAAACATGCAGCAGCAAGAAAAAGATTCCTAAGAAAATGGCTGTTGAAATATTCATCTTTTCCTGATGCAGCAAGATTAAGACTACTCCTGAACAGCCTCTGCCAAAATTGCATCGTGGATGTGTCAAATTTTTGCTTTACTGGTTTTTTAAACTCTTTTTTTTTATGGTGTATGGCTTATGGGCTATTAAACCTAATTAACTTTGAACTTTGCAATCTAGGGTTCTAGTAAAGGCTCATACTGCAATATCAATTTCATGCCATTATTACAACATAAGGCAGTGAGATTATTATTAACCCATATTACAGAAGATGGGTAAAATGAGGCAAAATGGTGTTGTCTCAGTATATTGTCTCAGTATATTTACAACTAAAAACAAATATGCAGCTCTATACTATACAACCCCACAACCATATTGAGGGGAATATTAATTTTGGAAAATACACTAGGTAGTAATTCAACAGAAGTCAAATTTGTCAGCATTACCAAGTTGTTGGAGGACATGTGTGCCCCACAATTGGAGTTCCATCAGACTGGAACATCCTCCTCCTGTGGCTGTAGAATTCCTAAATGCCATATTTCCCAAAACGAAGAATACAGGTAGCTCAACTGTGTTGGTCCATAGAAACAAAAGCAATAAACCAAAAGGTAACACAGTAAAAGCTTTGTTAACCAGCATCCATGAGGAATTGTGACAGCTGGTCAAACCAAATACACTAGTTAATAACCTTTTACTTGGCATGCAGCTGAGCGACTCAGGCAGCGTCAATCCAAGTCATGGGCACAGCTCCCACTCAAGTCATTCAGTTGCTGTGCATTGAATCAGTTGGGTGATGCCCACCAAAGTCACCCAGCCATCATGCCAGTTAACCAAGCTGTCCGGTTAACCTGGTGCTGGTTAACAACGCTTTTACTGTGCTGAAAAAAAGAAAAGGACCAGCCATCAAATCACAAAATAATGACCAGAAGCTGTTAAGTTCTGCAGACCTCTTCCATTGGAGTAGAAAAAAAGGTGGAGAGAGAGAAGCAGCAAATCATGTTTGGGGAAATATGCTTATAAAATATAAACAGAGGAAGGCATTTTTCTTATCTCTTACTTTTTTCATCTCTACATGGCCAACTGCCAGCACTTGAGAGACCAGAATGTGGAGCAGCAAGAAGTTAATTATTGAATGCAAGCCTAATTTTCCTGCATGACTCGTTTGCTTTGGATGAAGTATTCCTCAGGTCTTTCTGAAAGTTAAAACAACCGCTCAAGATGTGCAGTGATCAAAATAAATGACAACACCCATCCAAATTTTATTTCAAATGCTGATTTATCTGATTGTCAACTTGATTATATAGTAGCAATAGGAGAAAAGGGAGGATGGCCAAGGATTCCCCCTTCAATTTCTTAATCAAATCTACATGCAGGGAGAAAATATGTCAGGACTGTACCACCTCAAACTGTGGTGGGGAGGCAAACTTTGAATGTTGCCCTTTATTTGTTTTTTTTTAAGTTCCCTACAGTAACGATAAAAAATATTGATATGTGCTCCCTGCTTCACTGAGAAAGAAAAAGTAGTGGGTAGACTGGCATGCTGCTAGAAAATTATAACAATTACTAATTTTTTTTAAGGCCCTTATAAAGCTCTTCTGTGGCATGGTGGAGGAGAGGGAAATGGAAGCCATGGAAGCTCAGGTGAGGAAAATGGCACCAGTATGATTGGATCTTGCAAAAAATGTGCAAAGCGCGCGTGCCGAAAGAACCCTGGACCAGCAAGGACTCCCCCCCGCCAAACCACAGGTAGAACTTGGCAACCCTAGGTCAAGGGTATATAAATGACTAAAGGACTATCTCAAGAAGATTTAAGGACTGGAATATAAGCTCAGATTCTTGAAAGTTTAAACTGTGCGTAAAAGACTGATTCTATCTAGACAATTTTAAGTAGTTATTATGAGTACAGACTTCATGTTTGTTGTATGCTGATTTTTGTTTTCTGTTTGTTTGTGTTGCTATGTACTGTCTACTTTTTCTTTTCTTTTCTTCTGAAAAATAATAAAATAGTCTTTTAAAAAAAGAAATGTGGTACCCAATAATCGAATTTATTGCAAGCAATGAATGAATTTTCAATTTCTCTCACCCTAAAGGAATATTATTTCTATAATTTGTTAGTGAAGTCACTTGATGAATTATTGTTGAATTTAGGAATAGTCACCTCATCAAAATTATTATAAATTTATTTGATGTCTAATTGGTCATTTTTATTGTATTGTAAGTAATTTATGTTGAAACAGTGTATTGTATTGTAGTTTTCCTTAAAGTTTAAAATAAATAATTCAAAAAAAGTTTTAAAAATAAAAAAACTAGATATGTTCAAGTTGGATCAGTGGGCTCATATCATGTGTACCGTGAAGGAACTAATGTTCCCAAGAACTGTGAGGCTGGATTTGGTTCTTGGACATCACATGGGAAGAAGCTTCAGTTTCCCTCCTGCACCATTTTTCCAAGCTGAAATGGCTGCTGGGAGGGGGGGGGCGCACTTGTTTGCCTTGCTGTGTCTCCATGTGCACTGACTTTTAGCTTGGGAAAATGGCATTGGGGAAAGGCACTGACCATGCCATGCTCACAAAGTAAATATAGTGCTTGGGAACACTAGTTCCTCCATGTTACATGCGATGCATTGCCTTGCTGGAAAGTTAGTTCCCTGATGTCATGATATTGTCTAGTTAAGCCCTAAGGGACCAAAGGTTACAGAATAGGGCTCTTGAAAGACAGCTTGGTCAATAAGAAGTTAACTGGTTTAGGACAGGAGCTGTCTCCAGAGGTGTATTGCAGTATCTCTTACAAGCCTTGTAGAACAAACTGCATATTTCTGCACAACAGACACTTGAAAGAAAGACCTCTGAAAATTCAGACAGGAAGGGTGATATATTACTTTTTGTGAATGAATACTCTGGAGGTATGAGAATGTATTTGTTTTTGTAAATCAATGAATCAGTTGCTTAATGAGGTATAATAGCACAACTAATGGGCAAAATGCTTAGCTTTGTGGTACGTTGTGTGTATGGAATATATCTTTTTCTTCTGAGTGGGACATTGGTTTACATGAGTAGATTTCCCTTGCTGTTTTGCTTGCACAACCCATAAAAACATTTTAGAGGAACAACCATTTCTAAAAAAAGCCAAGAAACAGACATGAAATGAACTGAACATGACATACCTTTCATGTTTATGTAACGTAAGGTGATCATAACATTATATTACTAACTATAACATTAAATCCCACAGTGCTTGAGTTGTTGTTATTATAAGATAGTATAACTTAACCAAAATTGCCATCTTGAAACTGTTTTCTGCCCAAGGAAAGGGGTAAAGGGAATGATTACCAGCTGAGATCTTATATTTATGCAATTTTCTTCAGCCACAGATTGTTTTGGCAGTCTAGACTGAAGCTTGTACTGCCATTTCTGATCATCATGCCCACACCATCTTTTTATAGATTTGGTATGAACTTACCAGCTACAGCTCAGAATAGCTGCATAGAAATAATGATTCAACTTGTGGAGAGATAAAGGCTAAAATTCCTGTATTTGGCAGACATTTGGTAGAAATCACCAGCTGTTCATGCTACTGATGATTCTTTGGGACAGATTGTAAGAGACTTGCAGTACACTAAACACAATTACTTCAATTGAGTTAGAAAGGTGCATCTTTGCTGAAGTTGGTGCTGTAGTTGTGTCATTCTTCATCTTTGTCATTTTCTTCTGTCACCACAACATTTTGCTTTTCCCAATCCCACTCACCATGCCTTCATGTCACCTGTCAAGCCACTTACTTGTCCTTCTCAAAGCCCTGTTTTTCTGCAAGGTGTCCTCACACCATCAAAGATATTCCTTTATAATTATATTTGACAGCAGTGTAGTAGGTATTATAACCTTGCTGGATACCAGAGAGTTGGCATGGCATAATGGGTAGAGTGGTAGACTGGGGACCAGACCTGGATTCAAAGTGCCACTCATTTTGCCACTCAACACTCCATAGCTTTAGTATTGTTCATATGGCATGATATATAGAATGGACATTTGAAGGAAAAGGAATTAAGATGGCCCTGCATGGTACTTCTGAACAGAATCTGCATATCGTTTCAATGAATATGTAGGGCCCCAGGTGTAATCTTGAGTTCCTTCTAGTATTCAGATCAACAGAACTGATCTCTCAGTGTCCTTTACTGGCCAAGAGTCCTTGGGCAGATAAAATTGATAACCTCAAGTATGCTGCCTGGAGAACTCTACCAGCCATAGTTTCCTTTTTTCAAACTGTCATCTTCTTCTGTACTTTATTCCTGCCATTTACTTAGATTCCATTCCCTCTGTACAGTTTTAATTAAGGGAGCCTTGGGCATGAATCGCATGCTTAAGTTTCAGTGGTTACAGATTAGAGATGGGATGATGGGGAAATCTGTGCCTTTTCAATTGAATTTATAGCTGTTAAAGGTATAGTTTGTTTGTTTATTTATATCCTGCCCTCCCCCACAAGCAGGCTCAGGGCAGGTCACAACAAATCATTTCATAGTAAAAAACAATGTTAAAACATACAATTTAAATCCAGTTTAAAACCAATTCAGAATAAGATGGCAGGCCGGTTCATGGTAGTCCAGAGTGCCCCCTGTGTAGGTGCTGGCTAGATGGTCAATAAGGCATCCAATTCACCAGAAGATGCAGTACAGATCTCTTTAGCTTTGTAGAGCCATAAAATAGGGCAATATGACATGAATATCAAAGGTGAAACTCTGTGTAAGGGATAAGGCAGCAAAATCAGTTGTATGGGGAATCTCTTATCCTGCCCAGATAAAGGTAGCATCCATACATGTATATGAACTGCCTTGATCCCCATGTACTCCAAATTACATATTAAAAAGCCAGTCTTTGGTGTAAACCTCAATGCTGACTTCCAGCATGCAGCTTTCATGAGAAATCCAGCATTACAAAGAGATCATGTGAAGAAGTCCTTATGAAGATCCAGCATATGATTTTTAAAAAACACATACAATTTCTCTCAAGAAAGAAACTGAGGGAAGAACATTTTCTACGTAATTCAAAAAAGGAAGTGAAATGTCCAAATATTTTCCAGAAAAGTTGACCTGTATACACGTTACCTTCATTTCCCCCCAGATCTAAAGCACTTGGAACTTGTCAGAGGATTTGACATTGTTAATGGGGATGTATTTAGTTGTGGGTGTAAAGAACACAATGGCAAGGTGTGCCCGGCCAACCCAGGATATGAGTCACTTTCAGGCGATATTTTGCATTGTGCTCTTCCTACGTAGTAATTTATAATAAAGGAAAGTTGAGGAGGGAAAGGGGGAAAGTAAACGGATTTCCCTAGGCTTAGGGTTTTCCCTTGCCCTTTATATACTCTTCATCCATTAGTTTAGAATAGCTATAAAATGAGATTAGTAAGAAAGGTAATCCTAAATCAATTTATGATGATGGGTGTTAAGACAATGACTTCAGCTGAGTAAGAACTGCGTGTCTTTCAGGGAAAAGCCAGAACATTTTTCTTTGGGAGGATCTGGTTTCTTACATTTCAGATTCACTCAAGGCACTTGAACGGCATCTTTTTTGTTTGTTTAATATCTAGGCAATAGAGGAGAGAGACGTTAAGGTATAGTAGGCACGCACAGGAATTAAGAAAAGCCGCTGTAAGTAAAGATGTTAGAAAGATAGGTATCTTAGGTGGCAACAAGGTAAGGGCATGGTTTCCAGTGCTTTTTAAATACTTCTGTGTGTGTTGCTGTTGTTTTGGTGTATATTTTAGGGTGTATGTTTATGTGGGGGGAAATTCTGAACAATTGTTCAGTGAGAGTATAGATATTAATGCAGGTTATATTATGTTGGCACACTGGTGACCTTTTTTGTTCAGTCTCTGTTTGGCAGATATTTTATTGTGCTAACTCAGAAGTGAACTTTTTAGGGAATATGCTGTCTTGTATGACTAGGATGTTTAACATAGTAAGACCTGTTCCATGGACAGGTACCTTTTTGCCACATGGCAGGAAAACTGTTGCATTCCTTTTGAATCTAAGAAATGGAAGTAACATGCTAAAGCTACAATTCTAAACTGACTAACTAGTGCAAGTTCTATTGAGCTTTGTGCAATTTACTTCTGAGTAAGCATACCTTAGGCTCCTATTGACCCTATTTATGAAGAGTGCCTAGCTTTTGGTGCCTCTCCCTGGTAATCTTACTTTATCTGTGGGGATTTCTTATTAAAACATTGTGTGTGCTCACATGCAAGAGTATTGAGAAAATTCAGGCCCCTCTCCTACATCACTAGAATTTAAACCTGAGTGTGAGTAGATGCATGTTCTTGATGCTCTAACACGCAATCTAATGCACAGGCTTCTATTTTACATACTGTAGCTAATTACATCTGTTTTGAATTCTGTCTGTATAAAAACACATTCCTCATTTTTTTAGTATATCTTTAACCAAAGGGCAAACATCTTTTTTTGTGTCCTTGGTTTTAAATCACATGATTGGATTTAGGCTGTGGGTGGCTAAACTGATCCTTTTGCCTAAATTTAAAACATCAGCATATTATCATCCCCCCCATCCTTATCCAGATAGTAAATAATGCTGAATATATTTGAATTGCAAATACTCTATGATAAATACAATTCATATCCACTATGAAATTAAACTTTTTTTCCTTTGTATTAAAAAAAGAAAGAAAGCTGTTATTGTAAGTTTACTATATCAGCAGAGAGCACCAGAGAAAAGCTTTCCATGGCGTGATCATACGCACCCATTTGCCATGGAAGAGGGACGATTCACCACCAGATCAAAGTGGCACGATCACACCAGCACATCTAGTAAGCGTCCCACAACCATCGTCAAACCGTTGCAAATCATTTTGATCCAGTGGGAAGCGTGGTAAAAAGCTACTAGTGAAACTCCAGTAGCAAATGGTTTGCTGTGGCTCACAGTCAGAGTTTCTCTGTGTGATCATGCCAGCGCAGAAGTGTGGTGTCATGGATAGCGTGATCACACACTATCCCAACTCCATGCTGGGTTTTTTTGTCCCCCTTCTCCATGTGCACATAATTGAAAGCCCCCTTAGGGAGAGATGCGATTCATCGATCCTCCCCCCCCCCCGGTTGAGGCGAATCATTGATTCTTCTCCCCTCACCCGTCTAAGCAAATCATTGATTCCCCCTTCCCCTGTTGAAGTGCTTCATCAATCCCCCATTTAAGTGCCTTGGAAACCCACCTCAATAAAAAAAAATACTCGCCCACAGTTGCGTCTGATCACGCAGCGGTGGTTTGCCCCAGCAGGTCTACGGAGCTGTGTGATCGCGCAACTGCAGGGCAAATTGCTCCGGAGCAAAAAAGCCTTGATTCCCCTCCAGATTATTTCGCTTGTGTGGCTGTGACCCATAATGTGTATTAGTGTGCTTTGAGTGGGCATTTTGCCTGACAGTGAGTGATCCCTGATCTGAGAACAGTATTCCTGTTGCATATGTGAAATGATGGAGGCTATGGTGTGTTTAAATGCATGTGTCATTCATTAGAGAGTCCATGAGACAGCATTTATATAGGTGAGGATCATGTAGTTCTTCTAACTTTCCTGCTTCTCCAATGTAAATGTAATACCCTATTTATACTGGTTAGATGTACTTTCAATTTCAGGTTTCTCTCTTCATTAATAACACTGTTCTGATTGTCATCTGTGAAAACACCCCAAAGGTTTAGCTAATCAGTGACCTGACCACCACTAGATAAAATGAATCTGCCCCAGAATCAGTGTTAGGAATCATAAAAGACACAAAATGATGGGGTCCTAGTTGCTGTTCTCAGGGGTCATTTCGAGCAGGAGCTCGGAGGAGCTCAGTTCCAGGAGTTGGTGCCAGCCCCGCCCCCCCAGCGGGGGAATGCTTGCTTGTGTTATGGCTGCAACAAAATGATCCCATCCCCTGGAAAGTCCTTGTTCCTCCGACCAGCCTTCTGAAGGCTTCAGCCACCACTGAAGCTATCCTCCCAGAATAGTGGTATTTCTGAGGCTTGGATTAGTAGCTGTCCCCTCTCTGCCAGCTCCTTCCTTCCTTCCTTCCTTCCTTCCTTCCTTCCTTCCTTCCTTCCTTCCTTCCCTCTCTCTCTCTCTCTCTCCTTTCTTTCTTGCCTTCTGACATACTTCCAGTGATGTCAGGGGGTGTGTCATATGCAAATGTTATGCTAATGAGTTATGCTAATGCGTTCCTGCACCTCTTTTTCTACGAAATGACCCCTGGCTGTTCTTAAACTGTAAATTTTTATATGTGTTTTCAAGGGTTTTCAAGGCAAGAGACATTCAGAGGTGGTTTGCCATTGCCTGCCTCTGCATCTTGACCTCCTGGTATTCCTTGGAGGTCTCTCTTTGAAATACTTCCCAGGGCTGACCCTGCTTAACTTTCAAGATTGGAAGGTCAGGGCATACAGCATATTAGTGCAAAAGATTTTATCTTCCAATATCCAAGGTTTCCAGTTCCAAAAGAATATTCACCATTTTTAAATCATATTTCTTCTTTTTGATCCTAAAGAAGATGTACTCAATATTTCATATTTGAAAATAGAATCAGTTGAGACTGAAGGAGTGACTAAGCTAAAGTTAACATTTTTCAGTCTCATTGGTTTCAATGAATTAAGCACAGGGCATCCATAGGATTTTTAAAGTTTGGCTGGGTCATGCTGTAACATTTACACTGTAATAAGAAAATCACTTCTCACTGTATACTCACCAGTCCCATATTTTACCTACTCATCTTTTCAGTTTAGACTCTTTATTTACCAGCACTAGGTCTGCAAAGCATACTAAGGACAATACTAGGATCACTAAATGTCTAGCAGTGTAATCTAAAGAGCAAGTTCCTGGGAGTAACCACCACTGAATAAACCTGAGTAGGATTATGAGTAAAACTGTTTAAGGATTGGTATATAAATAACACCAACTGTTAAAAGAAATCAAAAGGTAGAAGTCTAAGTTACTTTTTTGAACAGTAATTTATATGTATAGTAAGATCACAATAGAGTATCAGTATAGAGTAACCTTACAACAGTAATATTGGATTTACAAGGTGAGAAGTAACAGCCAGATTACTTTAAACAATCTGGTAGCATGAACTGTTATTGCGATACAATTGTCTCCATTTAATGTGTTTTTCCAAATCTTAAAAACACTACAGAATTTTGTTTCCAAACCCAACATTCATATATGCATTTAAAATATTTTTAACATGCATAAATTAATGTGCAGTTTCCAAACACATTTTGACCAGAGACTTATATTTTCAAAAAATCAAGTATCTTTAAAAGAGCATTCAGAGTCCTGTTGATTCACTGAGTCACCTGGTTCTGTCTTCTGATCACGGTAAGGTTATTCAAAAAATATTGTTTCATATCTGAGATCCCTGGTAAATGTAATTAAAAAAAAACCAGTTTCTATATCACAAAGACTTTCTGGTTGTTTTCTTATAACATATTTATTAAGCATGATTCAGCTAAATTAAACTCTGGTTCCTGCTTACACAATGAAATCAATAGGACATTACGAATATTTAACTTTGGTAGGATCTTGCCCATAGCCAATATAATTTCATGCAATATATTTAATTTATCAGAAATTAAGATTTCCAGGATGATATAAAGACATGTGTTTGAACAGTTAGTTGTTTCCAGTTGTAGATTAAAACTCTGGGAAAAATAGATTTATAATGAGAGGGTTTTGGATATTGCTTGTAAAGATGTATGACTTTTCAAAAGTAAAACCTACTGAAGATTATCATGGCCAGAAAGGCATATAAAATTCATTTAATCATTTATTTATTTAATTAATTATAGTCCACCTTTCTCACAGGTACTCAGGGCAGATTACAAATACGAGTCAGTACAATCAACCAAATGGGACACTGAATAACTAATGCCTTAGGATTTTAGAAATCTGGAACCAGGCAGAAAGAACTGAAGCATAGCATCAGTATTCACATGACACGTTAAGCAGTACAAAAATTACATAATGGGATTCTACTTACAATAAGCTAAACACAGCAGTATAGACCACAATCCCTAACCATTTATCAAGTAAGTTTGAGAACCATTTTGTACAGTGCAACCCTATTACCTGCGAGGACAAGTCCTCTTGAATAATTCAGTTTTGCATCGTTTGCAAAAGCCAGGAGATGAGAATGTGATGTACATAAAGACTTTGTTTACAAAAGCCATATTTCAACATTTTAGAAAGCCTTTTTTATATCTAAATCACACAATAAATTAGTAAAATAATATGTTAAGGGTAATACAGGCAATTGAAACCAGCCATTTATGCTGGAGCCAAATGGGAACAAATTACTATATGTGACAACACGAGTTAACCATTTTATTCCTTGTTCTCAGCCAAGACATACATTATGCAGGTTTAAGTAAGTTTAAGCAACCCGTTTAAGTAAGTTTAAACAACCTGCAACCTGCTTTTAGTGGTTTCAGAACACACTGCTCTGTATATGTTCAAAACTGTATTTGCATAGCTCCAGATAGGTGTCTGTAGTTCCAATTTACAGCAACAGTTGGTTTCATTAGTATAAATGCAGAATCAGTGACCTTCTGCATACATTTCTAAAATCAGTTCTGGCCACGCACATGTTATATTGCATACTTTCAGGCTGATTACTTTGTTTGCATCTTTCATTTGTATTGACAGAGAACTGGTATATTGGGGGGGGGGGGTGTTAGACTATGGCTGGAAATCCATATGCTCAAATCCCCACTTTGTCCTGGAGCTCACTGGGTGACCTTGGGCCAAATTTGCCTACCCTAGGAGCCAAGCCTCCTTCATAGGATAAAAGGGAGGAATGGAACCGTGTATGTCACCCAGTGCTCCTTAGATGAAGAGCAGGGTAAAAATAAAATAACATATTTTTAACTATAAGTAGTCTTTGCAAATACAATATAAGGTGGGTCAGAACTAAATCTTTTTGGATATGCAAATATGTTCTGAATATTCACTGAATATTCTAGGGCGTGATCATACGCACCCATTTGCGACACAAGGACGATTCCCCGCCGGCTCAAAGTGGCGTGATCACACAAGCACATCTGGGAAGCATCCTGCAACTGGTGTCAAAGTGTCGCAAACCACTTTGAGCCGGTGGGGAATTGACTTATTTAGCTACCAGTGAAAGGGCAGTCTCAAATGGTTTGCAACGGCCCAGAACTGACCTTTCCTGGTGTGATCACACCAGAGCAAACAAGTGGCATTGGGGAGCGGGCTTTTTGGGGGTTTTTCCCCCCTCCCATCCCGGTATGCGCATCATTGGATGATCCCAAGGGTGGACAGGCAAGTCATCAATCCCTTGTAGAAGCAGATAAGAGCACTGAAAACGGCCGGAAAAAAAACCCCAACTCGCCCACGGCTGTGTGTGATCACGCAGAGGCGGTTCGCCCTCACAGGTCCATGGACCTGTGTGATCCTGCAAAAGCGGCGCAAATTGAGCCGGCTCAAATTTGAGTCACTTCCCGTCTGGCTTATCTTGCTCGTGTGGATGGGGCCCTAGAATAGTATTTGAAGATTTTGTAGCAGCATGCCATGCTTAACAGAATTTAATAGGTGAAATATAACAGCAGTCATTATTATAATTGTGATATAATTTAATACCTATTTACCTGAAGGGGAAAGTGCTGTAAAGAAAAATAAGAGGTTGCCTTAAATTTGTATACAGGTTACAGATATATACAACAATAATTTTTTTGAGTACAGCTTTTGGGGAGGGGGATTATCTAACATTCAAGGTAACATTCCTTTGGGGTAACTATGGGTGTTTATTAATTTCATTCAACCAACAAAACAGTTAAATTTCAAAATGCTGATGTTAAATTTCAGTTTCAGAATTAGAATATCTTATTAAATTTCTGCAACAAAATATGATCTATGAAAGTTCAAGTTATGCTGAAAAACTTTAGTCCAATGCTGTCCTTATATGATGATCCTAAAACAGAATTTTTTCTAAGATGATCCTAAGAGACAATTTTGCACATTTTTGTGATCATGCATTTTTGCCTTGACCCCGCTGGATGCAGTAGGATTACGTCCAAGTAAACATGCATAAGATTGGCTTGCACAACCCATTCAGTATCTGTGTTTATCCATATCTGAATTAAGTCCATAATTTATTTGAGCTTTCAAATACAATGTACATTTTGTGTGCATAAGGCTCTAGTACAGGGTGGCCAAACTGGCTCGGGAGCCACATGTGGCTCTTTCACACATATTGTGTGGCTTCCGGCAGGGCAGGTCTTCCCTTCCCCGGCCAGTGTCCCTCCTCCTGGGTAGTCTTGAAGCAGGGGGGAGCAGAGAAAGAAATCAACTTTAACTTTAAATGTGTTCTCAAAGCCCCCCCACCCCCCGCCAAAGCCTACAAATATCATTGGACAAATAAGTATCATTATCTATTTTATCCCTTTTGTTTTTATTTTTGGCAGTCTCATTTAATGTTAATAAAAAGTAAATGTGCATATTTTTCAATAAAAATGTCTGTATTATTTGTTCATATCATGAGGCTCTCAGACATCTGATGTTTATTCTATGTAGCTCTTACATTAAGCAAGTTTGGCCACCCCTGCTCTAGTACAATTAATGTTATTTGGGTCTAACTGCATGTAGGATCACGGGGTAAATTTTCCAAATGAGAAGTTACTGGTATCAAGCTCATTCAGTGAAGAACAGGACCGGGGGGGGGGGGGGGGTCCAGAGGTCACATTGCCTACAGGTTGGATTTGGGCGGCAGGAGAAGACACAGATAAAATCTTTTTCCCTGGGTCCATTGTTGGCTCTTGGCTAAGGCAGAAACCTATATTGATTAAATCTTCTCTGGTCTGAGCAAAGCCTCCTGAATATGCCACTCTGCCAGTGGATATCAGCAATTTCCCATTCACATGCAATCTCATGGTGGCTTTTGCCTTGTGGAATGGCTTGCCTGAGGAGGTAAGGAAGGCTTGCTCACTTCTATCATTCTGCAGAAGGTGGGAAACAGTAAAGTTCAGGAGGTCTTTTTTTATAAAGAGATTTTATGTAGAAGACTGTAGTGGAATGGATAGGAACAGTCCAGGTGGACACTTTATAATGTAACAGGATTGTAGTCTACTGCAATGATTATTATAGGTATCAGCCTTGCAGCTTGTAATTCCACTTTCTATATTGTTTAGACTATGTCTTGCCTCGATTTGTTTGCTGCTTTGTTGGTTTCTAATTCTGTAGCTGGTCCTCTTGTATTGTCCATTTTTATGTGGTCTAACTGCACTGTTTTTATGCTGTAATCCACTTTGCACATCATCAAGAAAAGTAGGCTATAAACAAATAAATATCATTTCTGAGATCAGCAGTATTAAGCAGCTGATTCCTTTGTTCAAAACAAGAAAAAAGGCAAAAATATACTAATCTTTTTCAAATGCCATGCTTGGCGGTATCCAGCTGGGTGTACTGTAGGTGAGCAATACCCATGTTCATCATCCCGATATGTATGGTTGCCATTTCTTCTGAATCATGCAGTGCCCAATTCAGATGAAAGGCAACCACATGTGTCATGAGGTTCACAGAGAGTGCGTGCTCCTGGTAGGCACAGCTGGACACACCGACTGTCACTCGTGAAAAAGACTACTGAGTAGACAGAATCCAAGAAACCACCCAGCTAACTTTTCCTTGTCCAAGGGGGCACTAGACATGTATTTCTCAAAAAGCAGATTTACATGCTGCAGGACAATGAAACAGATGGGACTTTCAGAAATAGTTTGAATAGTTTGAAGAATTCATGGCATGCCCAAACCCTTAGGCATACCTAAATGCCACTTTCCACATGGCTCAGAGTAATTTTATATCCCCCATCTCTCCTAAAATTCTCACACTTGATTTTTTCTACTTTCTTTTGTTGCTGTAGTTTTTAACAAACCATTGTACATATGCGATTACATGATCTGTAACACTCTGGTCTGAAATTTGTTTCAGGGCCATGACAGACAATAGTTTTTCAGCAAGTCAAGGGCAATATTATGATTCCTTTTGCTCTGCTATGCATTATCTCCATTTAAACTGGTCTGAAGCACTACAACAAAAGTGCATCATTTCTTTGAGCAACAACAATGCTCAAATAGAAGGGAATCGGCATGCACGCCATGGGCAACAATTGTTCTTTCACACCACATTCAAGTGTGTGTGTGTGGGGGAGATATCATTCTCCAACTCTTGACAACATGCACATTTTAACCCAGTTCAAAACAAGTTTGAATCTGTAGGACAGGCATGGCCTGAATTATGATTCACTTACCCATCCCTACTTAGGGTACCATAAATATCTCCAAAAATACCATTCTGGGAATTGCTCAGAGGCCATCTTACTCACCTCTTGAGTTGAGACTCATTTAATTATGGTGCTGAGCTACAGTAGCACTGTGTTTTCCATTGAATTTCAGGGCACTATCGAGTTTCTCTCTCAAAACTAAGCTTGCACAATTGCTCACACAGAGTTCGCACAAAAGGCTTTGCTACATAAAACGAGCCTGTCTGTACTTTTTTTGTCATGCAGCCATAAAAGAGAGACACCTGATCTTTTCCCTTCAGGATGTAATGTGGACGTAATGGGTGAACAGCACTACCTCTTTCTTTTCTAGCCAGTTAATGAGAGAGAGCATGCTGACTGCTGAGCCAGTCTTTCCCAGAATACATATGGTTAGTTCTCCAAAGCCCTTTATGTCCTAAAGACCACCAGATAGCTATCTGGAAAGTCTTTTCCAGGTTTGGGCATCATTTTAGGGCACTTATTGCAGTTTCAGAGAAATGCATATTTGCAGGAAAATAATGGCCAATAATGACAATTACCTACCCTTTAATTGAATTAACCCAACAAAAGGGATCAAGGGATAAATAGGCTATAGCCTTTGAAATGTTTGCAAAAATTGACTGTGAACTATGTAGTCTCTTGATTAAAATGAGACTTCCTTAGCCACTTGCTCGAGCGTTATGAAATGTTTATGGATGGTCCAGTTATTCAAAACAGCATGTTCCATAAAGTTCCTGATCTTCAGAAGTGATTTATTTGTCAAGGACTGTGAAAAACCATAGTAGGAAGCAGGACTGGAAAAACCTTGGTTCAGATTATGCCTGGCTGCTTTTTCACTACTATAAAAATTTGCTAGATGGATTCTTTTGAACAAGGTTGCTCAGCAAAAAAAACTGCAGAGCCACTGAAGGATTTTTAAAAATTAATAAGTAAAACAAACTTGCATACAAAACAAAAAATGGAATTGTATACAAGACCTTGATAAGAAGAACTACTGATGGGTATTCTGCATAGAAAAGAGAAGAGGCAGTGTGCCATGGGAAGGGAAAGGCAGGGAAGATCTGCTTCCATGAGCACTTCCTGTTAAGTATGGATGCAAGAAAAGTCCCACTAGTTCAGAGCTGGTCCATCTAGTCCAGCATCTCATCTCACACAGTGCCTGACTAGATGCCCTGAAGGATCCACCAGCAGGGGTGCAGAAGCCAAAGCTTCTTTGTGCTGCTGCCCCCACCTAGAAGCTGGTATTCAGCAGCAAACCATTTCTAAATTCAGAGATCTCCTACGGCCTCCGTTGCTAGTGACCACTGATAGCTCTTTTGGCAGAATTGGTACCTTAGGTACCTCCATTCTCCCTAGGGATGTGGAATGCATCCAGCTGGCCCAGGTCCGAACTCATGAGACCCCACTGAGTAGTTCACCTCTCCATTTGTCACCTGTTCAGACCTCATCTATTGGATATCCCACCTGCAAAGTGCATCATTTTACACTTGCTTACAATGAACCTCAGTTGCCATTGATGCCCACTCACCCAGTTTGGAGAGATTCTTGTCGCGATCTCTTTTGGTTTTCACTGTCCTGAATAATTTGGTGTCATGTACAAAGTTGGCCACTTCACTGCTCCCCCTTCCCAATTCTAGATCACTTATGACAGAACTGAATTGCATTGATTCTAATATAGATCCCTGGGGGAGTCCCAGTATTCACTTCTTTGTGATAAATACATACATTCCTACCCTCTGCTTTCTGTCAGTTAATGAGTTACTCATCAACAAGAGGATCGGTCCTCTTATCTCATTAATGCTAAGATTACTTCAGAGGGCCTTTGTTCAAAGTTTTCAGAAGTCCAAGTATATAATGCCTACCAGATCATCCTTATCCATGGACTTATTCAAAGAACTCCCAAAGTTTGGTGAGGAAGGATTCAACTCAAAATGTACATACTTTTTTTTTTTTTTGCCTTTTCTGGTGTGGACAACAATCTAGTCCAGAATAAAGTATATTTAAGCCCATTTAATAGGTGTTCTTTTAAAGTGGCTACTAGAGAAATTCATTTTATAAAAACTATTCTATCAAGCTGGAGAGCCTGGTCATATACAGAAGATGACAGCCATTGTGGCACAGTGCTTAGGGTACTAGACTAGGAATTGGGAGATCCCAGTTTGAATCCCTGGTCTTCCATGAAAGCCTTCTGGGTGATCAGGGTCCAGTCACTGTCACTCTCAGCCTAACCTGTCTCTCAGGTTAGTTGGGAGGATAATATGGAGGACAGAATAATGATGTAAGGGACTTCATGTTCCCATTGGAGAGAAAGGCAGGGTATAAAGGAAGTAAATAACAGTGGGTCCTATCCATGATCTCATTCTGGCCCCTCACACAAATTGGTTGGCTGAAGAAGATTTTCAGTGATTAGTTTATGAAAAGGTTTGCCTACAAGGGTAGGTGATACATTGTTGTCTGTATGATTAGCGTTGCCAACAATAGGCTGTGAAATTCCTGGAAATTTGGTGGTAGGACCTGAGAAGTATGGAGTCTGGGGAGAGGAGGGACCACAGTAGGGTATAAGGGCATAAAACCACCCTCCAAAGCAGCCATTTTCTCCAGTGGAACTGATCTCTGTTATCAATAGTTTTAATTCTGGGACATCTCCAGGACCCCACCTGGAGTCTGACCACCCTAAGCAGCTTTCTCATCTAACAGGCCAATCAGAGGAGCCAGGCAGGAGGTCCATATGGCTTTAACCTCAAAGCTCAAAAACAGCAAGGACTTCAGAAATATCTTTCTCAGGATGCTTCTCATGACTACAGAAATAAGTGGGTGGTTTCAAGAACCTGTCAAGCCACAATACATGACTGACCAGTTGCATTTGTCTTGGTATGCTACAGTTGTTCATTTTTATAAAGAGATTGAAACTGTAACAGAATGGAACAGTCCAAGAGGGCTCCTTTATAATGGAATAGGATTATAGACTACTGGAAGAATTACTGTAGGTAACGTCTTGCTTTTATTGCATAATATTCTACCTTTGTGAGTCCATTTCCTGCTTTGCTTATAGTATACCTTGCCTTAGAAAGTTTATTATTCACATTGTTTTCTAATTCTATAATCCTAGTCCTACTGCACAGTTCATTCAATGTTTTATGGTATTGGATTGCATTGTTTTATATTCTGTAATCTGCCTTGAATTTCAGTAAAAAACAGGGTTGCCAGCCTCCTGGTGGAGGTGGACATCTCCCAGCTCCTAAGCAGCAGCAGGAAAAAACTTTAAAAATGGTAGTCAGGCCAATGACATGACATCATTTTCAGCGAAAACCCAGAAGTGACATCATGCCTTTCTAGGTATCACCAGAAATTGTACAGTTTTACCATGGAGTTTGCAGCAATACCTAGAAAGGCATGATGTCATTCCCAAGTTTTCCCTGGAAGTGACATCATGCCATTGGCTGCCTCCCTTATCCCTGCCCCCAGTCTCCTACTGGTTAACTGGCAACATGAAAGCCAGGCTATAAATAAAGTATATAAATATCCTACTTTTCTCCCTAATTATGACCCGAAGCTGCTTACGGTATTATCTTCCCCTCTACTTTAACCTGACTAACAATCCAGGAGGTAGGTTAGGCTGAGAGAGTGACTTTACCCAAGGTCACCCAGCAGGTTTACATGGCAGAGTGGGGGTTCAGGTTTCCCAGATCCTAATCCATCACTGTAGCTACTATAGCAAGTGTTAACTGAAATAACAGGAAGATGGATCAGCAGACTTCAGTGGAGTTGTTGCTTGCTAAGTTGTAGGAATGAAACAACAAAGTTATGACACCTTGAATTGCAAGAATCTTTTATTTTATTCTTCAGTGGGATTTACAATGAGAAACATTTTCAAGGACCTTGTGCATTTTCCTGAGATTAAAGCTGGCATTTATATAAAAACATTTGCCTGAGCACACAAAGAAACTATTCTTGACAAGTATCACTTGAATCCCTGGTAACACCGGGTAGAAATTAAAACAAGCCTGGGCATCTCAACTTCAATTAAAATTACAGTCCCTTTTTTAACTATACCAAATCCAAGTATCCATTTACTAAGCAACAGGTTACCCAAAATCTTTGGGGAGAAGTTTGTAAGAAATGAAACTTGCTCCAGTTAGCTCCCAGCATTGGCCTGGAGTGGGAGCCAGTTTGGTGTAGTGGTTAAGTGCATGGACTCTAATCTGTGAGAACCGGGTTTGATTCCCCACTCCTCCACTTGCACCTAGCTGGATGACCTTGGGCAAGCCATAGCTCTGTACCAGCTGTTCTCTCAAGGACAGCTTGGGAAAGAGCTCTCTCAGCTCCACCTACCTCACAGGGTGTCTGTTGTGGGGAGGGGAAGGGAAAGGAGTTTGTAAGCCGCTCTGAGACTCCAAGTGAGTGGAGGGCAGGATATAAATCCAATCTCTTCTTCTTCTTCTTCTTCTTCTTCTTCTCATATGAAAACATATAACAAAATGAAGATCCTCTCTTGGTTTGCATGGCCTTTTATAAACTTCCAGCTATTTTACATACAATTAGATGAGCCAGGATTGCAGAAGGATTATTGTTATTTCATCTGTCAAATTGTGACCATCCAAGCCATTTACATGTCAGTGAGGCAATAGAAATAGGACATCAAGATGTTTATTGTAACCACTCACATCATTTTAGTCAATCAATAGAAAACAGATCATAAATGTTCTGTGGTCATTAGAACACATTATCCTATGGAAGCATGTTTGTGATGGACAGAACCAAGCCCATTCCTGTTTTCAAATCTTCCAATTGTCTTTGTACCCTGATGGTCTGGAGAGAAAGCTAGCAACCACCAAACACGAACCTTAGGAGGGAAAAGGGAGGTGAGGAGCAGAAGGGGAAAAAGTGGCATTTAATCAGTGTTTGAGTCAGATAGGATTTACAACAACAAAAGAAAACAAAAGGAAAAACAACAACAAAAGATAGGTGGCTACCTTAGGCTGCACTTTTTAAAGCTTAGAAGTTCTGTTCAAAATGGTAAAGGACTGTGAAGGGTTGATTCTTCACAGAACCAGATAGCCTTGAGTGACAGGCTGCTCCAAGGAATCTGATTGGTTAGCATCAGGTGAGCAGAGACAGTCTTGAGAGAGCTGCATACCGAGAAGAGAGTCAGTCAGCTTTCTGCCTTGACTGAGTTGAGACTGATTTCAGGCTTAGCTGAGAGCAGTTTTACACCGCCAGGGAATTGGGGGAAAGATAGCAAGGAAGTTTGGGAAGTTAGGTGAAGACTCCCATTCAGGCCAAGGAAAGGAGATAGATCTTCTAGGGTGAGATGAGAGTTTCCCTACCGAGTCAAACAAGGAGTTATCTCTGAAGAGTGCAGAGATCCCTGGTCTGGTGTGGTTAGAAACTGCCTTAAGTGTCAGTTAAAAATGAAGACGGGTACTGGTGAATCAAGAGAAGGGGTTTGGGTACTGGAAAGAGTGTACCAGCCTTCTAGAAACCAAAAGAATTAAAGAATACTCAAAGAAAGTGTACTGGTGTGTTAGGAAAAATACTGGAACAAAAGCCTCTCAAAATAAAGATTTAAGTCACCATGAAAAGCTTAAGAACTCATTAGCCTGAAACATAAGAACCAAAGTCTGTGCATGTACTGGTTTTACCTCAGAGTTATCTATATTGAGTTATGTCAGAAATTTCAAGCCCCCTGATTTCACTTGATCTTTCCCCTCTATGTTGAATAAAATATTTTGTTAATTTTGAATTTCAAAATGTCTCAAGTGCCATTTTCAGTCATTTAAGTTAAAGAGTGATCCTGATCCTTCCCTCAGGTTCCTGGGCTGAGCAAGCAGTAAAATATCATACTGAAACAGGGTAGGACAGCCAGAGTTCGTCAGGAAAGCAGAAAACAGACCACTAGGGCTGATCAGACAGAAGGGCAAATAGAAATGGAGGGAAAATCTTGCCTCTGAGGGAGAGAAAGGGAAGGGTGTTGTCACAGCATCTTAGAGATCTTATTCTGTCACCAGTCACTTCCGGTGAAGGTGGGTTATTCAGCATGGTGGCCTATAGGGTTGCTGACCTCCAGATGGGGCCTGGGGACCTCCCAGATCTTCAGACTACAGAGACCAGCTCCACTGGAGAAAATGACAGCTTAGGAGAGTGGACTCTCTGAGGTCCTTCCTCTGTCCAAACACTGCCCACCTCAGGCTCCACCCCCAAATCTCTAGGAATTTAGCAATTCAGGGTTGGCAGCCCTGAGCAGTACACACTGGTTTATGGTTCTCACATGTAGGCTTTCATACTATCCGGCTGTTTGGAAACTAGAGGGCATGAACATGTCTGTGGGGTTTAAAGGGTTCTCTAAAAGCTTAGGAAACCTCCAGAAGAAGTAACAGTTTTAAAGTCCAAAGTAGTTTGACAGCTGGCATTCTCTCCACTGTGACTGGACTATTTGTCTGTCTGTCTATCTGCCAATCTATCTAATGTGGCTTCATATCGCTGCCTCTGAAGAGGGTTACATCTGTATAAAGCTGGTCCTGAAGATCCCCAGTTGACTTTTCCCCTCACTATCAATCAACCTTCCTCTTATTGTGCAAAATATCTGTGCATGATACCAACAAAGCTCTGCAAACAAAACTAATTTATTTATTAAAATATTTATGTAGCTCACAAATGGTAAATAAAAGCATCACAATTTAAAAGCAACAAAATGAAATCCTGACTATCCCCCTCTCTGAAAACTTATCTGCAATTTATACCCCCCTAAAAGCCCTGGCAAATGAGCTTCCCTCAGCTCCTCAGGAATCCCATTCCACAAATTGGAAGTGACAGCGGAGAAGCCATGGGCTCTGGTTGATGCCTGGTGGGCTGTCTTTTGGGGTCATCAGATAGGAGCCTGGGGACTCTAGCGGATATATGGTTGGGTTGCCTCAACCTGGAAAAAATGCCCCCCCCATAGAAGCTTAATGGGCTGTTATTTACCATGTAGTGTTAATTACTTCCATGCCATGAAAAGCTTCACCTGCCCATTACCACACATTAAGCTTATATTAAAAGGGCAGGACATTTTCCCAGTGGCAGCTTTTTTAGATAGGTGGGTCATATGAGTAGAATGGACTTAAGAAGCTATGGCAACAAGTTCACAATAAAATTTTTTTACTAGCTTAAATATAAATACAAGGTACGATCTTGTATACTGGTAAATTTCCTCCTTCAGTCAATGTGTAACAGCCCCTTTCAATTTTTACATTTTCTGCTTCACCTCTTTCTCTTTCTCTAGATTGAATATCTTGTATCAATATCGTACTTAGAAGTATGTTGGCTGACTCACTTAACTTGAGCCATTTGGATTGTTTTACCAAACCATTTCTCAAGGTACCCGTGATGCAGCTTGGTACCTATGACTTTTCTACTAGGGATTCTGCACTTTTACCAGGTATTGTAGTCAGTGTATAGCAGATATGACATTCAATAAGTGAGGCTTTCCACGATCATGCTGGGGGGGATTTCTGTTGAATTTTCCTGCTGCAGCTATTAAAGGCAACCCTTTCCACCAGCAGAAGGCTTGCTCCTCAAGACAGGTCCCATTACTTCCAGTATTTTTCAGGTTGGGGGACTTTGCATTTTGGTAGCACCTAGAAACTATAGCTAAATTTTAAAAATTGTTTACAATATAGTCTTAAGTTAAGAATTTAAATGAATATCACAATCCTAAACAAACATACTAGGATATAAATCTTACTGAAAGTTGTATGTCTACTTGTAAACAAATATGTTCAGGATTGGAGCACTAATAGAGAGATGTTCTTTTGGAAGAGGTTTAATATATGAAACAACATATATGTTGCCTTCTTTGCCCATCCAGATTTTCCGTCCTAATGTTTCCTTCACCATTTCAACTAGTAGGCCTTGTAATTGGCACCTGAAGAGCAGTGTGTAAATTCATGCTGTTCTAGGGTTGCCAGATCTGGGTTGAAAAGTACCTGGAGATTTTGGGGGTGAAGCCTGGGGAAGGTGGGATTTGGGGAAGGGAAGAACTAGGGTTGCCAGCCTCCAGGTGGGGACTGGGGATCTTCTGCTTTTACCATTCATTTCCAGCTGACAGAGATCAGCTCCCCTGGAGAAAATGGCTGCTTTGAAGGGTAAACTCTATGGCATTGTACCATGCTGAGGCCCCTCCCCTTTCCACACCCCACCTTCTCCTGGATCCACCCCCAAAGTCTCCAGGTATTTTCCAACCCAGAGCTGTCAACCCTTGGAAGAACCTCAGAAGGTACAATGCCATGGAGTCCACTCTCCAGAGCAGCCATTTTCTCCAGGAGAATTGATCTCTACTGTTTGGAGATCAAGTGTAATAGCAGGAGGTCTCCAGGCCCCACCTGGAGATTAGCAGCTTTTTGCTGTTCAGGTGAAGGGAGAGGTCAATACCTCAGTTCCAGCAGGTGATTCCTTTCACTTGTACCTTCCCCAAAGATCTTCTGGCAAGAATTTGCCCTATGGCTTTTATTTCAGTCAGTGTTTAATGGATTGATCTGTGTTTTCTGTTTTTTTGTCCTCCTGCGTTTGGTTTGTTGCTCTCTGCTGGTTAAATGTCATCACTGCTATTTGGCAGGGAGGGTCAGCTGAGAGTCATTCCAACTAAACTAATTTCTCCAGGCAGGAAATAGGGCTAGAGGCAAGCAGCACTGTCATAGACAGGCCTGAGGTTCATCCTATCTGACACAGCAAATGAGAGACAGAATTGTGGTCACAGTCAAGTGAGGGGGGTCAAGTCAACAACAACAAGACATTCAAGAAGGCAGGACAGACCCCAGTCCTTCCAAACTGAGCAAGTTACCAGAACTCAAGTATTGAGTCAAAGACAGAACTTATGCAGCCCCAGCCCTGTAAAACTGGCTCTCCCAGGCCGTGGTCACACGGCCCTTTAAAGCGGGAGGAACTGCTGTTTCCTCCCGCATTTAAAGGGAACATTCAGACCAGCCGGGACAACTCCCATGCTGAAGCGGGCTCAATCACGGGTTCCTCCCGCGCTTTCCAGCCCCCGGGAAAATCATGTATTTTCCCGGAGGTCACGCAAGGAACCCACGATTGAACCGATCTGAACAGCCCTCTCTTGCAACCATTGTGAGAGAGGGCTGTCTGATCATCCCTCCCGTTTTTTTTCATTTTTTGCACTTGGGTGTTTGGGCACTCAAGCACCCAAGTACAAAAGGGGCGGAAACCCCGCCCCACGCTCTGCTCTGGGCCCCACTGGCCGCCGCCTTCCCCCCCCCCGCTTCTCCCCAAACTTACCAGACAGCGACCGGCGGGGTTTGGGGCCTGGAGCAGAGCACGGGGTGAGCCAGCCAGCCAGGACGGGTCCACCGCCACCGGCGGCTGGTGGCGGTGGCTGGCGGTGGCTGGCGGCAGGGGTGTGTGTGTACAGCGCTTTCCTGTGAGCAGGAAGGGTGCCTCCCCCTGCCGCCGCCACCTCCAGCCGCCACTGCCACCAGGGTGGAAAAAACCCTGCTGGGACTTTATCCGGGATTCGGGTGCCATGTGACCACCACCCAGTCTCATACCTCTGCAGGTTGAATCCAGGCTGCAGTACCTGAAGTGGCCACTTACAGGGAGGCACTTTGGTTTCCTCCAGGTTCAGGTTGGTTGTTTTGCTGGTGGTCCAGAAAACAAGGTGCTATGCTCTGGTTCTGACGGTTTGAGACCTCATTGCCTTACATTAGACTGCCATTAGTGTGATGTTTGTTTTATCATTGATGGATTTTTGATAGATCTGGTATGTAGTATTTTGTTACTGATTAGATCATACTTGGTTGATTTATCAATACACATCTTGAACACTTTGGTGGAGTGGTGGTATACAAATCTTTTAAATAAATATATATCTTGGAATATACATAGTCCTATCCACAATCACTGTATATTCATTCTACAGTATGAACAGGCCCTGTGAGTATAAAACTGTATATGCATATACAAGTATGATTAGAAACCCGGGGTGGGGGAGGAGAACAGTTCATATGTCCATATGGTCTGTTAGATATACTGAACTTGTCTAGGACAAGGCCTGATGCTGTGGCTCTATGATCCTGCTCTTTTGCCTAGGAGGCAACTCCTTTGACTTACTGGGAAATGGTTCAGTGGGAGATTGCTGCAGAGGGCAGATGGTGGCCAAGAGCTAGCTGAACTCACTGGCAATGCCAAAGGGCCATTCAGTTCCACTTTCTCCCTAGTCCTTTCAACAGGCCCAACTATCCCTGACTGAATGACTGAAAAGGCCTTAAACTTCAATGATGAATGTTCCCTACCCTGGTATAAAACTAACTTTTAGACTGATTTCCCACAAGTTGCTGCTTCAGCATTGTTCTTCCCTTTGCCCCGATTGCATGCTTGAATTTCCCACTATTTGCCCCATGCCGCATTTTGACCTGCGGCTTCGCCCAAATTTCCCCGCAGATTCAGTGATCCTGTTTTTTAAGAATCACTGAAGCCGCGGGTCAAAATGCGGCATGAGGCAAATAGTGGGAAATTCAAGCATGTAATCAGGGCAAAGGGAAGAACGATGCCGGAACAGTGCCTCGTGGGAAATTGGTCTTGATGTTGTGTTAATCAGTATTCAGATTCACTAAAGGCAACACATGACTGTTCTTGTATAAAAGGTGATCATCATTAAGACTAGAAGAGCCCCAAGAGTGGGAGAGGACAGCACAATATACCACATTTTCAGCTTCTAAGCTCCTAGTTACATGCCGAGGGAAACAGGGAACAAATGCGGAGATTAACTGCAGACAGAGGAGAAAGGCCCTTGCTCACATCTTTAAACATTCGCCTGCAATGGTTTGCTCTGATGGGTGGGAGCATACCATGTCTAATTGGTATGATTAATTTATATGTATGACATACTTTTTTTTGAAATAAAAAGACCTAAATCCACCAGCTTTTAGATGAACCATTCTTTTTTGAAAGCTGTGACTCAGCTCCATCCTATGGAATTATTACTTCAACAAGAAAAACTGGAACCGCAGCTAGACCATTTTCCCTTATTGACACATTGTGGGAAGAAATGGAAGATACTCTTAAAGTACAGACATAGATAGATGAGGTGGAAAGAACAATACGAGTCCTTTACTTTTGACCGTTAGATCTGAGTCCAGTGGCACCTTAGAGATCAACAAGATGTTACTACTAAGGTGCTACTGAACTTTAATCTAAGGCTGTTTTTACATCTGACTTTCCCGCTGGAATCATTCTAGTTCCAAAAAACCCTGCCCATACTTCTGTGCGGTGTGAAACCGTGCTGCCACTGAAATGTCCACATCTACTAATTGCCCTCCTGTGGTCAAGCTAGTATGCAACCGGCTTCATTCTGCTTTAAACAATTGCTGTTGATTAGTGCACTTAGTCCCCCTGGAGTGAAATTTCACACCACTGTGAAATCAGCACAGGAAAAGACAGCAGTCAAACTACTTTAGAGGGGAGGTGTAAAATGGCCCTAACTGTTCTAACGCAGACAGACATGGAAATCCTGTGAAACTTTCTTTTAATAGTCATGGGGAATGTAGCTTTTGAATAGTTTGTAACTTTATTGAGAACATTTAATAGTTGTATAGCTTGGTCGCCATCGGCATCCACTCACTTTGCAAATATGCCCCAGCTATCTCTATTTATAATAAACAATATCCCTATTTCCTGAAGGCTAATTCACCTGTTACAAAGTTCACATGGTGAATATGTGATTGTGCACCTAGAGTTCTATGCTGATGCTCTGTTCCCAGGTGCGCAGGAGCCTGATTGGAATTGCAGCACACGAATAGAGGGGGTTAAGCCTTCCCCTCTCACACAGTTTTCCTAACCTGAAATGATCCCAGAGAGCCTCTATTTGCCCCATATGTGGCAACTTACATGTATTGTACTGTACTGCATATATGTATTATATATTTTCCCCCAATATAGTAAGTAGTGACTCTTGGGAACATCTTAAGTTGTGAGGAGTACAGAGGAGAGAAGGCTTAAGCCCCTTCTTCCCACGTACTACAATCCACATTGGGCTCCTGCATATCTGGGAGGATGGAACTCCAAACACATGTCCATCACATGCACTGTATGCCATGCCAGTCAGCCCTTGATATCTATCCCCAGTGTATCACTGCTATATTTCTTTCCCCTTTCCCCATCTTTTATTTATTTGCTTCAATTTGTATCCTGCTCTCCCTGCCAATGTAGCATTTTGAAGAAATGCTGAAGGTACATTCTTAATGTTTTGTTAATATGCAGTGTGGTTTTTCAGGTTTCAGCTCTCCCTCCAACTTCTTGAAGCTAAATACCTCAGAAGGGGCCACACACACTTTGACTCAATGCCTGCAGATGGACACATGTGCTTCCTTACCACTCCAGTTTGGTGCCTTGAGGATATTGTTAGCCTGCTGTAACATGGGTGTGAGCAGTATTGCTATGGGCTCTAGTGCAGTTGCTATGCTCTGTGTGCTGGGGCTGGTTCTCTGACCATACGACCTAGTGAGGCTTCCCACCACTGAAGATATGTGAAGCAACTGGTACTGCTTTTTGGACCGGCACAACCACTGGTGAGTCCAAAACAAGCCTCTGTGGCATGTATTGTGGTTCAGCAGATGCAGGATAACCCCTAGGCTGAAAAAGCAGAATGGTGGGCAATACGTGGCTAGTAAGCGCATTCAGCTTGGTGGGTGACAAGTTGAGCTAGATTGTTCCCTCTTGTTTTTTGACCACTCCCATCCCGAAAGTTAAGACAAAGAACCGCTACTGTGCGAGTGAGACACTAAAGATGGCACCTCCCAAATTGGCACCAGAATCTGGGTAGGAGATGCATAATTTTCTGGGAACAGCTGCCCAGGGAAGAAAAGCAGCCACTCCCAGAGTGACTAATCCCTCCCTTGTCTCACACTATGGCGCCGAATCTTGCCCTTCTTGCCCCGGGCTCTGCTGCCAACAAGAGAAAATTCTGTTCTGTTCCCCTGTCCCAGCAGACTCCCTGTGCCTAAATCTCTCCACCTTGTCCCAGTAGATGTCCGTTTCCATTTATCTCACTTTGGCTAAGTCTTAGAATCCACTCAATTAACCATTAATTAAAATCTGTGCTAAAGACAGCATGTCATGAAACCTTGTTGTTAAAAAAAAAACAGCCTAAGAAAATTTTGAAAATATAAACCCTATTTGTATGGAGGATAATACTTTTTGGAGAAATATAGCTGGTGTGGTTAGTGATTGTTGTTGCTGGACATAGATATGCTGCGTGTATCCTTCTTAGAGATTGACATGAAAGGATAGAGTGCAGGTTAGCACAAGTTAGGAATCACTAACCAAAAGTTTCCCTCAGCCGCTCAGCCGCAAGTAGCAGGCCTTGACTGAAACCTTGTTTTTGCTTCCTTTTTGGGGCTGCCACTGCAGGGAGCTTGTCAAGGAGCTGACTGACTGCAATACATGGCAGGGTGGCATTGGTTCATTGGGCTGGAAGTCATGCATGCCTGACACAAATTCCTCCTTCGAGGCTAAGATCAGAGATAGACCCTAGTACAGTTTGGAGCCAAATTCTTCTATCACAGATGTGACATAGAGGTTGAATAATTTTTATTTAAATAGCATCCAACTTTTCTCTCTGATAGGGCCCCAAAATGGTTTTCAACAACATTCTCCCCTCCTCCATTTTACCTTAACAACCAGCCTCTTAGGCTAAGAGGGAGTAACCAGCCCGGAGTTCACCCAGCAAGCTTCCATGACAGAATGGGTATTTGAATCTGGGTTTTCCAAATCTGTCCAGCAGTGTAGCCAGAATACCATGTTCATTATAGGACCTCCTGCTGACAGTTCACTGTGAAGATATTTAGTAAGAAGTTAATTTGTTTCAGTTCCAGGTTGTGTGCATTTCACCAGATCTATAATAATTGCTATCATTGTGCTCAGATAATCAACTTCAAATGAAAGTGGTTTCATAGCAATGGTTATCTTTCACATAAATACAAATCTATACAAGACATACAAAAACTTGGAGTACCAACAAATTTAGTGCATGCATTATTATGCAGAGGGTTATCTTTAGAGTTCTTCATATGTTCAACAAGTTCTGTCAGTTGTAATTTAAGGCTTCATACTTCTCAAGATTTGGAGGAATGCAATCAAGTGGCTCAAGACAGATAACCTAGGGCTGATGTAGGTCTCAGTTAGTGGGGCTGGGTGCATGGGACAGCACAGAACTGAAGGAATATATGCCCTTGCCATTCTGCCATAATCCAGTGGTTTGAAGCAGCTCTGGAAAGCTCACAGATTCACACAGACTTCCATCCAGACAGTTTGCAGGATCAGACTTGCTTAATCTCAGCAGTAATACTATGCTGTGTACCTTCAGACCATCTCTTATTTGAGATAGATGTACAAGATCCAGATTTGTGTTAATGGAGCTGCCAGGGTAAAGTCAATGATTGCAACTGTTAGGGGAACTTTAAAGCACTAAGAAAACCATGTTGCATCCATATTTAATTTTAAATCCCAAACCAGTCAGAATTTGCTTATTACCCATGGTATTGCCAGCAATTTCTCTGAGTCAGAGATTAACTTAATCCTATTCAAATTGTGTCTGTAGAAGTAAAAGAAGGTTTGAATTACAAATTGTAAAGGCTTAAGATGTTGAAGTCAAAAGCAGAGTGATATGTTATGGGAGAGGAGCAACATTTTCTATAAAGAGCCGTATTAATGAATATTTTCCATTTTGTTACTACATAGAGCTGTACTAATCCACATTCTCTCAACCTCCGAGTTATGTGTAGGAGGAATCCTACAGAGGCCACCACATTTTTGCCACCAAAAAAGTGAAATTGAAGTGAATAGGATTGTTTTGTAAATGCAACATCTAGAGAACTATGATGGAGATATTTTTTTATTAAGACTAGAAAGATTTCTATAAAAGGGGTGTTTCACACATTTCTAAATTATGACTGGATTTCTTTCAAAGTGAAGTTTAAGGGAAATTCAGAAAACCCCTCTTAAACTAACAGCCTGAATCTAAGACCTGATGTCGATATATCGGGGGGGGGGGGGGCTATTCCCCTTCCTAAGCTGTTTTGGGATGAGGTTTAGGAAGGATTGGGCTGTAAATGTCTGTGGAATTCTGAGGAAATCCAGAAGGGTTTCACAAAGATTTGCACAATTGTCCAGAGGCATTCGACACATCCTTTTCTGACCCAGTCCTAAAGACTGCATAACCTGGCAAGAAGACAACACTGCGTCCCAAACAACAAATCAGTGTAGGTTTACTGTATAATCAACTGTCTTTGGTGAAAGGTACTCAGTAAATGCTGCATTTTTGGAGCAGGAAAGAAACAATATGTTTCTCTATTAATAGACAAATAATAAAATCCTATATATTTGTTTAAATTTTTCCTTGCTATTTCCCCTTGGCATGAGGACTTGCCCTTTCTGAACTAGTCTACATGTTATTTTTAGCTCTCTATGTATATTCACGCAACATGATCTTTCATTTGGGAAAATTTGACTTTTGTCTCCACTCACCTTTATTATATTTTGTTACTTATTTGAATTTCTACATATGAGGATGGCTGAAGACAGGGAAAGAGGCAACACAGAGCAGGGAAATAATTTAACATTCAAACTGGCAACCACCTTCTGGACCACAATGACTGAGAGCAGATTTGAATATTAACTAATTCTTAGAAAAGTGTTTGTATACACATGGCCTTATCCAGGGATCACAGGGTGGCACAATGAACTCCCAGCACTTTGTCTGGTGTGAAATGAATGATGGCAGCCATACTCAAAGGATTTCCTTTTATGTACCAGTGCAATGTACACAATTTAAGTCTGGGATAAACTGATACAATTCACCCCCCCCCACTAAAGTTATTTTAATATATGAAGTGCAACAGCCAGCAAGCAATAGCAGCTGAAGAGAATTCATACAGCATATATGTATTATTCCCTGTTCCCTTGCCATACATACTATTTTTCTGCCAGAGTTGTCATGCCGAGAGCACAAATGAAGGATGTAAATATGGCAGATGCCAAGTGAGCCACTTTAAGAGAAGGAACAAGTAGAAGGTGAAAACCAGAAGGCCAGTACTCAGGGAACACAGGAAGAAATGATCCTTCAGACCACTATCTTATCCATTTGTATCTAGACTTTTCTTCAGATAGTTGAGAGTAGTATATGTGGTTCCCCTCCCCCTGTTGGACTTGACAACAATTCCTGTGAGAGAGAGGTTATAATGAGAGCTCACCAATCAAGAAGCTTCAGTTGGGAATTGAACCCAGATTTCTCATATCCTGGTTTGACACCCTAACCATTATACCATACTGACTATGATACAGATAATGGGGAAAGGATATCTGAGTAGATAACTGAAATGCATTCTGTACCTTCAATTCAGTCATGGATAGTCACGGATAGTCACTTGATAAGTTATAGCAAAGAGGCATTTCTTATTTCTATTACAGATCAGCCACAAGTTTAAGGATGCAATAGATGAACATAGAAAAATTCAAATTCTCATTCAAATAGGACTCTTGTTAATGAAGCTTAGATTACTTTGAGGAGTCAACCCTCTTATAAAGATGAATATGGTAAGAATGTCTGGTACTTTGTGTGCTGCTTATTCTGCAAAAAAAATGGTAATGGGTTGGATATTGGGATACCAGGAGAGTTAATATAATTGTGTACATAGGACGGATCCCAAGAAAGACAGAGGGGCTATGTAATCATGGTGAAATTTTGTTTGGCTGTAGTTAATGAATTTGTGTCTTGTGTATTAATACTATTAATTGTAATTTTGTAAATTTAAAAACCTGAAGATGGATTGGATCCTGTGACTCTCTTCTTCTATGGTGGATCATTCTCTTCTCTTCCATCAATCTTCCTGCAATGGAGAAAGGCTTCTTCTATCAGAGACAACCTTTTCCCATCAAACTTAGTGAAAGGAAATCATAGGATACAACGGACTGAGTCACAGGATCCTATCCAATTTCATATCCAAACATATTTTAAAGGATGACCTTCTAGATCTCTCTCTCTTTCCTTCATAGCAGTGCCCTCTAGTAAATATGAATGGAAAGAGGTGTAAATGCCTTGTTTCCATGAGAATGCAGAAAAACCATAGACTGTACTATTCAGTGTGAAATCCAACCTTTTTAAAAAGAGCAAGTATCCAGCCATTGTGTGAGAAAGATACATCTGAAGTATGGAGATAAGAACACACGAACATAAGAGAAGCCAATGTTGGATCAGGCCAATGGCCCATCCAGTCCAAAACTCTGTCACACAGTGACCAAAAACACCAGGTGCCCTCAGAAGGTCCAGCAGTGGGGGCAGGAAGCCCTCCCACTGTTGCCCCCCCCCCAAAAAAACCACCAAGATTACAGAGCATCACTTGCCCCAGACTGAGAGTTCCTAGCTATACTTTGTGGCTAATAGCCACTGATGGACTTCTGCTCCATATGTTTATCTAATTCCCTCTTGAAGCCATCCATGCTTGTAGCCGCCACCACCTCCTGTGGAAGTCAATCCCACGTGTTAATCACTCTTTGGGTGAAGAAGTACCTCCTTTTATCTGTTCAAGATGTAGTCAAGTCCCACTGAACCAGACTTCTAGCACCTTGGGCAAAGACTCCAATACCCTGTATACCTCCTTACCTCTTGTTATAATAGCGAAACCATAATTCTGCAGAATTAGATAAACTGTGGGGGGGGGGTGTACAAAGGAACTTACCTCCAGTTTAAGTGGCCCTCTGTTGGAGGCAGCCTTCAGACTTTGCTTAACAGAGGTTGGATGCAAGCCATTAAATATGTTTTATTAATTAGCATAATTTGTACAAGTTAAATATTTGGGGGGTGGAAAATCTTTTTTTTTTTAGTGCAGAATGCACACAACTCTGATGACAGTTTATTTGAAGATAAATTGGTTGGCATGTAGATACCAGTGACTGAGACACCAAATTCTGCTGTAGGCAGATATCTGTAGTGTTTCCCCCCCCCCTAATTATTTTAAATAACCTGATTGCAGGACAGGTTAACAACTGCCACTATCTCTTGATGTGGGAGTGGCTACAATCAGGAAGATATAATCACTGTGTTTGGTAATACAAGCCCCAAGAGTGTTTATTTTTGCTTTTACCTGTGGAAACTTCAGTGGTTGTGGAAACCCGACAACTTGTTTATACAATTGGGTGGGGACAATTTGCGATCAGTAGAGTCTATATCTATTGAATGGTTGGACACCAGGATAAGTGTTTTAGAACAAAACATTGTGTCCATTAGGAATCTCATAAAAGTAATGGGTTTATGCAGAACAATGTACACAAGGGATCTTCAAAATCAGCAGGAACAGAGATGTTTCTAATGCTATGTAGCATTTGTTGAGTGCCTTATACCGTATTCATGATCTCATTAATCCTTATTATAAAAGTCTGTAAGGCAAGGTCAGTTTTATCCTCATATTGTACAGCATGAATCAGAACTAAGAGAACAATGGCTTGTCTCAGACCACCCAGTGAGTTGACAGTTGAGGAAAGATTGGAACCAAGGTTTTCTGTGCTCACTATGCTACTGCAAATGGTTTTCCATATTACCATTTTCCCTTTCCAATATGTATTTGTTTTCCCTAACATTTAAGTGAATCATTGGCCAACCTACAGTATATATCCCACAAGTGGCACAGGCAGTGGATCCTGTGGCAATCCAGGCTGGAGACAGAGAAATCATGGGCTGGCTAAAACAAGAGCTGTGGCTTAACTTTGTCTGGCTCTCTGATTAAACCTGTGGTAAAACCACTCCAGAACTATGGAACTTCTGCACTGCAACGTGCATTCAAATAACTTTTAGACATGAGTTATGTCATGATGTACCATTCAAAAGGAATAATTTAAAAATACTGTATTGATCAGTTGGTGTTACAAATGATCAAGGATTTAAATCCTAAGCATTTCCATTGGTGACAGATCTAAGTTCTATGCAATGTAATGGAGCTCTGCTATATATGTCATGAATTGCTATTGACATCTATTGCAATGTTTTCAAAGCCTCCTTATTTTTTCCCAATAAGCGTTAACTCTTGATGAAATAAACTATGAAACTGCAGTGCAGAGCAATTCCCCAAAATGAGAAGGGGAAAAGAGAATCATTAAGCAAACATTTGCTTTCATTTTTGCCTAATTTTAATTTTTTAATTTTTTTCATGAAATCCTTTTTTATTATTCATTTTTCATTTACAACATAAAGTATACATATATAGAGTGGGCTTATTCCTAGATTCTTATCTGTAGGTTGATATATTCTACTTTTATACATTCCATACATTTTGTGATTTTGCTTTGTTAGTTTTACCATGTGCAGAGTGTTTAATACAACAGGTATTACTTCTTTAGATGTTAGATATGCAATAATGGATGACCATATATTTGTAATGTTTACCTTTTGGGTTTTTTTGTTTCATAATGTCTGAGATTTTTTTCCATTATATAAATGTTCCAGATTTTCTTATACCAGAAATTTATTGTTAAATTGTTTCTAGATTTCCATGTAGCTGCTATTGCTGTTTTAGCTGCAGATATTAGCATGGCAATTCTTATTTTTTGTTCTATGGGTAGTTTGCTTTCTTCTCTGAGATTTAATAAAAGTACTTCAGGTGTTTTTATTGTTTGTTGTGTTATATTTTTATTTCTTCTATTATTTTATCCCAGAAGGATGATACTATTGGGCATTCTAAGCCTAATTTTTTAGAGCAAAAAAAGTGTGTAAGCTAAATCAGCACTGTATACAACATTTGTTTGATTTAGCTAATGAAACAGAATGTAGATGGTATCCGTTAATAATAATTATAGAACAATGTTTATATGTAGAACAAAGTTTGAATACAGTGGCACCCTCAAGACCAACTGAGTTTTATTCAAGGTATACGCTTTCGTGTGCGCGTGCACTTTCTCAGATGCACTTAAATTAAAGTTACCAGTCCATACATATAGGTAGAGGATGAGCAATAAATTAGCATGTAACATAATGAAGATGTTTAACAGATTCAAGAACCAAATAGGAATAATAAATTTAAGTTAATATGGTTACCATTTGTTTGGGTTTAATTCTGGGGGAGAACATAATGAAGGAAATAAATGTCAGATCCCATCTGCTTCTTTTATGCCATTTTACATCATTCTTACCCTGCATGCCAATTTTATGCAGTAGATGCAAAAACAGGCACCTATTCTGCAGGCGTCAATGTCTTTTGGCAGAAAAGGGCTGATTTGGATTCTGAATGCCTGGCAGCTGTAGTACCCACTGGGCTTACTAAAATTTGCCCCTTATAGTTTCCAATGGAAAGGGGTGATGTACACTTTGCACATACCACCACTTTCCAAGGGGATGAATCCCCACACTATTGGTGCCAAAAATGGTCCTTGCTTTAATACAGGGGCAGGGATACATGATATCCAGTCTACTATAGTACCTAGGATACAGGATTTGGATGCAGTAGAACACCTAGCCTCAAAGCCTTGGGCAAAGATACATTGCTTGTGACTGTGCTTATATAAAATGGAACATACTAAAGCCATTGAAACAAATGAACTTAAATGAACTCATCTGTACATTGGATTCTAGTCCAAATGTTTTATGCTCATGCATATAGTTCATGTGCACAGCTAACATGATTTTAAATGTTATATATTATATGAAAACTCATACCAGAGAGCTGTGATTGGCCACAGAGCTTTGCCATATGTGCTAAGAGTGGCAACCATGCATTAACTACTTGTGGCTCCTATCCATGAAACTGGTATAGGCAGCCATGGGAAAGCTGCTGCTTTTCACTTAGTCTATCTAACATAGAATCATAGAGTTGGAAGGGACCTCCAGGGTCATCTAGTCCAACCCCCTGCACAATGCAGGAAATTCACAAATACCTCCCCCCACACACTCACAGTGAACCCTGCTCCATGCCCAGAAGATGGCAAAAAACCTCCAGGGTCCTTGGCCAAACTGGCCTGGAGAAAAATTGCTTCCTGACCCCAGAGCAGTGATCAGCATTTTCCTGGGCACTGATGCAACCCCTTCATGCCCTCCCTTCTTGTGATCTGCCTAAGTTCACGGAATCAGCATTGCTGTCTGAATTCCATCTAGCCTCTGTTTAAAAACCTCCAAAGGAGGAGAGCCCACCACCTCCCAAGGAAGCCTGTTCCACTGAGAAACCGCTCTGTCAGAAAGTTCTTCGTAATGTTTAACTGAAAACATAGTTGTTGTGATGTGAATTTTAAATGAATTATGCACTGAAATTTACATTATACAGCAACAACGGAGAGCAGTGCTCATTTATATAAATAAATATGTCTGGAAATGGGGAAAAGGTATCCTTCCTTCCTTCCTTCCTTCCCAACACATGATTAATGTTAAAGACAGTGAAAAGTTCTGAAAACACACCTGTGTGTTTGCAGATACCAGGCAGTAAAATAGTCCATGGTTTCTTCATCCTGACTTTTCTCATAATGTCTGAATAAGACTTGAATGATTTTTCATTTTAGGAATAGCTACTGCCAGATAGCATTAAGGGGTATTTTAAAAAATACAAAAGAAATGGTATTCTAATATGAATGAACTTGGTTCCTTTAAGCAAATGTAGTCTTTACCACAGAGATCTGTTGTGTAATCCTGAGGGAGCTGGGAGGTAATATATCTCATTATTTGAAAGATATGACCTGCACTTTGGACAGGATTTGACAGATACCGCAATTAGCAAGAACACACGCTTGTGGAAAACTTATTATTCTTTGGGGCTGGATTTAGCATACCTGTAAAACAGCACTGCCTTTGCCTCGTCCCATAATATAGACAGCTTTGCTTCAAATAATTTTTCCTAGTTTTCCTAGTAGACTTTATTTTAATAGTCTTGAAAAGCTATTCCATATTGTTATCTTCTGTGAAGTAAAGTTACCAGGTGTTTTGATAGGTAGGACACACTCTGGAAAGGGGAGGGTGCTGCCACTGAAGGATATCTGGAGATCAAGAGTCAAAGTTGCCACGACATAGCGGGGATCACCCCCCCCCCATCCTGAATGCTGTCAGCAACTGCATATATCTTGACATAAACGACTTCTCTTGTACGTGAAAAACAATAACCACCAACATTCTACCTTTTGTGCCATAATTAAAGGCATTACCCCACTATAAAAGAACACTAGGAAATTAGTAGTCCCCAACAGGCCACCCCATCAGCAACAAACAGGTAAGATATTTTTGTGCCAGGCCTCTCCTATGTTACAACATGATCTAAGGTCCTCCCTCTACTCTACCTAATTTCTAAACAGTACTTTTTGATGTGATCCAAAACCTATAACTATCTCTGTAAAAAGATCCATGGAGTAGTTGGACTTCTCTTTACATTACAAATGAAAAGAGGATTTTTGGAAAATCAGTAAATACAAGTGACATTCCACTTAAAATCTGTTTTCAAACATGCAAACACAAGGCTTAAGACCTGATGAAACCAGAAAGATCTTGGTTGCATTATAAACAAAGTTCTTTTTTAAAAATAATAAAATGTATTTATTACAAGATTTAAAAGGTTGTACATTGATAACAAAACTTTTGCTGTCTGAGTGCAAGTAACCAACATAAAACATTGAAGTCAACTAATGCAAGTGTAGCACAGTAGTATAGTAGAGTCTTATGCTAAATTTTCAAAAATATAATAGGTTTTGGTAATATCTGTTGGTAGGTATGAAACCATCTCGAGATAGGTAATCAATGATAGCAGACCAAACAGCTTGAAATGAATGCACACTATTATTTGTATTGAGCTATATTCTGCGAAGTGATTTTCCCTAACAGAAAGTGCTCCCAGATTTTATTTTTCCAGGTATCTAAAGATCTTTATCTTTCCAACATTATGTGATCAAAATTCTTGCAATTGCCAATAAGGTAGCAATTGTAACAGCTGTTGTTCTGTTTTCTATAGGTTCGGACCAGGCATCAAGCAAAAGGACTTCTGGATGGTCAGGTAAGTGGACTCCAGCGATGATGTTGATTTGTGTAATGATTTGAATCCAAAAGGAGTGGATGGCTGGGCAAAGCCACCAGCAGTGTAAATAAACAAAGTTCTGATGTCAGTTGTTTTATGCTATGCTCACTGCTCATGATGATTTATCAAATAAAATTTAAAACAGAACAATCTTAGTACTACTGGGAAGTCAAAGGGGAAACCAGAAAAAACGGCTTTCCCCACAATTTTTCTTAAAAGACAAAAATCAGCATGGGTCTCTGATCTCAGAACTGTAGAAATCAGGTGTAGCAAGAAACAGAAGTAAAATATCCTCTTTGGAATTTTATTCTTTAAAAGAAATTTGTTATTTCATTGGGGAGAACGTTTATAGAGCCAATGGTCTCAAATGAATTTCCTGTACACTTTAGGAACCAGGCTCCTGCCCCCCCCCCTTTAAAGTATACCTGTGCCTTACTTCTTCCTTCAAATCCAGACATCAAAGAGTTAGCCCATAATTAAAATGTCTGCTCATAGGGATAATAATATTTTCATTTTTATGGTTGTCAGAAAACAAAAACTCTGTAACTATGATAATCAGTTTCCTAGAGGTAATCCTAGAGGTGCTGCCTGGCCTTTCATTTCCTTTTATATTTCAACTGTAGATTTCTGTTAAGGACTTTTACAGGTTTATTCCTTCAAAAACTGAAATTTGCAAGTTAACAGTTGAATTCTACTTCTACATGTAACAGATCAAGCACAGAACAGGCAAAAGAGATTAAAAAACAAAGAGAAGAAAGAGGAAGGAAGGGAAATGAAGCCATTCTATAATACAGGTTTTATATTTTATAAAGTACATGCTGAGTGAAAGCTTCCGGATTAAGACGTTCCTCCAAAGAGCTCAGGGGAAGCATAAACAGAGACCCCCCACATCAGGTTGCTGGTTTCCCTTTAATATCAGTTTGATATGCAGCAATTGTCAGGTGATGCCATGAAAAGCTTCAACTGCAAAATTTTGTAAATTAAACCAGTACTAAAAGAACAGGTTTTTTTTCCCCTGACCAGTTTGGCAACCTTACCCTCATACCATGTTAAACTCACAACTAACCAATTAAGTAAGGTGCTTGTGGACTACATGACTGACCATGATCTTAGATCTCATTAGTCAAAGTCTAACATTTTAGCCCAGCAGTGTCAAATTCATTTGTTACAAGGGTCAGACCTGATATAAATGGCATTTTGTTGGGCTGGGCCATGTGTGCCATAAAATACCAGGTACCAGAGGTATTTTACCATTGACCACCATGACCCACACTCCTCTTTAGCACCTAACTAACCACCCTTTGCTCAATATGCATAAGATGTTTTGCACAGCACAGAGAGCTATTGCCTGACAATCAAGGTGCAACAACTAGAGATTGTCTCTTTAAGGACTAAAGCATTTCAGAAGCTCTTTTTGGTATTTTTCATATGTGCATGTGTGTGTGCACACACACACACACCTGGAAGTCATGGCAACCTCTGGTGACTGACCCCTACTGGGGGCCTGGAGGATATTCAGAGAGGTGGCTGAATAAAGCCCGCCCCACCTCCGGACTGCTGGTATTTCAAGGAGGTCTCCCATCCAAGTACTTGGCAGGGATGACCCCGCTTAGCTTCCGAAATCTGACATGATCCGGTTTGCCGAAGTACAATCTGGGTAAGAAGAGGTGGATCCTCAATGGACAGCTATGATATCCATACTAAGTAGGTAGCTCCATATGTAGGTGTGTATGTGCCAGCGGAGGATCCAAACTCAGGGACCAGGGGAAGGGTACTTTACTTAGTCTACAAAAGTTGATGGCAGAGCAGAAATTAGTCTTGAAGGTGTCACAAGCCTCTCGGCCGTTTTAAACGGAGTCACAGGGTTACCCTTCCGGATTTCCCCGCTGTTTTCCGAGGCGGCCTTCGGGCGTGCTCGAACAGTCTGAAGCCAGTCTGATGGAGTCTGTGTGACGCTCCGGAGCTACTGGTTCCCAAGCTGCCCAGGTCTGCGTCCTAAATTCGATCCACCGGAAGATCTAGCCTGAGTGGGCAAGCAACATTTGCAGACTGAGCAATCCTGCACTGGTATACCCCGATTCCTACAAGAGTCTACTCAATGCAGGAAAGAGTGCTACTCAGCGTAGGATAGCCAACTCCCAGGGCTGCTCTCTCGGCGGGGGGGGGGGGGGGGGGGGGGGAGCTTTGCCAGGCAGCTGATTTAGGGCTCCCGGCTTGTGAGTCAGAAGGGTGGACGCGCTGGGTTCAATCGTCACTACCCCCCCCCCCCCCCTAGAAGATTATTCGTAGGAGGTCCCGCAGCCGCACCTCAGCTCTACTCAG
The DNA here is from genome assembly GCA_029233225.1 of Lepidodactylus listeri. NCBI lineage: Eukaryota > Metazoa > Chordata > Lepidosauria > Squamata > Gekkonidae > Lepidodactylus > Lepidodactylus listeri. Next base: position 112,654,658 of record JARCFY010000004.1, on the reverse strand, counting down.
CCGTGCTGAGGTGGCAAGACAGCAGCGCAGCCCCGCAGGATGCGTGGAAGGACCGCCGCCCGCCCCGGTCTCGCCAGACTTTCCAAAAGACGAATCGCGCTCTCTCCCCCGGGCACGTTCCCTTGCCCGCGGGGCTGATTAGTGCGTGCGTCGCGCCCGCCCGTCTGCCTGGCTCTGGGCGTGGCCGCTGCTGGGGGTGGGCGGGCAGAGCCGCGGCCGCCGACCGGTGATTGGTCGCCTGCGTCTTAAGAGTCCTCCCCATTTGCCGACCTGCTGCAGTAGCAGCAGGTGTTGGAGAGTGGGGATGGCGGCGAGCTGGGTCGCCCCACTGGCCCCGCCAGGGGCTGCGGCTGATCGGCAGGGAGTCCCGCCACCGGGGCTTGCTTCCAGGGCCCCGCGGGAAGCGGCCGGGGGCCCAGCCTGGTCGCCTGGAAGGGTGAGCCCCGGGGCTGCGTTGGCTGCCCGGCGGAGGCGCAGAGCCGGCTCCTGTGCTGCCGCAGTTCCTCGCTGGGTGCAATTCGAGCGCAGGCATTCCGGGCGAGGCCCCGAAGGCGGGCGGATCCTCGGGGGGGGGGGGGGGCAGAGCGCGAGCCGAGCGGCCTCTTTTCTCCCAGGCTCGTCTTCAGGAGCGCGATCCCGGCTGGCACCAGGTAAGGGAGACGGGCTTACAGTTGGGCGCCCCCCCCCCCTCCCTTCGGGTCGACAAGCCGCACCTGCGCTTCGGTCGCCGCTTATGTAAAAGCGCTGGATGCCCAAGCTCTCCTCGGCCAGGTGAAACGAAACCCTCGGCTCGGCTGAGGGGAGGGGGGGGGGGGGTGTGGAGGCGGAGTTGAGTTGGGTTAATGGAGCTAAGTAGACCGGCTCGCAAACCGAGGTTATTTTCGACCCCGGGCTGGTGCATTGATCGCTCAGGAAAAGCAGGTGTCACCCGCGTTTCGTGCGATCCCTGGAGACCCGAGTATGACGCAAAGGTGGTACGGTCCCGCAGTTTTGTTATAGATCTTATAGGGTTGTAAACGTGAGCATCGGGGTGCATTATCCCCTCTGTGGCTGCAGAGCTCGACTCTTGGTTCGTCTTCCCCGTGGGAAAAGCCGTGTGAAAAAAAAAATCGTCTTTTCTCCTAAACGTGATCCCGGGCGCGGGGGGGGGGGGGGGGGATTCTTCTGGGACTGAGACGAGGTTGTTCTTCGCCAGATGGGTTTGGCTGTTTTGTACCGTTAAGCGGAGAGCGGGTGGGGCGTCTGCGGATGTTCCCCCGACCCAGCCAAGTGCATCCCCTCCGCGCTCAAAGAAAAGTTGGACAGCTGGAGGTTCGGGTGAGGAGGAGGAGAAGGAAAGGGGCCTGGAGCCGCTTTTAGGAAGGAGAAGGCAAGGCAGGACTGCCCGATCGAGATTAGGGAACTCGCTCTGTCTGCCAGGGATTCCTTACGATGAGCGCCTCCGCTGGCTTTTATTAATTTTTCTTTAAAAAAAGGACTCAGATCCGAGTTTCAGTCGGCGACTGGAAATTGTTTGTTGCCGTTTTTGAGCGTTGTGGTTTTCAGTGAAGCCGCCGATGCGGAATGGGGGGAGGAAGCAAAAAGTTCTTCGGTATGCCCCCCCCCCCCCCCAACTTCGGCAAGATTCTCGTTAAGGAAATGCTGCACATCCCTTCCCCAGCCCTGCCAATCAAAATGCAGATATTGCTATGCCCATTTCAAAGGGTTGGGGGGGGAGGGGTTGGGGTTTTTTTTTTTAAAAAAAAGGTGCCCTGAGTGAACCGACCCGGAGGTTTGCCTTCCTTTGAAGCAGCCCCGGCCAATTTCTCTATCCGAAAGAAAATAATTGACGGTTATTTGTTAATGATGATATTATACCATAGAAAGGGGGAGGGGGGAAACCCTGTCTAGACACCTTAATTCATAGATGCAAAGCTTTCTCTCTTGATGTGCCTGCTTCGAACCTGACAGCAATCGCAGTGGTGGGGTTGGAGCACCAGAGTCCAGTGAACTGGTTTCTGGGCCAGTGGGAGTTAGACTGAATTTGCACAGGGACAAAAAAGAGTGAACCTGCAGCATTAGGCTTCTTCAACATGAAACTGTGTCACAGAGGCATTCTGGAATTCCGGCTTCATGTATGTTGATCAAAGCCTTTTTTTGATCTGTTCAGGAGCAGTAACTACGTTATTTCAGCTCCAGAGAGACCCATTGTTCAGCTGCAAGAGAGGAAACCAGCAGATACTTTAAAAATACAGTCTATTTTCTGTGCAGAAATAAAACCAGTCAGTAACTTTCTGGTGTATGCTCTGGGTTGTCAAAGTGCTAGCAAAACATTTATTGCTGTCATTCAGAATTAGCAATGAAAGTCCTTGTTTAGTGTCTCCTTTTCTGCACTGATAACATTATGAGTTGTTCCTTGCAACGGACTCCTGCTGATGCAGTCAGATGACAAATAACTTTAGATACAAAGTTCAGGCAAGTTATGATTTCCAAGAATAGTGGGCTTATCAAAGGTACACAGCCAACGTAAATCTTCATTTAATTACTTTCTCTGTGATTCACAAAAGGTCAAATTTAACTTTGAACATTTGCAAACTGAAGGCTTTAATATCTGTTTTTAACTTTAATGTCACTGCTGGGGTTTTAGCGTTAGAATTTTGTTAAGAAATTGGCAACTTCAGATGCTGGTTGCAGAGATAAATTTGGTTTAGGTGACTTAGGTGAACTTCAAGATTCCGCGGAAAAGGAAAAATTGAGGTATGCGAATCTGGTAAAAATTCAAGTTGTGTGTTTCATTGGAACAAATCTGAGCACACACTTTACTTACCTGTTCAGCTCTATGGGACTCAACTCAAATAAACCTCACTGTTGTTGGAAGGTGCATATAATGTTAAGAATTTGAAGTTTCAGATTGGGTTATGCGCAGGAGAAACCAATGCTCTAAACATAACCCAAATACAATCTTGAAAAATACTCTTACAGTGCAGTCCTAAGGAGAGTTACTCCAGTCTAAGCCCATTAAAATGAATGGGCTTGCACTGTTAGTCTTTACGTTTGGAAGTTCTGTCACAAGACGAAACATGATTTTTAAAAAGGCGGTTGGGTCTGTTCAGTTCTTTAGAAGGGCGTTTCTGGAGCAGACTCAAGTGGTTTAAAAAACCTGAAGAACCTCACTATTTAAAAATACCATAACGAATAGTATTTTAAAGAAATCTTGTTCTTTTCTATAGAGCTTTCTAATAAGAGTTCGGGAAAGTTGCATCTTGTATCAACTATATGCTTACTGCAAATTAGTCCAGTAACTTTTATATATTAATGCAATCTTTATCACAATTTGTGTATAATATGTGTTACTATAGTTTGTAATTATTGGAAAATTAATAAAAAAGTTTATAAGAACAAATAACATAGTTAAATGTGGCTACTTTTCTGCAACTTAGTAGTGGCTGGCACAACAAAGATTCTTGTGTTACATTAAAGACTACCAAGTGGAGGTAGAAGCTTCCACAAACTGGAGCCCGCCTTTGTCAGAGCTGATTCCACACCAGATTTGTTAGCTGTTTGTACTCTGATATCAGTTGTTTGTACAAATAACCTCTAAAATTATGAAATAGTATTACTATAAAGCAGCATTTTCTCATCCAATATCACAATTATAATAAAAATGACAGTTAAGCTCCAGAAGTTTCATTTTGGTTGTAATAGTTTGTCAGCTTTTATCATAACTATTTTCAGCCAAAAAAGTATATTAAATTTTAAGCTAAATAAGTATATTATGTATGTCCTTATGTCCTTAAACTTAAGGGGACTAAGTATATCTAGTACGAACAATAGCTTGTGTAATCATGAGTATATTTACCCTGGAATATGGATTGAATATAAAACAAGGTTTTTTTTGACAGGTTCTCTAGTTATCAGAGAATACTTGCAGGTTTGATAAGCATGCAGTTTTTGAGATAATGAGAAAGAGCTAGATTGGAGGTGTAAATTTAATAAATAGAATGCAGATATAAATTTAATAAATAGTTTAATAAAGTTTGGAGAAAGTTGGTGTGTTTATTAGATATAAATGTATTTCCCTGTTTCAAATGTTTATGGAGGCAATTTATTGTAAGGATCTTTCCTCTAAAGGTTAATCTCCTGTATGACAGACAGGGTATGCAAAAAAACTATGACTATAAGTTAAAAATAACTTTCCAGCAGCCAGATAGGGATGTTCTGTGAGCCATGGAATGAAGAGGGAAATATTAAAACAGCTCATTTAAAATATTTGTATGCCTGCCTATCTCCTGAGCATTTCAGGAGCCAAAGTGGGCAACAGTAAAAAAACAAACTGTTTTATTATAATTAAAAAAAAAAAAAACTTTAGAACCCAGTCTGAAAACACCTTATGCCCCAGCTGGCAGGTTCAGCCTACTGCCAAAGCTTTCTGGAACACTGTACTGGAGTAAGAAATTTATTATTCGAATAATTTATTACTCCCTTCTGAGTCTTGCTGTCCACTATTTGTAAATGTTCTAAAATAAAGTGAAAAGGTAATTATGGCCAAATCATAAAATTCTGCCACTAAGTTTTTAAAGATTAACTCTGGTCACAACAGGTTTGGATATATGCTCAGAAATGGATATCCCCTGTCTTACCTTTCCATGGAGGAGCTTTAGAGTGATGTTTTCTCCTCGCTGTTGCTGGAGAGACGAGTTAGGTTGTGAGACAATGACTTAACTAAGGCCACTGAGTCTAGCAGCTGAAGGTGGACAAGAATCTAAACTGTCCATAGCCCATAACATTATAATTTATAGTGTCCACTATGCTATACTGGCTCTTCAGAAACTGGAAAAGAATCCTAAAATAAACTGGTGGCAGTTAAGGTGCAGTAGAGCGGAATCTATAGTTACTGGCATTTGGTAAAGATGAAAAGTTGCAGACTGCCTACAAAAGTTAAAGACTGACATCACAATAGTCACCCGAATAGACTATTTGTTCTAAGATTTTGAAAACTAGCCCATGTATTCAAAGGGGCATGGCTGTATGTAAACAGATACACATGGGGTTATAGAGAAAAACTTTTTTTCATAATTTAGTATAAATAGGTCTGCTGAATGTGGCTGTACAACTGATGCAGTTAAGGTTGCCAATTCCAGCTGGGGAAATTCCTGGAGATTTAGAGATGGTGCCTGGGGAGGGCAGACTTTGGGAAGGGGGATGAACTCAGCTGGGATGAAACGCCATAGATGACACCATCCAAAATTGCCATTGCCTCCAGTGGAAATAATTTCCGTATTCTGGAGATCAGTTATAACTCCAGGAGAATGCTAGACCCCGTCAAACTGGACTTTGGTCCACAAAACCTTATGCTAGAATAAAAACTTCTCATTTTTGAAGATGACCCAACTGCAATTTATGTTTTGTTGTAGCAAACTAATGCAGCTACCTTTCTGGCAAAATTATTATTCTATACTGGGACTTGTGAACTTAAGTTTCCGGTACACAGGAATAATTTGCTCCCTTGGGACATTTGCCAGAACTGCTTGCCATCGTTAGATATTTTAATCTTTAGTGTCAAGTGCTAAAATTCTAACCCTTGTTATGGACCAGAGCTTGCTTTTTCAATAGATGCACAGAAATAAACTTTGGAAGCAGCGAAGAGCTGTCTTCCTGGTAGCTTCTGCATCAGTCTCCTGCTTCACAGTTGGAACAGCCAATGGATGTATTTATAAGAGCCTTTTAGGTTGCTATAATAACGTTATGGCTATGGTATTTACCTTGGCACCTCATTTTCACATGTAAGCAGTGTGCTTCATTCATTAACATTAAGTTTGTGGGTGTGTTTTTTTTTTTAAGTGACAAATTCTAGTCTTTCTGTGACTTTCTGTGACAAGGGGTGGGAGTATGATCCTTGAGTGGGAAATTTGATCCACTGACCCATTTGAGTTTGATTCCCCCATTATCCTCAAAATCAGCTAGTGCTTATATGGTTATTGCAAAAGGAATATAAATTAATTTCATAATGAGAACTTTTGTGATGAGAAAAAGTGTTATGCTGGAAGCCGCCATTGTTAACTTTGAAATCAAGTCTTTGTATAGGACATGTTTGTTGTTCAGTCACATGGCTGAGTTCGAGTCTTCGCGACCCCACAGACCACATCACGCCAGGCCCTCCCGTCCTCCAGAGCCCACTCAATTTCACGTTCGCTGCATCAATAACACTGCCCAACCATCTCATCCTTTGCCGTCCCCTCCTTATGATTGCAACCTTTATGCCCTAATAAAGTGATAAAACTGGTGGGCTTGATATTTTAGTAAGAAGTTAAGTAGTAAACCTTTTAAAAACTGGAGGGGGTATAAAATATGGTAGAACAGTGTTCTCTCTGAGTTAATGTGAGCTAGCTCACAGTTTTTTAGCCTCCTGGCTCCAGAGCAGACTAATTTATGCAGCAGCCAAATCGCTTGCTCACTACTTTAATGCCAGTAGCTCACAAAGTAGAATTTTTGTTCACAAGACTCCGCAGCTTAGAGGGAGCATTGGTAGACACACTCTTCTTTTAATAAACAGAGTATTATCAGCAGAGGAAAGGTTTTAGGTAAGCACAATTCAGTTCCTTATTACAGCTTTTATTGTGTTTGATTGGCCCATAGGTTTTAATCAAGTATTTTTAGGCCTGTTTCTGCCTGACTTTGAAACAAACGATGAAAGGTCGTTCAGTTGTTAATTGATGGCTTTCAGTTTTCGCACAGCTAGTTCCATTTTGTCTTTCCTTGAAGAAGGAAAATTAAAATCTCCATTTTGGCAGGACAAAAGTTCTTATGCCAGGTGTGCTCTCACATCACTCGAGCTTTTGGATTTCTGTAGGCTTTCCTACAACTCTTGCCCTTCAGTAGTGAGCTATGAGACCTCACAAAAGAGAGACCCTTGGAAAGTGTTGTTAAGAACTCGTCTGAACTAACTCATATGTGCTGAGTGTCAAGGAAGTCAAGGTAATATAATTTCAAGCTTTATTCAAGTGTTCTGAAATCCACCCTGACACTACAATTTACCTGCAATGTACAGAAGGCTGTTTCGTATACGTCAGTCTTTAATCCTGTGCTTTTGAATAGGCTTTTTTCCTTAGAGAAGCATTTTTCTCTCAAAAGGATGGCATTTATTAATATTATAGCCTGAAATCATACTGTGTGTTTAATGAAGCAGTTACTCAGATGCAGGTTGGATCCTGAGTATTCTTCTGTGAGCAGGGCTGTTGGAGGAATGGTATCATCACTTATGAGGGGGATTTTGGCCGCCTCTGTGCCCCTCCCCACTTCTCACCCCTCCCTTGTTCCAGTGGTGCTTGGGAACTGTCTCTCAGGGAGCTTGGAGAAAAGGATTGATCCTGTGAGTGGACTGGACTGCTCTCAGTCTGTGGTGCAGAACTCTATGTGTTCAGTTTCTAGTTCCACATGACTCTATTTAACTGTTAAACTAAGTCGTACCTTTTTGTTTGCGAGCGCATACATATGTTTTTAATACCAGGTGCTTTTGTAATGCAGGATATTTCTGTGAATTCAGCTACGCTTGGCATTATTCTACCACCTGCTTGGCTAATAGTACCATATGGTTGCTCATACATATGTTACTAGTGAAGATGCCATTTCTGGACCAGCCATTCAACAGCACCTCCTTTGACCATAGCTGCATTTATGCATATCCATGGAACCCTGCCTAGACTTGAAGAGAGTGGAAGGTGGTACAAAAGAGACGTGGTTGCCTGTGGTGTACCTACTCATTTATCTCCTAGTTGTCTCTAGTAAAAAAGAGTTGTGGAGATCTGAGAGTGAGCAAAGACAAAATAGGATGAGCATGCGCAGTAATGTCTTTATCGTACTACCTTCAACTTTCTGAGAAACAAAAGTGTCTCTCCCCTTTGGTTGTCATACCGAAGTTCCATAAATCTCAGTCACATAATTTGCATATCATGCAGACTTTCTAATTATGAAGGCACATTAAAATGGTTATGTTATCTGGCAGCTGCTTTGCCTGCCCTCCTGTTATCTAAATTTGGGAAGGAACATGGAAAACATTTCCATCTCTGGTCGCCAAAGCTTGTTTAAGACAGAAAGAAGACAGCGCGTGGCAACATGCTCCATGCAGTGCTCCCTCTAAGCTGTGGAGTCTTGCGAACAAAAATTCTACTTTGTGAGCAACTGGCATTAAAGTTGTGAGCGAGCAATTTGGCTACTGCATAAATTAGTCTGCTCTGGAGGGCCATCCAGCTGAGACAAAAATGTGTGAGCTGGAGGCTAAAAACTGTGAGCTAGTTCACAGTAACTTAGCTTAAAGGGAACACTGGCTCCATGGTCCCTGATTTTGTTGCTTTAGCAGTACTTGCCTCTATATTTGCTCAATTATAGTGCAAGGAGTTCTTGTTCAGGAGATTCTTATCTCCCCCCCCCCCCACTCTTGAACCTGTGACAGTTAAATGCTGAAACACCAGGCTCAAGTGTGTAGCATTTTAGTCTAATTAAGTAGACATGTGAAGTTTTCATAGACAGCTGAAATAAGATTTGGGCTCCTATTCCATGCATGTCACCTACTTCATATTAATTTCAGTGGGGGGTTTCATCGGTTTCCATGTATCTTACTGCCAACGAAGTATGACTAGATTGTCGCCCTAAAGTCTAATGCATTCTTATGCAAAATTAAATCCTATCCATTTAAACAGGACTTGCTTCCAAACTAGTATTTCAGCCTTAACTTGCAACAACATGCAGTAATATTGAATTGGAGTTTCTCTGCACAAAGGATTAAGAAACTAACCACAAAACTCAAGATTAATATCAGCCTATAACTTCTGACAGTTAACTGGACCCCAACAAGTGGTATCACACAATCCTTGCTAGTTAGTCTGTAATGCTGCTTTGCTCCTACCCCAAGTTTGTAGGAGCTGAATAACTTCTATTGGCATATCTAACCAAACTGTATCCTAAAGAACATTATATGGGAATTCATCAGGTAGTAGGTATAGTACTCTAAAGTAGTGATTTCCAACATGGTGTCCAGCAGCATGTGCCTCGGGACCTTCTTCCCCAAAGCAGAGAGCCAACCAACTCTGACTTTCTTTAATATCACAGTAGCAGAAGGTGCTTCAGGAGAGCCAACGAGGCATCACTTTTGTGTCTCCATGGAAGACCCACCTGGAAGCAACAGCCGCCACCATAGTAAGATGCTTGGACTGCAGCTTTCCAACGTTTTCAGATTGGCCTCAGCCTGTGATACAGCCATTTTGTTGCTGGACAGCCCACCTTCACAGCCATATTGTGATGGCACCCACTATACGTTTTCAAAATTCCAAAAGTGCCCACAGGTCCAACATGGGAATTCTGCTCCAGAGAAAGAGAATTTCATATACACTTAGGCCTATTCCACACCAATGGTTTGGTCTCTGTTCCCCCCGGGTCTAATTGGCCCGATTCTGTTGAGGGAGTTCCGCATTTGTCGCCTTGCTCTGAATCTAGTGTCCTCTCTTCCCCAAGTGTGATTTCCCCTCCCTTTCCCGCCTTGGTGTGAGTGGTTTCTCCCCCCCCCCCATCATTGCATCACAACACTGATCCATTGTTGTTGTGTCATGATGGTGTCAAAACGCAATGATGGGGGGGGGTGGAAACCCTCAACCACCCATTTCGGGAAAGAGGTGTGATTTCCCCTCCCTTTCCTGCCCTAGCATGAGCGGGGTTTTTTTGTGTCTCCCCCCCCCCATTGTTGTGTTATGATATCCTGACACAGCACTGATCCATCGTTGTTGTGTCATGGTGTCATAACACAACGATGTGGGGGAGACAAAAAACCCCCACTCGTGCCAGGGCGGGAAAGGGAGAGGAAAGGTGGGAAAGGGGAGGGAAAAAAGCAGAGGGACGTTAAAGGGGTGGAGCAAGAAACCCCGATTTGGGAGTTCCCCACTAGAATGCCCCGACTTCAACCCCGTGGCAAAAAAAGAAACCTGAAAATCCCTGAAACGGAAGATCCCGGGGGAAGCAGGATTAGATTCGGGCCAACTGCTGACCCGGGGCAACAAGTGGGGAACTGTTGCTCTGCCGCGGATTTTATTGGGCGACAACACCGGGGCGACAACACCGGGGCAACCGCTGGTGCGGAATCGGCCTTAGAATGGGGAGAAGCTTACTGGTGCCAGAAAGGTTAGTATGGACCTCAGCGGTTTTGTGCACATTCACAAAAGAGAATGGTATTGTATCTTGGCCAAGAGCAGAAACAAGTTGAAACTGGGCTGTATAAAAAGAAAATAATTGCAGACCAGTCACTCTTATTTAGGTTTATAGTGAAGCCAAATTCTCTCCAAAGACAAAGCCACCTGAGAGACTGGACTAATTACATGTCTCCCATCCACTAAGTAATGCCACACAGTTTGGGTCCTCTTGACTTGGTAATATACCATCCCAAATTATTGTTTAAAAATGATTTTTTCCTGTTCCTTTCAACCTCAGAGAACTGGGGGAAGGACTGATAAACATGCCAAGCCCTTTATATTTTTAAAGGAAGAAACTGATTCTTTATTACTGAGGTTTGGGAAGTTCAAATGGCAGCATGAGATTAATTTAAGTAGCAACTACTTAACACCTAAAAGGCAGAAAGCAGACTGAGCTACAGGCCCAAACTAAGCGCAGAACCAGCAAAACATTCCCTTGGGCTTCCCATACTTGTAAGTCAAGGGAAGGTGGAACAAGCCTGTCTCCACTGCATTAATTAGGTCTGGACATTTTGCCTCCTAGCTCCAGATCTAGAAAGCCTAAAAACCTGTTTTTTAAAATTAAAAAATTAACGCATGCTAATGTTGGCTTTGTTTTTACAAAAGATCAAGCCAACAGCTGAGCTTCTTCTGATTACAGTTCTGTTTTGTAGTTAGTGCTGGATAAATGAATTAGCTACCCAGTTCACAGCCCAGTTACACAAATGCTTTGATTTTCCTTCAAGGAGGTGCATTGTCACTGCAGTCAATGGGGGTAGTGATTCAGATTTTAGTACCTCAGGTTAAACTGTTGTAGATCCAGCTGCATGTTTGCAAAAGGGAGTGTATGCTACTGTTGGGTTTCCCATGCTACCTTGTGCAATGTTATGTGTTAGGAAAGTGTCCACAGTTGCGTGCAGGTTGTATGTGAACAGATCAGATCTTCACTGTGTGGACTGTGCCTTATTTTGCTGGGTAGTAAAAATAATTCTATGCTGTCAAGTCACAACTAACTCCTGGAGACCACAGGGCTGTGGAGTTTTCAAGGAAATAGATGTTTAGAGATGGTTTGCCATTGTCTTCCTCTGCATAGTAACCTCAGTCTGTTGGTGGTCTCCCCTGCAAGTGTTAACTTTTGCCAACCCTCCTTAGCTTCCAAGCTCTCAAGAGATGAGGTTAGGCTGAACTATATGGATGCTTTGCAAGGTAATTCTTCTCTAGTTTTAGATGCAAAAATGTTCAGTGTAGGGAAAAAAAACGACCTCTAGATTTCATAAAAATCCATTGGGCTAAAGCACAGCACTGTATTCTTACATAGGAGGCAGAAGTTCTGGAGATCCATCATGGATTTTAAAAAGTTAAAATTATTAATTCAGAAGTTGAATAGGTTCCAGCAGTTATTCTTGCTGTCTCCTGTGACCATGTGAAGTGTGTGAAGACAGCAAAAGCGTCAAGCCCCAAAGAAATGCGGGCAATTTAGAATGAGTTTTATGTGCATGTCTCAGGATAGCAGCTTGCTGTCCTAAACAAAAAATCCTGTCACTTTTATTGAAAGTTTCCTCATCAGATTATTCATTCCTTTTCTTAAGAGCCAGTCTAAATGTTACTGTACTCATGCCCTAGCTGCTTCCTTGTGATGTGTACGCATGTGCCACATGATGCACAGTGATTACATGGCAGTAGCAGCTGCCATTAACGTGCCAGAGGAACTTATTTTGTCAGGAGTATCCATCCTTTTCTTTAATAACAGCTTCTGCTGAGTAGTGGAAAATATTCTGAGCCATTCCTTCCTCTACCCAGCATGTTAAATTTTGTTCTGCCCATGAAACGGCACCAAAAGCACCTAGGAAGAGCACCAAAAGCAAAGCTAAAAAGCATAGATAAAAATCCTCTGAAATAAACCCAGATCTTTTCACATTCTTTTCCTGTGTCTTTTATGGGATGCAAAAGCTGCTCTGCAGCAGCCAGAGAGCTACCAATAGTTCATGAGTTGCCTGTTAAAGACCCAATATACTATGTAATGGTGCTACATCCCCCACTGTAGTGCCAATACAGGTTCTAAGGGTGGATTTTGAAGAACTAAAGCAAGTAAAGCCACCCAATGATAACTTTTAAAATATTTTATTAGAAACAATTAGGGACCTCAGGGTGGCAAACAATGTATAAAACTAGTGATTAAAACAAACAAGGGAGATCAGTAAATGAGTGCAGGATGAAACTGAAGAGTCTTCAGCCATTGGCAGAAGACAACGATCAAGAAAATAGGAGACATTTCAGTTCCTTTCTAATTTAATGAGTTGAAATTTATTTGTGCTATAAATGAAGGGAACATCTATTGTTGCCTGTGAAGCAAGTTAAGTGACTGGCAGCTACAGAGTGTTTGACTAAAGAGGAGGTGAAGTTTTTATTCCTTCTTTTTACCAGAACATTGTGGCAGCCTGCTCTAAGCAGGTTTTAACAGCCATATACGTAAGTTGCCAATGGCTATTCTCACACTCCCACTGCTGCCACCATTTTGGAGTTTGCAACAGTGGGAAATTTCTTGAGAAGTGTGAAGATGGGTGCAGACAGCCTTAGGGAACCAGTTCACCACAGTAATTAAACAAGCTTTGCTAGGAGGTCTAAGTACTGGCACTTTGTGCAGATCTTGGGACACTCCCTGAATGATTTTCACATTTAAGAAAGGAAGGGAAGGTTTTGGCAGATATTATCCATATCAGCGCATCAAACTGGGGTGGACTCATACTTGGTTTTGTCAGACTTGCACTAAACATTTAGCTAAGCAGTTGTACATTTTTAATTTAATAATTTAATTTAATTTAATTTAATTTTTTTGTTTAATACCCATATATTTTAATGGAGTGAATGCCTTTTCCATGATGTCTCTACTGAATTAGTATATTGCTTGGAAAGCAGGCAGGTGGGAGACAGGCAAATGAAGGGAATTGGAAGTCATTAGAATACTGAGTCCCTAAATTAGTTCCTATTGAAATTAGCCCCCCTCATGCACTTATTTGGAGACAGAAAACTCTTCCTCAGACTGCCAGTTCTAAGAAAATTGATAATAAATTGGCCCTTTTTTGAGGGGAAAATGATACACCTTTCTTTCCCATTTCTTGAGAAAAGTAAGCCTTGTAGTTTCAGTTATCATGAATGCATTGGAAAGCTGTTATGCTCAAACAGGGTACATCTGAATGATTTTTTTCCCCTGATTACAATAATAAATTTCAGATGCATATTTACAGAGAAAATGGTTGTGAAAGTCAAGGGGTCAAACCCGGCCATCTGACTTCCCATCCAGAAAAAGCAACAATTCTAGGAAGCTTATCTGTTCAGGATTTGACTTTTCATGATGATGGCTTCCCTAAGCAAAATTTTGCCCATGCATCTGAAAGTCCAGAAGCCTGTAAAATATTTTAAATTATTTTCTTGGCTAGGATATGCAGCCCTATTCATAGTCCTTAATTAGAATATTATTGAATGTCCATCAGTTTCGGTTTTTGAATAAAAATGCTTTTGGCAGGGTGGGAGAGCAGAAATGTTTTCTTAATCCCTTAAAAGTGCTCATTTAAAAAAAAACTGCTGCTGTCTTTCTTTTTTAGTTGCTGTTCTGGTGCCATTCTCTCCCTCCTTAGAACTTTTTTTTTTGGCTTTCTAGAGTGATCGCTTAAAGAATGTGAGGAACTGCTGAGCTGCGTACCTAAATTTGTCTATGCGGCATCACTGGGGGTAAACCAAGCTCATTCAAAATTAGGACAATGATTCCAGGATCAGGTAGAAAGTGTAATACTCTTGGTGAGTAGTCATGTTTGGCTATGAGCCAGTGAAGCTTATCCAAAGAGGGGGAAATGATTCCTGAATAAGCAAAAGAATCATTTATTTATAAAATAAATCACCCAAAGGGAAGGTTTTATGACACAGATATAAAACCTCTCTCCCCTCTTTTGACTTGGACTTCATATTTTTTTTGGTATTTTTGCATTTGTGTGTGCGCGTGTGCATGTGTACATGTTCGTGCCTGGACGTCATGGTGACCTCTGGCGACTCCTATTGGGGCATGGAGGATGTTCAGAGAAGTGGCTTGATAGCCTGCCTCTGCCTCCCAGCCCTGGTATTCTCTGGAGGCCTCCCATCCAAATACTTGCCAGGGTGGGCCCTGCTTAGCTTCCAAGATCAGACGAAATCAGACTTGCCTAAACTATCCAGGCCAGGGTGACTTGAGCTTAGTATTAATAGAAAAAAATATGCCTTGAGGATAGAAGGGTAAGGAACCAGAAAGATTAGCTGGTCTTGAAAACAGCACCAGACTACTAGGCAGAAGAAATATAGTTCCCAAAAGTACTTTGCACTTGATCATCCCCAGTGTTCATTACATCATAAAGCCATTTAGAAGGAGCACGAGCTATAAGACATTTGTTGTTTTATTGCTATTCTTTATAGAACTCCATCCTGCTTCTACAGTCCGATTGTCATTTAAGAAATTCTGTAGTCAAGAGTGGTAAATCTACTCTTTTGAAGAATTTTTTAAAAAAACACTTGGATTTTGACTATAAAAAACCTATTCTACACACGCACCCCCCCCCCTCTTTTGCCATTTGGGAGAATCCAGTGTTACCCTGTGAACACTGAATCAGAAATTCTCACTGAAATCTGGTGAAAATCTGTGGAACATCAATGTTCTGAAATTGTGGGAAGAAGAATTTGCATTATGCACTTGGGGCAGCTGATGCAACTGAACAGCTTCATGCTTAGAAGTCATTTTCTGTAGTTGGGTAGCTAAGGAGGGGCAAGCATTCTTCAGCTGCAATCAGGGGTGGGTATGCTTGAACTGGCCTCAAGCCCGACATCCTGGGATGGGCTGTCTTGAAACTGATGGGTATAAAACAGCTGCCACTCAGATGCCTTGCTGAATTTTCCCCTATGGCAGCTGATTCAGTGCAGTTTTTTTCCCCAGCAGTTCACTACTTGGATTCTCCCCCTAGGGTTTCCATTCCCCAGTTGGGGGTGGGAGATTGCCCATTTTTTCAGGCTCTTGCCCGCCACTGGCCAGCACGAGAAAAACTCCCCCCAACAGCAACATCAGTGGAAATAAATGTGATGTGTCTACATCAACTGAAACATTGGTGCTGTTGAGGGGCGTCACTTTGGTTTTGGGGCACAACTCTATTGCTTGAGGCTGATTTTACCATAGTGTTTTGCCCAAAAACCAGAGCGTCCTCCCTGACCTCACCGACATGTCTATGGGTGACGTAGGCACATTGTGTGATCTCCCCCATCCCCCCACCAGTGTTTCAGACTGACCTGGCAACCCTCCCCACTCCAGCGTCCACAACCTTCTGCTCCTACTTCCTAATTCAATGGAATGAGGAGAAAATTTTCCAATCCAGAATGCTATGGCTAGATGCTCTGCATTATTGTTCACTGTTGACAACATCTTCATACTGAAGACTATGATAACCAACATGTTTGGCAACTGTCAAGGCCAGAGTTATGGGGGAATACTACTATAGCACTTTCCCCATTGATGTGCTTTTCCCCTGGGTCTAGTGAGGCAAGCATGGAACAATCCAGTTAATAATAGTGCAATACTGAACTTAAGTATGGAAACACGCAAAGATAGTGGCTACTTAGGGTCACCAATTCCAGGTGGGGAAATTCTTGGTGTTGTGGGGGGGGGGGAGACCTGGGAGGGTGGATTTTGAGGAGGGGAAGGAGTTCAGCAGCCATCTCCTCTAGGAGAACTGATCTCTGAAGATCAGTTGTAATGCCAGGAGAACACCAAATCCCACCTGGTAGTTGGCAACCTCTGTAATTGCCTCAGTTTGTGTTTGTGCTGTTTTTGAACTTATTTCACTTGGGTATCCTATATTGCTTGCTTATCAGTGGGTTCATTATTATCTCACTGATTCATAGTAAGAAAGTCCTTTATTGGAGCAGCAACATCTCTTGCTGCCAAAGCATTCATGCTTTCAAGTTACATAGAGCAATTAATGAAGAGGTGATATAGAAGGGAAACATTTGAGGGGTTCGGTGGTATAACAATCTGTGCTGTGTGCACTAGATCCCAGATAAAGGCTCTGGCTTCATCAGTTTGAGGGACCCTGGCATAACCGTGGTACAAAAAGAATTTTTGAGAGCTGCTGCCATTCAAGATAGGCAATGACGGGATGGATGGACCAGCTCCAGAAGGGGCAAATGAGAGAGATGCTTGCTTTTGCAGCAAGGTAGCTGCAACTGAATTCCATCTAGGCTGCCTTTTTTCTCCTCTTCCTGCAGGGTATTTTTGCCTTGAGGCTTAGAGCCTGGGACATTTGCCTTGAGGCTTAGAGCCTGGGACAGAATAGTCCATACTTGTTGGGTTTTTTGTCTGTTTCTTTATATGACTTTGTAACTTTCTTTTTTGTAAGCCACTTTGCATCCCTCTGGGTAAAAAACCTGGCTTAAAAACAGCCCAAACAAACTCTGTATAACGGCAGTTTCATCTATATACTAACAGCCAAGGTGCCTCCTGCGTGCGGATATCTAAATCTGCGTGGAGGGGGCACTGGGGGGGGCAGGGAGATTTTCCTACACACTTGGGGAATTCCCCATGTGTGTAGACAAATCTGAAAAGTTTAAAAAACTTGCGGGGGGATATTTATATCTGGGAACTGCGGCAGCCGGTGGTTGGGAGGCATCCAAGCCTCACCGCCGGTGCTGGGGGGTGGGAGGGGAGATCAGCGGGCCCAGTGGCTGAGAGCTGCTTGGGCCTCACCGGTGCCGGGGGGGGGGGGGAAGCAGCAGGCCTGGCAGCTGAGAGCCACTCAGGCCCACCAGTGCCCGTGGGGGGGGGGGAGACAAGTGGGCCTGGTGGCTAGGAGCCTCAGGCCTCACCGTCAGTGCAGGGGGGCAGGTGAAAAGGATTGATGGACCCAGGCCTCGCTGTGGTTGCCGGGGTGGGGTGGGAGAGAAGACTCTCTTGCGGCTGCTGGCTCCGCTTTGTAAAGCTCCTTTCCCTCCCCCCCATGAGTATTGCGGATCCCGCCTCTTGTATAGTTATTAATCCTTTCACATAAGTAACAACCTGTTGCAGCTGTTTCAGCAGTTTAAACACAGGCTGCTACAGTGTGTGAATTTAACTGGCCAAATCTACCCAATCTAGCAAAGGGGTTATCATAAGTATCTCATAAAGCTTCCATCATTACTGGCTTAAAGAAGTCCAAGGACCAGGCTTTTTATTTCATTTATTTTAAATTCTTTCCTCAGATTTTTTTTTTTTTTGGTCTTGGCTTACATAACCATGCTTCTGGGAGTGGGAGTGATACTTCTTGTTTTTGTCTTGCAAAGGGAGAAGGGGGATTTATTGCTCAGAGGAAGATAATAGCAAGCGTACACTACACTGTCTATTCTTAACTACCGGGCTGGCTATCATAGTGTATTTTCATGGAAGAATGTTTGCTTTTTAGTCTAATCCTAATGTTGACGTATTTGTTTTTTAGAAAAGAAAGTTAAAAAACATTTTTTATATATTTGCAGCTGTAAGTGATGTTTAGGAGGGGCTGTGGCTCAATGATAGAGCATTTGCTTGACATTCTGAAGGTCCCAGGTTCAATCTCTGGCATCTCCAGTTAAGAATCAGTTAGTAGGTGATGTGAAAGACCTCCACCAGAGACCCGGGAGAGCTGCTGGCAGTCTGAGTAGACAATACTGACTTTGGTGGACCAAGGGTCTGATTCAGTATAAGGCAGCTTCATGTGTGTATAGCTGCAAAAGTTACCTTTTGGTGCAGGCATTTTTGCAAGAAATTTGTAGAACAAAATGGGTCTCCTGAAGTACAACTGTAAAGAGCACACACTAATCCGTGTAGCTTTTGCACAATTGGCCCCATTACCAGTGTTACCAATGTCAAAGTGGGGCCTGGAGTTCTTCTGCAATTATAACTGATATCCAGACGACAGGAGATTATTTCCCCTGGAGGAAATGGTAGCTTTGGAGGGCAGACTGTGCATATACTAGAAGAAACAGAAGTCCTAGAGTGACATGGCATCCCTTCTGAGCTCCCTCCCCAAACTCTGCCTTTCACAGGCACTGCCCACAAATCTCCAGGAGTTTCCCAATCCAGAGCTGGCAACCCTACCTATTAGACCAGTATTAATATGAACTCAACTTGCTTCTTTAGAAAACAACATGCAGTTACATGTCTTTCTTTCTTTTTTCCAGGCCAAGCAACTCTTCAGTAAAGGACTGTGCATCCAGCCTTTTAAAGACCTGATGAGGATTCCTTTTAGTGAGAGCTGGTGGGGAGGCAAGATGTTGGCATAGCTGATGAACTAAGAACCTGCTATGCCAACATATTGCCCTCTTTCCTGTCTGTTTGCTGCAAACATGTCGGTGTGTTGGTTCCTCAAACAAGCTTTCCTCTTTATTAACGTTTGTCTTAATATAGTGTGGTGCTCTGGAACCAAACAAGCAAAGCATAACTTGGAGAAATCCATTCATCCGCCGTCTGTCAGGTAAAATATTCAGAAAATGGACATCTGACAGCAAAGATCCCATTACAAAAAGGAGTAAAACAAGGCCGTATACTGCCCCCCCTTCTTTTTAACTTATTTTTAAATGACTTGGCTTTGTATTTGGAGCCCATTAACGGCCACCCACCCGAATTGGGTCCCAGTGCTATCCCTCTTCTTCTATATGCGGACAATACCACAATTTTTTCATGCACAAAAGTTGGTCTTACAAGATACTTACAGGGTTTTCACAAATACTGTCAAGATAATGCTTTAGCCATATTTTCAAAACGCTGGTGTCTAAGTAAATGGGGAATTGGCAATATGGAAGGTGAACAGGTTAAAACTTTCAAATACTTACGGGTAACATTTCAGTACAGCCTAAATTGGACATATCACAGAGCATTAGATCAATTTCTCAGGCGAAGCAATCTATCACTCAACTCAAGCAATTTCTCTTTATCAACGGAAACCAACATATTCCCTCAGCAATAAAAATTTACAAAACTAAAGTGCTTTCTCAAGTACTTTTTGGTTGCTCAGTATGGATAAACGCACTCAACATCGAGTTTGAGCACATTCAAGCAAACTTTTTTTGCCAACTCTTAGGTATCCCAAGGTGTGTGCCACGCTTAGCTTTATGCCTAGAACTGGGCCAACGACATCTTATTCAAAAAAAGGTTGGCTACTTTAAATATTGGCTCAAAAGTCAGTTTAGAGCCTCTCCAAAGTCTTTAATTTCATGCTTAAAAAATTATATACACAATTCCCTCTGGTTCTCAAAAATAGAAGAAAAAATTAATCAAATAGGCTTTTTGACTGACTACTTTCTCCAAATGGACGAAACCTCGATTTTTTGATGTATTAGACAAAGACTACTTGATCTAGAATTACATAATTTTCATCCTTTACATCCACATATTTATTCACAAGCTCATCTTAACCTCTCAACCAGCATGGCCCATTATTTACACAATCTTAGCCTTCCTTCTCATTGTAGAGCCTTCACGCTGGCTCGGCTGAACATCTTTCCCTCAAACATGCTGTGGGGTCGATTTAACAACATCCCCCCTCAGGAAAGACTGCAAATGTTCCAGCATGGCCCCAGATTCAATCTTCCATATTATTCAAGACTGCCGGCTGCACACATCCTCACGTATGAAACTTACCCCTTCGGCCACGGTTATTCACTAATAATCTTAAAATTGTCCAACATTTTCTTAATGATGCTAATGCTGACACTACAGTTATGGTCACAAAATTCTTAGCAGGATCAGCCACACTTAGATACAGATTTTTTTTTACATAATATGCATATTTTACTGTAATATTATTTACTGGAAATAAACATATCTTTTAAATTACTATATATTACTATGCCATTAAAGGTGTCTGAACTGAATTGAACTTGGAGAAATGTGGATTGTTGACATGATTTGAGTACAAGGGTATTTGTTAATGGGCTTTTAATTGTGTTGGAAACAGCATGAGACTCTTGAAGAGGAGGGATGAAATGGTTTTAAATAAACGCAGCAGCATAAATCACTTCTGGAATTACCTGTTTTGTTTCTATAATAAGAGATGCCCTTGTAGTTATAACGTACTTAATGCATTCTGTGGTGGTCTAATTTTGTTCAATTTCCCAAAAGCTCTGTTTGTGGGATTGTCAGCTGTCCAGAAACTGGAATGGGTTTTTTTTGTTTATTTGTTTTATTATCAGGGTAATCACAAGGAGCAATGTATGTTTACATCCTCACATTTTTGTTAGTTGCACACCTAGACAGCAGTTGTGCAGGGAACTGATCTATTTAAAACAGCTTGGTCCACCTATGCATCACCATAGTACCAGAATGTTTGTTTTTAAAGAGTTAACCTTATTTCTCAGTGCTTTCTTTGATGAATGCCTAAAGCGTTTTAAAAACATTCAATTAAAAGATTGACTGTTATTCAATATGTTTTAACAAGCCCATTTGTCATTTAATAAGATTTCAGAATTGCTTGCAGCTGGAACTGTGGAAAAAATGTTGACACCTCGGAACTTAAAAAAGAAAAAGCCCTGAGTGATGCTTGTACAGTATCATCAAGTGAAGAGAATGTACAGACATGGTTCTCCTGTCTAATATTTGCCAAGGTCCAGCATTCGTCTGTATTTCTTTTTCCTTCTACCGAACAAGTTTAAGGCTGCTTGGGGGCATGATTATGAAGAAGAAGGGATTAGTTTTATACCCCACCCTTCACTACCCAAAGAGGTCTCAGAGCAGTTTACAATCTCCTTTCCCTTCCCCTCCCCACAACAGACACCCTGTAAGGCGGGGGGGGGGGGGCTGAGAGAGCGCTCTCCAAACTGCTCTTGAGACAACAGCTCTGAAAGAACTTATGACTGACCCAAGGTCACACCAGTAGCTGCATGTGGAGGAGTGGGGAATCAAACCCGGTTCTCCCAGATTAGAGTCTGTGCTTTTAACCACTACACCAAATTGACTGACACATATCCAAGAATCAACCATTTATTTATTTAAAGCATTTATTGAACTGAGACTGACATTCAGAAGGCTGATGCAAACAAAGGTAGCCATCTCATGGCAATTTAAAATGTGTGCAGTATATGTACAAATAATCCTTCCCATAGATTAATATATAGTATTTTATTATATTTTCATAGTATTACATACTGTGTTATTCGAAACCTACTTTTTGATTAAAGCAGAAAAACTTCATATAGTGGCCAGAATACATGACTGAATGGAACGAATCATTTGTGCGGGTGCATCTTCTGAGTGCAATCCTAGTCTAATAGATATTACTCTGTGGCAAACACGGCAGATTTCTGCCTAGTAAGTGATATAACCTCTTTATTTAAAAATTATATGTGGGCATGGTGCGATCAGAGATCAGCTTGTAAAAGAAGTGTAAAAAATTATAACATTTGTTTAAGGTTCCATCCCCTGGGACACTCAAGGTTCAAAAGTTTCTTAAATCAGTAAGCTTTTTATGTAAACTTATTTGGTAATTCATCCAAAATGGGACATACACTATTTATATTAAACTTGGTGCACACTGAAAGGGAACTGAAGGGGGTTCCACAATCAGTTTTCAGAAGTACAAGAACTTTCATCTGCTGAATTAACCATGGCACTGTCCCATTTTGGATCTGACTCCAGTTTAGAACCCTGTTGTCTGCAGCTGTTGAGAAGTTCAGGGACAGAAGAGGCAACAGCCAGGCATTGGGTGGTTATGCCCAGCTCCAGACACTTATTTATATATCCATTGGTACTTATTTTCAATTTTAAGCACTGCTTGATGTTTCCAGTAATTGGGGGGGGGGGGGGTTGAAAGTGCGCTCAAAATGCAATAAATATAATGGAAGAACTGCAAAGATGGTTCCCTTGACATTATGCAACATCTGTTATCCTGTCCATCATCCAAGGAGCTGTGTCTCCCTTTCCCCCACTTTATACTTGCAGTGATGAGGCAGAGAGGTGCAGGGGCGTAGACTTTTGGAAATTCCGGGGGGGGGGGCTCTTTAGCTTGCTTGCTGGGGTGATTTTCTCCCCCTGGGAAATCACCGTGCCTCCCCGGGCCCTTCCGAGGCCCGCCAGCCGCTGCTGCTGGTACCTCTCCCTCTCCAGCAGTGGCGGCCGGGCCTCGGAATGGCCCGGGGAGGCACGGTGACAGGCGCTCCGTTTTGCCGGGGGCGGCTGAGCTCCCCCCCGGGAAATTTCGGGGATGGCTCGAACCCTCAAGCCCCCCCAAAGTCTATGCCTGTGGAGATATGAGAGAATGGCAATATGTAAGGCTCACAGCACAGTGGGGATGGTTAGCTAGCTTGAATGAAGAAGGTTTTATTATATATATTAGATTTTTCCACAGAACAAACTTGAGGCCATGAATTACTGAACCCTGTAGGATTTTCCTGTTGCTGGGTCTTACAGGTAGAGAAGAGATGAGATCCTCTTCCACCACTCTCTGGGAACTATTGTCAGTCTCCACAGATGTTCTCGCTCCCTGTTTGACTTGAATTGTGCTTTAAGTGGCAATTGGCCTTGGGTGTATGAAATGAAGCAATTTGAAACTGACATACAGGAAGTTATTATCATTTCTGATGATGGGATAAAAATAACTGGTCTTTTATTCTTGGCTTTCCTCTAACCTGTTCCAGATCTTTTCTCCCAGGTTTTCCATGGGCAGGGAATTTGTTTCTTTTACCTGCAGAACATAAAGTGATTTCCCCCAGCAATGTCTAAAGTGGTACACTCTGTTCTACTCCCTCTGTCTGTTGCACGTGTAGAGCAGGCCGTATTGTATCCATTATTCTTTGTCCTGAGTTTGGGCATACATGCGAGCTATCTGATTTCACTTAATTTATGAAAGGCATCCAGTATTGATTTGACTCAACTTTGTTATTTGCTTCTGGGACAGGAACAAAATGTTAAGCCATTTAAAAGGAGCAAAGGTTTCACTGATTTAATATTTAATAGTTATGGCAGCCAAAAAATAGCTTAAGGATTCTTACTGAGAGCTTCAAAGATGCTATGTCAATACATTCTCGGAAGACGGGCCTCTTGGAAAGGGCCCAAGCTCTTGCTTTGTAGTGTGTGTCTAGATTTGGAACTAAAACTGAGAGTCTTGCTATTTCCGCTTGTTCTAAGAAAGGAGTAGGGATGCCAGCCTCCTGGAGGGACCTGGGGATCTTCCCAGTATTACAGCTCATCTACAGACTAGACATCAGTTCCCCTGGACAAAGTGAATGCTTTGGAGGGTAGAATTTCTGCCATTGTAGCCCACTGAGGTCCCTCCATACTGAGGCTACATCCCCAAATATCCAGGAGTTTCCCAACTTGGATCTGACAACCCTATCCCCACATCCCCCTTACCAGTGGCCAGGGGGGACGGGACCTTGCAACCCTAGAAGAGAGTCTGTGTTACTTGGTGCCAGGCTTTGGTAAACAGATGCTTTAGAAGTTACAGTTTCCACTTACAAGAAGGCAAAATAAAGAAGCAACAAAAAGAAGCAAGGAATATCTTATAAAAGGTTTGCTTCTGGCAGCAAGAATTGTGATTGTGCAGAAATGAATACAAAAACACTCCTCGAAACAGACATTTGGTTGTGTGAAGATTTATTGTGATACTGGAGAAAAAGCAGCACACAAATGTTTGTGGGGAACTAAATTGTAGGGAATACTTTATTCTGTACTGTGTGTATAACGTTAGTATTATTTGTATATTGAACAGATTGTAAGTCACATTGAATTTTTTGAAATCGTTAATACTTATATTTTGATATGGATTTATTTATAGCAAAATAAAAAAGAGGCAAAGAAGCTTTACACTTTAGGTAATATCTTTCCAGTATCAAAAACATTCTCAACGTCCTGGTAAGAGACCATTGCCTTTTAAATCATACATTTCCAAACTATTATTAAAGTCCCATTGAGTTTACTGCCACAACTTTGCCAACACTGAGAAATTGTTATAAGCCTCTCTGCAGAAAGACATTATTTTAGAGGACTAGCCATTTTTATCTGTGGCAAAAAAATTAAACAGAAAAGTCCCATGGTACTTTAAAGATGAAGAAAATTTATTCCAGTGTAAGATTTCAGGTATCAGCCTCACTTCATCAGAGGCATCTTGGAAAGTGAATTCTGACTTGTGAAATCTTAAGAGCCAGTTTGGTGTAGTGGTTAAGTGCACGGACTCTAATCTGGCAGAACTGGGTTTGATTCCCCACTCCTCCACTTGCTCCTCCTGGATGACCTTGAGCAAGCCATAGTTCTGGCATAGCTGTTCTCTCAAGAACAGTCCTTGAAAGAGCTCTCTCAGCCCCACCTACATCTCAGGGTGTCTGCTGTGGGGAGGGGAAGGGAAAGGAGTTTGTAAGCCGCTCTGAGACTCCTTTGGGTAATGAAGGGCAGGGTATAAATCCAATCACCGCTACTTCTTAATGATGGAATAAATTCTGTTGCAAACCTGCTGGCACTGTAGAGGCTATTTAAACAAATAATGTATCAGGCCCTTGTTTCAAGGTATATAGTTTTTGCTTCAGAGGGCTTCCTCTTTCTATAAGCCATTTTCTGCATCTGTAAAAGTTTCTGATGGCAGGATTGGGTCATGCCATTCGGACGCCTCACTTGATGGCTGCACCAGTGTCAAGTGAATGCTGACTGGCCTATCACAGGTTTAATACTGAAGGCTAAACCATTCACACCACTTCAGTGCAGTTCTGTGAAGTCCAGCTGTCTGTCACTAAGCCAAATTATTAAGCCCAGCCTATTATTATAGAACCTAATAGCTAAGGGTGGCTTGAACAACAAAGGTGAGACTAGACACGGTAGAGACCATCCATTTCCTAAACTTCAGAAATGTGGGTTTGATACAAGGCAGGGCTGCACAAGAAGGGGAAAGACATTTTAATCCTCTCATCACTACACAATTCCACCCATTTGAAACCATTTTTCCCTAGAAGGTAAAAAAAGACAGGCATGTATTTTGTCTGTCATTTTTCCTTAGGCTAATAGTAGGGCTGCCAAGTCCCCCCGGGGGGGGCGGGGATTCCCCCGCTAAATGGGTCCCCAATCCGTCGGTCGGGATCTGGGCACGTCACCAGGTGATGCTCTAGCAATTGCCCTGAAATCGCCTTTTAGGGTGATTACCAGAGCATCGTCCCAGCAACGTGCCTAGCGTGATGATGTCATTTCTGGGTGATGTCATCGTGGTGCACTCTTTGCGCACACACAGGACTCCCAGAGAGGGACTGGGACAACCCCCCTGTTATGAAGGTAAGACTTGGCAACCCTAGCTAATAGCAAGGGTAGGAATGGTTTAGATATGAAAAAACATCATTAACCACTCTACTTTTGAAATAAGGGGCCGCAGTGGCTCAGAGGTTAAGACGCTGAGTTGCAGACTGGAAGGTCAGTAGCTCGGCAGTTCGAGACCCAACTGTCACATGATGGAAGTGATATAGAAATGAATTACATAAGTCTGTGGTGGGGATAAAATGAGATAAACCTCCCGAGATGGAGATAGGCTTGATGGAAGCAAAGGCAGAGGTTCTAAAAACATTCCAAAGTAAAATGAAGGCATCTGAGGCCTAATAATACAAAAAGTGAGCTATTACCCATAAATGATAAAGGAAGCAAAGTGATTGCATGCCTGCTTGGGCTGTTTCCTCGAGGAAAGTAAATAATGTCCACGTGATTAGCAGAATCAACACATACAATGAGGGAAGGGCAATGTTCAGCCTATGAGTCCAGTGAATATTTCTGCTAATTCTTGGGAGGCTCAAATCTGGGAAGTGGTTGGGTCTACGCTGGAGTGGAGCCCAGGCCAAACGTGACTTCTCAAGTGCAGAGATAATGCAGTCAAGAGGGGAACCCCATGTGATCAAGGCGAAGCTGAAGGGTAAAAGGGTATGGAGCCAATAAATATGCTCCATTTATCGAAGGTGCACAGTTATTCCCTGTCCCACCAAATGATATATTTGAGTGGTTTCCCAGAATGTGATCTAAATGCTTAATGATATAATGCTTCATGCCTTAATATGGTGCATACATGTGTTTTTAAAGACTGGGGTTTTTTTCACACAGGGACAGGCCTGTGTAGTTTCTTCATTGCTGCCAGTACACTGCAGTGGCAACAGGGCATCTATGTAGTATGTTTCTCTGCCCCAGTTCCCTGAAAGGGGCTACCACTGCTGAATATATAATTGAATTGACTGTCATTGTAACAACCTTGATCAGGTTCTCTGAATATTAACCTTTCCTTTAAAAAGGAAAAATCTCTATCCTGGGCAGTAGAGCTACGAACACATAGGAAACTCAAGTGCAGGGGAGAAGAGAGACCATTTTAAAATACACTGTGAAAGAGGATTGGGAGAGAGTAAAACCGACATTGTGGTGGCCACTCCCACTGAAATGTTACTTTAGTCTGTGCAGCCAATCATCACGGGGCAATCAGAAGTCCTGCTGGGCAAAAGCCCCATGTGGCCACACCCACTTTGTAAATACACTTCATGGGAGCCAGGAAAGGTGTTGGTGGTCACCACGGGGCCCATGGACACCATATTGGGGACTTGTGCTCTAGCCCCTTTCATTATAGAACTATACCCTTATATCACCGCAACAAAAAGGGGCTAGACAGTTAACTTTAAAAAGCCTCAGCTGAAAAAGAAAGCAAAAGTCAACTGCTGCAAAAGTCTTAAATGCACCGTACAGCAAAGTCTTTTGCCTTAACAGACATTAACCAGTCAAACACTGGTCTCTCCCCCATCCCCTCCAATATATGAAAAAATCTGGTATCTGGCCAGAAGGGAAACTCATCATGCCAGTGCCAATAGTCATGGACAGCTTCAAGAGGGAATTGGATAAACATATGGAGCAGAGTTGGCTATTAGCCACACGGTATAGATAGGAACGCTCGGTCTGGGGCAAGTGATCCTCTGTATTCTTGGTGCTTGGGGGGGGCATCAGTGGAAGGGCTTCTAGTGACCTGGCCCCACTGGTGGACCTCCTAATGGTACCTGGTATTTTTGTCCACTGTGTGACAGAGTGTTGGACTGGATGGGCCATTGACCTGATCCAACATTAGCTTCTCTTACGTCCCTGTGTCAAAGCAATCAACGAACAACAATCAATCATCTTTGTGCAACCATAGAAAACATTAAAGGCGAGTTGGTGGCTCTAGCATCATATATCTTTATTTCAAGTGTAGGATTAGGGCACCAACATTTTGTAATTTCTCAATGTTGTAGCTGCTCAAGCTACTCAGGTGTAACTAATTTTAGTTCTAAATAAGCTGAGGGGTTCTTGGCTAGTTTTACTGCAGTAGGGGAAGGATTAAACAGAGGGTAAAACAAAGGATAAGGATTAAAATTGAGGTCACAGGGCTAGCTTGCACTCTAATATCACTTTTAAACTTTATTACAGCTATAGATTAAAGTACTAATGCCAGACAAGGGATAGTGACTTCACAGATCAGGCTAAATTTTAGGCAGGTTTTTGTAATAGAAAAAGGAAAACAAATAACAAAGCAAACTGCAGCTAAGGTTTTAATACAGTTAGGGCTTAAAAACGGGGTCCAATTTTAAACTAAATCTATGATTTAAGCAAATTCTCACAATCTTTAAAGAAAGGTGTGTGTTTTTTTCCTTACAAGAAAATAAGCAGTTGGATACCTCCTGTAACTGCTGAGGCTGTTCAGTTAGAGTCCCCTTTAATCCAAGCCTAGAAATTGCTAAATTAACTTTTGAAAATAGAATTTGAAGTAAAAGGCAGCCTAGAAAGGAGAGGAGCTCTAGTCTGAGCAGCTGCCTTTCAGCAATACCTACTGCTAATCGACCAGAGGCTGACTCACTCACCCTCCTTTATTTGCTCCCCTCTGGCATTATTCTATTTTTTTCCTTATATCTTCTTACTGTATTCATTTTTAGTTTCTTTCTTTTTTTTAGATAATAGCTTTAATTAGGCTGTTATCCTTGGATGAGTATATTTATTTTGTCTGTTTGTCTTGGTCCAGCTGTTGGTTTTAAGGTTATTTGGCTGGCCTAGAATCAGGGAGGGGGTGTGGAGAGACTTGGGCCTTTTTCTTTCTTAGTGGCATTGGAGCTAACCTCTGTTAGTGGTTCAAACTTTATTCTACTTGCTTTTCTTCCTTGATTGAAGAGTTTAGATCTTACTAGGGCTTATTTTACAGTTAGTATAAGAACAAACTGATGGATTCTACTTCCGTCCAAGAGATTTTAAGGAAATTCCAAGAGATGCTAGACCAAATTAAACCTTTATTGGTGAGGAGGGGTGGTAATAAGCCCAAGTGGAAAAACAAAAAGTTTTGGTTTGGTGTAGAGCGCAAAAGTAGCAGGAGGCAAGTCAGGATGGACTACTATTAATTTAAGAAATCTGATAATATTGCTGCGCGAACAATGTACCTTAATTCAAAGCGTAGACATAGAATCCTTCTTAGGCACAAGAAGTATCATGGTATCCGACACTCTTGGGCTGGTCTGATTGAAGCATCCACCAGCAAGGACACAAGATCCTTTTGGAGGCTCGTTAACAGGTCACTAGTTCAAAGAAAAGAAAATTTGGATAATTGTAGCTTCAGATCTGAAGAAGTGTGCATGCACACAGAAGTTTATACCCAGAATAAAACTTTGTTGGTCTGGTGCCACTGGATTCAAACTTTGCTCTACAATTTATTATGATATTGATGCAGCCATAGTACAAACATCCTTGACCAACAAATGTTAGTCAAGTACAACCATATCAAAATATTAAGCTTTCTTTTCATATTAATTTTGATGGCATAGAAACTGCTGCATCATTGATTCTTGCTACACCATTTGGGTACCACCAGATGCCCCTGATCCCATGGTGCAGGGCTACCTGAAACAGCTTGTACTTGCTACAACAAGAATGATGCAAATGAAACATCCTTTGAATTCTTTGATTTAGAAAATGTTACTTTTCTCTTATCAAATTCATGTTTTAGAGTAATTAGGAAAGGGGTTTCTTTGGAAGAAATCTATCTGTTTGTAGGTATAACAAATTTAGAGTCCAGTGGCACCCTTAAGCAGGGCTTTTTTTGTAGAAAAAGCCCAGCAGGAACTCATTAGCATAATAGGCCACACCCAACAGCAGAAACTCATTAGCATATTAGGCTACACCCCTGACAGCGCAGCTTCTTCCCAGGATCGGCTTCCCCAGGTGCCCTGAGGCTTGCAGGGCACATGGGGAACCCGAGGGAAGAAAGGCAGTTTTTGGACCCACTTCCCCAGACACCCCGCAGCTTGTGAGGCACCTGGGGAACCCAAGGGGGGGGGGAGGTTGTAGGCGTGGCCAACTCAGAAGCCAGCCGGAACTCCGTTCCTGTGCCTTCCTGTCCAAAAATAGCCCTGCCCTTAAGACCAACAAAGTTTTATTCGAGGTATGACCTTTCATGTGCATGCACACTTTTTCAAATACATTGGAAGGAAGGTAAGGTTCAAACTTCTAGACGGGCTGAACAGCAAATTAACATGTAACATGATGAAGATGTTTTAAGATACGGAAGACAAAACAAAATAAGCTAAGGTTATAAGGTCAACAGTTGTAAAGCAATAAATATGTCAAAATAAGACTGAGACTCTACATTCACTCCACTCAGGCATGAAGGTCAGTTAACAGCATTTTTGTCCTTTTTGTGGTGGCCATAGTGTTATGTCAGCCAAACATTCCAATATTCCTTGTATTACATTCAGTATTCTGATATACTATTCAGAAAAAGAAATGCACTAAAATACAGAGGATGTATATTCCCTCTGTATGAGAATACATATGTAAGGACTGAATGAGTTAGTATATGTAATGAGATAAGAAACCAATATCCCTGCTGAGTCCTGGGGAGGTTTTTGTTCCAAGTGTTGTAATTCAGCAATTTCCATTTTCATTCTGTTCCTGAAGTTCCTTTGTAATTAAACAGCTACCTTTGTAATTAAACAGCTTTGTAATTAAACAGGTCACCCATTGAATGTCCTGGAACGCTGAAGTGTTGTCCTACAGATTTCTCAGTCTTGTGATTCCTGATGTCAGATTTGTGTCCATTTTTCCTCTGGTGTAGGGTTTGCCCAGATGCCAACTTTTCTGCCACATACACCCAGACAAAACAATCACTGGACCTGACAACATCAGCTACACCATCAGAGGCTCATTCACTTGCTCATCTTCTAACACTGTATATGCCATTAAATGCCAACAATGCCTTTCGGTTCTCTCTGTCATCATTTGCTGGGGAAATCAAAGCAAATGTGAAGAATACCCTCATTTCATGAATGAGACTCCAGTGATGAATTTCTTGTACAATTAGATGAATGTTGCCATTCTTATTGCATTGTATATAAAGTATTCATCTGGATATTGTCCATATTTCCTCTATTGTCCTATAGATTTCAGGTATGTCTCATTTTTTGAGGGTAAAATAAATGATAACACTTTCATTCAGGACTTGTTCCTCAGTAAGGAAGCTTTCCCTTCCTGGGATTCAGTCCTGTCTCAATTTATTCAAGGGCTAAATTAATGAAGTATGTTACACATACGACTGTGTACAGGACCAACAACTTAAACTCAGGACTAACATCTAAATCAACGTTCTGAAATGTTAAATGTAACTAGCAACGTACCATACTACTATGTTGTTATAATGTTCAGCTGTATCTCAGATAGGAAAAGTCTTCCTTCTGCTGACCAAGTGAAGGAACTGCAACTTGAGGAGAATGGTAGAAAATAAAACAGCAAACTACATTATATAAATCCATAGTGGCACCGTAGATAGACTACAGCATGGTTGCTCAACTTGAAATGGATGTCACAGATCTGGAAGAGCTGCAGAAGAATAGAGGACAATTAAATGACCAGTGAAATGGAACAGCTTCCCTATGAGAAAAACAGAACACAGATAAAGCACTGGGGATATTTATAGGATTATAATGAGGGGAAACATGACTGAAGCTGCTAAAATTATATGGTTAGCGGAGATAGAGAGAAACTTTCTTTCCTCTCTCACAATGCTAGAATATATAATAGATCTATGCAGAAATGTATACCACAGAAAAATTGTCTTGATAAATCACATCAATTTTTGATAAAGGACAGTCTATATTTAGAATAGGTGGCATAAATTCTTAGCATCTAAAATTTTACCTATATCTAGCTCTACATTTTTATCCCGCCCTGCCTCCAAGAGCTGAGGGTAGTATTATGGTTCCCTGCCCATCTTGTTTCTCTTCACAACAACCCTGTGAGATATGCAACTGGCTCATAGTCACTCAGAAGCTTTAATGGTTGAGTAGTGATTTGAACCCAGGTATTCCAGGTCTTAGTCTGATACTCTAAACCAATACATTGCAGCAATTCCATTACAGCTGCTTTTTAGTACATTTTTTAAAACCTCTAGAAACAAAAAGGGAATCTTTATTGTACATAATGGCAACAACATTAATGCATTTTATGATGGCTAAGGGTTTTTTTAAAAGAAACCTTACGAGCCAAAATAAAATACCTTGGTTTCAATATCTACACATTCAAAGCTTAATTAATGACCACCAACATTTTTAAAATATCAGATAACCAGGTATTATATTAACTTTGAACCATTGATAGGTCCCTGTTTATACCAATTATTAGGACACAAACACTGGGACAAAGATCTACCTTGCATTAAAAATGGACCAGATATCTCAATAATGAAGATGGCTTAGATATCAGAGCCTGGTTACCTTAGATCTACTGCTAATGGAAAGCTGATGTGATCCTCCTGATTCCCTCTCCCACTGCAGACTTCCAGCTCCCCTGCAGACTTCCAGCTCCCCCTCATACTGTTCCTGGGGTCCTCTGTCCTCCCCAAAGCAACACGGGCGGCATCTGAGGCTGCAGAAGAAGAGGGAGGCAAGGAAGCTGCACTCCCCAGATGGAAATTCCTTCCAACAATGGAAATAACAGGTGGATCCAAGCCATTGTATACCATTGTACCCTATACACATGTTTTTACCCAATAAAAATTCAACACTTTAAATAAAAACATAAGGACATAAGAAGAGCCTTGCTGGATCAGACCAATGGTCCATCTAGCCCAGCATTCTTTCTCACACAGTGGCCAACCAGTTCCTCTGGATGGCCAACAATAGGGCATAGAGGCCGAGGCCTTCCCTTGATGTTATCTCCTGGCTCTGAGAAGACAGAAATATATATATTAGATTGATGAGAAATTTATATACTAATGATATAAGTATAGGGTTGCCAGGTCCCCTTATCTTGCTGGTGGGGGGGAACTAGGAGGAATTCTGGGATATTCAGCCAGGGTGGATAAAAAATCAATGGTTTTTAATTTTTTTAAAATCAGATTTTTTATTTAAATCAGATTTTTAAAATTTAAATTGGATTGTTGTTTGATTAAATGCTTTTTGAGGCAGATCTCTCTAAAGATATATTTCTATTTAAGATACATTATATCTCAAAGGGTTTTCATCATGAAAAGGATTAACTTTTAATTATGTAGTATAAGACTATATATTCATGCAATGTTAAAAAAAATCTTGTAAATGAATTCCATTAATTCATTCATTAGGGCACCAATGTCATGTTCTCCCAGAAGTTTCTGTAAGATTATCTTGAGTATTTTTCTATCTAGAACTTACCATCACAGATGCTTGGTTTTTCAGTTCTCAAAACTGTGGATTTGTGTCCGCAGAGATAACATATCTCTCCTTAACAGCAAAAATGCTTTTAAACAAACATATAGAGCTAAAAAAGTGACCCCAGCCCCCTTCAAATCTGTGTATGCAGAATCACCCTCTTACCTCTTGTGCTGAGTTTTAAGAAGTTCATTGCTCCTGAATAGATAGGGTTGCCAGCCTCCAGGTGAGGCCTGGAGACCTCCCGCTTTTACAAAGCTGACTGAGATCAGCTCCCTGGGAGAAAATAGCTGCTTTGAAGGGTGGACTCTATGGGATTGTACCATGCTGAGGCCCATCCCCTCCCCTCCCCTACCCGCAAAGTCCAGGATTTTTCCAACCCAGACGTGGCAACCCAATGAATAGAACTGGATAAGCAGGAAGTGTTAAGAGCTAAGTGCAAGGAGGTAGGGACAGGCAGTACACATGAAAGTGAAAATTTTTGAGTAGAATAATCCAGAAATCTTGACATCTTCATGAGTGTAGCCTCATGGATGCTTAAGCAAATACAAGAATACCTATGTTATATGAGGTTATTGTTTTAGTTAAAAAAAAACAATTTAAATGGTTTTTGTTATAGTTAATTATTATTTTTCTCCTTTCAATAAAAGAGAGCAGGAAAATGGTCCAAATATAAATGATTAACCTTTTTACCTGGCAATATTTTACCTTGCAATGATTTCATAATTATTTATTTCAAATGGCAAATATTCAGACAATCATTAATTTTCTGATATAACTGTAAAACTAACCTGAAAAGTTATTATTCTAAACATGAAACCTTCATCTGGGTTGTAAATACTGGTGTTACAACAACCAGCAAGAATGAGCTTTTACATAGAACATCATGATTTAAATCCAGTCTTACTGGCTAGTGCAGTGTTTTTCAACCTTTTTCGAGCTAAGGCACATTTCTTTCATTGAAAAAATCCCGCGGCACTCCTGACAATATCTCACGGCACAGTGTTTGAAAAACACTGAAATACAAGGTAAATGGGTCATTAGTTGCCTCAGCTCAAGTATTAACTATGACAGTATTACAAATACACGTAATAGCCACTCAACTTGAAATCGTAAGTTACAGATCCAAAGTGTAATGGCTCCTTCCCATAACATTGACCTGAGTTTCAGAAGAAACATAATGTGGATGTATTTTAATACTGCGATTCTGCTAAAGTTTTTCAAATAGTTTAAACTCTTACTCTTATGTGAACGGCATTCCGCTGACCATAAGTGATTTGAAGAGAAGCACAGTACACCCATTCTTCGCTGAGGGACAGTTACTGATTTGAACCCCACCCTGACAGAAACAGCTAGCTGTTACCATCAAACATATTCATGTTTACTGGAATGTCTTGGTGCAAATCACCCTACCTCAGGCCGGCCACAGAGCGTGCGAGCGGAATCAGCCAGAGCGTGCGAGCGGAATCAGCCACTGTTCTTTCTCGCATGTGCAAATGCGTCCCGGAAGGTCAGCCCGGAAGGCACATTTCTTTCATTGAAAAAATCCCGCGGCACACCTGACAATATCTCACGGCACACCAGTGTGCCGCGGCACAGTGGTTGAAAAACACTGGGCTAGTGATTTAAATCAAATCCACCCTGTTTTCAGCTGATTTAATTAAGAAAGTTGTTCCAGATCAAGGAAACCAATTGTAACTAGCTGGGGTGGCAGGAATAGGCACTAAAATGTTATTGGCGGGGAACACCCCCCCCCCTTCCACTCAACAAGTGCCACTGTCTTCATGATGGTAGCATTATGGATTTAGGGATTAACTGATGATGCTTGCCCACACCACACTTCCCTGTCACAGTACCAAGCACACCTGAGGAAGAGGCCAAAGAAATGTTTATTTACTGGCCTGCTGGAGCTTGGCACAATTTATCACTAGTACCCTCTCCTCTGCCTTGGTAAAATCCAGTTATTACCTTGTGTGTCCTTAATACCAAGGAGGAGAACAGAGTTCTAACACAACAAGGAAAGGTTTGTTTTATAGTGAGGGGAAAGTCAACTAGAGATGTTCAGGACCAACTTTATACAAATGTAACCCCTCCTGGGAGACAGAGATATGGAGATAATGTTTCTTAATATATTGTGTCGGAATGAAGAGAACACCAGTAACTGCCAGATACCTTGAACCCCAAAGCTGTTACTTTCTTAAAGCATATGAGGGCCTTTTAAAACTGCAGACCTCTGCTTACCACATAGCTTCCAAATAATCCTGAAAGACTACAAATTAGTGTTCCTACTACAAAACTGAAACACGAGGATTCCATGTTCTAGGCACAGGCTCAACACTTGGCCCTCCCTATACCTGTTAACTTTATAAATGGAACACACACAACCCAGTGTTTCCTTGCACCTGAACACTGCAAGGAAGCTGAACAGCAGTGACCTACGTACATTTCAGGGCAGCTGATTCAATTGTACTGATCTTCTTACTGAAGCTATACTGGCAGGCTATGAAGGCAACAAGAAGGTTCCCTTCAGTGCCTACTTCTTGTTGGATTAAATTTATTAGTCCAGTCTAAGTCATTCCCCTGTCAGTCTCTGTGCTTGGGTTGCCCTCGGCTAGCCCATCTCCCTGGCTAGTGGGCCACTTGCAGACTCCTGTACAACAGTAGTTCTGGGGAAAGGGAGTGGGGTTGAGATTCACCCATATTCACCTTCTTTTTCTCAGCTTGTTCTTTCTCTGACTGGAATGAAGACCAGGTTGTCTTCCTAATTGGCTCTGTTCTTGCTTTTAAAGGAGAGGAAATGTCCTTCCCCAGTTTCCCAGTTCTCCTGGGAACAGTGGGCTTTCTCCCAAGAGTCAGAGAGTTGATTGGCCAATAGATACAACATCATCTACTGCTGTTTTAACCCTGTAACTTCCAGTCCAAGTGATAGCTGAAGTATATTAATCATCCAAGCCCTGATGTGGATAGCCCAGGCTAGCCTGAACCCATCAGATCTTGGAAGCTAAGCAGGGTCAGCCTTGACTAGTATTTGGAAGGACGACTGCCAAAGAATGCCAGGGTCACGACACAGAGGCAGGCAATAGCAAACCACCTCTGAAACATCTCTTGCCCTAAAAATAAATCTAGCTCACCACCTAGTGGTGCATAATGCTAAAAGAGCTGACTGTCAGACAATCTTAAGATCTTCTGGCTATTCTACACACAATGCCATACCATTATCAGTAGCAGCTGCATCCAGCCAGCCAGCCAGCATCTATGCCAGTGGCATTCAGTTGAATGAAGAGCAGGGCTCCTGTTATAGCCAGAATGCAGCCACTGAGCTGGGCAACCGGTTGGCCCTCTGGGGGCTCACTGCCACCCCAGTAAGATTTGGGACCACTCCCCCCTAGCAGCCCCATCCACTCTGCTCATTACAACACATGAATGGCACATCTGTTGTGTTGCATTGTTCAACAGGATTACAGTAGACGAAGTGCAGTGGGTGAATATCTGTAGATGCTGAACTTGCTGAGAAGGTTCATGCAGTCATCAGTGCAAAGACAAACCATTCAATACTATTTGGGAGAAGCTGCTAGAGCAAGCAAATTGGAGTATTCTTTGCTTGACAGTTTCTTTTCTTTCTTTTGTCCTTTCTCTTCCATGCAGGGCTGTACTGTGGTATTTCAGATTCCAAAATTACCTTGGTCAGTATTTTTATCTTAATGAAACCATTTCGTAACTGCTGAAGTACAGCTGGTAGCAGCAGATGTTATGCTCTCTAGAAATCTGTTGCTGGAGGAATCAGATCCAAAATGACAATTTGGTTTTTCTAAGCTAGTTGCACTTTCTTGCAGCGGTTTTCATTGTGGCCGATTTCGCACTGGCCAGTTGCCTCTCGTTCTCTCTGGAATTTCCCCTCCCAGTTTCCTCCAGAGTATTTTCTTCATTTTCCCACTTGGAACCTCAGCCCTTTCAATATAGCGTGATGAAGGGTTTTCCCCAAAAAAGTTAGAAACTTCCACAATGGGGTGGCCCTGATGAAAGGTGGGCGAGTGGGCATGTTTTCATTTTGGGTTCTCCCCCGGAGCAAACAGGAAAATCCTCTAAAAACAGGATTTGTTTGCTACAGGGAAACTCTGGTGCAGCAGGGCAATACTCCAGAGCAAAACGTGAGCCCGGAGCAACTGGTGTGAAATCAACCAGAAGCTCCGGTGCAAGCATGAGGGCAAACCTGGGGCAAACGCTAGTGCGAAATCGGCCCCAGTCACTGATGAAAAAAAGAGCTGGAAGGACAAAAGGAAGTGGTTAAAATCCCATGTTTTGGTTTTCCTTTTCAGTTAAATGTGGAAGTTTTTGACTCACCAAGTTGACTCACCAAGAAAAATCATTAATCACTATGTCTAATTAGCAACATGGCCCCTCTGTAGATACTTAAACATAGAGATTGGAGCCAGGATCAGACAAAGTTCTTTCTACAAGCCTGAGAAATGCCCCAGTTTAGCAGAAAAATCTTAAATTAAAAAAACAAACACAAACACATGTGGGGGGTGAAAACACTCCAGAATAGTAGAAGTAGCACCTGTACCTTTAAGAAACTGACCTCAGTGACCAGAACTATGCCAGCCTTCAACACTTGGTTTCTGTCAGTTAAAGCCAGGGTGACAGGGTCCTTTCCAGGGCTATTTTGACCTCCCAATCCACCCCTGTTCCCCTCTCCTTTGCCCAGGTCACTCCTCCTTTGAAGGGGGCAGCGGTGTGTCCACTCCTAAAGAAAACTACTCTGAACTGAGGAGAGTAGAATATCTACTGTCCAGTCTCAAATAGACCATTATTGGGCAGGTGAACTGAACAAGTGGTAGCTGGCCAACATCAGAGATTTCTGAATGAAATGAAATTTGGAAACCCATTCCAATTCCAATCTGGTTTCAGGCCTGGTCATGGGAATGAAATGGCCTTATTTGTCTTGGTGGATGACACGCACAAGGAGATGGGCAGGGGAGTGCAACCCCGTTATTTCTCCTGGCCCTCTCAGTGGCTTTTGCTACCATTGATCATGGTATCCCTCAGGATCACCTTTCAGGACCGGGAGGCACTGTTCTGGTCCTCTCTGAAGGGTAGGTTTCAGAGGGTGGTGCTGGGGGACTGCTGCTCTGCCTGTTTGTCTCTGGCCTATGGGGTTCCTCAAGATTCCAACTTGTCCTGCTTCAGTTGCCCCAACCATATAAGGCCAAATAGGTTTTGACCCAAGAAAGGGCTTTTTCTGTCATTGCACTAAAACTTTGGAACTGCCTCCCCAAGGAGATTGATCTGTCAAGAATAATAGCCTTCAGCTGAGGTGTTGGCAAGGAACTCAAAGAACATAGTCCATCTTTGACCACTGAAGACTTGGCAAGTGAAACAAAGGCTGGGGTGAAATGGTGGATGAATTCAGAGTCCATGAGGGGACTACAAAGTTCCAGATCAAATGTTTAGTGAGTGAAATGGTTTGTTATTGACTTGCATAATAAAAAGTCCATTTGCAACTGAGAATGTGCAAAGTTTTTGCTGGGGCAAGGGCATATATTGAATCTGTAGGGCTTGTGTAGAGCTCTTCGTGACCCCATGGACCACATCACGCCAGGGCCTCCTGTTTTCCGTCATACTCCAGAGTTTGCTTAAATTCATGTTTGTTGCATCGATAACACTGTCCAACCATCTCATCTTTTGCTATCCCCTTCTTCTTTGACCTTCAGTCTTTCCCAGCATCAGGGTCTTCTCCAGTGAGTGCTCCCTTCTCATTTGGTGGCCAGAGTATTTGAGCTTCAGCTTCAGGATCTGGCCTTCCAGGGAACAGTCAGAGTTGATTTCTTTTAGGATTGACCGATCTGATCTCCTTGCAGTCCAAGGGACTCTCAAGAGCCTTCTCCAGCACCATAATTCAAAAGCATCTATTCTTCGGTGCTTGGCCTTCCTTATAGTCCAACTCTCACAACCAGACATTACTACTGGGAATACCATTGCTTTGACCGTACAAACTTTTGTCGGCAGGGTGATATCTCTATTTTTTATTATGCTGTCTAGGTTTGCCATTGCTTTCCTCCCAAGGAGTAGGTGTCTTTTAATTTCATGGCTGCAGTCACTGTCTGGTTGTTTAAAAGTCAGAAGCCCAAGATGCCCAATATCTCTTTGTGTATGGGGAGCATGTTAATGGAGGTATTGAATGTAAAAGCCATCTTTGGTTCTAGAAAGCACTGGAGGTACAGCCATGGCCCATACTCCCAGTTACAACTGTTCAGTTTACCGTCATGGAATGGGTACACAATGGGGGCGCCCCAAAGAAATGCCCCGTATGTAAGTTTCACTTAACAGACACTCAAGTTTGCTGAAACAGACATTCAAATTTGACTAGCAAGAAAGTATGTCCATTCCGAAAGTGATGAGCTAAGTCACTTTCTTACAGGAACATAAAGTTCAACAGCAAAAAAAAAAAATGCACAGGAAGTTGCTGCGGTATGTGCAGAAGGCTTGTCACTAGAAACACATAAATATCACTACATGTAGATTACATAATGCCTGAAGAGAAAACTGAATTTACCCAATAAAGACCTGAACTGACCGTTTTAGCAAATTCAGGGTAGCTGGGAAATTGCATTTGGACAGGTGGGAAAATTTTGACCTTGGCCAACTTGGACTCTTTCTACACACTTTCA
This sequence comes from Lepidodactylus listeri, assembly GCA_029233225.1. NCBI lineage: Eukaryota > Metazoa > Chordata > Lepidosauria > Squamata > Gekkonidae > Lepidodactylus > Lepidodactylus listeri. Next base: position 112,615,147 of record JARCFY010000004.1, on the reverse strand, counting down.
GTCACTTCTACCCAATTCTAATCAGATGTTCATTCAGACCAATACTGCCAGTCCTTTTGTTGCAGCTCCATGGGGTAAGCCTATCCTGATGGAATACATTATAGAAGAAGAGTTGGGTTTTATACCCTGCTCTTCACTCCACTCAGAGCAGCATACAATCGCCTTCCCTTCCTCTCCCCACAACAGACACTCTGTGAGGGATGTGGGGCTGAGAGAGCTCTGAGAGAACTGTGACTGACCCAAGATCACCCAGCTGGCTTCATGTGGAGGAGTGGAATATCAAACGCATTCTCCAGATTAGAGTCCACTGCTCTTAACCACTATACCCTAACAGTTAATGTTCTCCTATGTTTGGGTACAAGTGTCTAGGGAATGTCAGAGGCAGGGTCACTGACAAGGGGGGCTGGGGGACAAAATTTGGGGAATCCAAATCAGCTGGAGGGCCCCTGAAGTCAGTGTCAGGTTGCATCCAAATGCCTTTCCAGTGATTTCCTTTTTGATGCAGTTTTGGCTGCAGCTATTAGGGGGCAGGGAAGTCTGAGCACAGTAAAAGGCACTCTATGGGCTAGACTCGCCTTTTGCAGGACCGAGGCAAACTTGCCTAACAGACCATGCTAAGCCCATCAACCAAGCTAGCATGGAGCAAGATAAGCAAGCATGACTGATGGCTGGTATAGTAGTTGCCAGCAGGGGTCCGTTGGGGCCGGAGCAAGGTGGAGCAAAGCTCCGCCAGCTCAGGAGTGGCCACTAGGGCAGCCATGGGCCAAATCAGATTCTCTGATCTGATTCGGCCCGCTGCCGAATTGCTGCCGAAATTCGGCGGCAACTTTAAAAGCAACTGGAGGGGAGGGGGTTTGAGGGAGAGGCTCCAAACTTGCAGGGTAGCTGCTGGGGCCTCTCCTCGAAATACCCACCAAGTTTCCAGAAAATTGGACCAGGGGGTCCAATTCTATGGGCCCCCAAACAGGTTGTCCCATCCCCTCCATTGTTCTCTATGGCAGGAAAAAAGTAACACTTTTTCCCAGCATAGAGAACAACGGAGGGGATGGGACAACCTGTTTGGGGGCCTGTAGAATTGGACCCCGTGGCCCAATCTTCTTGAAACTTGGTGGGTATTTCGAGGAGAGGCCCCAGCAGCTACTCTGCAAGTTTGGAGCCTCTCCCTCAAACCCCCTCCTGTCCAGCCCCTCATATACCCTATGAGTTTTTGCCATTGATTTCAATGGCCCATAGGGTATAATGGGGTTGAAACTGACATTCCCTTTCTGACACAGTTCTGGTGATGTCAGGGGATGTGGCATATGCTAATGAGTTATGCTAATGAGTTATGCTAATGAGCTCCTGCACCTCTTTTTCTACGAAAGGACCCCTGGTTGCCAGCATGCAGCTGGCTAACTAGGTCTAGCCTTTCTCTCTTCCTTTCCTTGCACCTAGCTCAGCCAGATCTTGCAAAGTAATCAGTGTGTTGCAGCAAAATAAAACAAACTTTCCCTCTCTTTTCCTTAATTTCGCTGCCTCTTTCCCAACATTTGTTAATGTTGTGCGCACACACTACAATGAAATGGATGTTACCAGTCCATTCATATAGGTCAGGGGTCCTCAAACTACGGCCTGCGGGCCACATGCGGCCCACCGAGGGCATTTTTCTGGCCCGCCGGGTGTGCTGCTGCCTGTCCTCCAATTCCCAGCAGCACACAAAGCAGCGGGAAAATTGCAGCCGATTCGTCCCGAGTCACATGACAAAGCCCCGCCCCCCTGCTTCCAGTCAGCCAGGAGGAGGCAAAAGGAAGACTGGAAGAGGGTAAGTGTGAGGTGGCAGGCGCTCTGGCTGGCCCCAAGTCTCCTAGCCAGCTGAGAGGCCTCTCAGCCGGCTAGAAGACCTGTGCCAGTCCCAAGAGCCAGGCGGGGGTCTTTTTCGAGGCTTTTTGTGCTGCTGGGAATCGGAGGGGAAGAGAGAGAGAGAGAGAGGTTTCTCTTTCCCATCATGATGCCTGCAGTAGTGGAGTTTCAGGGAGAAGCAGCTTGGGGCTTGCTGCCTTAAAAAGTTTGTGAGGATGCTGAGTTCTTTGTTTCTTCAGAGAGGGAAAGACAACAGCCCCATCAATGGTGCCTTTTTGCGCACCTCCCCCCCCCCGCGTGCGCGCTTTTCCTACCCGCAAAATAACCAAAGAAAAAGCCCATCTTCATAGTTTTTTTTTAAACTATAGTTCGGCCCTCCAATGGTCTGAGGGGCAGTGAACTGGCCCCCTGTTTAAAAAGTTTGAGGACCACTGATATAGGTGGAGGGTTAGCAGCAAATAAGCATACAGCATAATGAAGATGTTTAACAGATGCAAAGACCAAGCAAGAAAAACAAGCTCATTTGTTTGGGTTTAATTCTGGAGGGAAACATAGTGAAGGAAATAAATATGTCAGATTTAGAGACTGATGAACAGATGTATCCTAAACTGTGGAATGCTGAGAGTAAGAGATATAATTCAGAAGCACCAGCTGGTTAGGAGTACAATAAGTGAACCCATTGCAGACAACACCACAATCGATGGCAGAGGAATTCCTAATGGGAATTTCTCTTGTGGGCATTGTTCAATATGCACTTTTGCTGTTAAAAGGCATACATTTCATAATTTACTGAATGACAGGATTTTCTATATTAATTCCTTTGTTAATTGTAATTCCAAAGCCATTATCAATATTGTACAATGTCCAAGTAATCTCCTATATGTAGGCTTTCCCACAAGATCTGTCAAGACCTTTTATCTGCAAACTCAGGAGCTGTATGAGAACTCCTCTTCTTCAGCTCCTCTTGTTCAGCACTTCGTAACTTCAACTCACACTGCTAAGGAGCTGCACTTCTGGATAGCAGAACAAGCCTTGGCTTCTTCACAGTAGCTTCACAAACAGTTAAGGAAAAGATAACCTTTCTGGATTTTCGCTTCGGGAACTTTTATCACCACATGGATTAAATCAAGATAATGGCTGGTTATGTATATATTGATCTGTGATGTGCTCTGTATGTTTCATTGTTCACAGTTTTCTGCATTTAGGTTCAACCCCCCCCCCTCATTCAGGCAGTTCCATACCACTCTCTTTACCTCCCCCTTCCCCAGTTTCCCCCCTCTCCTCTTTTCCTACCCCTCCCTTCTAGAATTTGAAGTTGGATTGCACATTCATCAGTGCAATTGCATCGTCCTTCCTCCCCTCCAACTTCTATATAAGATCTCCTAAGACCACTCTTAGAATCCTTTCATTTCTAGTTGACACATGAACACAAACTAGGAATAGCGCAACAGCCAAGGACAGTATGTGAAAATTTATTTTAAAAATTGTAGGATGACTTCTGACTTTTAGTGGACGCATACTCAATGTTACTCAGATAATAACTTAATTACACGTTGATGCTGTGCCATCTATCTCCTCTACAGATGGTGGTTCGTAGAATGTGGGCTCCTTGGTATATGCAGGCCTGATTTATAACTATTATTTGGAGCTACACCTTTTCAGTGTAAGTAGCAACAATTCCTTATAAACATTTTAGAAAAAAACATCTTTTTTGTGAAAACTCAATACGTTACAATTTAATAGTATCCTTACATGAGTGTTTTTTTATTATTTTCAGGACTCATATACAGCCTGCTTGGCTTGAAAAAAAAAATTTGTATTTACATTTTTATGTGTGTGTTAGTACATTTTAGACCACTGAAGAAGGCCTTCTGGGCCAAAATGGATTCAGTCCTGTGGGTTTATTTATTTATTTCAGATTTATACCCCGCCCTCCCCGCAAGTGGGCTCAGGGCAGCTAACAAGGGCACATAGTGCCAACCTCATACAAGATACAAATATAAAAGGCAATAGCAGTAATAAAACAATAATAAAACAGTTCAAATAAATTACAATAAATTACAATAAAGTGCTTCCAATCATGATCTTCAGTATTTAGATGGCATCTTATCAGAGTTGGGTCCGACTCTCAGGACCGTCAGGCCTGGGCAGTGTTCAGGGACAGTCCTCCTCACCGATGTTATTTGTGAAAAGATGGTACTGAGGGTGGCGGCTCCTAGTCAAAGGCCTGGCAGAAGAGCTCCGTCTTGCAGGCCCTGTGGAACTGCATGAGATCCCGCAGGGCCCTGATCTCCTCTGGGAGCTCCTTCCATCAGACAGGAGCCACCACCAAGAAGGCCCTGGCCCTGGTTCCGGCGAGCCTGGCCTCCCTGGGGCTCGGGACACAAAGTCGATGTTGTGACCCCGACCAAAGTGCCCACTGGGGTATATACGGGAAAAGGCTGTCCCTTAGGTACATTGTTTTTATATATGTGTAACCATCACTGAGATCAAGTAGTTATTGTAAGTGAAACTTACACTTGTTGCTGTATATTATGTTCTGAGCTTTCATTTGCTTTCTATGTATGTTGTTTTTGTGCACTGGGTAATACATAGTTGTATTTTATAATATTTTAAACCATTAAAATTAGATGTATAAAAATGTCATAATGCCAATCTGTCTCCCTGATGGGGGCTCAAAGCTGCATTGTTATCCTGTCCACCATTTTATCCTCACATCAACTCTGTGAAGTAGATCTGGCTGAGAGTGTGTCACCCAGCAACCTTCCATGGTGGGTTGGGGATCTGAATATTAGAGACATATGACAGGTTGCTTAAAAGCTCTCTTATTACATGTTGCCTATTATCTTCAGGGTGTTCATTTTTGGCACTGCAATATCCATATTTATTCTGGGGTTTGTGGCCACTTTTCAAACATGTACCATTATTTTCTGATGAGTTATACTTGCCACAAATACAGACCCATAGCTTCCATTGCAAATAGGTGGAAGGTCTCAACTTGGCCAGGATATCCCCATGGCTTTCAGTTTTGGCCCTGGAACTCCCACAATCATCCTGAAGCTGTTGGTTCGATTTTGATACTCCTAGTTTTCTTCTCTGATGAGTTATGCTTGCCATAAATATACAGATGGAAAGTGGGGCCAATTCTTTTATTACTATAGATTCATGGTAACAGCAAGCAAAGTGATTTGTTTTGTTATGATACTTGGTTGGGATCAGGGTCATATGGGGGGACGAGGTAGAATCTTTGTCTGGGGCCCTGTGGTGGCTCTCGGCAGCCCTGGTCAGAGGATGAACTGTGGTCTTGTGGGATTTCATGAGAGCTATGTAAGGTGGAGAAGATATTTGCTCAGGAAAATCCAGCAATATTATCTGATAAAAAAATGACTCTATGGTGAAAGACCACAGGGCAAATCTTTGTGATAAATATGCACGTGTAAACCAGACTTAGGTGTTCTACCAGTCAGGTAGTTCCATTTGGAGCAATTTAAACATGTCTGAATAGTCCCTTGAAGTTGAGTTCCCCATTTAATTTTGCTACTAATTCAAAAGTAGCAAGAGTTTATAATTGTGAGTTGATACAGCAAGAGACTCTGATTTTCTCTCCCTCCCAAATTAATTCACAGTTTAGTCTGATTATATATATATATATAATAAAATCACACAAATACTAATAGCCTGTGAGAACAGCATTTTATTCTATATTATTCTCAAATTCAAATGGAAAGGAGAAAAGTGAAAGTACAGTATTTTAAGAAAGGGAAAATTCTGATGAATGAAAAAGGGCAGTTTCATCCCTCAACGTTTAAAAGCAAAGACATGGCTCAAAGATTCACCAGACTCCAGAAGTCATTGCTCGAGGCACACATTCTGTACTCAAGCAAAGAGCATATACCACCATGAACACCATACTTACAAAAGGATGGCTCCATATATGCTTAGTGATGCTTTTCTCCAGTGAAGTCTCATCTCAGAGCTGCACCGGTCTTCGTGTACAGCTAACCACCACCATCAAGAACAGCCTGGGACTACTGAAGAGCAAAATGAGAACAAACCTTCCTCTGCAGTGCCTAAGTGACATGAGAGACTTCGCCACCACCCAAGAAATTCTCAAGGAGATCCAAACGTCCCTAGAAGAGAATCCAAAGGTGGCCATTCATGAAATCTTCCAACAGATCATCCACACCTTCAACCAAAACCTGACAGAAACGGGTTGGGATGAGAATTCCATGGCAGCATTCCAGTCCAGACTTCACCAGCAAATTCAGCATCTGGGAACATGCTTGAGAGCAGAGATGGAGAATGACATCCTGTCTCCAAGAGGTCAGAACATCCAACTCACCAGGTTGAGAGTGAAAAGATACTTCCGAAGAATTGACAACTTCCTGAATGAGAAGCAGCACAGTCTGTGTGCCTGGGAAATTGTCCAGATCGAAGTCAAGCAATGTCTGCTGCTGGTGGACCAACTCACAAATAGGATCCTAAACTGAAGGTACTTCGATATATTTTTTAAAAAATGTGCTTTGAACTGAAGAGAAATTAGCTAACCGTATAGGCACCAATTAAAGACTTTTTTTGCCATCAAGTAACAGCTGACTTATGGCAACCCTATAGGGTTTTCAAGGCAAGTGATGTTCTGAGGTGGTTTGCCATTGCCTGGCTCCATGTCATGACCCTGGTATTCCTTGGTAGTCTCCCTTTCAGATACTGACCACAGCTAACCTTGCTTAGCATGCAACATCTGATGAGATCAGGCTAGCCTGGGCTATAGCTTCCCCCCCAGAATTTTTCATCATCATTAACATCCCTCAGATTTCATCAGATCTTTCTTCTGACCCAAATGAGGAGATTCATATCAAGCTTAGTGTTAAATCAATCTCAGCTATTACCAGTGCTCCCTCCAAGTGGTGGAGACTTGTGAGCAAAAATTCTATTTTGTGAGCTTACTGGCATTAAAGTTGTGAGTGAGCGATTTGGCTGCTGCATAAATTAGTTTGTTCCAGAGCCATCCTTCCTGGGCTAAGAGAAAAATGTGTGAGCCAGAGGCTAAAAAAACTGTAAGCTAGCTCACACTATTTCAGTTTAGAGAGAACACTGGCTATTACTAATTTTGTCTACTGCAGTGCTGTTTACTTCACCAACTCCCAGCTCACAGTCAGTGCTTAGGGCGCACAGGTACTATCCAATTATCCATGTTAGTACAATATAGTATTTCATATAAATCACTAATACATTTTTACCAAACCTGTAATTCTGATTATGTAAGTAAAAAAGCTTTGTGAAATAATATAGTGCCATTATTTTTACACAAAGTCTAACAAAACCTTTAGGATTTTTCTCATTCAGTGGGTCGGATCAAGACTAAAATGGCAATTTCTACCAATTCCTCCTTCTATCTTTGCTAATTCACTTGCTGCCCTCAGCCTGCCTCAGTGGGGAGGGCAAGATATAAATGAAACAAACAAACAAATAACCCCACAAATCTTGGCTTTAAAAAAACCCGTATTTTTAGACTTATAGCCAGCCTCCCCCCTGATTCACAAGGTTTGGGGTGGCTGTAAGGTGCTACTGGCTTCAAATCTAGCTGTTCTACTGCAGATCGACATGGCTGCCCCCTGAAACTTTGTTTTATTAAGAATATAATCCACACTGATTGACTATATAGATCTGTTGTGCTGTAATCAGCATATCATACTCAATGTTCCCTCTAAGCTGTGGCATCTTGTGAGCAAAAATCCTACTCTGTGAGCCACTGGCATTAAAGTTGTGAGCTAGTGATTCAGCTGCTGCATCAATTAGTCTGCTCTGGAGGCATCCTTCCTGAGCTGAGACAAAAATGTGTGAGCTGGAGGCTAAAAAACTGTGAGCTAGCTCACACTAACTCAGCTTGGAGGGAACACTGATCATACTTTTAATCCATACCCGAAATCTATTCCAGTGAGAAAGGCAGACTAGTAATGGCAATAAATAAAATAAGTAACTAATTGAAATAATGACTGGGAAAAAAAAAAACTATTTCAAAGTGAATATGGAATTTTAACCACTTCTCTTTTTCCTTCCAGTCAAAATCAGTTGCTTGAAAACACAGTTGAACAGAGCACCCAGGCCATTCCCTTTTCGTTTCCTTCTGCTACCTATTTCTAGAAAGCAAAATGTTTCCTGCTGTTTTTATATTAGTTTCCAGATTGCTTCACTGAACTACAGGTTGTTAAGATGCAGTTTTTAACTATGCGTTATGACAATGAAGTCTTCCATAGAAGATAAAAGCACAAGAGGAGAGAAGAAAACATATTTAAGAGACCTCAAGGCAGGGGTAAAGCCAGAAGATTCTCCAAAACATTTTTCTCTACCTTCTGCAATTCTCAAGTTTCTTTGGATGGACGTTCTCTGCACTGATTCCAGCAAGAACTTTATCCGCCACTGTCCACTTACTGATGCAATAGTGAAAACATTTAGCCTCATTACACTTTGGGTTTACTAAAAACAGTGCTAGAATCATGTGAACCAAATGAAAATGAGAGTTCAGGACAGTATGACATTCCTTTGACGTTTAATAAGGGGTTCTGGATTATTATTTTTTTAGTCAGTAATGGTGAAAACCAGCTAGCCTATCACCACTGATGAAATGTTTAGATGCAGGAAATTATTGGACATATTATAGTTTGCCCTCTTGATTCACATAGGATGATGCAACAACCTACCAGATGTGCCCTACATACCCTGGAATCCACTGCCTCCTGTTTTGTGACAAAAGTACAGCTCATCCATGAAAGAAAATGAGTCTAAGAAAGTTTCCTCAAAATGTAGAAGGGCTTTAGATGTATCATTTTACATATTCTACATGGGAAAGACTTGATGAAAATACAAGTTTCCAATTTATTATAGCCAAAAAATTGTGTAGTAACACAAAGTCTAATGGGAATGATTGAGAGTTATGCCAATCAAAAATCAAAATATTATAAAGTAAGTGCAAGCAGTTTGTCAGGACAAATTATTTTCATACGCTGCCTGAATTTAAATGTTTGGTATAGTTTTGTGCCATTTAAAATATTTATTCTAGAATATTACTAAGAAGATGTATTTATATTTGGCAATTGTATTTGGCATATGACTGGTTGATGTGCATTTTTATTTATTATATTTATTTTATTATTGTTGTAGTATTTTTATTTATAAAAAACTTTATCCTTGTAAAATAAAATTAATTTTATATAAATAAAATTTATTTTGTGTTTTAAAAAGTGAAGCTCCTGAAAAGTCTTGGATTGTGGACCCCTATTCTGATAAACTTCTCTTAGCCTCATGATCACCCTCGGCATGGAATTTAAACTTCCTTGCAGCTTCAAAAAGTGGGAAATGCTTATTCCAAATATCAAATGTAGACTGTGGTCATGAATCAACAGCCAGATTCAAAAAGCAAGTCTTTTTACCATTTTTGCTGATTTTCTGAGACTTAGGAGAAAAAGCACAAAGAATGCAGACCACATCTTTTCCAGGTACATCACTATATGCCCTTTTGACCTGTAAATAATAGTTCACATGCAGAATTAAAAAAAAAAATTAACAGCATACTACTGAAAATATAAAAATGGATCCAACAAAAAATCATGGAATCATAGAATTATATAATTGGAAGGTGCCTCCAGAGTCATCTAGAGTCATCTAGTCCAACCCCCTGCACAATGCAGGAAATTCACAAATACTTCCCCTCCACATCTTCACATTCACAAACTATTGGAAAAATGTCTTAATGTGTGCACAATTTAAAAGATGAAATTAAACACACACACACACAAACACACCAAGGAGGTGGGAGTTCCCTTGCTCTTAAGTCCCACAGCATCTCCATTAAAACCTTCTGAATACAAAACAACTTCCCAAGGATAAAAATCACAAAAACAGAAAGTTATTCCGCATTTGGGAAGCAGCAGAAAACCTGTTCCTTCCATTCACTCTTTCAAAGCTGTGGGCTAAACAAAATGTTCTTTGCTAGCCATCTAAAAATGATGGGGGGCGGGGTTGAAAACTGTCCTGGGGTGATAACACAAATTCCAGGCAACCCTCTAGAAAACACCTAATTTCCCCTCCCATGTGTTTGGTCTCATGGAGAGTCAGATTCCTGTATTTATTTATTTAAAATCCCTTTCTCCAAAAAAAGACGGTATACTTTGGATCGGATGGGAGTCATCATTCACTGAAGCTTAACTTGTGGGTGGGGGCAGAGCCCATTTCATCAGAAGCATGAAGGGATGGACCAAAGCATCGGAAGAGCCCAATGTTGCAAAGGGGCTGCAGGCTGGCATGCACCTACCCCAATACTACTGTGATTCAGTGTGAGAATGTCCCAATAGATATAATCCACAACAGGTCTCCTTAAGCAATAAGTCCTTTATTTGTAGAAAAGATCATTGTAGTCAAACACTTTTCCTGTTAGTAATGCTGTGCTTAGGGATTACATGTATTGATATACTGGATATGAAATATGGTTTAAGAGCTGTCTACCAATCACTAGACAGGATTTCAGGCGCTCAAATATACTGGCCTGAAGTTCCCGTAGAAAACGTGGGAAAAGGAGTTCTCAGAAAATAACGATGTTGAACATTTCTAAAAGCTAAGTTTCCAAGATATGAAAATAAGGAATACATAACACCGGTGAGTTTGGCTCACACAGAATAGGAGGCACTCCTGTTCAAGGACAGGACACAAGAGATAACACCAGGGAAGGAAGTAATTGAGTCAGGGCATGCGCAAGTGAACTCCCAGGCGGGACCTGTCACCAAACTTCGGGGGGAAAGCATATGCAAGCCTGTGACCTTTTCAGAGACCATGTAAATACACCTTGAAAGAGTCATACAGTTATTGGAACGAAATCATGGCAGTTAACTGACATTCAGTCACAAAATAAAAACGAGGCCAGTGATCGTTTGACTTCAAGGCTTGAGTGTAGATTCATTTTCAAGAAAAGGGCTTGTTCAGTGGGGAGCCCTGAAGGGCAACACAACTGTCTCGTTACGAAAGAAACAGAGGTTGAACAAATCCTACCCATTAAGAAAGAAGCAGAGGATAAGGGCAGGGACACGAACACAGGAAGAGGAATTCCCCCTTCCCTCTTATCACAACCCCCTGGCCCCAGACTTTCGCTCTGCTATGAGGTACAGCAACCTCAAATCCAGGCATGACTTGCATGACCTAGGGGCCTCGCAAGGCCATCTTTTTGCTGATATGCCAGGGAACGGTGGTTGCTTCCAACCTGCTGCAATGGCCGGGGGGGGAGCGAAATCACCAATTCCAGAACATGGAGGTGGTGGGGATTCCCTCTCTCTATCACTTGGCTAAGCTGGCATCTGCAGAAAGCCATCCAATACCGTTTTATGGGATACTCCTGTTAACCCCAGCAGCCATCTCACTGGGCGTCTGCCGACTGAAACTCCTTCGTGCAACCCTCCTGGTAGGTAAGGAGGAGGACTGCTTGCCTGCACCTCCCGAAGGCATTTGCAATGCCAAAAAGCCCACCAAGGACACCTCCTGAATGGTAGAAGGACGGCGCTTCCACAGGGCTAATGAAATCGGGCTCCAAAGGGAAATGGCCTCGGTTCTCCCCCACTTCCCAATTCCAAACAGACTCTAAAGATAAAAGTTGTTTGCAGCCTTACTGGAACCCAATCAAATCGCCAAACCAGGCAAAACCACGGAATACCTTTCATTAGGACCAGTGTAAGGCTGCACAGCATTCTTATGGACTTTACAGCTGATTTCTCAGAGCAGTGAATGAACTATGATGCCAGTTATGTGAGACATGAAAGTGCACTGGGTAACCAGTGGGAAGATGGGAACAGACACCTACACTATAGGGTCAGAGCACCATTTTCTGAGGTTGCCACCTCCAGGCATGAGGTTAACACAGAGAACAAACACATTCTTACACACAAAGCCATGAGGTTACAGGTTTGTACTAGCAACTCCACATAGGTATGCACTCCAGGCACGTACACAGGCTTATGCCTCCTCCTGCGAGATCTCATTTACATTTACTACATTAAAGGACTTCCCACCTGGGTGCGAAGACAGCAGGGTGCTTCCTGAGAATTGCCAGATGCAGCTGACGTCAGCATCCTGCCCTGACCATCAGGTAGATCTGAATATTGATCACTCCTATAGCACCCCCTTAGGGGATAGAGCTAGAGAATGGACCATCTATAGGCTCTCTTGAGATGGCATCATATCATGCCATCCTCCCAGGTACCACCTCCCAATAAAAGCTGCTCCCCAAGAATCACAAGTTAGTCTAGTTCCAGTTCCTGTCCCTTGCCTGATCTTCCTTCCTCCCTCACAGACCCTTGGGTGCACCACTGGGGTCTGCCACGTGACTTTCTGCTGGTCCAGAACCACAATCCTTTGTCCTCTTCCCAAAGACTCCTCCCCCTCGTTTTCCAGATGGATTCCACTGATTCATATAGAGGTAAAAATCGCCCTCGATGGAAACCATCAAATATCCTGCTCATGCAAACGTCTCTGTATTTCTTACCTATTTTCCTAGTTCTATATAACTGTGTGAATGATAGTGCAACATTGTAACATTGTTTATAAATCTTTTATTATACTTCTAGTAAACAATTTATCTTTTATACTTTAACCTGAGTCTGTGTCAGTCCTTGAGAAGCCTCGGTTTAGCGCCGCCTCTGTATACATTAGCGAGATCCCGTACAGCCAGCTGCATATTGTTAAGAGCTAATATTCCCCAAATATTAATAAATAAAAGATCAGTCAGGCTAACACCAACCAGACATAAAACAGCATCTAAGCTTTCATGTTCACTAGAACTCTTCACCAGAATGGATTTTAAGGCCTTTCTTGGCCTTTGTTGTTGCTGTAACTGCTGACCTTTGTAATTTTAATAGAGAGAAAGAGAGAGAGACCATTTGTTTGTTCTTGCTTGCAGTGACTAGGGTGCAACCTGACATCAGTGGCACCACGGTATATCTTCTTGGTCACCACTGAAGATTCTGGAGAGGAACCAACTACAGAGATGGAAGAACTGTGATGCCCTTCTTATGCACCTAGATTTTCCTGAGAGCAAATGGAAGAAGTCTGCAGTTGCTTTAATTCGGTGCAGAACTAGAAGCTGCAATGGTACAGGTCCAAAGCTTTGGAATCTGCCAGCTCACTGGTGGACATTTCGTTGTGCTCTGATTGGTACCTTTTTAGGATTCAGGACCCAATCAGTACAAGCCCAGGATTTGGGTTTTGATAGGATCCTGCAATCACCCTGTAGTAGGAGTGTGGCACCTGAATAAACTTACCTAAAATGGGTCTGATGATGGACGACTGATTTAGATGAGGTGGCAATCTGGACACAGATCTGCCAATAATACCTAGGAGGAGATGGGCAAATGTTCCTTCCTTGGTTTGGTCAACCCAGATAAGCCCAGCAGAACAAAGTTAGGCAAGGAGGGCCACTTCTGCAAGTGCAACAGAACCTATGGCAATCCACACAAGCTTAAGAGATCCACAAGCCTGTCAGATCTGACACTGACAAAGAGACAAACATACATTAAAATCACTTCCCCTAGGAAGACCTCAGCACTCTGCAAACCATCACTGCCTCAGAGGAGGAACCTTAGATGCTGCAGCTGCCCTTCATCGCTGGCTCTCCTGTTCCTTCCTCCCACCCCTGCAAAGAAGCGTGTCACACACCACACCAGCTTGTGAGACCATTAACTCTTGTCATTTGACAATCTCAAATAAAACACAGTTTGGGGGGGGGGGTGGGTTTATTCCACTTTAGGATAACCAGCTTTGCAGGGAGATCCTGCTAAAAATGGTATTGGGTGTGTGTGTGGAGTTGCTATACCTGAACACCCTGATCCATGCACCCTGGAGCTGCATTTGAGTGACACAAGAGCATTTGTAAGGAAATTTACTGGTTTTCATTTCTAATCATTACCATGCAAGAGGATCCTTCTGTCCCACCCATGTGGTTACACAATTTTCAGATATCTTATTGGAATCTTTCGTGGAAAACAGCTCCTTTGAGGTGACTGGTGAAAGGCACCTCAGTGGTAATAAACAAAACTAACAACAGGAGCCCCCAAACTAGACATAACACACAGAGATTTCATGGTGCAACATGTAACACTTTCACATGTCAGTATTGAATGCTGAATAAATCAGTTATTTGAGTCAATTCTAATTTTTTAATAACTTAATTGGGGGGAAAATCAACATGAGCAGTCTATAACAAAACCGACAATATTTGGTTGTTCAAAACAGTTAAAAGGGGAAAGTGGTTCCAACTTAATATGGAATGCTAACCACTTCTCTATTTTCTTTCAGCTATGTCTACTGGTGGTGATGCAATGAAAACAGCTGAAAGAAAGTGCAACTTGGACAGAGCTCTGAAATCATTTGTCTTTCTTTTGTTTCCTCCTGTGACATCTTTCTAGGAAGTAAAATTTGCTGAAGCCTACGTCATCTGTTGACTGAGTATTTCACTAAATCACGATGTGTTTTCAGTTATGCAGTGCCACAATGAAGTTTTAAAATGAAAATGAGGGAACAAGAGAAAAAAGAAAACATCTTTGAGAGACTGACCAGATTGCCTATGATTCTTCAGTAGTTTTCTCCACTTTCTGTAACTCCTCTCAAATTCTTTACATGTATATTCCTTGCATGGATTACAGTATGAACTTTCTCAGGAAGTGTGTACCTCAAAACATAGGCTACAATCCTAATGCATAGGACTGCACACATAAAGTACACTGCTCAACCATTCATAAAGTACATTGTTCAACCATTCATACCCTTAATTTTTGCATCTTATCAATAACATTGGTTCCAGAATACTCTAAGGATCTCCTGTCCTTTGATAACAGGACTAGATAACATTCATTCATTCACATTATTGATAGTTCCCTTTCTCACTGAGACTCAAGGCAGATTATACAGAGTGAGTCAATACAATCAACAGGATGAGACATCTAATAAACAATGTAATGTAGCTAAAACTGCAGAAATTAGAAAAAAGCTGAAATCTGAACAATGCATAAGTATTAACCATGACATGTTAAACAAATACTGTGAACTGAGAACAAGATAATGCATACAGCAGGACATCATACATAGCATACACACTAGTAAAGTTCGCAGAACTATTCCTTTCTGAGAAACATCTCCTGAACGATTCCATTATCATATAGCCCTATCACCTTCATTAAAAATGTCCTCCTGAACAATTCTGTTTTACATGCCAGAAGAGTGGTTGTGACAAATGTGAACAAATGAAGACTGATAATTCAGGAAACATTGGAAGCTTAGCACTGGCTCCTCAGTGAAAAAGTCAGTAGATTCCTTTAGCTCAGTTGAGCTTCACTACGGTACCACTACTGAGCAATAGCTGCTGAACAACTATTGGTCTTTCCTTGCTACAGATGCAGGACAATATGTTCCAGATCAGTGGCTTTCAGCCTTTCATATCTTACATCCCACCAATCACTCTCTCAAAGGACCTGAGTCCCACCATGACAAAAACAAGAATCTCATTTTTCCCAAGAAGGACACTGATATATTTGCAGGCATTTCTACTGCCATCACCAGTGGATAATCTGTCGCAGATAAGGTCAGTAGAAGATGGCAAGTGACGCCTGTAAATTGGCATGGGGACTGAGGGAGATCAAATTCTCAGCAACTTTTATGAAAACCCTGTGTCACTCTTAGACTATTTCTGTATCCCAGAGATTCCTTTATCTCTGTTTCAGCCACTTAAGGGAATTATCATACAGTATAGTGAGCACTTGAACAAATTGCACTCACCCACAGGCCCCAGCCACCACCTAATGCTCCTGGGAGACACCTAGCCTTCCTGATTTGAAGCAGGGAAGTGTTTGGCCTCCCAGCTGGGACCCAATGAGCAGGGCAAGTGAGGGCCAAACTAAATGTGGCAGTGTCCTTGTGGCTGCCACAAGGACACCACCACCACTTTAGAGATTTTTGAAAAGCCACAAGGATCCAATGCTGATCAGGGCAGTAGTGTGGTACTCCTTCCCCCTCCTATGTCTTTTCAATGCCAAAATAGCCAAGGGTGTGTGTATGGGGGGGAACAAACTGTATGCCCCCCCCCCAAAAAAAATTTGTCCTTTTGGTGTAGTGGTTAAGAGCATGGACTCTAATCTGGGAGAACCAGATGTGATTCCCCATTCCTCTTCATGCAACTGCTGGTATGACCTTGGGACAATAATAAGTTCTTTCAGAGCTGTTCTCTCAAGGGCAGTTCTCGAGAGAGCTTTCTCAGCCCCACCTACCTCACAGGGTGTCTGTTGTGGGGAAGGGAAGGAAAAGGAGATTGTAAACCGCTCTGAGACTCCTTTGGGTAGTGAAGGGCATGGTATAAATCCAATCTCCTCCTCCTCCTCCTTCTCTCAGCAGCCCTGCATTCCCAGCTAGTTGTAGTTTCTAAACCTTTTAAAGAAAAATGTACACTAGCATGCTATGATGTTGTGAATTATAGTGGCCAGATTTCCTGACCAAGAGATAGTACAGAAGGGGCAGCAACCCAGTAAGTTACTTCTTCCCTCTTCATTTGTTTTAGAAAGCTTTATGTTACATCCACACATGCAGCTGCTGATCAACAAGTGTTGGGCAAATGATGCAATCTGAAGCAGAGTGACACCTTTCTGAATCCACTAAAGTGAATGAACTGAGATGGGTGTAACTAATGCTTCCTCTAAGCTGCAGAGTCTTGTGCCATTAAAGTTGTGAGTGAGCAATTTGGCTACTGCATAAATTAGTTTGCTCTGAGCCATCCTTCCTGCGCTAAGACAAAAAATGTGTGAGCCAGAGGCTAAAAAACTGAACTAGCTCACACTAACTCAGTTTAGAGGGAGCATTGGGTGTAACTTGGTTTAGGATTGCCCGGTGAAGACTTCCAGTTTTGGTGCTCACTGGGTGAGTACGCTTTCATTGGAGCTCCAATGATAGTGGCGCATGCCCATGGCAGGTGGAAGGGGTACCGGCTGGACCCAATCCCCCTTGAGCCCTTGTAGGGGGCTCTCAGCTTGGGGCGCAAGAGGTGCCTCTCCCAAGGTGAATGCTGAGGAACTGAGGCTCCTCTTTGTCCTGATAGGTCCCGCCGCTGTGCGACCAGAAATGGCAACAGAGACACACACCGGGAGCATTTCTCTTACCTGGTGGAAGATGTCTGAAGAAGCGTGAGTCTTTCATATGTTAATCCAGAGGGCCAGATAAGCGTTTAGCCCCCAATCCTCAACTTTAAAGCGGTGTGGGGGGGAGTTAACTCCACCCCATAAAGATAAGAACTCTTTAAAATTCATCAGAGAGGAGGAGGGGTGCAACCAAAGCATTCTCAGCTGAAATGGGAGCCAGATAAGCCTAAAGCGCTTACTCTAATTGGCTCCAAAGACTTTTGAAGAACTTTCCCCAAACGTAAACAACCTGTCTCTGACTACGAAAATCATGGCGCCTAAAGTCAGACCCTCTCCAGGAACTGCGAGCTCAAATACGTCATCATCTATAGCAGAAGCAACCATAGACTTTCCAAATATGTTAAATGCTGCATTGCACCCTCCACTGGACCAGATGACAACTCTTAACACAAAATTTGATACTCTTCAAAAACGGCTGGAAGAAACCAATCTGAGATCAGAGGAAACTGCCATATCAGTTAAAAAAGTGGATGCCAAGACTAAAAAACTTAAGCAGTGACTGGAGGCAGTGGGAAAAAAGAGAACCTTGGATGAACATCAATTGCTACAACTGCAAATGGAAATATCAGCTTATGTACTGAGATTTCAGGGAGTCCCAGAATGCAATGGAGAAGATCTGAAGAAGCTTTTAAGCGATGTCTTGGCACTGGTTGCAGATACTACAGCGGATATGGATATGGTTTATCGGACCTATCCTGATTACATCAAAAAACACAATCTGCCCGGAGAGGTTTTTGTGAGATTCTCCAAAAGATCAAGCAGAGATCAAGTACTTAAAGCGACTAATGGGACTACCCTAAAAATTGAAGGTACAGACATGGCAGTCTTAGAAAACATTCCATTTGAAATCAGGAAAAAGAGGAAACAATACAAAAATCCGACAACCTTTCTATAGAAAAATTCCTACAAATGGCTTTTTCCTAAAGGGCTCACTTTTAAATTTAAGGACAAAAAAAAGAAAGAGTGGACTCTGTTACAAAAGCCACAGCCTTCTTGGAGCAGTGTCAAACAGACAAACCGAAAGGAACAGCACAGGACAACAAGACATCAGATCACAGCGACTATGATTTGGGAAGACATGGAGACACATTGAGCAGCTCCTCTGAGGAGGACTCTGAATCTGAGTTAGGAGCTCCTGCCCCTAAATTACTTAAAGTCAGATGGGACTTTGATAAAAATAAGCCTACCTGGAAGAAACCGAAAAAATAAGAAACATGAACCCAGTTATACGTTCGGAACCATGAATTGCCTGACGTACCTATTTCAGCCTTTAAAAAATTCTTCTGTATTACTAAATAGTATATAAACATAACTCTTATGCTTCATCTTACTAAAATGTATTGTAAGTGAAATCTCAACCAAGTTATGTAACATTGAAAATGACCCCTGCCACTTGGGCTTTTAGTGGCCTTCTTTTCTTTCTCCCATAGTTTGTAGTTCCCCCTTCCTATTTTCTGTTGTAGTTTTATAGAAAAGCAATAAAAAATTATTTAAAAAATAGGATTGCCCAGTGAAGTGCATACATGCATTCATGAACCAGCCAGTGTGGCTGCATCACTGGGATGAAATATTCCTTGGGAAGGGACACAGAGACTTGGCGGTGCTGAGGGACTAGATTACATCCTCCTTGAGATTTCAGGGAAAGAATATTTGCCCCACAAGAAGTGGACAAACAGAGGTACTATAATCCCTTGGCACAGGGGTCCATCTTGGCTGATTACATCTGGAGGAAGAAACTCTCACACCTGAACTATATCTAATGGCCACATGGAGGAGGCGAAGGGATGGCTGCCTAGACAAGGACTCCAAAGCATTTAGAACTCTGGAACTTTCAAGGGTAAAGAGCCTGCCTTAGCATAAGATCACCTAGTACATGTACAGTGTGAGGAGGAAAGGAATTGCATGTTTATACCTTTCTTTTGTATTCCTCGCTCAGTTCGTTGATGTGCTGAGAGCATGTGTGTGGACATTTTACTTTTAATAAATTCTTTACTATTTTGAGTGCTCATAATTGTTCTTTATACCAGAGGCCTCAACCATTCAAACACACTATTGAAAACAGGTGTCAGGCGAAGGGAGGTGGTGAAGTGCAAAATTGCCAGTTCCATGGGAATGTGGAAGTGCAGCAAGCTGTCCCCATGGTAACCAGTCACTGGGCAGTGGGAGACACAGGTCCTGGGCAGAGCCTTAGAATGGCAGCATGGGAACAGAAGCTGGGAGCACTGGACTTCCCAGCAAGTAATTGCTAAAATGGTGGCAGTGAAACCCAAAAAAGGAGCAAAAACCCCTCAGAGGGTTGGGTAGACTGGGAGAGTAATGCATTGCTTGGTGGAGACCGAGGCAGCCACTGGTGTTTAGATACCTCAGCAGAACACAGCAATGCTTACAACTCAGTGGATCCATTTCAGTACACAACACAAAAAAATCCCAGCAGTTTGTTACTGTGATGTGATAAGATGGTTGGAGAAGTACAGAGTGGATAAAGCAAAGGACACCAGTTTTCAGTGATAACAAATCTAAATTTTATGTTAATTCACATTTGTGTTTAAAAAGAAACTCTGTTTTTTCAAATATTGATACCATCACAGAAAAGCATTTTTGTTTTGCATTTATTCTCAAACTCTTATGGAAGGAGAAAAGTGAAAGTATGGTGTTTTAAGAAAGGGGAAATCTGAATGAACTGACAAAGGCAAAAGAAAACTTCAGCCCATGAATAAAGAAAAGATTCAGGGATTTGCCAGAACTCAAGTCACCCTGGACATGAAGCATTTTCAAAGGTCTTGCACTCTAGCATACAGTGTACCACACCACCATGATTGCAAAGATCGGTCTGTATGTTTGCCTGTTGATGCTCTTGTTCAGTGAAAATTCATCTCAACTGTAAAAACTGTGACTTGCAGCTAAGTGCCACCATAAGAACAACTTCAAACTTCTGAAGAGCAAAGCATGAAGAAATCTTCCACTGCAGTACCTGAGAGACGTTGCCACTTAAGAAATTCTCAAGGAGATCCAAACGTCCCAAGAAGAGAATACAAATTTGGCCATTTATGAATATGGGGTGGGGTTCCTGTTATGGCCAGCTGGGCAACTGACTGGTCTTCTGGGGACTTATTGCTGTCCCCAGTGAGATTTGAGAGTATTCCCATTCAAACCCCCCCCCCCCACATCCCCATCCACTCTGCTCATTACAATGTGTGAGTGGCACATAAGAACATAAGAAGATCCCTGCTGGATCAGACCAAAGGTCCATCTAGTCCAGCATCCTGTCTCACACAGTGGTCAACCAGTTCCTCTAGACAGCCAACAACAAGGCAAGGCTGAGACCCTCCCCTGATGTTGCCTCCTGGCTCTGGGATTCAGAAGCTTAGTGCCTCTGAATGTGGAAATTCCTCTCAGTCACCATGGCTAGTAGCCACTGACAGACCTATCCTCCTCTACCTTACCCCCTTTTAAAGCCATTTATTCCTGTGGCCATCACTACATCCTCTGGCAGTGAATTTCACATTTTAATCACTCTCTGTGTAAAGTAGTACTACCTTTTGTCCATCCTGAACCTACTGCGCATCAGTTTCATTGGATGCCCTTGAGTTCTATTATTTCGGGTGAGACTGAAAAATTTCTCTTTGTCAACTCTCTCCATCTCATGCATAATTTTATAAACCTCATGTTCTCCCTTAGTCATCTCTTTTCTAAACTGAAAAGTCCTGGACTGATTTCCCACAGCTGCTGCTCCGCCCCCGCTCCTCCCTTTGCCCCGATCCTGGGTGTCAATTTCCCACTATTTGCCGCACTGCTGCATTTTGCCCCGGAGCTTCACCCGATTTCCGCCGTGTCTACTCGATACTCAAAAACCAGGATTGAGTAGACCCAGCGGAAATCGGGCGAAGCTCCAAGGCAAAATGTGGCCGCGTGGCAAATAGTGGGAAATTGACATGATCGGGGCAAAGGGAGGAGCAGGGGCAAAGCAGTGGCTGTGGGAAATCGGTCACAGACTCTTCAGCCTTTCCTCATTGGGAAGGTGCTCTAGCCCCCTAATTAGCTTGGTTGCCCTCCTCTGTACTTTTTCCAGCTCTGCAATGGCCTTTTGGAGACACAGTGACCAGATCTGTACACAGTATTCCAAATGAGGTCACATGATAGATCTATACAGGTGCATTATAATATCAGCCATTTTATTCTCAATCCCATTTTAATAATCTCTAACATAGAGTTGACCTTTTTCTCAGCAGCAGCACACTGGGTTGACATTTTCATTGAGCAATCCACTATGACCCCAAGATTTCCCCCCCTCTCAGTCTCAGTAAGTTCAGACCCCATTAGCCTATACTTGTAGTTGGAATTTTTTGGGGGGTCCCAGTGTACATCACCTTATATTTACCAGCTCTGAACTTTATTTGCCATATTGTCACCCACTCACCTAGTTTGTGGAGGTTCTCTTAAAGCTCTTCACTGTCAGCCTTGGTTTTCACCATCCTGAATAATGTGGTGTCATCTACAAACTTGGCCCACTATACTACTTGTCCCTAGTTCCAGATCACTGATGAATAAATTAAATAGTACTAGTCCCAATACTGATCCTTGTGGGGCCCCACTGCTTATTTCCCTCCATTGTGAGAACTGTCCATTGATTCCTACTCTTTGCTTCCTGTCATTTAGCCAGTTTTTAATTCATAAGAGAACCTGTCCTCTTATCCCATGACTGCTAAGTTTACTGCGAGGCTTTGATGAGGTACCTTGTCAAAAAGCCTTTTGAAAGTCCAGGTATATAATGTCTACATGCTTGTTCACTTTCTCAAAGAACTCCAAAAGGTTGGTGAGGCAGGTCTTCCCTTTGCAGAAGGTAATGGGTGCTATGGCTGTAGATGCTGAACTTGCTGAGAAAGTTCATGCTGTCATCAGTGTAAGGACAATCCGTTCAGTAGAGCTTGGGAGAAGTTCCTGGATACAAACATACTGGAGTATTCTCTGGTTTAAATTTTTTCTTTTGTCCTTCCTCTTCCATGCAGGGCTGCATTGTGGCATTACAGATTCTAAAATTACATTAGTCACTAAGGTAGAATAGTAAAAGCAGCACCTGAATCTTTAATGAAATGCCCTCAGGGGCCAACAATATGCCAGCCTTCAACACTTGGTTTCTGTCAGTTAAAGCCGGGGAGGCAGGGCCCTTTCCAGGGCTATTTTGGGCTCCCAGTCCAACCCTGTTCTCCTCTCTTTTGCCCTGGTCACTCCTCCCTTGAAGTAGGCAGCGATGTGTCCACTCCTAAAGAAACCGACTCTGGACCCAGGAAAAGTGAACAACTACTTTGTTGTTGTTGTTCAGTCGCACAGTCGAGTCTGACTCTTCGCGACCGCATGGACCACATCATGACAGGCCCTCCTGTCCTCCACTGCTCCCCGGAGTTTGCTCAACTTCATGTTCGTTGCATCAATAACACTGTCTAACCATTTCATCCTTTGCCATCCCCTTCTTCTTTTACCTTCAATCTTTCCCAGCATCAGGGTCTTCTCCAGTGCGCTCCAGTAGCCAAAGTATTTGAGCTTCAGTTTCAGTATCTGGCCTTCCAGGGAACAGTCAGGTTTGATTTCCTTTAGGATTGACTGATTTGATCTCCTTGCAGTCCAAGGGACTCTCAAGAGTCTTCTCCAGCACCATAATTCAAATGCATCTATTCTTCAATGCTTGGCCTTCCTTATGGCCCAACTCTCGCAGCCATACATTACTATTGGGAATACCATTGCTTTGACTATATGGTCTTTTGTTGGCAACATGATGTCTCTACTTTTTATTATGCTGTCTAGGTTTGCCATAGCTTTCCTCCCAAGGAGCAGACATCTTTTAATTTCATGGCTGCAGTCTCCATCTGCAGTGATCTTTGGACAATGTGAAGCCTGTCACTGCTTCTATGCCTTCCCCTTATATTTGCCAAGGAGTGATGGGGCCGGATGCCATGATCTTAGTTTTTTTGATGTTAAGTTTCAAGCCAACTTTTGTGCTCTTCTCTTTCTCCCTCAGAAAGAGGCTCTTTAGGTCCTCTTCATTTTCTGCCATTAGAGTGGTATCGTCTGCATATCTGAAGTTGTTGATGTTTTTCCTGGCAATCTTAATTCTGACTTGTGATTCATCTTTTTCCTATACTAAACCAATCAGTTGTTCCATGTCTTGTTCTAACTTTCGCTTCTTGACCCTTATACAGGTTTCTCAGAAGACATGTGAGGTGTTCTGGTACTCCAATCTCTTTAAAGACTTGCCACAGTTTGTTGTGATCCATGCAGTCAAAGGCTTTAGTGTAGTCAATGAAGCAAAAGTAGATGTTTTTCTGGTACTCCCTTGATTTCTCCATAATCCAGCAAATGTTGGCAATTTCCTCTACCTCTTAGAAACCCAGTTTGTACTTCTGGTAGTTCTCTATCCATATACTGCTGAAGCCTAGCTTGTAGGATCTTGAGCATGACCTTGCTAGCGTGTGAAATGAGTGCAATTGTATGATAGCTTGAACATTCCTTGGCATTGCCCTTTTTTGGGATTGGAATGTAAACTGTCCTTTTCCAATCCTGTGGGCCACTGTTGCATTTTCCAAATTTGCTGGCATATGGAGTGCAGCACCTGAACAGCATCATCTTTTAGGACTTTGAATAGCTCAGCTGGGATACTGTACCATTCTTGAACAAGGTTCTTAAATGAATGGTGGCTGGCCAGTTTCAGAGATTTCTGAATGAAGTGAATAGTTTGAATTCATTTCAATCTGATTTCAGGCCTGAGTCATGGGAGTGAAACAGCCTTGGTCATCCTACTGGGTGACATGCACTGGGAGATGGACAGGGGGAGAATGAACCTGCTAATTCCCCTGGACCTCTCAGTGGCTCTCAATACCATCAACCATGGTATCCTTCTGAATCACCTTTCAGGATTGGGAGGCACTGTTCTGCAATACCAAGTCACTTTCTGTTTTTCCCCTGGGGCCTGGACTCAACAGCATTAGCAGTGGGAGCGGGCTGGGGAAAGATTTCCTCCCTGGGCACTGTGGGGTCATCTATCCAGTACTGCACTGCTGGATCTCCAGTCTACCCATGTGAATTTTTCTCTGCACCCCACTTCCCTCTAGCCCATGGGGCCTTGCAATGAGGATACACCAACTCAGAGCTTACCAACTGCTGTCCTTCATAAAGTATAGCTCTGGAACCTGGCATTACATTTTATAGCACACATGGAGTGGCCCAGCAAAGTGACATGTCAGATCCAGGCCTCATAACAAATGAGTTCCACACTTCTGTCTAAGATCTACATGCTAGGTAGGATTTGAAAACACCCAATGTGATGTTCTTTACTGCAAATCCATGGATCAAGGGCCAACATGGTGTAGTGGTTAGAATGTCAGACGAAGATCTAGGAAATCCATGTTCAAATCCCCACTCTACCATGGAAGCTTGCTGGGTGATCTTGGACCGGTCACACATATTCATCCAAACCAACCTCACAGGGTTGTTGTGATGATAAAATGGAGGAGAGGAGAATGACGTAAGCCACTTTGGGTCCCTGTTGTGGAGAACAGCAGGAAATATGCAAACAAATGAAAAAGGATGCTATAATTAATGAAATCAAAACCCGCTGAGAGGTCCCAGAGAACCAATAAGGTCTGTCTCTGTGATCAACCAGTTCAATCAGAGCAGGTCCCTGTATTGAACCCACCATGAAACTGAATATGTATCTAGGGATGCATGGAATCCAGAGTCTATTTACTCTGGAAAATTCAGAACCATGTCCTGCTCTCCTGTTATGTAGCTTAATTTAGTTTTGAGAGCCAGCATGGTATAGTGGTTAAAGTGTTGGACTAGAATCTGGGAGACCCAGCATCAGATCTCGACTCTGCCATGGAAGGTTGCTGGGTGACCTTGGGCCAGTCCCACATTTTCAGCCTAACGAACTTCACAGGGTTGTGGTGATGAGCGGAGAATGACGTGAACCACTCTGGGTCCCCTTCGGGAAGAAAGGCGGGATATGATAAAGTAAATATATAAATAAATAAGTTTGAAAATATAACACTTTCCCTCTGAGGTCTGATGACTTCAGGACAAACCGTCATCATGAAGATGCGTCTATGATAACGGAAGACAGATAATGTACTCTATCTGCACATGTTCAGATCCTGCAGCTGAGGCAGCATTCGGCTTGCCCCTGACTTTGTGAGGTAATTCATCACTCTAGCCCTATGACATCTGGATAGCTGCCAGTAAGATTCCAGATGCATTTTAAAGAGAATCACCTGGGATGAGACCAACATATCTGCTTCTCACGTGAACTTTCAGACCATGCATTTAGATCATCAGCATGTTCTCAGCTCCACAATCCAACCATGCAGCAAGTGATATTTGCAAAGGAAAGAAGCAGATTTTTTTTTATGGGGGCCCAGCAATGCCCGATTTGTATGAGGCATAGTAAAGGCCTGGTACTTAAAGGCCTAGTACTGAGACTTCCCCCAGCCTTGTTAAACTGGTACACTTGATTGAAATGACTCGGTTCTTACGCTGATTTTGGCGGCTGCATTGTTTCTAGTGCCGATCTTTTAAATCTTTCAAAACAACGGTGCTGGTGACAGGCCATGGGGCAAGGCCACCCTACACCCAGTCCACCAAAGCCCATGGGGCATTTCCATCCATTTATGATAATAAAGGTTAAGGGCCTGTTCAGACATATACGAATTGCTCAGTATGAAGGAACTAAATTCTGATCTAACCTGTCTGTGGGTTCATTTACTTATTGATTGATTTGCAGTCTGCCTTTCTCATTAAAACTTGAGGCTAACTACAACCTCTGATTCACGATGGCCATTTTATGAGCATGGCAGCCTATTGGCAGCTACTCCATGCCATAAGGCCCAAGGTGGCTGCAGTACCACCCACGTCCTATCTGTGAATATAACACCCCAGTCCGGACATTCATTTCCCCTCAAGCACTTTTCAGTGCTATATGTTCACAAATTGAGTTGCCAGTCCTCATGTGTTGAGCAGTCAAGTGAAAGCATGATTCTCTGAACCAGCTCTAACACTGTGGTCCCGATCTGAATGGGCTTAAACAGGAGTAGATCTGCAGAGCATTGCCTGGTAAGCCACCAATGGGAATGGTCAAGTCCTGTACAAATGTTCAAAATTATTCCATATGGAAGGAGCCTAAAACTGATGTCCTGGTTTAATCTTACAAAAGTTTATCCTTTTGAACTGATACAATGAGCTGTATGGAGCCCCGGGCTGATATAGGAAATGACTCCCATTTTCACCTCCAACGGGGAAAAAATCCTATTAACTCTTCACTTTTTTGACTGAATATGAAAAATAAAAACTCTCTTTTAAATATTGACCACCAACTCAGAATAGCATTTTTATTCTACATTATTCTCAAATTCAAATGGAAAGGAGAAAAGTGAAAGTACAGTATTTTAAGAAAGGGAAAATTCTGATGAATGAAAAAGGGCAGTTTCATCCCTCAACGTTTAAAAGCAAAGACATGGCTCAAAGATTCACCAGACTCCAGAAGTCATTGCTCGAGGCACACATTCTGTACTCAAGCAAAGAGCATATACCACCATGAACACCATACTTACAAAAGGATGGCTCCATATATGCTTAGTGATGCTTTTCTCCAGTGAAGTCTCATCTCAGAGCTGCACCGGTCTTCATGTACAGCTAACCACCACCACCAAGAACAGCCTGGGACTACTGAAGAGCAAAATGAGAACAAACCTTCCTCTGCAGTGCCTAAGTGACATGAGAGACTTCACCACCACCCAAGAAATTCTCAAGGAGATCCAAACGTCCCTAGAAGAGAATCCAAAGGTGGCCATTCGTGAAATCTTCCAACAGATCATCCACACCTTCAACCAAAACCTGACAAAAACGGCTTGGGATGAGAATTCCATGGCATCATTCCAGTCCAGACTTCACCAGCAAATTCAGCATCTGGGAACATGCTTGAGAGCAGAGATGGAGAATGACATCCTGTCTCCAAGAGGTCAGAACATCCAGCTCACCAGGCTGAGAGTGAAAAGATACTTCCGAAGAATTGACAACTTCCTGAATGAGAAGCAGCACAGTCTGTGTGCCTGGGAAATTGTCCAGATCGAAGTCAAGCAATGTCTGCTGCTGGTGGACCAACTCACAAATAGGATCCTAAACTGAAGGTACTTCGATATATTTTTTAAAAAATGTGCTTTGAACTGAAGAGAAATTAGCTAACCGCATAGGCACCAATTAAAGACTTTTTTGCCATCAAGTAACAGCTGACTTATGGCAACCCTATAGGGTTTTCAAGGCAAGTGATGTTCTGAGGTGGTTTGCCATTGCCTGGCTCCATGTCATGACCCTGGTATTCCTTGGTAGTCTCCCTTTCAGATACTGACCACGGCTAACCTTGCTTAGCATGCAACATCTGATGAGATCAGGCTAGCCTGGGCTATAGCTTCCCCCCCAGAATTTTTCATCATCATTAACATCCCTCAGATTTCATCAGATCTTTCTTCTGACCCAAATGAGGAGATTCATATCAAGCTTAGTGTTAAATCAATCTCAGCTATTACCAGTGCTCCCTCCAAGTGGTGGAGACTTGTGAGCAAAAATTCTATTTTGTGAGCTTACTGGCATTAAAGTTGTGAGTGAGCGATTTGGCTGCTGCATAAATTAGTTTGTTCCAGAGCCATCCTTCCTGGGCTAAGAGAAAAATGTGTGAGCCAGAGGCTAAAAAAACTGTAAGCTAGCTCACACTATTTCAGTTTAGAGAGAACACTGGCTATTACTAATTTTGTCTGCTGCAGTGCTGTTTACTTCACCAACTCCCAGCTCACAGTCAGTGCTTAGGGCGCACAGGTACTATCCAAGTATCCATGTTAGTACAATATAGTATTTCATATAAATCACTAATACATTTTTACCAAACCTGTAATTCTGATTATGTAAGTAAAAAAGCTTTGTGAAATAATATAGTGCCATTATTTTTACACAAAGTCTAACAAAACCTTTAGGATTTTTCTCATTCAGTGGGTCGGATCAAGACTAAAATGGCAATTTCTACCAATTCCTCCTTCTATCTTTGCTAATTCACTTGCTGCCCTCAGCCTGCCTCAGTGGGGAGGGCAAGATATAAATGAAACAAACAAACAAATAACCCCACAAATCTTGGCTTTAAAAAAACCCGTATTTTTAGACTTATAGCCAGCCTCCCCCCTGATTCACAAGGTTTGGGGTGGCTGTAAGGTGCTACTGGCTTCAAATCTAGCTGTTCTACTGCAGATCGACATGGCTGCCCCCTGAAACTTTGTTTTATTAAGAATATAATCCACACTGATTGACTATATAGATCTGTTGTGCTGTAATCAGCATATCATACTCAATGTTCCCTCTAAGCTGTGGCATCTTGTGACCAAAAATCCTACTCTGTGAGCCACTGGCATTAAAGTTGTGAGCTAGTGATTCGGCTGCTGCATCAATTAGTCTGCTCTGGAGGCATCCTTCCTGAGCTGAGACAAAAATGTGTGAGCTGGAGGCTAAAAAACTGTGAGCTAGCTCACACTAACTCAGCTTGGAGGGAACACTGATCATACTTTTAATCCATACCCGAAATCTATTCCAGTGAGAAAGGCAGACTAGTAATGGCAATAAATAAAATAAGTAACTAATTGAAATAATGACTGAAAAGAAAAAAAAAACTATTTCAAAGTGAATATGGAATTTTAACCACTTCTCTTTTTCCTTCCAGTCAAAATCAGTTGCTTGAAAACACAGTTGAACAGAGCACCCAGGCCATTCCCTTTTCGTTTCCTTCTGCTACCTATTTCTAGAAAGCAAAATGTTTCCTGCTGTTTTTATATTAGTTTCCAGATTGCTTCACTGAACTACAGGTTGTTAAGATGCAGTTTTTAACTATGCGTTATGACAATGAAGTCTTCCATAGAAGATAAAAGCACAAGAGGAGAGAAGAAAACATATTTAAGAGACCTCAAGGCAGGGGTAAAGCCAGAAGATTCTCCAAAACATTTTTCTCTACCTTCTGCAATTCTCAAGTTTCTTTGGATGGACGTTCTCTGCACTGATTCCAGCAAGAACTTTATCCGCCACTGTCCACTTACTGATGCAATAGTGAAAACATTTAGCCTCATTACACTTTGGGTTTACTAAAAACAGTGCTAGAATCATGTGAACCAGATGAAAAATGAGAGTTCAGGACAGTATGACATTCCTTTGAAGTTTAATAAGGGGTTCTGGATTATTATTTTTTTAGTCAGTAATGGTGAAAACCAGCTAGCCTATCACCACTGATGAAATGTTTAGATGCAGGAAATTATTGGCCATATTATAGTTTGCCCTCTTGATTCACATAGGATGATGCAACAACCTACCAGATGTGCCCTACATACCCTGGAATCCACTGCCTCCTGTTTTGTGACAAAAGTACAGCTCATCCATGAAAGAAAATGAGTCTAAGAAAGTTTCCTCAAAATGTAGAAGGGCTTTAGATGTATCATTTTACATATTCTA
Source organism: Lepidodactylus listeri (assembly GCA_029233225.1). NCBI lineage: Eukaryota > Metazoa > Chordata > Lepidosauria > Squamata > Gekkonidae > Lepidodactylus > Lepidodactylus listeri. Next base: position 112,585,568 of record JARCFY010000004.1, on the reverse strand, counting down.
CATGGGAAAGACTTGATGAAAATACAAGTTTCCAATTTATTATAGCCAAAAAATTGTGTAGTAACACAAAGTCTAATGGGAATGATTGAGAGTTATGCCAATCAAAAATCAAAATATTATAAAGTAAGTGCAAGCAGTTTGTCAGGACAAATTATTTTCATACGCTGCCTGAATTTAAATGTTTGGTATAGTTTTGTGCCATTTAAAATATTTATTCTAGAATATTACTAAGAAGATGTATTTATATTTGGCAATTGTATTTGGCATATGACTGGTTGATGTGCATTTTTATTTATTATATTTATTTTATTATTGTTGTAGTATTTTTATTTATAAAAAACTTTATCCTTGTAAAATAAAATTAATTTTATATAAATAAAATTTATTTTGTGTTTTAAAAAGTGAAGCTCCTGAAAAGTCTTGGATTGTGGACCCCTATTCTGATAAACTTCTCTTAGCCTCATGATCACCCTCGGCATGGAATTTAAACTTCCTTGCAGCTTCAAAAAGTGGGAAATGCTTATTCCAAATATCAAATGTAGACTGTGGTCATGAATCAACAGCCAGATTCAAAAAGCAAGTCTTTTTACCATTTTTGCTGATTTTCTGAGACTTAGGAGAAAAAGCACAAAGAATGCAGACCACATCTTTTCCAGGTACATCACTATATGCCCTTTTGACCTGTAAATAATAGTTCACATGCAGAATTTAAAAAAAAATTAACAGCATACTACTGAAAATATAAAAATTGATCCAACAAAAAATCATGGAATCATAGAATTATATAATTGGAAGGTGCCTCCAGAGTCATCTAGTCCAACCCCCTGCACAATGCAGGAAATTCACAAATACTTCCCCTCCACATCTTCACATTCACAAACTATTGGAAAAATGTCTTAATGTGTGCACAATTTAAAAGATGAAATTAAACACACACACACACAAACACACCAAGGAGGTGGGAGTTCCCTTGCTCTTAAGTCCCACAGCATCTCCATTAAAACTTTCTGAATACAAAACAACTTCCCAAGGATAAAAATCACAAAAACAGAAAGTTATTCCGCGTTTGGGAAGCAGCAGAAAACCTGTTCCTTCCATTCACTCTTTCAAAGCTGTGGGCTAAACAAAATGTTCTTTGCTAGCCATCTAAAAATGATGGGGGGCGGGGTTGAAAACTGTCCTGGGGTGATAACACAAATTCCAGGCAACCCTCTAGAAAACACCTAATTTCCCCTCCCATGTGTTTGGTCTCATGGAGAGTCAGATTCCTGTATTTATTTATTTAAAATCCCTTTCTCCAAAAAAAGATGGTATACTTTGGATCGGATGGGAGTCATTATTCACTGAAGCTTAACTTGTGGGTGGGGGCAGAGCCCATTTCATCAGAAGCATGAAGGGATGGACCAAAGCATCGGAAGAGCCCAATGTTGCAAAGGGGCTGCAGGCTGGCATGCACCTACCCCAATACTACTGTGATTCAGTGTGAGAATGTCCCAATAGATATAATCCACAACAGGTCTCCTTAAGCAATAAGTCCTTTATTTGTAGAAAAGATCATTGTAGTCAAACACTTTTCCTGTTAGTAATGCTGTGCTTAGGGATTACATGTATTGATATACTGGATATGAAATATGGTTTAAGAGCTGTCTACCAATCACTAGACAGGATTTCAGGCGCTCAAATATACTGGCCTGAAGTTCTCGTAGAAAACGTGGGAAAAGGAGTTCTCAGAAAATAACGATGTTGAACATTTCTAAAAGCTAAGTTTCCAAGACATGAAAATAAGGAATACATAACACCGGTGAGTTTGGCTCACACAGAATAGGAGGCACTCCTGTTCAAGGACAGGACACAAGAATAACACCAGGGAAGGAAGTAATTGAGTCAGGGCATGCGCAAGTGAACTCCCAGGCGGGACCTGTCACCAAACTTCGGGGGAAAAGCATATGCAAGCCTGTGACCTTTTCAGAGACCATGTAAATACACCTTGAAAGAGTCATACAGTTATTGGAACGAAATCATGGCAGTTAACTGACATTCAGTCACAAAATAAAAATGAGGCCAGTGATCGTTTGACTTCAAGGCTTGAGTGTAGATTCATTTTCAAGAAAAGGGCTTGTTCAGTGGGGAGCCCTGAAGGGCAACACAACTGTCTCGTTACGAAAGAAACAGAGGTTGAACAAATCCTACCCATTAAGAAAGAAGCAGAGGATAAGGGCAGGGACACGAACACAGGAAGAGGAATTCCCCCTTCCCTCTTATCACAACCCCCTGGCCCCAGACTTTCGCTCTGCTATGAGGTACAGCAACCTCAAATCCAGGCATGACTTGCATGACCTAGGGGCCTCGCAAGGCCATCTTTTTGCTGATATGCCAGGGAACAGTGGTTGCTTCCAACCTGTTGCAATGGCCGGGGGGGGGAGCGAAATCACCAATTCCAGAACATGGAGGTGGTGGGGATTCCCTCTCTCTATCACTTGGCTAAGCTGGCATCTGCAGAAAGCCATCCAATACCGTTTTATGGGATACTCCTGTTAACCCCAGCAGCCATCTCACTGGGCGTCTGCCGACTGAAACTCCTTCGTGCAACCCTCCTGGTAGGTAAGGAGGAGGACTGCTTGCCTGCACCTCCCGAAGGCATTTGCAATGCCAAAAAGCCCACCAAGGACACCTCCTGAATGGTAGAAGGACGGCGCTTCCACAGGGCTAATGAAATCGGGCTCCAAAGGGAAATGGCCTCGGTTCTCCCCCACTTCTCAATTCCAAACAGACTCTAAAGATAAAAGTTGTTTGCAGCCTTACTGGAACCCAATCAAATCGCCAAACCAGGCAAAACCACGGAATACCTTTCATTAGGACCAGTGTAAGGCTGCACAGCATTCTTATGGACTTTACAGCTGATTTCTCAGAGCAGTGAATGAACTATGATGCCAGTTATGTGAGACATGAAAGTGCACTGGGTAACCAGTGGGAAGATGGGAACAGACACCTACACTATAGGGTCAGAGCACCATTTTCTGAGGTTGCCACCTCCAGGCATGAGGTTAACACAGAGAACAAACACATTCTTACACACAAAGCCATGAGGTTACAGGTTTGTACTAGCAACTCCACATAGGTATGCACTCCAGGCACGTACACAGGCTTATGCCTCCTCCTGCGAGATCTCATTTACATTTACTACATTAAAGGACTTCCCACCTGGGTGCGAAGACAGCAGGGTGCTTCCTGAGAATTGCCAGATGCAGCTGACGTCAGCATCCTGCCCTGACCATCAGGTAGATCTGAATATTGATCACTCCTATAGCACCCCCTTAGGGGATAGAGCTAGAGAATGGACCATCTATAGGCTCTCTTGAGATGGCATCATATCATGCCATCCTCCCAGGTACCACCTCCCAATAAAAGCTGCTCCCCAAGAATCACAAGTTAGTCTAGTTCCAGTTCCTGTCCCTTGCCTGATCTTCCTTCCTCCCTCACAGACCCTTGGGTGCACCACTGGGGTCTGCCACGTGACTTTCTGCTGGTCCAGAACCACAATCCTTTGTCCTCTTCCCAAAGACTCCTCCCCCTCGTTTTCCAGATGGATTCCACTGATTCATATAGAGGTAAAAATCGCCCTCGATGGAAACTATCAAATATCCTGCTCATGCAAACGTCTCTGTATTTCTTACCTATTTTCCTAGTTCTATATAACTGTGTGAATGATAGTGCAACATTGTAACATTGTTTATAAATCTTTTATTATACTTCTAGTAAACAATTTATCTTTTATACTTTAACCTGAGTCTGTGTCAGTCCTTGAGAAGCCTCGGTTTAGCGCCGCCTCTGTATACATTAGCGAGATCCCGTACAGCCAGCTGCATATTGTTAAGAGCTAATATTCCCCAAATATTAATAAATAAAAGATCAGTCAGGCTAACACCAACCAGACATAAAACAGCATCTAAGCTTTCATGTTCACTAGAACTCTTCACCAGAATGGATTTTAAGGCCTTTCTTGGCCTTTGTTGTTGCTGTAACTGCTGACCTTTGTAATTTTAATAGAGAGAGAGAGAGAGAGACCATTTGTTTGTTCTTGCTTGCAGTGACTAGGGTGCAACCTGACATCAGTGGCACCACGGTATATCTTCTTGGTCACCACTGAAGATTCTGGAGAGGAACCAACTACAGAGATGGAAGAACTGTGATGCCCTTCTTATGCACCTAGATTTTCCTGAGAGCAAATGGAAGAAGTCTGCAGTTGCTTTAATTCGGTGCAGAACTAGAAGCTGCAATGGTACAGGTCCAAAGCTTTGGAATCTGCCAGCTCACTGGTGGACATTTCGTTGTGCTCTGATTGGTACCTTTTTAGGATTCAGGACCCAATCAGTACAAGCCCAGGATTTGGGTTTTGATAGGATCCTGCAATCACCCTGTAGTAGGAGTGTGGCACCTGAATAAGCTTACCTAAAATGGGTCTGATGATGGACGACTGATTTAGATGAGGTGGCAATCTGGACACAGATCTAACAATAATACCTAGGAGGAGATGGGCAAATGTTCCTTCCTTGGTTTGGTCAACCCAGATAAGCCCAGCAGAACAAAGTTAGGCAAGGAGGGCCACTTCTGCAAGTGCAACAGAACCTATGGCAATCCACACAAGCTTAAGAGATCCACAAGCCTGTCAGATCTGACACTGACAAAGAGACAAACATACATTAAAATCACTTCCCCTAGGAAGACCTCAGCACTCTGCAAACCATCACTGCCTCAGAGGAGGAACCTTAGATGCTGCAGCTGCCCTTCATCGCTGGCTCTCCTGTTCCTTCCTCCCACCCCTGCAAAGAAGCGTGTCACACACCACACCAGCTTGTGAGACCATTAACTGCTGTCATTTGACAATCTCAAATAAAACACAGTTTGGGGGGGGGGGGTTGGGTTTATTCCACTTTAGGATAACCAGCTTTGCAGGGAGATCCTGCTAAAAATGGTATTGGGTGTGTGTGTAGAGTTGCTATACCTGAACACCCTGATCCATGCACCCTGGAGCTGCATTTGAGTGACACAAGAGCATTTGTAAGGAAATTTACTGGTTTTCATTTCTAATCATTACCATGCAAGAGGATCCTTCTGTCCCACCCATGTGGTTACACAATTTTCAGATATCTTATTGGAATCTTTCGTGGAAAACAGCTCCTTTGAGGTGACTGGTGAAAGGCACCTCAGTGGTAATAAACAAAACTAACAACAGGAGCCCCCAAACTGGACATAACACACAGAGACAACATGTAACACTTTCACATGTCAGTATTGAATGCTGAATAAATCAGTTATTTGAGTCAATTCTAATTTTTTAATAACTTAATTGGGGGGGGAAATCAACATGAGCAGTCTATAACAAAACTGACAATATTTGGTTGTTCAAAACGGTTAAAAGGGGAAAGTGGTTCCAACTTAATATGGAATGCTAACCACTTCTCTATTTTCTTTCAGCTATGTCTACTGGTGGTGATGCAATGAAAACAGCTGAAAGAAAGTGCAACTTGGACAGAGCTCTGAAATCATTTGTCTTTCTTTTGTTTCCTCCTGTGACATCTTTCTAGGAAGTAAAATTTGCCGAAGCCTACGTCATCTGTTGACTGAGTATTTCACTAAATCACGATGTGTTTTCAGTTATGCAGTGCCACAATGAAGTTTTAAAATGAAAATGAGGGAACAAGAGAAAAAAGAAAACATCTTTGAGAGACTGACCAGATTGCCTATGATTCTTCAGTAGTTTTCTCCACTTTCTGTAACTCCTCTCAAATTCTTTACATGTATATTCCTTGCATGGATTACAGTATGAACTTTCTCAGGAAGTGTGTACCTCAAAACATAGGCTACAATCCTAATGCATAGGACTGCACACATAAAGTACACTGCTCAACCATTCATAAAGTACATTGTTCAACCATTCATACCCTTAATTTTTGCATCTTATCAATAACATTGGTTCCAGAATACTCTAAGGATCTCCTGTCCTTTGATAACAGGACTAGATAACATTCATTCATTCACATTATTGATAGTTCCCTTTCTCACTGAGACTCAAGGCAGATTATACAGAGTGAGTCAATACAATCAACAGGATGAGACATCTAATAAACAATGTAATGTAGCTAAAACTGCAGAAATTAGAAAAAAGCTGAAATCTGAACAATGCATAAGTATTAACCATGACATGTTAAACAAATACTGTGAACTGAGAACAAGATAATGCATACAGCAGGACATCATACATAGCATACACACTAGTAAAGTTCGCAGAACTATTCCTTTCTGAGAAACATCTCCTGAACGATTCCATTATCATATAGCCCTATCACCTTCATTAAAAATGTCCTCCTGAACAATTCTGTTTTACATGCCAGAAGAGTGGTTGTGACAAATGTGAACAAATGAAGACTGATAATTCAGGAAACATTGGAAGCTTAGCACTGGCTCCTCAGTGAAAAAGTCAGTAGATTCCTTTAGCTCAGTTGAGCTTCACTACGGTACCACTACTGAGCAATAGCTGCTGAACAACTATTGGTCTTTCCTTGCTACAGATGCAGGACAATATGTTCCAGATCAGTGGCTTTCAGCCTTTCATATCTTACATCCCACCAATCACTCTCTCAAAGGACCTGAGTCCCACCATGACAAAAACAAGAATCTCATTTTTCCCAAGAAGGACACTGATATATTTGCAGGCATTTCTACTGCCATCACCAGTGGATAATCTGTCGCAGATAAGGTCAGTAGAAGATGGCAAGTGACGCCTGTAAATTGGCATGGGGACTGAGGGAGATCAAATTCTCAGCAACTTTTATGAAAACCCTGTGTCACTCTTAGACTATTTCTGTATCCCAGAGATTCCTTTATCTCTGTTTCAGCCACTTAAGGGAATTATCATACAGTATAGTGAGCACTTGAACAAATTGCACTCACCCACAGGCCCCAGCCACCACCTAATGCTCCTGGGAGACACCTAGCCTTCCTGATTTGAAGCAGGGAAGTGTTTGGCCTCCCAGCTGGGACCCAATGAGCAGGGCAAGTGAGGGCCAAACTAAATGTGGCAGTGTCCTTGTGGCTGCCACAAGGACACCACCACCACTTTAGAGATTTTTGAAAAGCCACAAGGATCCAATGCTGATCAGGGCAGTAGTGTGGTACTCCTTCCCCCTCCTATGTCTTTTCAATGCCAAAATAGCCAAGGGTGTGTGTATGGGGGGGAACAAACTGTATGCCCCCCCCCAAAAAAATCTGTCCTTTTGGTGTAGTGGTTAAGAGCACGGACTCTAATCTGGGAGAACCAGATGTGATTCCCCATTCCTCGTCATGCAACTGCTGGTATGACCTTGGGACAATAATAAGTTCTTTCAGAGCTGTTCTCTCAAGGGCAGTTCTCGAGAGAGCTTTCTCAGCCCCACCTACCTCACAGGGTGTCTGTTGTGGGGAAGGGAAGGAAAAGGAGATTGTAAACCGCTCTGAGACTCCTTTGGGTAGTGAAGGGCATGGTATAAATCCAATCTCCTCCTCCTCCTCCTTCTCTCAGCAGCCCTGCATTCCCAGCTAGTTGTAGTTTCTAAACCTTTTAAAGAAAAATGTACACTAGCATGCTATGATGTTGTGAATTACAGTGGCCAGATTTCCTGACCAAGAGATAGTACAGAAGGGGCAGCAACCCAGTAAGTTACTTCTTCCCTCTTCATTTGTTTTAGAAAGCTTTATGTTACATCCACACATGCAGCTGCTGATCAACAAGTGTTGGGCAAATAATGATGCAATCTGAAGCAGAGTGACATCTTTCTGAATCCACTAAAGTGAATGAACTGAGATGGGTGTAACTAATGCTTCCTCTAAGCTGCAGAGTCTTGTGCCATTAAAGTTGTGAGTGAGCAATTTGGCTACTGCATAAATTAGTTTGCTCTGAGCCATCCTTCCTGCGCTAAGACAAAAAATGTGTGAGCCAGAGGCTAAAAAACTGAACTAGCTCACACTAACTCAGTTTAGAGGAAGCATTGGGTGTAACTTGGTTTAGGATTGCCCGGTGAAGACTTCCAGTTTTGGTGCTCACTGGGTGAGTACACTTTCATTGGAGCTCCAATGATAGTGGCGCATGCCCATGGCAGGTGGAAGGGGTACCGGCTGGACCCAATCCCCCTTGAGCCCTTGTAGGGGGCTCTCAGCTTGGGGCGCAGGAGGTGCCTCTCCCAAGGTGAATGCTGAGGAACTGAGGCTCCTCTTTGTCCTGATAGGTCCCGCTGCTGTGCGACCAGAAATGGCAACAGAGACACACACCGGGAGCATTTCTCTTACCTGGTGGAAGATGTCTGATGAAGCGTGAGTCTTTCATATGTTAATCCAGAGGGCCAGATAAGCGTTTAGCCCCCAATCCTCAACTTTAAAGCGGTGTGGGGGGGAGTTAACTCCACCCCATAAAGATAAGAACTCTTTAAAATTCATCAGAGAGGAGGAGGGGTGCAACCAAAGCATTCTCAGCTGAAATGGGAGCCAGATAAGCCTAAAGCGCTTACTCTAATTGGCTCCAAAGACTTTTGAAGAACTTTCCCCAAACGTAAACAACCTGTCTCTGACTACGAAAATCATGGCGCCTAAAGTCAGACCCTCTCCAGGAACTGCGAGCTCAAATACGTCATCATCTATAGCAGAAGCAACCATAGACTTTCCAAATATGTTAAATGCTGCATTGCGCCCTCCACTGGACCAGATGACAACTCTTAACACAAAATTTGATACTCTTCAAAAACGGCTGGAAGAAACCAATCTGAGATCAGAGGAAACTGCCATATCAGTTAAAAAAGTGGATGCCAAGACTAAAAAACTTAAGCAGTGACTGGAGGCAGTGGGAAAAAAGAGAACCTTGGATGAACATCAATTGCTACAACTGCAAATGGAAAGATCAGCTTATGAACTGAGATTTCAGGGAGTCCCAGAATGCAATGGAGAAGATCTGAAGAAGCTTTTAAGCGATGTCTTGGCACTGGTTGCAGATACTACAGCGGATATGGATATGGTTTATCGGACCTATCCTGATTACATCAAAAAACACAATCTGCCCGGAGAGGTTTTTGTGAGATTCTCCAAAAGATCAAGCAGAGATCAAGTACTTAAAGCGACTAATGGGACTACCCTAAAAATTGAAGGTACAGACATGGCAGTCTTAGAAAACATTCCATTTGAAATCAGGAAAAAGAGGAAACAATACAAAAATCCGACAACCTTTCTATAGAAAAATTCCTACAAATGGCTTTTTCCTAAAGGGCTCACTTTTAAATTTAAGGACAAAAAAAAGAAAGAGTGGACTCTGTTACAAAAGCCACAGCCTTCTTGGAGCAGTGTCAAACAGACAAACCGAAAGGAACAGCACAGGACAACAAGACATCAGATCACAGCGACTATGATTTGGGAAGACATGGAGACACATTGAGCAGCTCCTCTGAGGAGGACTCTGAATCTGAGTTAGGAGCTCCTGCCCCTAAATTACTTAAAGTCAGATGGGACTTTGATAAAAATAAGCCTACCTGGAAGAAACCGAAAAAATAAGAAACATGAACCCAGTTATACGTTCGGAACCATGAATTGCCTGACGTACCTATTTCAGCCTTTAAAAAATTCTTCTGTATTACTAAATAGTATATAAACATAACTCTTATGCTTCATCTTACTAAAATGTATTGTAAGTGAAATCTCAACCAAGTTATGTAACATTGAAAATGACCCCTGCCACTTGGGCTTTTAGTGGCCTTCTTTTCTTTCTCCCATAGTTTGTAGTTCCCCCTTCCTATTTTCTGTTGTAGTTTTATAGAAAAGCAATAAAAAATTATTTAAAAAATAGGATTGCCCAGTGAAGTGCATACATGCATTCATGAACCAGCCAGTGTGGCTGCATCACTGGGATGAAATATTCCTTGGGAAGGGACACAGAGACTTGGCGGTGCTGAGGGACTAGATTACATCCTCCTTGAGATTTCAGGGAAAGAATATTTGCCCCACAAGAAGTGGACAAACAGAGGTACTATAATCCCTTGGCACAGGGGTCCATCTTGGCTGATTACATCTGGAGGAAGAAACTCTCACACCTGAACTATATCTAATGGCCACATGGAGGAGGCGAAGGGATGGCTGCCTAGACAAGGACTCCAAAGCATTTAGAACTCTGGAACTTTCAAGGGTAAAGAGCCTGCCTTAGCATAAGATCACCTAGTACATGTACAGTGTGAGGAGGAAAGGAATTGCATGTTTATACCTTTCTTTTGTATTCCTCGCTCAGTTCGTTGATGTGCTGCGAGCATGTGTGTGGACATTTTACTTTTAATAAATTCTTTACTATTTTGAGTGCTCATAATTGTTCTTTATACCAGAGGCCTCAACCATTCAAACACACTATTGAATACAGGTGCCAGGCGAAGGGAGGTGGTGAAGTGCAAAATTGCCAGTTCCATGGGAATGTGGAAGTGCAGCAAGCTGTCCCCATGGTAACCAGTCACTGGGCAGTGGGAGACACAGGTCCTGGGCAGAGCCTTAGAATGGCAGCATGGGAACAGAAGCTGGGAGCACTGGACTTCCCAGCAAGTAATTGCTAAAATGGTGGCAGTGAAACCCAAAAAAGGAGCAAAAACCCCTCAGAGGGTTGGGTAGACTGGGAGAGTAATGCATTGCTTGGTGGAGACCAAGGCAGCCACTGGTGTTTAGATACCTCAGCAGAACACAGCAATGCTTACAACTCAGTGGATCCATTTCAGTACACAACACAAAAAAATCCCAGCAGTTTGTTACTGTGATGTGATAAGATGGTTGGAGAAGTACAGAGTGGATAAAGCAAAGGACACCAGTTTTCAGTGATAACAAATCTAAATTTTATGTTAATTCACATTTGTGTTTAAAAAGAAACTCTGTTTTTTCAAATATTGATACCATCACAGAAAAGCATTTTTGTTTTGCATTTATTCTCAAACTCTTATGGAAGGAGAAAAGTGAAAGTATGGTGTTTTAAGAAAGGGGAAATCTGAATGAACTGACAAAGGCAAAAGAAAACTTCAGCCCATGAATAAAGAAAAGATTCAGGGATTTGCCAGAACTCAAGTCACCCTGGACATGAAGCATTTTCAAAGGTCTTGCACTCTAGCATACAGTGTACCACACCACCATGATTGCAAAGATCGGTCTGTATGTTTGCCTGTTGATGCTCTTGTTCAGTGAAAATTCATCTCAACTGTAAAAACTGTGGCTTGCAGCTAAGTGCCACCATAAGAACAACTTCAAACTTCTGAAGAGCAAAGCATGAAGAAATCTTCCACTGCAGTACCTGAGAGACATTGCCACTTAAGAAATTCTCAAGGAGATCCAAACGTCCCAAGAAGAGAATACAAATTTGGCCATTTATGAATATGGGGTGGGGTTCCTGTTATGGCCAGCTGGGCAACTGACTGGTCTTCTGGGGACTTATTGCTGTCCCCAGTGAGATTTGAGAGTATTCCCATTCAAACCCCCCCCAACATCCCCATCCACTCTGCTCATTACAATGTGTGAGTGGCACATAAGAACATAAGAAGATCCCTGCTGGATCAGACCAAAGGTCCATCTAGTCCAGCATCCTGTCTCACACAGTGGTCAACCAGTTCCTCTAGACAGCCAACAACAAGGCAAGGCTGAGACCCTCCCCTGATGTTGCCTCCTGGCTCTGGGATTCAGAAGCTTAGTGCCTCTGAATGTGGAAATTCCTCTCAGTCACCATGGCTAGTAGCCACTGACAGACCTATCCTCCTCTACCTTACCCCCTTTTAAAGCCATTTATTCCTGTGGCCATCACTACATCCTCTGGCAGTGAATTTCACATTTTAATCACTCTCTGTGTAAAGTAGTACTACCTTTTGTCCATCCTGAACCTACTGCGCATCAGTTTCATTGGATGCCCTTGAGTTCTATTATTTCGGGTGAGACTGAAAAATTTCTCTTTGTCAACTCTCTCCATCTCATGCATAATTTTATAAACCTCATGTTCTCCCTTAGTCATCTCTTTTCTAAACTGAAAAGTCCTGGACTGATTTCCCACAGCTGCTGCTCCGCCCCCGCTCCTCCCTTTGCCCCGATCCTGGGTGTCAATTTCCCACTATTTGCCGCACTGCCGCATTTTGCCCCGGAGCTTCACCCGATTTCCGCCGTGTCTACTCGATACTCAAAAACCAGGATTGAGTAGACCCAGCGGAAATCGGGCGAAGCTCCAAGGCAAAATGTGGCCGCGTGGCAAATAGTGGGAAATTGACATGATCGGGGCAAAGGGAGGAGCAGGGGCAAAGCAGTGGCTGTGGGAAATCGGTCACAGACTCTTCAGCCTTTCCTCATTGGGAAGGTGCTCTAGCCCCCTAATTAGCTTGGTTGCCCTCCTCTGTACTTTTTCCAGCTCTGCAATGGCCTTTTGGAGACACAGTGACCAGATCTGTACACAGTATTCCAAATGAGGTCACATGATAGATCTATACAGGTGCATTATAATATCAGCCATTTTATTCTCAATCCCATTTTAATAATCTCTAACATAGAGTTGACCTTTTTCTCAGCAGCAGCACACTGGGTTGACATTTTCATTGAGCAATCCACTATGACCCCAAGATTTCCCCCCCTCTCAGTCTCAGTAAGTTCAGACCCCATTAGCCTATACTTGTAGTTGGAATTTTTTGGGGGGTCCCAGTGTACATCACCTTATATTTACCAGCTCTGAACTTTATTTGCCATATTGTCACCCACTCACCTAGTTTGTGGAGGTTCTCTTAAAGCTCTTCACTGTCAGCCTTGGTTTTCACCATCCTGAATAATGTGGTGTCATCTACAAACTTGGCCCACTATACTACTTGTCCCTAGTTCCAGATCACTGATGAATAAATTAAATAGTACTAGTCCCAATACTGATCCTTGTGGGGCCCCACTGCTTATTTCCCTCCATTGTGAGAACTGTCCATTGATTCCTACTCTTTGCTTCCTGTCATTTAGCCAGTTTTTAATTCATAAGAGAACCTGTCCTCTTATCCCATGACTGCTAAGTTTACTGCGAGGCTTTGATGAGGTACCTTGTCAAAAAGCCTTTTGAAAGTCCAGGTATATAATGTCTACATGCTTGTTCACTTTCTCAAAGAACTCCAAAAGGTTGGTGAGGCAGGTCTTCCCTTTGCAGAAGGTAATGGGTGCTATGGCTGTAGATGCTGAACTTGCTGAGAAAGTTCATGCTGTCATCAGTGTAAGGACAATCCGTTCAGTAGAGCTTGGGAGAAGTTCCTGGATACAAACATACTGGAGTATTCTCTGGTTTAAATTTTTTCTTTTGTCCTTCCTCTTCCATGCAGGGCTGCATTGTGGCATTACAGATTCTAAAATTACATTAGTCACTAAGGTAGAATAGTAAAAGCAGCACCTGAATCTTTAATGAAATGCCCTCAGGGGCCAACAATATGCCAGCCTTCAACACTTGGTTTCTGTCAGTTAAAGCCGGGGAGGCAGGGCCCTTTCTAGGGCTATTTTGGGCTCCCAGTCCAACCCTGTTCTCCTCTCTTTTGCCCTGGTCACTCCTCCCTTGAAGTAGGCAGCGATGTGTCCACTCCTAAAGAAACCGACTCTGGACCCAGGAAAAGTGAACAACTACTTTGTTGTTGTTGTTCAGTCGCACAGTCGAGTCTGACTCTTCGCGACCGCATGGACCACATCATGACAGGCCCTCCTGTCCTCCACTGCTCCCCGGAGTTTGCTCAACTTCATGTTTGTTGCATCAATAACACTGTCTAACCATTTCATCCTTTGCCATCCCCTTCTTCTTTTACCTTCAATCTTTCCCAGCATCAGGGTCTTCTCCAGTGCGCTCCAGTGGCCAAAGTATTTGAGCTTCAGTTTCAGTATCTGGCCTTCCTGGGAACAGTCAGGTTTGATTTCCTTTAGGATTGACTGATTTGATCTCCTTGCAGTCCAAGGGACTCTCAAGAGTCTTCTCCAGCACCATAATTCAAATGCATCTATTCTTCAATGCTTGGCCTTCCTTATGGCCCAACTCTCGCAGCCATACATTACTATGGGGAATACCATTGCTTTGACTATATGGTCTTTTGTTGGCAACATGATGTCTCTACTTTTTATTATGCTGTCTAGGTTTGCCATAGCTTTCCTCCCAAGGAGCAGACATCTTTTAATTTCATGGCTGCAGTCTCCATCTGCAGTGATCTTGGGACAATGTGAAGCCTGTCACTGCTTCTATGCCTTCCCCTTATATTTGCCAAGGAGTGATGGGGCCGGATGCCATGATCTTAGTTTTTTTGATGTTAAGTTTCAAGCCAACTTTTGTGCTCTTCTCTTTCTCCCTCAGAAAGAGGCTCTTTAGGTCCTCTTCATTTTCTGCCATTAGAGTGGTATCGTCTGCATATCTGAAGTTGTTGATGTTTTTCCTGGCAATCTTAATTCTGACTTGTGATTCATCTTTTTCCTATGCTAAACCAATCAGTTGTTCCATGTCTCGTTCTAACTTTCGCTTCTTGACCCTTATACAGGTTTCTCAGGAGACATGTGAGGTGTTCTGGTACTCCAATCTCTTTAAAGACTTGCCACAGTTTGTTGTGATCCATGCAGTCAAAGGCTTTAGTGTAGTCAATGAAGCAAAAGTAGATGTTTTTCTGGTACTCCCTTGATTTCTCCATAATCCAGCAAATGTTGGCAATTTCCTCTACCTCTTAGAAACCCAGTTTGTACTTCTGGTAGTTCTCTATCCATATACTGCTGAAGCCTAGCTTGTAGGATCTTGAGCATGACCTTGCTAGCGTGTGAAATGAGTGCAATTGTATGATAGCTTGAACATTCCTTGGCATTACCCTTTTTTGGGATTGGAATGTAAACTGTCCTTTTCCAATCCTGTGGGCCACTGTTGCATTTTCCAAATTTGCTGGCATATGGAGTGCAGCACCTGAACAGCATCATCTTTTAGGACTTTGAATAGCTCAGCTGGGATACTGTACCATTCTTGAACAAGGTTCTTAAATGAATGGTGGCTGGCCAGTTTCAGAGATTTCTGAATGAAGTGAATAGTTTGAATTCATTTCAATCTGATTTCAGGCCTGAGTCATGGGAGTGAAACAGCCTTGGTCATCCTACTGGGTGACATGCACTGGGAGATGGACAGGGGGAGAATGAACCTGCTAATTCCCCTGGACCTCTCAGTGGCTCTCAATACCATCAACCATGGTATCCTTCTGAATCACCTTTCAGGATTGGGAGGCACTGTTCTGCAATACCAAGTCACTTTCTGTTTTTCCCCTGGGGCCTGGACTCAACAGCATTAGCAGTGGGAGCGGGCTGGGGAAAGATTTCCTCCCTGGGCACTGTGGGGTCATCTATCCAGTACTGCACTGCTGGATCTCCAGTCTACCCATGTGAATTTTTCTCTGCACCCCACTTCCCTCTAGCCCATGGGGCCTTGCAATGAGGATACACCAACTCAGAGCTTACCAACTGCTGTCCTTCATAAAGTATAGCTCTGGAACCTGGCATTACATTTTATAGCACACATGGAGTGGCCCAGCAAAGTGACATGTCAGATCCAGGCCTCATAACAAATGAGTTCCACACTTCTGTCTAAGATCTACATGCTAGGTAGGATTTGAAAACACCCAATGTGATGTTCTTTACTGCAAATCCATGGGTCAAGGGCCAACATGGTGTAGTGGTTAGAATGTCAGACGAAGATCTAGGAAATCCATGTTCAAATCCCCACTCTACCATGGAAGCTTGCTGGGTGATCTTGGACCGGTCACACATATTCATCCAAACCAACCTCACAGGGTTGTTGTGATGATAAAATGGAGGAGAGGAGAATGACGTAAGCCACTTTGGGTCCCTGTTGTGGAGAACAGCAGGAAATATGCAAACAAATGAAAAAGGATGCTATAATTAATGAAATCAAAACCCGCTGAGAGGTCCCAGAGAACCAATAAGGTCTGTCTCTGTGATCAACCAGTTCAATCAGAGCAGGTCCCTGTATTGAACCCACCATGAAACTGAATATGTATCTAGGGATGCATGGAATCCAGAGTCTATTTACTCTGGAAAATTCAGAACCATGTCCTGCTCTCCTGTTATGTAGCTTAATTTAGTTTTGAGAGCCAGCATGGTATAGTGGTTAAAGTGTTGGACTAGAATCTGGGAGACCCAGCATCAGATCTCGACTCTGCCATGGAAGGTTGCTGGGTGACCTTGGGCCAGTCCCACATTTTCAGCCTAACGAACTTCACAGGGTTGTGGTGATGAGCGGAGAATGACGTGAACCACTCTGGGTCCCCTTCGGGAAGAAAGGCGGGATATGATAAAGTAAATATATAAATAAATAAGTTTGAAAATATAACACTTTCCCTCTGAGGTCTGATGACTTCAGGACAAACCGTCATCATGAAGATGCGTCTATGATAACGGAAGACAGATAATGTACTCTATCTGCACATGTTCAGATCCTGCAGCTGAGGCAGCATTCGGCTTGCCCCTGACTTTGTGAGGTAATTCATCACTCTAGCCCTATGACATCTGGATCAGCTGCCAGTAAGATTCCAGATGCATTTTAAAGAGAATCACCTGGGATGAGACCAACATATCTGCTTCTCACGTGAACTTTCAGACCATGCATTTAGATCATCAGCATGTTCTCAGCTCCACAATCCAACCATGCACCAAGTGATATTTGCAAAGGGAAGAAGCAGATTTTTTTTTATGGGGGCCCAGCAATGCCCGATTTGTATGAGGCATAGTAAAGGCCTGGTACTTAAAGGCCTGGTACTGAGACTTCCCCCAGCCTTGTTAAACTGGTACACTTGATTGAAATGACTCGGTTCTTACGCTGATTTTGGCGGCTGCATTGTTTCTAGTGCCGATCTTTTAAATCTTTCAAAACAACGGTGCTGGTGACAGGCCATGGGGCAAGGCCACCCTACACCCAGTCCACCAAAGCCCATGGGGCATTTCCATCCATTTATGATAATAAAGGTTAAGGGCCTGTTCAGACATATACGAATTGCTCAGTATGAAGGAACTAAATTCTGATCTAACCTGTCTGTGGGTTCATTTACTTATTGATTGATTTGCAGTCTGCCTTTCTCATTAAAACTTGAGGCTAACTACAACCTCTGATTCACGATGGCCATTTTATGAGCATGGAAGCCTATTGGCAGCTACTCCATGCCATAAGGCCCAAGGTGGCTGCAGTACCACCCACGTCCTATCTGTGAATATAACACCCCAGTCCGGACATTCATTTCCCCTCAAGCACTTTTCAGTGCTATATGTTCACAAATTGAGTTGCCAGTCCTCATGTGTTGAGCAGTCAAGTGAAAGCATGATTCTCTGAACCAGCTCTAACACTGTGGTCCCGATCTGAATGGGCTTAAACAGGAGTAGATCTGCAGAGCATTGCCTGGTAAGCCACCAATGGGAATGGTCAAGTCCTGTACAAATGTTCAAAATTATTCCATATGGAAGGAGCCTAAAACTGATGTCCTGGTTTAATCTTACAAAAGTTTATCCTTTTGAACTGATACAATGAGCTGTATGGAGCCCCGGGCTGATATAGGAAATGACTCCCATTTTCACTTCCAACGGGGAAAAAATCCTATTAACTCTTCACTTTTTTGACTGAATATGAAAAATAAAAACTCTCTTTTAAATATTGACCACCAACTCAGAATAGCATTTTTATTCTACATTATTCTCAAATTCAAATGGAAAGGAGAAAAGTGAAAGTACAGTATTTTAAGAAAGGGAAAATTCTGATGAATGAAAAAGGGCAGTTTCATCCCTCAACGTTTAAAAGCAAAGACATGGCTCAAAGATTCACCAGACTCCAGAAGTCATTGCTCGAGGCACACATTCTGTACTCAAGCAAAGAGCATATACCACCATGAACACCATACTTACAAAAGGATGGCTCCATATATGCTTAGTGATGCTTTTCTCCAGTGAAGTCTCATCTCAGAGCTGCACCGGTCTTCATGTACAGCTAACCACCACCACCAAGAACAGCCTGGGACTACTGAAGAGCAAAATGAGAACAAACCTTCCTCTGCAGTGCCTAAGTGACATGAGAGACTTCACCACCACCCAAGAAATTCTCAAGGAGATCCAAACGTCCCTAGAAGAGAATCCAAAGGTGGCCATTCATGAAATCTTCCAACAGATCATCCACACCTTCAACCAAAACCTGACAAAAACGGCTTGGGATGAGAATTCCATGGCATCATTCCAGTCCAGACTTCACCAGCAAATTCAGCATCTGGGAACATGCTTGAGAGCAGAGATGGAGAATGACATCCTGTCTCCAAGAGGTCAGAACATCCAGCTCACCAGGCTGAGAGTGAAAAGATACTTCCGAAGAATTGACAACTTCCTGAATGAGAAGCAGCACAGTCTGTGTGCCTGGGAAATTGTCCAGATCGAAGTCAAGCAATGTCTGCTGCTGGTGGACCAACTCACAAATAGGATCCTAAACTAAGAGGTACTGTGATTTCTAATATGAATTTTGTTTTGAACTGAATAACACATGCTAACAAATATAGTAGGCAGCAATTAGAAACATCCATCTCTTCTTCTCCCATGACATTTCCCTGATATTAGATGTTTCTTTTGAGCCATATTTCCAAATTTGGTTTGGAATTTTATAGTAAGCAAAACTTACCTGAGATTTTGCTAACTTTGTTCACATTGGTGAGGGTTGTTGTTTTAGTAATCTTAAATTTGCTGGGGAGAGGAAAATATCACCTAGAGACAACTCAAGTTTTCAACCTGCACTAATGTCATCTGTGTTTTGTATGGTTAGGACATGTAGAAAACCTAGGGTTGCCAGGTCCCTCCCTGGCCATCAGTGGGGGATGGAGGGATAGGGTGGCTAGATCCAGGTTGGGAAACTCCTAGAGATTTGGGGATAGAGCCTGGGGAGGACAGGGACCTCATGGGGGTACAATGCCATGGATTCCACCCTCCCAAACATCCATTTTTGCCAGGGGAACTGATCTCTGTAGTCTGTAGATGAGCTGTAATGCCAGGGTATCCCACCTGGAGGCAGGCATCCCTAAGAAAACCTTCATAATTTTTTATGTTGCTCTTGAAGGTTTCATCTGGGCTGGAATCCGTAAATTGGTCTCAGATTTCACTTTAGGGGAAATTATTGTCACTTTAGGTGAAATTACTCTTGTCTTTCACATTTAGCCACATACATGTAATGGCTTTGGCTTTTCAAGCCACGTAGGATAAGGATGACAGACTGTGTAAGGAATGACATGCACCATCTGCGCCAGTCATGTGTTTACATCATTCTTACCCTGCTCCTTGCCACATGAGATCCCATCGTGCAAAACTAGCCTTCATCCCACTGCATATGGAGAGTGCCTCAGCATGGCAGTTTGGTGTGGTGGTTAAGTGCACAGACTCTAATCTAGGAGAACCAGGTTTGATTCCCCACTCCTTTATTTGCACCTGCTGGATGACCTTGCTGGATGACCTTGGGCAAGCCATAGCTCTGGCACAGCTGTTCTCTCAAGGACAGTTCTGGAAAGAGTTCTCTCTGCCCCACCTACCTCACAGGGTGTCTGTTGTGGAGAGGGGAAGGGAAAGGAGTCTGTAAACCGCTCTGAGGCTCTAAGGCTGCGGTCACACACACTAAATAATCCACTTTCAGTGCACTTTCAATGCACTTTCAAACTGGATTTTTACTGTGTGAACTGGCAAATCCAGTTTGAAAGTGCACTGAAAGTGGATTGAAAGTGGATTATTTAGTGTGTGTGACCGCAGCCTAAGTGAGTGAAGGGCGGGATATAAATCCAATCTCTTCTTCTTCTTCTTCTTCTTAAGCCAAAAGAGATACTCAACTTCTATAGCACACTGCATTCATTTCTAGACACCCCCCCAATCAACTTAGTTCTAATCAATCAATTCAGTTTTAATCAAGCCAACTGAAAGATTTGTAAAAAGAAAAAGTATAGTTTAGTTTTCTGATTTTTGCCATGGTATCCATAACAAAAACCCCAGTGACTTGTGGTTTAAGTACGTTCCACAGTTGAAATAATGAGTGAAAAGGAAAACCAATTTCAAATTTGTATAGAGTTTGAACCACTTCTCTTTTTCTTTCTAGCCGAATTTGTTCCTGGTGACGCAATGAAAACAGCTGAATGAAACTGCAGCTTCAGACAGAGCATTCATACCCTTCATCTTTCATTCACTGCCTCCAGTAACACGTTTCCAAAAAGTAAAACATCTCCTGTAACTTGCTGTACATCATCAGATTCTAAACAGTTTAATGAAGTTAACACCAAGGCATAATATTCAAACAGACAAAGCTACAATAAGGCCCTTTACAGAAGATATAAGACCAAAAGAAAACGTACTTCAGCATTTCAAGATACTGCCAAAACAAAAGATTCTCCTGTAATTTACTTCCACTTTCTGCAACTCCTCTGACTGAACTGACTTCTGCACCTCGAGATGTAAAATGCGATGCATAGTCCAGCAACACCTGTGATTTAGCTTAATTCTACTGGAAACAAAAAGACAAAATGGTGTTAGTGCCATCCATATTTGGGGCTCGGTGAGCAAAGCAGATGAGGTACATTACCAAAGACTGACAAATTTGAACCAACTGAAAAATGACAGTTTGGGAAATTCTAGGCTCTTTGGAATAGGTTCCTGATTAAAAAGTAATGGTGGATTGGGTCCCATGAAAATAATCTTTGCTGATTTTGCCTTGCAGTGTGAAGATGCTAGAATATATGAAATGTGTTCTTCTAGGTTCCACTTTTTATTCATGTTGGCCAAGCAGGAGTCTGAACAAGAAACACCATCAGTAGAAATCAAATGTGTGACCCAGAACATAGCTCCCAGATTACCTTGAATCCTTCATGTCAGAAGCACAGTGGTTAGTTGGCAATTAAATTGATATTGAATGAATTCTGTAAAGATAGAAAAGCTGGAAACTACTACTTTGTATAATTCAAATGCATAATTTAACATAACAGTGCATTTATCAGGGAGGAAAGGTGGCATGGTATAGCCCCAAACCATCAGATCTCAGAAACTAAGGCAGGTTCTGTCCTTGGATGGGAAACCACCAAGGAAGACTCTGCAGAGAAAGTCTATGACAAGCCACTTCTGCTTCTCACTTGCTTTTGAAGCCCCTTGTTGGGTTGTCATAAGTCAGTGGTGAATTGATTGTACTTCACACACACACACATTTATCAGGAGTTCATTAT
Organism: Lepidodactylus listeri; assembly: GCA_029233225.1. Lineage (NCBI taxonomy): Eukaryota > Metazoa > Chordata > Lepidosauria > Squamata > Gekkonidae > Lepidodactylus > Lepidodactylus listeri. The sequence goes on along the minus strand of JARCFY010000004.1, from coordinate 112,564,290 downwards.
TAGAGTTTGGGGAAAGCTTCATGGAAGAAATTTGCTGGATCTGGGACAAAACTAACTGAAATAGAAGTCTGTAGCACAAAAAGCTCAGTGGAATGGCCATTATTTCCAGCAGTCAATAAGTCAGTCAAATAACATAGCTGAAGTACAAGCCATTTATTAAGTTATTTATTTATAAAATATGCACATTGAAGTGCACTATCGTTTTACACCTTTTAAAATATTTGCTCTCAAACAACATATTTATAATTTGAAAAAGCCAATTGGTATCTATATTGCTGTTCAGCTTTACATGTATTTATTTTCTTTATTTATTGTATTTATTGTTTGTATTAATTTTATTTATTATCTTTTGTTGACTGAACCTTTTAAAATGTCAGTGGTATTAAAGAAGTGCCACTCCAGATAATATGGGTACCATGGATTGTATCTGGATAAAACAAAGCATAGGAAATATTCTGAAGTAGAATGAGGCTGTGAGTTATGTTGGTTTTGTTAGCCAGCAAGGCACTTGTCTGTGCTCTTATGGATTTTCATATCCATAAGTTTGAACTCTGTGTCACCAACAGTGGTAGGGTCTTGCGCTTTCTTCTTGAAGTAGGAGCCAGCTCCAACCCAAGCCAGGAGGCTGACACCCTAAGCAGTTCACCCAAGGCAAAGACAAAGGATTCCTCTTGCCATGAGGTTTCCTTCTGTCAGACATCCGCTGACTAACCCCCACTCCCCCACTATACATCTGGATAGTTATGCTAACTAGACTGCCTAGCAACTAATGTGCCAACCATCAGATACTTGGCTAAAACCATCAACTAACAATAGGTATGGCCAGGTGAGTCATCGGACCCCAGACTCAGTGTCTGTTTCCTGGTGAAGTCATACTTTTGCAACACTGACCAAACCCCTGGACCTCCTCCCTTTGTTCACCTTTAACCTATAGCAAGGTCCAACAGGGACGGACCGCCTAGTAGGAGTGTTAGTGGGTTGTGGTCTGCAAAGCCCGCCCCAAGACCCTCAATAAAGGTCCAAACCGAGAGTCACTCGGCCTCTTGAGCTGTCGCCCTCTATCTTACCTATTGACCCTTCAGTCCAGCTTTCTGTCCCCAATCCTTGCCTCCATCTTTGAACCCCTTTTTCTCTCTCTGGACTCGCGATCCAGGAGAACCACATGGTCTTGCCGGTTCAAGCCTCGTGGCCCCATAGCTTTTATACCTTTCTTCCCCCCATCCAATTCATCTTGACATCGGACAACGCATCTAAGGTAACGTGCTTTCCCCACCAACGAAACCTGCTCATGCAAAAGTGCTATTTTCTCTCTTTATTTTATTAGACCTGTAAGATTGTGTGTGTGATTACGATTTTGGTATGTTTGATTACATGATCCAGTAAACAACATTGAACTTGGAAGCTGCCTCACGTGCCTCTTTCCTTGCAATCTCCCGGGAGGGGTGGGACCCTGGTATAGTTGGCAAGAACCCGTGTATTTTGCTGATTGCTAAACGTAAATTAAAGCAATTCGGCTAACAGTTACAGACATTACATGGGGAAGATGGGGACAGGAAGAACAACTGAGTTGTACATTCACTATTGGTCTTCCTAAAGCCTGTTCTGGGAAATTTACCCTTCCAATGCAGAGAGATACCTGTCCTCCTGCTTAGGGAAGCTCAAACACCCACCAGTTCAGGTAACATCCTGTCTACCAAATTCAAACAGGACGGTGAGCTTTCAACCCTTTGCGGTTGTTCAGCAGGTCATGTCACCATATTCTTTCCTAACAGTACAGTACAATGCAACTGGCTTTTCACATAGGCCTCTTCTCATACATAAACAGCCATGCAAAAATTGAAAATAAGTCACTGAAACTCACTTCAAGAGGCCTATGGAGCTGTAAATATAATATATTGATTGCTCATAGACCACTAGGATTTCTTTCAGGGTACATCAGTGTGCCCTGGTGGAGTTCAACATTTACTAGCATGGAGAAATCCCTGCTTATGCATCAAGTGCAAGCAGTTAAGAATAACAACACAGGCTAACAAAGAATCATATCCTTCCTCTCTTTCACTCCTCTCTCTTACGCAGACAGAGCGAATTACTAGCACAAAGGAAATTCCAGTTCCACAGAAGGGCAACTAACATAGTCATGACCAGCAGGGGAATCTCTTCTGTCTCAGCTAGTCAGAATGAAGACCGCAAGCACTTGGAACTCCTGCCAACCAGAGGCAAATCTGTGGTCGGATGCTTTAACCAAAGTACCTTAAAAGCCAGTGTCAAGTTTAGTGCAGCTGGCTAAGCCACTCTTTGTGCAAGCAGCCTATGGCTTTATCAGCTGAAGAGCGTAGCAGAAAACTAAAATACTTAATACAAATTACAGAACACTTAATGCTACACACCAGCAAAACAAATAACAACGAAAATAACATGAGCACAATATAACCAATCACCACAGTCAAATTCCCCAGAAGGGCTATAGTTTCAGCACATAAGATACAGAGTGAGGGAAACTCTCTGTGACCTCCCCATGACCACCCCCCCCCCAAAAAAACCCCCAGCAGCTATCTATAACTGCCCTGACCTGGATGGCCCAGGCTAGCTCGATCTCCTCAGATCTCAGAAGCTAAGCAGGGTCGGCCCTGCTTAGTCTTTGGATGGGAGACCACCAAGGAATCTCAGGTTCACCATAAATTGGCTGCCACTTGACAGCAATTTTCACCACCGCCTAGCCATAGTTTCTCTCGGACCCTTAGTCATGACCCTTAGTCTTTCACATATCGAAGGCCAACAGGGCTGCCACGAGCTACCATGGGCCCCCCAGACAAAGATTCCATCTGCCCACCCCCCCAAAATACTGTAACAAAACAAATCACTTGGCTGGCTGTTAGTGCACATCTATAATAATAAAATGATCCACATGTCAATCTGTCTGTCCATTTGTGGCAGGCATAACTCATTGGGAAATAAAACTAGGAAAGTCAAAATTGGGCCGCCAGCTTCAGAATTATCATGGGAATTCCAGGGCCAAAAATGAAAGGGACTGGAATATCTTGGCCCAGGTGATCTCCAGACACACACACACACACACACAATGTTATTTGCAATGGGAACTAAGGTTGTGTAGTGGTTAAAGTGTTGGACTAGGATCTGGGAAACCCAGGTTCAAATCCCCACTCGTGCCATGGAAACTTGCTGAGTGATCTCAGGCTCATCACTCCCTTTCAGCCTAACCTACCTCCCAGGGTTGTTGTGAGGATAAAACAGAGAAGAGGAGAATGATTAAAGTTGCTTTGGGTGCCCCTTGGGTATAAAGGCAGGATAAAAAGTAAATACATTAATTTTAATTTCTGTTCCTCATTTGTTACCACTGAGTCAGATTAACATTTATTATCATGCATGTTAGGGGGGGAGGGGGAGAATCCTTTTATTACTTTGATAGATTATGGGAAAATATTAATTCCCCACTCCTGTCCATAATATTAACAGAGGTTTGCTTCTATACTACTATTAAATACATTCTAAATTGCCAATTAGGATGAGTGAGTTAGCATTAATACTGAAAAATAGTGTGGGGGATTCGAAGTTGGGATTGTTATGTTCTGTACACGATTCTCTAGTTTGGATTTAAAGACTCCCTAGTGTCAATTTACTTCCTGTATGTACTCTGCCACTTGTCTGGGCATGTTCGCCTGTAATGCCAAGTGATACCAGCCTAAGCTTCAGTCCCCAGAGAACAATGAACCCTCGGATCCTGACCATCCCCCTATCAGAGGCTTAGGATATTCAAATGGACCTATGATAGCCTCTGGCGGGAACCTAATCCCTGTTTACCCAATCCCCCACAGGAGGCGAAGTCAGGGGTGCGGTTTACCTGTTAATATAAGCAGGCTCCCCGACCACTCTCCCTTGTGCTTGTTCCTGACCACCTAATAAAAGAGCTATGCTGAAAATCACTTCACCGGCCTCCCGAGTCCAGTACTCTTCAGGATAGGTTTGTTTTTTGTTTTTTTGCTACCACCCACTAACAAGGTTGCCCTGGGAAGATCTGGCTGTGCAGGAGCTGGGTGGAACTAAAAGCAAAAGGAAACCATAGATCTTGTTAGGAGGCTACATCCTGTCCCGGCTGGGCTTCCCTTGCTCCAGCACAGGCTTGTCTGATGATGAGTTTAGCAAGATCTCTTCCACAAATGTTCCCTCCCCCTCCTGGTAAACTTTGCAGAAAAGCTGATGAGTTCTTCGCTGTGCTCTGCCTTCCCTGCGCCCTTAGTGGCTGCAGTCAGAACTGCACGAAGGAAAAAAATCGAAACGTCTTCCATGCGAATACAGCAGAAGCCCTCCAGCTGACTTGGGGTCCTCAAATTTTGTCCCCCTTTTGTCTCCTTTCTCTCAGAGGCACTAAAGGCCAATAAAATGAGTGTTCTTCATATCTGAACACTTCATATCTGAATGCCCTACAGTACTTCTATACTCTTAGATTGTTAGATTGTTGTCTCATTGATGTGAACATTTTTCAGAGTAGAAGGAGGAAGATCATTGTCACGAGGAGATAACAGACTAAAATAGTGATATAAGAGAGAGAATGGGAGGGGAGTTTAGGTGGGTACAAAGAGGAGAATAAACAAAATTCCTTTCTGCCACCTATCACCTGTTTCCACGTGGGGAATTAAAGGAGAATATCAACATAACATTGTGTTCATTCCAAGCATGAATCATGACATTTTTGAAGCTTTCCCTTTCACCCAGGGAAAAATGAAAGCTGTTTTTTTATAATTTAAAGGAGCAAATTGTGAGTGGAGCATCCATTTCGGAAGGTCACAGGAAGGTAGGGACTTATATTTTTGGCATCATGCTGACACCATGATGTCACTTCCAGTGCAAGCAGGAAGTGATGTCATTGCACCAGGTGTGGCTCTACCATTTGCTCAAAATGATACGGTTTAACTGTAGAATTTTGGGTGGATGCTAGAGCATTGCTCAGTGCTATTATGTCACATTTGGGTTTCACAAGAAGTGATATTATGGTGCTGTTGCAATGCTGATTGTTCCCCATTTCCCTTGACACTTCCCCCTTCTCCCACCACTCAACTGAGCAGTGGCAGGCAGAGCTTGTGGGGTGCAGGAGATCTACCATCAAAGCAGGAGACCTGGTCTCCCTAATCTGTCACAACCATGGGGAGTTGGGTGGAGTGAATCTCTGCTTTCAAAATGGTGTGAGGCAATTTGCACTATACCACACTGTTTCATGTTTCATCTGAAACATCACAATTCTTTACTTTTCTTTTAATAAACTTTTTTTCCCAATTAAACAAACTCATAAACTCAAATCCCCTCCAGCAATGGAAGTTCCACAGTGCCAGCCTGAAGTCACAGTATGACGATGAGAAAGCAAAATTGGAACAGAGTCAAATGAAGCACAGTAACCACCTTATGCTGTACAAATTAAGAAGACGATGAAAGCTAAAAGGACAGATACAACTCAAAGAAAACAGAAATGCTGAAATGTGATTCAGACTGCACTGTTGCAGGGGATTTTTGTGTGAGTGTGTGTGTCTAAAATATTACTGATGTCTTTATTTGTACAACAGGGTGCATGCTTTACCTTATGGAGGGAGCTTTGACTCTTGAAAGCTTATACCCCAAAAGTCTTGTTGGTCTCTAAGGTGCTGGTGGACTTGTATCTATGCTTTACCTTGTAAAACAGGACCATAAGAAGCTTGGAAACCACAGCTCCAAACCACATGTGTGCTGCCCACTCTTCTGGGAAATAATGATTATTTTCCTCATTAGCTCACATCTGCTTGCCATGTCACCTGCTGAAGCCAGGCCAAATCTCACATTATTTAGTAGCTTGCTTCAGTTCCTTATACTCTTAGCACAACAGCTATTCACTGCTGTCTGTTGCTTGCACTGGTGTTTGGGGTCCTCTGAAGTTGACAAGCACTGGTGCCTGACTCTTTGGTGAAAGTAAATATACTTAGCAGTGGTCCTCAACATATTACTGAAGTAAAACAAACCCCGAAGAGATTACTTTATATAGAGGACTGGTCAGTATAACAGAAAACAGTACAGATCATTCACTTTACGCTACCATAATTGAAATCCAGTGTTAATATAAACCTATACAGGCAGTGACGCCACAACTCAGTGACACCGAGTGAGGAGAGGTCATTGGTTGTTATAAGGGGGTACCTTGCAAGATGGAACTGGACACAGAGTCCTCCATCTCCATAATCTTGGAAGAGACTCTCCAGAGGCTTTGTCCATAGGGGGGGTCCCAGCTTCGACCCACTGGTTCATTCTACGGGACTTTCAAAAGAACGAAGTGGCCATAAAGGGGTGGGGCAAATTCCACATGAAATGCTGGCAGTTTGAGGGAACGTTGGACTTGTTGGTGGTTGAAGGATGGCTCACCAGCTTGCTTGGACTGTCCTCGTTTGCACCCTTGGGGTTCAGAGTAATGGAGGTGCACAGCATGCAGTTCTCAGACTTCAATAATATGTGTGACAATTTCTCTATCATCTTTGATGGGACCCTCAGCTGATACAAAGGGCCCCCTGCATCATTCCAACTTAACCCCGAGATGCAGCCAATCCACCTCAAGGCCCAGAAAGTTCCGTTTGCACTCAAGCCCAAAACTGAGGCAGAGCTGGACCACTTGGTGGCACAAGGTGTTTTAGAGCTGGTTCCCCATGCCACCTGGGAGACCCCCATCAGAACCTGAATTAAGCCAAATGGGGACATCTGCATCTGTGTGGACTACAAATGTACTATCAACAAGGCGCTGAGGGACCACGTTTACCCAGGGCCTGTGGCCAGCCATGTCCTAGCGACATTGGCGGGGAGCAAGGTCTTCAGTAAATTGGACTTGGCCCAAGCATACCAGCAACTCCTGGTGGACAAGCCAAACACAGAGGCACAGACCATCATCACTCACAGGGGCGCTTTCAGAGTCAAGCAGTTGCAGTTTGGGGTGAGCGTGGCCCCAGGGATCTTCCAGAACTTGATGGACTCTCTGTTGAAAGGCATCCCTGGGGTCCAGCCATTCTTCAATGATGTACTGATCACTGCCCCTATGGAAGAGGACTTCGCCACTCACCTATGAGCAGTGCTGCAGTGATTTGACTCCACCGAGCTGAAGGTGAAGCGAGAGAAATGCCTCTGGGAGTCCCCTGTGTAGAGTTCCTGGAGTTCTCTGTAGACACTGACAGCATCCATCTGGCCCCTGAAAAGGTTCGCGCCATCACAAACGCACTGTCAGGTTCCCAGTTATGTTTGCTTCCTTTTCTCAGTCCCTGTTTCGGGTCCCGGCAGGAGATCGGCATCGGCTTCCCTCCCAACAGTTCCTCCCTCCCCTTTCATCCCTCCGCACCCCTCCTTCCTCGAAGTTAACTCATCTATTTTGCTAGACTTCAGTTATCTCTGTTGCTGCACTTGTAACCTTGGGCAACTGGGCCTCCGCTCTTCCAGGTGTCTTTTGCGTGGGAATGCATGTAGATTACACATAGGGTCGGGGATGGGAATTTAGCTCAGCTTACGCGCCTTTTTCTCTGAGAAAGTAACGGTAGCACATTTTGGCGCTTGATATATTTATTCTGATTGGTACCTGGCTTTTTGCTTCTGTTTGAATACAGTATATCAGTTCCTCCCATTCTGTATGTGGTATCACTAACAACGCAAGTGTTTCCTGAAAGACCATTAAGAAATAAAGACTTTGTTTTGCAATACAAGGCCTGACTTATTGGATCTCATCAGAAGTCTCACACACACCCACTCCCACAGCCAAGTTGCAGGCTTTCTTGGGGCTTTTGAACTTTTGCCACTCCTTTCTGCCCCACAAAGCCGCACTTATGGAATCACTCCACCGCCTGCTTGACAAGAAGGCCCTGTGGGTGTGGGGCCAATGGCAGGCTGCCACTTTCCAGGCTGTGAAGGAGTTACTCACCTTAAACAATGTCCTCGCCCATTTTGACAAGACACTGCTGGTTGCCTTGGCATGTGACACTTTTTCCTGTGGCTTTGGTGCAGTCATGGGCCATTGGCTGCTGGATGGGAGAGGGGTGCCAGTGCCTACTACTCATAGACCCTGTTGTCAGCCAAGTGGAATTACTCCCAGATCGACAAAGAGGCCCTTGCAATCATGGCAGGAGTAAAGAAGTTCCATGATTACCTATACGGCCACCCCTTCACCATCACAACCAACCACAAGCCTCTGCTCAGTCTCCTCACCTCTGACCACCAGATACCACAGATGCTGTTACCCAGGGTCCTGTGCTGGTCCATATTTTCTTGGGGGGGGGCAATACATCTTGAAATACCAGCCAGGGAAGTCTATGGGGCATGCAGATGGTCTTAGCTGACTCCTGCTCAGCTCTGTCGACCCGGCCCCAACCCCCCCCCCCAAATCCTGATGATGGATGACCTACCAGACTGCCCTCTGCACACTGCAGACATTTCTCACCACACCACCAGGGATTGCATTCCCTCCCATGTTTTGGACTGGGTGGGAAGGAGATGGCCCACTGGTTGAGGGGGCCTGGAATTCACAGTGTTTGCATCCCGCAGGGATGAGCTCTCAGCTCACAAGGGGTGCCTCCTATGGGGTAGCCAGGTAATGATTCCCCCGCTGCTACGTAAATGGGTTTTGGTGGCCCTGCACAAGACCCATCCAGGAATCATGAGAGTGAAAGTGCTGGCCAGGAGGTATGTGTGGTGGTCAGGAATGGAAAGTAAAATTGAGGCCTGGGTACAGCATTGCCAGGCCTGCCAGGAGACATACCCCGAACCTCCAACCCCGAACTTAGTTGGTGATTCAATCCTTAGGCAGGAAGACAGCTCCGAAACCACATATTGACCATAGGGTGACTTGCCTGCCTGGTGCGAAGGTAGTGGATATTACGTGTGTTTTAGATAGGCTGGTAGATAGTGCTGGGGAGGAGCCAGTGGTCATGGTACATGTTGGCACCAACAATGTGGGGAAATGCAGTCATGAGGTCCTGGAGGAAAAATTTAGGCTGCTAGGCAGCAGACTCAAGGCCAAGACCTCCAAGGTAGCCTTCTCAGAACAGGGGTCCTTTCATAGAAAAAGAGGTGCAGGAGCTCATTAGCATACATATTAGCTTAACTTATTAGCATAACTGGCCGTATGTCAGTTTCAGCCCTATTATACCCTATGGACCATTGAAGTCAATGGCAAAAACTCATAGGGTATATGAGGGGCTGGAGGAGAGGGGGTTTGAGGGAGAGGCTCCAAACTTGCAGGGTGCCTTCTGGGACCTCTCCCCGAAATACTCACCAAGTTTCAAGAATATTGGGCCACGGGGTCCAATTCTACGGGCCCCCAAACAGGTTGCCCCATCCCCTCCATTGTTCTCTATGGTGGGAAAAAAGTTCCTTTTCCCCCCTCCATAGAGAACAATGGAGGGAATGGGGGCAACCTGTTTGGAGGCCCGTAGAATTGAACCCCGTGGCCCAATATTCTTGAAACTTGGTGGGTATTTGGGGGAGAGGTCCCAGAAGCTACCCTGCAAGTTTGGAGCCACCAAATTTCAGCAGCATGCGCCGTTGCCATTAGGACACAACAGAGACTGAGCCACCAACCTTGCTGCTACTGGACCTCTGCAACCTTGAACCTCAGACTGGACTTGACAACCAGCTTTTCTGGAACCGCTGACTTTTGGACTGGACTTTGGTTACTCTTTGCACCCTTGCCTGTGACCTGCCCTGCTGGACTCCAGCAGGTGCCCCCTGGGGAAGCTGCATCAGTACACACTGGAGGTTACTACTGGGTCAATGCCAGAACTGATAGGCAGTGTGGTATTTTGTACTGAAATATACTTAAGGAGTGCTCTTATTGCTTGCCTATAACCCTTGCTCTCCTCAATAAACTGTTTTTGATCATTTCAATTTATGACAGCCTCTATTTTTCTTTTGAAGCCTGCTTTGGAGCTGCATCACTTTTCATTTTGATTGCAAGCTTCTGAGCATGCAGGACTCATTCCCTTCTGTCTGGGCCTTAAGGACCTGAGTCCTGCTCACATGGATAAAGAAGTTTACATGTGTTGCCCTGAGCACATTTGATAACAACCTGCAAAACAAAACAAATATAAATACTTAAATTCAACAAATGCCATGGGAGCTTGTGCAAAACTCCAGATGTATCCTGTCTTGCCTGGCAACAAATGCCTCAAAACCCATTTTGGACAGGTGTTTTCTGATCAGTTGACAACTGTATGTCCAGTTCACATGATGCCAGTCTACTCTCGCTTAGTAGATTAAGTATTCAAAATGGCCCATGGAAACCATCCCTACAGCCACGGAACACACTGGGTGACCACTCTCCCCAACCTAGCCTAAATGATGGGACTGATATGCTTGAGGAAAAGGTGGAATACAAATATATGCAGTAAATAACATAGGTCTCATTTGAACGAGTGCTTCTGAACTGCTTTATCAAACCTAACACTGAACCAGCAACACTTTCAGCTCATGTTGGCACTGTTAATGAAGAATAGCAGTAAAGAGCAGGTCTTTGATAACTACCATTGTTGCAACAGATCAGTCAGAGTGCTATAGGATATGCCTAATAAAGAATGCTCTTACCAGTTTTAATCGAACGGCTATGTAATTGATCAGATTGTTGTACTTACTGTAATTAGAAGCAAATGCTCCCATATCACAGTTCTTTACTTTGCTCTCATTGTCTGTATTCTAACAGCAAGAGACATAGAGACATGAGGAATTGTTTGTTCGGCAGAGGTAACTGAATGCTGGGTTATTTATATATAACACTGTAAAAAGGCCACAAGATTTTTAATTTCACATGCAATGCTCCCTCTAAGCTGTGGAGTCCTGTGAGCAAAATTCTACTTTGTGAGCTACTGGCCTTAAAGTTATGAGCGAGTGATTTGGCTACTGCATAAGTTAGTTTGCTCCGGAGCCCTCCTTCCTGAGCAAAGACAAAAATCTGTGAGCCGGAGGCTAAAAAACTGAGCTAGCTCACACTGACTCAGCTTAGAGGGAACACTGTTCACATGATAAGTGAAAATGATGATGGAATCAAAAAGACTTGTTTCTGAAGGTTTCTATCAAGGAGCCAATCAATTGCTGTCTTATTTTGAGAGCCTGTTTGTCAATCCGCCATTCTAAATGGAACATAACAGCACAGCAGCCATGCTGGGTCAGACCATCCAATTCAGCCCCCTGTTTCATTCAGTGACCAACCAGATGCCCCAAGAAGGCCTACTAACAAGGCATGAAGGCCAGAGCTCCCCTGTTGTCACACACCAGAGGATTAGCCACTTCTGAACCCAGATGTTTCATTTAGTCAGGGCTTTTTTCTGGGGGAATGCACCGGAACCTCTTCTATAAAATTCCTTTTAAAATGTTTAAAAGTTCATGAGTTTTCAGTATACAAATAGAAAAACTCATTTCCCTCTTGAGAGTTCTGGCACCTCTTCTTTAAAAAAAAAAAAAAAAAAGCCCTGCATTTAGTCATTACGGCTAATAGCCACTGATGGGCCAGTTAGGGCTGCAAAGCCCATGTTGGGGGCAGGGATCCCCCACACCCCAAGTTCCTGTTGTTCACCTCCACTCCAGCGGTGCTTATGTGAAGAACTGTTTGGACCTTCTTTCCTGGCAATAAAGTGAGCCTTAACAAGTGTTGTGTTCTTAATGATAAGTATCAAAATAAGGAGGCTGCATGGTTTCAAACAAGAGCACAGTCTTAAAAAGTCCAGTTGTTTCTCTTCCTGGAGTGGAGTCCTGGAGTGGACTAGGGCAGTCTAAAACCCTGGCCTGGATTCAATAAATAGAGTTGTCACAATGCCAGAATAAGCACCACACCATCTATAAATTATTGTAGTATTTTAAATCAACTGAGGCAGGATGCAAATTTAGGAGAGATGCTAGTTGCTCCTTTATAAGCCATTTGTTATTCCAATTAATAGTTCTTCCTCTAAAGCGATAAATGTCCAATAGAATTCTGCAAGGGTCAGGAACAGGGGAGGGATCTTTCTTAATGTTATGAGTTTTCTCCCAATTCTTCTTCACTGAGTTACTATTTAAGTTACTATTTAAGATTTGGGTTGAGAGATGGTCTATTTTTTCATCAATTTTGTTTAAAGTATTTGCAATGAAGAGGGTTTGCGATGCTAACAAACTCAATATTGAGTCCCCATGTTTAGATAGCTCAGACCCTTGAGATGTATTCTGGAAATCACCCAAATTTACAACTACCTCTTTGGTTAGAGAGTCATTTAAAAGATTATGGATGCTATGTATATTTGCATCATTTGACAAAAGAAGTTGGTCTATGGCTGAGTGTGGAACGTCAAAGCTGTTCTCAAAGTTATCGTAGAATCTAAGGGGGTCTTCTGCCCTACTTTGCTTAAGATAGGGGTGTGTGAGGTTCTCAAAAGGGCAATTGTGCTTGCAGTTAATAGCAAACTCTTCTTTAGTGGAGAGGGGAATCTTTTAGTTTTGCGAGATTTATGTTCTAAATAAGTTCCGCCTAGCTGGCTCTTTAAGCTTGCAGTACTCAGATCCCCAAAGTTACGTCCAGTCACTGGTAAGTTGCAGAAGCCCTTATCTTAATTGTGTTGGGATCTACTGTATTAAATTGAATTGATCTCTAGAGATATTAAAAGGGAAAAGAATAAATAAAACAGACCCCAAATAAAACCAATGAGACCAGTAAAACCCTGGCATCTCTGGCTCTTATAAAACGATTTCAAGTCCCCTCTACAGCTATATGGAGCTCCGATTAAGTACTTCATTATTAGAGGTTATTTAAAACCAGTATCAGTGCTTTTATTGCCCCTCCCTATGGGGGAAGAGGATTAAATGTCTACACTTTCTCAATCAAAAATGGGATAAGAAAAGCAAAACAGAAGTAAAGCAAAACAGAGTAAAGTGGGGAACTGGCTGCTGCATCTATAGCAAACGCCCTGTCATTACAAACCACACCAAACAGGGCCCCTACTTACCCACACAACTTAAATAGCTCAGGGGTCCTCCCTTGCTTTGCCTGCTTTCCCCACCTGCCCTCTGGCTTCTGGAGATTTTTTTTCTCTTTTTCAGTTTTAACTATAGGTTCTTATTTTCCTTTTGGTGGCAATTAGGGGGTAGAATCAAAGCAGATAAGAGGGGTAAAAAGCTTAACTTAAATGGTAATAAACTGGTAAACTGGCAATCAACACTCTCCCCAAAACCCTCCAAACCACTCTGCACTCGGGAAATGCCCAAATAAAGGAGGGAGGGAGACATCGGCAGTGAATCTCCGAAGTAGAAGGGATGGAAGGAAGGAAGTCAGAGAAAGGGAATCAGAACCAAGAACCCTAGATGAAACCAAACAGACGCTCAACACTTAGGTAAGTGTAAAATAGTGTAAGAGTAATGTAAGAAATAAAACAAAACGGGATGGAAATATCCACTCAGCTGTCTCACCACACAGTCAAAAAAAAGAAGGTGGATTTTTTTGACGTAGGGAGAAGGGAAAGGTTGGGTGAGGGAGCAAAACAAAACAGCTGAATGTGATTGGGCTAATTAAGTGCAAATGCGGCTGGGCTTGGCCAAACAGAAATAACAAAAAATAAAGCGAGTAAGACAATCCAAATAGGTACAAAATATAAAAGTGTAAAATATAAGTACAAATAGATACTGAGTATAAGATCTAAAATATAAAACCCGAATAAACATAAAAGACAAAATACTCCAAAAATAAAAACACAATTCCAAATGATTAGATTGGCATATAGAAGGTTAATATAAACAATATTATAATATAATATAAGTAATACTATTTAAAAAGCCTGAAAATTTAAAAATTAGTAAAAAGAAGTGGAACAATGGCTATGTACTCCCTCCCCCCAATTACCAAAAGGACTAGAGAAAGGAGTTGTTGCCCTTAACAAATTAGTAAAACCGGCCAAGGCTGAAAGGCACAGATAAGATAAAAAGAAAGGGGGGAAAGGAATAGAAACTACAAAGCCAAAGAAGAAACTTTGTGCTGCAAGTAGGGGAAAAAGCAGGAAGGCAAGGAAACTTCAAAGAGTAGCAAAATTAATCCAAAGCAGCTTACAACATTCTCCCCCTCTTCGTTTTATCTGCACAACGAACCTGTAAGGTAGGGTAGGCTGAGAACATGTGACCAGCTGAAGATCATTCGGCAAGCTTGCATGGCAGAGTGGGGGGTTGAGTCTGGGTCCCCAGGATCCCAGTCCAAATTTCTAACCACTATGCCACTCTGGCTTTAAAGTGGTTCATTCTGCAAAGATGTGGTATATAGAAGGTTAATATAAACAATACAACTGTTTCGTTTCAGTGTGCCCTCCCTTAGAAACTCTTTACCAAGCTGGACTGCTCTGTATAATCAAGACAAATTTGTTCAAGGAACAGTTGCTGACATTTTTTAACAAATATTTGTAACAGCCTCAAGTGATAGGAAGGGCATTTTAAAGTTATTTCATTTTGCCCAGTGCTCTAATGTTACTATTATTTTTTGATTTTTGACCAAATACAGGCTAGCTTAACTATGCATGGAATTCTTAGTATTGTCACCACACAATGGTGCTACTGAGAATGGAAGTCTGCCAGTTTCTAGGTATGCTGAATTGAAATGATGGTTAACTATTGTGGTTGTGTGTGGAGCATAAATATTTCAACCCAGACAACGCCAACTTTGAGATTGGGCAAGATGGCCTCCAGAAGTCCCACCAATAAGTTCCTCAGCCTCTTATGCACACATGCACTTGTACACACATACCTACCTAGGGGAGGGAAGGAGATGGCAGATCTTCTGCTTTCACTGATTCCAGAAAGGTTAAAAGGTGTACGAAAGATTGGTGCTTTTCTCCTACCAGGAGACTCTCCCAGCATGAGACAGGATACTACAGAAGCCAGTCCTGGCAAAACCAGACTGACAAAGCATCTGTGATCAGCTGTGGGCATCCTGCCACACCAGACACCCAGCAGATGCCCCACCATGCTAACCTTCAACACTAGCCTTGAATCCAGGATTTCTATGGCTTGGATCCTGTGAACGACTTCTACGCATGCTAGATAGTCGCTGTCACAGAATACACCTCCCTTTCTGCTAAAACTTCCTTTTGTGTAAAGGTCTACTGATCTTGTGCAAACAGAAGTTTAGAGGAAGCATGGCAGAAACTACCTAGGACACACAGAACTCATTCACAGGATCCAAGCCATTATCTTTAGAAAGTCTATTAATGCATGCATCTCTCTGTCTAATCTAGTGCTTTGTGTGGCACTCCCATAGTTTGTTCTGGACCAGTTTCATCTCAAGTAAGATTTTCTTCACTAAGATCTGCTCAGCTCTTTTATGACCCATGAAAAGGGGGGGGGGTCGCAAGAGGGGAGCTGAGAATTCAAATGTGAGCATCTAGGAAAAGCCCTCTTTTCTTTTTGCCCTGTGAACATGGCTCCCAAAAAAATTTCTGAACAAGGCCAGTTACAAACTCTACAAATAAAGCTGAATCACCAGCACATCAACTTCTGTGAAAACTTTTGAAGTGTCAGTGGATGTTAAAGCAGACACACGGACACTGCTAACCATCCTTCCATGCAAAGCAATCCATGTGGCTGCAGTAAGGTTTCCAAGCTGCTGCACATGCACAGTGGCTCAGGTGGTGAATCGTCTGCTGGGCTGTACCATTTGGCACTACAGAAGGGGGTGCTGTGTTTGAATGCTCCCCCATATTAAAACAAAAAATTCCCTGTACATACAAACTTAGCAGCATTGTTGAGAACAAGAATTGCTGCTTTATCATGTTGGCTGCTGATTGTATTAGTATTTCTTGAAGTGTATGCATGATCCACATACATACACACACTATGACAGTAAATGGAAGATCTCAATGCACTATAATGATGTTAGGTTTATGATATTTGCTTGCATATGACTTATGGGCTATTAGGTTTCTCAAAAGATCAAATAATTTTGATTTCATTTGATCATTCTGAAATCATTTTAGAAGTACTCTGAAGGGGATTTACCACAGTGAATTCACTGAGTCAGTTTTCCCCCTTTCTACTTAATTGTTTTTCCTAGTTCCATCTCAAGTTTAAACTGTTTCTGGTTTACTTTTCAGATTTTAAAAAGGGACTCCTTTTAAAGTGATGGAGATTCCAACAAGTGTTGCATCATGAGGATAAGAAACTGAAAATAACAATAGGAAATGAAATTTCCTCTCCAAAGCCAAAATGAATGAGTGAACTAAAAAGAACTCTAATGACACCAGTATGAGCAAAGCAGTATTGTGTGAAAAACCAGCTGGAAATAGTGATCATATAAGGTTTTCAAACAGATTTCAAACAGATACACATATTTTCACTTTTCCAAGAAGATGTACTTGGTTTTTAATGGAGGGGGAAATATCTGAGTGCCCCTCTGGTTCAAAGGTTTAGGAAGAGATTCTTGCAGTTGCCCCAGCTGCAAACTGTTGCTAACTTTGACCTGTTCAGGACAGGAGAAATGGAAGTTCATCAGGTACAGCTTTTCCAGGTATGTAGATACAACGACGGAAAAGTTTCACCAGCTGGATTTTCTGCCTGCTTTGCACAAGAGCCTTACAGGAACAAAAGTCCTGGTTGCCACATGGTGTGATAACACAAATTTTCTTTGCACAAGTAACTGAGCATGGGCAGCTGTGCCCACTATGCTCCACTTCCCAAGCCCCTGACTTGTACCTGTTAAGCTTTCCAGGTGGTCATGGCAGGTATGGCTTTCCCAGCAGCAGGATGAGCAGACCCCTTAGCAGTTAATGCTACTGATCTCCCTGTTGTGAAAAGGGTCACCCTCTGATAGCTGGAAACCCTATTCTGCATCTATGTCAAGGAGTCCAAAGCTGAACCCGGTGGGTCCTCAGGGCCATTGTACACAAGTAACCAAATCTTTTATTTTTTTTAGAATTTTATAAAGTTTTATTTGATTTCTGTCAAAACAAAAGACTTATTCTACAGGCAACACAATGCTCAAAAATCATACAGCAGGAAAACAAAAAAAAACCCCACTAGCTTAACTTTCCAAGACCTGCGTTAGCTGGCACAAACCTTAAGTCCAAGAGTCCAAGGGCACCGCTGATGCGTTCTGTACATTGCTGTCTATTGCAATATGAACACATCATAGTCTGGGCCTTCAGTCCATCAGAATCCAGGCTAGCCTTCCTTTCCAGGTTCTTAGCTCAATCATAGTTTTTTGGCCAAGCAACATCAGGTGATGATGACATCCAGTCAGAACACATTCTTGCTGGACCCCTGCCTAAAAAATTACCTCACCACTCCTGACCTCCCACTCTCTGTGGGCCACAGGTTCTCATGAGAAGCTAACTACCACATTTCCAGCTCTGGCCTTGAAGGTGATAAGGGCTATGTAGGCTGAGAGACCAGTACTGCAGGATGGAACCAGCTTGTTACCGTTCACCTTAACCCTTGAGGGAGGGAGGGTGCTCTGCCACGCAATCTTTTTGAGAGCAGAATGTGTTTGGAGTATACCAAGGAAAGCACTTAGTTTTAACCGAAAATGGTCTGTGGAAGTGACACTTCCCAATGATTTGTTTAGCTGTTTTAAGTTGCAGAATATCTTCCATGCCCTACACTGCTTGATGAATGCAAAACAGAGAATCCTCATTTGTGTATATTTATTTATTTATTTATTATTTAAATTTGTGCCCTGCCCTCCCTGCCGAAGCAGGCTCAGGGCAGCTAACATCATAAAAGCATAAGAACAATAAAATCATAAACATCTAAAACCAATTCATTACATGATTCAATAGTAATTCCTTAAAACTAACGTTACCTTATATTAAAGTGCTAGCAGTTAACTTATAATATCAAAGACGGCCTTGTACATTCTGTAAGTTCATTTGATATTCAGCTCATTGGTCTTTCTCTATTTTGGTCGGCGAGCACAGGCCATCAGTAATAGACCAGGCACCAGGCTTCTGTCGTTATTAAGTTGGTGGTATTAATAATCATAGATGGTAATACTGGCCATAATAATTATGGTGATGGTGGCAGCTCCTAGTTGGAAGCCTGGTGGAAGACCTCCATCTTGCAGGCCCTGCAGAACTGAAAGAGGTCCTGCAGGGCCCTGATCTCTTCCGAGAGCTCATTCCACCAATATGGAGCCACCATTGAAAAGGCTCTGGCCCTGGTTGCAACTAGCCTGGCATCTTTGGGACCAGGAAGGGTCAGTCGGTTTTGTGACCTTGACCAAAGTGCTCTCTGATGATCTGCTGGCCAAGCCACTCTTTAAATCCTGACCACAATGTTGGGCAAGCAGTTGCTGTGTGATGATGTAAGGTGAAGTTTGGTGGTTACGACTTCTCTAAACTTAAGGACCACCATTATTCTCCCTTAGCATCCAAGTCAGAATGTTCTTAGCTGGACATCTCAGTAATCCAGCAGCCTCCCTCTTCCCTGCACCCTGACCTGGATGGCCCAGACTAGCCCAGTCTCTTCAGCTCTCCGAAGCTAAGCAGGATCAACCCTGGTGGATGGGAGACCAGCAGGGAAGTCTGGCGTTGCTATGCAGAGGCAGGCAATGGCAAACCACCTCTGCTCATCTCTTGCCTTGGAAACCTTACAGCTGCAACTTGACAGCACCCTCTTCTCTTCTCCAAATGCACAAGCATCGAAACCTAAGCAAATACATTAGAGCTCCTACAGGGACATTTTGACACTTCAGCCCCAAGAAGGATTGACAGGTTACGTTCAAGAAGTGAAGGCAGCTGCATGTTCTTTTTCCCCCAACCCAATTTTCTCGTTCCTGTCAGCTGAGATGTGCCAGACAGTGGGAATGAGGAAGATGAAAGGACTGTTGTGGATGAATCTGAGGGTAGACAGCAAATGTCTGGGTCACAACCTGGCGACTCCTAATAAACACCAGCCTCTCCTCACGCACTCTGCCTGTTAGCCCCACAGCTCACAGCACAACCTCCCCATGCAATGAGACAAGCGTAATTTCCTTTTCTTTTTTAAAAAGACTTAAACATCCCCTAAGCGAGAGAAGACTTTTTAGAAGGAAAAACTTGCTTTGTGTGACTATATGACAAGTAGAAATCAAATCAAACCACAGGAAGTGAAACTGATTATATGTGTCTTGCTTTCCAAATAGCTCAAAAGCAGAATGAAAAAATCTCTAAGTTTTAGGGGGGCGAACTTTTAAGTACTAAAACCAGAGAATGACAGCTGTCATGGAATTGAAAATCATGGAATCGAAAATGTGCCCAAACTTTCTCCCTTAAGTTCTCTGGGATCCTGGCTTGACACACTTTTTCCTTGACATGAGAAACAATTGCAGTAGCCTCAGCAGCTTGTAACTGACCATGCAGGACAATTCAGGCATGCTTACCTTTCTCAGCAGACACCGCCTGCATTCTTCCACAAGACAGTGAAAAACAAGCAGGTGTGGTTCAGTGGTAGAGCATCTGCTTTACATACAAAAGGTCCCGGGTTCAATGCCCAGCACTGCTAATTTAAAGGATCAGATAGTAGGTGATGTGAAAGACCTCTAAACTGAAACCCGGGAGAGTCTCTGGCAGTTGAAGCAGACAGTGCTGACCTTGATGGACAAGTGCTCTGACTTCGTGTAAGGCGATGTCATGTGTATGCTGCTTTAGCTCAGAGCACCGGGTAGAATCACACACTCCAATCTCCCTGCACTAAGAAATTGTTCCTTCCTTCTTCTATCTAGTGGCAGGCACTGACCATTCATGTAGCTGTTCCAGAAAAGTCACAGCATCTCTCAAATGATTTCAGTTCTCAGCCCCCTTGGAGGAGGCTTTGTCACAGCTCAATCTAAGTAAGTTTACCTGGAAGTAAGCCCCACTTAGGGGTCCACCTTAAGGGGACTTACTACTAAGAAAGTGAGGACACAGAATTGCTGTCTTAAACAGACTTAAAATGAGCCACATACTCGTCAGTGTTCCTTATGCCTTCTCACCCAAGAAACCTGAGAATGGCAGACTGTGAGGAGACCTATAAACTCTTGCAAAGCTGTTAACACCCTGAGGTTTCATATTAAGACCCAATGGCAATTAAACAATCTTGAAATCAGCCCTAGTAAAACAGATAGTGGCCATTTTACAACTGACATAGTGATCTTTGTGTACTCCGTGGCTGTACTACAAATGCATAGCCTACAATGAAGAGATTGTATAGTGGATTTGCCAGTTCCACTACCTGTATGTCATTAATCTGCTGATGGCATATTCCAGATTAGAAGATACTTGGGATCAAACTACAAATAGACCTGGAGTCCATGACTGGAAAAGCAGCTGTGAGGGGCCCAATATGGATGGCAGGACACTGTGTGAAAGTGTATGGGAGTGTGGGGGGGTACCTTCCTGTCAGTGCCTGTGGCTTAAACAAGCAGGCTGAAATAATCTAATCTGTCTTCTTCCTGCACACTTCACAGAAGGAAATAAGAGATTCCCCAAGAGTGCCCCCATTACCCCCAACAGATCCCCAGAGGCAGAGAGAGATCCTGGACCTGCTGGGTGCTTCAGCCCACTCCTCAGAAATGGCTGCTTCCTCACTCTGCCATTTCTCAAATCTGACTCGGAACCTGTCTGCTCCTCTCCTTTATCCTGTTGGTGTCTAAAACACAGTGCCAACTTTCTTGCTACACAAAACACAAATCACCCTGCCACTGAAGTGGCAGTGATGTGTGTGTGTGGGGGGGGGGGGGGTCACCTCTTCTAAGCTTTGATGAGCAACCCAGTTCTTGCCAATTAACACTAACTGGGGGGCATGGGCTGTGGAGATAAGGACCCTTAGGACTTCCCCCACATACACACACCATTGTGACGGGTGATATACTTGACCTTTGATCACCAAGGCCCAGTCTAAGAGAGACACAGGTCCCATATACCCCCAGCAAGAGGAGGGAGTAGCAACATCAGACTACGAACATCAGACTCTGAACAATGCTCAGAGATATGTTTATGGAATTTCCATCTATGCAGAGCAATGTTTCACAATGAAATCCTTTGCAAAGTTGGATCAAGTCTAGACCCACTGATTTCAGTGGGTTTAGATTGGAGTAACTCTGTATAGGGCTGAAGTGACAGTCATTATATCTGGCTGGGCCCTTCCATAAGGCTGATGAAAATCAATCAGTTACACAAATTAGATTGCAGAAGTTAAAATGTTAACAGATTACAGAAATTAAGTTGAAATGTGTAAAACAGGACATTCTCAATAATACACACTGTATAGATAATGTACATATTAATACAATATTAGCTGATTCACTAATTTGATATAAAGTGATTTACTTGTCTTCATTCCATAGAGGGTGGCAAAATATCCCCAAAGCTCCTGATGTAACTAAATGGAAAGTGAAAATAAAAACTCCAAATGAACGAGGCAAAAAGTGATGTGAGAACTGGAGAGTTTCTTGCAGCTGGGTATAAAAATTCAGAAGACATGGCTCCAAAGCACCAAGAACATCTTCTGGAGACCTTGAAGGAGGTCCATTCTCTCATCTGCTCGGTTCAGTTCAAGAAAAAAGACCTGCCATGGCCACTCTTAGCCTCCAGCGACTTTGTCTCCTGCTTCTGCTGGCCTTGGAAATCCTGGCTCTAGACTGCAACAAAACTGCAGAGAACCAATTGCAAGTGAACAACCCAGAGGTCCGAAGGCTTATGGAAGCCATAGGAGGACAGCAGCTTCCTCAAGGGTGCCTGTACAAAAGACCAGCTTTTAGCTTTCCTGAGGAAAAAATCCTCAGAGCCAGCAAAGAGGGTAAAAGAGTGGCAGTGAAGATGATCCTTGAAAAGATCCTGAAGATCTTCGAGCACAACTTCACTCAAGCTGGATGGGATGCAAGAACCGTAGCACGTTTGCAAAATGCCCTTTACCAGCAAAGTAATCAGTGGAAGAACTGTTCAACTACAGAGACCAGGCAGGTGGCAACACTGAAAGATCAATATTTAAACCTGAATCTGCAAAGATACTTCAGACAAATCCAAACATTCCTGGAGGACCAGCAGTACTCCCTTTGTGCCTGGAGCATTGTACGACTGGAAATACGGAGGCTCTTTTTTGTCAATCTCGATCGTCTTTTGAACAGGTTTTAAAATGGAAGGTAAGTCAAGGGGCTGTCTTCTGAACTGCATCATCTCAGATCTAGAACCCCCAAAGATACGTATTCTGTATAGTGTGCTGTTGAACAGTACTCTTTTTAGCCATTTAGCAGTCTTGATATTAAACAATAAACTGTATGGATTAGTAATGATGATCAAAAATGACCTTGGAACTCCTAAAACCATGCCATGTTTTAAAATAAGGTGACATATTCTCATTCTACTTGGGGTGGGGTGGGGGGACTTCTTGAATGTGTTGCCCAAATCAAAACATTGCTTGGGACATTGTTAACTGTGCATTATGTGAAAGGGTCAACTGAATCCCCAATATTTCTTATAAGGTTTTAAAGCACAGCAGAACCTAAATATGGCTCACATGATTTAACCCTCTCCTTTTTACTGTTTTCCTGAGAGAAATCCTGCCCAAGGCCAAAGGTTAATGGCAAAGGAAGAAAAGATGGGCAATTTGTTACTCCTGCCTTTCCCCACTTCTGACTAACAGCAGTTTTGAACCGCAAGGAGAGGTGTCTGTTGGGGAAATGGTATCTGGTGAAAGGATCCACTCCCCTGCTCCACATCTGCAAACATCTTTCTGCTGGAGATCCACTTATGGATGTCCCGTATCACACGTGGTTGTGAAAAGCACTATCAAGTCCCAACCAACTCGTGGTGACTCCTTATAAGGTTTTCAAGGCAAGAGACGTTCAGAAGTATTTTGCCACTGCTTTCCTCTGCATAGCAACCCCGGACTTTCTTGGTGGTTTCCCATCCAAGTACTAACTAGGGCGGATCCTGTTCAGCTTCCAAGATCTCATGAGATAAAACTAGCTTGGGTCATCGTATGTAATTTGCCCTACACACTGGGTTGCTGGTGCCTCCACAAATCATTTGTGCTGTGCTAGATCTCAAGGGCCAGATTTTGCTCAAGAGAACTCTTGCATGGACCCCAGGCCACCAGTCAGCCAATGGTCCCATTTTGCCACCTCTGTGATTGCAACAGACATGCAACATGAGTCGGGCTTTGCCAAGCATGTTCTTTGGATTTGTAATGCAGTTCCTTTTATCCTCGGTGTCCAGAAAACCACCCATTTTTTGCAATCCCGGCTCTCTCACTTCTTTACCAGCTTGCCTTGTTAGAAGGACTGTAAGCTAGAAACCTGGAGTGTGCTACCCCCCCCCCCCCCAGTCAGCGTTAACAGTAGGTAATAGTAGTACAGTAAAACTGTTGTGTATCTTTAAGTGCAGTTGCCCCAGGGAATTGTAATCCTGAGCTAGTGTCCCAAAGGCATCCCTCTGACTGGCTCATCAAGAGTAATTTCCTGAGCTCAGAGGCACGAAGATAGGAATTTATAGTTGTTTTCCATTTCTTTGTCTATCCTTACCGCCAGGAGAGGGGGAAACCCATCTCTTTCTGACCACGGCTATAGAATTGATCTGAATCACAAAGATGTAATTTTTCTACCCAGCCATCAGACTAGATCATGTGAAGTTCAATAAAGATGTCTTAAGTCTTTACAGTTTGGCTGTGCGTTGATCACATCCTAGAAAGCATTTAGCTTCAGATGGAGCTGAGTGCCGGACAGGAACATGGAGAGCGGGTGTTCTCTGTAGTGTTTGGAGGACATAGTGCAGCAGCTGTGCCTCTGCTCTGCCATTCTTTTACTGGTCCTTATGCTCACCCTCTTCCCTAGCCTACTTGGAGCAACTTTAAATTCTTTCTTGCTACAGCAGTCAGGGGAGAAGGTGAAAAGGAGAAAGGGGGTACAGAGGCTCTATGGATTTCTTGTGCACCATTTATGTTAAAACTAGCTTATTCTGGCAAAGCTTCCAACATTACTGGAGATAGACTGGCAATGCCACAGCTGAAACATGACCTTATGCAGGGGAAACAGAGCAGAGCCTTCTCTTAACAACATAAGGACCACCTTGCTGGATAAGGCAAATGTCCATATACTCCGGCACAGTATTAGAGACAGCAGTGGCCAGCCATATAGGCACTTTCTAAAGTCTTCTTGATTTCAAGGGGATAATTTGCCTATGTGATTGTGATCCCCATTTAATTTAAAGGCACAAAAATTTGCCAGATATACTCTCAGTACAAACATTGTATCTTTTATAGGAGCGTGACTGAAAAGAGATTTAATCTTTAAAGTGTTAAGTCATCTTGAGGGTGGGGGGAAGCATTTTATTATATTATGCAAATGGACCTTTCCCCCTTTTGTGTTCCCTTCCAGCCAGTGTTCCTCTGCTTGTCCATTGCTGCTTACAACAAAAACTTCTCAAGAAAAAAACAAACCTTTTGAAGTTTGCACAGCCAACCAATCAGCAACTTTCAGGTCGTCTGCATACATTCTGCAATTACTCTTTCCTATTCAGCAAGTTTGCTAGCAAGTTTGAAGGGAGATGTGGAGCCGAGTGATCGCAGCAAGACACAGAAAATGAAGAGATGGAAAGCCACTGAAATCTGTATGTTTGCAGAAATGACTTAATTAGAAATAAAGAACAATGTATCAAGTGATGCTGGAATGAAAAAAGAACCCCCTGCAAGCTGTCTGAAATCTGAGGCAATGTGCTCCAGAAATGGGGTTAAGCTGACTCACTGATTAGAGGAATGGAGGACCTTCATTCTCTGAAGTCTGGGGGGCCTTGTCGCTGCAGCAAGATAAACTCCGTCCCAAGATGCATTTTCAAGAGAATGGCCAAAATCTGTCTGTAAAAGATGCTGAATTTGAAACCACACCTATCAACTGAACACAAGCAGAAAATTGGCCAGTTATGCTGGAAATAATGCATTTGGATGGAAACTATGTTTAGATTTGATTTTAGTCAGGCCGATTTCGCACTAGCATTTGCCCCAGGTTTGCCCTCATGCTTTCACGGGAGCTTCTGGTCAATTTCACACCAGTTGCTCCAGGCTCACGTTTTGCTCTGGAGTATCACCCTGCTGCACCGGAGTTTCCCTGGAGCAAACAAATCCTGTTTTTAGAGGATTTTCCTGTTTGCTCTGGGGAAGAACCCAAAATGAAAACATGCCCACTTGCCCACCTTTCATCAGGGCCGCCTAATTTTTTTTTTCATCACGCAATATCGAAAGGGCTGAGGTTCCAAGTGGGAAAATGAAGAAAATACTCCAGAGGAAACTGGGAGGGGAAATTCTGGAGAGAACGAGAGGCAACTGGCCAGTGCGAAATCGGCCTCAGTGTTAAACTGGATACTTGAAAATGTTACTATTTATTTTGTTGTGGTACTATAAAAATGTTACTGCCTTTAAAAATTATTTATATTTTGTTGAAATATTTATTATATATATATAATTTTATTATTATTATTATTATTATTATTATTATTATTATACCCCGCCCTCCCTGCAAGCAGGCTCATGCTTCATATTTATATATCACTCCTTGAATGGCTTCGCAATCGTATTTCTATGAATAAACATGAATGCATAAAATGGAATTCCAAACTGAATTTTTCCTGAAACTGAACTTCAGATGGGCAAATATAAAAAACTGGGTGCCCAGAACTGGGGTCCCACGCAGTTTTACCTGGCCAGTGAAGGGACCCAGGGACAAACCCAGCACCCCCAACAGTATCCAGTGTGAGGCCATCCAAATGGTACCCATAAAGATACTGGTGCAGTGGGGTGAAGCTTGGGATAAGCAGGGCCATGCCTGGACATCCAGGCTAGCCAACAAGAGGTGGGTAGCCCAGCAGGGCACTGTCTAAGGATTGCTAATCTGGCAACAAGTGGGGATGTCATGTGGGGCCTGGGGATCTCCAGGAATTACAGCTCATCTCCAGACTACAGAAAACAGTTCCCTTAGAGAAAATGGATACTTTGGAGGGTGGACTCCATGGCATTGTATCTCATTGAGGTCCCTGTCTTTCCCATGCTCCACCTCCAAATTTCCAGGAGTTTTCTAAACTGGAGCTGACAACCCTATGCCCCCCATCCTCTGGGCAACCCTAGCAACAAATCAAGGGTGGGAAGCCAGGAAGGCCCATCAGAGACAGTTGAGGCCTCTCCTGATCTCCTGTGAGACTTCCAGGTCTCACGGGAATTTGAGAACTGCTGCTGCAGGGATCTGGCCTCCCCACCGACTATTCAGGCAAAAGAGGCAAAAGAGGACAGAGTTGACCCCGAGTTAGAGTAAAGCACTTAATGGGGAGAAGCAGAAGGAATCCTGTGGCATAACTCCCTCCACTCTTCTTTCCGAAGCCTTGCAGATCTTGTAGGCACCAAGGCGGTCATGGTGGACCATGATCTGAAGCAAGCAGAGCATCCCATTTGGTGTATAATTCAGTCTCATATCATCAATCAGAACAATCCTCCTTGCCTCTGTGAGACATCCCCAGTTAATATGGCCTCCTGGCCTCTGTTTGCTCAGCTGGAGTCAGGATGGTGCTTTCTGAGCAACCGTAATGCTTCTGGGATTCCCTTGAGCTCATCAGTGGCTAGATCACAGGCTGTCTCATAAAATCCCAGTGTGTCCTTGCTCCCTCCCACAACAAGAAGTCACTGGGACTGATGAGTGTGACAAAATCAATGCTAAATAAAGTATTACCAAAATATAAGAACTGTAGTCATGTGTATTATTAATTGCCTATAGGAACCAATTCAAGATCAAACTGGAAAACCTTCAGTGTGTACAAAATACATAGGAATTAATCTTCAAAAATTCTACAATGCATAATATACTGTTTTACAAGCAAAAACCTATTTCTCAACAATCCAAAAGCCCAGCAGTCCAAAAGTCCAGGACAAGGATTCCAGCTAAGTCCCCTGTTTTGGTTATCTTTTTCAGAAGAGGACTACAATATAACAAAGCATTTACAATAACATTCGTTCTTATATTAATACAGAGAGGTCATAAACTATGTCCAAATTACTTGTAATTGCCCAGATTACTTGTAAAACTGTATATTATGCATTGTAGAATTTCTGAAGGTTAATTTCTATGTATTTTGTACATGCTGAAGGTTCTCTAGTTTGATCTTGAATTAGTTCCTATAGAAATTAATAATACACATGTAATTTAGCGTCGGTTCTGTCACAGTTTTCTTTTGTTGTGGTGCTGTCTTGATGGGGCCTGGGGAATCAGACTGATGGGGCCTGGGGAATCAATGTCGCACAGTGCTTTCCCACTCTGGCAGCCATCAAACTGTAAATAACTCTAACAAGATAGCTTAACTTTTCAGAGTATGCTTCCTTCCCCATCATGGCACACAAATGTACTCTAGTACATTTTCCTTGGGGATCTCTCACCCTCTCTTCCTTTCCTGTTACTTGCTATAAGACAGTGAGTAGCCAAGAAAGCACAATTGCCTGAGGTACCTGTTTGTAAGGAATTCCAACCCCTTTGGGGACACTTCTTCCTCCCCAAATCTCCTCTTTGGTTGCGGGGGTCTTGCCCTCCCCTGGATGGCCCAGGCTAGTGTAATCCCATCAGATTCTGGAAACTAAGTAAAATCTGCTCTGGTTAGTAGTTGTTTTACATAATATTATAGTGATGTAATATTTTATATTATATATATTTATATATGAAAAACTGAATTATTCAAGAGGGCTTTTCCTTGCAAGTCATAGGGTTTCACGGCACAAAATAGTTTTTTCAAACTTGCTAAATGATTAAGGACTGTGATCTATACTGCTGTGTTTAGCTTATTGTAAGTAAGTAAAGGTAAAGATTTCCCTTGCTCGAAAGCTAGTCGAATCTGACTCTAGGGATGTGGTGCTCACCTCCGTTTCCAAGCCGAAGAGCCAGCACTGTCCGAAGACTTTTCTGTGGTCATGTGGCTGGCATGACTAGAAGCCGAGGTGCACAGAACACTGTTACCTTCCCACTGAAGCGGTACCTATTTATCTGCTTGCAGTTTCTTGGCTTTCACTCTGCTATGTTGGCAGGAGCTGGCGCCAGAGACGGGAGCTCACTCCATCACATGGTACTAGGGTCTTGAACTGCCAAGCTACCAATCTTCTGATAGCAACAGTTTCCCAAAGAGTTGAGCTGTTGGTTTCCCTTTGCAACAATTTCTGGACCTTCAGCCTGCATTTAAAAAAAACTCACAAATAAGCTACATGTATGAATGATATTCCTAAACTGGCCAGTAGAGGGCAAAATGAGAATATAGCTAATTTTTTTCAACACTATCAGTGCTGCTGAAAGAAAAGAAGAGAAGAAATTAGATTTATACCCCGCCCTTCACTACCCAAAGGAGTCCCAGAGCGGCTTACAAACTCCTTTCCCCTCCCCTCCCCTCCCCAGACACTCTGTGAGGTAGGTGGGGCTGAGAGAGCGCTTTTTCAAGAACAGCTGTGCCAGAACTATGGCTTGCCCAAGGTCATCCAGCAGGTGCAAGTGGAGGATTGGGGAATCAAACCCGGTTCTCCCAGATATTAACAAGTTTGGAAGGATGGTGGTTACACCTCAAACTATTGGGTTTCAAGGGGACATGAAGTCCTCTCAGTTGCTTTCAAAGATTGTGCCTGCTTTCTTCTTCTGAACAGAGGAGGTTACAGTTGAGAAAACTGAGCTTGATCTCTGCTCTTAACCATGTAGGGCCTGAGGAGGGGTAGTCAAGTGGTGTAGTTCCTCTTTTTAAAAAGAGAGATGGTCATGTGCATCTGAAGGACTATTACCCAATTAGTTTAGCTGCCATCACTGTGGAATGCTGTACAAGATATGTCTTGTACTGATGGGAACCTTAAGTTGCCAAGTATCGTGTCTAGGTAGATGCAGGCAGAAGTTCAACAGGGTGGTTCCACTGTTAGCCAGAACTACAACCTTAACTGTTTGATCCAAGCAATACTTGCTTATAATTCCTGTCACCTCAGCATCTGAACCTCTGAATAAAGATTATGATAGCAACTTGGTGAAATTAATAGTTGGGGCTGGATCCATTTGTTTTGCTGCCCTAATCCTGAGGCACAAGAAAGCATGTCCTACCCACTCGTGCCATCTTGAAGCTGGACAGCAGTTGTACAAGTGTCTGTAGGGGAACAGCAGTTGCACATGGTGTCACCTGCCAGTTTGGTAGCCAGAGCAGTTTCTCGGGTTACTTTGGCAGTGAAGCAATAGAGTTAATAAAGTTAATAAATAGTAATCTTTTACTGATCTTATTTATTGAGAAACTTTGCTTTTAATTAGGTTTCTACATTATTTATTTTGGTTTTTTTAATTGTATGCCACCTTTTACAACACAGAATCCAACAGCCATTAAAAATCTTTATACTAATAACTCACTCCAACAAAATAAGATCCATTTAAATGCCCAGGCAAATAAATTCCTTGAAAGGCCCCTCGGAACAGATAAGTCTTCAGACAGTTTCAGAAAGTCACAATAATTTTGCCAATTGCTGGGGTTTTTTGGGGTGGGTGGGGTTGCGCTGTAATTTATGAGTGGCAGCTCAGAAGCCCTGCCCCCCCCCCCCCCGCCCTGCACAAACCAATGAAAGAGTAAGCTCTTGTAGCCAGGCCTACAGATTTTTGTGAGCATTGTGTGGATGTGTGTTTGGGAGCCTGGAAGTCATGGTGACTTCTGGTGACCCCCTAGTGGGGCTAAGACATTTCAGAGAGGTGGCTTGATAACCTGCCTCTGCATCCCAGCCCTGGCATTCCAAGGAGGTCTCCCATCTAAGTGCTTGCCAGGGTCGGCCCTGCTTAGCTTCCATGATCTGACGAGATGGAGCATGCCTGGGTTATCCAGGTCAGGGCAAGATTTTGAATTTTGAAGCAGCTAAAGTTTCTGGGCCTACCTAAGCTATTAAAAACCTACCTCATCACTTTTTATCAAGAGTCAAACTTGAGTCTGGAAGGACTTACATGTTTTATTGGAGGTACGACCACATCCACAGCAGGTTGAATGCCTATGTCCATATTAGCTTCACTCCCAACGCACAGCATTGGATTAAATTTCACTTTGTTCATCCTTTACAGCTTCCACCACAGTTTCAGCACTTTCAGTTTGTCCCTGGAATTCGAGGGAAAGGAGAGGTACAGAGGAGGACATCATCAGCGCGCTAGTGACATTCTACTTCAACTCCCAGGATGCTCCCTCCCAGCATTTTCATATAGATGTTAAGTAGACTGGGGGACAGAATAAAACCTTGCACCATTCCACAGGCGTATCCTAAGGGATACATTTCCCAAGGGACACATATTTATACCCTACTTTCTCCCCAATGGGAGAAGAGTTTACAACAGTCTCCCCTCCTCCCTATAGTCCTTACAGCCACGACCCTGGGAGACGGGTTTTTAGATTGAGAAAGTGTGATAGGCCCAAGGTTACCCAGAATGCTTCCATAGCAGAGGGAGGGTTCAGACCTGGGTCTCCCAGACTCCAGTGCAATATTCTAACCACTACACCACACTGACTTTGTATTACTATATAAACCGAGTCGCTTATCTCCTGGTAGTGCCTGGAGATCTCCTGGAATCACAACTGATCTCCAGACTACAGAAGTCTGCTTTGGAGGGTGGACTCTATGACGTTATACTCTGCTGAGGTCCCTCCCCCCTCCAAAACCAGGCAAGAGCTGGCAACCCTACGAAACAGTAGATGCATCAGTTCCGAAAGTCAACACAGAGTCAGTTCCTCTAAACAAATCTTAAAATGGACCAAATATATGCAGATGGTCTGGGAGTGACCAGCAGCTCCGGAGCAGAGCATCTGCTTGGTATGCAGAAGGTCTCCGGCTCAATCCTCAGTGTCTCCAGCTAAAAGCATCAGGTGATAGGTGATGTGAAAGACCTCAGCCTGAGACCCTGGAGAGCTGCTGGCAGTCTGAGTAGACAGTATTGATCTTGATGGACCAGTGCTCTGATTCAGTATAAGGCAGCTTCATGTGTTCATGTGTACTACTAGACATATTTTCATTAGCCTTTCATTACTTTCATAAGCACCCACCATCCAAATGCCTGATATTAAATCCCCTCCACCGTGCTGCAATCTAAAATGGCATCTGTTGCCCCCTGTTCAAATCTCATTTTAGCCATGAATTTTAGGGTCCCTTTAGAAAAGCTGTCTTCTTTTAGTCTCAGTCCGCCATCCATAATGCAGATCAGCCAGTCCCCAGGCTAGATAGGATTACTAAAATAAAATATTTAAAGCAATTTGGGAAAGTGTTTATTCATTTGATGTCTACTCCTCCCCCTTCCCATAAGGAGACCAGGGCAACTAGGGTTGCCAAGCTCCAGATGTAGCCTGGCAATCTCCTGGAATCAAGGGTGTAGACTTTCCAATTTCCCGGGGGAAGGGGACTGGGGCTGGGCCAGAGGAAAGAATGAAATGGGGAAATGGAAAGAAAGAAAGAGAGAGAGAGAGAGAGAGAGAGAGAGAGAGAGAAAGAAAGAAAGAAAGAAAGAAAGAAAGAGTTGAGAGAGAGAGGAAGAAAGGGGTAGAAATAAGAAGAAAAAGGAAAGAGAGGTCCCCTCTACTGGTGGGCAGCCAATAGATTGTTCAGTTTGGCTCCCCCCTTCTAAGCAGGGGCGGGGAGAGCCAGAGGTAAGACTGAAATGACTTCTTGCTCTTTAAAGCCAGCAGCCTCGCCAATCCACCTGTCAGCTGCTGGCTTTAGAGTTCAGGCTGCCTTTTCAGAGCTCCCTTTTGCTTCCTCCTGCTTCTAAAGGGGGGGGGGGAGCCCCCCCCCCCAGTAGTCTAATTAGAACTGATCTACAGACTACAGAGATCAGTTCTCCCGGAGAAAATGGATGCTTTTGAAGGTGGGCTCTGAGGCATTACACTCCACTGAGGTGCTGTTCCTCCCAAACTCCTTCCTCCCCAGGGACCAACCCCAAAATCTCCAGGTATTTCCCAACTCAGAGTTGGCACCCTAAGGACAACATACATGGCCTTCCTCTCCTCCATTTTATCCTCCCAGCTCTGTGAGACAGGTTAGACTGAGAGTGACTGGCCCAAGGTCACTCAGTGAGTCCAGTGGCAGAGTGGGGATCTGAACCCTAGTTTCCCCATTCCTGATCTAAGCACACCACACTCTCCTCACATAAGAGTGTGTGTTCCTGGTGCTGCTCTTGCTGTGCAAAACTGTCACCTTGATGGGGCCTGTTGTACTTGTGTAATGCTATAAACTGTTCATTTGAAAGAGCCTGCTTTTAAACTGCAGCCTCTCCATGAAATTGTACATCTTTTAGGCTGGCATTTCACAAGGCATCTAAGTTTGTATCTGTAAAGGTGGTTGCCATTAGAACACAACACCATCCGCTCCTTGCAAGCAGCACAACAGGAGTGCAACTTGGAACCTAAAACCTGTAGTTGCTTCAGAAGCTGGAGAAAACTGAAAGCATTTGCAGCTGAGCTCTATTCTGTTTAGGAAACGCTCACCCTTTTTTGCAATATTAGACTGCTCTCCATGACGTTGTGGAGAGGAAGGGAAGGAAAGGAGGAGGGGGGAACCTCCCAGCCAGGCTCTTACAAGGGTGAGGCGGAGACACAGGCAATGCCTGAAGGCTCCAGTTCCCTTCAGCAGATGAAGCAGGAACCTCTAAGCAAAGGTAAGGCCAGAAGCTCTGAAAGGCTGTGAACAAGCTGCTCTTGAGGCCGGAATTTTTCCTGTCTCTTGTTGCTGGGTGGCTGGTTTAGTGGAGACACCAGTCTAGCGTACCCGAAGGAGATTTTTAAAAAGTGGTTTCACAAAGAAAGGAAACATCCTCTTTCTGGTTTCAGTTAATAATAGTCTCATCTCTTCTCTTGGTTTGAGATAAGGAAAACTCACCAAGGTAGCAAATTGAACTAGATGGCACTGTTTGTGGTGGTGTTCAGAGTTCTCTTGGCAGACTGATAAAAACTGATTGCTATCCAGTCCAACTTCTCCAAGGAAGAGCTTAGAGCCACAGTGTAGTTCATTTTATCTTCCTGGCCATGTGAGGTAGAGAAGGCCAACTAGTGTTCTCTGTCACCCCTGATTGGCTTTCCAGGTGGTTTATCCTGTGTAGTGACTGACAATTGCCCCAAAGTGTTTATGTCTTTCAGAAAGGGTTGCGGGGGGGGGGGGGGGGAGAGAAATCAAATGGCTTGCATTTCTCCACAAAAGTGTGTAGGCATTGCAAAACAAGGAGCAAGCTTTTGAGTTCCCCAGAACTGTTTCTCATAGGGACCTCCAGTCCAGGTTGGGAAATACCTGGAGATTTTGGGGGCGGAACCTGAGGAGGACGGGGTCTGGGAAGGGGAAAGACTTCAGTAGAGTATAATGGTGAGGGCTGCAGGTCTGGTTTGGAAAATACTGGAGACTTTGGGGATGGATCCAGGAGAGGGTAGGGTTTGGGGAGTGGAGAGGCCTCAGCATGGCATAATGCCATAGAGCCCACCCTTCAAAGCAGCCATTTTCTCCAGGGCAGCTGATCTCTGTCAGCTGGAGATGAGTTGTAAAAGTGGGAGATCCCCAGGCCCCACCTGGAGGCTGGCAACCCTAATAATGCCACAGAGTTCATCTTCCAAAGTGTCCATTTTCCCCAGGTGAACTGACCTCTGTCATCTTAGAGATCAAGTATAATCCTAGGAGATCTCCAACCACCATTTGGAGGTTGGCAATCCTGGTTCCTCGGGTTTGTTGATCAATGGTTTGTAATGAAAAATCAGCAGAGTTTCACACAGGTTTGTTAATAAATATTTTCCCATATTACGCCCTCCTTACTCAATTAATTTCTACCATAATTGAAAAAGTGCTAACTTGTCACAGAGACCTGTGGTGGTAAGCTCCCTTAATAGAAAACAACCCTTTGCTTAAAGAAAGGGGAGGGATATTGGGCACCTCACAAATGTCTGGTTATAACATTACTGTAGTTTAGAATAAAACTTTTTAAAAAAGGAAACAACTACAATAAATGCTCTTAAAGTAAAATAGAATCTTGAATGTATGCAAGAGGAGCTCTTTAATCTTGTGGGGGGGGGAACGCAACATTCATAGCAGATTCTGCTCACTGGCTCAACATGGAGTGGCACTCAAAGTGTCAAGTTTTAGGAAGGATGGGGTGGAGAGTACAATTACAATTTGTTAGCCTTGTAACAACCAGATACGGGGAAGCTGTGCACATTGGTTTCTAGGCTTATTTCTTTAGCGTGCTGTCTTTCAGTCCACTAATGCGAAAGCACAGATAACAGCAGCTATTTTTACCCAAGTTTCCATGTAACACATCAGCAAAAAGAAAGCCCCAAACCTCACAACCTTTGCACTGGAACAAGAAAATAGAAGGATATTTGTAAAAAGAACCACAGCGTCCCATGTCACTCACCGTCACTCACCTACCTCTCATCATGGTGGGAAGGCAGCTGTGGGATCCTTCTGCATCTGTGGTGCTTTTGATCACAACTATCAGGTGAATCAGGAGATGTGTTCTAGTATCACCAGTGATACGTGTCCCTTTATCAGCAACATCTTCAAGTAAACAGAAACATTTCTTATCTGTGATTTTAGTACTGAGCTTACTTTGTTTGCCCGTCATAGCAAGCGATTTATCTTCTCTGGTGTACTCAGTTCACGGCATGAGGAATACTGTATTTTTTGCTCCATAAGACTCACTTTTTCTCCCAAAAAAAGTGGGGGGAAAAGTGTGCACGTCTTAAACCCCCCTCACCTTTCCCAAGGCACGGCACCGAGCAGAGCTAGGTGCGTCTTATGGTCAGGGGCGTCTTATGGAGCGAAAAATACGGGTATCTGTACAGTGAGCTCTTGTGACTATAGTTCTGGTCCTGAATCCTTCACTCTTGCCTCTACAGCTGTTGCAATGGACACCTACTATATTTTCAGCTATTACTTGATCCAGTTCTGTGGTCATTCCTGGATGTTTACCAATATGATCATCAGGTTCTTGTCCTTTGGGGAAGGTAGGCCTATTTCATGTCACTGCTTTTCATGCAAGGCCCATTTTAAACTATAGGACGGGGGGAAAGGCTGATTTGAGACATTCTGAATTTGATTGATCTCTCAAAGAACTTTCCATAGATGAGAGACTGGGAAAGTCTAAAAATCCACATCAGACTGTATGTGATGCCACACACAAACACCCCTTATATGAGTACAGTATCTTTAACCATCATGTTAATCTTGTTATTTACAAATTGAGAAGGCCGTATGGGAATGAAGCAGCAAGCACACAGAAAGTATGCTGTAATATCAGGTCTGCTTTCCAGAATCCCAGTCAAACTTCATTTTTTTTTTTGTAAGAAAGTTTTCATTTTTCAAAACATTAAAATTAATACATTTGTTTTATACAAATCCTTTTTTCCATATTATATAACATTTTGTTCTATTTGTATAGTCTTGCTTTTATCTTGTATTGGTGGTTTCCCACCACATCTGAAGCATAACACATTTTCCACTTTATCCAAAATAGTAATATTTATCTCTATGTTTACATTTCTGGTAACGGTTATATATCTTTAAAATACTTATATACCAATTCTTATTTTCTATATTCTTATATAATTCTAAAAAACAAGTTCATTATCTAATTATCCTTAGTACATTCATATACTCAATTTCTATTCCTTTATGCTATTATAACCATGTATAAATGTAGTTTTTCATGTCCCAATATTTTTCAACATATTCTTTCAAATCCTCCCAATCTTCTAAAAAAGTCTCTGAGTACAGATTATTCAACTTTCTAGTCCATTTATCCATTTCAGCCATATATAACAATTTTTTCAACCATTCCCACACTTCTGGTATTTTTTCATTTTTCCAATTTTGTGCATACACCATTCTTGCTGTTGTAATCATATACCATATTATTGTCCTTTTCTTTACATTTATCTCTTCTAGTTTAAGTCCAAGCAGTAACATTTCAGGCAACTTCTTAAATGTACATTTCAAAATTTTTTCCATTTCTGCATGTATTATAGACCAATAAGTCTTCGCTTTATCACAAGTCCACCACATATGATAGAAAGAACCTTCTTTCTTTTTACATTTCCAACATTTGTTAGACATATTTTGATTAATATTTGCAATTTTTTTTGGTGTCATATACCATCTGTACATCATTTTAAAACAGTTCTCTTTTAGATTATAACATGTAGAAATACTCATTGCATTTTTCCATAAAAATTCCCAAGATTCCATTTCAATGTCTTTGTTTAGGTTTATCGCCCATTTTATCATTTGTTCCTTTACCATTTCATCAGCATTAAACCATTTTAACAATACTTTATACATTTTAGAAATCATTTTTTCCCCATCTTCCTCCCAAATTTGTTCTATTTCATTGCTTTTTTCTCTAAAACCAGATTTTTTATCACTTCTGTACATATCATATATTTGTCTGTACCTTAATCAGCCATAATCAAAGTCCATCTGCTGCTGCTCCTTCAATTTAAAGTCTTTACCATGTCTTGTTAACAGGTCTCTATATTTCAACCAGTCTTGTCCTTTGTAGTGAGATGATGGATTTAAAACTTCTGCAGGTACAATCCACATAGGTATTTCTTCTGGAAAAAAGTTTTTATATCTTGTCCACGTATCGATTAATGTTCTTCTCAAATAATGATGCTTAAACATATTGTCCATTTTTGTTTTACCATAATACAGATATGCGTGCCACCCAAACCTACAGTCATGACCTTCCAGGGACAATAACTTTCTGTCTTGTAACATAGTCCATGTCCCTATCCAAGTCAAACATACTGCATCATGATATAGCCTTAAGTTTGGTAACTGAAACCCACCTCTCTCTTTAGCATCACACATTATTTTCCTCTTAATTCTTGGTTTTTTCCCTCCCCACACAAACTTAGTCAATTCCTTCTGCCAGCATTTGAATGTTTTTACATCTTTCACAATTGGAATAGTTTGAAACAGAAACATTATTCTTGGTAACACATTCATTTTAACCACTGCAATTCTACCCAGCAGTGACAAATTTAATACATTCCACCTTTTAATATCTTGCATAACTTGCTGCCATAATTTCTCATAATTATTCTTATACAAATCAATGTTTTTCATTGTTAGGTTTACACCTAGATATTTTGTCTTTTTCACCACTTCACATTCTATAAGATTTTGTAATTCAATTTGCTTATTATTTGGCATATTTTTACACATCACTTTCGATTTGTTCTTATTTACATAAAACCCAGCCAAATCACCAAACTCTCTTACTTTCTGCAACAAATATGGTAGTGTAGTCATAGGGTCTTCAGCTATAAACATCACGTCGTCTGCAAAGGCTCTATATTTAAAAGAGAAACCTTTTATTGTTAAGCCTTTAATTTCTTTATCTTCTTTCAAATTTAGTAACAAGACTTCCAAAATCCAAATAAATAGTAACGGCGAGAGTGGGCATCCTTGTCGTGTTCCTTTTTCCACTTTAAAGTAATCTGTTTTTTCAGTATTAATTATTAAAGAGGATTTCTGTTCCCTATATATTGACTTAATAAGATTAAGCATATAGTCTCCAATTTCAAGATGTTCCAACACTTCAAACATAAAATCCCAATTTAAATTGTCAAACGCTTTTTCCGCGTCTAAAAAAAGAAAGCCCACTTCCTTCTCCGGATGTTTATCATAGTACTCTATAGCATCCACTACTACTCTTATATTGTCTCTTATTTGGCGATTAGGTAAAAATCCTGCTTGTTCTGTCTGTATAGTCTCTTTAAGATGTTCCTTAAGCCTATCAGCTATAATCTTGGCAAAAATCTTATAGTCATTGTTTAACAAAGAAATTGGTCTATAATTTTTAACATTGGTTAAATCTTGACCTTCTTTCGGAATGAGTGAAATGGTTGCTTCTTTCCAAGTCTCCGGGACCTCACCTGTCACTCCTATGTCATTCATTAATAGCAATAACACTGGTGAGATCGAATCCTGTAGTGATTTATAAAACTTAGCTGTAAATCCATCTGATCCAGGTGCTTTCCCTAATTTTGAATCATTTATTGCATTTTTAATCTCTTGTAGTGACATTGGGCAGTTAAGTAGTTCTTTGATTTTCTCCGTTGGTTTTGGTAATTTTAATGACTGTAGGTATTCTTTAATCCTTCTTCTGTCTTTATTTTCCTTCTTAAAAAGCTTTGCATAATATTTAAAAAATTCTCTTTTTATTCCCTTATTGTCTATTATCTCAATATTGTCCCGTATCACTTTAGTAATAAATTTATTTTCACGTTTTTTCTTTAATTGCCATGCTAAGTACTTTCCAGGTTTATTTACACCTTCAAATGCTTTTTGTTGCAATTTTTTCAGGTTCCAGTAAGTCTCTTGATTCAAAATAGCTTTTGCTTGGTCTTGTAACATCCAAATTTCCTTTTGCAGTTTCTTTTTTCCTGGTCTGTTCTTCAGTTCCTTTTCTTTTATTTTAATGGCTTGTACAATGTTTTCATATTGTTCTCTTTTCTTTTTATTGTCTTTAGCGTTCAATGATATCAATAATCCTCTCATAACTGCTTTGTACGCATCCCACACAGTTTGAATTTTTACTTCTTTTTGTATGTTCGCTTGAAAATATAAATCTGTCTCTTCATGTAATTTTTTAACTATTTCTTGGTTGTCTAATAAGTCCTCATTTATTCTCCATCTCCCTTGCCTTTTTATTTGCCCAGAAGTCCATAGACAAGGATTGTGGTCTGAGATTATTCTAGGTAGAATTTCAACTTTTTTTGTCTTAAATGTTAGATTAATAGACATCCAGATCATATCAATTCTTGAATGTGAATCATGTCTGTTAGAGTAAAAAGTATAGTCTTTCCCTTGTGGGTTAACCTTCCTCCAAATATCCTCCAGCTTTTCCTGTTTTATCAGTTCAAAAAAATTTTTTTGGAAGTTTCCCTAGTGTGTCGTCTTTTCTCTTTGAGCGCCTATCTATTTTATTATTCACAGTCCCATTAAAGTCTCCCAACATTATGATTTGTTCATAGTTTACACTGTCCAGTTCCATTTGTAGTTCTTTAAAAAAGATTTCTTTAGCTCCGTTGGGGGCGTAAATATTTACAATCAAAGTCTTCTGTCCGTGTAACAGAATTTCAATAGCTAAGTATCTTCCTTCTTTATCTTTAAATATTAGTTTAGATTCCAAGTCTTTTTTGGCATATGTTACCACTCCATTCTTTTTATTACTTGCCAATGAAAAAAATTCTTCTCCCAACTTTTTTCTTATTAAATATTTGTAGTCTTGTTTCTTAAAGATAGGCCTCTTGTATACAAACTATACTACATTTTTGTTTCTCCAGCCAGTGTCCTACCATTCTACGTTTTTGGGGTGAATTAAGTCCATTTACATTCCATGAGAGTACTTTGTAATCCATCTTGTTGTAGTCTTAAATATCACCAAATTCTTCCTTGTTCTCACCAACAAAGGCGTACATTTCTGCTGAATTTTTAATCACCATTCTGTTGTTACCATAATAAAAACTCAGTCCTTGTGGTATTTCCCAACGAAATCTTATTTTTTTCTCTTTCAGTTTGTCTGTCAGACGCTTGAATTTTTTCCTCTCTTGCAAAATTGCTCTGGGCAATTCTTTCATTACGATAACTTTTTTTCCACCTATTTCAAAAGAGTCTGTAAAACATTTCTTGTAGATTTGTTCTTTTGTTCTCTTCATTGTAAATTGAACTACCACGTCCCTTGGTATATTTTTGTCTCTCGCGTATGTAGAATTGACTCTGTAAACAAGATCCATATGTTCTTTAACAACTTCCTCTTCCTCTTGTAAAAAATCTGCTAATGCTTCTTGCATTCTTGTAAAAATGTCTTCACCTAATTTTTCCTCTATACCTCTAAATCTCAGATGGTTTTGCATGTCTCTATAGTGCATCATCTTTTCCATTCTGTCATTTTCCTTCATTGTTTTTTGAGTATTTTCTTCCAGTTCTTTTACTTTAATTTCTATGTCTTGTGTTCTAGTGGTTAACTTTTGTAATTCAGCTTTTAAATCTATAAAATTTTTGTCTGCTTGTGCAGCTATACCATTCATTTTAACATTTACCTCTCCTATAGTGTCTAACATTTTTTTTCCATTGCTTCCATAACAGCTAGTAATTCTTTTTCTTTTTTTGCTGCCATTGTAGGAGAGGACCATGTAGCTGCTCTCGATCTTAGCCCGCGATCCGTCTTGTCTCTTTAAAAAAGATCGATTTTATTTTATTTTCCAAATCAGACACCGTTTAGTGTAATCACACAAGCTAGTCTTGCCAAGTCAAATTTCGTTGGTTTCAGCCTTCTAAGTTATATAGTTTATGAGATATTACTGTTTAAAAATTTTATAAATCCAAAATGGCGGGTGCAACTTCTCTATGGTTTGTGTCAAAGGTTATAGTCTTTTTACCTTGCTTCTGGCTTGCCGTAGTTTCCTTTTGTCCCTTCCTCTTGCTTACTTGTCTGCTCTCCACACGTCACTTCCTGTTGTAGTCCTTTTGGTCCGGCAGTTTTTACAGTCCCCTTTGCTCTCTTCCGGTTCTTCTCCGCTTCCCTTCTTGTCTGCTCCTCAAGCCGTCACTTCCTGTCTCAATCCTCACAGCTTGGTCTCGCGATGCTTGGTTCCCTCCTCCCCTCTTTGTCTCGCGATGCTTGGCTCCCCCTCCCGACTCTTCTTAACCGCAGGAATGTTAAACAACTTGTTTTTTTGGCTTTTAAAGTTCAAATTCAGCTTTTTAACGTTTCAAAACTGCACTCATCCAATCTGCAACAGTCTATTGCTTCACCAGATCTGCTTTTCGTCTTTCAAAACACGGTAATGGTAAGGCAAAAAGTTTTTTCCTGTTACCTTATGTTGTTACTTCTCTTCAGATGTGGTCCCAACGTTTAAACTTTGTCTTCTTTGTTAAGGAATCAGGGGAATTGGAGATTTTATGCTGATTAATCAGCCCAGCTCAGCTCCTTAGAGATACTTGCAAAAATCTTCTTCAGCTGCAGTGCTCAAGGTGTTGTAAAAGTCTCCTCCGAGGCTTTTCCTTCACCGAGCTTGCTCAAACCTGGATTATATTGCTTGCTGGTCCTCACACTACCTGTGTGAGGTTGCGTCAGGTAGACTTATCCACCCAAGCTGTCAAGAAGAGCTGCTGTCCGCCCTGCGCATTTGCAAAGCGTGTCAGACCTCCATTCCTCCGACCGGAAACCCCCCCCCCCCCAGTCAAACTTCAGAACTGCTGTCCAAACCAAGACTTCTTTTGGTCCTCCAGACCTAGTTAACTGGTTTTAAGCTGGACCCCTGGAAGGTGGGAATGACTCAATATTTTAGTAGCCAGTGGGCATCCACAGTCCCCATCAACAATCAGGCTACACCAAAGCCTAGAGAGAAAACCAGCTCTCCATTCTGCATGAAACAACCATCACGAGTGTAATGTCCTATTTATTCCATTTCTGTGTTACAGTGCAAGTATGAAATTGGATATAGTGACCTTCTTATTCTAATTTTCAATCTATAGTTAATTCACGGCTAGTTCATGCTGTCAGATTTCTCCATGGAATAGTTTGTGTAGGTACGTGACCATGTGACAAAACATCAAAGTTGGGGAGCCAGCAATTGTCTGTGACAGCAGCTTCCAGAGAAAGGTGAACTGAAATACAAACAGGGATCCCCTCACATAAAGCCCAGTTTACATAAAGCCTTTCTCCTGTACTCATCATGTACTCCCCCCAAAACACCCAGTTGTTGTCAATTTATGGCAATCCTGTGGGTTTTCAAGGCAAGAGACATTCAGAGCTGGCTTCCCATTGTCTGCCTCTGTGTAGTGACCCTGGACTTCTTTGGTGGTCTCCTATCCAAGTACTAACCAGGGCCAACCCTGCTTGGCTTCTGAGACCTGATGAGATTGATCTTGCCAGGGCTATCCAGGTCAGGGCATGCCATGCTGACCTCTGCCATTTTTGCAGATGGTTACCAGTTTTTGTGTAGTAGAAACAGTCATCTGTCATGAGCAGATGTGTAATATGGGAGCAGCTCTGATGGTCTGTACAGACTTCTTTCCTTCTAGGAATCCTGTGGTCACTCCTTGTTATATGCAAGTAACCCCAGCTGCTGGTATCAATATCACTTTATGCACTTTTCAACTGTAGTGGGGAGGGGAAATCAAGCAGAAAAGATGGTTGATTCTGATCCACCAAAAGTTAGTCTTTATTAAAATTTGCCATTACTAACAGATCACTCCTAAGCAGAATTACACCTTTCTAAGCCCACTGAAGTCAATGGGCTTAGAAGTACAAGTCCCATTTAAAAGCAATGGGGTTTAATTATAGATAACTTCAGTTGGATTGGAGCCATACTGCTGGACTATGCCTAAGAATTTTCCATCAGCAAAGAGCTACCTGAGGAATTCAAGTTTTAACAGTTTCCAATGATAAACATTGAGATAATCTTAAAAACATTTTGCAGTATCCAGAGTTCCCTCTAAGCTGAATTAGTGTAAACTAGCTCACTGTTTTTATCCTCTGGCTGACATATTTTTGTCTTAGCTTAGGAAGGATGGCTCCAGAGCAAACTAATTTATGCAGTTGCCATTTATTTTGGAGTTTTATCATGTGGGATTTTATGTAGTCAACACAATAAATCAATACTACAGTAGCCAAATTGCTCACTCACAACTTTAATGCCAGTAGCGCACAAAGTAGAATTTTCGTTCACAAGACTCCATAGCTTAGAGGGAGCATAACCAGGGGTCCGTTGGGGCTAGACCGAGGCGGAGCAAAGCTCCGCCAGCTCAGGAGTGGCCACTAGGGCAGCCATGGGCTGAATCAGATTCTCTGATCTGATTCAGCCTGCTGCTGAATTGCCGCCGAAATTCGGCGGCAACTTTAAAAGCGACTGGAGGGGAGGTGGTTTGAGGAAGAGGCTCCAAACTTGCAGGGTAGCTGCTGGGACCCCTCCCACAAATACCCACCAAGTTTCAAGAAGATTGGACCAGGGGGTCCAATTCTACGGGCCCCCAAACAGGTTGCCCCCATTCCCTCCATTGTTCTCTATGGTAAAAAATAAGGTAACTTTTCCCACCATAGAGAACAATGGAGAGGATGGGACAACCTGTTTGGGGGCTCATAGAATTGGACCCCGTGGTCCAATCTTCTTGAAACTTGGTGGGTATTTCAAGGAGAGGCCCCAGCAGCTACCCTGCAAGTTTAGAGCCTCTCCCTCAAATCCCCTTTCCTCCAGCCCCTCATATACCCTATGAGTTTTAGCCATTGATTTCAATGGCCCATAGGGTATAATGGGGCTGAAACTAACATTCCCTTTCTGACACACTTCCAGTGATGTCAAGGGATGTGGCATATGCTAATGAGTTATGCTAATGAGCTCCTGCAGCTCTTTTTCTACGAAAGGACCCCTGAGCATAACGATGGCGGGGGGTGGTGGTGGTAGATCTAGAACCATGTTCAAATATGGCCCAAATCGTGCATCTCATATGTATCTGCAAAACTGGCTGTCATGTTGTCCTCACAATCTGAAAACAAGAAGCCAAGCCACGCAAAATTCCAAGTGGAATATCCCTCTGTATTGGATTGGTCACCATCTTAGCCCAGGGGTTGCTGCTGGTTTAGTCAGTAGATATAGGATAAATGTGCTTCCAGATTACCTCCATGTGGAGTTTCTACACTATCAGCAAACTCACACCTCCATGCACTATCACAGAGACAGATCTGTCACCATCTCATGTAATGTATTCATTTTCCTCCCAAAATGTTGTTCCGTCTGTTTCTTGCATAACATTTTTTGCTGCTAGAGATAGCTGTGTTACTGACAATGCAGTCCTATGGAGAGTTGCATCCTTCTAAGCCCACTGACTTCAGCAGACTTAGAAGGGTGTAACTCTGTTTAGGATTGCACTGTAAAATGTGTATGGGATATGTTCAGAATTTAATCTTTGCCTTCTAGCCAAACTTGCGGCACCAGAGGAAATCCTTGAAAAAAGTTAGTCTGCAGAAAACTGGAACAGCACTCACTTCCTGTGGGGGAAGCATGAATTGTAAAGAGAAGATGACAGTTCTAACTTCTTTTTTCTTCTTCTTTTTCCCCCTTTGTGCTTAAAGATTCCGTGGCAGATACTTTCTATTCTATTGGACTCATGATGCGTATTTGCCAGTCATTGTCTATACTGGAGCTCTTGCATATATTTCTTGGCATTGAAAACGATCAGTTTTTCCCAAGGCTTTTACAGGTATGCAGCATCAAAGGGTTGATATCTGGAACTTCAGTCAAATTTATTTGTTTTTGTAATTACACAGTGGTTTTTTATGACTGAATCAAATAATCTCCTCCTTTGTGAAATAATGTTTAGAGTTGGCTCATCAATGCCTGCTCAGCCTGTAACACTTCACAGCTAAACACGTGACTCTTTCACACATGCAAGTATGGTACTCATCAGGTAATATGGTTAAGCATTGCAAAGCAGCCTTTACAATCCTTCCTTTAATCAAGAAGAGGAAATTTTACCTGAACACATGACTGTCTAATCATTTCTCAGCATCACAGATTTTGGGACAAATTATCTAAAGGACACTTAATTTTTTCCTATCTTTTTTGCCATCGAGTCAAGCTGACTTGTGGGTACCCCTAGTGGAGCTTGATGGCAAGGGACGTTCAGAGGTGGCTTGCTACCGCCTGCCCCTGTGTCACGATCCTGGTATTCTTTGGAGGTCTCCCTTCCAATTGCTAGCCAGGGATGGCCCTACTTAGCTTCTGAGGTCGGACAAAATCAGGCTTGCGTGGACCATCCAGGGCAGGGCAGGACAAATGATCTAAACTAGCTTCTAGATAGGCTTCAGATACTATGTACAAGTGGGAAGGATGTAGGCACAAGCTATGAGTACATCTGCTTCTTTCATTCTGCTGAGACATTCAGTCTCCCCCAACATGTATAAACACCAGATG
The DNA here is from genome assembly GCA_029233225.1 of Lepidodactylus listeri. NCBI lineage: Eukaryota > Metazoa > Chordata > Lepidosauria > Squamata > Gekkonidae > Lepidodactylus > Lepidodactylus listeri. The sequence continues at coordinate 112,519,375 of JARCFY010000004.1, read as the reverse complement.
CATGTGGAGCTCACAAGTCATCGATGGGCCAGTCATCCATTCTCAGCCTAACCTACCTCATAGGGTTGTTATGAGGACAAAATGGAGGAGGGGAAAGCTGGGCATGCTGCCCTAAGCTCCTTGTAAGAAGGATGTGATAAAAATACAATTGTCAATCTCCACTGTTTATCCTTCACAATCTTTGTTTGTATGGGGAACAGATGTGAAAGATGGATGTTTAGCCCAAAGTATGGAGGAAATGCAGCTAAGAAAAGTAAATAGGTTTAGTGGAGTGTTGCATACAATGAAATCAATTAGAGTTATGCATTTTGTTGTGTACTGTGGTTACAGTGATATGAGTGGGATTTAGGGACCCCTACCTGAGTTACATAACTCATAGAGAACCTAAACAATGTCACAGCAATTAAATGCCAAACTGGATGAGATGCTAGTTTTGTGGTGAGATCCAGGTTATTTTGATTGCTAAATAGTAGCTGGAAGGGAACAGAAACTTGAATCACGGTGATATGGAGGGACTAACTCTTCTCTCCAGCAGTGGTTCCCCTGGAGCTTCAGGAATCATCAGCCGTGTACCTAGGGCACTAGGGGAAACATACTGACAGTTCTTACATTTCTTCAAACAAGGAAGATCTGCTCCAGTGGGCTTTTTGAGGTTGAGAAAATGGCACAAGTGGGAACCTGGGCCCTGATCTGAACCTCCCCTCTCCTGGCCAATATGCAGCAATGAACACAACACCTTGGCTTGGCTGGTTTTATTCAGAGGCCCTTATCTGGAGCACAGGAGGTGAAGTAAGGCTCAACCATTTAGATCCATCAACATGACAAATCACACAAATCAACCCTACTTAGTACTTGGATGGGAGAGCACCAAGAAAACCCAGGGTTGCTACTATTAAAGGAACAAGGCATTTTTCTCTAGGTTGACTGGGAGTCATAACAGGGGCACGAATAATATCAGTCACTTAATTGTATTTGTTACTGTGGGGCGGGGGGGATTATCCTGTTTGAATTTTCTTCTTCAAGCATCACAATGTCTGGGTATGCCCCGATGCTCTGTGATTTGGTGTAGGGGGTGTCCTTTCTGTTCTGATGCAGTTTCTGTATTTAAAAATGAGCCTGTGTGGATTTCACACTGTCTTGATTTCATTTTTCAACTCAAGAGTCAGAGAGAGGGGAAAGAATTTTCCTCTCTTTCTGAAGCAGAACTACAGAGTGTATGAGAGATCAGATGATCTGGAGTGATTTACAAATGGACTGAATATTTAGTTGTAAATTGGTTAAGCTCCTGTTTTAATTACTGTGTTCAAACCACAAAGTGGTATTATACAATGTGAACTACTGTCTACCAATCGACCGGATGCCATATGCAAGACAGGAAATTCCACTTTGATCTTGAGGGCACAATGACACCTTTTTTTGTTTATATTTTTTCAATGACTGTACACACTTCCAATTTGTGTGTGTGTAAAAGAGAGGGCCAAGAAACTTATATTTGAATAAAGAGATTATGGGGTATTTCGTATTTTCATTCTGATAACTGCATGCAGACTCCCAGAGGAAACAATGATTAATCATAATTGACTAGGCAAAAATCGTTTGCTCAGTTTATGAGAGTTTTGCTCATGAGACAAGATGCCCAGACCCCATTTAAACTACAGTTTTTCCATAACCAAAGTTTAAATCAGAGATGTTAGAGGAAAGAGATCTTGACTAATCAGGAGTTTTGTTCCTTCATTCTTTCATAACACAGAGATAATGCAATAAAACAGATTTGCCAGCATCCGGGTGGTGGCTGAAGATTTCATGGGATTACTACTGATCTCTGGGTGATGCAGATCAGTTCACCTGGAGAAAATGGCCACTTTAGAAGGTGGATTCTATGGCATTATACCCCCCTGAAGTCCCTCCCCAAACCCTACCTTCCTCAGGCTTCACCTCCAAAATCTCCAGGTATTTCTGAACCTGGAAATGGCAACCTTGGCAATAAGGAATGTAGGCTTGCCAACTCCAGGTTAAGAAATTCCTGGATATTTGGGAGTGGAACCTGGGGAGGGCAGGGTTTGGGAAAGGGAAGAACCTCAAGTAGGGTATAATGTCATAGAGTCTACCCTCCAAAGCAGCCATTTTTCCCCCAGAGGAATGGATCTCTGTAGTCTGAAGATCAGCTGTAATTCCAGGAGATTTCCAGATCCTACTTGGAGTCTGGCAACCCTATTTGTAGGTTGGAAATGACTATTTTCACATTTGTACATTCCCAAAGTGTTCAGGATAACTAATTATTCAAGACCTATGATAATCCCACATTTAATGCCTCAGGTAAGCCAACCTTCAGGCTGTCTAGATGCCTCCCTCTTTCCTTCCTATTAAACCAACAAAACCTCTTTTCAGGTTAAACTGAACAAGGAAATTCAAACAAGGAAATTCAGAATGACCCAATTTCACTTATTACTGTCAATTTTTCCTTCACATAGAAGCTTCTTCCAGTGTGTTCCTAAGTAGGGTTACTCCAGCCTAACCCATTGGTTTCAAATGGCTTGGGAGTAACTGTGCTTACGACTACAGTGCTCGTTACATACCAGATAGGAAGGTGAAACAATGTACCTGCTGCTAATGAGTTTGTGGTTTTAGGCTTACAAAATGCAACAATTGGTTAGTTATATAGTGGTACATTAGACCAGTATGACCTTTTCCTTTTGAAAGGGCTTCAATGCTCATATTAGAATAGGCCCTTGACGACCAGTTGGGCCTCTGGCACTCAAAATCCAATCTGATTTTTAAATACAACAGTACCTTTGAACACATTGTTTGCTGTTCCAAGTTAACATACCATGATCTTCACCCCACACTGTGTGTTCTGAAGCCTCTTTGCCATGAAACTTTCTGACTGAAGCCTGTGGTGATGGAGTTGATCCGTTTTCTTCTTGGGGACAGGGAGTATCTGTAAACACCTCTGTCAATTCATTCAAAGATTTAAAGATTACTTTAATTGGTACTGAACAGGATTGGTATCCATGTATTAATGTATATTTTAGGTTCATGTCTCTGGCCATGACTAGGACTTAAAAAACCCACAAATAGGAAGGGAAACAGAAGTTCAGCTTGGATGCTATATTGCTGGCAGAGATATGTCCAGACTTCCCCTCCCTTTTAAAAAGACAGCCTCAGAGTAGCCTAACATCTTTCTTTGTTTGTTTGTTTGTTTCACATTTATATCCCGCCCTCCCTGTGAATGGGCTCAGGGCGGCTTCCAACTGTTACTTTGCGTCTACTCTATAAACCATCCCTCAGCATAATTTACAAAAGCCTGTCTCTTGGCAACTTCTCTGATACGTAGGCCAGAAACAGGCTGTGTGGGCAGAAATCTGCCATTGCTGTTTCTTTCTTTCCAGATTACAGAAAGAATCATAATCTTGTTCGTTGTTATTGCCAGTCAAGAAGAAGTTCAAGGGAAATCTGTGGTGTGCCTCTTATTTTTTCTCTGGAGCTTCCTTGATGTGGTCAGGTAAAAAACTGAGTTACATTGATCGTATCCTCTCCTCTTTAAGTAAAATATTTGTTTCTAACTTTGTGTCTCTTCCTTTTTAAAAGAATATATCATAAATTGAATAGTTCTGCCATTCAAAATGTTCCCCAAGTGATATGCTGTGATGACAGTATGAATTGACGTGGAAAGCATGTGGGAATCAGCTCTCCATGAATATAACAAGAGCTTCCTAGTGCAAACTTTGTTATGGACATTGTGGTATAGTGGACAGAGCATCACACTAGGATTGTGGAGAATTAAGGTTCAAATTTGTGGTTGCTGGGTGAATTTGGGCCTCTGTCTCTAACCTATCTCACACAAGCTCTAAATATGGCCAAGAACAGACTGGCATTTTGGCCGGATATAGGTTCGCTTTTCAAGCAGATTAAGAGAGTCTCTTCACACAGCCGCAGCTGCCCTGTGTTGCCACGCCGCACTCACCCGGTCCTGAAGCACTTTCATCCCGCGTTAAAAAGGTACCTGGGGAAACTGGTGTCAAGCCATCTGGGTGCACGTTCATCCCGCTTCCTGGCAGTGTGGATGCAAATAAGCCACAAGTTAAGCAGTGCCAGTAATGTGAACCCGCTGATCCAGCTGCTGCGCCCATGGGCCCATGTATCCATACTCCCATCAGCAAAACACACCAGGGGCTGCCCCGCAGCGGGAACGCTCCGTTCCACCTCCTCTCCAGCATGGTCCCGCATCAGTCTACGCAGTGCGAACGGAAAGCCCCAGGACAACTCGGCCCGCGTCTTTTTGCCTTGCTTCCCTTGTGCTTCAATTTGCCAGTCTGTCCTCGGCCTATGTTATGTTCTCTTTGAATCCTCTCCAGGTCCACATGAGCAAGTGTGCATTGTATTCATTTACTTCATTTACACCCTGCTGTTCTCCCCCATGGGGACCTAAAGCTACATTGCAAGTTCCTTGCTGAGAACTTTACTCCCAGGCATGCCTGTGGGCTTTTGCCCATTAGATTGGTCCATTGGATTGTTGGTTATCCTCTTCCTAGCCTGTTGACAAGCAGGCTTTCTCTTACCTCTTGCCTATTAACATTCACTGTCTTTTTGCCTACTGTGATATGTGGTCCAATTCGGCTCTTTTATGAAATATTATGAACAAAAACAAGAAAGTCTGAAAAGAATCTGTGGAACTGAGAAATGATGGTGATTACTCTGTTTGCTTTAGGCTCTGTAGATACCAAGATCTGCACTGAGAGAGTGTTATTGGTCAGCCAAAGAAGAATGTGAGCGAACTGGTATCTCCAGCTTCCTGCAATTTACTTGTGTCAACCAAGTTAAACAAACAGGGTGCAGACCTGACAATCGCAAGAATCTAAGTAACCTTGTACTCTGGACTCCTGGGAAAATAAGAAGACTTTTCTGGTGTGCCAGCAGCAGCCAACATTCTTGCCTAGCATCTAGATTCTGGAAAAGCTTTCCGCGTACATGATCAAACAAAGCTCGGCTTGTCTGGCTTTCAAAGCAACATCTCACAGCTTCCTCTCCTTTATATTCTAGATATACATACTGCATGTTAGCAGTGGTAAGAATACACTTCCAAGGACTGACGCAACTAAATTATGTGCTGTGGATTCTTTTATATCCATTATCAGTGTTGGCGGAAGGTAAAAAGATCTACACATCTGATTATTATTACTATTTTAAAATGGTGTATAAATCGTCATAGTTCAGCCATTTTACAACTTTGATTAAAGTGCTTTATAGTATTTTTAAAGATTCCCAGGCCCTACACACCACCACGCAAGTCTTGCAGTCCACTCCCATGCCTGTTTAATGAATCTGCCTTATACTGAATCAGACCCTTGGCCCTACTCAGACTGGCAGCAGCTCTCCAGGGTCTTAGGCAGAGGTCTGTTACATCACATACTGGGACCTTCTGCATGCCAAGCAGATGCTCTGCCACTAAGCCGTGGCTCCTCCCACAAAGCAGGGTTGCCAATCTCCAGGAGGGGCCTAGAGTTCTCCCAAAATTACAGCTGATCTCCAGCTGATCTCCTGGAAAATGGCAGCTTCAGAGGGTGAACTGTATGGCATCATATCCCTGCTGAGCTTCTCCTCCTCCCCAAACTCTGGCCTCCTCAGGCTCCCTGCCCAAATCTCCAGGAAGTTCCCATCCAGGAGTCAGCAACCCTGGTTCAGAGGCACAGCTCATCAAATCCACTGGGCTTTACTCCCAAGTAAGTGTAAGCAGGGTTGCAGCCTTGGCATTCTTGAGCCTGTAATGACTGTAGATAGAAGGGTATTTGTATCAAATTCACAGCTATTTATTAGGCTAAACATTTTACAGTTATTCTACAGTCTATCCAAAGAGGTAAACCATTCTGCATTGTTAAATCAACTTTTCTATTTACAGTTGAAATTTTAGCTGTTTTTCATTATGCTTGAAGAACAGAACTATGCAAATACAAAGCTCTCCCCCTTGTGCCTACAGAGAATGGCCAATTAACAAAGAGCACCTTGCCTGTCTTAATTATGTGTGTGCCTAATGTTGTGAGATGCTATATAGCAGGGGTTCCTAATCTTGTTGAGTCTGTGGGGGCAGTTCTGGAATATTGACCAGGAGTGGACACCTCTACAAAATGGCTGCCACAGTGGGCAGTCACAGAATGGCTGCAATGGAGTCCAAGGGCCAGACATAAAAATTTGGAAGGTTGTAAGCCAAACACCTTCCTAAGATGGAGGCAGCTGTTTCTGAATGGGTATTCCCTAGGTTCTTCTCAAGCATCTCCTACTTTCAATAACATGGCAGAAAGCCAGTACTGGCTATTTAGGGGAAAGGTTCATTGTTGAAGAGATGACAGGAAACCTACTGGTGTGCATTATATTACTCTTGGGCACCACACTAGGAATCACTGCTGTGCATTACAGTGTTTCACCGTAAGTGGAAGTCTAAGGTTAATAACTCTGGCAGTTTTAGAAGTGTTTCATTTACTACTCATTTATTTTTCTCCTCAGCATTTGCTATATATGAATCACTGCCTCACTTTGAAACGTCTGGCACTTACTCCATCAAACTGCCCTTGCCATTTGCTGTGCCCATCTACTTTCCTTATATACTAAAAGTGTACATGGTAACGTTGTTTGGAGGTAAGTACAGAACAGAGGTGCCTCTACTAAGACTAACTAACCTGGATGTCATAGTCTAGTCTCCCAACTAGGAACTATTCTGGCACAATCAGTTTTTTGTTCAAATCAAACCCCTGCTTTCACATCCTTCCTCCACTGCATTCCTCCTGTCTAGGCCCCAGTATTCAGGGATCTGCAGTGGACAACTGGAGTCAGCCGCTTCTGCTACTCTTCTTACCTAACCCACTGGCTCTGGGATGTATGGGGAGCAGGTCTGGAAAGCCAGCTCTAGGCTACTGTGGAAGTGTTAAAGCAGTCTTGGAGTCTGGGCAACTTCAGAATACTGGGTGGGAAAACAATATTAGGTAGGTTTCATGGGAGTAATTTCCTAATGCACACACTCTCTTTATTAAAACATGAACACTCCACCTTTCTTAGCAGACTTAAGGCAACTAACATGCCAACAGGCAAGATGCATTAAAATCAGCAAACAAAAACAAGCATACAACTTGCCTCAAACACATGGCCCACTGGAAACCTTAGACTATCCCCCAAAATTCTAACTTCAGGTCCTAATAGAATGCTATCTGACATAGTCCTTGTACTGAAAGTTGGTAGGGTGGTCCATAAAATTGGCCCAACCATCAAGAGGGCCTGGAACTGGGCAGAGAAGAAGCATACAAATCTATAATAGGGCACATGAACTGGAAGAGCTCAGTTGGCAAGCTCGGTGTTATGGTGTTGGCACCTAAAATGTGTGTTTTGAATTTAGGTATGTGCTTCATTGTCCGGCACCTCGATACAGAATGGAACGCTCATCTCAGATGTTGCAACAGCAAAGCGAAAAGCAGCTAGCTCGTTTTTTTTCTTGGGCAAGGAGGAAAATGGCTTCAGATGTCCTGCTGGTAAATACACTTGGAAAAGCTAAGCATTGACTATATTTTTCAAGCAATAAAGAGACAACTATTTACCACCAACTTAAAGAAATATGTGATTCCACACACTCACTGGATAGAGCCCTTTGAATCATGGCTGCATGAATGACGCATGTGCACATAACAGGAGTGAACTTGGAACAGAGTTGATGACTTCATTTTTAGAACATGTTTTAAGCTTTTATGGCTGTTAAACAAATGTAAAGGCAAGCCCCCAGATTCCAGTGACTCTTTACCGGCATAGGAATGCTTGCAACAGCTCCCCTGTTCACTTCAAAGGAGCACATAATCTGCTGTTTCTATCAAAGCCAGTGGGGAAGCTTCACTTGTGCAGGAGCTCCGTGTGTACATGGAGGCTCCTTTCTTGCTAGTACTCTCTCAAGAATGTTTAAAAGCTGCCCTCTGAAATGCTCTCTGTTACTAGCACTACCATGAAGTACACTGAAACCTTCCAGATTCAAAGATCTTATTTAAACTTATGTTGTCACTTTAGCATATAGTTCAGGCAACAAACAGAATTCAAAAGCTGAAGAGCAAACATAAATTAATGGCTGGAGTGTTGGACTAGAATCTGGAAGATCCAGGTTCAAATCCTCACTCTTCCATGGAAGCTTACTTACAGTCACATGTTCTCAGCCTTACCTACCTCACAGGGTTGTTGTGAGGATAAAATAGAGAAGGATTATGTAAGCCACTTTGGGTTACCACTGGAGAAAAAGGTGGGATATAAATGAATAAATAAGATAGCCCAGAAGGCTAGTGCAAGATACACAGAAAAGACAAGGACTGATTTCCCACAAGCAGCTGCTCTGGGCTGGCTCTTCTCTTTCCCCCGACTGCATTAGTCAATTTCCCACTACTTGCCATGCAACCGCATTTTGACCTGCAGCATCCACCAATTTCCCGTGTGTCTTCGCGATCTCAAAAAAGAATGATCGCGAAGACACGGGGGAAATCGGGGGATGCTGTGAATCAAAACGTGGCTGCACAGCAAGTAGTGGAAAATTGACTAATGCAATCGGGGGAAAGAGAAGAACCAGCCTGGAGCAGCTGCTTGTGGGAAATTGGTCAAGGAAAAAATGAATGGAAAAGAGCATGGAGTGCACAGCTGCCTGAGGAAAAATTTAATTTAACCAACACAAACATTGAGCAACTTGCCAAGTTTCTTGATTGACAGAAACTAATATATATATATTGTTGAAGCACTTAAGTCCTGCTTTCCAGATGGTAACATAGATCAATAAATGGCATAGAAATGGGGAGAAAAGGACCATAAAGCAGCACAAAAACCATGTGGAAAAGTGGAATTACTCAGGAAAGTTATTACCTTACAAAGGCAGCTGCTGAGAAACAGGGCCTGCTGTAATGGAAGGGAGAGATGGGGATTTGTAAAACACATTTAGAATCACAGTATGTTCAGGTGATCATAACAATAAAAAGTTATATGTACACACACAGGACTTTTAATGCAAGTATTTTGATTTCTTTTATTATTTATGCTACAGTGTTGCCCAAAAGCTATGAAAAACCAGTGTAAAGAGTGAAGCAATATTTGTTTCAAAACATACAAGTGTAGGTGATATGTCTCTCTCTCTTCCCCACTACCTATGTGCTCCTAATCCCAGCTCCTCTCATTCTCCCTTCAGGAGAAGTGTATTACCAATCCTGCAGAGTTTTTATTTTCCAGGACCAGTTAGATCCAGTTTTCAAATGCAGGATCTCCAGCATTTTGAAGAGCAGGAGATATAGGTGACTATGAAGTGTGCCAGCTCATGGCCTCTTGCCATTCTCTCCTAAAATACCATTCCAGGAAGTGAGAAAATTTCAGCCATCAAAGGCCATTGAAAGACCCAAAAGAGAACAGGAGGAGAAAAAAAATACTCAACAGTTCCTTTATCATGGCTGGATTATTGCCTGTAAGCTTTTGACATGCTCACTGGAATGAGGATTTTGTCCTGAAGAGTAATGGATCCCAGATGGATCCCTGACATCGTTGGTGTTTTCCTCCCCCACCTCCAGTTGGTGTAGCAGGTGGTACTCTTGAAGCCCTGGATAATCTCTGGAATGGAGAAATGAACCAAACAGTTGTCATGATTCAACCCCCCAAATACCCTTTTCTCAAAGAAGCAGGGACAACGAAACAGTAAGGATGACTCCTAGACCAACAGTGCTGAATGTACAAATCCAAACAGTTACAATTTAGTGTCTTTTTAAGGTTCTGATCCTTCTCTAAGAACAATGTCTAGAAGCGATGTTTGTAGATCACTCCCCCACCCCCACACCACAATTGCCTTTGGGGTTCCCACAAGGTTCAGAGTTGTTCCTATGCTAGTTAACATCTATGTGAAACCACTGGAGGAAGTCATCAGGAGTGGATGCCATCCATCTGTAGATGACACTCTCTTCTACCTCTCTTTTCCATCTGATCCTATGAAGGCAGCGGATTTGCTTCAATGCTGTTAGTCCCCTTTGAGAAATCTGTGGATACAGCTGGTGATAGTCTCCAGAGTTTCCCTCATTTTTATGCTCACTGATCCTGGTACTACTTTGGCTATGGCTAAATTTCTGGCAGCAGTGGTTTCTATACAGGGATGGAAACAGAACATGGTATTTGTAAGAATGTTCTGTCCAAAACCACTGAGCCAGTGGATTGTTAACGAAAGAAAGATAAATACTGCCAGGAATCAATGTGGAGATAGATGAGACTGAAGCTTAATTTCTTGCTGGCTGTGTGTTGACCAGGATGTGGGGTTCAGCCTATGCTAGATAGTGGTGTATGCCCCCTGAAGACCCAACTTTGCAGTTTCGATAATTTCTTGGATCCAGAACTAGTCCTGGATGTTCTAGAAACTGATATACTAGCTGTGATGATTTCTAGTGAAATCTGACTTGGCCACAGTTACATGAGCCTTGTAAACTTCCAGATTGATCTACTCTAATGCACTGTATATGGCACTGCCTAGCTGGTCACAGTATGGTTGCTCAACTTCTGATTAGAGCAGTTGGACAAACACTTGCCAGGGATACTCTAGGCTGATCCTGCATTGAGCAAGGGGGTTGGACTAGATGGCCTGAATGGACCCCTTCCAACTCTGTGATTCTATTATTTTAAGTAGTGGCTAGACAACTTCAATGGCTTACAGTTGGCTTCTGGGCCCAGTTTAAAGCACTGGTTTTCAGATTTGGATGCCTGGTGTCTTAGCTTATGCCAGCCATTGAGATTTCTCATGGCCTAATATAGAACATTCCTAAATGTAACGATGTGACCAAGATCAAGATAGTTCATACCAGAGTATTCCCCATTTCTGTGTATTGGTGTGAAAGTTGAACAATGAAGAAAGCTGACAGGAAGAAAGTTGATTCATTTGAAATGTGGTGTTGGAGGAGAGTTTTATGGATACCGTGGACTGCCCAAAAGACAAATAAGTGGGTTCTAGACCAAATCAAGCCTGAACTCTCCCTAGAAGCTAAAGTAACTAAACTGAGGCTATCATACTTTGGTCACATTATGAGAAGATGAAAGTCACTGGAAAAGGCATTAATGCTAGGAAAAGTTGAAGACAGTAGGAAAACAGGAAGACACAATATGAGATGGATTGACTCAATAAAGGAAGCCATGGCACTCTGTTTGCAAGACCCAAGCAAGGCTGTTAGCAATAGGACGTTTGGGAGATCATTAATTCATAGAGTTGCCATAAGTCAGAAGCAACTTGATGGGACTTAACACCCCCTTCCCCACAACAACATATGGATGCTTAGGAAAGGAATACCTAGAACTGCATCAATTCAAGCAACTGCAAAGACCTTTTTGAGATGGCTGAGCTGCTTTTACTGATGCAGTTGTGGGTATTCCTGCAAAGGAGGGCTCACATGACTGAATACTCCTCCATAGAAAACATTCCCATCAAAACAGAACCCTAGTCAGGGAGAAGAGTTTCATAGTCTACCCTCTCCTTGACATGCTACTTTTCTCCACTCCTGTGTATAAAAATCTTGTTTTCCCCATAAGGGAATAATCCATCATGCGAGTCCCAATCAACCGCTGAAGTGATGCAGTCCAGGCTTCACTGGGAACTAGGATAAAGTTATAATGTAAACACTGGCACAAGAAGTCAGTGCAAATGTTTAGGATTGGAATGTTTATATTTTAACTTTTGCCACAGGAACAGGAATGTCACAACTCAATATATGATCTTTAGCCAATGGAAATAGTGGCTTGGATCCAGCTGTAATTTCCACTGACAGAAGGGAGTTTTGTCGGCAGAACCGGACTTTCTCACCTCCCCATCCCACTGCAGCCCAAAATGCTATTCCTGGGGGACCTTAATGGCCAGAAACGGACAAACTGGGGGTTAGTAGTAAGAAAGGGAACTGGCAAAAATCACCCACCTCTTCCATTAGGGGCAGTGTTAACACTGGAGCCTACCCAATTCATAAGAAAAGCTTATAAAAATAAATGTTGAAAAGGGACTGAGTGGCAGAGAAGGACACATGCTTATTTTATGTTTCAGTAAAAAGATTTAAACAAACACCAGGTTTAAAAATTTAGTATATTTAAATATGGAAAAAATAGAAAACAAAGCAGTGTGCAATCTATTGCAACAGTAGATGGAATTTGCATGATACTAAAGATTACAATTTAGAAATGTGGACCATTGCTGGTATGAAAGTCAAAACTGTAAGCTTGTGGCTGGAAAACAAGAGCGAAACAAAACCAAAAAAAGATTGAAGATGATCAACGAATGTCATAATATGAACTAGAGATTGAATTAACCGCTGGACAAAATCTCTTGCATTTTTATCTTGTTTTTCCTCCAGGAAGCTCAAGGTGGCATACATGGTTCTCGCCTCTTCCATTTTATCCTCATAATCCTCTGTGGTAGTTTAGGCTGAGAGAGTGTGACGGTCCCAAGGTCACCCAGAGAGCTTCACAGTTAAGCACAAACTAGAACGCCACTCCTAGTCTGACAGTCTAACTCCTATGCCACACTGCCTCCCTGCGGAGGTCTTCAATGACTAGTTAATAATCAATTCAAATGCATCTCTCAAAGATGTATAGATCTGGAGACAAAGCCTTTATGTGGACTGAATTAGGGGGTCCATAGCTTACTTTTCTTAAATCTAGAAACAGAATCAGATTATTTAACTTCAGCTTGATGCCATAAAACTTGAAGGGCTCCTAACAACAAAAGAAATAAGGCACCCATAAGTAAGAGAAAGCTACTAAGTAGGCTTTTTAATAGATAGGATGAGATCAACCTCTGGAGTTTGGAAGTGTAGCTGGAACCTATGAGCTTAATGTTTGGAAGCTGGGTTGTGTATACTGAAGGCCCTTTGTTTTACCTTTAAAAATGCAACACATATTGTACAGTCAAGATTTCAAGGCAATGTTTCTTTTTAATTTTGCCATCAGATCACAGAAAACTTTCTTCCATTACATTGTAAAACCATTATTGCACTGTCGGTAAACACTGACTCCACTGTAATATTCACCAAGATGTAGTTCAGACACAAGTTTTCTTCAAGGAAGTCCAGTCATGAAACGTGCTTGTTTTTCACCACCACACATATATGTGCATCCAATCAGTGGTTCTAAGCATCTTCTTCCAGAAGCACAAACCCCATAATATGTCACTTCAGCTATTATCACTTCTCTTTTTAATTTCTGAGTATTGGGCTGTCAGTGAATAGTGTGGCTACCAGCCATAGGCCCTTGTCCATACTGCTTTCTTCTTAAACTCAGGAAGGGATCTCAAGGCCAACAGTGAAGCTAAGAGAACACAGAAAAATGCTAACATTTGTCAAAGGTCCAAAAGAGAAAGAGTTTAGTTTGCTTACATGGTTGTGGAAAAACGGTCTGGGGCTGTTTCATTCATACTCCTCAAAGTATCATGCTGCTAAAAAACAATCAATTACCTTGGATACAGTGGAGCATTTTTGTGGATGAAAGGATTTTTGTCCAGAGAGCACAACTTTCTTTCCTCCCACTACAGCCCCAAAAGGCATTTTGGGTTGCAGTGGAAAGGGGGGGGAGGATAAAGGCATGGTCCATGCATAGAAATCTTTTCACCCACGTAAACATTTTGTTGGATTTAACTCAATATATGGAAGCACTAAGATGATGAACAAAGAGATATATGTTGCAACACCAGAGATCCACCCATATTCCATTTACCAGTACTTAAACTTAGGAACTGGTCAAACTGCTTTGGGTTTCACATCTGAAGGTCCAAATGGGTGGACTTTCAAGGCTGGGCTACTGTGCAATGGAAAAAAGAGCTAACATATTCTATTAAGTTGGGTGCCTGTTTGACCTAAGCTGCTGGGTGTCAAACTACGTTGTGTCTAGCAAAAAAAAATTATTTCCAAGGATGCTAGCTGCCGTTTGCTAGTAATGTGACAATTCTTAAAGGCATCTAAATACTCTTCACAGATCAGGTTCCAACATTCTAAATGCTGCTCATGCTCTCTAGAGAATGTCCCCCCCTCCCCTTGAGCAACCAGAAGTCTCTCTGGGTTCACCAATGAGCAAGTCACAAAACCAAGACAGAACATTTTAACCAACCATTTAACCAACTTGGGAGCAAGTTAATGAGTGCTAAAAATACCTTAGACTGTTGAAGATGGAAACTTGCATCCACTTGAGGCCATGTGGCCAGAAATAAATTTTAATAAGCCCAGTGACTTCTACTTCTGGAGCAAGGGTATGAAGGACTAGCTTGTTTAAAATTTCAGGTCTTACCAACTGGAATAAAAATGCCAACTAAAACTCTAATTCATACTTGAAGATGTAAATATGGCCAAAAATGTTACATACGAAAAGGATTTATTTGCCAGGAGGGATCTTCATAGCAAAAGTATATCTCTTTCATAAACATGGGGGGGGGTGTTTTAAAGTGACATAACACTTGTTCTGAAATATATTGTTGATATTCTTTCCACGTGAGCAAATAGAACAACAACTCAGATTCTCCAATTACCTTTCAGAAGATCTCTAGAAGACTGGGACAATGCTTCTTTTGGGCTCTCCATTATACTAAACAGCCAGTCAATAAACTAGGAATAAATTAAAAGTTAAGCATCAGAATAATTTTCCAGTCAGAATACCTTAACCTTGTTTGCCCAACCAGTTCAGAAAAAAATAAATCAATGCTGTTTAGTTCACCAAGATACCTGAGGCACAAACTATGTATTACATGTAAACAGATGCAACAGTAGTCCAATAGACCATTTTGAAACAAAAAAAACCCTCTTCTGACACTGGACATCAGGAGTGGAGAAGCTGTAGCTCTCCCATAGCAACTTTCTTTTAAATCCAGTGGGATTTAAAAGATGGAAACAGAAAATGAGAAAAGCTTTTCTGAATTTGACTGTTCTCACTGGAAGCAGCTTTTACGTTACCATGTGATGTATAATTTGGGCCAAAAATGTCTCTCACAACATACTGACTCAATTTACATAAAGAAAGATAGTTTCCTCCAAGAAAGTTATTAAATTACTTTACTTTTCAGTGAAGTGGGGAAACTACATCTGCCATGGTTCTCAACACAAGAATAACTTTGGTTAGCAAAATCTAGTTCAAAACATGGTTTCTTAGCCTGGCCTAGCACACATTTGACCCCAGTTTCACTACTCAGATCTAACACTTAGCTACGGTGAACAAAACATGGTTAAGCACAAGAAACGCTGTGTGGTGAACATGATGAAAACCAGAACCAACTCAGCAGTGCAAAGTTAGCCAAGACTTCACAGCGTTACACTCTTCTTGCTTTGATAGATACATATCTGGAAGATCATTTGCTTAGTTGCCTCCAATTGGTATTAAGATTATTCTAAGTCTCCTTTCATTAGCTGTTTCATAATGGAATAGTACAGAAAAACCAAACACTGTGACAAACAGAAACCAAACAGAAAAACAAGCACTGTGGGGTTATTTAGAATTTATATACAGTCTAGATATGATTGGTATAAGTGATGTATCAGTAATGAAACCCTTCTCATTTTAGGTTCTCTCATGTTAGGTTTTGGTGCTGTGATGTTTAATGGGAAGGCAGGACACCTCCAGTCATTTGAATTCTATGTAAATTCTTGACAGCCAGCATCAAAACTTATGACATTCACAAGCTTGAACTCACTGGCGATTTTAGGGATACTGAACCTCCATTTGAGCAAAAAAATAGCAAGTGACCAGTTGTGCTACTGGCAAAAAGTAAGTTATTTTCTGGACAGATATTGAATGAAAAAGTGTACCATATATGAAGTCAGACATACATGTCATAATTCAAAACCATGAAAACATCAGCAATTTTGCTTGCCCGATGCATACAGAGCTACTCAACTTCAATAATTTGTCATGATAATCCACAGTAAACTGTATCCAATTCCCACATGAATAAGTGATATGTAAAGCAAATAAACAGTTAGCTATCTCTATACATTCCCTTTTTAAGCCCCACATTTGTGCTTGTCCTTTTCATTTAATTCAGCTCAGCAGCTCATTAGATTTTCCTTACTTGGAAGGTTAAACTGGTGGGGAATCTAGTGCAGGGTCATTTCAGTGATGGCCCTGAACTTTTGATTTTATTACAAAAGGAAATCCATTTCAAGCTGCACCCTTATTTAGTAAAAACAAGCTGGGGCCCCCTCCCCAATTACTTCCTCTTTCCCTTCCCCATAACTTCCCCTAGTTCCATGCTTCCTTGTCTCCTTCCCACACACTAGCCAATCTATCTTTATATGCCTCTTCTGTCTTCACCTTTCCTTCCTTCCCTCCCAGGGCAGCCTTTCCCCAGAAGAGAAGAGTTGTGTGGTGCTGGCTGAGCTGGAACCAAATGCATGGTGGTGAACCTGCAAGGATTTCTGGGTTAGGAAATGTCTGGATATTTTGGGGGTGGAGGCTGGGGTTTGGGGAGGAACCTCAGCAGGTAAAATGCAATAGAGTCTACCCTCCAAAGCAGCCATTTATCCAGGGGAACTGGTCTCTGTAATCTGGAGAACAGCTGAATTCTGGGAGATCTGCAAGAGGCTGGCAACCCCGTGGGTAACTTACTTTTCTCTTTATCACCTGCCAACATTATTTCATTTTTCTAGCCTTCTAGCGGCCCCCATAACCTCACCTTTCCTTGCTTTCGTCTCTTCTTCCCACCCACCAACCTTTTGTTTGCCCCACTATCTATTGTTGTAAATAAACAGTATCCTGCCTTTCACCACAAAAGGGACCTGAAGCAGCTTACATCATTCTCCTCTTCTGTGAAGCAGGCTAGACTTGAGAGTGGGCAAGTGACTCAAAGTCACCTAGTGAACTTCCAGAGCAGAGTGTGTTAGCTGAATTGCTCTGGGTTAGTGATTTTAAGGTCAGCAATTGGCAAATAACCGGGTTACAACCAACTATACCAAGGTCCCGCCCCTTCCAGGAGTTCCCAGTAAACAGGCACTGAGGCAGAGGTCCATTTAAATGATTTTTACTGAAGAATATTCTCAGGCACACAGTACAGATTCACACACACTGACACACAGTTCCTAAGAAACTTTAGATAGATAAATAGCACTTTCACATTAGCAGGAGGTTCGATGGTTGGGCAATACTTTACCTGTCCTGGAGATGGGTTGTCCGTTCCAAAGGAAGAACTGAGGGATTGAAAGGATAATAGGGAACGTGTTCTGAACCGGCAGAAGCACGCTTACCTCTGGCTGCAGACCCAGAGATCAAAGATGGAGGGAGGGTATTGGGATAGCAAGCTGGACTTGAGAGGGGTAAAGGCAGATAGGGGTCGTGGAAGCTCAAGAGACTGGCCACATGGTAGGCGACCTCTTTTATTAGGTGATCTGGGGGCGGGCAGTGCTGACCACATCCCCCTAACACACCTACCAGGTAGTCCGTCCCTAAAAACCCTACCATTGGTTAAAGGAGAAAGAGGAAGGGATGCTGGGGGGTGGTCAATATTGAGACTCTAGGAGCTGGACAGGAACTGACACCTGGGCAAGCTTGCAATGAGTCACCAAGCCATCCTATTGTCTCTTGATGGCCCTAGCTCGGCCAGTTGATGGGTTGAGGATTAGTTGCCAAGCAACCTCATTCAGCATTTCTCTGGAATGTGTGGAATCCCACAGGTATGTTGGGGGGGGGTTACCTAGCATAGGTTGACAGGAACACCCTTGGGCAATGGAGTCCTCAACTCCTTGTCTCTGTCTTTGTGTGGACAATGGTAGGAGTGTGCTTCTTGGCAGTCAGGAATAGACTGGAACCTCTTGCAGCAGGTAAGAGGGCATGTGTGCAGTCCTTTAAGCATACACTTAGCACAGTCCAAAGTTCAAACTTATAAACATTAAGAGTCCATAAAAGCACGTAAAGTGCCTTGGTAGGCAACAATTGGGGATTTGAACTTGGGTCTCCCAGATCCTAGCCTGAAACTCTTAACAACTACACAACACTGACTTTTGTCAGATGGCTGGTGCTGAACAGTAGCAAGCAGCTGGGCCTGAGTGAGTCGTGCAATTGCATGGTAGCAAGTCACCTGGTAGCCCCAATGGCCTCATTTTGGCCTCAAAGGCCAAAATAACCCCAGAAAGGGCCCTGCCTTGGTTCCCTGGCCTTTTACTGACAGAAACTAAACTGGGAAGACAGGCAATACTGTTCTGATTGCCACTGAAAGCATCCATTTCTTAACAATGCAGGAGCTCCTTTTATCATTTAGGGTTTTTTTTACCACACACACCTCCACCCACCGCAGTGTTTTTAGATTTCAGGTTTTTCTGCAAACCTGGAGCATTTTTCAGGCTTGTAGAAAGACCTGTCTTATTCGTTCATGACTCCAGATGTAAGTATCCACTGATCTGGCAGTGCTGAGAATTAGATATATGGATGTAAAGCTTTTTCCTTTAAATTCTCCCAGGCTCTTGGGTATTTAAGTAGATGTCTGTTAAACTACTTCATTACTCCTTTTGTATTGTTTTTGATGACACTTTACCTTGTACTTGAAAGTCGTTTTGAATGACATCGGGCTTTGTGGAAGATTTTTATTTGTTTGAACACACACACACTAGTCTATGGTGTGTACAGAGCCCATCACAGTATCAACCCTGAAAATCATCCAGCCAATAACAATAGTATAGATTTCAGGCTCAATGTGAAGATTAGGAAAATCTCAGTATTACAGAATCCATTACTAGGACACATATCACGTACCTTCTGTGTTTGTTCTTTCCAAGGCTCTTTGGCCAACAGATTTTTTAAGCTACTTGGAAGGACAGTAAGAGTTTCTTGGACAGTCAGATTATCTACTGGACGTTTGCCCAAGGAGTTTGCAGAGAGTCCCAATGATGTTTCACTTTCCCTGGGCGACCAGTCAGCACAGAGTCCAAGCAGCATTGGTGCAGCGTGGTCTGCCCAGGCAACCACAGACGAAGCAAAGATCCACAACAGGAAGTTGACAGCCTGAACAGGAAACAGGTGCACATTTTGCTAGTAAGCATGATGAAGTCTGGAGAGAAGTATAAAGCCATCACAGCAATTTGCAAGCTATTGAGCTCAAAAGGAGAAAATTACTTCCAGGCAATTTTAAAGGCCTTGGCACTTTTAGTTCATACTGCAGTGCTTTGAATGAGACTGTATGAATGGACAATGAACATTTGTGGGCCAGAAATAGGGCAAAGGAGGAACTATTTTATTCTTTTTACCCATTCACAGAGGTCATTTCGAGCAGGAGCTTGGGGGAGCTCAGCTCCGGAAGTTGGTGCCAGCCCCACCCCCCCGCCGCAGGGGAACGCCTGCTTGTGTCATGGTTGCAGCAAAATGACCCCATCCCCTGGAAAGGTCCTTGTTCCTCCGACCAGCCTTCTGAAGGCTTCAGCCACCACTGAAGCTATCCTCCCAGAATAGTGGTATTTCTGAGGCTTGGATTTGTAGCTGTCCCCTCTCTGCCAGCTCTTTCTTTCTTTCTTTCTCTCTCTCTCTCTCTCTCTCTCTCTCTCTCTCTCCTTCCCTCCCTTCTCTCTCTCTCTCTGTCTCTCCTTTCTTGCCTTCTGACATACTTCCGGTGATGTCAGGTGGTGTAACATATGCAAATAAGTTATGCTAATGAGGTATGCTAATGAGCTCCTGCACCTCTTTTTCTAGAAAATGACCCCTGCCCATTCAAATAGCAAATGATACATTATAGTTTCAAGTTGGTCAAGGAAACTAGTTTACTCAGGGCTGAAAATGACAATATCAAGTTTAGTTGCTCACTTGTAAAACAGGTGCAATAAAATCCTTGGTCTTCCCACAAAACCTAGAAAGCATTTTGCACACAAAAAGGTTGCATCAATATCTGGAAACTACTAGAGCGTAGTGCCTAAGAGGTATTCTGCAACTAGTTCAATAGGTGGCCTTAGCAAGTCACTCCAATTGCACTCAGATGGTCATTTAGTATGCAAACAGAGCACTTGGCTCCCTCTCACATATAATTTCAGTTTCCTGAGAATCTTCAGTTTGTCCCAACTATGATTTGTAGCCTTTTCTACAAACCAAGATACTAAACTATGGTTTAACCCAGAAAACAACAACAACACAGTTTGCCATTGTGTCCAATTCAGACATAAAGAGAAAAAGAAGGCTCTCAAGAACCATGAAGTCTTCAAATTCCACATCATGTGCAAGGGAAAGAGGGAAGAAGCATACATTAAGCCTGAAGATTTCTACAGCTTGGTCTCAGACTAAATGAAGCACGGGCTTGGATCTACCAGAGTTTCTGCGAATGGAGTGCAGCTTTCTCAACCCTCTTTGCTACAGCCACAAAGGCCCTGAGTAAGAGAAAGGAGGCAACAAAGTCATCCCCCACAGGTGGAAATGAAGCCACCCAGCGGCTCCAAGCCATGGTTTTTCCTCATATCTAAATGTAGCACAACTTTTAGTTTCATATCCCAATTGTTAGTATAGATATATGATTAATCCCTTACTTTAGAGAATTAATGTAAGGATTTCTGAGGTAATCAGTGTGGAGTATTTTGAATACTTTTAAAGTGCAAATACCAACATTATTATTTTGGAGTAAGACTGAATTCTGTTAAACTTCAGTGATATGATTAGGCTCAGACTATGAAAATGCTCCATAAATTACTTTCATCACCACTAAGGTGATCCCATCTTTTGTGACCCTAGTTATAAACAATTGATGCATGGTTAGTTTGTTTTTTAGGATGCAAAAATAGTATTAGTGAAAAGCAAGCATTCCTGTGTTTTTATAAATCCAGCTGAAGTATTAAAACATGCAGATTACACAGACAGATTCAAAAGCACTCACAGGACTCTGCTTTTAAAATTCAGTAGATGTATATCTAAAGTGATATTTTTGTTTCAGATTCCATTACTGTTTTTACATTCAGGCAAGCCAGATGGGCCATTTCCAGACTTCAAACATGTGTTCTGAAGATCATTTTGTTATATTTTGTCAGCAATCTGACATTTTCATTATGTAAGTAATAAGATGACATTTTTACAAGGAAAGAAACCCACATGTTCCTCAGAAAGAACATAAATCATAAACCGAAATGTTTTCCTGTTCCCAAACCCACAAATTATTTTTTTCAGCATCTACCTCTTTGGGAGCCACGTTTTGTATCGCTGTCATCTTTAAGGAAACATTCCTAATATATCCCATCAGTTCCAAAAGCCACTCCATTCTTTTTAAGACTCCTATAAGATTAAAAACACAGTCTTAAGCTGAAACCACACATACAATTTCAGGAACCTTAAAACTTCACTGAACAAATGCTGTACTTTATTAACCCAATGGGAGTGGGGTAGTCAAACAAGCCACAAAGTATGTCAAAGAAACCTTGGAGGTTTCAAGAAGCATGTCACTGGGTTGGAAAAGAAAAACTACTCTACATTATTTCTCTTTGACACTGCAGACATACAATAGTAGCAGCAATAATTTTGTCAGTCTCTCCCCGCATGCTCATTTCATTTTTCCCAGTGGATAAGTGTCCCCAACACTTTAAAAATCTAGTATACTTTTTACAAAAAGAAAAAAAATTACAAGGGCATGAAGTACCTCAAGCAATTGACCACATTAAGAGTTAGAAAAACATGAAAGGGTGCCATTGTAAAAGACTGGAAACAGAGTGTTATATCAGCCTTCCTTCTACTTCTCTGGGTTGAATGTATCCATTTTTTAAAGCAACATGAGAATCCTTCCCTTGTTCAATTAATGTGCTTTCCATTATTCACAAGATACATACATTTCCCCCATTTTACATGCCACCACAGGCAGGGTGGAAAAAGATGCTCCTTCATTTGCCTGTCTGCCAGGCACTGGCTCATTCGCCCTTGAGATCAGACTCAGAAGGAGTCTTATTATAATGTAGTTGGTGACACTCTGAGTGTGTGTGTGTGTGGGGAGCTTTTGGCATTATCTGCTCACTTGCACAGTTCCCTCCTTCACTTGTGATAAAGAAAAAATGTCACAAGAAAGGCTTACCAAGTTGCATCCCTTCCTCCTCTCTATGAAACTGTGAAAACCAGATCAAGGGAAAGCAATTTCCACTGCTGCCCCCTCTCCTGAAACTGACAATGCTGAGTGGAAAGCCTTATTTTTTTATTTAAAAAATGTATACCCAGCTTCTGCTAGAAACAAAACAACTTTCAACAATAATAAAAACATGAAAAGATAAAAAGTTAAAACAGACAACCATAATAAAAAATATCACCCACCTCCAAAAATCAACACTCCAAAAAATGCAGTTAAAGGCCACCAATCATATCCACATTAAACCAGAAAAATTAAACCAAAGGGCCAACAATGTAAATTCCGACACGGAATAATTTCAGATGCTACAGAGGACAATAAAATGCTACAAGACAGTTGGAATAAAAGGTCTGGCATAGCTTGCTAAACCCAGCTGAAGCACCTCTTCTGGCAAGTCATTCCAACTGAGGCCTGCTGCCATCAAGAAGGTATGATTCTATTCAAAATCAAATATGGCTCCTAAAAGGAAGGCTCCTCCTATAAGATGCACTGAGGTGACAATCTGGTGGAAAGGCCGATATAGGGAGAAGCAGTCCTTCAAATATGTCAGTTTTCTCAATTTCTCAGGCATGGTCTCTGTTTTTTGTTTTTAAATCTAAGTATATAATCAGAGCCACTTTGAATGCACAACAGGCCAGGAAAATGGAAAATGGCTTTCCACACACCTTTTCCATTTCAGCAGAGACCAAAGAGAAAGGGGATGGGAAGGGACCAGTCATGCCATAGATGGCCATGGGCACAGAAAGGGAGAAGTAATCAAGGAAGGGAGGGAAGCGTGTTAACAGTGGCCAAAGAAACATTTATAAACAGGATAATGAGAGAGAAAAATGAAAATAAAACCACTCCCAAATATGTAAGGGGCAAAATGGTACAAGGAGGACTGAAAATAAATGTACTTCAGATAGAAGGTGGCTCTTCACAAGCCACACAAAAATGCAGAAATACTGGAATGTGATTATCTACGATCCTATATAGCCAATCAAATTAAAAACCTGATAAATGCACATTTAAAACAACACCAAATCACAGAACAGTGAGGCTTTAAGTTCAACCCATGACATCTTATACAAAATACTTTCAAAATGTCAGTTTTTCATGAAAATGAGCCTAGATTACCACCACAGCAGAACAATAGCGGTAAGGGGATACATGAGACCAAAACGACAAACCTCTGCATACTTCCTTGGAAACAAGTCCCAAAAGATTAGTTAAATGACTGAGAAACATACAAAGCTACTTGACAAAATTGGCTGTCTCTCTGTATTTTATGAAGACAAGAACTAGAATGAAATCAGTCCAAATAATTCTAAGCTTTTATTAATGGACCATTTCCCTGGTCACAAGGAAGAAATTAACCACTCTTAAAATATTTGCACAACATTGTACAACACTGTAGTTCAGTTTGGAAACCTTAGGTCATTAAGTGACTGCTAAAATATGTGAAACAGACCAACTCTTGACAAATTAGCTTTCTAAGCACTGGTAGGCCTCAGGAGCAGATCCCCTGCTGGCATTGTGAGTTATAACTGACACTTTCACCCACAATTCTCTTCACAGGGAACATGTCCTGTACCTGGGGTGGGGGAGGGGGAGAGACTGCTCAATATCTATGCCCATGAAATATAGTCCACAGTGAACATCTAGTTTTAGCAATAAAACATCAGCTGGATCTAGTTAAAAACTTGATCCTCCTTCACCCTGGTTCACAGGGTCAAATCAGGGACCATCCATCTTTACTTCATTCTTCCCCCAAGAAATTCTGCGTGGGACAGGGTTCTCCCCTCCTCAATGTTATCCTAACAATAGTGTCAGGAAAGTTAGGTTGAAAATGAGTAAGTGGCCCAAAACTTCCAGTGAACTTCATATCAGATGGTGACTTGGACCCAAGTCTCTAGGTCAGCAATTCTCAGCCCTTTATATCTGAGGAGGAGGAGGAGGAGAAACAGCAGCAGTGCCAACACCACCGGGGGCCACCATGACAGAAACAAACCCTCCATTTTCTTCTAAAAAGAACATTCATATGTTTACAGGCATTTTGTTATTACTACTAACATGCCAAAAGGTCACAGATGGATAACTCCCTGTTGCTGTTCCTGACTTACCTGTGTTTTCATGGTTCACAATTCGTGCCTGGTAGAAGCTGTTCAGTAGCATCCATACAATTGTTTCTTTCTGTTGGCACCCAGCCACAATACTAATCACTTCATTCCATCTCAGCAAAGGTAATCGGCCTTGAGAAACTAAATAAACTTTAACAAAAGTGGCCTTTTCCAAATTGTTCTGCAAAATAAACCATAAAATGGATTTTAAATGGGAGGGGGAGTTTTAGAGTACAGTATGAAACTTTCCTTCACAATTACCCTACGAAACAGAGAGTTCAATGTCAAGAATGCATTTTTGCCCCTGTCTTCACTGTGGAAGATGAGAAGTGCTTGCCCACTCCAGAGCCACTGATTTCGGGAGGGGGGTTGAAAGACCTGAGTCAGATTGAGGTGACGAGACAGGAGGTCCTATGACTGATAGACAACTTAAAAACAAATAAACCATTGGGCCCGGATGGCATACATCCGAGAGTTCTGAAAAAACTCAAATGTGAACTTGTGGATCTCCTGACAAAAATATGTAATCTTTCCTTAAAATCTGCCTCCATTCCTGAGGACTGGAAGGTAGCAAATGTCACTCCCATCTTTAAAAAGGGTTCCAGAGGAGATCCGGGAAATTACAGGCCAGTCAGTCTGACATCGATACTGGGTAAGTTGGTGGAAACTGTTATTAAGGAAAAAAATTAGTAGGCACACTGCTGAACAAAATCTCTTGAGGAAGACTCAGCATGGGTTCTGTAAGGGAAGATTTTGTCTCACTAACCTGTTAGTGTTCTTTGAGGGAGTAAACAAACATGTGGACAAGGGGGACCCAATAGATGTTGTTTACCTTGACTTCCAGAAAGCTTTTGATAAAGTTCCTCATCAAAGGCTCCTAAGTAAGCTCAATAGTCATGGGATAAAAGGGCAGGTCCTTTTGTGGATCAAAAACTGGCTAATTAAAAGGAAACAGAGAGTGAGTATAAATGGACAATTTTCTCAGTGGAGGGAGGTAAGCAGTGGGGTACCGAAGGAATCAGTACTCAAATGCTTTTTAACTTGTTTATTAATGATTTGGAGTTGGGAGTAAGCAGTGAAGTGGCTAAATTTGCAGATGACACAGAGTTGTTCAGGGTGGTGAGAACCAGGAAGGATTGTGAGGCACTCCAAAGGGATCTGTCGAGGATGGGTGAGTGGTCATCAACATGGCAAATGGGGTTTAATGTGGCCAAGTGCAAAGTGATGCACATTGGAGCCAAAAATCCTAACTATAAATACACATTGATGGGGTCCAAACTGGTGGAGACTGACAAAGAGAGAGATCTTGGAGTCGTAGTAGATAACTCAATGAAAATGTTGAGACAGTGTGTGACTGCAATGAAAAAGGCCAATGCTATGCTGGGAGTTATTAGAAAGGGAACAGAAAACAAATCAGCCAGTATCATAATGCCCCCGTATAAAATGATGGTGCGGCCTCATTTGGAGTACTGTGCACAGTTGTGGTCGCCACACCTCAAAAAAGATATTATTGCATTGAAAAAAGTGCAAAAAAGGGCAACTAGAATGATAAAAGGGTTGGAACACTTTCCCTATGAAGAAAGGTTGAAGCACTTGGGGCTCTTTAGCATGGAGAAACGATGGATGAGGGGTGACATGATCAAGGTTTATAAGATTATGCATGGGATAGAGCAGGTAGAGAAAGAAGTACTTTTCTCCCTTTCTCACAATACAAGAACTCATGGGCACTCGATGAAATTGCTGAACAGTCAGGTTAGAACAGATAAAAGGAAGTACTTCTTCACCCGAAGAGTAATTAACACGTGAAATTCACTGCCACAGGAGGTGGTGGCAGCTGCAAGCATGGACAGCTTCAAGAGGGAATTAGATAAACATATGGAGCAGAGGTCCATCAGTGGCTATTAGCCACAAGGTACAGATAGGAACTCTCAGTCTGGGGCCAGACTGTATTCTTGGTGCTTGATGCGGGGGGGGGGGGCAACAGTGGGAGGGCTTCTGGTGTCCTGGCCCTACTGGTGGACCTTCTGAGGGCACCTGGTGTTTTTGGCCACTGTGTGACAGAGTGTTGGACTGGATGGGCCACTGGCCTGATCCAACATTGGCTTCTCTTATGTTCTTATTTCAATGATCGTCAAAAGCGGCTGGTAAAACAGAACCTGATTTCCAAAATAACACAGGTACAGCTCAATAGCTTCAGTGGGATCCGGCTGTTATTCTTTCCACAGTGGGCGCCTTCTGCTGCGGTTACTTTCTGTTTGGAAGTCTATGGACACTATGTATGGAATTACAGAGGAGCCTACTATTGGTTTTGAACACGTTCTTTTTGTAAAATATGCTTAATTGTTATGAGCAATCGGTTGGATAAGTGCCTATACATTCTACTGGATTATGACCAACAACCCTTCTTTGTATTTCAATGAATGCAATATACAGTTTTGAGCATATATAGTTGTGAACTGTGGATGGTCTTGCCTTGGTGGGTGTTAATTGTGGCTATACTTGTACACTAAGGGTTCCCTATTGTCTTTGGCATAGGTAGCATGCCAGCAAGGTAGACAGGCAAATTTGTCACTTGCACCCTCTAGAAGGTAGGAAATCCAGGCAATTGAGGAAGGTACCGGTCCAGGCTATATGGAGGGGAATGTTTGCCCCGCCCAATGAAAGGCAGAGCCCAAACTAAACACAAGAGACCTGTAAAAGAAAACGATCTTTCTACACGAGAGGCTGGTGGGGGATCCCATTTCTTTTGACATCTTTATTTTCTTATACGTTTCACTTGACTAGCCTCTACTCATTATTTTCTTATACGTTTCACTTGACTAGCCTCTACTCATCTGCTTATGGTTGATTTTGCTGGGCTTCTGCTGTTCAGCTGTCCTCATGCTTACTTTAGTTACTTTATACTGGTTACAATGGGTAGCTTTTGATGTGGTTTGTTTAAGCAGGTGACATGACTTCTGACTTCGAGATGGCATAGTTTGAGCTACTGTTTTCTTGTAACAACCCGGCACTGCATATGTAAGCTGCCTTTGGACTTAGGAGACACATGTTTAGAATAAATAAAATTAAATAAAATATAGTTGCCTGTCTGGGTTTTTATAATTTTATTGTTGGTAGTAGTCTTAATTGTTGATCAATTGTTTAAGCCACCTTGGGATGTTCTCTCTGGGGAGACAGGAAATCAATGCGCTGTAGTAAATAATGAAAGCAGCCACACCATTTGTCCAATACAAATTGCCTCCCACCCAGCTGTTATTGCTCCCAGTAGGGAAACCATGTAGGCAACTTCCTATTCATGTCCACAGAAAGCAGAGACCAGGCTGTGAGGGGAGGGAGTTGTTATCTTGAAGATCTAGATAGACAGAACGTAATTACCTTTGAGACTTGGGAAATCCGGTCAATCTCCGTATCTGCCATTTCCGACAGGCATTTTGCTGCCTCTACGTACATCTTTACTTCACTCGACTGAACAGGGGAGGGGAAAAAAGGATTGTGTGCTTTAAAGCAAGCAAAGCTCACTGTGTTCTTAAATCAAGAAAATAACACCTGTTCTTTCAAAACTGTTAAGCTTAGCTTTGACAGGTTATTGTGCCCCAACCACTATATCACTGGCAATCCATGTCCAATTACAGAAATCATGGCCAGCTTTCTTTCCAGTGGTGTGTTAGAGGAAGAATTTAAAGGACAGACAAAATACGACAGGAGCAGATCCATGTATTTATTTATATTTTATGTATTAATTTATTAAAATATTTTCACTCCACCTCTCTTCTAGATTTGAGTCAGGTTTCTGTGTGTCTCCTTTTCCCTTCATGAAAAGGAACAAGCAGGTGAAAGGAGCTTGAGTTGAGATGGGAAGGAAACGATTTGAAGCAATGGAGGACAGCTAAGGTGTATATCTCCTTCCAACAATGCCCTCTTTGAGTAAAAAATAAACGTATAAATCTCCAAACATGATAGGTCAGCAGCCCTTTCTGTTAATGTTATTAGACATGAAAATTAATATATGATGAGGCCTGGAGATATGCATAGAAAGGAAGAATTTGATAAATTCATGACAACATCTGCCCCAAAACTGCAGAGAAGTTGGAAGAATAGTCTGTTTGTTCCTTTTGCTATTGTACAGTTAAATGACAGAGAGAATACTGGTGTAGATTCCCAAACTGCGTGTCAGGGTAGCACTTGTCGTATGAGATGGACTCAAGTGTGCCTTCAAAAATGTAGCCACTGTGTCGGGCGCAGAAGTTCTACTTCCTCATTAATGTAAAGGCAGAAATGTCATGCTACTGGAAGAATTCCAGGATGCAGCCTTTGGCAAATATAGCTGTATTCCCAGAAACATCAACAAAAAGCTTTGGCCAAAGAAGTGGGTGAGACATGGGACCAGCACCATAAACTGAGTTGTTATGCAGCTGCGATGAAGATATCTGGCTATTGTGCTGACTGATAACATACTATGTGTTTGTAACTTCTTAAATGTAAAATGCACTTCCAATTTTAACCTAAAAAACCCGACCCAGCATCCAAGGTATCAAATACCTAAGAAGCACTGAGTCAGACTCCATGGCCTTCGACCAGTATATTTGCTGTTGCACCTTTGCTCAGCTGTATTTCAAAAATAAAAATTAAACCACGCTGCATCCCTTCCAGTCTGCACCCAAAAGTGTATCCAGATGCACTCAATAGGGCAAACATATTGGGACAATGGCTCAGTCACCCTCCTTCTCTGTATCACGTGGTATGCTCCACTACAAATGCAAGTCCCTAGAGTGACTTTGGTGGGGGAGGGGGGTCGCTTGTATTCTTCAACAAACTCCATTTTATCTTGCTTAGCTTTACTTTGTCCTGCTTTTGGTGCTTATACTAATTTCAGCAATAAATCCGGATTTATGTTGCTGTGTGGCACCTTGAACCTGTTTCAGAATAAAACAGTTTCAAGGAATATCAACTATTAGGTAATTAGCAGACAATTTCTAAAACTTGCTTGGAGTCCTTGCCCTATAGGGTCACAAAAGGCATTTTTTAAAAAAAGTTACCAAAACCTTTCCTCAACATTTACTGTCACTTGGATCTGCTGCAAACACAGTCTTCTGCTCCAGAGCATGTTCCACCAGCATTCGGCACTTCTACTCACACCAGACTAGTGTCTCTCAACAAGCCCAAAAATGCCCAGCACTGTAGAAACTGGGTCTGCAGCAGAGGACCACCTCTGTGAGGGACAAAGAGGGGTGGGAGCAGAAAGAAGGCTTTGGCTCCAAGCCTCTCTGTGCTTCAGTTTCCACAGAGACCTCATCTACATGTACATTTGCTTTACTGTTAGCCAATGGCAAGGGTTCCTGGTTGTTGAAAGAGGAACAAGGGTTTGCTGTTTATTTCCACTGTGTAATCATCCACAAAGCAGATTCTCTTCCTTGAGTTGAGTTAAAATAAGTCACAAGTATTTCAATAAGAATGAGAAGTTTTGAGAAAACTCAATTAAGGTCATGTAATCTGGACAGGAAGCCCAGTTCTAAATTCCTCAATCAATAGTTTATCTATGTATTTCAGGCACAATACTAGTCCCTCTATCCCCCCCCCCCCCCGATCCCAACCTCTCTTATCTCCCCCCCTCCCCTGAAGGAGCCCTTTCCCAATACTGTGCGAATTCTCTAAATATTTACTTTCCTTACCCGAATCTCATTTGGCAAAAGCTCAAATATTCTCTCAGAGGCTCTGCAGAGAAAGCTCCAGCTGCACTGGGCAGGGTTGGGAAGTTTCATGGCTTGGATGAGTCCCTGCAAAACACTCTGGCAGAGCTCTAGATTTTCCAGGTAATTCTTTGTTTCAAAATGCTGCACCATAAATACTTCGGTGAAAGCCTGCAGCTTGTCTTCTGCAACATATTTGATCCACTGCGGCAATGAAGTAAAAAGGAATTTCTTGGTTTGTGTCTGAGGAGGAAACAGAGACTGTTAGTACTCCTGAGGAGCACTATGCTTAAGCAAACCACACAAAACCTTGGGTTGCCAGCTCCCCCAGTGGAGATGGGGATCCCAATCAGCTTTCCGGCCAGGGTGCTCACATGGAGAGAAAGGAGGTCCAGGCTACATCATTGGTGACATCACTTCTGGTGTGCACCAGAAATGACATCATCACACTGGCAAAATTGTGACAGTGCTCTGGTATTTGGGCAAAACTCCATAGTAGAAGCCATATTTACCACAGAGTTTTTGCCCAAATACCAAAGCATCACTGCAATATCACAGCGTGATGATGACGTCACTTCCAGTGCATGCTGGAAGTGACATAGCCACATTGCTAGTGACATCACGTGGGCCTCCCTCTTATTCCTGATAAGTCCTCCCCATTCCCTGCCGGTTGCCAGGAGGGACCTGGCAACCCTAGCACAAACACAGAAATACACATAGACACCTCTTTTGAAAGGATGTTTGGCACTTTTTGAAAATGACATCCTACAAATTTTTGGAAAAATCCAAAATCTTGCCTTAGAATTACATCACAGAAATTGAAAGTCAATGTGCAATCCACATAGACCTGTGAAGTCTGGTGGACATCCAGCACATAGTAGTTAGAGAGCTGGACATGGATCTGAGAGACCCAGGCTGAAAATCTTCACTGTGCCACAGAAGCTTTCTTGGGTACCCTGAACCAGTTATCCTCTCAGCCTCCCATACTTCACGTGGCTCTTGAGCAAATAAAATGGAGGAAAAGGAGAATGTTGCTGTAAGCTGCATTAGATCCCCTTTGGGAGAAAAGTGAAGTATAAATATCTAAATGCATAGGGGGTATAAATATCTAAGAAAAGAACAAGAAGAATAGATTGGATTTATACTCTGCCTTTGCTACCCAAGGGAGTCTCAGAGCGGCTTACAATCCCTCTCCCTTCCCCTCCCCACAACAGAAACCCTGTGAGGTAGGTGGGGCTGAGAGAGCTCTCTTGAGAAATGCCCTTGAGAAAACAGCTCTGAAAGAACTTATGACTGACCCAAGGTCATACCAGCAGCTGCATGTGGAGGAGTGGGGAATCAAACCCAGTTCTCCCAGATTAGAGTCTGTGTTCTTAACGACTACACCAAACATACATATCCACTGAAGAAGAAATGATGATTTGAAAGGAGTAGGGAGGAGACATAACCCTTCCTTGCAGTGTTCCCTCTAAGCTGAGTTAGTGCGAGCTAGCTCACAGTTTTTTGGCCTCTGGCTCACACATTTTTGTCTTGGTTCAGGAAGGATGGCTCCAGAACAAACCTAATTTACGAAGTAGCCCAGGGGTGGGCAAATTGTGGCCCACAGGCCACATGCGGCCCGCCACAGAGTTTTTTGCAGCCCGCCAAGACAGTCGGCCACGTGGTTTCAGTCAGGCCTCCGTTGGGCGCGGAGCGCAGAGAAGCGGCGCTCTGGGAGTGAAGTGTCCAGGGGGTGGGCACATTACCAAGCCCCACCCCCTGCTCCCAGCAGCCCTGTTGGGTGACGAGGAGGCAGAAGGAGGAAGGTAAATTACCTTCCCTCCCCCATCCTCCTCTTCCTGGGGCTGCAGCACTCCGGGGAAGCCCTGCCCACCCCCACCCTCACCTTCCCCAGGCCGCACCAAAGTGCAGCACTCCAGGGAAGCCCTGCCCACTCCCACCCTCGCCTTCCCTGGGTTGCACGGAGGCACAGCAGGCAGGCAGCTGCTTTTGGCGATCTCTGTGTTCCTGTCTCTCTCTCTCTGTGTCCCTCTGCATGTGTGTGTGTCTCTGTGTCCCTCTGTCTCTGTCTCTCTCTGACCCTATGTTCCCGTGTGTCTCTCTCTGTCCCTCTGTGTGTGTCTTCCTCTCTCTCTCTCCCCCTATGTTCCCCATGTGTCTCTCTCTGTCTCTGTCTGTCTGTCTCTCTGTCCCTCTGTGTGTGTGTCTTCCTCTCTCCCTCTCTCCCTATGTTCCCCGTGTGTCTCTCCCTGTCTCTGTCTGTCTGTCTCTCTCTGTCCGTCTGTGTGTGTGTCTTCCTCTCTCTCTGTCCCTATGTTCCCCTGTGTGTCTCTCATTGGGGCTTATTCCCCTCCTCCCCACCCCGAAACTTGGTGGTGCCGCTGCAGCTGTGCAGTGCAGGGATCCCCAGGCACCCCGGCATGCCAGGCATTGAAGCAGGGCCAGGCTAGCCATGGAGATGAGGTCGCAAGAAGATTTCAGGACTTCAAGAAAACTGAGCCTAAATTCAATTTGCTCTCTTATCCCATCACTGCTGATATTGATACAGCACCTGAGGATCTGCAGCTTGAACTTATTGACATACAGTCAGATCACACTGTGAAAGAAATGTTTAATGCTGTGACATTAGTTGGCTTTTACAAATCTTTGGCTGCTGAAAAATTTCCATGTATGAAGAAATTTGCTGGGAAAATGTTCTCTATATTTGGGTCTACATATATTTGTGAGCAAAGTTTTTCTTGCATGAAGATCAACAAGAGTAAATATAGATGCTCTTTGACAAACATTAACTTGCAGGCTGTGATGAGAATCTCAACAAGCAATCTCACTCTTGATTTCAAAAAAATTGTAGTAAAAATTGTAGAAAAGTGTGATAGGGTACATTTGTCTCATTAAACTGATTCTAAAATTAAATGTGCTTGCAGCTATAGATGATATGAAATTAGCACAATAAATAAATTGAATAAAACTACCACTATATTATTTAATTTATATTTATTGATTTTTATGATACAATATTATACCTTTTCTGAAATGCAAAGTTAACGAATGAATGCGATCATTTTAAAAGGTGCGGCCCTCCGCTAACCTCCGCTCTCACAAAGTGGCCCCCGAGCCAAAACAATTGCCCACCCCTGCAGTAGCCAAATCGCTCACTCACAACTCTATTGCCAGTAGCTCACAAAACAGAATTTTTGCTCACAAGAGTCCACAGCTTAGAGAGAGCATTGCTTCCTTGTATCTAAAAATTCCAGTTTCATATTTTTCCTTTTGCAATCTGTAGACAAACCACAGATGGGGCAAAAAGAGAGAAAGACACCAAGCACTAGTTTTTATGACCCTGAGGGTGCTGGAACTTACATTTAGACTGTACACTAGAGGCGGTGCTATCCACATCCCCAAAAGCATTGCAGCATTCTGAGAGGACTGGGACTGGGTCACAGCTATCTGAATGCTCAGCAGCTGTATCTCTTCGCCTAAAAAAGGAAACAAAACAAAGAATGAAATCATATGTGGTGAAAAAGATCAGAGTAATACACTGTAACAGAACAGATAAAAGGAAGTACTTCTTCACCCAAAGAGTGATTAACACATGGAATTCACTGCCACAGGAGGTGGCGGTGGCTACAAGCATGGACGGCTTCAAGCGGAAATTAGGTAAACATATGGAGCAGAGGTCCATCAGTGGCTATTAGCCACAAGGTATAGGTAGGAACTCTCAGTCTGGGGCAAGTGATGCTCTGTATTCTTGATGCTTGGGGGGGGGCAACAGTGGGAGGGCTTCTAGTGTCCTGGCCCCACTGGTGGACCTCCTGAAGGCACCTGGTGTTTTTGGCCACTGTGTGACAGAGTGTCGGACTGGATGGGCCACTGGCCTGATCCAACATTGGCTTTTCTTATGTTCTTATGCCTGAACTTCTGGTATTCAACTGAAAGTGGGCAGTAATCTGCCCTGTTCCTTGATATCATCATGAAAATCTTTCCTTATTGTATAAAGCCGTTTTCAAGTGGCAAGATTCCATGGGGCGCCAAAATCAGTTGGCTGGAAGGAGTGCCACTCAAAAGGGGGTCCCTGGCCACTGGCTGCATTCTCTCGCTGCTTTGCCTCAGTCCCGCCCACAGAGCCACCAGCCAGCGTCTTGGCCTCAGTCTGGAGGGAGGCAGCGAAGGGGAAGGACTGGGTGCTGGGTCCACTCTTCTCCTCCGCCCACTACCAGGTGGGTCTAACTGTTCCCTCAGTGGCCTGCTTCTGTCAGTGAAAACACAATGGACATTCAGCATAACCCCCCTCCCCCGCCAAACTTTCTGACTTTCCTGTCAGAATAAACTGAATTTTCCTGTCAGAATAAAGGCTCTCTCTCCTGCTTAGCTCCGCCATGGCTGGCTGGCTGGCTAATGAGGTGGGTCAGCGACCATCAAACCATTCCCTTCAACCCCCTGCTGTGTGGCTGACTTTATCCCTAGGGTTGCCAGTTTCCTGGTGGGACCTGGAGATCTCCCGCTGTTACAATTGATCTCCAGATGACAGAGATCCGTTCCCCTGGAGAAAATGGCTGCTTTGGAGGGTGGACACTATGGCATTATACCCTGCTGAGTCCTTCCATACACCCCCCAAATGCTGCCCTCCACAGGATCCACCCCCCCCCCCATCTCCAGGTATTTCCCTAATCAGAGCAAGCTAGGTTGCCAAGCTGGCAGTGGGCGCGGGAGGGGGTTATGCTGAAAGTCCATCGTCTTTTTACTGAGAGAAGCAGGCCACTGAGGGGACAGTTAGACCCACCTGGCAGTGGGCGGAGGAGAAGAGTTGCCAATCTCCAGACGAGGGCTGGAGATCACTCAGAATTACAACTGCTCTCCAGATGGCAGAGATCAGTTCCCCTGGAGAAAATGGCAGGTTTGGAGGGTCAGTTTGAGATCATTAACAGCGTTTATGTGTTCTTGTTTTTCCACCTCTCTGTTTTATTCTGTATTTTAAATGTGGATTTGCTAAGACTCCAGGCAAGGGTTCTGCAAAGCCAAGGCTTGAAACTCTGTTTTCAGCTCAACAGTTATAATTATACATTTCCTTAAAACAAGCCTTCACTAGGCTGTCCCCAGGCAAATTTAATTTGCCATTGCAGGAAGAATTCTCTGCTCCAACTTGCTCCTGTTCTCTGAAACATGGCAGTAGAGCAGTAGCGGCTTCAGTTCCCAGGCCCACATTACCCACCCATGTGTATACATCCGCCATTAAGTCCTTCGTAGCAGTGGCTCCTGAACTTAAGGGGAATAGACCATGTATAATAAATGAAACCACAAAAGCCTCAGACTCACTTTGAAGTGCTTCGCAACCCACTTTTTAGATCAGGACCCACAGGTTGCGAAATACCACTTCACAGTGGTCATTTCGTAGAAAAAAAGGTGCAGGAGCTCATTAGCATAACTCATTAGCATATGCTACACCACCTGACATCACCAGAAGTATGTCAGAAGGCAAGAAAGAAAGGAGAGAGAGAGAGCGCACTGGCAGAGACGGGCCGCTACCAATCCAAGCCTCAGAAATACCACTATTTTGGGAGGATAGCTTCAGTGGTGGCTGAAGCCTTCAGAAGGCTGGTCGGAGGAACAAGGACCTTTCCAGGGAACGGGGTCATTTTGCTGCAGCCATGACACAAGCAGGCATTCCCCTGTGGGGGCTGGGGGCTGGCACCAACTCCCGGAGCTGAGCTCCCCCAAGCTCCTGCTCAAAATGACCCCTGCCACTTCATAGTGCCTCTGAAAATAGCTAATACGGCATATTTCAGAAGTATTGTCCACTGTCTTCTGCAATGCACTTGATTTCTCAGTGCTCCTTGACTGCAGAAGAGTGTCCTTTCATTGAGCTGGTGGATGAATTATATTCTGACCTGAAACATATGCCTACCTAAGTTTCAGTATTTCTCTAACAGATGGCCTCCTTTTTGTTTGACACATTTTATATCTTTCATATATAAAATATCCTCTGCACAATTGCGATTCCATTGCATTAGATTTATATTCACCATTATTCTTACAGAGTGAGGGAAGACAGGGCATAGTACAAACAATGCTGTATGATTGCTATAGAGAGGTCTAGTTTTGCCTCCAAAGTTTGGGTGTGGCAGGGCCTTTTTCACTGTTGCCTAGGGATGCCAGCTTCCAGGTGGGACCTGGGGATCCCTGGAATTACAACTCATCTCCAGGCTACAGAGATCAGTTCCCCTGGAGAAAATAGATACTTTGGAGGGTGGACTCTGTGGCATTGTGCCCCACTGAGGTCCCTGTCCTCCCCAGGCTCCAACCCCAAATCTCCAGGAGTTTCCCAGCCTGGATCTGGCAACACTACCCCCCACCCTCCTGCCGGTGGCCAGGGGGGACCTGGTAACCCTACTGCCCCATTTGAGGCTTGCCAGTGTACTTCCCATACAACCTACCATTTTGGAGAAAGCATTTAGAAACTGATACTGCTCTTGGCAGCTGGACTTGAATTACCTTTTAGTTCCTTGTTGAATTACCTTTTAGTAAATGTTGCTGTCATGGATCTCCCCTTTAAGACAGTCAACTGCAATGCTGTTTCTCCTTTCATAATTTCATCCTCCTGCCTTATTAAATCTTTGATTTAGATGCAAATTTTGCAAAGGTGGCGGGGGCACAGAATATCTAACTAATCGTGATGATTCGGAGTAGTTTACATCAGTATTTGCTAATCATCACTGCTCAACCAGGAATTTTCTACTAGGCACAGTAATACATATTTCAGGAATTAACTCATCAGACCAAAGCACCATTAAGGTTATGTAAGTGATCCAATGTCACAGCAGAAAAATGGGGTTGCACTTACAGGTAACTGTTGTTACAGTTATTGCTGATATCTCCACCCCTCTGCATATCACACCTCATCCAATCATGCCTGTTACTGCCAATCGGCATTTGAAATCATCTTTATAAAGTTTATATCTCCGGTACCTTGTGTTAGATTTTACAGCACACATGGCCCAGCCTGACGTAGTGACAGTTATGTCAGAGCCAACCCTCGTAACAAATGAGTTCAGCACCTCTGGCATAAACCATTTGGACCCAGAGATGGTTGGCCATTGTCTCTCTCTGTGTCATGGCCCTGGTATTCCTTCGAGATCACCCTTCCAAATACTAGTCAAGGCCAACCCTGCTTAGCCTCCAAGATCTGACAAAATCACCCACCTCCTTAGTAAGTGAGCTAGCTATTCTCCCAAGTAGGACTGCACAGAAGCCACAACGATGAAAAAGGGGTTGCACTTACCTGTAACCGTTGTTCATCAAGTGGCCTTCTGTGCAGGAATACACCCCTCCCTCCTTTCTCCACTGTGGGCTGCTCTGCTCTGGTCTCTAACACCTCACAACAGCAAAGGGAGAACTGAGGGGAAAGTGCTCTCCCTGCCTCTGTCACCTGATCCTTTGGGCAGGAAAATGGATACACTGGAGATGGAGGGGAGAGGGAGCAGTCTTTAGAAAAACCTTAGAAAAAGCTTGGCAGCTCTTCCTGCGGCTGGCCTGTGACTGCACAGTCCTATGTGGGACTGCAAAGAAGCCACGGCGATGAACATGGAGTCTGCAGAAAGACCTTGTCCACAAATGCATAGACATAGTTCAATAGATTTTAAAAAAAAACTTACCAAAATTCAGTCGCATTAGAGGGGAGAGAACTGAGGCCCAGTTCACTGGTGGATACTGGTAGCTTTCTCCAGTTAATGCAATGGGTGCCAGGGCTACCTTTACCAAATGGGGAGAAACTAGCTCAGGGCCTAAAACACAATAAAGAATTGCAACTTCAGCATCAGCTCTAAAACCACTGAAAGGACCACCAGCAGTTCTTGGTGACATTTCACTCTATACTAAAATTTCAAAATAAAAGCAGTGGTTATAGAAATAACTATAGAAGGTTTGCAGGAACGTTTTAAAAAATATTTCCCCAGTAGATGAATTATATCTCCCATGACCTTCTTGCTTCCTAATGTAAATGATATTAAAGTAAAGCAAACATTATGAGTAGGATAGGTGAATTAACACACCTTGACATTATAGAGTTTGAAGTCACTCCAGAGGTTAAGTCTCTTGCAGTTAAGTCTCTTACAGCAAAAATACACAAAAGTATAGCTGGGAGTGTTATTTTAACAGGTAGTAAAACAACACAGGTAGTAAAACAGGTAGTAAAACTATTAACAGGTAGTAAAACAACATCAAAGTGAAGGTTTTTGTAACTTTTTTTACAGGAATCGAAAGAACACTTGTTCTCCAAGAGAAAAAGATTACTGAACAACCAACCAAAAAGTGCCCCCCAAAGAAAAGCTAAATTACACTAAAGAGGGATGATGAAGAAGAAGAAGAGATTAGATTTATACCCTGCCCTTCACTCACTTGGAGTCTCAGAGCGGCTTACAAACTCCTTTCCCTTCCCCTCCCCACAACAGACACCCTGTGAAGTAGGTCTAATACGTAATCTATTACGTAATCTAATACGTGACCTAATACGTAAAGGGTGATTCATGTTGGTTGCTTTTTGAACCCAGCTATTTTCAAAGCATGTCAAGAAAGGCAGCAAAACTTTCATATGCACTTGGCATTTTACCAAAGTCTACTATCATTTAGGGCAGAACCAGGTATTGTGAAGGGGGGAATCATGGGGCTCCTAATACCGTATTTCCCTTATTTGACAAATGGTTGGGGATGACTTGCAGGGGAGAACTACTAGAGGGCAGAGACAGAATACTTAACCCTTCCCTTGGCTGCCAACTGGGGTTCATCCCTTCAGATAATCCTGGCAAATGTGAATTTTGGAATACACATTTGCTAAAATAATGTGTAGGACTGTTCTTAAAAGCATATCAGATGCTATATAAATATAGTGTAGGGTTGGGGGAGGGGGTGTTGGATGTGGCTTGCAAATGCATTTATAAGCCTCTACCAGTATTACTGGCACATTATTGACAAGTCACTGGCAGCAGTGCTGCGGAACGACAAATGACAGTATAGCAAGGCCACAAGACCCACCATTAATTCCTGAAAGTATTTTTTTCAAAAAAAAATTCTCATGGTCATAGCTGCTGCTTTACCTTTCTTTCCACCATCAACAACAAAGTCAATGGCTGCCCTAAGAAAGCTCTTCTCAGGCAAGTAGCTGAAGTCTGGAGGAACTGTGAAGATAAAAGATACTGAACATCAGGACAATAATTTGTCTCAGGCCACCTTTTTAAATTTTAAACTCAAAGTTTAATAGTGTTCTTGGACAGCAGCTGGTTTCTCATGGATGTATGTATCTGAGCTGTCTTTTCCCAGTCCTTACAAGTTTCCACAAATTAGCCAAGACTTTCTACTTACAAGAGCTATAATAATAAACTCTGACCTCAGTTTTTAAGGCACTGATTGCTGTTTTTAAATGCTTCTATTGTTCACATCTTGCAAAGCCCTAAGAGACAAATTCATATGATTCAATGCTGATTGTGTGAACTGAGGCAGATCATGAGAGGGAGTGCAGGGAGGGTTGCGCCAGTGCTTAGTTCTTGCGGCGCCTTCTTACATGCCCAGGGAAATGCTGATTGCCACTTCGGGGTCAGGAAGCAATTTTTCTCCAGGTCGGTTTGGCCAGGGATCCTGGAGGTTTTTTTGCCATCTTCTGGGCATGGAGCAAGGGTCATGTGGGCGGGGAGGTATTTGTGAAGTTCCGGCATTGTGCAGGGGGTTGGACTAGATGGCCCTGGAGATCCCTTCCAACTCTATGATTCTGTGATAGTTTCATATCACAGAAGAGCAGCCACAATCCAGTTATTCAGATTTGTTCTCATACCTACAAGACATTTGAAACATATACAGTGAAAGTTGGCTTACCTGAGGCTCGGCTGTGGGTTGCAGACACACTGGAGAGATGCAGGTGTCCCAAAAGCCATGCTGCATTTGTCTGAAGGCCAATCACTCCAGAAAAGCTGATTACCTGCAGGAACAACCATCACATATGCACAAACATCATGGCTTCCTTAGTCTGGGCTACCATCACTGATTTTCCTGTTTCCCTCTATTGGTGTCTTCTGCCAGTGGGTGAGGAATTTTTAGTTTTGTTTAGCTCCCCCCATCCCCCCCCCCAT
Source organism: Lepidodactylus listeri (assembly GCA_029233225.1). NCBI lineage: Eukaryota > Metazoa > Chordata > Lepidosauria > Squamata > Gekkonidae > Lepidodactylus > Lepidodactylus listeri. The sequence continues at coordinate 112,479,426 of JARCFY010000004.1, read as the reverse complement.
AATGGTTATTGGCCCTCCTTCCTGGTTTTGGTTTTGTTTAAATGTGTTCATTGAACCATTTTATAATTTCAAATGTTGTTTTTAATTCTTCAAATGTTCTAAATGTTTTTACGTGTGCTGCCTTGGGGACCCTGATTGGGTGGAAAGGCAGCATAAAATGTTTAATAAACAAATCTGAACGTTGCAATTATTCACACTGCCTTCACTATGAAACGAATTTGGGGGGGGGGCTGTCAAATTGTGATGGCTCAAGTACCAGCATCACCCAGGTCCACAGGAATATCATTCCCTGAGCTGGATTCTATACCCCCTTTTAAAAAAACAAAAAAAGGTCACCTATAGACACTCGGAGATATCACCACATGACAACATTTCAAGTCAGAAAAGGATGCTGGCAGAAGGCTTCAAACTCTGCTGAGCAGAAAAGTAAAAGAGCCACTTCAGCCAGAGAAAACCTCCTTAGGCTGAAGAAAGGCTTCAGAAGTTGCTGGACAGATTAGGCCTTTATGGCTGATGGATAAAGCTAATTATTGTTCCTGTGGCAGAATGTGCCGGCTATGGCCTGCAGGCCCCATTCCACCCTGCCCTCCTTGGGGATTCCAACTTCCTCGAAGGTCTTTTCCTTTTACTCTCCAGTAACCCACTGCCACCACCTGATCAATACAGGGATTTCCCACTGAAGTGATCAGGACCCTCAGCTCCCCTTCCAAACCTTGCCTCAGTGTCTCCTGCTAGCCCAGCGCTTAGCGACCATGGGAATAGTTTAAGGCAGGAGTGTCAAACATGCAGCCTGGGGGCCGGATCAGGCCCCCAGAAGGCTTCAATCAGGCCCACAAGGGACTGGCTGTCTCCTGCTTCTTCCTCCAGTTCTGATGCTGCTGCTGTTGCATCATAGCTTGCTTCCCTAGACACTCTCAGTTGCTCAGGAGAGATAGATAGGCAAGCTTCTGCTTCCTGCACTGGGCTGAGGCTCCTCCCCCTCCCAGGTTGCTACAGCACAGACATTTTGATGCAATAGTTCAGAGCAAGAAGTGTCAGTTATCAGAGACTATTTTAAATAAACAAAATATTGCAAGAATGATAATGTTTCAGGCATGTTTTTATTTTAAGTTAAAAAAATCTTTGTGTTTGTATCCTTTATAAAGTTTACCATCTCCGCTACCTAACATTACATTTTATGACACACATGGCCCGGCCTGACAAAGTCCAATTTATGTCAAATCTGGCCCTTCATAAAAAATGAGTTGACACCTCTGGTTTAAGGCTTTGCGTGCCCCTGGGGGAATAACCAGTTGCCAACTGCTTGCCTTTCTCCGTTTTGGGGCTCCCTTTTAAAATAGCGTGTCCAAAACAGTGTGTATGTGTGTGGGTGGGTGGGTGTCTATGTGGTACAGAGAACCGTTCCTCGCATCAACAGTTTAAAATATTTATTAAAAAGAAATGTTTACAAGCATATTTTACCACTGTACAAGACTGAAGCAAGGAGGAACAAAAGAAATTGGTAAAATGTGAATCCTCTGTCCCTCTCTTATATGTACTCTAACTGATGGAAAAATAGGACAGGCTGTTTAACTTAGCTTTTCTAAAGATCTCCCATTACCCTAAAGCTTGCTCCCAGCTTTTTAGGCCAGCAGCATGGTTCACAACGGCTGCCTGCTCCCAGCCTCAGACAAGAGGTCTTTCCCGTTCAGCATCTCAAGGAAAAGAGAGCTATTTCCTGGTGCCCCAAAAATTTATTCTCTCTGTTCCTCCTTCCCCTTGATCCCGGGTCAGCCCAGGTCAAGGCTTCCTTTCCTGTCGTCTCCAGGAAGTTCCTTCCTGAAAACCTATCTAGCATAAAGTCCTCCCAGCTCCTATTCCCTGTTAGGAGAAGGAGGGGGAGAAAGTGGGCAACTTGACCATTCCATTGTCTCTCCATTAGCATTTGTATGAAGGTGGCTGATCTCTTCCCCACTTCCCTGCCTGCTCCCAGCTGGGGGGGGGGCCTTAAAAATGCACAGTGAAGGCTTTTGCTGCTTGCCAACCATCCAAGAGACAAGGCATTTCTCCACAGTTCCATCCCAAAACTGGAAAAATGCTTTCCCCCTTGCTGTCATCCTACGCCCATGGCTGTTAGACACTTACTTCTTTCAGCAGAATGATGGGGGAGATGCGTTGCTAATTGGTCACAGCAAGTAGCCCTCAGAAGGCTAAAGGAGGGACTGCAAGCAGCAAGCAGCCTGTCTTGAGACTGCACTCTCAGCTATTCTTCCATTACATTAGCATGGCCCCTACCATGTCACCATGGGAATCCACAGCAGCATGTAAAGGTAAACTGAAGACTATTACCTGACTCAGGGTTCTGATGACTTCATTAAGTTTCCTTTGAAACTGAGAAGACTGGATAGCCTCAGATTTCAGCTGCCAAAGAAAGGGAGAACAAGAAACAAATTATGAGGAACTGAAGTTGAAGTTAAAAAACGAAGTGCTTTAATAGCCACATGTGTAGTGTGAAAGACTGCCAAGCCAGAGATGCAGAATACGTTTGTAGATTTATAAGACTCACATGAAGGTAAGAAAGATTGTTTTATATTCATGGAAACATGATGCAAAAAACATTTTAGTATCACATTGTGTTACAACCCATGAATTTTTCCCTAATAAAAACTTTATCCCTGATTGGAAAATTCTCTAAGCAGTGATTTTTAGTGCTGCTTTACAAGAGAAGTTATCCTGAAGTCATGTCTCTGCCCAATAAAATGACAAGTCTTCTGTAGAATCATTCACTTTCTTTTCGGGAAGCTCAGCCTACTGGGAAGGAGCCAGCTTTGCTTCTTGCGTGGGAACTCTGGCCAGTCTAAGTAAAAATCTCTTGATTTCCAGTTCTGTACCCCACCTCTTCTCCCTTTCTGCTAACTCTCTGTATGCGTGTCTATATATGGAAAATCCTACCACCTGGTATTTATTTAGACTACGGACACCGATGATCCTATTGTTACCAAATGAGCAACACACGGACACTTTCTGGCCCATCTGAATGGGACTCAGGTCCAAGCTCAGAGGAGAATGAATACTGTGTCCTCAGAGGTTTGGGATCAAAATGAAAAACAACGGAGCTTCAAAGCAGGCTTAGAAAGGAGAACAGAGACTACTGAGAACCAATGTTACAGGCAACCAGACAGAGCAAAACGTTAGGACATTTCAGCACAAAATACCACATTTACCATCAAGACCGATTCTGGAACTGGTCTAGTAGCTAACCTCACACAGAGTGATATGTACCTCAGGAAATAATAGGAAGAGGGGGATAAACAGATGAGAGGAAGAAGAGGGGGGGATATATATTCTTTTCACCATTGGGGAATTGTCTGGGGTGGTCTAGTTCTGTTGATCCTCAGACCAGCACACCATCTATGGCTTGTCTCCAAGGTCAGGTGCTTGGCAAAGGGGCCAACCAGATGATCCAGCAGCAATGCCAAGCAATGATTCCAAAGATCAAGGAAGGCTGGGCCTAATCAGAACCCAGGGCACCCAGATAGGAGGCAAGATGGTAAGCAAACACATGGGCATGCACAAGTTGGCACTGTGATGGCCATGTGCAGGATGACCTGTGTATTGGGAGTGCACAATTTGACATCAGGAAGAGGGTCTCAGTTAAAGGAGTCAAGTACAATAGGGAAGGAGGGAGAAAGGCTGGATTAGGGGTGTGCATTCAGCTTTCCGAAAAGCCGGAAAAAAAATGAAAAAAAACATTTCGGGTTTTTGGGATACTGGAAAGGCTCTGATGAGACTCCCCGGTATCCCAAAAATAAAAACCCCGAAAAATCCGGCTTTTTAGCAAACTGAAAATGGCAGCCACGGGGGTGGGGGGGGGGGTGGGGGGGAGTTAACTGCAAAGGGAAGCCCATCACTTACTCTTTCGTTTTCCGGCATTGTGTACCCTCTTTCCCGCCTTTTGCTCATGGTCCCAGGAGGGGGCTGGGGGGGAGGGACCATGGATGGCCAATCACTGCAATGCATTTGCAAATGCATTGCATCAGGGCAGCTTGCCTTGCAAAGTTTCCAAGTACTGTGGAGCTCCTAGGCACTAGGCAGCTTGCACTGGCAGCCAATAGGATTTTGGTATCCGCTCTCTGGCCAATCACAGAAGGTTGTTTTTGTTTGAAAACCTCTGTGTATGCCCAGAGAGCATAAAAGCAGACCTGCACCCCTGACTCCCTGCTGTTCCTGAACGGTTGGTGCTGCTGCTGGACTGGTCAGAGTTGAGAGAGTTTGGCTTGGAGAGTGTGGCTGGCTGCTGCCCCTGCTCTCTCACCACTGTTAAATAGGCTTAAAAAAAAGGTTGTAGGTTTATTTTCCAATAATATCTTGAAATAAATCTCAGTATAGGGCTTTAGTTTTGGTTTGACCTGAGTGAGTCCTGTTGGGTCAAACTTTGGGCACTGACTGGCATGGTGGCCCTGTTTCTGGGGGGCAGATTGCACAGGTTCTGCTGCTGCTAGCCTGGCAAACATGCCTCTCTCACCACCTCACTTACTTTCTTGGAGAGATTTTTCAGGAGACACTGTCTGCTGCCTGCCTGCCTTTTTTCCCATAGGAAACAATGGAGAATGGGGCAACCTCTTTGGATGCCCCTAGAATTGGACCCCCTGGTCCAATCTTTTCAAAACTTTGGGGGTCCTTTGGGGAGAGGCTTGAGCAGCTACAGTCCAAATTTGGAGCCTCTAATTCAAACCCCCTCCCCCCCAGCCCCCTATACTGGTATAGATATTCGGGGGTTTTCGGGAATACCGAAAAATTCAGGTTTAATATACCTGAATCTGAAAAAAAACCGAATTTTTTTTTTTGCACACCCCTAGGCTGGATGAGTTAGAATTAGCACCTCCGATGGGTGAAAGACGGAGGACAAGGTGGAGTGTCAGAGAAGCCAAGGAGGGACTGGAGATGTCAAGGAAGCTTGGCTGGCCCATTTGAGCAAGAACTATGGAGGCTTTGACTGGCCAGTTTGAAGCTGGTGTGAAGAGATCTTTGGCACAAAGGAAATAAAGGTAAGCATACAGCCCTGTATTGGGGAGGGCGGTCTATAAATCAAATATAATAAAAAATAATACATAATAACATAGCCTTCATTATGTCAAAATATACAGCCATGGTATACATGGTGCATACTAGCCGTGGTGCTTTGGTTGTGCTGGAGTCGGTCTGCTTCCCAGGATTCTTATAAAGGTCTTGAATACTTTAGTGCCTTTCCTTGATGTGCTGGTCTCAGATACAATCATTCTGAGTGGCTAGTCCCAGGCTCCCAGCCTCACTTTCCTGATAACCATTCATGCTCCATTTTTGCCAAGATTCTGTAGAATCTGGCAGACCTTTCCAGATCTGGCAAAGGCATTCTGGCCAGGTACTAAACAAAATGGAGGCATATCAATCTTGGGAATGTTATATAAATAATAACTGCTGTTTATCAAGGCTAATTACTGCTTCATGCTTTAGCATGACCAACAAATACATCCTAAGGTGGGGCTATGCTGGTAGGAGCAACCATAATACACCAGCCATCACAATGACGGGCATTTCCACTGAAACAGGAAAGCATTATTTGTATAATATCCAATGCAGAGCATAAAATTTTTGCTAATTTTTGGTTTCTTATATTTAAAAGAGAGAGAGGCTCCTGATTGATTGGTGGTGGGCAGTTAACTATTTGGCCCACTTTACCTGCATCGTGCCTCCTTCAGAACCCACCAGAGACACCAGACCATTAACTGCTGCTAGCCGTTGCATCGTCGGAGATCCCTGAAACCCAAGCAAAGCCAGCATGTCACAGGCAACCATAACGAGTAGAACAGTAGACAGCAGCACCCACTTCTTCCAAGGGAAGATGGGTCAAAAGAGCCTTTGCCCAACCAACTTTATGAAAGATATCCTGAGGCTGGAAGCTAGTATGCTGCAAATGGTACTGAAAAAACAAGCAGCATCATGCGGAATATACCCCTTCTTTCAGGGCCCCATAATGAGCAGGGCAGACACATGAAAAATCTACCAATGGCTTAATTTTTAAAAAAATGAAAAGTAGCCATGGGAGGTGTAATGATTTCATATTTCAGTGTGTGTGTGTTTCTTTAAATGTTTAGTTTGACTGCAGTATTGTAAGGAGAGTGATAGAGGGAGATGAGTGTGATGTGACTGGCTGACGAGAGAGAATGTGAAAGGAGGGGTGTCTCAGGAGATTCTGTGTGTTTTAGAGGGACAAGGAAAGAGAGTTTTTAGTCTGCATGGCAGAAGAAGCAGTTGGATTCTATCCTGTGTGGCTAAGACAAACTATTTAGCCTGTGTGGCTAAGAGAGGTGGAGTTTAGCCTGAGTGGCTAAGGCTGTCAGAGTGGAGTTTTGGTGTTTTGAGAGACAGTGTGTGACACCCAACTTTATCAGTTATATTTATAAGTTCCTTTCTTCAACAACAGTTCAAAATACTTAGAAACATATTTTATTCTTTTATAAATAAATCATTATTTGTTTTAACTTATCCCAGCAGTCAGAACAGTCCTTCCTTGGGGCCACATAGTCCTCTGAAGTGCCCAGACACAGGGTCATTCTACCATAACAGAGAAATTTGAAATTCTTAATTCCTGGTGGCAGCAGTAATCTACCAAGTTTATGTGAACATGGTGTGTTTTAAAGGAAAAACATTCTCCCTAATAAGAAGGACATCACAGGAGGCTATAATTGAAGAAGACAAGTGATGGAGAAAGAAAGATGGTTTTTTCCTTCAACGGCTTTTGTGCTCAAAGTCACTCTCTAACATGTTTTTTCACCTGTGGGGGTAAATGAAACCCTGGAGGCAAAAAAGAAAAACAATTGGGGCAGAACAGCTTTGAGCACAAAAAAGAGGCAGAAGGGGAAAGAGAACCAGTCTCCACCATGCCCTTTTCCCACTCCTGTTGCAAGGTTCCTCACGGGAATATTCAGTGTGTTCTAGTGTGTGACTAGTTCACATAGTAGCAGGGATCAAAAGGCCTGTCTGTACTCCCTGTGTGCACTGAGCGGATGTTGTCAGACCAGGGCTGCTTCCAGCTTTCCTTGCTATGTTGGGATGCTGTATTTATATGTAGTGAATCAATAAGTTCCACATATTACACACCAATTTCTACTGAAGCACCTGTGTGTACTTTAGTTGTAGCCTATGAACTATTAATCTCAAAAATTACTATGCTGAATAAAACCAGCTTAAAGTTCAGAACTTTTACCTGCTGAAATGAAAACAGTCCCTAAGTAAATAATGACTGACTCATGGCAGCTAAATGAAATTTTGGGTAGGCTGAGCTGGGCAGATTAGGTGAATGGTAATTACAGCACTATTGCTTTGGAGGGACCAGTACCAACCACTGCTAATTGGGGGGGAACCCAGAAATTTTCCTATTCTAAAAACAAGCTCACGTTCTTTAAAAAGAGTTATATATCTTGTGTTAAAAAGCTTTGTTCTGAAAAACGTTTAAGTGAGCCAGATTTGTCTTCCAAGTGGGCCAGTATAGTCACTGGCTCCACCCTGCTTATGACCCTGGCTAGAACATTCCCCACAATCCTTTACAACACACTCCATGATGTAGCAAATGGGCAAGGGCTCTTCAGATCTTTTGCAGAAAGTGTTCCCTGAAAAGTAGCAAGTGTGTAAACCACTCAAGTGTGTAAACCACTCAAGCAAAGACAGCCCAAAGTCTTGAAATCTTGAAACAGTGGTGACCCTATATGTCTGAGTGGTTTAAAAATGCATATGGATTATTTCTCAAGAATTTGCTTCTTAGAGATAACTATCACTCCATCAGTGTCTGACTAGCACCTGGTAAACCCAAGTTCAAATCCCCACCCCACCATGGAAGCTCACTGGCTGACCTTGGTCCAGTCACACATTTTTAGCCTAAGTTATCTCACGGAGTTGTCATAAGGATAAAATGGAGGCAAGGGGAAAAATGTAAGCCACTTTGGTTCCCCTACTGGGGAGATATATGGGGTATAAATGAAGTAGAATAAAATAAATTTCAAATGATCACCAAAAAACCAAAAGAAAACCCACACATACATATAACCATTTACCTCAGCAAGTACAATTTTCATCCAGGCAGGAAGGAGCCGGTTGCTCAGGTCTTCCGCTTTCCCATGTCCACATACAGACAATCCATGAACAATGCTGCCCAATGCTAGAGCAAAGCCTGAAGTCTGGCAGGAAAACAAAACAAAAGTAGCTATTTAGAAAATCAATTTGTAATCAGATGCACAGAGACAAAAAGGGATCACAAGCTTTACATACAACCTGCTGATTAGTTACTGCTAATTTCTGCAACTTGTTCATGATTTCCTCAGCTTCTGCACCTTCTATTATTCCAACGCTGAAAGCAGACACGCAAGTGCAGGCAACTGAATAAGCAAGAATCTCCATAAAGGAAAGAGAGACACAGAAATTAAAAATGCATCAGTGAGCCTCTTAAATTTCTTTTCACACATGTGTGTGTGTGTGTGTGTGTGTATGTGTGTGTGTCTATGCACATTCAGAAAGCCAAAATTTATACTGGAGAAAATAATGAAACAGCACATGTAGAACTATCAAGAATATCATTTTACCTCCTGGAATGTTCGGCTTTGATATTCTGCATCATCCAAATATTGACAAAGTTTACGTAGTGAAGCAGAGACATGATCTCGAGCATCGGTTTGACTGCCGTGACTCATTAATGACAGAACGAGTCCTACACCCAAGATACATCCAGTGCTTAAAAGGTAAGAGAACAGAGGAGCTGCATGAAGTATATAGACAAACACATACAATCTTTTAGCAGGTGTGAAAATTTCCTGGCTAGTAATAAATCTCCAAGTATTTACAACATGTGTATGGCACAGTATTAATGACCCAATGGAACTCCAGGAAAAATGACCACCCCCACAACCATTCACACACACCACCAACAAAAGCATTAAGAATTCCTTCCCGCTAGATGGCAGCAGTATGTCAAAGATAGCTCTTGACAATGGGCACCAGAGCCTGCACAATAAGATTTACAGCACACCTTTTGAAACTAGCTAACCCGAAAAATCTGACACTGATGATGTAGGCCTTTTTTAAAAAAAACTTTTTTTCTAAGATTAGTCATTTTTTTATAGAACCTGTTTATTCTGTTTCTCATCCCTGGTTTAAAAAATAAAATATTCATTTTCTGTTGAAAGACTGTTCTTTCCAAATGGTGGATGGGGAGGTTGCCAGAACATCAGGCAATCCATAGTTGGAACCAGATAGCTGACATCAGTGCATGTGTTACAGTGATTGTCTGAAATCTGGTAGCTGGTGAACATTCAAGAGGTAAGAGATACATCAGTAACTCCTGGCCCTAGTAGTCACCTGTATGTGATCACCAGTGTTCACTGATCTATGTCCAAAAAAGGAGGGAAATATATTATCATTTTCACAAATACATGAAATTAATCTGATAAATCAAATTTCAAAACAAGTTACCGGGCGTGGATGACATACACCACCTGAGAATTGTTGAAGAGCTCAGATATGAAAGTGCTGATCTTCTAGCAAAATATTCAATTCGTTGCTAAAATTAGGTGCCTTACAGGAAGACTGGGAGACAGTTAATGCAACATCAATATTCACAAAGGGATAGGAGAGCCGGGAAATCGCAGGCCCATTACATTGTCACCTGTCATCATTATTTAAGCTAGAATTATTAAAAATATAGAAGAAAAAGCCCTGCTGAGAAAAAATTGCATGCCTTCTGCAAAGGGAAGTCCTGTCTGACCAACCCATGAGAATTAATTTGAGAACGTCAACAGTCATGTAGATAAGGGGTGATCTGGAAGCAGCCATAGACTTACAAAAGCTTTTGCCAGAGGCCCTCAGCAAAGCTCCTCAGCAAATTTAGCAGTCACTCCTTGAAAGAAGAATGGTCCTTTTATTGATCTGTAACTCATGAAACAACATGAGGAAGAGGGCAGGAGGACAATTTTCTGTAAGTACGGAAGTAAGCAGTTCTGGTTACAGATTTGTATTGGGACAGGTGCTATCTTACTTCTTCAAAAATTACTGGGAGTCAGGCATTATTAGGGGGGAGCCAAGTTTGCAGATGACATCCAGTTATTCAAGACAGTGAAAGCTCAACTGGACTGCAATGAACTCTGAAAGACTCCCTCCAAACTTGAAGAACAGATAGTAAAAGGGAAAATGAGATTCAACATATGTGTAAAGTGACAATTTGGAGGGGGGAAAAAAGATTAACTTCACACATTCATAGATGGGATCTGAACTAACCAGGACCAAGATCTTGGACAGATCGATGAAAACATCAACTGAGTTGGTACCAGTGATTAAAAAGACAAATTTCATTCTAGGGATTATTAGGAAAGGGACTGAAAATGTAATGGCAAATAATATAATGCCATTATACTGCAATTAGACTCCTGTGAAGAGTTCTTGTCAACCCAATATATTATCGAGCCAAAGCTGGAGCAGAGGAGGAAAAGCAAATGTCTGGTGTCACAATGCCTGGATTTACCTGGACAACCACTGAGCTTGCAAGGACCCTGGATCCCTGAGGAGGGGCTGATGAGTTACCACCAAAGCTGCCACTGCATGAGCAGCCTCAGCCCACCTTGGCTGAGGCCAACCAGGTGCTCCCCACAGTCCCAGCAGCCTGGCATGATAGAGTATGTCCCAGGGAAATGGGAACACATATTTTCTGGGCAGGTTGAACACAGAAAAGGGCAGGAGCAACCCACCAGAGAGAGAGCCAAGGGAAGACAGCAAAGCCCACTGAGGAAGCAGGGAGGGCCAGTCCTTGGTAGCACCTTTCAACTTGTTCAGGAGATATCCAGGTTGCCGGGATTGGCCCCCTGGTAAGTGCAGGCTTCCCTAAAAGGAAAGTGTTTGGTTTCTAAGATGGGAAAGCATGCATGAGCAAAGTTGGAAGTTTATAGTGGTTTATGTACTGTGAGGAGAGAAATAAGAACCCTGCCACCCACCCACCCAATACTAGAAATTTGTGGCCAACCAACAAAATTGATCAGCAGCAGATTTGGAACACACAATAACAGTACTTCTTCAATCCATGAATCATTACATTTATGGAATTTGCTGCTGGGTTATGTTGGAGTGGCATCGCTGGTTTAGATGGCTTTAAAATGAAATTAGACACATTCATGGAGGATAACAGCCATAATAATAGTAAGCCAGGCAGCCAAATAGAACCTTTGCCTTCATGTGGACATCAGTGAAGCATCAGACCTGCCAATGCTGAAAATGACATAGTAGACAAGGTAGAACTTTGGTACGATCCAGCACAGCTGCTCTTATGAGATTTTCAGGATTCTGAATATTCACTGTAATAAAATATGGACACCGAAAACTCTAAAAAGGATTCCCATGTTCAGTCAGGGTTGAAGTAAGGTTTTAGAGGCCAATGGGGGCCTATAAACCAAGGAATAAGTATGCGATGGGTTTCCTTCGGAAAACATTTATTTGCCAAAGCAATGGAGGGATTTTGCTGGACTACATCACCACCCTCTGGTCTTCATCTTGGAGAAGTGAATCACCTCAATCCCTTTGCTCCCAAACCTTGAAGCTGCCTCTTTTCAAGCTAGGTTTAAGGACAGACAATGGGAAAAGATTGTGTCTGCTAGGGAACAGATTACATGAAAGTGAAACACAAGCTACACAGGCAGCCACAAAACCTTGGCCACACCACTGATTTTGAGCTACACTTTCAACATATTAAGAAAATGACAAACTGGGATGTGAAAATCCACCAAATACTTACAAATATAACAGCTTTTCCCTCTAGAAGGTCATCCCGTATACGGTCTAAGGGGGGGCTTTTATTTATTTCACTAGCCTCCACCCTCAACACACACACACACACACACACACACACGCATACTTAAGAGAGAAAAGATTCTTAATCATTCATCTCCTTTCCACTATTGTCTCTGTGCTTCCATCTGCTCTTGGCTGGCAGGGGAGACTAATTTGGCTAGGACTGCAAAGCTTTTATCTTAGGCTACATGGGCACTCAAACATGAAGCAGTGGGTACTGCAAAGCGATGCGGCTGATACAGCTTCCCTTTTCACCATATGTGCCTCGTACTACGCCAGGGAAAGGCAGAGCAATGCCAATCTGATTCTAAACTAAGCTCTTCTCAGATTATAGTGAGGGCTGCATCTACTGGCTGCCAAAGAAAAGTCCAAGTTCCATGCCAAGGAAACAAAGAATCTGCACATGCTTCCATATATCTCCATGTCTGGTTATTAAGTTCTGTTTCCAAGAGTCAGCTTGTTCAGAGCATTTGGAAGCGACAGCAGGCCAAGAGAGCAGGCAGGAAGATTAGCAGTTTTCCTAGTACAGTGGTAGCTAGTCCAAAGAAGAAGGAGAAAGTTCGGAAGTAAGAGCATGGGGGAAAGTACTGATTTATTAGGCTTTATACACCATCTCAGTGGGAGGGAAGGGGCCATGGTAAGGGCTTATCTCACCAGATCGCAGAAGCTAAGCAGGGGTGGCCCTGGTCAGAAGAAGTTGGATGGCAGACCACCAAGGAAGACTGGAGCTGCTCTGCAGAGGCAAACCACCCTCTGTTTCTTTGCTGATGCTAATAACAGTGGCTGGGTTTCTTTGCTGATTTCTTTACAGTTCCAGTGCAGCACCAACGGGGCTTCCACATGGTGGGCTGCCCCATACTTGCCCTGCCCTAGTTCTGACTTCCAGATGTTAAAAACCATCCTAAGACAGAACGGTGTCGCCCAAAGCACCATTTGCTGATACATGCTAGCTGCCTGAAAGGCCACTAGTATAACCTCAGAACAGTCAAGACTCACTTTGCTCTACACTGGGCTTTTGGCAGCTGATGGGCCAGTATTATCTTCAGCAACTTCCCAACCTTCCCATTCCTTCCTTCGACACCTGGAGCCCAAGCCTGCGGCTCAGCAGCTCCAAACAATTTTTCCTTCATGTCTATTTTATATATGCCATCTCCAGCTGTTAAATTTAACAGAATAGTTCTTCCAGATAGAGGTGCTGTGAGAGGCAGCTGCTCCTGCAGCTCAGCTGGTATTGTGAATACGTGCACATTTGAGCAACAGGCTCCAGAGCAGCTAGAATTGGCTGGACATCACACCACCACCAAGGAGAGTTTTCCAAAAGGCTGCTCATTAATGCACATGTGAAGTGACAAAATGACAAGATAAGCTGATCTCCCTCTTTCTTTCTGGCCTGCTGGCCTCTCGAGAGATCAAGATGTTCTACACCGAGCATCTACCTCTACACACACAGCAGTTTATGTGTGGCTTTCTGTTAAGATCTAAGTTGTAAGGTCAGGATAATGCCTTACGTTCCCACTGGTGCAATCCATTTCTGAGACACAGCACAATGAGAAATATATTTAAGATCCTCCCATTCAAGAAGAAAATGGGATTTAATACGTATATAATCAGAATGCCAGTGTAGTGTGGTGTGGCGGTTAGATCATTGGACTAGGATCTGGGAGACCCAAGTTCAAATCCCCACTCCACCATGGACGCTTGCCGAGTGACCCTGGGCCAGTCACACATTCACCCCAAACTACCTCCCAGAGTTCTTTGGGGGGGCGGGATAAAACAGAAGAGAAGAAAATGATGTATGCTGCTTTGAGTCCCCACTGGAGAGGAAAGATGGGATATAAATGAAGTAAATGAAAATAAATAAATAATAAAACTGCTACAAATGAATCCAATAGCTCTGCGGTATGTTATTAAAAAAACAAACAAACCCTGAGGTGTTCCTCACTTGAAGAGGTTTCTTGACTGGTACGCTTGTGGCAAAAAACCATGTTCATTAAATAATACAGAATACATTCGTTTTCCTTTACAGAGATTACCTTAGCAGAGGAAAAAGTCATCAGGGAAGCAGCCACAGGTGGATAAATATCTCTAGCCGCAGTTCTACATGGAACAGGTGATTTCTAAGAAACAACTGCATTGCCACGGAACCACATTTGCAAAGTGATTTCATACATCTTTTTGGTGGTGGGAAACCCTGATTTATTTATTTATTTTATGCACAAGGAGTAGCGCCTGAACTCCAGAGTGGGAAGCTCTGCTTATGTGGTCTCTTACACACTGCCATTTTACAGCAGGTAAATATCACAGATCCAACACATCTCTGCTTCTATGAAGATACGTCACAAAGACCATTTGTGAGGATCACAGTTACCCACACTATGTTCCCATGGTACACATGCTGATGAAGCTCACAAATCCTGCTCACATGTTATGGTGTCCACTGTGCATCTATGGTAAATGTGTCATGGCAGTCACTCTCTCAGCCTAACCTCTCTTTCTTTTTGTTGTAACTGGCTAACGACAGCAACATCTCTGGGATCTGTTGTACACAGCTATGCTGAAGATAAAATGGGAAAGGGACTGGGGGAGCATGCATATCATACTGAGCTCCTTAGAGCAGGGGTGTCAAACATAAGGCCTGCGGGCCAGAACTGGCCCATCCATGGCTCTTCTGTGCCCTGTGAGCAACCAGCGCAAGGGAGGGAACAGGAGACTGTTCGGGGTGGGGGAGTAGGCACAGGCACTCCAATTGTGGCTTCTACATGGTGGAACAACCTCATCTGCAATAGTCAAGCAACATGGGTGAGTCTACCCAGTGCTGCACTGCTGGCTCTCCAGTCTGCCCATACGGTTTTCCTTTGCACCCCCCTTCCCAGCCCATGGAGCCTTGCAGTGAGGACACACCAACTCGGAGCTTACCATCTGCTGTCCTTTATACAGTTTATATCTCCAGTGCCTATCATTACATTTTATAGCACATATAGCCTCCCCTGACAAAATGACATTTATGTCAGACCCGGCCCTTGTAACAGTGAGTTCAACACCTCACCGTAGAGGGAGGGGATAAAAATGTAACAAATAACTGCATGTGTATCTGAAGGAAGCAAGACCTCCAAGTGGTACAGGAAAGGAATGAAAGATGGCAAAATGATGTGTTATTCTGAGAGATTTCCTTTTCTCTTGCCTTTTAAGTAGCATGGTGTAATGGTTAAAGCATCAGCTTAGGCCATGGAAGCTTGGTGGGTGCCCTTGGCCAGTCACTCTCCCTCAGCCCAACCTACCTCACAGGGTTGTTGTGAGGATAAAATGGAAAAAAAGAGGATGATGTAAGCAGCTTTGAGACCACATTGGGGAGAAAAGGCGGGCTATACGTATCTAAGTAAATATAAGTAGATGAATAAAAAGGTGCTTTAAGTAAAAAGACAAATCAGAAAGTGAACATTTTTGAAAAGCTGGAAAATCCAGCATTAATTAAAGAGGAAGGTTTGTGTTCTCATATTTATATCCTTTCCTCCTTACAAGGTCAGTATGGGCTACATAAAGTAACCCCATCTGATCGTTGTAGCATCCTTTTGCGTAAATTAGGCTGGAATTTATATGGCTGATTGGAGGTCATTTTGTGAAGTTTTATGGCTGAGCCGAGCTAGGTCATCCTTCCATAAAGATACTGGTGTGTCCAAGTCAAAATGCAGGCAATGATATAACATGCTTACTTGTATTCTAGACTTGTGTCGAAGCAGCACTCCTCTAATGTATCCAGGGACTTCATCAAAAGTAGATTCATTTGCTTGCCGGACACCTCACTGCAAGAAATCAACCAAGGAAATGATTTTCTGCTCTTAATTTTCTCGTCTTGGGGAGAAGCTGTAACTCTGTGGTAGTGTACATGCTTGGTATCCAGATTTTTTTTGAATAATGCTCCGTAAGCTGCACTTGTTAAAGCGCTTGTATTTACCCAGAAGGCATTGTTCAGTGAACTGATATAGTTTTTATCTGCCTTAGCACAATTCACACGTTATGCAGTCACAAGATTTACACGTACAGCCAGTCTTCACCTGTGACAACTACAATTGATATGCAGCTGTAGTTAACTTCTCTAACTGTAAGCTACCCTAAATTGTTTGGAAGGGCATGGTCTTGAAACATTGATAAAAGTGGACAAGTATCTCCAATCTGACCAAAGCAGAGAGACAGAAATCATCCACTCCCTAAAAATGTGAGCCTGTTCTCTATGTTATGATCAGCATAAGAAACACAGGACATCTGATTAAGCCATATTTCCCAGTAAGAGATACCTGAGACAAATGATGGTGGAGCAGCACTTTGTGCACAGTGAGGGAGCCCTTCTTCTGTCAGTAATGCAGATTCAAGTAGTAGAGAGAGGTGGCAGAGTTAACGTAAGAACATAGAAGAGACCTCCTGGATCAGACCAATGGTCTATCTAGTCCAGCATCCTGTCTCACACAGTGGCCAACCAGGTCCTCTGGAGGGCCAACAACAGGGCACAGAGCCGAGACCTTCCCCTGATGTTGCCTCCTGGCTCTGGGATTCAGAGGTTTAGTGCCTCTGAATGTGGAGGTTCCCCCCAGTCACCATGGTTAGTAGACACTGATAGATCTATCCCCCATAAATCTATCTAAAGCTGTTTATTCCTGTGGTCATCACTACATCCTCTGGCAGCAAATTCCACATTTTAATCACTCTCTGTGTAAGGAAGAAGAGTTGTCGAACAGTTTCTTTTTTTTACAGGCAAGAAATGTGTTCATTTTGAATGCCGCCTCATGTTTAGAACAAACTCCTTGCATGCAGAAAACTATTCTCCTCCTGATGAACTAATGTGCTACATGCAGGGAGCTTTTTAGAGGCAGAACCATTACGTAAAAAAAATGCCTCCTATATGAACTTACATTATGTTGCGGTACAAACACCTCTCAGTTTATGGGTTAATATACATAGTGGCTTCTCCCATTACAGCCAAGCTGCTGCAGCACAGCTCCTTCACAGGCCATGAAGATAGTGCCAGAAGCCCTGTGTCATTTGGATGGAACTCGTACCAGGGTAGCTCCCCACATCAGCAATGCCCAGTCTGAGAACAAACAAGAGGAGCACTGGCCTGGAAAAGAGCCACACCAAGACTGCCACCCACACAGCCTGGAGTTTGTTTTTTAAAAAAATAATAACTTGGGTTTCTTTCTAACAGAGAGGAGCAGGTAGTTCCCAGTGTAACATGAAAGATGGCTCCCCAAGTACTGCATCATTCTGGAGAGGACCGTGATCAAAATACCAGAGCAAATATCCAATATGATCCTGTGAAATAATGCAGAGAGATATAAGAGATGGAAGCTCAAGAGCCATAATACATGACAGATCATGAAATAATCTTTCAGAAAGCCTTGGGAACTGTTACACGCAGAAATCTAAACATGTTGCTCTGCATCATTTAAATGCCCCCCATGGGAAGGCAGAAAAAAAGGTTATTTACACACCTGCTGCACAAGGTAATCCATACCTGACTTTCTCTTCACATAGCCGTGAGATAAACATCCCCAAGGCAAGGCCCATGTGAATTTGAACGGCCTGAGACTCATCAGCATTTGGTTTCCCAGGAAGCATGGCAACCAGCCTATTCAGGACTTCCTCCACCTTCTCCTTGTAGGATACAATAAAAACTGGCACCAAGAGAGACAAAGCCATCGCTGCACAGGAACGTGCAATGGCACTGGCGGTATTTTCACCAGAGTAAGATTTCTAGGAGACAAAACAATTTTTAAAAGTTGCTTCTTATCCTTTTCCCTGCTTGAAGAACATCCATCCCATCGCACAGAATTCTAGGAAATCTAAAAATGAAATGATGACACATTTTATTCAGACAGCTTGCTACTGATTTGTTTTCAGATCCCGAAATAGGCGATTAATATGCTTTCAACAGTGAAAATAAAAGGTTTGTTGTTGTTGTTTTTTTAAAAAAACTCACTTGGAAAAAAAAGGCAGCTGGAACTGAATGACCCCGTTTCTGTATACGTAAATAAAAATGTCACTGTGAATGTTAATTAATTCCATAATTACAGCTTTACTGGAATTTATTGAGAACCATTGGGGAGGGGGATAAGGGAAAGGCAATATAGCACTATTCAGAAGGAATACTTGAAGCTCCTGAAGAAATGGGAAATGCTGAGTGCAAGGAGGTTAGCACACCTTAATTTTAAAGACCCATTATTAATCTGAGAACATTCACTTAAAAGGTTTTTGTACCACCCCATCCCCCTTCTCATGTGTGTTCTCTAGAGACAGCATACAACAGGTAAATGTATACAGAGATCCTTTTAAAATGTACAGCCTATAGCAATGGAATACAAAAACACCCGTAACGGCACAAAATGATACCCTCCCCCAACACATACAAAAGCGAAAAAAAAAAAAGCCACTATGTGATTACAAGAAAAACGCAGGACATGTCTTGCATAGCAACGCACACTTATGAGCAAACATAAAAACATAACTGAAACAATAGGAAATGTGAAGGAAAGTGATTTTTGTTTCTTTCCTGAGGCCTCCGCCTGTAGAAAAAATGTGGGAAACTTACAATTTACAGTGTATTAATAATGACACCCGAATTCAGATTGCAGTAGTCCCGCTAGGGGTCTCAAGACATTCGTGAGTTGCCCTTTAGGGAGCTGTTTTGGAGCACAGAGATCTCATGCAATTAATAACCAGATGGACTCCTTTGGCTGTGCCTCAGAACATTCATCTTCAGGAGAGATGGCAAGAGAATGCTGCCGTTGTTTAGGGACCTACCTAGCAGGAAGCAACATTACAGGGGACTTTTTGTTGCCGCAGCGTTTCGAATACCTACAGCTGGCAACCTCCTTTTATTCTGTGGCCTGCAAGGACACCCAGAGCATTTCAGCACACTCATGCAATTAGCTGGGTCACCTGTGGCAAGTAACAATTGCCTCCAGGCAACGTCAAATCCTCTTTCTTTGTGAAGCCGTAGGGGAAGAGAACAATGCAGCTCTCTCATTCTCCCTTGGCGCTTAAAACGAGTGTGATTAGGTTAGAATGGAAGCACGAGAGCTCAGTGTGAAGCCTCAGCACTACAGCACTGCCCCTCTTGTTTAACTGGGAAAGCACCACGGGGATTGTACATTTAGCGCTCTCTCTTTCTCTCTCACGGTGAGGGAATCAGAGGCCTGTCCCAGGTTTAGTTTTCACAAGCTGAGGCAGGTGACTGTTGGGGGGGGGGGGCGCGGGGAGGACTTTTCACTTTGCTGTGAATCTACACACAGAATGACCTGGCTTAGAATCCATACAGGGAGATCTGTAGCAATGAAGAAGTTAACACACTGAACTTCAAGATCAGGAGCAAAAAAAAGAACTATTCAGTGAACAGAAAACTTTTTGCAACATTGCATCCAAGACCATCTGAAAATCATTCTCACACCCCATCCAACCAGAAATTAGGAGCCACAGAAAAGAAACAGTGTTGTTATATTTATCACAAAAATACACTAGAGTCTTCCCTCCCCCCCCCCCCCCCCCAGTTAAGACTAAGGGCTTCGTGCTGGCCCAGGGTTCCCTTGGGTGTCATTCTTCCTGGGTGAAGCCTATCAAAGGCTAATTATTTCCAGCCTTAGGAAAATATCAAAACAGGACTCCCTGACCTAGCCCTGAACCTAATATGAGGCCTCACAGTCCATCAAACTGACTGAAGATTGATCTAAGAGCTTCCGGCTCTCTCAGATTAGAGAGAAACATCATGTATAAAACAGGGATGCTACCCAAATGGCATCCCTGTACTGAATTCTTTGTCTGTCTCACACATTTAGGTTAATTTATCCCATATAACAACATCTTCATGTTGCCAGTCTCCCTGCTATGCTCCATACATTGGCTGATGCTCATTGCAATTCACAATGTGATGATTTCACAATACGAGATGAGTGATTCTAAATGTCATGGGGCAGAAGAGAAATATGACACAGGGATACCATTTTCATTGGCATCCCCAAGTGGCTTGTAAATGTGGTATTTAGCCTTAGAGGGCACTAGCTTCCAGGTTCTAAGACACTACTGCTGCTTAGTCAGTCTTTCATGTGTCACTCCCAGACACCCTCTTACCTATGACTACTCACCCTACTCACAAGGCTCTCAATCAGCCCTTGCCCACCTGCACTCTACTTGGTCTTTTCACCTGTGACCTGATCTTTCCCTGTCTCCCTATAGTGGGTTGCCCAACCTGGTTAGTACATGCAGGGACTTCTGGAATTTTCAGAAAGAGGAATGGGTACCACCATGAAATGGCTGGCACAGGCAGCCCCAACCCTCCCCACCCCCAAGTACCTTTTATTTTTTATTTTTTTAATGATTTTTTATTGATTTTTATAACTACAACAACTAAAAACACTACTATAACTAAAATGCTACTCTACCCTAAGGTATACAGAAGTAAAAGAAAGGGGGGGAAATCCAATTATTCTTGCTTCAATCTGTTCAAGGAAAAACTTAAATGACCAAGGCTTTAAAATGCTAACATTTCTAACTAGAAGCTTACAAATACATGAGTGTCTGATATTCAGAATGGATTATATAACCAACACAGCTTTTTTTTTCTTTACTAGTTCCTTTTTTTTCTTTTTTCTCTGGGGTTTCAGTGCTGCTGCCCCCAAAGCTGAGTCTGACTCTTCCTCTTCAGAACTTTTACTTCTTGATGCATCCGAGCCATCCAGACCATAAATGCTCTCTTGTAAATCTAAAGAGTCCTCTGATGTGGCTTTATCTTTTCCTTCTTTGCAGTAATCCAAAAATTTCTTGGCTTTTGCAGGTGAATCAATTCTTTGCTTCTTATCTTTGTAGCTAAAAACCATGCCTTCCAGAATTAGCTAGCGATACATGATGTTTTCTGTTTGGAGAAATGAAGTCAAATTCTTGTAGGGTCTCCTCTTCTTCCTGATCTCAAATGGAATGTCCTTTAACACTTTAATATCCTCTTCTTGAATCTTCTGTTAGTGGCCTTGAGCACCACATCTCTAGTTGACTTTTTAGAGAACCTCACCATAACTTCTCCAGGCAGATTTTTGTTCTTTACAAATTCAGGGTAGGTCCTGTAGATCATATCCAAGTCGCTTTGTATTTGATCCGCTTGCAAATCTGTCATTGGAGCTATAGCATCACTAAGAATCTTTTTGAGGTTCTCATCCTTTTGTTCAGGTACATCCTGGAATCTCAAAAGAAAGAAGATCTCTCCATCTGAAGTTTCAAAAGATTATCTTTGTCAGAAATCCTTTCTTTTTCCATCTTCACCAGCTTTAAATCTGTCTTTTCTACTTTGGTTTTTACTTCAGTCAACACTTTAGCTGTCTGGTCAGATTTCTTGTTTGCCTCTGTCACCTGTTGCTGCAAAGAGTCCATCTTGGAATTAACAGCATTCAGTTGGTCCATCAGGGGGCATAAGGCTATAGCCGTCAGATCTGTACTAGACTTAGATTTGTACCCAGAAGTGTAGATGGAACTTTAGGGGAAGATTTTGCTTTCCCCGCCATCTTTTCTCCCCATCCAGTCATTGTTTATTGTTTACATACACAGGAAAATTTCCACAAGTTTGTCAAAAGTCTTTCTTTTTCTATTAAACCATTTAAATCAATCTCATTCAGTCTTCAGCCACTCCATCAAACATACAGAGTATCTGTGGCTCGATTCTTTAAAAGACAGTGGGTGGGGGATTCAATCTTTAAACCCCCGCTTCACTTTAAAAGTTTAAAGTTCACAACAGCGAATCTTCCAATTATAACAGGATCATCACTCACATTTCGCCATGCGTCTCAGATGAAAACTTTTTCCTTGCTACGGATAGACTTCTGCAGCCCTCTGGTGTGCGCTCATTCTTGCCCAGAGGCTGCTGCAGTGACTGAGCCTATGGAGGCAGGGGGGTGCCTCAAACTTGGGATCGCCATCCCAGAGAAAGGCTACCCCCAAGTGCCTCAAGCAGGGTCCCCCTTTGAGGGTCCCTGGGGGTCCGAAACCAATTCGGAATCTCCTCACATTGCTGAGTCTGGGTCGCATCTCCCGCAGCGGCAGACAGACATGCCCGCCATTGAGCTCGCCGAAACCGGAAGTCCCCAAGTATCTTTTAAAAAGCTTCAATTAAATGAAACACTCAGCAGGCAAAATGGAAGATTTAAGGTTTTGGAGGGGCCAAGCAACTTTTCAGGAAACAGCATAATTGTACTTAAGGCAACCCACTGTGGTTACTTTCAGTTGGATAAATTAGTAAGCCTTGACAGCCTGCAAGACTTTAGGAAACTGAAGATTTGCGATGAATGAGAATGACCATGAGAAAGAGTTCCATACGTGGCAACAGCTAGCAGGGTGAACATCTCTTTCTGATCCTTCAATATTTTACTTTTGTTTATCTTCCTTTCTGCAGGTGGGGGAACATTAGCTGTGGCAAAGGAGTCTCAAGCAAACTGATGCCCATACTAAAGACAAATGGAGACAAGCTGCAAGCTCAGGTTCCCATTACTCTTTGAGACTGTGGCTACAACCTGGATTTCAAGTTAGATAGAGCCTGGCTCTCCATCCACACCCAATCCCAACTTCTAAAGAAATAATGGAAGGGATCAGGAAACAACCATTAGGAAATAATAGCAGAAGGCACCATGTTAACCATGGATGCCACACTGAGGACTGTCTGTCAGTCTATTTCTACCACAAGGTACTCCTGGGCTACAGGTGTTTGTTTGCTCAATGAGTAAGCAAATTCCTTTCTTCTGCAGCTGACCCATGACTCGCAGTTTCTAATTTCCTCAGCTGTCATTTGCAAACTGTACACCTTACAGAAAGCACAGACACACTACAAAGGCGCTATTTATGATCTCTCTGTAAATCTGAGAATAACCAAGAAGTCATAGCAAACTATATCTTTTTGGAATGAAGGCGGATTCCATAGTTACTACTTCCAGAATGTACTTTGAGAATAGATGCCA
Source organism: Lepidodactylus listeri (assembly GCA_029233225.1). Taxonomy (NCBI): domain Eukaryota; kingdom Metazoa; phylum Chordata; class Lepidosauria; order Squamata; family Gekkonidae; genus Lepidodactylus; species Lepidodactylus listeri. The sequence continues at coordinate 112,456,606 of JARCFY010000004.1, read as the reverse complement.
TTTGCAATTCCAAAATACCAATACCTCTAAAAGCCCATGTGTTGGATTCTATGAGCTCTCTGCCTGTACAAGAAAGGTGAGCAATTGCACCCACCTGCAGCTCTTCTGTGCCACAAAGCACAAATCCACAGTATCAGCTTTGGAGGGAGGGCGGATTGCAGAGGAAAGCAGAAGGTGGGAAAACATCCACCTCCACAAGTGGAAATTGTGTAGAATCCAACCCCGTCTTCTCATATGAAGATTAAATAAATCCCACTTTGTTGTTCACATATAACAATATAAATAAACATAATTACAACTTTTCTTGTAAATCTACACAGACATATACTGACCTGATAAAACCATGGAAAAGTCCGACCTTCAGGACGATAGTGACTGTCCACAATACTAAGGAGAGTATCTATGACCATGGAGATCCAGTGCTTGGTCAGAAGAAAGTCTGGCTCAGTCTGAAAGCAACAGCAAATGTACTATAAGCATGTAGTCGAGTGGATCCTACCACTATCCTACCAATCCACTGAGCAAAGTTTATTTATTTACTGCCTACCTTCCCTTTGGCTCAAGACTGAAGCCCTTCTCCAATCTAAGGAGCCTTCCTCCAAATTAAGTGGAGAAGAGCCACACAAGTTGGAAGAAGTCTCCTTAGGCTGGAGGAAGGCTACTTGGAAGATGGCTGGAGCTGCCCCAGTCATTCAACTTATCGAAATATTTGCCAGATTCTGTATTTTGTTTCAGGACATACTTCAGTCAATGACAGAAATTCACCGCTAAATGGGCTGGTGCTGACAATCTGTTTGCGCTTCATAGCAATGTTCTGTATTACTGAATATTACTACTGTGTACTCTGAGCACATATGCACTAAAAACGGATTGTATTTTGAACAAAAGAACCAAACATTGGACCTCCCTGACGGTTTCTTCTCTTCAGTGGGGCAAAGTCATCCAAGCTAGTTAGTTCATGCCTCCTCTTGCTCCAGGCAGGGCTATGTAAATTTTTGTGTGACCCTCCTGGGCCAGAGCGAGGCTGCCCTTTCAGTCATTATATAGCCCAGCTCCATATCTTCACCTTCACATTTCTTTGTTGGTAATTACAAGCACTCTCCCCCCCCCCCTTGCTTTTTTTGGGGGTGGAAAATGAATCACTGCCAACATGAACCACATGAACCCACCTGGAAGGTTTGGGGGAGGTTTGTGTGGCTCCTGACAGCGAGATGGCATGAACTGAGGTTTGTGAACCACAAACAGGGCCTGGTTCATCACGAATTTTAGTTCATAATTCGGTTGGTGCCCATCCATAGTGCTAACTACATAGTTTCTTTTAAAAGCTTCCAACATGCCTATTGGAGAATGTTACGTAGACCCCTATTTCCTAGACCTGCAGCAAAAGCTGGTAGCTGCCTCTTTAATGTATTTGGCCTCAACACATTCCCATCTCTCATGCAAAAAAAGGACAGCATCTTTATAGGATCGCTTTAAAGGGTCTATACTTTTCTTAGTGGCCCATTTTCTGAAGGCAGACCAGGTATAGTTTACATATGCCTGGTTGCTGGTCTCCTTGCCTGCACCATGATATCTGCTACCTCCTTTGGGAAACCAGACCTCTCTAATTCCACCCGCTCAATTTCCAGGCTGTTAGCTGGAGCCAGGATGGGACCAGGTGCAGGACAGGTCCCTGACACAGTAGGCCTCACCTGGTGAGCAGTCGTCATGAAGTGGTCACTGACACCTTTACTGGTTCCCAAAACCATGGGCTGCTCGGCCAGAATGGTGTAATGAATATCTTGTTGATCAAGATTAATTTCTTTTTAAAAAAAAAAAATAAATATCTCCTCCATTCCCTCTCTCTCTGCTTTGTTTAGGACCCTGCTGATCAGAGGAGTCAGAGGGAAAGCATACAGTAGGTAACTCAGCCATTGGTGTAGTAGAGCATCCTCGCCCTCTGCTTGGGGTTCGAAAAACATCAACAGGAACCTGGGCACCTGACTGTTGTTTGATGATGCCAATAAACCCATTATTGGCATCCCAAAATGAACCGTGATTTCGCGAAAGGTGTCATGGTTCAGAATCCATTCTCCCGGATCTACATCCCTTCTGCTTAACCAATCTGCTTGAATGTTCAATGCAGCAGGGAGCAAAAAAAGAGGATTAAATGGCTCAATTTTGCTCCTCCCACTTCAAAGCCAGGGGACTGGAGGATTAAATTTTTTGCTCCTCCCAGTCCACTCCCCACTGCTTCAAGGGGGGAGCAGAACCAGAGGGTTAAATGGAGCCATTTTTTTTTGCTGGTTTTGCTCCGGCTGGGAGCAGAATTGGAGGGTTTAAATGGCTGAGCCATTTAAACCCCCACTTTCTCCTCCCTGCCACTTTCATGGGGAGCAGAAAGCAGGGCTTTAAAGTTTAAATGGCTCATTCATGAGCCTATACCAACCGGTCTGGTCTGTGAGCCAGATATTGGTTTGTGCCCATCCCTACCAGTGATGCTAGATAGAAATTCTGGTGTACAATTTGAAGGATACAGCAAAGAGATTCTATTCAGAACTTGTTATTTATTTATTGTTCGCATTTTTATCTTGCCTTTCCAGATAGCTGGCTCAAGGTGGCTACCATCGAATGGTTTACAATTTAAAACATAAAAATATATCAGAGTTAAAACAGCATATACAACGAGTACTGGCGGCAATCAGAGTTAAAACAGCATATACAACAACGAGTACTGGCAGCAACCGGAGTTCTCATGGTGAAAGTGGTGGCAAGAGGTTTGGCCCGTGGTTCCAGGACGATGTCATCCTGAATTCCCCCAGTGGAGGCTCCTAATCGAAAGCCTGGTGGAACAGCTCCATCTTGCAGGCCCTGTAGAACTGTAATAATTCCCGCAGGGCCCTGATCTCATCCAGGAGCTTGTTCCACCAGTATGGGGCCGCCACCGAGAAAGCCCTGGTCCTAGTGCTGGCCAGCCAAACGTCTTTCAGACCGGGGAGAGTCAAGTGATGTTGTGAGCTTGACCTCAGCGCCCTCTGGGGCCCATATGGGGAAAGGTGGTCCCTCAAGTAGGCAGGCCCCTGACCATATAGGGCTTTAAAGGTCAGTACTATCACCTTGAACTGGATCCGGTATGCTATAGGCAGCCAGTGCAGCAACCTCAGCACAGGATGGATGTGGTCCCACATAGAGAGACCCATCAACAGCATGGCTACGGTATTCTGCACCAGATGCAGCTTTTGGATCTGAGACAAGGGCAGCCCCATGTAGAGAGCATTACGGTGGTCTAATCTCAAGGTGACCATAGCATGGATCACTGTAGCTAGGTCATAGTGTTCAAGGAAGGGAACCAGCTGCCTAATCAGCCATAGGCTGTGTTTTCTTACCCACAGGTTCAACTTTTAAAAAATTTGGATTGCTCTCCAGTTGCCTGATCTTTTGGGAACTACAAAAAGAGTTCAGTAGACTCCCTGAAAGCACTGATGAGGAGGAACCGGTTCAGCTGCCCCAATCAAAAGAAGGTGCTGGATTGTCTCCAACAGTAAGCCACGTTTTTGTTCCATCCTGGGAACTGGAGATGGGACGAATTGGTAGGTAGGGGGGAAGAAAACTCTGCCTTGTAGCTGTGTTTGATAATTTGATAACATACCACTGATCAGCCGTAGACTTCTTCCAGATATGCATAGTTCTAACCATCCTTACTCAGAAGCCCCGCTGATATCAACTTGGGCTTACTGTCATGTAACTATGTTTAGTTTGTAGCCTTAGCTGAACAAAAGGTATAGGTTTTGCTAATTAAGAAGACAGGTTTTGTTCCCAGTAACACCAAATGCCCACTTTCCACTTTCCAATGAGGTTTCAGACAACAGCATTTCAAACCAGAACTTGAACTGATGAAGACAACATTTCACATTCAATTGCACTAACATGCTGAGCATGGAAAACTGAAGATCTGCAACCAAAAGCTTTAACTCACATCAAGTCCTTCTTCTGTGTCTGAAGAAAGTCCCTTCTCATGTTTTGCTACAGCCACTGCAAGGCCTGTTAACGCCAGAAGACAATTCCCTTTCACCACAGGGCTATCCCTGTTGAAGATGTTAAGATGAATGAAACAAGAAAAGCAGAAGGTAAAAAAAATTAGAAGAAGTTTATTAATCAGTTATTATATGGATCACTTCAGAAGATACTCAGTCACAACATAGCTCAGAAGGTTCGCACAAGATGAGTTTTCATGAGTTTGGTTCGCACACCAAGTTCTCATGGACACAGCATTTTTTATTTCAAAAAAGACAGTACAAGACTTTTCTGCAGAATTCCCTCAGAAATTTCCTCCAGTAACAATATTGTTTGAAGCATTCTGGGATGAAGGAGTTTCTGGTTCTTTCCTTGGGGATCTATTTCAGTCATTCAAATCATGTTATAAGAGTATAAATAATGTAAGAATATATAATACACTGTCTGTCTGTCCCTCTCTCCCCCAAGTTCCCAGGATTAACTGTGGCAAGCTACATGTAAAAGCAGTATGCTCATATCGCCAAAAATAGGTCTTTCCCAATAATCTCAAGGTAAAGGGTATGATCTAAAGCAGGGGTCCTCAAACTTTTTAAACAGGGGGCCAGTTCACTGTCCCTCAGACTGTTGGAGGGCCGGACTATAGTTAAAAAAAAAACCTATGAACAAATTCCTATGCACACTGGGGGGGGGGGGGCAAGCCTCGGGAGTCCTAGGAGAGGGCTCCAAGAGTTGCATTTGGTCCTTGCTTCCTCCTCCTGGAAGGTCAGAGGACGCTTTCTACCGGGAAGGATTGAAGCCTCCCCGGGGGAGGCTCAGTACCCTACAGAAAAGTTTGGGAGGGGGCCAGCTCCCCAGCCCCCCTGAAGTCTACGCCGATGGCTGCTTCCCACCCCCCCTCCCCCAGAAAACATCCCCACCCGGCTCCTGGGCGTCCAGGACTGGTGCAGGTCTCCTAGCTCTGAGCCGGCTAGAGAATTTGGGGCCGGCCAGAGCGCCTGCCGCTGCCACTCCCCCCCCCCCCCAGAAAACATCCCCACCCAGCTCCTGGGACTGGTGCAGGTCTCCTAGCCAGCTCAGAGGCCTCTGAGCTGGCTAGGGGACTTGGGGCCAGCCGGAGCGCCTGCTGCTGCCACTTCCCACTCCCCCCCCCGGAAAACATCCCCACCCGGCTCCTGGGACTGGTGCAGGTCCCTCTGAGCCGGCTAGGGGACTTGGGGCCGGCCAGAGCGCCTGCCGCCACTGCTCCCCCCCGGAAAACATCCCCACCCAGCTCCTGGGCGCCCAGGACTGGCGCAGGTCTCCTAGCCGGCTCAGAGGCCTCTGAGCTGGCTAGGGGACTTGGGGCCGGCTGGAGCGCCTGTCCTTGCACACTTACCCTCTTTCTTCTGCCTCCTCCTGGCCGACTGGGGGGAGGGGGTGGGGCTTGATCATGGGTCCTCCCCCCAGGCTCGTCACTCCCGGAGCGGCGCTCCGGCGAGCTCCCCCTCCAACGGACCCCTGGTGGCACACCCAGCGGGCCAGAAAAATGCCCTCGGCGGGCCGCATGTGACCCACAGGCCATAGTTTGAGGACCCCTGATCTAAAGTATGAAAGGTACCGTACAGGTTGGGGAAGAGTAATAATTCCTCTCTACAGCCCCTGCCCCATACTTTTCATCTCCCTACAACATTAACTTCATTTATCACAATGTAGCTGGAGGGCAAAAAAATCTAAGAACATGGACCAAAGGGGAAAACAGTAGCAAGCAGGAGGATGGTTCAATTTCCATACCTGTACCACTTGGTATTTAAATCACAGTCTCACCCACTGCTTTAGAAGGTTTTGACTTAAACCACATGTAAAGACTGTGGTCCTCTGCTTTCATATGACAATTGGGCCTCATATTAGGAAGGAGGGCAGAAGAAACTAGGGCTACACTGACTTTTCACCCACTAAAAAATTTACAGCAAAATGCTAAGGGATGAGAAATTTCATGAAACTATCCTCACTTACTTTTTCTGCTCACTATGGGCCACATATTCCAGTCTCAATGCCATTTAAATATCAGCAGCAGTAGTTTATTCCTAAACTGACTGTGGCCAATTAGGGATTGCATAGGCATCACCATCACACAGCCAATCGTATTTGGCTATATGACAACTCAGTTTACCCAAATCAGAATGAGGGCTGGAAGAGACTCTCTCCAACCAGGCGGACATTTTCTCCCTGCTCTGCTGGTCATTAGGGATGGAGAAAGTATTTCACAGGACAAAGGGGTGTGTGTGTTTGTGTGTGTGTGTGTGTGAGTGTGAGAAACATGCTTCCTTCTGCTTCCCCTGATTTCTCTCAACCCTAGGGAAAAAAACAAAAATGGGCCTCACTCCATCAGGCTCTGTAGGATCACTTCTACCTTAAAGAAGGCAGGACTAAACCAGGGCAAGGAAGTTCCTTCCTTCCAGGAGGTCCTCTGTATCAAGATAACAGGACCACCTTCAAACAGACTTTGCCACTACCCTCTGATGAGCACAGCCTGAAGAAATAGAACTACCCTCTTAGGAGAAAAAAACAACTTACTTTGAAGCACCCTTGATTACATCAGTCAGCATATCTCTGACCCTGAGAAAAGAGAAAAATAAGCAGCATGAAGTTTCAACGAAAATAATTCAGAAGTCCCACTTGACACAAAGAAGCCCTTAAGCATCCCTAGTGCAGTTCTCTGAATTATGCTCTGTTAATTATGCTGAAGATCTGGTAGTACTGTATATATTTTATTGAAATCCTAATACTCCATTTGCTCTAAAAGGAGGTACGTCAGTATAATAACATATAATATTTATAAAGCGCCTTAAGATGCTCCATACTAAATGCTCTAGCCATAACAAAAATAAAGATGGTCCTTGCAAGCAAAAGCTTGTAATGTATGGGAGACAGCACACTCGTTCGTGTGTGTGTGTGTGAGAGAGAGAGAGACACACAGAGAGAGAGAGACAGAGAGAGATGCATACATACATAGATAGTACATGCATATCCATGCACGAAGTAAACAGAGCTTGCATCCTGTAGGAATAGATACACATTCCAAGCAACTACTAGAAACCAAATTCTGTAATCCAAGTCTGATTCAAGTGTGTGGTATGTGAAGGGGCAATGGAATTCCCAGAGCACAATATTGAGAGCCAGTTTGGTGTAGTGGTTAAGTGCGTGGACTTTAATCTGGGAGAACCAGGTTTGATTCCCCACTCCTCCACTTGCACCTGCTGGATGACCTTGAGCAAGCCATAGCTCTGTACCAGCTGTTCTCTCAAGGACAGTTGTCTCAGAGCTCTCTCAGCCCCACCAACCTCACAGGGTGTCTGTTGTGGGGAGGGGAAAGGAAAGGAGTTTGTAGGCTGCTCTGAGACTACAAGTGAAGGAAGGGTTATAAATCCAGTCTCTTCTCTTCTCTTCTATTGTGTGTGGCTTGGCTTGCTATGGCCTGGAGAAGTGGCTTCAGTTGTAAGCAATGTTCCCTCTATGCTCCACAATGTTGTGAGCAGAAATTCTACCTCATGAGCAAAAAAAGATAGCAGCATTAAAGTTGTGAGCGATTTGACTATCGCATAATTTAGGTTTTTTAGATTACTTCCATAACCTTGTAAAAATCTCAGAATAAATTCTTTTAAATTATATTTGTACTATATATTAAGAATAATTTAAACATTATAAGAGAAAAAAGAATCAAGTCATATTTCACGCACCCCTTTCCACTATATTGATAAACCTGTCCTCTAGAGAAGAGGTCTGCCCACCACATCCCACTATATTGATAGACCTGTCCTTTCACTACATTGGTAGACCCAGAGAACAGGTCTATCCACCTGAGTCCACTATACTGGTAGACCTGGCCTTGGACCCATTGCCTTGCTAAGCCTTAGAAAACATACCAGCACTTGGGGGGGGGGGGAAGACTCTTGCAGTCTAGTTTGTGTTTTTTTAGTGCAATATGATAACCAGTATTACAGGTCAAATATAACAGAGGAGGAACAATAACTGTCAGAACCCTGCCTAACCTAACAAAGAGGAAGTTGCTTAAATGTTATCAACCTGCCCAAACCACTTATTCATTCAAATATTTATATCCCACTTTTCCCTGTGACTCAAGGCAGCTTACAAATCATTCTGAAAAGCATAATAGGGATGTGCAAAAAAAATCATTTTCCTCCAGCTCCACTGTAGCCTATTGGGACCATTATAGTCAATAGGCCCCCCTGGGCTATAATGGAGAATTGATCTGGGGTATCTGGGGCTCGGGGGGGCTGTTTTTTAAGGTAGAGGCACCAAATATGCAGCATAGCTGCTGGTGCCTCTCCTCAACAGCCCCCCCCCCACAAGTTTCAAAAAGATTGGACCAGGGGGTCCAATTCTATGGGCCCCAGAAGGAGTGCCCCCATCCTTCATTGTTTGCAATGGAGGGGAAAAATGTATTGTGAGCGTTGAGATACCTGTTAAAATTTTGTGTGCCAGCACCCCCTAGTGCAGTAATGAACATCTTAGGCTACATGTGTACTGATTTCCAGCTTTATAGATGGTATATAGAAGTTTACTTCAATTCCCACCCCCCACCCCAAAAATTGTTCCTAGTAGTCATGTTACAGAGTATGTGTTTATCATAATTTAAAGTTTCTAGGCAGTCTGGAAGCAGGTCAACAATCTCAAGCTTTTTTATACAGCATGGGTGGATGGGTACACGGACAGCTAGATGATAGACAGATAGATAGACAGATAGATATGATGGATAGAGGGACAGTATATACACATCCATAATCTAGATGTGATTTTTGATGACAGGATAGGCATTCCCTTATGATTGACTATCATGTAATGTTGATGTTTTAAAAGATACATGCTTTTTCTATCTCTGTCTGGGCATTCACTAGGGAAGGGTTCTCTAAATAAAAGCAAAGCAAGGTTTTCCAATCCACTGCAACTACCACCAACTACTTTTTCAGTTACCAAATAAAAGAGTGTTACCAGCAAATAAAGTCATCCTTACCTAACATGTCCTTGCCATTTCCCTTCAAGCTAAAGATCATATCTGTTTTTCATCATTAACACTGATACAGTCAGTCAAACTTGCAACTTTAAATCCTTTGAAGTGTCTTCCTTGCTCTTTTCCCCACTTACACACCATTTCAAGTGATGAGGAGCAGACAGATGTTCCCTTACCAGAGCCAGGCTGTAAATTGTTTGTATTGCACTTCTTTGGGTCCCTCTCTTCCATGTTTTAACTGCATCTCCAGCTCTGCCTGCCTTCCCTGCACAATCACAACATAAATCAGCAGGAGACCTTACATGGGTAGTAATCCAGAGATTTCTATGGGGAACACTTGCATAACAGATGTAACCTTTCCCCCAAGGTCCACTCCACGATCAAATCAAATTGTTCTTTATGAACCCTTCCTCCATAATAAACTACGTGTTAGGTGATGGAATTCTAGTTTTTAAGAATGAGGATGCATCTATGCTAGGAGCACAGATAATACCATTAGCCCCGTTAATTACTTAAAACTCCAGATTACTAAATTGTTTTTGTATGTAGGTAGGTTTTTGTAAACCAGCTATTAACAGCAGTACCAACTGACCCAAACCTGCCAAGAGTATTATTCTACATCATTATTTCCTGTTTTATTACCATAGTTCATCTAGGCTTAATCACTTTTTAAAGATTATGTTGAAATTCGTCACATACATTTTTATGCAAACTGCCTCTGGAATTTAAGGAAGAAAGTTTCCAAATTAAAGACAGCAGGAAAATAGGAAAAGACTATTTCATGAGATGTATTGTAAATGGATGGCTGTGACCTAAAGAATGGCATTTTTTATATGCATTATTAAGTTTTTTGTGAAATTACATACAAAACCAAAAAATTGTTTGTTTTTTTGCAGTCATTCATTATACTTTTGGGTCAGTCATGAATACCTTTTGACATAAGTGGACTAAAAATCAGGTGCATTTTGTAAAGATATGCCACTGTTTTAGAAACTTGTGGTGGTTTTTGCCCACAACCAAAACAGTAGTGTACATGCTAACCAATTCTAATGAATGACCAGGTATCTGCCCAGTTTATGATGTGAGGAAGCCCTTTTTTGAAGACTGGGGAACATGAATTTCTCTGTAATCTGGCATGTGTTTCAACAGCTAGAAAGATAGAATAGAAAGACATTCTCCCTCCTCCCAGTTTATTGAGATAGTAAATTTGGATTTTTTTAAAAAACTGGACTAAAACCAAAAGCATTATCCCCCAAAACAATCCTACAAAACATAAGTGAAAAATTGGTATCTAAATGCTTGATTTTACCCTCTGTTTCTCATTTTGCGGATATACTGAAACGCCACACTTGGCCATAAATGTCCTTACCTGAAAGGACTTAGAGGTTTTTTTAACATAATTTCCCAATGGATTAGCTCCAACTATTCTCTTTTTGACTTGTTATTGTTGTGCACATTCACACAGTTGTGAACAATGGATTCAACTAAACCATGCACAAGGTGTGAAGAACCTGACACCTATTAAGTTTTTACATCTTTATTCCCATACCCAGTCTCTAGGTGCTAACCCATTAGTCAAAGAAGTTGTGGGCTGTTGCCCGGGGGGGGGGGGGGCGGGCAGGATGGTAGAAAAAAGAAAGGTATTAAAGAGAGGTATTAAACTCTCCTGAAAACTTAATGTTGAACTTAATGCTCTTCTCTTCCCTAATCTTATATATAGCACACACATTTATTTATTTATTTATTTATTACATTTAAAGCCCACCCCTGAATGGCCCAGGTATGCACATACTCTACCCTCAAATGAGCTTGTCTTACTTGCAATGCTGCATGAAATGTCCTTTCCATAAATCCTGCCCAAGACTGAGGAAGCAACAGAGATCGGTGCCACTCTGAAGGCTGAATGTTTACCTGCAAGACGGGACATAACAAAAAAGGACTCGCTGAGTAAGGAATGACAGATGTTGCAGGTCCTGGGATAGATCCAGTGACCACTTTCTGTTACATGAGGAGCCTTCCTCCAGGAGGAGGAAGCCACTGGATCCCACCCACTGAGGTTCAAACTAGATGTTACCATCTTACACCAGTTGACACAGGTGCCCATCCTGACTTACTGACACACAGAAGAACAGAGTATCTTACCTAAACAGAGCTCCATTGCTCCACAGTGCTGCAAAGGGGGAGGAGAAAGACACATGGATCCAGAAAAGGGGCACACTAGGCTGGCAAAAACTATGGGGAAGGAAAGTCAGAAGACCCTCCCCTCCCACCTTTGCAGAGCTCTGGAGTTAAATGGAACAACAGGGTGCTGTTAAGGCAACATAATCTGTTCTTCTGTGTGACAGCAAGTCAGGAGAGGCACTTTGGTGTAGGAGAGGCACTTTGGTGGTCAGGAGAGCCAGTTTGGTGTAGTGGTTAAGTGCACGGACTCTAATCTGGGAGAACCGGGTTTGATTCCCCACTCCTCCACTTGCACCTGGCTGGATGAGCTTGGGCAAGCCATAGCTCCGTACCAGCTGTTGTCTCAGAGCTCTCTCAGCCCCACCTACCTCACAGGGTGCCTGTTGTAGGGAGGGGAAGGGAAAGGAGTTTGTAAGCCGCTCTGAGACTCCAAGTGAGTGAAGGGCGGGGTATAAATCCAATCTCTTCTTCTTCTTCTTCTTAAATCCTGACCTGTGTGAGCTGTAGCACCTTGTTTGAGCCTGAGTCAGTTATATGTGCACACACGCATCCATTTACACTGAACTCAGAACACTGGGTTTCGTACTTCTTGTAGCTTCTTTAAATAAAAAAAAAGTCTACCAGTAAAGTTGCATCAGGTTCACAGGGGTTTCAGTAATGAGGCATGTGCAGTTTGGAATCCTAAAAACGGCACAAGCTCTACACACCTGAGGAATATCTGGGCTTGTTTGGGCCAAAGAGTAGCCTCCCATGCCGAGGGGTGGATGAAAACACAAGTGGCAAGTTGTGATACAGCATGAGGATTCATGGCTCAAGGATAGAGTTAAAAAAAAAATCTCCCGGGGTGTGTCCAAAACCCTTGAGGGCATCAACAGTAGCTCTTTAGGTCTCAGTCAGAGTTCACACAGTAAAATCAGTTTATTTAACCTAACGAACTACACTGACTCAGAGCTTTTGTAGCAATACAGTAAAAATGATCTCACACACAACGTTATCTAAAATTGCAAAGCTGATCTTGGAAAAGGAATTCAAACCTTCTTTCGACCGAATATAACTTCACCAAAAATTCTCTTGTGATGTTCCTTAGACAGTGAAAGAAGTATATACACCTTTAAAAATAATCTAAACTGCACAACTCTTGCCTTCCAGTTCACACACCATCATTATTACAGCAGCTTAAAAGAAATCTACTGCTCAGGATCTTTTTTGTTTGGCAGTGGCACTTCAAAGCCTACAGCTTTTTTCTTTTTCGTTATGAGCTCTGTAATTAAAATGACTGCTGTGCATTGTTATGTCTCATAATATTCTATGGCAGGCATAAGAATCAGTTTTTTGTTTCCAATGTCCAATTATTTCTACTGTTGGCCTCAACCGTAAACACTGAAAGTTGTCACGACAGGCATTGGGAGCCTATTAAAAGCAAATTATTAAATCTCACTGGTTTCCAGGTCAATATAACTTGAATGTAATAAACTCGCCAAAGATGCCAGTGTCAGCAGAGATGGACTCTTATCAGTATTTCTGTTGCGCTGCTGGGTTTGGTGTTTTGTATGTAAAATTACATTGAAGATTTCCCTCCTCATACACGTTCTAAATTTTATCTAACAACTTCCAACTTCAGTTTCCATTTGTTTAAATATTTATACCGTGCAGTCATTCAACATTCAAAGTAGCTGACAGAATCACTAAAATACCACGAAACGTACTATTATATCCAAACACCCAAAACATGCACAGCTGTGGTCCAACTTAAATCTAAAACCCACAGACTGAAAGACAACAAAGACCATCAAACGTGGAAATACCATTTGAAATTGCACTGCCTTACACAGCTTTCTGCACTTAGAAAACAGAAGGGCTCTTTTGCCCTCAGGAATAGTATTTCAGAGGAAGTACAAACTAGATGTGAGTCATGACGGTGTCATCATGGCTGCCATTGCCATTCTGAAGGAATTTTAAAATGCCACAAGGGCATGGCGAACTGAGGCACTCTTGTTGGCTGTTTCGGCACCGTGGCTGTTTCAGCACCTGAAAAGTGCCATGCTGCAGGCCTGATAAGGATCAGGCCCTCACAACATTTTAAAATGCCTTTAAAATGGTAGCATCTTCATGGTAGCCATGAGGACACAGTCACATCTAATTTGGACCTCTGTGTATGAGAAGCAAGTGACAGCAAGACCTCACCTCGGGGGACCAAAACCTGGTAGAAAGACAGAACCGCAAGCAACAGTGAGAAGATCCTGAGTGATAGGTAGAGGCATGATCTAGGTAGATCTAGGTAGAGGCATGAAGGTCCCATGGCTTGAAGGATTTAACCCTCTTTCTACCCAAAGCCAAATTTCAACTCATGTCGGGAAAGCCCTACAAAACTGGTTTTGGTGGCAGAAACCATTGAGTTTCACTGTACTAAAGCATCCATAGCTTGAAAACACACTTAGATACGAAGCAGAATGGTCTCTTGCCTAACTGCGTTCCATTGCTCCATTTAGCTCCAAAGCGCTGTGAGGGGGAAGGAGGGGGAAGGAGGGGCTTCCAGCTACCTTCCTGTGCCATTTCTGCCAGCCCAGTTTGCCCCCTTCTCTGGCTTCACATGTCTTCCCGTTGTGTAGATTCACCCCTCCCATATTGCATACTAATTAATAACAGTATGGTTCCTTTATAAAGCTATGAGTTTTTTTGAAGAACAAAAACTATAATTTAAAATTAAGCCACTATTTTTAAAAGAAAACTTTTAAAAACATCTAAAATTATTGGATTCCTGTGTTTCTGATACTGAAGTATTGTTCTACCCTACAAATATCTCTCTGAGTGGTAAGGTAAATATTTTTAGGGGTTCCCAGGAAAGGCTGTATCCAAAAACACGTAAAAATAGTTCCCTGGATCAGAGTTTTCTTAATCGACTCCTATGGCATTTTTTACACTGATATGTTAGAAAAACTACCCCAGTGGCAAAATGTAGATACCAGGGGTTGTGGTTTTTTAGTCCTGGGTACTTTTTATTTACAAAAAGCAAACTGTAAGCAGTAATTGGATACATTACAATAATCTGGCCTTGAAATTACAAAAATGTGCGCCAATGTAGCTAGGTCAGTTGGGTTATAGAAGGGAATATGTGCCAATGTAGCTAGGTCAGTTGGGTTATAGAAGGGAAGAGACACTTGTAAACCAAATGCAGATGATAAAAAGCCCTCTGGGCAACTATACCAACCTGATCTTCCAGAAGCAAGGCTAGGTCCAAGGAAACTCACAAGATCCAGTTAGCTACTAAATTTCAACAGCCGAGAAGAAGAAGAGATTGGATTTATACCCCGCCCTTCACTCACTTGGAGTCTCAGAGCGGCTTACAAACTCCTTTCCCTTCCCCTCCCCTCAACAGACATCCTGTGAGGTAGGTGGGGCTGAGAGAGCTCTTTCCCAAGCTGTCCTTGAGAGAACAGCTGGTACAGAGCTATGGCTTGCCCAAGGTCATCCAGCCAGGTGCAAATGGAGGAGTGGGAAATCAAACCCGGTTCTCCCAGATTAGAGTCCACGCACTTAACCACTACACTAAACTGGCTCTCCCACTACACCAAACTGGCTCATTATTAGGACTGGCTCATTATTAGGACAATGAGAACACTCATTCCATAATTTAATGAAAACATATATATATGACTTTTCAACTGCCACCACCACTTCCCAGTTACTCTGGCAGAGTCCTCCCTCTTATATTTTTAGGGTTGCTTTTGAACTTCTTTAAGTCCATTTCACAGGCTTCTAGAATTTCTCAGCCATACACCGCATACACCATTCAGAGGTAGATGGCATTATTCTCTTGATAGCTCTGTACTTACTACGCTTTGATCTTGACAAGGAGTTGGTTGAATTTACCTAAACTACCTAGCTACAATCTTTAAACTGGGAGGACTGGCTCAAGGTCTTTTTGAGATACTTTGAAATATACAGGATGTTCATCAGTAGAGATGTGGATAAATAATCCTTTAATTGTCCTAATAATGACAATTTTTTTCCTTTTTTGTGGAAATTTTTTTCCAGACTTCCCTAATGGGATAGTTGACCACAATGACTACACCTATTGAGTTTTTTTTTTTTTAAGCATACAGTAATGTCTTATTTGGAGGGAAGGTGGTGTAGTATAGCCTGATTTTGTCAGACCTTGGAAGCTAAGCAGGGTCAGCCATGGTTCGTACTCGGATGGTACTCCAAGGAAGGTTAGTGCTCCAAGGAAGACTGCAGTCACTTCAATAATTACAGAAACTTGAACACACAAATTCAAAAAAAGACCACTATTTACTGAAATCATATCTTTCTCACTGTCATGGGCAGGGGTCATTTCGAGCAGGAGCTTGGGGGAGCGCAGCTCCAGGAGTTGGTTCCAGCCCCCACCCCCATGGAGGAATGCCTGCTTGTATCATGGCTGCAGCAAAATGACCCCGTTCCCTGGAAAGGTCCTTGTTCTTCCGACCAGCCTTCTGAGGGCTTCAGCCACAACTGAAGCTATCATCCCAATATAGTGCTATGTCTGAGGCTTGGATTTGTAGCTGTCCCCTCTCTGCCAGCTTTCTTTCTTTCTTTCTTTCTCTCTCTCTCTCTCTCTCTCTCTCCTCTCTTCTTTCTTGCCTTCTGACATACTTCTGGTGATGTCAGGTGGTGTAGCATATGCAAATTAGTTATGCTAATGAGTTACGCTAATAAGCTGCTGCACCTCTTTTTCTACAAAATGACCCCTGGTCATGGGAAACAAAGTTTTAAAATGTTCAGAAGATATTTCACATCCTAATCTATTCCTGTTGTCATATACTACACACCACCACCAGAATATTGTCCATGGGCACTATTCCAGAGGGACATGACAGTTATTATTGCAATTTGGCATGGAGACCTAAACACAATAGGGTGTAATATTTTTGCTCTCCGCACAATATGTCTGCATCCACTTTGGTCCAGTTCAGTCACTTACCTAAGCTAAATATTCTGTACTGGAAGAGTAGGTATATGCACCCATCTAATGTGCCCATAACATTGTATATAACATGGGTACTAAAGGGGGTACAGACTGCACAATAATCTCCTTACAAGGCATGCACACATCACACATGATCATGGTGGAGTGAAGCATAACTAGACACTGATGCACCATCAGACTACAATCTTCAACTGTCATGTCTCTGCCCAGACACAAAAATTAATTTTTAAAAATACAAACATACTTTTGAATTACATGTTTTAATTATACAGTATTCAGAATCTTCAATTGTAATCCTTTTATATACGTATTTAAAAAATCAAACCACTATTTGTAACCAAGGAAATTACACTGAGTCTTTAGTCCCCAGTGACACAATCTACCTTCTAATCCCTGGTTACAAAATGCTATCTAGTGGAAGAGAATTAATTTTCACTGCCCCCAAATTAACCTTTATTTTTTGTGTTTACATTTAGTGCAGTCTCCATGGATTTCTTTATAAGTAACAAGCTTCAAAGAGCGGTCATATTAAAACACTAAGCTTGTCTTTAGTTACTTCAAATGAAGCAGTTTATTTGGAAAAATGTGAAAGTCCCTTTGTGAAGCTTTATAGTACTAATGAGGCTTCATAAAAATATTTCAGAAGATCGTGAGCACAGGGAAGAAAGAAATAAAATGACACAAAGGGGAGCATTACAAATTGCTTTAATGGCTATAAACACAAACCCATTATATTTTTGAGATAACTGGAAAAATCATGACAGAGAATCCATACAAAGGCCAAAGATGCCCCATGTCAAGCACCTTCACCTCAGTGTAGTTTAGTAATCTCTATCATCCCATCAAGCAGTTGCAGATACACATGGTCAAATGCTTATCACCAAGTGTTCAATATGCAGATAAAACAGAGATCCCACCTACCAAGCAAGCAGGAGGTATGCTTAATGCTTACAGTCTGCTTAATGACAAAAGGACTTTCCATCTGATGGGATTCTCTCCCTTCCCACTACAGACTTGCACTTTGACCTCATAAGGGTCAGCTGATCCTCAGAACAAAATTTCATTGGGCTCAGTGGGCTACAAAGGGAAGGCTGAAAAGTTCACTCCTAGTTTTGCATATAGTTGGGAAAGCAAGAGAATACCAGACAAAAGTGAGCAGGGAGGAGAAGACTTGCAATTCTGAAGCCTGTTCCAGTACAGGGGGTGGGGAGTAATGTTTATTTATTTACAAAGTTTATACGCTGCATTTCTGCCCAATCCAGGCTAAGACAGATAACAATTAAAAACAGCATTATCAAACATCATAAAAACCTATTAAAAACACAAGTAATATACAGACCAAGCAATTGGAACACAGGGCAGGAAAAAGAGGCCTTTGAGGGAATGCCAGATGAAATTAAAAAGTCTGGCTGAAGGCAGTGACAGAACAGAAAAAATTCTTCATGAGGAGGGAGTTTCACAATTTTGGTGACACAACCAAGGCCCTTTCTTGAATTGTAGGTGACATCAGTCTTCTCTAGGAGTCACTGGGAACTATGGTTTTAATGAAGTATTTCCAGCAATTCACTTCTTCGACATTACACTGTCACCAAAGGCCATCCTGCCATGTCCCTGCCCCACAAACTTTGGTTAATAAAAAGTGATCTCACAACAGGACTCCATTCTATCTCCAGGATTTGGAGGCCCTAAAATCAAGGCACCATCAGCGGACTCAAAGTGGCAGAGTATACAAATGTGAATTTCACACACTGGCTGGTATCCAACTTTAGGCTGGAGGAACTTCCTCCAACTTTAGACTTCCTCCAACTCTAGTAGCTATTTGATTTGCTCAGTGCGGTGGTAGGATATGATCCTCTGACCTTCCTGAGCACTGCATGTGAACTGTTCATGAGCCAATGTGGTCTTTGGTAGTCTTGGAAACCAGGCAAATACCAACAGTGCAACCTACTTAAGTCAGTCACGGTAGGCTCTTGGAAGACCTTTGAAACAACCTGGAAGGACCATGAAAACAACCACTGCACACAGGAAAGAAATCAGAATATGCTGAACACAGGGAAGTCAGTCTGGTCTTTCATTGTTCACACTGGACATGCCCTTAGCTAATGTGAGCTAAGAAATTTTTGTCTTATGGTTTAAAAATCAGGATATTAAAGAAAGATGGTTTGTGGGCATCTTTTATACTTTATAACAAACAAGGTATGAACTAGGGGTATGCAAGGAAAAAAATTCAGTATCATTCGGGCTCAGAGTTAAAGGAGCCAAATATATTTGGGGTACCCAAATATCCCTGAATACCATTATCAGTATGGTATGCTAATCTGGGAGATATTTGGGATTCCTGAATATATTCGAGTCTATTATACTGAGCGAAAGCAAGAAGGCATGTTTAAATGCCTTCCTTTCCCTCCAAAAGCCAGCTGACACTTCCACTGGTCAGTTTTACTCCCAGACAGCCAGGTTTAGGCCATTTAAACCTAACAGCTAACTAGCAGAGGGGAGTGAAACTGACTAGTGGATGCGGCCAGGCAGCTTGGGGAGGGAAGGCATTTAAACATGCCTTCTTGCTCTCCATTTCCTTCCTTCCTGAGTTGCTCAGCCACTGCCAGGTGCCCAAAAAAGGCAAGGGAGAAAGGGGAGGTGTCTTTAAACGCCTCCCCTTGGCTTCCCTGGGTGCGCTGCCATGGCAGGGTGTATGGGAAAGCCAAGGGATAGAGGGGAGGCATCTTTAAATGCTCCCTTGGCTACCCCAGGCTCTCCACAGTTGTGGGGTGCCTGGGAAAAGGGGAAAGAGAGGAGGGATCTTGTATGTCCTCCTTGGCTTTCCCAGGTGCCCTGCCACGGCGAGGTGCCTGGGAATGCCAAGAGACAGATGGGAGGCATCTTTAAATGCTTCTCCTTGGCTTCCCTGGGTGCCCTGCAATGGCAGGGCACCTGGGAAAACCAAGGGATAGAGGGAAGGCATCTTTAAATCCTCCCACCCACCCACCCGGCTTCCCTGGGCTCTCTACAGCAGCAGGGCACCCGGGTAAGCCAAAGGAAAGAGGACAGGCATCTTTAAACACCTCCCCTTGGCTTCCCCGGGTACCCTGCCATGGCGGGGCACCCAGAAAAGCCAAAGAGGGGCATTTAAAGATGCTCCCCCTCTGTCCCTTGACTTTCTGGGGCATCCCACTACTGTGGGGAGGCCAGGGAAGCCAGGGGGGATTTAAAGCTCTGGGCCAGCCCCGCTGTTAGGCTGAATGCCTTATCAAAATGGTCAATTTCAGTACCCTCCTGCTTCCAAGCAGCAGGGACTGAAACTGATGGCTGGAAGGCATCCAGCCTGACAGTGGGGCTGTGGAAGGGACTGAAACTGCCCAGCTCAATGGCTAGAAGACATTCCAACCTAACCACAGGTGACAGGAGATGAGAAAAGCATTTAAATGTCTCCCCCTCCCTCCCCAAGTCCTGTTCCTGTCATGTCACGGTGGCTGGGGAAGAGAAGGGAGAAAGTGGAGAGATCTTAAAATGCCTCCCCTTCATTTCCCCAGCCACAGCAGAGATGGGGAAGGCATTTATATCTAACAGCTGACCAGTTCAGAGCAGTCACAACTTGTCAGTTTCACTCCCCTCCACCAGCTGTTAGATTTAAAGGCCTTCCCCTCCCAGCCAGCAGCTGTTTGCAAGTGCTGCCATTTTCTAATGCATAAATGGCCCACTTCTTCTTTGGATGAGCTGGTTAGAGGGAAGAGGCCGCTTGTGATGATGCCTCCACTTTACCTCTCGCCCCTGCTCACACCCAAACCATCACAAAATGCATGGCCTTGTGGGGCGGGTTATTTATTTATTTGTTTGTTTATTTATTTTCTTGATTAATTAATTAATTCTACCTTTAGGCCGCCTCCCCAGAAAGACAGGGCTCAGGGCAGCATACAACAGTGTCTCTCAGGCTGGGGACCACCAGGAAGTTCTTATCTCCTGAGCATAAAGCTCTTCTGGGGATATATGAGGAGAGGCGGCCCCAAAGGTATGTGAGTCCCAGGCCATTAAGGGATTTAAAGATTAACACCAGAACCTATTTTGGCAGCCACTATTTATTAAAGATATCTGTTTGCAGGAATAGTACTAGATTCCATGATATTTAAAAATATTTTTAACACACAAGTCATGATACATTTTTTTCAAGGAATGTTACATGTAATGATACATTTTTTTTCCAAGAAACGTTACATGTAAAAAAAAATGAAAACATTCTGTCATGCTCTAATGATGTATTTCTGTGTCTCCACATGTTTGGATTCCTTTTCTAATTCCTTGCTCTTTTGCAAGGTATTTACATCAAGTCTAACAGCTAAGCAAGGTTTCTAGGAATGTTTAACATTCTACAGACATCTGATGCTGAGCACCAGGGAATAATATTTCAAACACAAAATATGTTTCACGTTAAGCATTTTTAGCATTAAGCACATTAGTTTTATGTCCATACCAATGGAATATGATATTTATATTTCAAAGAAGTTTAAGTACTAAAGATTTTAAAGCAGCACAGTTGTAAAATACATGTTTTTTTAAAGTAACAAAAAGAGTAGGATTGGAATTCAAGTGAAATACTCTACTTTAAAACACCAATCCAACTAAAACAAGGAGTGTGGGAATAATTAATTCATGGAGTAGTATGTGAATAATTAATTTGTGGAGGGGAGGTATAATAACCAATCCTGTTTCCAACATAAGCTTGATCTATTTTTATGAAATAAGATATTTTCCAGTTGTTTATGATCCAAATAAAAGCAACATTATATTTAAAGAAACTACTGTGAGGCCTTTTTACTCTCAAATCTACGCAAGAAAAAAGCAAGCCAAAATTATGAAAGAAAACCATCCTGAAATATTGGGGAGAGGACCTGGGGGAATCCAAGATGATGGACCTTACTTCATTCTGAAGTGACTATAATAGATTCATATGAATAGGAAGTCAGCCATGGCCAGCTACAAAGGTTTTCAGTGGAGTTGCCAGATATTGGGATGGGCACCAAGTGGGAAAATGGAGATTCATCCCAGTTCATGGTTTGTGCAGTCTCCTTCAGTAAACCTTCCTGTTTACCAAACTGGTTCATTTTGTGAGGTTCATGATGTGGTGGAATGTCCCCCCCCCCCGTGGGCTAGAGATGCCAAACTCGCAGCAAGTCTCCAGCTGACTCTCCTCTACCTGCCCTCCATGTTTGGTGAGGATTGGATTTCAGGGGGCCAGGTTACAGCCCCTGAAAGCAGGTACCCCCAGGAAAGTGCTCTCTGGGGAAATCACAGCCACAGGTTCAAGAATGTGTGAAATGGACCCCTCCCAGGAGAGGTGTACACAAATCCCAATGAGGAGGGGTGTGGATCCTCAGCCAAGGAACCCAGTAGTTAAGCCCCTCTGCTCAGCTTGAGCAGAAGGACATGTGCCTCAGAGCCCTGAGTAAGCACCAAATACCCCCAACCCCACTATTCACACTGAGGGATGACTTTCAGTTCCCTTCTGTCTCTGCCTAAATACAGGTTGCTTACCTGTAATTGGAGATCTTCGAGTGGTCATCTGTGCATTCACACCTCTGGGATAAAGTGCGCCTGCGCCGATCCCGATCGGTAATCTTCAAAGCCTAACGGATTTTCGCGCCAGCTCCTCGGTCACGTGCACGCCCCACTGCGCATGACCCGGGGAGAGGCACGAGGATCCCGCCAGTTCCTTCTGACCGCTGCTAACAGCCCCCAAGGAAAAAGGTGAGGGAGACCGAAAGCAGAGGGGAAGGAGGGCGGGTGGTGTGAATGCACAGATGACCACTCGAAGATCTCCAATTACAGGTAAGCAACCTGTATATCTTCTTCGTGGTCTCTGTGCATCACACCTCTGGGAGAATAGCGAGCAATAAACACCACATACCTGGAGGTGGGTGCTGGAGGTCTCACATCTGAGCTGCTTGCAGGACTGCACGGCCCACCACAGAACGCTGATGGACACGGACATCTAGGGCGTAGTGCTTCACAAACGTGTGAGGGGACGCCCACGTTGCAGCATTGCAGATGTCTCCCAGGGGAATGCCCTTGAGGAATGCTGTGGAAGTAGCCACGGCTCGAGTGGAGTGTGCCCGGAGGGACGCCGGCAGTGGCCTTTTGGCCAGAAGATAGGCGAGTTTTATCATCTCAACTATCCACTTCGAGAGTCTTTGAGACGACAGTTTCTGTCCCTGCCTGGGCAAGGCGTAAGAAATAAAGAGAGCTGGAGACTTGCGAAAGGATTTTGTCCGGTGCAAGTAGAAAGACAAGGCTCTCTTGACATCTAAAGTGTGTAGACTACGTTGCGTTGGGTCCTGGGGATCAGGAAAAAATACCGGCAAGGTGATATCTGCCCCTATATGGAAGTCCGACACTATTTTAGGCAGAAAAGCGACATCTGGAGCCAAAGTGACGGCATTATGATGAAACGTGAGGTATGGTGAGTCGCAACGGAACGCCGAGAGCTCACTCATGCGTCGAGTAGACGTGATGGCCACTAAAAATGCAACCTTCCATGATAAAAGCTGAAGACTGCATGAGGCCATGGGTTCGAAGGGTTTTCCCATCAGCTTAGTGAGAACCAGGGGCAAGTCCCATGCCGGGACTGGTGTCCGCACTGGGGGATAGAGGCGATTCATTCCCTTAAGGAATTGTTTCGTTGTTGGGTGGGAAAACACCGAATAGCCATCAATCTTAGGGTGATTGACTGAGATGGCTGACAAGTAGACTCGGATAGATGAGTGACACAGTCCCCTGTCCTTACATGACAGGAGGAAACCAAAAACATCTTTAAGTCCAGCGGGGACTGAGGGTCGTCCCACAGACGCCAGGAAAGATAAAAATTTAGTCCATTTTGACTCATATGAACGTCGAGTGGAGAGTTTGCGTGAGTTCAGTAGCACTTGAGCAATGCGTGATTCTAACCCTAAGTTTGGATCAGCCACGCTGTCAATTTTAGCTTGGGCACATCGTGGTGCAGTACTCGGCCCCCGCACATCCCGAGGAGGTCCGGGTCCGCCGGGAGATGGAGATACGTCCCTCGTGAGAGGCTGAGGAGCGTGGGGAACCAGGGTTGTCTCGGCCACCATGGGGTGACGAGAATTGCCCACGGCCGCTCTGTCAACAGCTTGTGGACTACTCTCGGAATGAGAGGGATCGGGGGAAATAGGTACAACCGTTTCCCTGTCCACCGGAAGAGGAGACCGTCTCCGAGAGAGGTCGGGTCCGTTCCTGCTCTGGAACAGAATAGATGGCACTTCTTGTTCTCCCGAGAGGCGAATACATCCACGGATGGATGTCCCCAATGGTCGAAGATCGGAGTCAGGTAGAGGGGGTTCAGCTCCCACTCGTGTAGGGATGCTCCTCCTCTGCTTAGGAAGTCCGCTTGGACGTTGAGTAGTCCTGGGAGATGAGTCGCCACCAGGTGAACATTTAGCGCCTGGCACTCGTTCCACAACTCTATCGCTAACCGGCAAAGTCCACGGGAGACCGTCCCGCCCTGGCGGTTGATGTAAAACATAGTGGTGGTGTTGTCTGTAAGGACAGTCACCGTTTTCCCCGTTAGGGATTGGCGGAAAGATCTCACTGCGTAGAGAACTGCCAGCAGCTCTAAGAAATTGATATGGTTGTGTGCCACAGAGGGGTGCCACCTGTCTCCCACACCTACACCTTCCAGGTGAGCTCCCCAGCCCCATAGGGATGCGTCCGTGGTGACGGTCGCTGAGGGTGGTGGAAGCCGGAAAGGTGCACCTGAGTGTAAATTCTGGGGCACGAGCCACCAATTCAGGGTCTCCAGGACCTGTGTAGATATCTGGAAACGTTTGGAGAGGGAGTGGAGTTTGGGGCGGAAACGCCTCAAGAACCAGAGCTGCAGTGGTCTCATTCGCAATTTGGCAAAGGGAATTACTGCCGTTGTCGCGGCCATCAGGCCTAGCAGGCGAAGGATTTGTTTGGCTGTAGCCTCCTTGGTCTCTAGGATAGCCTGGAGAAGGGAGACTATATCCGCTGCTCTGTTGGGGGGTAGGAATGCCCTGCATTGCAAGGAATCCAGGATAGCTCCGATAAACTGAACCCGTCTGGAAGGGATAAGCATGGACTTTTTGAGGTTTATAGTCAACCCTAGTAATTCTAGGGTGTGAAGGGTAACAGAGATATGGTTCTGTAGTTCCGTCGTAGAGGGGGCGACTAGGAGCCAGTCGTCCAGGTAGGGGTAAAGGTGGACACCTTGGAGTCTCAAATGTGCCGCTACTACTGCCATAAGCTTCGTGAAGACACGAGGAGCTGTAGAGAGGCCGAAGGGTAGGGCCTTGTACTGGAAGTGACGCGGACCGATCGCAAAACGTAGGTACTGTCTGTGTGACGGGTGAATCGTCACATGAAAGTATGCGTCCTTTAAGTCCAACGTCACCATCCACGCGTTGGCTTCTAGTAGCGGTAGGATGGTCTGTAGAGTGGTCATACGGAATTTCTTGTAGGTGATGAACGCATTGAGGTTCCGCAGATCTAATATGGGACGAAGTCCGCCATCCTTTTTTGGGACCGTGAAGTAGCGGGAGTAGAACCCCCGCTGAAGGTGTCTTGTTGGTACCTGTTCTATGGCGTCTTTTGAGAGGAGGGCTTCGACTTCTGACGATAGGGTGTCGGAGGGAGGGGTGGTTACGAAGTACGATTCTTGTGGAATCTGGAAAAATTCTATTCTGTAGCCTTCTGCTACAACCGACAGTGCCCATTTGTCTGTCGTGATACGTTGCCATGCTAGTAGGAAGGGGGATAGACGGGTGGGAATATCGGAGCAAATGGGAGAGTCAAAGACTCTGCTTGGTCGGCTTGGGTGGTTTATTCTTGGAAGCGGAAGCGGACGGGAATCTTGGCTTATGGCCATAAGGTTTCTGCTGATAGACAGTAGACGGTGGTCTCTGCCATTGGGGTTCAGTGGGAGATCTTCGCGGTTGCTGTTTGGACCAGGATCTCTGCCATGTTTTCTGCTTCTGTTGTCTCGGTTGTGAGACACCCAAGTTACGAGATGTTTTGATGCTTTTATCTAAATCATGAAGAACTGTGTCCGTCGTGGAGCTGAACAGTCCTTCACCCTCGAAAGGGAGATCTTCCACTAAGGACTTAGTGTCTTGTGGAAGCGAAGTCGACCTCAGCCAGGCGTGGCGACGAAGGGCGACTGCTGAAGTGAGTGTCTTGGACGTGACGTCCGCAGCATGCTTGGATGCGTTAAGCTGATGCTTTGCTAGCACCATGCCTTCCCTCTGGATCTTCCTAGCAAGACGTTGCTTATCCTCAGGGAGCTGAGCCAGAAGTGGTGTCATCTGTTCCCATAGGGAGTACTGGTACCTGCTCATGCAGGCTGTGTAGTTTGCCGTTTTTATGCCCAATGCACCGGCTGAATAAAATCGTCTTCCGAAAGAATCTAGCTTCCGTCCCTCCTTGTCCAAGGGGGAGGAATGTCCGCTACGTCCCCTAGCGGAGGGAGTCACGACGACTGAATTGGGCTTGGGGTGGATGAATAGGAATTCTGCCCCTGGCTCTTGGAGCCTATACATGTGGTCCAACCTTTTGTTGGAAATAGGGGTTGAGGAAGGGTGGCCCCAGGATTCTTTGGCAATGCTCAAGAGCACCGAAATTAGTGGCAACGCTACCGCGGTGGATGTGTCCATCTGTACGATATCGAAGATGGCATCGGTAGCGGTAGGCGTTGGTTGGACCGTGGCAAGCGCCAAGGAATGTGCCATTCGTTTGATAAGTTCTCCATAGGATTTCACGTCCTCGGAGGGGGAGATTGGTAGATTTTCAGCCACATCAGGGGATGGTGACGGCTGGATGGGAGATTCATCATCGGATGATTCGGGAGATTCGGGCATCGAATGGTCGGAATGTTCGGAGGGAGACATAGGGGTCGACGGATCTGGCTGATAAGGAGGGAGGTCGATATCGGGTGATGTGGGTATCGGCATTATTAGTTTCGGTATCGGTTTCGGTTTTGGTAACGGTGTCGGAGTCGGAGGCGGGGCCGGGGGATCTCGGCATCGGGAGACTCTTGACGACGTCGACTGGCGATCCCACTCCGCTGGGTACCATTGTGGAGGTGGCGGGTAGGAGGGACCATACAGGTATCGCCATTGACGGACGTCCCACAGTACCGAAGATGGGGGAAGGCGCCAGTCTCGCTCGCCTCTCGGTGCCGGCATCGGGTCAGGCCCTGTCTCGGGACTGCTGTGAGGGATCTGCGTCAGCTCGATGTCGGGTTCCGAATCTGTGAGCTGGATGGGTCGCGGCATCGGGGAGACGGGGCTGCCCCGGGGTCGCTCGCGCCCAGGAGGGTCAAGCTGTGGAGACCCGTGCTGGGTCATGTCGGACGCGGGATGCGTCGACGAAGCACTCGAGGTTTTGTGCTTCAGCTTGCCCTTACCCTCTTTGCCCTCCTTACGCTTCTTAGCGGGAGTTCGTGGCAGTGAGAGGGGTCTTTTCGATGCCGACTTCTCGGTGCCGGAAGGGCTTCGCATCGGTGGCGACGTCGGGCCCGTCGGTACCGATGGGGATGTTGCCGAGGCGTCGGCTGCGGACATCTTCGGTGACAACGCTGCCTCCAAGAGAGCCACTCGGAGTCGGGCCGCCCGGTTCTTCCGAGTTTGTTTGGAGAACGCGGCGCAACTCGAACAGGAGTCGACGCAATGCGACTCGCCTAGGCACAGCAAGCAGAGGGAGTGCTTGTCTGGGGGGGGGATTTTACTCCCACACTTAAGGCAGCGTTTAAAGAAACCCCACCGCTGGGCCATAGGCCGGGCGGGGAGTGGAAGGAGGAGAATCCAAAGAGAGTCCAGAAAAACAGTCCGTAGGTCAAGTAAAGTCCAAGAAATCAGTCCGAAAGGCCTTTCCAAAGTTGGAAAAAAAGAAGTTAACTACCGACCGGAGCGGAGAGGGGGTCCTCACGACGCGGCGGTCAGAAGAGAACTGGCGGGATCCTCGTGCCTCTCCCCGGGTCATGCGCAGTGGGGCGTGCACGTGACCGAGGAGCTGGCGCGAAAATCCGTTAGGCTTTGAAGATTACCGATCGGGATCGGCGCAGGCGCACTTTATCCCAGAGGTGTGATGCACAGAGACCACGAAGAAGATCTGCCTGAAGCCAAGTAAAAACAGCTGTATGTGAGCTGGGGGTATATATCCATTCTGCTCCCACAGAGCAGAATGGGAGCTCTCTTGTTGGCAGCAGGGCTGCCTGTCAAGCCTTGGAGGGCCACTATTGGTGTTTCCAGGGCTGCAGAAATCCACCCATCCCCATTGCTTTGATGATTATTTGATTGGCACCAGCATGTCTGCCACATGAACAGACAATACGAACCACATGAACTTCTGTAAAAACCATGGAGGTTCATGGGAGGTTCGTTGCTGGTGCAATCGCAGGACCCTTGGCTAATGAACCACAAACTGGGCAATTTTCCTGTCGAATTTAGGTTCATGATGAGGTTCGTGCCCATCCCTAGCCAGGTATACAGCATCCCACACCCTGAGAATCATGGGTCAGATCCTGGAGAATTCATATTACATAACACTAACAGCAGTAATTTCGTGAACTACTAGGAATTGTATCACATGACATTTGCATATGTGTACTATCAGAATCCTGTAGCTTTAAAGGGACCCTAGCCAAAAAATTAAAGAATTTTTTTTAAAAACATGGATGTTAACTATTTGCTAACTGTACAGTATAGTCAGGTTATGCCAGATTATTGTCTCCTATCTCCAATTTATATAAGTAATAATTATGAGCAAGCATACATAAAATTCTGAGGAAAAGTTGTGTGCTAGACTACCCAAGATTTCAACAAGCGTTCCAAAACCTGAGTCTGCAGGCCAAGTCTGGAAAAGGAGTCACAGCCTCATCTGTACTCCATTCTAACTTTGCACGGAGCATGCAAAAAGGTCATAGATAAAAAGAATTCCCAGCTGGCATACCACCTCACGTTTTCCAGACAAGACCTATCACCATTTTTCTGGTCCCAGTACAAATTTGTTACAAGCTTTGTTTCATCCTTTATTTTAAAATCTTGTAAGACATGAAAAGAAACATTTTCAAAATATAAACATGCCCCCCTCAACACTAGTAAAACAGATCTGCCCCCGCCAAATACTTGGGCCCTGCTTTTGGGTCAAGTCCCACCAAAGGTGCCTTGTTGTGGGGCTTCCAAAATTCTAGCATCAGTATACATTGTTTCATGCCATTTCCTTTTCCTTCCAAAAATTAAATAACTGCTTATCAAGTGTATATGCATTTTCCTCACCACACTTTCATTTTGATAAAGCAGTGGTTTTTATAACCCCTGGAGAATGCCAGTGAAAGCCCAGGAGGATATGGGAAACAAATGGAACAAAAGCAGTTACAGCCTGCACACAAATTTTATGCCTGCAGTTACCAGATGTTGCCTTCCCTTTCCTTGCCAAAGAAACATTAGAAAACAGACTAAGGGTAAAATTGCATTTCAAGCTACCTTTTACCGAGCCATTTAATATTGGGAGCAAGGAAATTATGGTTTCTGTTAACTCCTCCTACCCTACGGAAAAATAACTGTGCACAACGTAATAATGAACTGTACTTTTGACTTTTCAGGACATACACAAGATATACTTCTCTCACTTATTTTCTCATTTTTTTGTCTCAAAGTTAACACAAAAATGTACATGGATTTTCTGAGTGCCTGCCAAGTCAAAATCAAATAAATAAAGAAAAACACAGCACCAGACAAGACACAAATTTTAAAGGTTATGAAAGTGGAATAAAAAGACAGATGTACACCTTTTGGGAGGTAAAGAATACAGTTTTCCTAATTCTAAGGAGGAGGAAAAACCACAGAAGTGAAGACTACTGTAAACCAAACCCAAGAATTCTCTGAAGAAAGGGAAAACTGTAAAGAGTATGCAGATTTTAAGTGTACTGATCAAGGGCTTTGACTGGGAGATAGATGTATAACATTGATAAGGCCTGAGTTGGGTCGGTGACTAGTTTTGCCTGAAAGGCATTTTGACAAGGGAGTCAAAGGTGGTATGCCAAACCCCATAGTCTACCTTACACCAGATGAGTTCCGTCACAGTCAACACGCATTCATGCCTCTCTCTTTCCTCTAGAACTGGCAACATGGGCATCAGATAGTATCACTCAGTGAGCCACATTTAACATATGGAGGGGGGGGGGAACCAGCTGTATTTGACTCAGCTTTCCACTGGCACTGTACTGCACAGGCTATTCCTTCTGAGCAGGGAAACCATTAGTGCAATGCATTTGTCACATAACGTATGATAAAAGCAAATGTGACTATTTTGCAGCTCCCTGCCACAGATGCATACAGGGAAAATCAGACATCTGCACTTGTTATATAATGTTACTATTTCATGAATGGTACAGTCTCAGCTTAATGTTCTTTTGCCCAAAATCAGAGCATTTTATTATGGACATGATTCCTTTTGTAATGGGACTATTTCAAAAGTGGAGTGGCTCACTTATGTTGGAACTCAACATTATAGAGGATGTGTATCTGCTACTCAAACCAGCAGCTCCATTCTCCTCCTTCCTTCCCCCTAAGTCTGAAAACACTGAAAGCATAATGGAACATCACTGTGTTACAAAGTTTATGGCCTCCATAAACAGCAACCAGTGATGCTGGAGTCATCATTATAACAGCATGATGTCATCATGTCATATGTTGTTGTTATTGTTCAGTCACACAGTCGAGTCCGACTCTTCGCGACCCCATGGACCACATCACACCAGGCCCTCCTCCTGTCCTCCACTGTCACCCGGAGTTTGCCCAATTTCTTGTCCATTGCCTCGATAACACTGTCTAACCATCTCATCCTTTGCTGTCCCCTTCTTCTTCTACCTTCAATCTTTCCCAGTATCAGGGTCTTGTCCAGTGAGTGCTCCCTTCTCATTTGGTGGCTAAAGTATTTGAGCTTCAGCTTCAGTATCTGGCCTTCCAGGGAACAGTCAGGGTTGATTTCTTTTAGGATTTACTGATTTGATCTCCTTGCAGTCCAAGGGACTCTCAAGAGTCTTCTCCAGCACCATAATTCAAATGCATCTATTCTTCGGTGCTCAGCCTTCCTTATGGTCCAACTCTCACAGCCATACATTACTACTGGGATTACCATCACTTTGACTACATGAACCTTTGTTGGCAGGGTGATGTTTCTACTTTTTATTATTCTGCCTAGGTTTCCCATCGCTTTCCTCCCAAGGAGCAGGTGTCTTTTAATTTCATGGCTGCAGCCACCATATTGGATCCCAGGAACGTGAAGTTTGTCACTGCTTCCATGACTTCCCCTTCTATTTGCCAAGGAGTGATGGGGCTGGATGCCATGATCTTAGTTTTTTTGATGTTGAGTTTCAAGCCAACTTTTGCGCTCTCCTCTTTCACCCTGAACAAGAGACTCTTGAGGTCCTCTTCACTTTCTGCCATTAGAAGGGTATTGTCTGCATATCTGAGATTGTTGATGTTTTTCCCGGCAATCTTAATTCCAGTTTGTGATTAATCCAGGCTGGCACTTTGCATAACGTACTTTGCATATAAATTAAATAAGATGGGTGACAATATACATCCTTGTCGTACTCCTTTTCCTATGCTAAACCAATCAGTTGTTCCATATCCGGTTCTAACTGTCACTTCTTGACTCTTATACAGGTTTCTCAGGAGACATGTGAGGTGTTCTCGTACTCCCATCTCTTTAAGGACTTGCCACAGTTTGTTGTGATCCATGCAATCAAAGGCTCTAGCGCAGTCAATGAAGCAGAAGTAGATGTTTTTCTGGTTCTCCCTTGCTTTCTCCATAATCCAGCAAATGTTGGCAATTTGATCTCTCGTTCCCCTACCTCTTCGAAACCCAGCTTGTACTTCTGGTAGTTCTCTAGCCATGTACTGCTGAAGCCTAGCTTGTAGGATCTTGAGCATGACCTTGCTATCATGAGAGGGGAAGATGCTGGGCTTCTGTTTTCAGCAGCAACCAGCTATCCTCTGCAATACCTAACTCCACACAAAGATGAAAGGCCCTTCTGACCTATTTAGGATCACTCTTGTCTTTTCTGGAAAGCTCTGCCCTCTTCAGTAGCTGCATTAGCCCCAAACAGACTTCAGCAACTGTGGTGAGCAAGGTGAGCATCAGAGAAGTAATGTAGTGCAGCAGCATTCCACCAGTCCTGGCTGCTTAGCTTTATAAATGTAGTAGTACCCTAAAGGTACTTTCAGCAAAACTCCTTCCAAAAGCATTAACAGAGACATTCTTCCCCCCCCCCCCCCCCCGACATGGATGAAATACTCCTACTTTGCTGTTATGGCTGTCAAATAAAAGCTAGAATAGATATAAATATTGCTATCACTTATATCTATGGTGTGTGACCAGAGCCTTCTTCTGGAGATATATGCCACTTCCCGTACTGCTATGCAATCACATTTGAGACGCCAACGTATCTACACTCATGAGGCCCCACTCCGGCCTGCATTCCTGCTGTTGGCAGTTTCCAAAGATCAGTTGCCGCATTGCTCTGTTTAATGAAAATATTCGATAACAAGGTCTCACTTATAATGATTAATTAGATGATGTTCATTGCTTATTCTCCACCCCCAACTACATTTCATGCAGGACATTAAAGCTCCGAAGTTACAAAACCTTAGCACGATCAGCTACATACATCAATGTAATTAGTTGTTCCCAGCACTCTGGGCTAAGAGATATGCTCAGTTATTATTACAGTAACAAGGAGGTAAGGGTCACTCCCTGGGTTGCTATATTCTAATTGTTTTCCAGACAAGCCCAATTTGACAGCACTGTAGCCACATTAGGCGAACTGTTAAGAAGAATTGAAAGGGAGGGGGGGGAGCATCAGCTTCAATTTACACCAATGATCTTCAGAGAAAACATTTCAGCAAAGAGAGCATTTTATTAGATGTATTTATACATCCCGTTTTACTTAATTGTTCCTCACAGCAAGTTTACTTAATTAAGAGTAAATTACAACATCACACAGCTTGCAGCTACTATTTCCTAATTAGCAGACACAAACTCAGGTTGAGAAACAAAATAACGGAGAACGACAAAAGGAAGGAAAACCAGCAATGTTTTACCTCATGAATGAGAGCAATTAACATCTGCTGGAAATTGCGCCCCCTACTGGCTAGAAATCGGCTGATAGGTTTGCCATCTTTGCCCACATGGATTGGAAGATCATAACACAGCAACATGCCGGCTAAAAGAAAAATACCACATTAGATGACTGGCAACAACCAACCTGAAGGTAATTGTTTTGACTTTACTGTCAAATCAAAAGCAGAGGAAATTAATATTAAAAACCGAGATATTGATGAATAGGAATTTGAAGCACCTTGACAATTTATTTGCATAATATAATTGGCAAATACAATACCAATGGAGGAAGGAAGCAAAAAGCTGAAAAGGGTCACTGAATAAAAGGCAGCGATTTAATGGACCACATATTCTGTAACAGTGCCAGAACCCATGGGTTTCACCTCAGTATGGAAAGCAGGAGGGCTGCACTACGTTCTTTTCTCCCTGTGCTCCAAGAAGGATAAAAGCCCTTCTCAACTGGCTTCCGTACTCCCACACAGTCCCTGCTCCTTGATTTCTTACATTTCTCAGCTTCTTGGCTTCCATTTCTTCTGAAAGAGTCCATCACCAGTGAAGGGAGGAGAAATGGCATCTCCACATCCCTAGGCTCACTAGACCTGAAGTTCCAGAAGTCTCTCACTCTTGCAAGTTTTCTGGTTCCCAGCCACTGCCAGGAGAGCAGTTCAGGGGCCATCCAAATGCAACCATCTTGGTGTTCAGGCTCACCCCTTGCTGCTGCTTCAGACCCCCTTACAGCCGCACCAAAGGGCACAGGTATGTCTCCTCATTAACATATTCATAACTAACTATTCAGTTCAAAGCACTGCTGAAATCAAGAGCATTTTTCATTATTCAATGTTTTTTCATATAAATCATTTAGAAGTATTGATTCAATCTAAGGAATAGGTGATTATGCAGCTTTTTCAAAGCACTGAACTCACAATACGTTGAATTTTTTAAAAAAAAAAATCATTTCACTAAAGTTAATTGCCTTTGATCAATCTTCAGTTTTTATCATTTTGACTTTATATTCTAAAATTTAATTTGCAGACCGAACAGTATCATGTTTTAACTTAGCAGCAGACGCATTGTGTTTTCTTTCATGTGCTAAATTTAAAATGCAAACTTCAACAATAAAATCCTGCAATCTGAAAATCCTTTGAAATCAATGATGTGCCATGGCTTTATACGACATTCCCGCTTTTCCCTAATTCCATGGGATAAAGGCAGGTTACTATGTTAAATTTTATTATCACTGGAGGCTTGTGCTCACTATGTCATATTACTCAAGCCACGGTGGTGTCATGCTTACAGTGTCAGACTAGGATGTGAGAGACCCACCCAGGTTCGAATCCCCACTCTGCCATGGAAGCGTGCTGGGTGGCCTTGGGCCAGTCACCCACTCTCAGCCCTCCCTGCCTCACAGGGTTGTTTGGGAGGACAACATGGAGAAGCGAATGATGGCAGGAGGGGTATAAATGAACTAAATTAGTAGATATATAAATAACACTCAAGATATATCATGGATGAAACCTGCCCACCCAGTGACCTGCCACAGTGCATATTACTACAGTACAGATGGGTGGTCCTTTCCCCCCTCAGTACATAATGAGAAAGGACACAATATCACTGTGGTGGGATCCTGAGGCAAATTTCTAGGCTAACGGGAGAAGCAGGGACATGGTACCTCTCAGTCCTCCAGGTTTTACAAGGCTGGATCAGCCAATTATAGTGATGGGCTTCTGCAAGTTTCTGGCTAGCCTCCTCTCCAGGTAATCCCTGTTTCCTGTGGCCTAACTGGCCTTTTAAACAACCCAAGTCCTAGTCAATCAAGACATTTTCATCATACCCTTTCTTCAGAAACTCAGAGTGTCATATGTTATTTTGCCCTCCACACCTCTTTTGAAGTTCCACTGGGGGAGAGTGACTGGCCTAAGATCACCCAGCAACCTTTGCGGCTGAATTAGATCAATTGATCCGTCACCCTTTTCCAATCCAACTGCTCGCTTCATCTCTATCCAAGTGCCACCCGTTCCTCAACTATTTCACTGTTTAGGAGACTATTTCATGGTGGGCTCATTTACCTGAACCCCTTGGAATTCTGCTGATCTGTGGGGAAAGAGCAGCTTTAATACATGACAAAAAGGTCCAGCCATGATATGTGGAGGTGACCTGAGGGTGACTTTTCCTGTTACAGCTAGACAATCCTTTGCCATTTGCTGGGGCTGCCAGACATGCATCCATAGCTACAATGCCAGTAGCCACTGAGATCAGTAGAAACAGTTGTGGAAGGAAAGCAGAACAACTGGCTCAAAAAGTGCCTCACATTACAGAAAACATAAGTCTACTAAAGAACTGGGGAATACACCATTTATCCATTCCCAAGATTTTCTACCATTTGAATGGCTTTGGCTATTGCAAAGAGAACCTCACCTGCAAGGCCAGGCTTCAGCCCTGGCTGCGTGTTTCTTTCATACATTTTTAGCATGAAGTTTGGGACTCCTGATACAGTCTTCCCTTGATCTGACTGAACAGCACTTCCTCTCAGGGCAGAATGGTATATTCCACGAGGCATGCTGGCCATCTCCTGTTTCACCAGGGATGCTGCAAACTCTTCAAATGCTTGAGGGGAAGAGAGATGGAAAGAAAACAAGAAGGTGATTGACTGAGGAAGCCAGAACCACCCAACTGATGTGGAACCACAGTTATTATCGGGGAATGTTATGCTGAAATAAGTGGTAACTCCCTATGTAGCTGACAGCTCAAAGGTCACGGTTTTCATAACCCTGAGCAAGTTCCACATTCGCCTCCCGCTCAAAACGTCACCTCAGGAAACCTTCAATAAATGGTGTCAGATGTTCAAGCTCAGAAGAAAAAACAAGCAGTCAGAGCTGTTTCTATATGCTGATCAATGCACCCTTTGTTTGATCCTTGGGTCTAGGTCACCGGTATGGAATGACAGGAGTAGAAGTGACCTTTACCTTGGCCAATGCAGCACCGAGAAGAAACCCCGCCTACAGCCACTGGAGGCTTCTTGCCACTTAAAATACAGCAACCTAAACAAATATTTCAGAGAATTCAATAGGTAAAGTTAGATCAAGAACGCCACAGCTGGGGCTCTTAAACTCTGGCTGAGTTCACCTCTGTAGTTGTAAAATATTAATGAAACGGTGCTACACTTGCGAAAGCAAATGTAGGAGCTCAGGCAAAGTGGCCCTGGAGGACAGGGTCCCCAGCGTGGTTACTTCTTCCTCACTATAAGCTGCCAGAGCCCAGCAACTTCTGTTAGGTTTAAGAGCCTGTTAGTGCTTTTTATTATGTAATGAAAAAAGGTTTTTTTTAAGGGTGGGGGAGGAGTTAACAACAACTGTTTCACATTAGGCCCGTGGCTTTGATGCACATTCTCCTGTACCAGATACCATGGCTGGTTTCCCTAAGAACTACAGCAAGCCTGGGGATGAAAGACCATGCGCCTGCTCACTCTTGTAAACCAGACATACACAAAGTGTCACAGAATCAGTTAACAGAATCCAGGACGACTCTGGAACGCCTTTGTAAGTTTTAACTCCTTTTCCCCAACACTTTCCATTTTTTCCTCTCATCACTGCTTTCATTTCTTTGAACAGCAGCCCTCCAGGGGGGGCATCGTGAGTCGAATATTTACGGGAAACCAGGGGAGTTTCCCCACAAATGTGATGCCAATTCTGATTGACAGACTGAAAAAAATTAACGTGATAACAAAACCGAGGCTGTGTTGGCACTATAGGATATCTGAGCTATATATTTGGGAGGTTTGGTCCATGTTTACACAGGATTTGTTTCACATTATCCACTGGACAACTGGGACAACTTAATATAATTTACTTATGTCTATTTCTATTTATTTATTTATTTATTGGATTTATAGCCCTCCCTCCCCTGTGCAACAGGGCTCACGGTGGGTAACAACAGTATTCGTTAACACAATAAATATAAAAATTATTCCTCTAAGTGGTGGCAACAAACCTTTTCTAGCCTCTGCTGTGTGGCCTCCTCTTCCAAACAGCATTAACACATTAGGGCTGCAGTACTAGGAACACTTCCTTGGAAGTAAGTTCTACTGAATAAAATGGGACTTGCTACTGAATAGACTTGCTTCAGTTTTCTGCCCAGAGTAAACAACCTTGATATATTTTGCTGTATTCTCTGACTGGGTTGGATCCAAACAGTCACTTGTGCTAATAGAAGGGCACTTGCACAAGAGTGATGTTTCCTCTTACCTACTGCAGAACCACTTCACACAATTCCTGAGGGTCCCTCAACCTTCAGGAGCCACTTGGGGGGGGGCAGCACAGGGAAAAAGAGGAGCAAGAGAAATCTGTTCCACAAGAGGAGTTCTACTTGCAGCTCTTTGGCTCCCAACATTATATTTTATGTTTCTGCCATATTTCTTTGATGCTTAACTCTTTAATGTTTGTGAAACTTCCCTTATCAAAAGGTAACCATTTAGTACAACTGCGTCTGTATTGATAAAACATTACTTTCCAATCTGGTCATTTAACAGTAATTTCACAAGACTACTACTCTTTGGCAAAATGATATTAAAACACATAATGAGAAACTAGTATCTGAATACATGTACCTGGTAAAACTGGAGGAGGTGTGAGTAACAATAATTTTATATACGAGGAACCAGGAACAGAAAGGTCAGCCTCTTTCTCTTCCTCCTCCTCTTGTTCATTGACATCCCCATCTTCTTGTTGGTCCACTTCTGGTCTTGCCTGTACAGATGAGAAAGACAGCAATGAAAAACAGACACACTGGAAAAGGTATACCACATAATGGAAATAAGTTGTCTCAGTTAAGTCCAAACTAGGGCAAGAAATCCCCTCAACTGAGTACTATACATTTTGGAGAGCCAAATTATGCCTTTTTCTTGACAAATTATGCCATGTGTTCAGTGTACTAATCATCATCGTAATCATGCCTGACAGCAGCATCTATTAGCCAGTTTCCAACACAAAATCAGACATGACTACATGACCTTTCAACATAAGACTTTTGTGCAACTAAAACAATTAAGACATTGGCTAAGAGTACAACAGCACACTATGGACAAGTGTACCATTTACAGAGATGAGGGGCATCCCATCTTCCTCCTGCTACTACACTCGTCTTTCAGTCCACACATTATTATTCTGTTTATTAAATAAAAATGACCACAACAAATGCTATTAAAATACTCAGGTGGTGTATATTCAACCTTCTGTGAACTGAAGACATCAGGGCTTGCCCATTTCCTCCTTTTGCTACAGCCCACTGGTGCCATTAAGCCAAAGTGCCTTGACTTATGGTGACCCTGTAGGGTTTTCAAGGCAAGTGATGAACAAAGGTGGCTTGCCATTACTTACCTTTGCATTGCAAACCTGGACTTCCTTAGAGGTGTCTCATCCAAGTACTAACCAGGGCCGACCCTGCTTAGCTTCTGAGATCTGACGAGACCAGGGCAACCTGGGCTATTCAGATCAGGGTGCAGCTCACGGAGTCTCCCCAACTTTGGTTTATGGGATCAGTAGACCCTCAGGGAAAGTACAGAGTTAAAAGGAGGACTGTCATCCATTGGAAATCACCACCACCCCTTCCTCAAATGGAAATCCCATTCTATGGGAGGAATGGCATGGTTTGAAACAGGCCAATGTTGTTTCCAATTGAAATTTAAAGTATTTCAACACAAACGTTTTAATATTGGCCACCCACACATATATTAAATTCTTGTTTTTACTTGGACCTTCTATTAAGTCTGAAACAGTGCTCCTTAGTTCTGCAATATGGGTATCACACTAACATGCTCAAAATATAGAAGCAACAAAGGACCTGAAATGTGAATCTCATTCAACATTCAAAAAACATCTTGTGAATGAACTGGATCTAGAAAAGCAGCAAGTTTAGAATTTGCTATTTGAAGGACACTTTTTTACATTTTGAACCTAAGTCCAGAAGTATAGACAAGGCTGCTACCACAACTGGTACGGTTTTACTTCAGTTTGTTGTTTTGATCTTCTCCCGCCTCATGCTGGCCTGTTCAAAAAAAATGCTCTCGGAAATCTCTTTATGAGAACATTGCAGTTCCCTTCTGTCACATAAACCTTTACCAGAATTTCCAGTCTCTTCATAATTAGGAAATCCAGAAGCAAATCAGGACTAGTTTCTTTTGACATCTGTTTCCAGATAATTTTCTTTCCCCCATTTCTTTGCATTTCTGACAAGTTATCATTTCACATCAATGTTTACAGAAATGCATGTCTACCTGCTCAGGAAGATGAAGAATGGTGTGATCTTCAGAATCAAATTCCGACAGGGATTTGAATGCAGAGTTGGCCACAAGAGGATCCTAAACAAGAAAAACATGGCTAGCACATGCCACGTTACATAAGACCAAAGAAACAGGCGCCTCTGTCTCCTCACTAATACTTGAGAAAAAGCACAATAATCCCATAGAAGGTGGATGTGAAAAAACCAGTGAATTCCTACAAACTTGCACACAGTTTCCTGTAGGCACGGGGAATAATGTTGTACATAGGCTGTGGGGAGATGACCTCTGGACTGAGGTTCAGATTATATATTTTATGGACACACACAGAGTTAGGGCAAAGGCTATGGCTCAGTGGAAGAGCATGCAGAAAGTCCCAGGCTCAGTCCCCAACATCTCCATTTAAAAGGACCAGGCAGTGGGTGATGTGAAATACCCCTTCCTGAGACCCTGGAGAGCTGCTGCTAGTCTGAGCTGACAGTACTGACTTTGATGGACCAAAGGCCTGATTCAGTAGAAGACAGCTTCATGTATATTCATGCATGTAACTAAACTGTCCTGCAGTTTTCACATACTTGGCAAAATAATTGTAATTTACTGAAGCAGACAAAATAATACAGCTGGGAAAATTCAAGTCAAAATGCAATGCCCTTTTCCCCATCCTCAGCTAAGAAGTTAAGTTTTCAACTGCCCTCTCCCAATGATTCCTTGTTGACCTCACAAACTCAATGGATCTATACATAGTGAAGTTCTAATTCCTACCTGTATCATTTGATACAATTCACCATACGAGTCATGCTGCAAGTCTCCCCACCCTCGCTAGAAAATGGATTATTGGTGGGGATATTCATGACATAATGGCTCAGATTCTCATGGTGAGTTATAATAAATTATACAGCTGGAAAATAGAAAATTTACCACATGGATAGTGTGTAATATATATAGGTAAAGATAAAGGATTCCCTTGCTCGAAAGCCAGTCAAATCCAACTTTAGGGGGTGGTGCTCATCTCCGTTTCCAAGCCGAAGAGCTAGTGCTGTCCAAAGACTTTTTTCATGGTCATTTGGCCAGCATGACTAAATGCAGAGGTGCACAGAACGCTGTTACCTTCCCTCTGAAGTGGTACCTATTTATCTGCTTGCAATTTCTTGCTTTTGAACTGCTAGGTTGGCAGGAGCTGGGGCCAGAGACAGGAGCTCACTCCGTCACGCGGCACTCGCGTCTCTAACTCCCGAGCTACCGACCTTCCAGTCTGCAGCTCAGCGTCTTAACCTCTGAGCCCTCAAGCCCTCAAAGCCTTCTGGTGCCTGGGGTTAAGGAGCCAGCCTGTGTTGTGTAATGGTTAGAGTGTCAGATTAAGATCTAGGAGACTCAGATTCAAATGAATGCTCTACCATGGAAGTGACCTTGGGCCAGTCACTCCTAGCCTAACCAAACTCACAGTGTCATGAGCATAAAACGGAAGGGAGGAGGAGAAGGAGGAGTTGGTTTTATACCCCATTCTTCACCACCCAAAGAAGTCTCAGAGCGGTTTACAATCGCCTCCCCTTCCTCTCCCCACAACAGAAACCCTGTGAGGCAGGTGGGCCTGAGAGAGTTCTGAGAGAACTGAGACTGACCCAAGGTCACCCAGCTGACTTTATGTGGAGGAATGGGGAATCAAATCTTGTTCTCCAGATTAGAGTCCACTGTTCTTAACTACTACACCCAGCTGTCTTTGGGTCCCTATGGGGGGATATAAAGTATCTAAACAACTTCCAGCTATCCCCCATGATAAAATGGCATCCCCGACTTTGAACTAGTTAAGAAATTTGAGTAAAGAGGCTTTACAAAGTCAAGAAGGCATGGGATAACAAAATTAAATTGAAAAACATATTTGGAATAGAGCAGTAGGGTGAAAAGTAGCCTTTGTTTTCTGAACAATAACTGTTTCCAAAAATAGTGCCACTCTAGATATCAACTGCTGTCTTTATAAAGAGTAGGAGGGAAATACAACAACTAAACATACCACAGACGAAACAAAAACATTGCAAGAAACAAAGCACTTCCATAAACCCAATCCAGGGATTATACCGTTATTGTACTGCCAGTCACAATATGCAATTCTTATAGGGTGAAAACACCCCCCCCCCGCCAGTTTTCTTGGTTAAGCCCACATCACCAAACTAATGTGCAAATACATGCAGTCAAAAGGACCATGCTCCTTCCCCACACACAAGTATCAAATCTGAAGGAAAGCAGCACTGGCAGAGGAAGGAGGGAAAGCATGATCTGACATACGTGATCAGAGATGACCATGTTACCAAAGTAATGTTCGACTGAACACAAAGGGGCCCTTTAGCAACGGAGGTGCCCTTTGAGTGCTGTCCAATTCGGGCATCAGAGTGAAAGCATAGCTGGTCAAACTGCCTAGTCTCTGACCTTGCTTTGTGTGTGGCTCCACAGGAAGCTGACAACTTGAGCTTTAAATTTCTATTAAAATTAGAAAAAGATAACAACACTCAGAAATATGCAACACAGGGATATACAATGTCTTTTTATTTAAGCAAAGGCTTAGAAAATTAAGGTGAAGCCTCTTGGTGTCCTACAATAATAAGCCACGACGGACTAGCATTTTCCAAACCTGCCAACGGGTTGCATAAGTCAGTGTGTAGCGACTGGAATGGTTCGAGCAATTTAGCCTGGTTCCAAACACAGACGGATGGGCCTTATGATGCTAATGGCATTTCAAAGGTCGAAAAATGCACTTTCGAGCCAATGTCCAATGATGTGTGATAAAAATGCAAGCAAGTGTCATTTTTGTTCTGGGAAAA
Source organism: Lepidodactylus listeri (assembly GCA_029233225.1). Taxonomy (NCBI): domain Eukaryota; kingdom Metazoa; phylum Chordata; class Lepidosauria; order Squamata; family Gekkonidae; genus Lepidodactylus; species Lepidodactylus listeri. The sequence goes on along the minus strand of JARCFY010000004.1, from coordinate 112,415,225 downwards.
TAACTGACATTTAAGTGATCCCACAGGGGCTATTCACACCCCATTTACATTGTTGTGGTCTCAATGACATTAACAGGACGAAAGCGGTGAAAGTCTGTTAAACTCATGTAAGTCACTTATGAAAACATTACCCTCATATTTCCACTGAAACAAGAAGGCAGAATAATTGTGTTAAGTATTTGACGACTGCATGGTAGTATTGCTATTAAATGGCCAGGTGGCATTGAAAGCGGATCTCAAACATAGCTAACATTTGACCTGTGAGAAGACACAGCAAGTTAAACTACTGAACCGCACAACACTCAGAAGAAAAACAGGAATATAATAATTGCATTTGCTCTAAATTAGTGGAAGACATTAGAACATAAGAACATAAGAGAAGCCAATGTTGGATCAGGCCAGTGGCTCATCCAGACCAACACTGTCACACAGTGGCCAAAAACACCAGGTACCCTCAGAAGGTCCAGCAGTGGGGGCAGGACACCAGAAGTCACTGTTGCCCCCCCCCCCCCCCCCGCCAAGCACCAAGAATACAAAGCAATCGCTTCCCCCAGACATTGTGGCCTTAGTAAATTAACACCAACGATGTACTCTGAGAAGAGCATTCTTATCAGCCCACTTGTAGCTTCTCAAGCAACATAATCATGCTAAAATGGCCTTTCATCTCCATGTTTCTTTTTCTTGAAGCAAAGAACCTCCTAATGGTTGAGGTGAACAACTTGCTGTCAGAAGTCTAAGATAAGTATAGATAAACACTCTTTCTTTATTTCTCCCAGCAACCCCTGGCTACTATTTTTTTATAAATACTTCAGCTAGTCCTAATTTGAAACCTGTGACTGAATTCAAACTTGGGTCCATCCAGGGTCAGACCCAGAACCTCTATAACAAGTAGAGTGTTGGAATACATAAAGTACTAGAGTAGATCCAACCATCCTCCAGGTAGCCTTCTTCCAACTTAAGTGGCTCTTCCTCCTTTCTAGGTATTACATACTGATACGAGAAGCGTAAGATATATATGTATAATGTGCGTCATAGACACAAGAACTGAGCCACTGCCATCATGCGGCAGTTGCATTAAACTAGGACTGGAGAGAACTTGGGTTGCAACACTCACTCAGCCATGAAAGCTCATAGAGTGACTTTGGCCCAGTTTTTCTCTCTTTCAGCCTTATCTATCTCAAGACCTCCTTGAAGGAACACTGACCTATAAATGTGACAGACAAACTGAACATGAATGAGATTTAATTTAATGGGTCTGGTTTTGGATTGAAATATTCAGTTATGTAGCCGAACGCTCTTACATCTGAAGAACAGCTTTTAGAAGCATACTTGAACTAGGTAAGCACTTTAAGTGGCCTGACTGAGGCATTAATAACAACAATAGCATTTGCTGAAATGCTGTGTAAGTGGAAAGCCATTCATTATTAACCAAGATGATAGGATCACTTCTGAAACGCCAGGCAGCATCTAATGCACACATGAAGAAGTGGCACTCCTTGAAGCTAAGACACATACCTCATATTCGTTTGAATTCACCGTTAACGAAGGCACCAGGGAGAACAGCTCACTCAGTGTTCTCAAAATGAGTGGTCGAGTGTCACAGCTCAGCTTTGGCGAAAGTGCATTCCATGTAGAGCGAATGCAAACAACCTAGAAGAGAAATGAAAGGTGCAATTAGCACCAGGTTGCTCAGAAATATCCATAGCCTAGTGCTTGATGAATGCACTTCTCTGTCTCTTGATGGGGATGGTGAACCAGACATTTTTATACTCATTTTTACACTCAGACATTTTTATACTCATCTAAAATGGTGAGGAAATCAAGTGAGTTACTTGTCATGCGAATATAATCAGCTACAAAGTCACCTCTAGTGGGTCCTCATACGCTAGGGGATTGTTTTCAGAAAAAGAGGGGAGGGAGGTATTTCTAGTTGCCAAACTCTAACTAGCACTGGGTAGATTTTATGCTGTGTATTACAACATTTTAAAATGCAAACAGGATGATAAATACAGAATAATCCTTTTTTTACTAAGCAAATATTATATTTGGGAAACAGACACCGTTTGATATTGGCTGAGGTTAGATTGGTCATTATGGCATGTTCCAAGACTGACAGAACTGTGTGAAAGTACAACTAATAGTTATGCATCACACAGCAGAATCTAGTGAGATGCAAAATGAAGGTTTTATAGTGGCAGACCCATTTATCAAAATCTGGACAATACAAAGTGGGTGCTTGCAGACTACAGAAAAGATCTGAGGCCAGGAAGAACAATCCATGTGAATGGTGGCTAAGAACCATATTTCATGACCATTCTTAAACACAGTCACATAGCAACACTTAACTGTCTGTGGAAGCTATGGAAAAGGCAGAACATCTTCGAAAGTAGCGTCTATTGCACAGTAGCATACAGCATTAAGAGGTTTAAAGTAACCCATCCCCTAACCAGGTTCATTTTTAAGTGCACACAAAAGGTTACTGCATATGAAATACCCAAAGGAACTACCTGGATAGGAAGGTCTAAAATTTGACTGAAAGGACCTCCCTCCTCCAGTCTTAGCCATGCAAGTATGAGAACCAGTGGCTTGCATCCATTCTTGATGGGTGGAGACATTTACGCCTATACAGTAACAAATTCAGGATAATGACCTACCCATTGGCGCCATTAACAAACCACTTGAACTGGGAAGTGCCGGACACTGTGGGCCGCTTCGGGAGTTAACGAACGCCTCCGGGTGCTGCCGAGAGTGACGAGTGCACCCGGGCGGAGTCGGAGGCTGGTGAGTGTCTCCCGGAGTATCCTCCGGAGGAGAGTCTAGCCCGACGAGTCAAAGGATCCCCCCCCCCGATTTCTTTTGTATATCAAGAGCTGGAGAGCCGGTGCAGGGCAGCGGAGGAAATTGGAGAGTCAGGACATCAGGATGGAAGAAACATCTGGAGTCTTCTATTTTGGAAAGACAATTTTTTGCCCCTGTGGGGTCATCACCAGGAGCAGGAAGAACTGCTGGAGTTTAGAGGCCGTGCCTGGTTGTGTTCTTCCTCTCTTTTTAATTGCTTTTAACTATTGGCATTTAGGACTAAGGCAAGAGTTAATTAGTGCAGTCGCCCTAGTAATTTATTATTGATTTGTTCCCGCCCCTTAGTTATTTGTAGTTAGTTAGTGTTAGGGAGGGGGTGGGGTTTGGGTGGGAAATTGTTAGATTAGCAGCACAGCTATTGCTGTGCTGATGGGGTGTTGTAGGGTGATATATGTGCCGAACTGGTGTGTTCCATAGGTTAGCAGTACAAGAAGAGGGGGAGAGGGTGGTCTGTCCCAACGCTGCTGTGAGGGTGTCCTGTGATGGCCGAGACCTCTCTGGTAAAGGCCGTCGATGGTCGCCTGAACAGCGTAGGGATTCCGGTGCTCCTGGGGAGGGGGAGGTATGGCGGTGGGACCAGATGGAAAGAGGGAAGGAGACGGAGACATAGATGTGCTCGGTCTCCTTCCAATCTGTGTCTCATCCCTAAGGTAGCAGGTTGTAGGGCAAGGAAGCAGAACCTCGCTCCGACATTGGTGTTGTGCAATGCCAAGTCTATAAATAATAAGACCAGCACCCTCTGCGACTTCTTGTCGGAGCAGGATGTAGACCTGGCATGCGTGACCGAGACCTGGGTGCGTGAGGGAGAGACAGTTTCGCTCTCTCAGATGGCGCCGCCTGGGTACTCGGTCCTTCACCAGTCTCGGACTCAGGGGCGGGGGGGAGGAGTGGCGATGTTCATTCGGGAGGGTTACTCCTTCAGGGCGCTACCGCCGCGGAATCTTGCGGGCATGGAGTGTGTTGGCTTTGTCTGGGAGGCCAGGGAGGGTTTGGCTGTTTGGCTGGTGTACCGTCCACCCAACGCACCAGCAAACACCCTGCCATCCCTGCTGGAGGCCGTATCAGGCTGGGCGCTTGAACATCCTCGGCTGATAGTCCTGGGTGATTTCAACGTCCATGCCGAGGACGCGACCTCCACGCAGGCAATGAACCTAGTGTCGTCCATGGCGACACTGGGACTCCCCCAGTTTGTTATGACCCCTACACACAGAGCCGGTCACACGCTTGACTTGATTTTCGCGGGGGGGGGTAACGGTGGACCGGATTACTGCTATGGCGGTACCATGGTCGGACCACCAAGCTCTGAAGGCCCGGGTGAACCTGCCTCTCCAACCCTGTTTGGGTGGCGAGCGAATTTTAGCTCGCCCGCGGAGTCAAATGGATCCTAGTCGATTCCAGGAAGCTCTGCGGGGTTCCTTGCCCACTGGTGACTCGTTGGATGAGCTGGTCGAAGACTGGCAACATTGTCTTTCGGCAGCCATCGACGAGATCGCTCCCCGGCGTCCTCTGCGAACCCGTTCCCGACTCGCCCCATGGTATACGGGCGAGTTGAGGATAATGAAACAGGAACTCAGACGACTAGAGAGGCGTTGGCGGCGTGCTCCCGACGAAGCTGCAAGAACATCTTACAGGACGTTTATGAAGGCCTATGAGGTGGCTGTCAAAGCTGCTAAAAAAGTTTTCTATGCAGCTGAGATAGCGTCTGCGAGTTCCCGCCCAGCCCAATTATTTAGGACAATTTGGTCATTGACGACTCTGCCAGTGAGCAGACTAAACGATAGAGAATTGGATATTGGCTGTGAGGCTTTTGGGAACTATTTCGCAGATAAAGTCTTGTCGCTCTGCCGGGACCTACCCGCCACAGTTGATACGGTGGCAGAACTTGAGGCTCCAAGCCCGTCTTCTGGTCCGATTTTGGATTACTTCAATCCGCTCTGTCTGGATGAGGTTGACAATCTGCTCTCGCTGGTCCGCCCAACCACATGTACGCTCGATCCGTGCCCATCATGGCTAATTAAAGCTAGCCATGAGAAGGTACGAGGGGCGCTTAGGGAAATTATCAACACATCCCTTGTAGAAGGGATGTTCCCTAGTGCCCTGAAAGAGGCAGTGGTGCGTCCACTTCTTAAAAAACCATCTTTAGACCTGGCCGATTTAGTCAACTACCGGCCGGTCTCTAACTTGCCATATTTGGGCAAATTAATCGAGAAAGTGGTGGCGGACCAGCTACAGAGCTTTTTGGAAGACACCTCTGTATTAGATCCTTTCCAGTCCGGCTTTCGGCCAGGTCATGGGACAGAGACAGTGCTGGTCGCCCTTACAGATGACCTCCGAAGGCATCTGGATCGAGGCGGCACTGCGGTGCAGGTGCTGTTGGACCTGTCGGCGGCGTTCGACACGGTCGACCACCAGTTGCTGTGCTGTCGTCTCGCCGATGTTGGAGTCCAGGGGTTAGCCTTGCAGTGGCTTTCCTCGTTCCTCCAGGATCGGGGACAAAGGGTGGCGATAGGGGATCAACTCTCCCAAAGACACCGGCTGGATTGCGGTGTACCGCAGGGAGCAGTTCTTTCCCCTATGTTATTTAACATCTTTATGCGCCCCCTTGCCCAGATTGCACGGAGGTTTGGGCTGAGCTGTCATCAATATGCAGATGATACCCAGCTCTATCTGTTACTGGGTGGTCAGTCCTCCTCCAGCCCGGGTGATCTGGATCTGGCACTGTCGGCTGTGGCTGGATGGTTCAGACAGAGCCGAATGAAGTTGAATCCGACGAAGACGGAGATCCTATGCCTGAGTCGGAGCGGTCCAGGGTCGGGGATCCCTCTTCTGACCTTCGGGGGGGTGCCGTTGGTGCCATCGGCGGAGGTCAGGAGTTTGGGAGTGCGCCTGGACTCCGCGTTAACGATGGAGTCCCAGGTTGCAACCGCTGCGAGGTCAGCCTTTTATCATCTATGGCTGATCAGGCAGCTGGTCCCCTTCCTTGAATGCAAGGAACTGGCAACAGTGATCCATGCACTGGTCACCTCAAGATTGGACTACTGTAACGCCCTCTACATGGGGCTGCCCTTGTGCCGAATCCGGAAGCTGCAGCTAGTGCAGAATGCTGCGGCGCGGCTGCTGTTGGGCCTCCCTAGGGGGGAGCATATACAGCCCGCCTTAAAGATGCTGCACTGGCTGCCAATAGCGTACTGGATAAGGTTCAAGGTGCTGGTGCTGGCCTATAAAGCCCTATATGGCCTGGGACCTGTCTACCTGAAGGACCGCCTCTCCCCATATGTTCCCCAGCGAGCACTACAGTCTGGGACCCAACACCGTCTGGCCATTCCCGGAGTGAAGGAGGCGCGGCTGGCCATAACACGGGCCAGGGCTTTTTCGGTGGCGGCCCCGTACTGGTGGAATGAGCTCCCGGAGAACATCAGGGCCCTGCGGGATCTGATGCAGTTCCGCAGGGCCTGTAAAACGGAGCTCTTCCACCAGGCCTTTGGGGTAGGGGCCGCCTAAGGCAAAAACATCTCAGCCCTGGCCCAGTTCCATCTACCAACCCGTCTATTGGCATTGCCAACTGCCCCCCTGCCTGCCCGTTCAGTAGCATTGTCACCTGCACACAGAGACTATGGGAATGCTCCTTGGAACACTTGTGGATTGAATTGGAATACCGCCAATCTTGTTTGAATAGTTTTAATGTTGTTGTATGTTTTTAACGCTGATCTGTTATTTTAAATGATGTGAGCCGCTCTGAGCCTGCCTTTGGTGGGAAGAGCGGGATATAAATTTAAGAAATAAAATAAATAAATAAAGGGAACATGTTTGACAAACCAACAAATATAAAATTCCAGACTGGTTCCAACAACCACAACACAGCAAGATTTTTAAGTCTCTCATCGTTTGGTTTAAAAGAAATCGTATTGAAAAAAACGGGGTGGGGATCCTGTTTTCTATATGGAGAGAGCATTTGCACTCAGTAAACTATTAAACTAAAATGTGTGCCTATTAGCCACAAAAATTATAGCTTGGTAAGTTAACACTGAAGTAGTTTGTTACTGGGATGAGCCTCTAGGGTGTGCTTTTAGAATGAAACAGTTTAGGAAGTTGCAACATACGTTCAACTGGGAAATGTATAACTAGGTACTGATGGCATACAATAATGTATTAAGTTGGAAAACTTATAAAAATTCAGAAATTGAGGGAGTTTCAATAAATCCAACTGTACCTGGACATATCCATTAGTTAGCTAATGGATCATGTTACTTAATCAAGTCTAACCTCAGTTTCTCCCACCAAACCCAGTCAAGGGAAAAAATTATGGGACCTGGACTGATTAATGGGGGGGGGGGGAAGGTAACAGTCCCTCCAATCCACTGCCTCTCTCTCTCTCTCTACATATATATATATATATATATATATATATATATATATTATATAACCAACAATACAGAGGTGTGATATAACAGTGGTGGACTGAAAAGCGTAAAATGCCATTCATACAACAATCCATAACCTATGCAGGTAGTACATTGTGTAAACACTAACAATGTGTAATTCATGCATTGTAAAACTATGAAATACAACTCCTAGAAAAAGAATACATAACAAAAACTAGTAACACATCCGATTAATAATAGTAGTAACACTGTAATTGAGATATTTTTAGTAACAAAAATCTTATCTCCATTCTGGAGAAGTTATATCCATTCCTGATAACGTTCCCAAGCAGGAGTAATAAAGTCCTGTTTGGATAGAAAGTCTAATATTGGGAACTATTTTGCATCAAAACTAGAAGCAGTTGGCAATATTGAGCAATTTGCAATTTTGTCTGTAATTCTTTCCATAACATATAAGTCCCATAATTCGCTAAACCAAGTGTGTACGGTAGGTACTTTTGTGTCTTTCCAATAAGAGGCTATAGATATTCCAGCTGCATAAAGCATTGATCCCAAAGTGGTCTTATAGTGGTGTTGCGTTATTTGTTTTGGCCAAATTTCTAGTAACAAATGTTCCGGTGTTAATGAAATCTCTATGTCTAAAATTTGTTTGATATGTTGTATTATTTTTTGCCAAAACGATTGAATTTCCCTACACTGTCACCAACAATGGGCAAACGACCCGTGCAGAGTTTACACAAATTCAAAATAAGATCACGTTGGTACTTACATCCGAAAGCTTTATCACAAATGTCATCCAACTACTCACCCCTCTGCTGGAAAGGCTGAGAACAGGAAGGCCCAATTTATACCTCCCCTCTGAAGTAGTTTGACTGCTGTCTTTTCCTACGCTCATTTCATGCTGGTTTCAAATTTCACTCCCTGGCTGTGAGGAGTACTAAGCAACAGGATTTGTTTAAAGCAGTATAATGCTAGCTTGACCACAGGAGGGCAATTAACGAATGTAAACAGTAATTTTTAAACTAGAACAAGCATGGTTTGAAACTAGAAATAGGTATAGACGGGGTTTTTGGAAACTAGAATGATTCCAGTGGGAAAGTTACCAACGTGATCTTATTTTGAATTTGTGTAACTCTACAGGGAAAGAGCGAGGTGAGCTGCCTTTCAAAGACCAGATCCTTGACTAGACCTCTTCAGTTAATGTCAGCACACAGTTTTTCTGCCAAGTTTTCTGATAAGGTAGGGGTTTAGTATTAGTTTCTGGTGGTAGTAGTATTTATTTATTTATTTATTTATTTATTTATTGGGATTTATTGGGATTTATATCCCACCCTCCCTGCAAGTGGGCTCAGGGCGGCTTACATGGGCCCAAGGCCTAATCAAAACATTAGAGTCTATAAAATCAGTTAAAACATATTCAAATAAATACAGTTAATACATGTTAAAAGCTTCCACAGAAATAGCTACTGAAATTTCCACAAAAATAGCCCCTTGGCAGGTCCGGTCCCCCCCTCCACCGCCATTGCCGGGCCATACTGGACCAGGGTTACATCACGGATGGTTAAGATGATGGGTGGTATCACCGGTATCACCTGTGGCAGCTCCTATTCGAAGGCCTGGCGGAAGAGCTCCGTCTTACAGGCCCTGTGGAACTGCATTAAATCCCACAGGGCCCTGATCTCCTCCAGGAGCTCATTCCACCAGACAGGAGCCGCCACCGAAAAAGCCCTGGTCCTTGTTCTGGCAAGCTTGGCGTCCTTGGGGCCAGGGACACACGATCGATGTTCTGACCCCGACCATAGTGCTCTCTGGGGTATGTACGGAGAAAGGCGGTCCCTAAGGTATGTTGGACCCTGGCCTAGTAGTAAAGAAAAGTAGTCTAGCCTAGTAGTAAAGAAAAGGTAGCTGATATCAGGTTTCTGTTTTGATTAGTATAAAGTTTAAGTATAGATTCCAGTTCGGAGTGGGGTTGTGAAAGCAAAGACCGAATGTTAAGGGAAGTAACACAGTGTTGTAGTTTCAGATATAAAAACCAAGGAATAGGGGTTCTCATTTTTTCTTCCAAAGTGGCTTTTGCGAGTAAGCCTTCTTTAGTGACACTGCCTCCAGTTTCTAAAGGGGGGGGGGGAGGGATAGGCAAAAAAATGTAATTTCAAAAAATCTCACTGGGTAACATACACTTTTAGCTATACTTAAAGTAGCTGTTTGGATCCCAGCATAAGCCTTTGAAGAGGCCTATGTTTAGTGATTAGGCCTCTTGCCCGCAGGGCTAGAGTGGGGTGGGGGAGAGCAGTGACTGTACCATCCCCCCCAGAGTAATGATCTGTCTTAGAATTTTTCAAGAAAAGTGGCCTCTTAATTGCGGATATGAAAACTTTTAAAAAGTTTAAAAAGCTTGCTCTTAGAATGGAATGTTTTATGTTCTTGGGAAAAAATAAAAATTAATTTCTGCTGGTGCTCCTCCTTCCACATTCCTAGAAATTCATCCTTCTCCAAACTTCACCTATGTGAAACTTTAACAAGGTTTACTATAGCCAGTCAAAAGCTGCAAGCTGAAAAATACCTTATTTTTATCCCTCTTATACATTGTTGATGCTAACCATTCAGATTCAGTTAAGAGACAGGGACAGGCTTTACATTCTGATCATGTTAAAATGTAAGCAGTTATTTCACAGAGGTACTTCTCTAAATTAAGGTTGCCAGTCTCCATGCAGGGGCTGGAATTCTTCCAGAATTACAACTGATCTCCAGAGGAGGCCTCACTGGCGCAGAACAGAGGGCCGCAGCTCAGTAGCAGAGCATCTGCTTGACATGCAGAAGGTCCCAGGTTCAATCCCTGGCATCTCCAGTTGAAAGGATGAGGTAGTGGGTTACGTCAAAGAGACTTTGGAGAGCTTTACTAGAGACTTTGGAGAGCTGCTGCTAGTCTGAGTAGCCAGTACTGACTGTGATGGACCAAGGGTCTGATTCAGTATAAGGCAGCTACATGTGTCATGAAACTACAGAGACAAGTTTCCGCTGGAGGAAATGGCAGTTTCAGAGGGCAGATGCTATGGAATTTACCGCTGGAGGAAATGGCAGTTTCAGAGGGTAGATGCTATGGAATAGTCCTCTCCTCCCAAGTGCCATCCTTCCCAGGCACTGCCTCCAAATCTCCATGAATTTGCCAAGCTTGAATTGTTAACCATATTCCAAATTGCAAATGCTGCCTCTGCCTCCCAAAATACTAGAATTTGGGAGTACCCAATAAAGTTAATAGGCAGCAGATTCTTCATACAATGATTAACATGTGAGACTTGTTGCTACATGCTGAAAGCTAGCTTAGATAGCTTTCATAAAGAACTAGTCAAATGGAGAATGGGCTCACTGATGGCTATTAGCCATGAGGGCTAGATGGAACCTCCATTTCTCAGAAGCAGTGTTCCTCTGAATGACAGTTGATGGGAGGCAAGAACAAGGGTGCCCTTTGGCTTCCACGTCCTGCTTGTAGGCTTTCCAAGGCATCCAAACTGTCACTTTGAGAAAATATGATGCTGGGCTACCCACGGAGACCCACAGTCTCTGCGACCCACGGAGAGCCACATTATAATTACCATCAACCAAAAGAGCTACATTTAACTTACATCTCTGGTATGAGGTCTACACCTCAGGAAGGTTCTCACCTTATCCTTCTTGGCTGGGAGCTTTTTCAAGCAGAAACTTCCTGCCAGCCACAAGCCCCACTGTTCTAGCACCTTGCCCACAATCCAGAAGAATGAGGCAAGTGAGATTTTGTAGAACAGAAGACTGCAGGGGTCATGTCAAAGAGCCACATGTGGCTCCCAAGCCATGGCAAATCACCAATATAGACCATTAATTTGAGAAATCAGAACCAGTGACACCCAAAGATATCACTGATGTCACCCAAACTTTGCTTCAAACCTTTCAAAATATACAAGAAATCTACAAGGTATCAAACTGACCTGCTATTGTGGACGTCTGACCAGGGATGGTTCCAGGTTTTGGGGGCCATAGGCAAAGTGTTCCCAGCCCCCCATCCTCCATCTACCACCAAGACCCTTGTTTATACCCTCCTTCCCTCCCACCCACAAGCCTCCCATCTGCTTGTCTGTCCCTTGACTATTCAAAACTACTCCCATTGCCCTTGTTCACAGCTGCATGAAGCCCTTTCCGCAGTGCATACAGCAGGGAACATGGGCAGTGGAGTGCTAGGAAGTGACTGTGGAAGGGACAAGAAGAGCTATACGCCCTGAGAAAAACGCTTGGCCCTGTACAGCATACAGGGTATGCTGTAGGGGTGTGCATTTGGATCTACCTTTGCCGAAAATATACCCGAAAAATACCATAGTGGTATTGGGTATATTTCAGCTTCCCAAATGTATCCAGGTTTTCTTAGGAAAACCAAAAAATTGTCCCCACCTCTCAGCTGTTTGTCAGGCAAGCATATGCAGTCCCTTTAAACTTTAACGGGGCTGCAAAAGTCATACCAAAGATCAGCCAGGGTGATGGGGAGCTGAGAGCTCCCCGCCCCTTTTGATCTGGCTGACTTCTCCTGCAGCTCAGTTTAAACCAGTCTGCAGGAGAAGACAAGCCAGCCCCAGGGCTGGTATTTTTTACTGGTATTTTTCTTCTCAGGTCTACTAGACCCGAAAAATTTCAGGATTTCTGAAAAATCCCAGATCTGAAAACCATACCAGTATTTGGAACCAGAATTTTTTGGGAATCCTGACATTTTTGGGAGTCCAATAGATCCAAACCAAAAAAACACTGGTTAAAAAAAATATGCACACCCCTAGTATGCTGAAGCTGGCCCTGCATCTACAATGCACATAATCATAGCTGAAATAACTCGACTTCACAGTCAAATATTTCACTTGGTAGTCATTAATGCCCTCATTCTCCCCTCAACTCCCTCTGTTTTTCCAAGATCTCCATCTCTGCAGGGAGCCAGCCAGTGTAATAAAGACTTCAATGGATTCCCATGAAGTCCTTCCTTGACAGAACTGCACAAAGTTCCCTACTGGAATTTCAGCTTTCACAGACTCTGCTACCAGATCTTCAAGATGCTGCCTGGCTTAGTTATCTGCTATTGCTGATCACCATTCAGATCTGTATTATAAAGCCAACAGATCAACAAGAGAGAGGATGAGTGAAATTGCCTAGAAAATATATATATATTTAATTCTTCAAAAATTGAAATGAAGGGTCAAGCTAAAGGGAGGAAAACTACATTACAGTTACACATCTGGTTTATATTCAGGCTCAAAGGAAGTAGATGCCAGCAAGAGTTTCATAATATATACAAAATTACAAAAGCAAAGCTGTTGATGCCTCTGCCAAGAGGGAGAATCAAATATCTGTCTGTGCAAAGAAATGAACTGATAGCAAGTTCATTCCATAAGGAGAGTGGCCTAATGAAAAGCTCTGTAGCAGGGCTGAGTTTTTTTTAATCGGGAAAAAAGTAATCAATATACAGGGCATCAAAAAGTAATTGCCAAATTAACTACAGAGGCTGTAAAAACACTTTTAGGGACAATTTCAAAATCTGTAATGCTTTCAGGAATGCCTATTTAGTTAAGCCCTTTTAACAAACAGGCAGATCCATGAATACAATTCCAGCATAACTAATGTTGACAGCTACTAAAACTTAATCTGATTATACACTGAATGAAAACGACACTTTTCCACCCCCACTTTCAAAAACACTATTCTCAGGAATTAGAGACTAATTCATTTACAGAATACAGAGGGAGAAATCTTCTGGGATTCAGCGTGGTCATCATAACTGCATTAGGAATGATAGGTCAATTTATTTTGTAACTGCAAAAAATGCAAATTGTATAGGATTTATTCAGTCTCAGAGCAACGAACGTCACTCTTTGTAAGGTTTAGTGCAGGAGGTCTTAAAATCAAGCTGGAATACAGTACTAGGCATTCATGCAAATAGAAGCAACCAGTCTATACTAGTAGTTGCAATAATCACCATTCTACAATTCTAAGGAAACATGTATAAAATACATATACTACAATGAAATGGAACACAACTGTAAGGTGTTTCATGACCTGACTGGAGAGTGATCACTACATGAATTGTTTCCCCTGTGTGGGGCATAATACTTGAAGGAATGCTAACACTTATAGAAGCCTGATGTAGAGTTTCCATCCCTTGTTCTGGTAGAAATAGTGGAATGGAAGAAGATCTACAGATTCAAAATGGGAGCTATTCCAGAGAATCTCGTCCCCAACTATCAACTCAGCTTATTAATACTCATACAAAAACAACTGGACTGCAATCTTGAGGCTATATATTTATTTTGTTTTGTTGAAACAACACTGTAGTTTGGTATAAGTTTCCTTTATTATACATAAAAAGTATTGGCAGCATATCTATCTCTGCACAGCTAGATTCTTGTACCTAAAATACATATATAGCATAGTGCACAATATTTTAAAGTTAGAACTCCCTCACGTGTACAAGGAAAGGTCATATGTCCCTTAAAAATGGGGCAAGCCACCTATACGTTTTATAAATTCCTATATACCTATAGGGAAAAAATCTGCTGATGGATTAAATTTTAAAATATTTAATATACTAAACTACACTTTAGTATTTAATAGTTAAATGATTTATATATTAAATTAACTATACATTGTAATTCTAAAGTTAATGTGTCACCTTTCCCCGGTCTTTCAAATCATGTATATGAATCTTATGCAAACTAGCTCACCTATGCTGCTGTTTCTCAAACACCTGCCCAGGCTCAATGAGGAATAGTTTCTCCCTCCCCCCCAGGTTAAGCAGAAAATCCCATTATGCTTTAAACAGTGACTTGAGAACAAAATGGCTTTATTCCTGATTGTGAATTATTTCAAAAATTAAGTTTCAGAAAGTGCTAAAAATAATGGCATGAAACTTGTAGAGATACCTTGCAATTCTCTGGATCTACCTTTCTGTAGCAAACAAGTTTCTGGTTACCTGGTAAGAAGGCAAGAAAACTACAATGATCTAGCATGAAGCGATCTTTATCTGCTTAAGGTCTGCTCCCTTCTCTGGAGACGTAGGAGCCAGTTACATTGGCGACTAAGTGATCCAGTAGACCTCCAGAACACTCTGGGGGATTCTGAGAACTTAATGGGTAACTCAGTTGAAGCCTTGGTGCAGGACTTAGATCTAAGGGCCAAACTATGTGATCCACTGTACACAAGTCAGGTCCAGGTTTCTCCAAAGCTGCCTCCAGAGTTATGCAAATAATCCATCCACCCCCCCAGCTGTTTCAGCTCAGGAAAATAGCACAGGGAGTAAAATAGGAACACCCATGCCATACTCCCAAGCTGAATTTGGCTTCTGCAGGCTTTAAATCAATGTCTCCCACAGTTCCAGCATGGCTACAGGAAAAGTGAATTGAGTCCAGGGAACCTAGACCCAACCCATTAAAAATGTATTGTGTTGTTTGGCCCTCTGTCTTACTGAAGAAGTAACTACAGCTGTTCCCAGGTACACTGCACCTCCTAATAGGACGCCAGTCCCCTGGTTACCTCTAGTGTCATTGGTAAAAGATTCAGGATGAAGAAAAAAGAACACAAGATATAGCCCATTGGAAGGCAACAATGGATGAAGAAGACTGATCTCTGGAAGCTAACAACACCTATATCCAACTCCCTGTGAGGAGTCTGCTAAGTCTTGCAGAAATTAAACTCTGATCAGATCCATCTTGGATACCAGTTCAGGTGTACATCATACACCGAGGATACTGAAAGCACCACCTTGTCAGTGTTTAGATTTGTATCCTTGCTCAAAGTTAGATAGTGTTTCAGGTATTGTCGAAGCCACTACCTGTGGTTTGGACCCCATTCCTCACAGCAGGTAAAATAATGCTGCAAGAAGGTGAGACTGCCCTTTGCCATGATTATAAATTGACCTCTGGTGTCCCCGCACCCCCCAAAAAAAGTGTTTACAGTTCCATCTCTTGACTTTTTGTTGTTGGGAAAAGTGATTGAGTAGGTCAGGTGACAAGGCAAGTCCAGAAGTTCCGGGATGTCCTTGACCCAAGTTGATCTGGCTTCAGATCTAGTTTGTCAAAGAAAAATGCAGATACAAATCTTTTAAATAAGCAACAAATTCTGCTCCACTTTCTATGACATCCCTTTTCAGACAGACAACCGCCACATTCTTCCTAGGCATTCTCTCCTCTCTCAGCACATTTTTTTCTTGGATGCTGTGGCTGGGATCCCAGTGATAAAATCCAGTAACACAAAGCACTTCCATTCATGGAATGGAATTTCTCTGCCTCTCCTTCCAGTTGCATCCCAACAATCTCCCCAAAATGCAGCAGAAGACTCCCCAGAAACAATGTGAAAAGCAAATCCAAGGTCCACCATGGAAGGAGAAATCAATAAAAACTGCCCTCACTTCCATTTGTAGACATTATTGTTGGGAAACAAGCCATTGGATTGATTCTAGAGACATACAAACAGAGCTCTGCTCATGCAGTAGGGTTTTCCTAGCTCATAACTTCGAGCCCCAGAAAAAGCTGTTCCCAGGAACTCTGAGACCTTCTGGAGCCCAAGATATTGCATAAATGGCTTCAGCTGGAGGGAGGTCAGCAGAACTTGGCAGCTCTATCCTTGAGTGACAGACAGTGCATTTTATTTGCCTGAGGAACCTTTCCAGTCTCAGGCATTTCCCTATACACCAAACAATCCTAACTGTTCCTAGGTACACCATCTGCATGGAGGGTTAAATGCATGATCCATCCAGGAAAAGGGCTGGTGTAACATGGAGCATCTGGAAAGATGCTGCTGTGCTTACTCACTGCGGCCGGGAGGGGTACCGGATGATCACTTGTTCATACTGTGGCATCTGTCACACATCTGTGCAAGGCTAGTATCAAGAATGACAAAACCCCCAGCAAGCATGTCTCATGTGGGCTAACTCTATTTAGCATCTTTAGCTGCTGATAAAAATATATTGCTAATGAATTTAGATCCATTTTTCAATCTGCATTTAAGTCTGATCAGATGGTTCTAAATTATTTCAGGAAAACAGAATATAAGATCTATTTGATAATTATTTGTTTATTTGATAACGCTCTGTTATAACTGACCTGCCTGTGAAACCATGACTCAGTGAATTTTCTCTGAATGAATTTGTATAGAAGTTGCTAAATCTAGAAAGAAAGACATCACTAGGGATTACGTTAAACCTAGACCAATTAACCGTTGCTTGAATAAGCTTATATCATTGCATGTGAGGATTTCTCAGATCTTGTTTAGGTATACGGTAGTTAATTGTTCATATTAGACAAATAT
The DNA here is from genome assembly GCA_029233225.1 of Lepidodactylus listeri. Lineage (NCBI taxonomy): Eukaryota > Metazoa > Chordata > Lepidosauria > Squamata > Gekkonidae > Lepidodactylus > Lepidodactylus listeri. The sequence goes on along the minus strand of JARCFY010000004.1, from coordinate 112,398,675 downwards.
CAATTGTTGCTGCAGTTGAAAAGTCTTAGGAAAGTTGGGAAAAAAGGGTTTTTTCCCCAACTGATAAATGTTTGCCAAAAAAAAGGAAAAGTAGAAATTCTGAGTTTGCTGTTTTCTATAATCAAATATAAACTCAAAGAAAAACAAAAGACGGAAAATTTGTGCAGATTGAGAACAAATCTATGGTCAAATATTACAGTTGAAATAGCTGATACACATTGTGGAGCACTGGACAGTTCAGAGATTTCAATTTGATGTAGGACTCATTGGATTTGCTGCACTTTCATCGTATCTGATTGTGGGTTAATAAATGCAGGCAACTGCTTATTTTCCTGTCTTCCGTGGATATGGTGAACAACTGTTTTCATTCATCTGTATGAGATCCGTTGAATTTTTTTTAAACTGTCACTGTATTTCCCTTAATCTGTTTTTCCCCATGGCTAAGTATAACCAGTTCCTTCTATCTGTCCTCCTAGGATTTGCCTTCCAGACACTTAAATATCTTAAGCTGTTCTCTGAATCCTCTCCAACTTGGCAACTTCCCTGAAATACAGAGCCCGAAACTGAACTCCATGGTGATTCTAACTGAACTCCAGAAAGGAACAAAAATATGCTATTACCCACAAGACAACTCATATTTCTTCCCTACTGCACATCCCTCTATCAATCTGTACTATTAAGACCACAACAGGCTGCAAGCAAACCACAGCTAAAGCACTGTAGAGATGGCACTACTGCTAAACAGGGCAAGGTAGTCAGGCAGAAGATGCAGATTCTAGAGTAGTATTAAATGGCAGTCAGATGTCAGCCATTTGGCTTATTTTTACAGCATAAGGAAGGGCGCCTTTGGGTTGTCCATCTGAAGAAACAAAAGAGTTCAGAATGTCCTTTCTGAAAACAGGTTTTTGCTGAAAAGAACAAGGAGAGAGAGAAAGCCAGCCAAGGGGTTTGAAAGGCAGGCTTCTTAATGGGGGGAAGAATGATTTGGGGTTTGTTATTTTATTCTGATTTAAATGGAAATGTTTTAATTATTGTAAGCTGCCCTGAACTACAAGAAAAGGCAGATATATGTTTTAATAAATATAATAAATAACCGATTAATAGGTAAAATGAACAGAGGGAGTGGATTCCTATTTAGATCTCAAAAGTAGATTTGCGAGGCCCCTCGCCAGGGGTGAAGGATCCTCTGATCCCAACTGGATCATGCCAGGTTTGGTGCCAATGAAACTATTCTACTATGAATTTCTTCCATTTGGCATAGTTGATATCTTAAATAAAATACTCCATACCTACAGGCACCTACCGATCACAGAACATCTTTCAGCATGACGTTGGGCCCCTTGGATCCTTCAAATTTAAACCCTGTTGCAAGACAATTGCTTTAAAGAATCACACAAGCTTAAATCAAGACTCTTATTCACTGAAACAGTGTAATGGCACTCTCCGTTATTGTAGACTGAGTCACGGTATTATCTCCAGCTTGGTGACATTCATTCACCAATTGTGATTTGCAGACAGGGATCTCAGCTTCACTGTTGGTAGCCAGCCCCTGCCCACAGTAGCACATGACAAAGTCAAAACTTCCCCAGATTTCCAAGCAACTGATCTTTTCTCTGAGTGCTCTTAGACTTTGGCTGACATACAATATATCACTGGCATTATCTAGAGCAACATAAAAGAATGGTTTCGTGTTCTTACACCAATCACTCCCAATAAAATTCTCCCACCAAAAATCAGGCAATTCAGCCACAATTTAAGGTAATCTGATGAGATATGGATTAAGTAGCAGACTACAAACAAGTGTGATTATTATACTGCTTCCAAAGCAGACACAACAATGTATACTTATTTGTTTCATTGTATAAATGTTTGTATCATGCTTTCTCCCAGTCAGCAAGACTCAAAATGGCTTAAAGTCAGCTAACAGTTCAGTTCACAGAAATACAATACAATGCAAATAGAAAGGACAAGGCTATTACCCATCACAGTAACAGGCCTCCATCCATGAGCCATCAAAAGCCTATAGGAAAAAGCTCTGCTTTACAAAACCTCCAAAATCTTTTCCGTTTGTGTGGTTTGTCACTGCCCTCAGATGGCCACTGACCAAGACCTAAGCCGAAACAGTTTTCACTGACTTGAACGGCGAAACTGCTGATAACCCCTGATCTGATTGGTTCAAGCTGCCTTGCGGGGATGGAGGTTATATGCCATTAAAAAAGAAAGGGCTGAGGGCAGATGATGTGGCACCCTTATTGATGCTAAGCATACCTGGCTCCAGTCAGTGCCCAGAAGCAAGACCTCTTGGGAATTTTATGTAAGCCTTCCAGAATGCCACACAAGAAAGTTAGGATGTAAATTTTATAAACAATATTAAAATGCAACTGTAAAGATAACTACATGCAACTGTTCCATTACCTTAAATCCATGATTTTTTCAAGCTGATATAAGTAAGGGGGAAAGTCAGAAAATTCCTAACCATGCAAGGTTAAGCATGAAGAGTTGGTTTTTATATCCTGCTTTTCGCTACCCTAAGGAGTCTCAACAGTGGCTTACAATTGCTCCCTTTCCTCTCCCCACAACAGGCTCCTTGTGAGCTAGGTGCAGCTGAGAGTGTTCTGAGAGAACTGAGACTGGCCCAAGGTCACCCAGTCTAACTTCATGTAGAGGAGTTGGGAACCAAACCTGGTTCTTCAGATTAGAACCTATCACTCTTAGCCACTACACCATGCTGGTTCTCCTGTCAATTCACATGGGCCCACCTGGTGCTCTGCATGAACTGGGAGAACTGCCTTAGAGTGCTACCCAGAGACCTTTGAAATGTTCCTCAGAAAGGCTGATGTGAACAGGTTTCCTAGATGTAATCAGTGTAATAATGCAGTCCTTAAGCAGAGGAACATCCTTCTAAGCTCATTGACTTTAATGGACTTAGAAGGGCGTAACTCTGCTTAGCACTACACTGTAAGGCAGTGTTTTTCACACAACTGCTTGGGGAAACAATTCATTTGAACATCCCTTGATACAGTGCTGGTGCATGTAGTTTCAGCTGTCATAGGGCTACAGCATCCAAACAGCTGAAAACAAAGGGGGAGAGACTGGCTTGGAGCTAGCTACAGCCTCTGAAATGCTAATGATCTTTACCTGCCTACCCCTAATCACAAGCAGTATGAATGAATATTATATGTAAAATGGGTGCTTTGATTCTTGTCAGGGTTCCTCTAAGCCTGAAACTAATGTAGACCACTCACCCAGGCAGCAGACCGAAGTGCAAAAAGAACTGGTAGAGAATGTATCTCTCCAACAATGGATAACAAGCTACAATAAGGAGGCAGGGCCACAACGATTATTAATGCCCAGAGAAGTTACCAAGACGACTAAGAAATCTGCTGTCAACTAGGGAAATTCACAAGAGGAGACAAGGGCATTGAGACTGTGTAATTGTAAAGGTGGGGGGTGGGGGCAGAATTAGCTGAGGAATACACACTTAGTAATCTCCTGAATTCTGAGGAGAACAAGCAAGGAGTGGAAGAACAGGTTGCTCTCTAAACATCCCCTCTTCCAACACTGAGCCCAGTGGGCTAATCTAGGACCAGACCTGGAAGGAGCAAGCTAGAGAAGACAAAGAGGAAAGCCAAACATTCTAAAATATGAAAGACAAAAGTAACATGATACTCAGCAGCTGTGGCAGTATTGACTTTTGTCATTGGGGGGGGGGGGGGGGGCAGAAGTATTTTTTTAAGCCCTTGTTGTGGTAGGGCTAAAATGCGATTGTTCCTAGCTCTACACAGAAAAGGATATGAGTAAAAATTGGTGACAAAAAAAAAGTTTCTAAACATACAAACCCATTTCCAGTTTGGGTATAACATCAACTGATCTTATGTGATGAGAATGCATAGCTACAGAATATTACTCTGTTGCAGTACTCTTAAGTTGGCTGTCAACCCAGCATCACCATAGACCATTTAATGGGAACAGAGAGCCTCACCTCACATTCAATGGGAACGCCTTACCTCCAGCTCGCTTTTTTCACACCTCTGCATTGTAGGCAAGAGGACTGAGTGCATCGCTATTCTGCAAGGACTGCCTTACCACCTTTTACTTCTGTGCAGTGCCAAAATGGCCATGGAAGCAAGTTGCTCCCAGTACACCTTGACCACCAGGATCCAACGCTCCCTTCTAAGCTATGGAGTCTTGCGAGCAAAAATTCTACTTTGTGGGCCACTGGCATTAAAGTTGCGAGCGAGCGATTTGGCTACTGCATAAATTACTTCGTTCTGGAGCCATCCTTGCTGAGCTAAGGCCAAAATGTGTGAGATGGAGGCTAAAATACTGTGAGCTAGCTCACACTAACTCAGCTTAGAGGGAACACTGCCAGGATCCCCTTTGGGCGTTGTAATGTTATTTCAGAGGGTCATAAACTGATCCTTTCATCACTTTACTTTGCCACAGCTTCAAATTGTGGAGCAGCCAGTGATATCCACATTACAGTTATCAAATGGCTGTCAAGGTAACATTATGGTTACACATTAACCTGTTTTCTACATAGGGTTGCCAGCCTCCAGGTGGGGGCTGGAGACCCCTGGAATTCCAACTGATCTCCAGACCACATAGATTTCTTGCCTAACACATTTATTCCACTTCCAGAGATGGACTATATAGTATTTTACCTTACCAAGGTCCCTCCCCTCCCTAAACCCCACCCTCCCAGTCTCCACCCTCAAATCTCCAGGTATTTCCAAACTCGGATTGCCAACCACCTGTTATTACAATTGATCTCCAGATGAGTATGATCAGTTCCCCTGGACAAAATGGCTGCTTTGGAGGGTGGACTCAAAACCACTATACTCTGCTGAGGTGCCTCCCTTCCTCAAACCCTGCCCTCCCCAGAGTCCACCCTCGATATCTCTAGGTATTTCCCAACCCAGAGTTGGCAACTCTAATGAGTCTTGCTTCCCAAGGAAATGGTTTTTGGTTTATATTTCAGTAACCAATAACACAAAATGACATGAGACAAAACATAACCTGCAAATTAGGATAGGAATGAGCGTTGCAATATCAAAAGTTTTGCCACTCCCCCTCCTTCAGCATTTTCAGAGGATTACTCCTTTGCTCTGCTTCACTGCACGCAGACATACTTTGACTTTAAATTCAGCACTCCCTGTTTGCTACAACAAAACTAATCAGAACAATAACCTCCTGCCACCAACACTGTAAAAAGATCTTTGGGCTGCAATGCGAAAAAAAAATCCACAGTTCATTAAAAATATTACTGTACACAGCTGGCTATTTAACTAGCTTCTCGGGGGCTCTCAATCTATACTGTAGCATTTCCATAATAAATTATTTTTACACCCTCAAGAAGAACAAAAATCAAGACCCTGGATTGGCTGCTTCGGCAAGAAACGAATTCTCTGGAATAATGAAGCACAGCAGCAACCCCATTGAGAGTCGGCTACCCTGCAGCGTTGTAAAGAAACCACAGGGAGACAAAATTATGCTTTCTTCTCAACGCAGGTTTTGGGTCGGGTTTTTTTTTTAAGTAAACAAATACAAAGGTAATAACAGCACTAATGATCTTGGCATGGTGCATTTCCGGGGAAACAGCCGGCTCTGCCTTTTGATAAACGGTCCACAGTGAACTCTTTCCCTCGGTCATGAATCCCCAGGAAATGCCCAGTGTCTTGATAGTTATTGCTCAATTGTACGTGGCTGTTATTTGAGAGTACAACACCCTCTAGGAGCCACGGAAGATAAAAGGGATTTTGCTGCACGATATGGAGACACCTATTAGCTCTGACACAACAGAGCAGTTGCTGATCAGAAAGCATCTTTGTAACCCCAGACAGCGTTCAAAGGCCTGGAGTGCAGGCCCCCTTTGTAAGTTTGTTTTAAAACTTTTCGTGGCTCATTGTTCCTTTCTTTGTTGTTGTTTTAGGATGGATAGATCATTTCCATCTCTAAGGATTAACAAGGTTTTAACTTCATGGGTCTCAGGGCCGTTGCCAGCATCCCCCTTTTTTTTCTTTAGATGCTTTCATGCAACAGGATATGTTGACTCGGGACACATTTGCTAGAAGAAAGTGCTTTAGTTATTCTGACCTGCTGCTACTATGAAGTGATTATGAAAGTGCATTTATTTTAAACTCTTTGCTTCATCCTGAGTAAAGAGTAACACAGAAGATGCTCCTTACCAAAGTTTTCAGAAGAAATTGAGGCCTGGCTCAGTCATGGAAACCACGCTGTTTTTGCCTGTACCATACACATCGCTGCCATATTTTTTACATATTCCTTCCTTCCTGGACCTTATTTACAAAATGGCGGTTCCCTACAACATTGCCATGAGAAACATTATGGAGGATATTGCATTGGGACATGTGACACTGTCTGACAAATGAAACAATTGTTTCTGTCTTCCCAAGGTGTTATCTTAGAAACAGTCCTCAACATGAGGGATTGTCAGGCAGGAATTCAGCCTGTGTGCTGCCGCTACCAAACTATGGCCAAACAGAAGAATCAGCCACTCCAGCAATGAAGCCACCTATCACTAATAGATCACTGCGGGTTACAGGGTACTGTACAACTTCTATAAAAGCTGCTACTTACTGGCCTGAGCAACAGAGAGACACTACTGTTGTTCCTATAAAAGACCATTTCACATCTCTGTCACTCTGCATTTTCTCCCACATACAGAATTCCCCATATAGGAAAGACCATAAAAGACCATAAAAGACCATTTCACATCTCTGTCACTCTGCATTTTCTCCCACATACAGAATTCCCCATATAGGATTCCCCATATAGAATTCCCCATATAGGCCCCAGAGGCTACTGAGGTCGGGCACCCAAAACCGCCTGACTTGCCCCGGTCCAAAGGATGCCCGGTTGTCTTGCACTAGGGCCAGGGCTTTCTCGGTGGCAGCCCCTTACTGGTGGAATGAGCTCCCGGATAACATCAGGGCCCTGCGGGATTTGTTGCAGTTCCGCAGGGCCTGCAAGACGGAGCTCTTCCGCCAGGCTTTTAAATAGGGGCCGCCGCCGGGGAGAAAGCTGATTATACCATCTCCCTGGCCCTGTTGATTGCACCCCATTGCAGCTACTCACCGGAGCGCTAGGAAGTCGCCATCTTGTGGTATTTATTTAGAGTTGTTTTAAATGTTGATGTTTTAAATTGTAAATCTGTTTTTATGATTTTATATGTTGTTAGCCGCCTTGAGTCGGTTGTATAACTGACACGGCGGGATATAAATGAAACAAACAAACAAATAAATAAATAAATAAATAAATTCCAGAATGAGCTCTACCATCCTTTTAATGTTCACCTGCATTGAATTGTTGTTAACTGTTGGTGGCTCCTTATGGTCATGTTTAGCACTGAAGTATGAGTGCATGGATGCAAAGCCTCCAAATCGAGGAGGCTTTCAATACTATTAATAAAACAGCAATGAAGTGCTATGAAGAAAATGCTCTATATACAGGAAGAGATAATTTAACCTGACAATGCTCATAATTAAAAATAATTCACACACAAAACAGTGAGCACACATGCATCAGGGATGCTCAGCGTGTATTCTCAAAGGCAGCTCTATTTTTTCAGACTGATCTGGCTGCCAAAATGTCCCCACAAACCAGTCCTTTCACAGGTGGTCAGTCCCCATATCTCTTAGCAGAAACGTAAGGAGAAAGAGACAGGGAGAAACTACTTTGCAGCATGGAAACAAAGAACCAGTGTCCGCATGTATGATCTGTTGGAATACTCAAGACTCCCTCTGTCAATGAGATGTTCCCAAACGCATCTGAGATCAGGCAACATGGAGTTCTAATAACATTGACTGATTGGCAAGGGCTCTTTTAGAAATCTAAGATAGCATCTGATGTTCCAGACAAGGAATGTGCATGGTATGAACTGCCCCAAAGAGGCTAGCTGGGGCAAATCCTTGCTTTAGAAAGATAGTGTTTATTTATTTATTGAATTATGTATTCATTGAATTTCTACCTTGCCCTCCCAGCCAAGGCTTTTAACACAGAGACATATCCCATTTTCATTTCCTTTCTACTCAGTCATTACAGGAACACTGTGCAAGGAACATGGGACAGTTGGGGGAAGTTCACTACGCACACCTTGACAGTACAAATGGGTTCTGGTTCACTAACTACACACCTTCTGGGATGCATCTATATCTTCCAACTATATACCTTCTCGATCACATGGGATGACATTATTGCCGAGTCATTTAGCTTTTTCCTCATCAGAGCTGTAATAGATCGTCACAGGCATAACAACTATACTTTGCAACCAGTTCCTGCCAGCTACGGCGGATGATTTACACCCAGTTCTTCACAGCTATTAGCTTCCTCCTCTGTTCTAATAACCATTTAAGCTTATTAGGATGTGTTATGACTTATAGGCACACATTCCACCGGTACTAAACTTATCATGATGTACAAGGGCATTACCAAGTACAAAGGTTTTGTTACACCAACCCTGAACAAGGAGTCAAACAGAGCATACCAGGCACTTGTGAGTACATAACTCTGAGCGCTGAAACCAGCTGGTGTCAAAGCATCTCAGTAGTTAATAACACTATTAAAGATTAGATAGAAACCTGAATGACTGTATCCTAACCAGAGGCCAAGCTCTGTGGCCCAGAACTCACACCCCCACAGAGCAAGAAGCAAGGGTAGCCCCAAACTGCTTGATGCTCAAGACGTACTATTCTCCACATTAATAAAACTCAAAAGTAATTGATATTTCGTTATGGTGCCTAAAATCTGTTCCTTTACCAGAGGAGACACTTCATGGCCAAGGAGAAAGGGCAGCAGCTAGAAAGGAAGCAAATTCATAGCAATTTCAAAGGTTTGATATAGGATATAGCCAAGATCAAATAGCAATAAATAAATAAAAACAGAAACAAAGCGTATTTGCCATGGTAACTCTTAACGTTTCTCAAGAAACCAAGATACAGATGCTCCTAATATATACATTATCCCCCACATTCCTTAAATGGTGCCCCAGTACCTTGCTCCATTTAATTTTAAGGCCAATCCTGACTGAAAGTATAAGGAGTAAATCCCTGCAAGACTGTGGAGATTTTACTCCCCGTAGGGGGAAAAAAAGACTCTTCAACCAAAGAAAGCTTGGTTTTTGCTTTCATATGTACAAAAATACATCACTTCAGCTTTAATAGCCAAGTTATTTTAAGAATGCCCAGGGTACAATTTTCTTCTAGTTGTCAAATTCACTAACCAATGTAATTTGTCATCATCGTAATTTTCATTGTGCTACTCTGTTCCGTCTGTTCTCTTTTTCTGGTCAAGGCCTGATAAATGTGGAATCAGAGAGTAAACAGCAATGAATTGCTTCCAGGGGGAAAAAGACTGGGGGGGGGGGGGAATCTATGCTTAGCCTTTTCATCTCTGAATCTTACTTGGTCTGCCTTAATAAATTTCACACATGAAATCTATTATAAACCAGGATACACAGCCTCTCAGAAAGTATGCTGGCTTCTGTTGAATTATGCTGGCAAAAAAACAAAAGATTTGCCAAGAATTAGTAAATGTGGTCTGGCAAGAACTACGATGTATAATTTCCAGGCCTGACATGCGAGCCAGTGAATGCTGTAAGTCTCATTAAAGGGCTCCATTATAAAAAAGTACAAAAAGATTTAGCCGTCTTCATAAATCACCCCAAAGCTCTGGAGCAATATGAGTAATTCATGTGTAGTGTTTCCTACTTTGTGTAATCCATTATATTCTAATACAAGACAACCATTACATTTAACTTATGCTGAAAGTTATTGCATGAGTTTGTTGTTAGACTTGGGGGGGTTAGAAACTCTGAGGGACTCTCTCTTCCAATAATACCTATACAATATTTTCCACCCAGAGATTTCTTAAAACATTTTGCAAGTGTGTGTTAAATATCCTTTTATTATCTCAAACTCAACATATCATCAACAAAGTTAAGTACAACAAAAATGTAAATATTAAGACAATAGTGTCCAGATTCTTAGATACCTATGGAGGTACAATCACCCATCATCTTTCTTTCTAATGGGCTTCTAAGCCATGATCAGAAGCACTTAACCTCAAACTGAGTTTCCCCATCATGGGTGGGGAAGTGGCTCGGTGCTTGTGCACCTGCTTTGCATGCAAAAGGTCCCAGGTTCAATCTCTGGCATCTCCAGTTAAAAGAGACAGGTGGTACATGATGTGAAATACTTCTGTCTGAGATCTTGGACAGCCACAGCCAGTCACAGAAGAAAATACTGGCCTTGACAGACCAATAATCTGACTCAATAAAAGGCAGCTTTGTGTGTGTTAATGAGGGAGTAGCAGATGTTGGTGTCTTTGCAAGTCATTTCCTTCTTTCTCCAGGTGAGTACATAGTGCTTTCAAACAGCTGTGCTTCCTGGCAATTCTGATTACTGCGGAGCTCTGCAAAGTAGCTCTGATGTCTTTGAGGGGCAGGTGAGCCACTCAATCCTGCTTGGCTTCCTTTCTATCTCCATCACAGTTTACTTCTTCCATTTCGCAGCTCTGGACATTTTTCAGTGTGACCACAGCTAGGAACCTGAGCTACTTAACTCAACTATCCATGATCCCACACTCCTCCTGGCTCACTAAAACTCCAGTCAGGGTGTCTCGATTGGGATGTCTCAGACCCAGACACTGTGATGCTCCAAGCAGAGGGAGCTTCCCGGTTATACCAACAACACTACCATGAAGATAACCATTCCTACCTAAAACATCTTGGCCTTGGAAATAGTTATGGGTTTGTTAAACAAAGTGTGGCCCAGAACTACAGATAAACTCAGTGTAGATCATAAGCACTTTACAAATATTACTAGTCCAACACACTGCTCTACAAAATCTCTTCAATGTTTCTAGCCCAAGGTATAGAACACCAGTGGCTGATCATCCATGCACTCCACATTTCACCACAAAAGAATGTGGGGGGGAATTAACACTTGGGTATCTAGACAGACAGAATCAAAAACAGTCATAAAGCAAAGCTGCAATGTTTCTATCAAGTGCAATGTTTTTTCTTTGGCAAGTCATGTCAAAGTATGGGGTTTTTTTAAAAAAAAAAGAAACTTGCAATCTATAGTAGACTTAGTTTTGTTTTAATTACAAGCTACAGCATCTAGAAATATACTGTTATCCAGGTTAACACTGTTTTATTTCTTTGGTTGGTTTCAAAACATACAGTTTAACTAATCTTAAAACACAGGTATTTTGAAGACTAACAAAAAGATCAAAATTGTAGGATGGATCACACAGAACATTTCCACTTCCACAAGAGCTCTTGTGCAAGCAGAAACACAAGAATGTCATGACAAACAGCCCTTAAGTTGTCAACTTGATTGTAACTCTCCTTGCATTTCTGTTTGTACAAGACATACCGTAAGATGTACTTTATATTGTACCTCCAAACTGGACCATAAAGACTGCACCAAATATCCATTTACCTTTAAATTTTTAATGCAGCAAAACTAATGGGAAATGGGAAAAAAATCAAACTTAATCTTACAGTTGCTCTTGCCTAATGCATTATGCTAGAAGAACTGTTTTAAGTAAAACTTTTCTTCTACTATTGCTTGGTGGGATCCAATATGAAAATGAGATCTGTAATTTTTTGGGGGGGGGGATAGGGTGTGGAGGTTCACATCCATCTTAAATATATCACTATGGTATTTGTACTGTTGGTTTTATTGACCACATATACCAAGGCCAGAAGCAGTAGTGGAAGATTGGAATATAATTATTGCTATCCAAGAAAATGTTGGCCTTAAAGAGACAACATTCCAGGTAGATAACAACACCACAAAAATGTGGCCTGGCATTGGGGTGGGTGGGTTGCACGCACTGCAGCAACAGTCATTCTTATAAGACCTTTATATTTAGCTTGTACAGTATGCAGAAACATATAAAGGTTTTGAGGGAATTACATTTCTGCTGGAACCAATGAATTAGACATAACGAGACAAGCACATTGTTGGTGGATCTCAGTGTAAATTATTATTTGGATATTAAATGGGCACACTGCATTTCTCAGTGGATGACTCATGAATGAGGAAAACAGGGAGGTTTACATTACCAGAACAGAATATAATACTGGATTCCAAACCAAGCTGCTAGGAAGCTAAAATGAAGAAAATATGCAATGCGAAAGAGGAAAACAGCAATCTGAGCTCAGTGAAATTTACCTCAGCTTGACAAAGTGCATGAAGACCTTGTAACACTAAGACAGCAGGTGTGGCTTGGTCAGGTTTTGTGCATTCATTCAATACTTGAGAAATTGCAGCCAACATATCTGCTCCATGTTGGTATGGCCTGATAAAAACCACAAATGTTACCTGTAGTCATACAATATGCATGAAGAACTTAACTCGGCTCAGTTTCATACCTTAAAATTGTGATAGGCCAAGATATTCTGTCCCCTCCACCAATAAAGTACGAAAGCTGGTTTGGCAGCAGCTGCCACCACAGCACAAGGATTTTCACTGTGTGACTGAAGGTAAGTTGTGGCAGCCATTTTGTGGCTGGCGCCACCTCCTGTGGTAGCCACTTTGTGGCTGTGCCTACCACATTGTGTCAGAATTCCAAAGGTACCTGGAGGCTCAAAAAGGACAGGACCCTTGTCCTAGAGAATATGTTAGCTCAGGCAAAACAGGAGGCTTCATACTTCCATCCAATTACAGGGCCAGTTTTACAATTTCCTACAGTCTGCTGTGCCTGAAGGCACCTGAGCCCAGACCATCCTGGGTGCACACTAGGGCACGGTTTCAAGGCCATAGCGTCAATCACTACAGATGTTGGAGTTCCGTCTAAATCCAATCCTAATAGTGATTTGACAAGGGAGGCTGGTGAGAAGGGGAGTACAAAATTGGTAACCAGTGTACTTACCTTTGCTTGCATATATCTCTGATAGAAGCAGCTTTAGCAATAATCTTTTCCCACTGAGTAGACTTGCTCACAGATAATGAAGCCATATCACACATAGACATGAATCTCTGCAATTCTGGGTACACGCGATCCTAAAATCAATTTGAATTCGGGGGGGGGAGCATTTAGAAGCCCAATTTTTAAAATTTTCCAGAAACAAGGTCACAGAGTAAATTTTACATTGCTAATTATGCTGTGTGCTTATTTATTTTCCCTGCCACAAAGATTAGCAGGGTGCAATTTCATTATATTTATAACTAGTACAGACTGACAAGGCTGTTCAGAGTGCAGTATGTACATTGTGTCAGTAAACCATACAACGGTGAAAGACAGACCATTATTCCCCCATATTTCAGAGGAAGAAGCTGAGGCTAGGAGATACTAGGCAGCATCCTACCTTAGCCTGGAAGAAGTTCCTCTAGCTAGCCTAAACAGGTCTTCCATGAGAGGAACAGCCACTTTAGCTTAAGGAAGGCTTCAAACTTTGCTTAGTGGCATCATAGGCTATAAACCATTAGCTTGCTTATGACCCACTTACTGAATTGATAGCTGGGCAAGATTTGTCTTAACAATACACTGTCTTAACAATATACTTCAGCAGCTCTGAGCCACAGACTGGGGTTCCTGTGTATGTACAGAACAATGCCTGAGTTCCCCTTTATCAACATAGATGTGAACTTTCCTCAGCACTGAAGAATATAACATATCCTATCCATGCAGCGCTCCAGATATGAATTAGAGCTCTGTAGAATGATGAGTTACAGTGCATGCAATCAAATGAAAAACTGACACCCAATGAAAAAGCTGAGATCTACTAATTTTCAGAATTCAGTTCATAGTCAATACAGTATTTGAGTACTGTACCACTTTTAGGAATTCATTATTCCACTCACTGCCAGCCAAGTCTTTCTGAAAGATTAGCTTTGACATTTTCTACAGAGCCTACAGCAGGCACTGCTATCACATCAGCTGATCTGCAGTGGTTAATAAGCAAGTACAGGCATGGTCATGTAAAACAGTGCAATTGGTCAAACCAGAGATTAATAGTTTTCATTGTATTTGTCAACCTGTTTCTCCCACAAAGATGTCATCAGTCGTAAAGTAATGGCTTGAAGCTTTGGAGTACTTCCCAGCACCTGTAGGGCACGCAGAATCTGAGCCACACAGACCTGGAAGAGAACATTCCTTTTCTGCATTAACTTACAGAACAAAAATCCCCCCAGCAACAAACACACAAATGTATAAAACAGAATGGTTACAGAGAAATTGAGTTTGCAACAAATGTGACAGCACTGATAAGGTCTCTATACCAAATAGTGGAGACATCTACTTCCTACATTGATGGTTTCATAGTTTAACATTAAACTGGAAGTACCTAACACCAGATAAAACTTCTGCTTTGGAAGGCAAAAGCATTATTGTACTGAATACATATCCAAATTTCCAACTGCTTTCAGTGGAATATGGACAGCACATGTAATGTGCAGTGCAACTGGGATTTTCAGACCCATTCTAAAGACAAATTCTCAAGTATAACAGGACTATAATTGCCATTATGAACTAAATAACCTGTTCTTGAACTCCTTACTTAGTAATCAAGAGTTATATGATTAGACACTCTTGTACCATGTTGCAACAAGCCCATTGCTGCCTACCTCGTTCTGCCTTATTGATCTGATAAATATCTGTCCACTCTGAAAGATAGAAATTCTGCTCCCAGCCATCACTTCCCCAAAATCCACCATACCAATACTCCCTTTTCTCTAGAATTGACATGGGATTCAGCAATGTCTTACGCTCAACCATATATAGACCAATGAACATTTACTGAGCGCCTCTGAAACATGGTATAGTGGTTAGAGTCCCACCAGAATCTGGGAGACTTGGCTCAAATCCTCACACTGACATGAAGTTCACTTGGGTTGGTCACACACTCGCAGCCTGAACTATCTCACACGTCCATTGAGAGGATAAAACAGGAGTGAGGAGAACAATATATGCTGTCCTGATCTCCCTGGAGGAAGGGCAGAAATAAAATGTGATTGATAAAATTTCCCCCATTCTGCTGCCATAAATGATAAAAAAAAAACACAAAATCACAGGAATGAGCCCAATTATGTATTCCTTCTCATCTAGTTTGGGGACATCCATGGAAGCTCCAGAAGGTGTAGAGAAGCATCTCCTATATCACTGCAGCGACATATGGATAGTCAGTTCCAGGTATCTCTTAAGAGCCAGTTTGGTGTAGTGGTTAAGTGCGCGGACTCTAATCTGGGAGAACCGGGTTTGATTCCCCACTCCTCCACTTGCACCTGGCTGGATGACCTTGGGCAAGCCATAGCTCTGAACCAGCTGTTCTCTCAAGGACAGCTTGGGAAAGAGTTCTCTCAGCCCCACCTACCTCACAGGGTGTCTGTTGTGGGGAGGGGAAGGGGAAGGAGTTTGTAAGCCGCTCTGAGACTCCAAGTGAGTGAAGGGCGGGGTATAAATCTAATCTCTTCTTCTTCTTCTTCTTAACTACTGGGATGAGAAGCGCTCTTTTTCCAGTCTTAGCAGTTTGGACAGGAAAATTTCAAACTTCAAATGTCTCCACTGTTTCAAGTCACTTGGATCCACACAGCTTGCAGCTACTAATGTGGGTCATGGCACTTGGATTCCTCCATCAAAGATAAATACTATATTGGAGCCAGTCACAATCCATTTAAAATCCTCTGTAGAACTTTCTGATTTTGCCTTTGGCATTTTATTGTGCTGAAAATACACATCAATTCTTTAACCAGTAAGTAATGAAATAGGAATAATGGTGGACAGAAGTTTTAAAAAATTTCATACTGACCTTATGCACACCCAAAGCAGGCAAAGTATACAAGATATCTCGATAGAGTATCGGCTCCAGTGGCATTCCCAGTTTAAACATCAAGACTGGAATCAGATTCGGCACCTAAGATAAATGAAAGCATTTCCAGTGTTAATGATACAATACAACAAAAGAAAAGTGTCTTCATTTCGTCATGTTCTTCAAGCCTCAATAGAATGAGCCTTCAAGCCTTCTCAACAGAATGTAAACAACAAAAACGAAGTCACGTGCAACATTTTCCGGCATGTTTGAATACTCAGTGCAGAGCAAGTTGTGGCAATGATTATATCCAAGGCTCTTGTACTTTCAACAATCCCATTCTTTAGTTTGCCACTGGAATATTATCAGGTTCTCTATTTCAGTTTTATTATTTGCTTCCGGAATGAAGCTCCACTCTTTATTTTGTTCCAGAGCCACACACTCCCATTACCTCCAATTACTGTAACTTTAGAACTTATTCAATGATGCCTTGCTTGGGCATTTATGCTGGCTAGAAACCAGGGGGGAAAAAACAAATCATTTACTTCTCAGATCGTGAACACATAGGCACAGATAACGGCATTTGAGCATTTTTGTTCATTTTGAACACATCTGAAATTTTAAAACCCTATGCCTTGTGTGACTACAGGCCATCTTCTTTCACCAGGGCCACTAAAGCTATCTCCATCTCATAACCAGGTCTAAAAATTGTCAAGGAAACATGCATCACTCAAAAGCACCTGGAGCTGATTTGCCACAACAAACTCAACTCATTTTGCACAAAAGGGAGGTTGTATTTAAGCTGAAAAACGGCCAGTTCATGCTTCACTGAAGATGTCTGTATAGACAATGCTACAACTTTCTTTCTTTGTTTTTTAGGGCCAGAGAGAGGGAACAGCATTAATACTTATGGCTAAAAGCCCTTTGGTACTTCACAACTCTTTAAGCAGCCAAGATGGGCAAGGCTCTAACCTGCATGTAGCAGCCTTCACAATACCAAGTACCTGTTCCCATCCGCCAGGGAAAGCAGACTGAAAGAAGAGTGACAAGTGGTTATTTCCCAATCACACCAGGACAGATTCTGCATTCACTGCAGCATTTGAGTCAGACTTGATCTCCTTGGAAATCTGTATCTATTATCTATACAATAGGTATCAGAGTGAAATATTGTTTACCTTTTGTGGATTCCAATGTAACAGCAACATCATCAATGATGACTCATCAAGCTCTTTTTCCACACTCAATAAGAGAGCATCCACAGTCTTGGCTCTACTCTCCCAAAGCACTCTGGAATCCCAAAGGATCCATAAATCTAACTGATCTTCTGCCTTGAGGAGTGGGGCTGATAAATCCAAATTTACTTCACCAGTGATCTTACCATAATTTATATTTATATCTCACTTTTCTCCCCAATGGGGATTTAAAGCAGTTTAGAACAAAGTTCTAACCTATGAGATAGATTAGGTTTAGAGAATGTGAGTGACCCAAGGTCACCCAGTGACAATGTAGGGATTCAAACCTCGGTCTCCTAGAGTCCTAATCCAACACTATCCACTATGCAACACCAGCTCTCGACATGACCGAGTCTTAACTATACCAATTAGACCCCAGTGCATCACTGAGAAGTAAACCTAGCATGTAGCCTTGAACATGTTTTGGGCCCGAAACTACCAGGGACAGGGCCACAGGTGCCAGACCAGATGCCCTGTTACTGTTGATTTTCCTAAAACAAAAAAAAACATCCTTTAGCTTTTGCTTTAAGGAAACAAAGGACCATTAATCTACTTCTCTTTTGGTGGTTTCTACATACAGTACGATACAGAATTCTGCATTGGTCTGCCCATTAGCAATGCCTCTAGAACAGCAGCACACACTCAGCAGAAAAATAAAATCTGACAAAACCAATGGCTCTGGAAAGAACAGAACTGAACAGAGCGTATTCATTTCTACTGAATGAAGAGAAGGGATTATGGGGAAGAGACACAACTCAGAGGTAGAGCACATGTTTTGCATGAAGAAGATTCCAAGCACAACCCCCGGCATCAATCCTAGTAGCAAACTTGATGGTTGAATGACTAATAGCTGGGAAATGAAAGGAGGCCACCTACAGACAATGCATGGGTTATGGCATACTTAGAGGATGTACAACTATGCAGGAAAATTATTATTTTGTAAATAAAAGGGGGGGGGAGGAACAGCTTGATGATGATCAAGTTTACTTCTCCTTTAACGAGCATGGAATGTTGAGGTCACTGGAGCATCTTCTGAAGAAGACAGAGGATGGGAATTGGCTTGCTCACACTGCTATCAGTTTTGAGTGCCCTGGAGGAAGAGATCTGGATGGGGAGGAAAAGGAGACTTTCATAATTTCATCCCACCCCCCTCTACAATTCCTGGCAGACTGCCCAGCTGTTTTTCTTAAAAGCAAACTCTACAACTACGCCTATCAGAGGAGCAGCAAACAGGAACCACTGCCAGACTAGTTGGTAAATTAAGAAAAGAACAAGCATTCCCCATGTGCCACAGAATGCTGAAGGCAGCAGAATATCATCTAAGAAAGATGGGGTTGATTGGCTTTTGCAAGCCCCTTATAGTATCCTAAAGAGGGCTTGGAGGATGTTTCCCAGAAATTCACCAGGACCACCATCTGTAATTCCTCATTTGTCCCAACTTGTCTACTATAACAATGCCTGTGAGTAGGACACCAAAACAGGGCCACAGACAAGATAAAACTTTATCCATTATCTGGGGGACTCCCACATGGCCACTTATATCAGCTGGGCAAATAACCAAGCTTGTGCTTAGTATCAGGGACAGATGTGCTCTTCCTTTCCACCTGGCCCAGATTCACAGCAGCTGTGCTATAGGCAGCAGTGCTACAGCTACAGACTCGTCAATTTTAACCTTAGGTAAACAAAGACTATCTGATCTGATTTCAGAGCTCAGCAGTCTCACACTTTTGCACTACAGAAGAGTGGTAAATTCCCACAGAATTATCCCCTTAAAATTGTTGCAGGATCACTACTTGTCTTTTGTGAAGTATACAAGTTTATCTTGATGGAGGGCATGATAAAGCAATTTCTCTGAAGCTAAGCAGGTCTGGGTCTGGTCAGTGTCTGGATGTGAGATCTCTGGGGAATGCCATGTAAACCACCCTAGTTCCATGATGAGAAAATGCAAGTTAATATAGTAAGTTTCAAATTTCCAGCCATCCTTAAGGGCGGGGCAATTTCTACAAATTGTCTTGTTTTCATGGTACCAGCAGCATAGAAAGGGAAGGTCAAGCCTAGGATCAATTGCTGCACAAGTTTTCTCAATAGCTTCCAAAATTCAAGCATCACTTGAACACAGGCCCATCCTTCACACAGACCACAATCCCCATTCCATGCATGCATTCCATTTTATTTTAGTTCTGAAATTACATTGTCTACATTTACATTCATAAATGTAATTACACTATGGCCCACACTCTTTTAGTCTGTGCCCCATTACGTAACAGTTTTCTTGTTATGTTTGTTTGACATAACATCCTGCTTGAAGTCCTACAAAGCCTACTGGCTACTTTATTACATTTCATTACAAGACGTTATCCTGTTGATTCTCGCAATACGACAGTAACAATTTCATAAACAGATCAGTTTACTTTAAAGTTTTATTTTTCTGGCCTTTTATTGAATAAACATGAATAAATTCCTCAAAGTCAACTCCTCTTCACATTCAGCAGACAAAATAGGTATGTGGCTTCAACATCCTTGCCTCCAGAGTAAAAACTCCTGCATTTTTTGAGAAATGCCAGCTTGCTGAAACTTCTTTTCAGTTTTGCCAGTCACTGGTAGCGCAAAATCCTCCCACAGGGCTATAAACACTCCAGCTGAAAATTAGTTGCACTTTTTGGGGGGGAGGTAAATCTCATTTAGTAAGGGAAGTGGGGGTAGTTCATATTCTTTTCCAAAAGCAGGCTTAGTGTGCTGTCTGAGCCAAACTGTAAAACGCTTTGTCCCTCGAAAAACAGGATGATTAACCAGTGTACTTTAGTTCCTTTTATTTCCCCTTGTCTAATTTGCCTTATGTTTTTGCGTGCCTGGTTAGTTTGTTTTTACTCAGATACAGCATTATGATCGGGGTGTTGCAAAGGAGTGGGTAGAGCTGTAGTATTACATATATGCAATACACAGGGTGAATATATATATATATATTATATATATGTGTGTGTATATATATATATATATATATATATATATATATATATCCCACCAGAAGCCACGACTGGCTCTCATTTTCTCTGGGATCACTCTGGTTATTGCAGTGTTTTGTCCTGCCCTCCTGCCTATGCATGAGAAACTCTGGAACAGGAACCTCTTGAGAAAGAATGTCACAGGGAAGCACAAATCTCTGTCTCTCAAACTACCACCCCGATTTAACTGAACAACTCCCTCCAGTCTAGAGGGATGTGCTCTTCCTTTTCACCTGGCTCAGACCCACAGCATCTTCTAGAGAAAGGCTTGGGCCAACCCCACTGCTCAGAAGGGTGCTTATTTTGCTCTACAGCTTCTGCTCACTGGCAGTGTGAGAAATCTCATAAGACATGACACATTCCATACAGGTGCAGGAAAATAAGTTTCCATGAATATCATCTGTGCGAGCCACCAGTTATCTACATTCTCCCGCCCCCCCAGTAAAAATGTGACTGCAGCTTAGGCCACGTGCATCTTCAGGACTCACAAATTGTACTGCTTTCTTCCCCTGGCCCTACTTGGGCCTTTACAGCCCTCATGGTATTTGCTACCATTGGAGCCAATGGGAGGCTACATGAATTTTAACAGAACCAAGCTGGGACTCATTAGGCTGAAAGAAGCCTAGCCCAGACACAAAAGAGTAGATAGAACTGAAGAGTAACCCCCCCCCCTTTTTTTTTTTAAGTATTATACTCTCAGATCAACACTGATTATTGTGTTATAAAAGGGGAAATTTGCTGGATGGATTTGAAGGAGGGCCTTTTCTTAATCACATAAAAAACTTGATAATATTTTGCCCGTTTTCTTTTTTTTATCTTAAAGGGTTTTCAGATGAAAACTTCAAATAAAATATTTAACATAACTTCAAACAGAAATCAAGTACTCAGAAGCCAGGAAGTTCCAAAACTTTAGGCTTTTCCCACAGTGTCTAACTTGGCGAGAACAGCAACCATTACTTCTAACATAAAAACAAATTAAAGCTACATTTAGCCAGGAAACCTTGAAATTATACTTATTGGTCCCGTTGCTGACTCTCTTGCAATATCTCAGCTGCAGAAAAATTTGGATTCAAGAACATAATATTTCATTATGACCTGGAATTTTTAAAAACTACAAATTTTCCTGCTTTGTTTTTTTTTTTTTAAGGGAAATCTAAATCTCTTTGATCACACATATTCACAATTTCTTTTGGCTGCAAAGTCAGACCTTCTGAAAGTTCCATGCTTGGGAGAATCTATCAGTCTGACAGTGTTTGCCAAATTATACATTTTTACTCAGAAAGTGGAGTGGTTGACTATCAAGACGAAACACTCTGTCATGTGCTCAAGTGCGTGTAGGTGTGCATGTGTGCATATAATCCACATGAAATGATATACACATAGGGAAACCCACTCAGATATTCTCAGCAGTTTTTGTTGGCTTCACCTTCTACTTACACCATCCCAATCCCAAGAAGTACAAAAACCCCACACCCCAGTATCCTTACAAAGACAAAGCAAGATGGTCCCTTTTAAAGGGTACTGCAAGCCACTGAGTTTGGGCTGCTGCTGAACTGTGATTGTCCTCATAGCTCTCATTGCTAATGTGAAAGCAGAGACATTCACAACGGAGCATCCACACAGTAGTTCCTTGTTTCCCCCACTCTCTCATTGCCTGAGCCCTCCCTCAATGATAACCATTTCCTCCTGTGCCGCCAGAGAACTTTTTCAACCTTTATTTCGCAATAAAAAGGGATAGAGACTTATTTAAAAAAAAAAAAGTAGACCATAACATTATTGCACTAAAGTTCTTTAGCAATTGCCCATTTTTAACCCCCCCTCCCCAGTCTGTGGTGTCATGGAGGACTGAAGTAAGGAAAATGACACAAATATGGGCAGGCCCTTAAAAATGTGCACCGTTTCATACACACATCATTCAAAGCCACTTCAATGTTTTAAATCCCTTTCAACAACAAACAAAAAAAGAACAAAGAAAAAAAATTAAAATCTAGCAACTAAGTAAAAAAATTTAAAAGAAAGAAAAAAAAAGAGAAAATTATAATAACGGTGGTAAGTCTACACATAAGTTTCTATAAATAATTTCCAAATATCTAAAAATAAGTCTACACACAATTGCCATCTATATGCTACGTGTTCACATGTTGTAAAGTTCTAAGGTCCTCGATCCATTGATTTATGGGAGGTGAGCTTTTATCTTTCCAAAGTTGTAATATGAGTCTTTCAGCTGTAGCAAGGACACAGAGGGTCCATTTGCACGGAATGACTCTTTGGCTGTGATCCTCCCAAAAAGACTGTATCAAACCAAGTTTGGGAAAGATCCCACCAAAACCAGACAACTCCTGGAAAGTGGATGATTAGAGGGTGATATCATGTGGAGCCCACCCAATCCTCTTTTGCTCTAAGTTGGATGCCAGACAAGAGCAGAACCTCCATGTGGAACCAACCTTAGTATTTCTCTGGATAGGGAGTGTATCAGTTGTGTTTTATTGTGTAAACTTTATTGGTTGTTTCGACTGAGGTTTCATCTTACTGCATAGATTCCTTTGCTTTTAGTTGGTTGATTGTCAGCTGTCTCAAACCAAAGAGACATGGTATGCATTTTAACTTATAAATGAAACACATATGCAGGAAATATTGGTAAAGTCAGCCAGCCTGGGCAAAATATATTACATATACTCACTCACTCACTCAGTGTTTGTGTGTGTGTGTGAGAGAGAGAGAGAGAGAGAGAACAAATGAACACAAACCAGCCAAACACTTTCCCCTACAGGTATCTACCTTCATTCCTAGTACAAAATATATGGTCTCTGAAGCTTTGCTGCTCAAAAATAAAGCAAGTAACAAAAGCCACCCCATAATTTAATGCGTGAATAAGGCAGAGTTAGGTTCCTGCCAATGCTAACTGAGCATTTTGTCTTCATCAGTTTTTTTTTTCAACTGTTTTCGAACAACCACCCTTCAGATTCATTAACTCTCAGAGCACAGGAACACACTCAGAAAAGCTGCTGAATGTGTTGCTTAGCAACACAGCATTTTCAATCCCTCATCATCCCCAAAGATTCAGCAGTTAGGTCAACCCTCTCCATTAGGTGCCCGACAAAGGGTTTACCAATTCATCTTTTTAAAAAGAAGAATCTGCATTTCAAAACAACAATCCAGAATCTCTCAATACAGTCGCTTTTAAAAACAGATTTACAGCTGCTCTTCAGATTACTGGCCTGTATCGCAATCTGATACTTCATAAAACACAACTTTTGTGCACATTTAGCTTCTGCCTGCAGCTTGGCATTCATTCAGCAACATAACTGTTAAGCCAGGTTTTGGGTTTTTAAAAATAAACTGGCTAAGGGAAAGAAACTCTTCCCCCCCCCCCGCCCCCCATCTTCCATGCTCAGTTTTTTTAGATTTAATTTTAGAAGAAGAGATTGGATTTATACCCTGCCCTTCACTTTTAATCTCAGAGCAGTTTACACAACTCCTTTCCCTTCCCCTCCCCACAACAGACACCCTGTGAGGTAGGTGGGGCTGAGAGAGCTCTTTCCCAAGCTGTCCTTGAGAGAACAGCTGGTACAGAGCTATGGCTTGCCCAAGGTCATCCAGTAGCTGCAAGTGGAGAAGTGGGGAATCAAACCCAGTCCTCCCAGATTGGGGTCCGCACACTTAACCACTACACCAAACTGGCTCTGTTTTAATAGCTAGACTGCAACATATCACAATATTTAAACTGTTTCTTAGACTGAATGGTGAAAATGTTTTCAATACATCAGAAAACTTTAGATTAATTTTGGTACAGCAGAATAAAAATTGCATCAATGATTAAATCTTATGGAAAACTAATATGGGAGAAACTAGCATTAAGGAAGCTTCATCTTAAACAACAATATTTAATAAAGACAGCAGGATCATGACCCTTTCAGCCCTTTTAACAGGCACAATGTGCTAAACTGTTGTGACAATCCAGATACCCAGGTAAATCCTACCCTTATCCTACCACTCCACTGAACAAAGTGATTATTTTTAAATTTTTATTTATTAAAATATTTATAGCCCACCTTTTCTTTTGGCTCAAATTTGAAGCCTTTCTCTAATCTAAGGAGACTTCCACCAACTCAGAATGTTGTTTTAAGGCTACTAAGAGATGCCCTGACTTGGCAAGTCTTCGGGGCCAAGGACACCCACAGTGTACTGTAATAGCGATGCATCCTCCAAGGTGACTTTCTATATATTCTTGCAGTCTATTGTTCCAGCTTCATTACCATCAGCTCTATGATTAGGTGAGGCAATGGCCTTAAGTGGTAGATTTAGGGTAACAGCAGCCTCTGCTGCTGCTTCATCACCACCATTGTCCTAGTGCCCATCCACTCTACTCTGGAGAATGCTCTTTTCCTCCTCATTTTCCAGCATCTTTAAGGGCAGAATGATACCTTTAAAGATGTCTAGGAACCAGGACGGAAAGTATGTTAGCTACTCCAGCATACAAGGATGGAGACAGTGAGAGGCAGGGGGGCATGGGCCACACCTGTTATCAAAGACCACTGGACTTCACAGTACAGTTTCTTAATAGATCTAAGAAATTATAATAGAATATGAGGAGGAACGGCTTAAATTTCCAAGGTGCAAGGCATAAAGAAGATGCCTAGTCAGAATCATCATCTTGGTTTCTACTTGGAAGTGACTGGGACATAATGCAGGCCCTGGAAATATTGGCAAAGCTGCTACCAGTATCTGCCGAGAAATATTTCACCATGGTATACACCAACTGCAACTTTCTACCAGCCAACTGTCTTCAAGGTTATGTCTTTCAAGTTTTTTAATGATTTTATAAGAACTCACTTCATTAACTGGACAGGCATAATACACACATGTCTGTCCTGTCAGAGATGGTACAGTGCATTAGTACAATATCTAAAACTAGAATGTTCCATAATTAGTTCTGCAACTGTGCAGATCTTATATGCAACTTCACAAAGAACTTCTTTTAAAATATACATTTTGACAAAACACCAGAGTTCAGTCTCGAAAGGGTTTACAGATGAAAGGTGTTTCAGGGCTTATATATGCCTTAGAAATCACAAATTGCTACTCTTCTGTGTATAGAATTTTACTTCTAGTAATTAAACCACCAAGAATTTCATCACAGGATTTCATTCATTTAGCAACAACATCTTCTCTCTGGTTCTCAATAAAAGTGGATTTTGAATACTGTCATCAGGCACAGAATAGTCTACTTTTTAACCAACAAACCCAATGTTTATTGATTTTCATTTAAATACCCCCATTTTTACCTTAACAAGACTATATTTGCTTCATCCTTTTCCTTTTTTAGGCCACCATACATAAGGTAATACTTCTTCGGATGAATTTCCCAGAAGGGTGCCATTTACCAGCCAAATATTTTATTTCTGCATTTAAGGTACCTTATAACAGGGTGAATATCCTCTAGAGACTCATAATCCTCTAATAATGGTAATAGATCTTGTGTTACAATGCACAAATGACCTCTCAGTTAAACTAATTTTTTCCTCTTGTGGCATGGTTGGATTCACACACAGCGTAACGGGGGGGGGAGGGGGGGTTGCACAATTCATCCAGTTAGGAAGACTGTATACATTTCATGAAAAGAACCGCTCAGCCATTTTACTTGGGTCAAGGTAAGTAACAGCAAGGATTCCTGTACTCCCTGACATAGTTCCTGAGCAGTATTCCACTACCCTTTACCTACTAAGATATATCTAATACAGATTCACTGCATTATCTTAACCACAAGATAAACACGGGGTTCAAATCTCCCATTGAATGTACCCAGTTGATGAGAAAGAGTGGGGCTTCACTGTAATACACAGATTCAACTTCTGCCTCTAATATGGATTCCCTGTATTGGTTTGGATCCATTGAGAGAATCCTAGAATTACAGAGTCAGAAGGGGCCATACAGGCCATCTAGTCCAATGCCCTGCTCAATGCAATATCAGTCTAGACTAAAGCATCCCTGACAAGGGTTTGTCCAGTTGCGGCTTAAAGACTGCCAGTGAGGGGAAACTCACCACCTCCCTAGGCAGCTGATTCCACTGTTGCACAACTCTTGCTGTAAAAACGTTTTCCCTAATATCCAGCTGGTACCTTCCTGCCCTTAATTTATGCCCACTATTGCAAGTCCTATCCTCTGCTGCCAGCAGGAACAGCCCCCTGTCCTCCTCTGAGTGACAGCCCTTCAAATACTTTAAGAAAACAATCTCCAGACTCCTCTTCTCCAGACTGAACTTTCCCAAGTCTCTCAGCCTTTCCTCACAGGGCTTGGTCTCCAGGCCCCAATCATCCTTGTCGCTCTCCTCTGCACCCGCTCCATTCTGTCCACATCCTTTTTTGAAGTGAGGCCTCCAGAACTGCACACAGTACTCCAGGTGCAGCCTGACCAATGCAGTGTACAGCAGGACTATGACATCTTGTGATTTGGATGTTACAAGTGGAGACCCGCAAGAAACTTGTGGGATGGTTATCCCATTCCTCACACCTTTGCTTCCTCCCTTCTTCCCCTACCTCTCTCACACTCTTTCTCCCTTCTGCCCCCCTTTCTTACTCTCTCGCTCTCCTCCATGTATGTTACTTCCTCTCTCTTTCTGACCCCTCATCATTTTCTTTGTTTTTCTGCCTCCCCACCTCATCACTCTTTCTCTCTCTTTCTGCCTCCCACCTCAAATCCCACCCTCCCCAGGCTCCACCCCTCAAATTTCCAGGAATTTCCCAACTTGGAGTTGGCAGCCCTATTTCCTTCCCACCCAACAGCCAACCTACCTTTATCTGTCTTTACTTTCCATCTCCACCCCCCTCCCCCACAGCCTCTACCTAGGAAAATTACAGTCTTTCTCCACAATGCGGACTAAAGCAGCTTACATTATTATTTCCTCCTTGTTGTCTACACAACAACCCTGTGAGTTTGGTTAGGCTAAAAGTATGTGACTGGTCCAAAATCTCCCAGTCAGTTTCCACCGCAAGATGGGGATCTGAACCTGGGTCTCGCAGATCCCAATCTGAAGCTCTAACTGTTACATCACGATGGCTTTCATAGGGTGGCTGCTGATGAACAGTAGCAAAGCAGCTGGGCCTAATTAAGTCATGCAAATCAGGTGGTATCAAGTCACACAGAGGGTGCTGCCTAGGGATGCCAGCCTCCAAGTGGGACCTGGGGATCCCCTGGAGTTACTGTTCATCTCCAGACTACAGAGATAACTTTTCATGGAGAAAATGGATGCTTTGGAGGGTGGAGTTTATGGCATTGTACCTCGCTGAGGTCCCTGTCTCCCCAGGTTCCACCCCCAAATCTCCAGGAGTTTCCCAGCCTGGATCTGGATCTGCTGCTGGTGGCCGGGGGGGGGGGGGGGTACTTGGCAACCCTAGACCGCTGCCAGTAAAAACCCTGCCTTTTACTGACAGAAACAGTTAGAACCTCCCCCCCTCCCCCAAACATTCTAATCTCCTCACAGTTGATGCCATTTCAAGAGGTTTTGGGGGGAATTCAATGGTCCCTGAAGATTTTTTGGATTTTTTTGGATTTTTCTGCAGATTGAGAAAGGGGCCTTACTATGTAGGAAAAGCTGTTGGGGGAGAGTGAGCTCTCTTTTGGCAGATATAAGCATCCACACAGAAAAAAAACCTCTCTGAATTAGAATATAGATGCCTCTATTGATACACCCCAAGACTGCATTAGCCTTTTTTGTCACCACATCACACTGGCTGCTCATATTTAACTTTTGGTCCACCCTTACCTCATGATCTTGTTCACACACACTATTACTCAGAAGTATATTCAGTATGCATGTTCCTCAGTTTTGTTACCCAGATGTAGAACTCTGTACTTATCCTTGTTAAGTGGCATCTTGTTCACATCCACCCACTTTTCCAGCATGTTCAGATCTCGTTGAGATCATTTATAAAAATATTGAAAAGTACCAGGCCCAGAACTGAGCCCTGTGGCACCCTACTGGACACCTCCCTCCATTCAGATGAAATGCCACTGACAACTACTCTCTGAGTGCGGTTCTCCAACCAGTTCCCTATCCATGTAACTATACTTTGCAAAGACCTTAGTAGTGCATGTGAAAAATATTCTGGTGGAGGCAAGCCATTGTCACAACATCTGGGAAAAGTGGCAATCTGCTCAAATCACACTACAAGTACAAAGCATTACACCTTCAAGCCCCACTGACTTCAGTGGACTTAGAAAGGTGTAACTTGGCTTAGTACTGCACTGTAAATAATGTAATGATTTTTTTCCAAACAGAAGTGCTTTATAAAGTAGCACAAAAAAGAACAAACCAAACAATTGACACTTTTTGATAAATGTGAAAAATGTGGAGGGTGGGGAGAACAATATAATATAATATATATAACATATCTATATATCTAATAGCTAAGGTGCCCCCTGCGTGTGGATATCTACATTCGCACATTGGGGGCACCTAGGGGGCAAAGAGATTTCCCTGCACACTTGGGGAACTCCCCAAGTGTGCAGAAAAATCCGGAAAGTTAAAAAAAATATTTGGGGGGATACTTAAATCCCCCCCAAAAGTAAAAGAGTATTCCCTGCGCATGCACAGAGAACGCTCTGTGAACTGTCCATTGCTGCCGCTAGTGGGGGGAGAAGGCTTGGCGGGCCAGCCTTGCCGTCACTGATGGGGGGGAGAAGGGCTCACCTGCTGCCGCTTTCTCCTCTTCCGGAGCTCCTCCGGCTTCAGCAGGCCCTGAGCTGTGGGGAATACTCCCCCCCCCCCAGCGAATATCACAGGTCTCGCTTCTTGTGATGCTATAATACAAACTAATGAATTTGTTCAGCTTGCTTTTCCATCAATAACGTTTCTGCTTGCTTAAACTCAGCCACTATTTAATCATACTCCTGCACTGGCTTCACTGGGGTTCACACCCTATGCTTGCCACCGAACAATCATGATGGCAGCTATACGCTTTTAAATTCAAAGATGCTGTGGTTGACATGGCAGCCAATGTATTCCTGGTCCTGTCTCCTGTCTGCAAAAGCAAGCAATATCCCTGATATGCCACATATAGAGAGAGGGTGAGCAGAAAAATCAAGACTTATACCGCTTTGCTCGCTCCACAATTACTTCATTACACTGGCTGGCAAGAAGACACCAAGAATTAGATGCTTTGCATTCTTTGCAACAAAAATAAGCACTTCAATAAGAAGAGATTGGATTTATATCCCACCCTTCACTCACTTGGAGTCTCAGAGCGGCTTACAAACTCCCCTCCCCACAACAGACACCCTGTGAGATAGGTGGGGCTGAGAGACTGTCCTTGAGAGAACAGCTGGTACAGAGCTATGGCTTGCCCAAGGTCATCCAGCCAGGTGCAAGTGGAGGAGTGGGGAATCAAACCCGGTTCTCCCAGATTAGAGTCCGCGCACTTAACCACTACACCAAACTGGCTCTCCATTAACCATTAACCAAAACAAAAAGGTAACTGTCTGAGTGTCTGTACGTCCCAATAACAGTGGGAACATGACTCTGTCAGATGGGGTAAAAAATTACATGGTTTGGGTTTCAGAATGTTGAAAAACATTCCCCGTCCACATGGACTCAACCTGCTGTAGTTCAGAAATTAATTCTGGTGGAAATTTAGGGTATACAGTGAAAAGTAACTCCAGTATTCTATTAAGATGCCTTAAGTGTTTGAAAAACCATCACCAAAGATTTATGATTTTCACATCTCCTGCAGCATGCCTGCTAGCCAATAAATTATCCAACCATTAAACAGCGCCTTCTACAGCTCCACCCTAAAGTATATTTTCATCCTGACTTGTTCCAAGAAGCTCCAGGAGTCCATAATTCTCCTCCCTGCATACTGTCCACACAACCACTCTTTAAGCTAGGCTGAGATGACCAAGATCACACCCAATGAACTTCATGGCAAATGGGAAATTTGAATCTGAGGCTCCAATAACCCACTCCCATTTCAACCAACCGTTTCATAAGTAGAGTATTTGCTACCTCCAGAAATTACTAACCTGCCTTAAAGCTTCTTCTTGAATTCATCAGGTGAGCAGTGAAATAACCTGGGTTTAAAATCAGCCATAATTTTTAAAATCTAAAAATCAGTTTAATTTTCTAAATGCCTAAAATCCATTGTGACATGTTTAAGCAGATCTAAAAGACAAAAATGTGGCAAAATCTGGGGCTTGTAAGATACTCGACCACGAAACTTCTCAGCAGTCTGAATACCTTGGGTCTATAGATCCAAAATGCAGTTTTTTAGCAGTCACTCTGCTTGACCTGGGGTCACCCCATACCCTGATCCATGACTATGTCAATAATTCATAGCAGGCCTTCACTGGCACCAGGCACTCTATGGTTCCAGTCCCTCTTTTCCACCATTACCCAGCCAAGAGAGACAAATTGTTTGAGATCTTCTGCTGGAATTAAAAAAAACAAAAGGCAATCCAAGCTATTTGAGGTTGAAACGAAAATTTCCAAGCTCCCCATTTCTTGTAAAGCAGTTTCCAGTTATCTGTTTTGAATTAACACGATAAAAGCATCCTGAACAACCTATTTGCAGACAGCTGCTCCCAGAGAGAGCAGCAAACTCTATGATGAGATTCCCTAGTTATCTGTTTTTGGCCCGTTTTTATTTTTTTAAAAAAAAGATTGGAGGAAATTAAATACAGTGATCAACAATAAGATCTGCAAATAAGTGTTTTTCTTATGGAATTAACTTTTGCGGCTCTTTGTAATACATAGTACATAAACAGCAATTATAGGGGTATTGTTTTTCACCTTGCGATAATTTCCACTAAGTGACTAAAATGAATAGGACCAAAGTGTCCCTTTAGTGATACTAATGCTTTTCAATAGGGCCATTTCCATGTTTTGGAGCCATCCCCTCTCTGCCACCACACTTCCCAGTTGTGCCCTCCTTTCCCGCCCACTCAGATACGTGCTCCTTCCCTACCACCAGCACACATCTTTCCCATCCACTCAGTCACATGCTTTCCCCGTACCACCTGCACACCCAGCTGTACGCATTGCCTGCACACCTTTCCTCCAACAGCTGTGATCCCAGGCACAGACACCAACCAGTGCTGTCTGGAATGCTGCCATGCACTACCCAAAAGAAAGTGTATGGACAGGCCAAACAGAGTTGCCGCATAGGTTGGGGGAGCGGCAGCAGCAGGCCCGCAGTGAGGACCACAGGCCTCAGCAGTCATTCAACCTTGCCGACTTCTGACACCAGCCTGCATTTCACACACCTTTATATTAATCATAGAATCATCCTTTCAAAGTGTTGGTTATGAGTCAGTTTTCTCTGTATGCATTTTACTCCTTGTGAGCTTAGTGGCATTCTAATATCTCTGATATCCAGGACAAAATAGCCAAACCTGTGTGCCAAGGCCACTGAGAGAAAAGAAAGGTGAGGGAGACACTCTGGGGTCTTCGTGCTCTGGGAAACCAGGATACAACAGGTCTTTTACCATGGGGAAGAGAAGGACTGTGTAAACTTTTTATGAGAATAAAACTGGAGGAGGGAACATGTATGCTGCCCTCACTTTCTTGCAGGAAGGTGGACATTTAAAAAGATGTATGGACTGGGCAGGGAGCTGCATGGTATACATAAAGATCACCAATAATTATCGTATTCATCCTAATCTCCAGTAATGTGAAAATTTATTTTTTACTGTAATGCTAGAAAAGGTCACAGAGCATTAAAAAAAAGAAACGAGGCAAACAAAATGAATTTCTAGCCACTCCTGGCAAGTTCACCGTATACAGCAGTTCTCCGAAGAGGCAAGGCCATGAAACAGATGCAATATCAGTTACCAGATAGCTCATAGTTCTCAAGATACCCTGTTGGCAGGCTTCAGAGAAAATACACAGGATAACTTCAAGCCTTCAAGGCCTAGAAGTCAAAGCAATGACAAAACCTCTTAGCTGTATCAGCCTGAAAACCACCTGAAATCACTGCTGATTAGAAGTGTCTGTTTCCCTCCCACCCACTGCAGTTACGGGATACAGACTGGCTAGCTAGTGAATGAAAAGCAAGTAGTAGCCCACATTGTAAAGCTTATCTTAGTTTGCACCCCACACATCAGTGGCTATTGTTCGACCACTGAACTTGCAGTCACTTATGACTGGACTCTCTTGTCCACAAAGGACAATCAAATTGCCAATAATTGCTAACACATGATTTCCAGCAGCCCTTATGATTGGAGATCTTCATTTGGGCTTGCTCAGCTATTTGAAGTAGGGTAGCCAGGTCCCCTCCCTGGGCCACCGGTAGGGGATGGGGTGGGGGTAGGGTTGCCAGATCCAGGTTGGGAAACTCCTGGACAATTGGGGATGCAGCCAGGAGAGGACAGGGACCTCAGGGAGGTACAATGCCATAGAGTCCACACTCCAGAGCTTCTATTTCCACCGGGGGAATTGACCTCTTTAGTCTGGATATCAGCTGTAATTCCATGGGATCTCCAGGTCCCACCTGGAGGCTGGCATCCCTAATTTGAAGTCCACAGTATTGCTCCTTCTCCCTATTTCTCTGTCTTGCAGTCACACACTACCTCTTGTGTTGTACCTTGGACGGGAAACATGATGAACCTTTTGGGGATATTAAATATATACCGGATGATGCTAGCAGTAAGTCCATTAGTGTTACAGTGTAAATGTGTGCTAAATTAATAAACTTAGACTGGCTCGACTCTGCATAGAATTACACTGACAATGTGAGAATGTATTCAGTCCTTACAGTCTGAATCTAGGACAGAACTACTGGAAGAAGGGTTGTCAACTCTGGCTTGGGAAATTCCTGGAGATCTGAAGGCAGTGTCTGGGGAGAGAAAAGATCTCAATGGGGATGTAATGGCATAGAGTCCTCCCTCCAGAACTGCCATTTTTCTCCAGGAGAACTCTTTGTGGCCTTAAGATCAGTTGTAATTCCAAGAGAACATCAGTCCCCACTTGGAGGCTGGCTGCCCAAGATGGAAGAGAGAATGGTCCAGTGGTACAAGGGGAAGAAACAGTAGGCCAGAAAAAGGTGAGGAAAAGGGAACAGAGAGTGGGTGGAAAGCAGACATGGGCAGGAGCTGCGACAATGAGGATTTTCACATTTTGATTTTAAATACAGCCAGCCAAATTTTGGCTAGAGGCCTCGCAAGTTATTCTTACCTGAGATGAATCTGCTTTGGCTATCTCTGTGGTTGTGGCTAGTACGCTACGAAGTCCAGGTCCATTTTCTTCAACAAGAAGGTAGGCCAGCAGTAGGAAAACATGGACAGGGACTTCAGTTGTAATAGGCAGCATTGATTTAACAGAAGACAACCAGTCAGACACAGAAGACTTCTCTTTCATAAGCACAAGGATCTTCCACATGGTATACAATGAGCCATAAGTAGTGGTTATGGGAAAGAAATGCATACAGGAGACCTGTGAAAAAGGGAAAGGCATATCAGAAGTAAATCTTAGCTTCTCAGCCACCCAACAGTCATATACGGGCCTCTGATTTAAAACAAAAAAATTAACATTAAATTATTTCTCAATAATTTAGCTAAACAGCACAAGAACAACAACCTGACGCTGTCTCATTACAATGAAAGCTTTCTTTTTCAAATAAATTTCTGACACTGCTGTTGACAATTATAGCTTTGTTTTTTTGAAGTGAAGGATTCAATTATACTTATATTACAACCTTCTTTGTTTCATAAATGCCAATCATTGTAAGAAGGCCTAGAGTTTTGCTGGCAAAATTATCACTGGGTTCAAAGCTTCAGGCAGTTTGGGGTCTCTGCTATGCTAGAACTATCTGAATGACCAACTGTGGAGAATGATCCTCCTATCCTGCTTGTGTAAACTGGATCCTTTGAAAAACAGGCCACCAGCACTCCTAACAAAGTACATTTCTGATTTCCAAACCACTCCGCTGTTACCCACACGTTTATGTACAAGCCAGTCCCAAATTGGGCAAATTACTCCCTTCTGGACATTACAGCTCAGGAAAATTGCTCAGGAGAGAAGGCAGGAGCCCGTCCTCCCTCCACAGTTGAATCCTGTTGAATCAGGCCCCTGCAGACCATTACAATGCCACCCCCTAAAGCTTCTACACAACTGTGGGGAAACTGAGTTGGGTCCGTAGGCTTGCCAAGTCTTACTTTGAAAATAGCGGGGGAGTCCTGTTGTTTCTCCAGTAGCCCTGTGCGCGCGCGCCGAAATAACATCACTTGGAAGTGATGTCATCATGCTGGGCAGGTTGCTGGGGCGACGCTCTAATAATCACCCTAAATCTCTATGGTACCACAGAGTTTCCAGGGCGATTGCTAGAGCGTCGCCCCAACAATGTGACCAGCGTGATGATTTCACTTCTGGGTGACATCATCATACTGGGCATGTCAGCCTGATCAGGCCACTTCGGGGGTGGGGTTCCCCCCGCCGGCCGGACCCAGACCAGCAGATTGGGGACCTATTTAGTGGGGGAATCCCCGCCCCTCCCGGGGGACTTGGCAGCCCTATGGGTCCAGGTTTCCTGGACACAACTCACTAGAAAACATAACGTGTAGATTGCTCCCAGGAGACCCCAACCTTTTTGAGCCTGCAGACACCATTGGAATATTGAGAGGGAGTAGTAAGCAGCATTTCAAAATGGCTGCTGCAGATGCTAAACCCCAAATGGCTGCCACAGGAGGCAGAACTAAACACAATACCTCCCTCCTTGCTTTGCAAAAGAATCACAGAAGGGGAATAAGAAGAAATGAAGCCGGAGGGGAAAGGTAGGGAAGAAAGAAAGAATACAAAGAAGAACTTGAAAGGGAAACTGACAAAGGAAAATGCAGGTGTTTACCAATCCCACTGGTCCTAAGCAATGCTCCCTCTAAGCTGTGAAGTCTTGTGAGCAAAAATTCTGCTTTGTGAGCTGCTGGCATTAAAGTTGTGAGCGAGTGATTTGGCTACTGCATAAATTAGTTTGTTCTGGAGCCATTCTTCCTGAGCTAAAATGAAAATCTGTGAGCTGGAGGCTAAAGAACTGTGAGCTAGCTCACACTAACTCAGCTTATTATTATTATTATTATTAGAAGGAACACTGGTCCTAAGTGGCAAAAAACCCACCGTCCTTTGAATGAAAGAAGACAAAAAAAAGCCCTGCATTACAGTGACTCTACCTACCTTCTGAAAAGGCTCAGTGGGTGCCAGGGAAGTACAGACAGGCACCATGGCGCCCACAGATGCCATGCTGGGCCCACGGACCCCTTCTCCAACTATTACAACACACTGGCTCTCAAAGAGGGAGGGAGCAACAAGACAGCAGAGACTGATATGGGGCATGGGAAAGGAGTGACCAGCCTGCCAGCAGTCTCTTCCTGGTTCCTTCTCCAGGGGCTGCTTGAAGATTCCAGCCGAGGAATCTCAAGTAGGTTCCTTGAGGACCCTGAATCCTAAAGCAAGCCAGGACAACATCACTGAGGCAACATATGGTTTGGGCCTTCCTTAGCATCAGTTTTGCTCCCAAGTTTCGAGTCTGCCAAGAGGTTTTAGAACAAGCAACCACAGCCATTCTACAGAATGGCACGCACCCGTTTTAATTACATTGCTCAATGTAATGTAAATTCATTCTGGATAATGGGAAGTATAATGCTCCTGTACTTTAAATGACCTTTTAAAAAGCCATTTCATGTAGAAGAATATTTTAAGCTGTTACCCCCCCTGTTTATCGCTTCCAATTATTGCACGCAGAAAATTAAGATCCAGCCACCTGCAAAGTTGCCACTTTGACGGATGGTATTGCTTAGAGGTAAATGCTCCCCTTCACAGCTCCCAGAGGGCTCCCATTGCCTTCTAGTGTTTTCATTCTGCTATCCATTGTGTGAACACAGAAGAGTGTGAAGGCTTTAAGGACCCATTTTGCAGGAATCCAGCACTACCTAACAAACAACTGTCTTTCCGTGCTACTGAAGATGTTGAAATAAAACTTGGTTCTTAAACATTTGTAAAATGGTAACTTCAGCGGATTAGCTGTCAAAAATAACAATCTCTATTTGTGCTGCCCTCCAAGCTACTATGCGCTACAGTGATAAACTTTCACTATATTCTAAGGCAGCACCCGTTGTCACTGGGCTACAGCAATCATTCCCAACTGGCTTTTCCTGGGTAGACAAGACAACCCATTGGCAAATCATTGCTACACTGTAACAACAGTATAAATATCCAAAGACATGAGAATGCAACATGGTACAGGTAGCCAGAAGGCAGGCCATGATCCTTTGGACTGTTTTGGATTCTAATAGCTGCTGTGGCAGAAATTCTTCCAAAGAATTCTGGACTAGGTGGACCTTGGCCTAATGCAGCAAGGATCTTCTTATGTTCTTTAAACAAAAAGAACAGGATCATACAGCACAGATCTTAATTAATAAAATATCCTGATTATGCACTGTTTCATAACCAAACATCAGCTGACCACAGGGATTCCACTAAAAAATACATGCCATGCAAGTGTGAATTCCACACACCTATATTCTGAGGGACAAGTATTCTGAATAAGGAGGATCTAGAATCATAAAGCACTAGCCTTGGCAATGTTTAAGAGTTACTAATACTTTTTCGTACAATCACCTTCAACCGGAAGTTGCCTTTAGTGCCTATTCGCACTTCCTGGTTTAAAAAAGTTTGGGACCACTTCATCATGGAGAAGACTACAGACCAAATCCAACAGTCAGATATAACCCCTCCAAAAATCTAACTTTATGGAGAAATGGTTCCCATTCCTGCAGTATGTCGCACAGACTGACTGCCAACTGCACAACCCAATATATCCACACATGCATGCTATATTCCTAACACGCATGCACTACTCAACTATATCCCCCTCACACTAACACATGTCTTCACAATGTCTGTTGTGGATACACACGTAGATCATATGCACATTTCAGCTCAGACCATCATCAGAGCTCACCTCCTTATTCCTTCCCTCACCAGGCCCACCGCCGCCCACAAAGGCCACCCATCTCCATGCCCATCAAGACTGGATTGACTTCCACCTGCTCCTCCTGAGGTCAGGCTGCAGCCAGGGATCCCAACAGCATCTAGAGATCTCACCAACCCACCCGGACCTGCTGCGCCAGGCCCACCTCTCATGCCATGGCGGAGGTGGCATCTCCCTCACCCAGGCTCCGAATGGCAGCTTGCTCTGCAATGGGGCTGTGTTGGACCCAGCTCTCACCATGGCTGGCATGTTTATGGCCCTGCCGGTGACCCAGCTGGCCCCTGGAGGATGCCACTGCCAGTGCTCGGCTGATATATGGGTAAGTCTGGGGCCCAGAGCAGCTGCAGGGGCCCCTTCCAGGCCCGGAACGTTGGGCTGCATGGTTGTAGATCAGGCCAGTATTCCCAGGCCCGGACATAAACTAATCCTGGCATACATGTGGAAAACTGAAATTATTCCCTACTATAGTCTGAAAAATATTATCCCCCAAACTCTAATCTTAGGAGTCTCTCTGGCGTATTTAATTACATGTTGATGTCTTTGTCCTTTTGGCCAAATTAGAACTAGAAGATAGCTCTCTAAACAGAAGTAGTTATTCAGTGTTGTCACTATTATTATACCTTTGCTGTTCATAATTATTAAGAGCAAAATTGCTCTCAGTAAGTGGCAACACTTACTGTAAGTGACAGCGCTTACAACAATTTATAATGCAGCAGATTTTGTGCCCATGATAAAGGTAGAGTAATAAAAACCCCATCACAACCGGATTACCAGTAGCATCTGGGGAGCTGGGATGAGGAGAAAAGTAAAGACTTTCTCAAGGATCCTAGAGATGTGGTATTAGATTATTAGCATCATCCCAGTGTTGCTGTTGTGGGACTGAAGGCTGCTTCACACATCACACAATTAAAATCCATGCTTGTCACTCAACTAAGAGTTAGAGGTAATTCCTGGTTTCCTACAAACACACCTGCGTGACATAAGTTTGAAAATGCGTATCACATTTCCGTTTTAACATCAGAAATACGGGTTTTTTAATGTCCTGGTTGCACAGCTAAAACATAATGTGTGAAGTGGCTCTGAAAAGCAGAGGCTTACTTACCAAAGTCCACAAAGAATTCACAGTAAATGCAAGAAATAAACCACATTTCTCAGTGCAATCTTAAATAGATGTGATTTCAATGGACTTAGAAGGGTACACACTCTGCTTACAATTGCACTGTCAGTCTCATAGCCATTATTTAGCACTGTGCTGTGCTCATTCAGTGGGACTGAAGCATTTTAATAAAAGCAGAACATATAAATCAGATTGACTGCTAGTACACATCCTGACATCCTAGCATCGTGGTCTGTCAGTTTATCCTATAAACTGTTTCTGCACTTCTCAGTTTGTATACCCATTCTTATTTTTACAATGTTAATAAGTTGGGAAAGGGGGGAAGAGAGAAGAGAGCATGTTTCGCGTTTAACATGAAGCGAATTGCTGCTGCGAAATATACATTACACCCATGAATAGAAAAAAAGGAATAAGAAGCATTACCAATTTCTTTTTCCCTTTCAGTTCTCCATGCTGTACAATTTCAAGAAGATTTATGGCCAACTGCTTCCTAGAGGTGCCACTGTCTTCCTCAGACATGCAATCGTCTACTGCTGTGGACGATAAGATCTGCAGGGCAGGCATCACCAGAGTGAGTGATGCAGTAAGAGTCATCTCAGTTTCAGAACAGCAAAGGAGCTTGATGGCTAGTTGGACAAGAAGAAA
The DNA here is from genome assembly GCA_029233225.1 of Lepidodactylus listeri. Taxonomy (NCBI): domain Eukaryota; kingdom Metazoa; phylum Chordata; class Lepidosauria; order Squamata; family Gekkonidae; genus Lepidodactylus; species Lepidodactylus listeri. Next base: position 112,359,931 of record JARCFY010000004.1, on the reverse strand, counting down.
ACTGTCACTGGAATGTACCCATTCTCTATGCTCCAAATATCCCTGCACTGTGAGGAAAAAGCAATTGTCCAAAATCAATTGGAAATCAAAATTTGGTTCAATTTGGGGCTCAAGGCAGCCCCTGAACAAAACCCCAAACACAAACGAGCCAAAAGGCCCCCACCCGAACTGAGTGAGTCCAGCAAGTTTGGTTCCCCCTTTCTCCGAGTCACAGCAAACCACAGCCAGGTAAAAGAGGGGGATCGCCCAAAAGGGCTAAATGGCTGGCAGCCATTTAACCCATCCATTTCACTTCCCTGCTTTGAAGCCAGGGTGTGTGTGTGTGAAACCAATGGGTTTAATGGTCCACAGCCATTTAAACCTAACAGCTGACAGGTGGGTTTGCCCCTCAATTGTGAAGTTGAAATGGCTGGCAGCCATTCCACTGGTCCATTTTGTTTCCCCCCTGCTTCAAAGTGGGGAGAAGTGAAACCAACCAGTGAAATGGCTTACAGCCATTTCAACCTAATAGCAGAGTGGGTCCACTCACCAGCTGTGACATTGAAACGGCTCCCAGACATTTAAACCTAACAACTCAGCAGCAGACCCCGTGCCACTCAGCTTTTAGGTTTAAATGGCCCTGAACAGCCGAACTGGAAATCTGGTAAATGTCTGGTAAATGTTCGGTAAATGTTCGGTAAATGTTCTGGTAAATGTTCTGGTAAATGTTTGGGGGCTCCGGCCCAAGTTCGTGCTGAATTTTGATTCATGTGCCAGTTCACGCCCATCCCTAATCAGAACTAAATTTTGGAAGTTTAAGGTATTGTTCAGTCACAGAGCTATAGAAACTAGCCCAGTGCCTCTGGAGACCCACATGCTTCTTCTTCTCATTCCATCCTCACAGCACATGTTGCCAGTTACTGAGAAAACTTCCATATTCATAACAACCCGTAGAAAAGAGCAAGAGTCCAGTAGTGCCTTAAAGACTAACAAAATTTGTGGCAGGGTATGAGATTTTGTGAGTCACTGCTCACTTCTTTAGGTACAGCTAGAATGGGAGTCCATTTGCCCTATTTACTGGAAAGTGGAGTGATTTCAGACAGATGGACTCCCATTACAACTGTGTCTGAAGAAGTGAGCAGCGACTCACAAAAGCTCATACCCTGCCACGTGTTTATTAGTCTTTAAGGTGCTTCTGGACTCTTGCACTTTTCTACTGCTATAGACAGACTAACATGGCTACCCATCTTGATCTATAACAACCCACAGTACCCCATTATATCCAAAGCAAGTATGTGGTTTGCATGGAAGAGCACAGAGCATGCACTGCAGTCAAACCATGGTGTGGAATCCTGGCTTAGAAATCAGAATACAGTCCATAGTTTATGGTTCTAACATAATATCAAACTATTATTTGTCAAGAATCTGAAAATATTTCATTAGACAATCAGACATGACAGGAGGGAGTGTGTATAAGCACAATGATTTTCCAGTCTCAATCACTTGCCTGTATCATACTCTGGCATAAGGCTTTACTCAAACTTCACCTGGTCAGGCTTGCACACTCCTTCCTTCCTTCAAAAGTTTGAGCCAGGTTTCAAGGTCACATGGCCTTCCCAAACCCAGCTAGACCAAACTCACCAGAATGCTTGAAGACCCTCTGGAGCAGGCTCACACAGTTCAAACCGCCAGGACCAAACAACAGTTTTGCTCTCATGTAGGAAAGGGTAAAGATGGCGACCTGAGCAGTCACCCAGAATCTATGCCCCCTCCTCCTGTTGTTTTTAGAAAGTTTCTCTTATCACCTCAGGCAACTTTTGCCCTTACATCTAAATCAGGCCTCTGGAAGCAAAAAGTATCTGACAAACCATACCAAGCATATCACTAGATGCAGCTTATCATAACCCAAAATCAAATTATAGTTCTTGGTGTCACAGGAAGTCATGAAAAAAATCCTAAAATCATATTTCAAGACCCAAATTGGCCACCTTCAGAAACCACAAGACATAAATATACCCAATTCTATCCTGTATCCAATGAACACTTCCATACCCATCACTATTTAGGGAGAAAATAAATGCTTTCACCTCAAATGTTTGGGGAAAAAAATATCTTCTGATACCCATTCTGATGGTATAGCTTTTAAGACATTCAAATCACACATACCAGGGACATGCACGATCACCATGCTGCATGAACACGGGCAATGCACAAATTAGCCAAGCACATACAGATTCGGATCATTGGATTTTTCATGGTTTGCATTCACATATACCAAGGCTGAAGGTGCATGGAAAATGTTCACACAACATGCTGACTACACATATTGGAAGGAATGCAGATAGCTTGCTCCCCTTACACACAGTTGGTATGCTCTCAATATGCATGCTTATAATGTCTGAAAAGGGCTTACACCAGGGGTTATTTGGTACCAAAAGAGGTGCAGGAGCTTATTAGCATAACTCATTAGCATAACTCATTAACATATGCCACACACCCCTGACATCACCGGAAGTGTGTCAGAAGGCAACACCCACCGCTCAGGCTCCACCCCAATCATCTCCAGGTATTTCCCAACTCAGAGCTGGTGAGCCAGCTTTACACTTTGACTGAAGACTCTTTAGGTTTCCTCTGCTCTTGCAGGGAAGCTACCCTACAACAAGCATGAAAATACAGATCAATAATAATAAGAAGAGATTGGATTTATACCCCGCCCTTCACTCACTTGGAGTCTCAGAGCGGCTTACAAACTCCTTTCCCTTCCCCTCCCCACAACAGACACCCTGTGAGGTAGGTGGGGCTGAGAGAGCTCTTTGCAGAACTGTCCTTGAGAGAACAGCTGGGCCAGAGCTATGGCTTGCCCAAGGTCATCCAGCAGGTGCAAGTGGAGGAGTGGGGAATCAAACCCGGTTCTCCCAGATTAGAGTCCGCGCACTTAACCACTACACCAAACTGGCTAGTATGCTTTTGCTTTTTTCCACAACGCATCACCATAAATGCCCGCTTCTGGGCTTGTTACTCCCAGAACGGCGTTCCTGCACGTTCCTGCTCAAAATGACCCCTGCTTGTAATGTTAAACAGACCACAGAATTAATAATATTTTGTTTTCATCCAGACATTTCAGTTAAAAGCATGCAAACATCTTGCAATAGGGGTTTCTGCGAAAAAACCTTACCTAAACTTAAGATGGGCTTCTGCTGACAAGCTGGAGCTTGTAGAAGAAGCACGCCTAATCCAATTAGTATCAGCTCATATGGAAAGCCCTAAAAAACACACGCAAAAAAGGTAAGACATCCAAGTTAAAATCTTGCCAACCAAACAATATGTGGAAATAAATGTTGTACACCCCACCCTTATTTTCCAAAATATAAAATGTTTAATATAAAATATACGCCCAAACTTGTTCTCTAAAATAACCTGGGGCTCTTTCCAATATTACTTAGTGGCATGACAGCAGCTGTGGCTACCTCTACCCTGCACTGCCTGGAAACAGTGACCATCCAAGGTCACATGGGACAAGCTGTCAATCTCATGCCAGCCTGAACAGGCCTGAAAACTGGGGCAACAATGTCATGGGAAGGAACTGCATCTTGGACTTCGGTCACTGAAAGCCAAGGAGGACCACACCAGAGATTACCTTACATTCAGGAAAGCTACCAGCAGCTTCTTTGCTACTATTACTGGAATAATAAGTCAGGCGGATTCCTGCTTTCCCTGATTTTTAACTACAGCAGCTCTTTCTAATCTCATTACATCCATGGAGCAACAGCACAAGGATAAGAACCATTCAGGACCACTTTGGGGTGGAGCTGTTTGAAGGTACAGCTGAATATTCTCTCATATTTATAAAGTTTCCATGCATGCACAGATCTAGCATGTCAGAGAAGACACTAGTACTTTTGATGATGGTATTTCTCAAGTCTATGATATAAGAATATCCCATCATGCAGTCCTCTGCCAGCATTGTGAAGTATTACATAGCTGAAGGACTTTGGGAATGAGTAAGTATCCCACAAACAGTGGTGGTTTTAGTCATGCTGGGGCCCTGGGGTCCAGGACAGGACCCCAGAGTCACTGCACCCCAGAGCCACTCAAGTCCCAAGCAAGGGGCAGGCCTTATGCCAACCGCTGAGGGGCTGGGCGCACGCAGCTGCCTCAGCACCAGCAGCCCATGCCCTGGAGCAAGTGAGTGTGTGTGGTGGCAGGAGTCTCCTCTCACTGTTCTTTCACCCTCTATCAGGGAAGACACAGCTGTGAGCAACTGGGACCCTGTCCAGCCCCAGGTGGCTGCCTCAGAAGCCCCGTGATTAAAACCACCCCCACCCTCAAGCCCCCACTGAATGAGAGCCTGTAATAATCTCTCCTTTTAACAGACATTTGCCATTTTCATGAATCCAAATAGCTGGGCCAAACATTATGTCATAGCTACCAAAATAAACAATCAGCCACAGAAAGCTCCTGGCATTCCAGTAGGCCTGTGTCCCCTCAGATGTACTCTAGCTGTGGTCTGACATTACTCTGCTGTTTTCCAGACCATGGATGCCTTCAGGTAAAATGAGCTTTGGAACCTACTGTTTTAACTGTTTGATGATCTTTAAAAAGGGTGTGCTGCAGAGCCTACCTCTTTCAAGAGCTCAACGTTTTCTTCCATTAAGCAAATCAAAGACAAACATTCCCCTGTGATATGCAGGCAAATCTCACAGAAGCACAAAAGCTGCAAGCACAGCTGGTGTAACTGGTCACTCCAAAAAACGGGGTAGCGCAGTAGACTCCGGAACAACTCCTCCAAAAAAAGCAAGGTTTCTGTGATTTGCGGCAGGTCCTTAATCTGGAGAAGGGAAAGCAGCAAGATTGAGAGCTAGTACGCACACAGACATTCACCATCTGAGGAAGGCAACATCACCTGTTCGAACAACTCAAAGATCGAATGATACTCCATTTAGATAGTCAGCTGCAAATCATCAAGCTGTCTGCCACATGTGCAAAGCAGTCCTTAATTTCAATCTTACTTTATTCAGTATTACTACAAAAAAGTGAAAAAGTGAAATGTAACTACATAAATTTGGCAGCCAGTCTTAAAAAGGATGCCTTGACAGAAATGCTAATCCCTTCCCCCCTTTAAATAATTGCTATTGCAAACATAATTATGATAACATTGTTGTTCTTCAAACTGAAGAAAGTTAACCAAATTCCTAGAGAGAGAAGCGGCCAGATCATCAGATGAAGGACCATGGCTCAGCATGCTTTGCCCTGAGACAGTCCCAGAATTAATCTCTTGGCATATCCATTTTTAAAGGACAGGGAATAAGGCCAAGAAACATCTTTTTTTCTGTCCAAGACCCTGGAGACCTATTGCCAATCAGAGCAGACAATACTGAACAACACAGAGCAATGTTCTGAGTCTATTCATATCTTCACTTGGAAGAGAACTGGTCTTTACATGTATTTTGGCCTTAACAGGATGCTTATTTGTTTTACTCAGACAAGCTTTCTCCCCTATACCACCGCCATACCCTGGAAGAAAACCTGGCTAAACTGATGCTCTTACCCAGAGCCGCCCAGAGCCGTCTGAGAAATAAAGTTTTTCTTCTCCTTTCCATAACTGAGGCTGGCTCACCCCCTCCCATCCAGTGAAGTCTGACTGGTGGACAATCACAGGGATTCGCATGAGGCGAAAATCACAAGAGCCCTGAAGGACAGGAGGAACTCTTGGCAATGACTGCCCCACCATGTAACTCCAAAGCCACATCTGGAGATATGGCATTTATGCTCTGGTGGTGCTTGCCCTGAGAGAACAGTGGTGACCACAGAAATATGTGGCTTGCACCTCCCACACAAGGTGTTCGTCTCAGATCTCCTTTTTACAGCATTATAGAGTAAGATTTGGCAGATGTGGCTTGGCATGCCATGGTGCTGCAAGCATTATAACAAACCACATCTACCATAACTTCCTCTTCCACAGAAGCCTTATCTTCCTTTGCTTCTGATCACGTTCTTTCAGTTTACTTTGCACCTTGGCAAGTGGTAGTGATTTTGCAATCCATCACTAGGAAAGATCAAACTATCAAACGCACTCAGGTAGGCCTTGGAATACATGCTATCTACGACCAAATTTATACATGTATGATAATAAGGTGGTAAAATGGACTGCATCAGGCCAGACTATAGGTGGAAGTTCAAATTTCAGAAAGTTGGCCTCTGTTAACAAGTTCCAACACAGCAGGCAAAGAAAGAAGCATGCGCTATGCTGTGCTGGTCTTTGATATGCACAGAGGGATGTTTGCTTTTTCTTTCTTTTTTTACATACAAAGCAGCATCCAAAATGGCAGTTCACCACATGCAGATTTGCTGGGTTGCATATAGTCCATTCTACCTCTTCAACCTCCGTCGTGTATCAACCAACCCTAGATATGCTCAAGACTGGAAGATGCCCTGTTACCTCAGAGCAGATTACATACACTGAGACACATTTCTTCTTCCTTTTCTCTTCCCACTTGCTGCTGTTCTAACAAAAGCACTTTTAGTGAACATATTTGCAGAAACGCAAATAAGTCTTACCTGATAATATGGAACCAAGTCACAAAAGAGCTGAAGAAGATGGCATTCGAGGACAGAGGGTTTTTCCTTGTTTGGGGGACCACATGGCTGAAGTAAGACCCGAAGTAGGCCCATCCGTAATTCCGCATGCTCCCGCACTTGGCAGGGCTCACAATACAAATATCTCAGAAAGGGTCTCATTATAAGGACACATGAACTTTCCGTGCTGTGGTCAAAGAGAAGAAATTGAGGAGATCACGCAAAAGCAAAAAAACACAGTTGAAGCAGCAGTACCAGTCATAGCTTCCAGGACAGCAAACAAGAAGCATTCATCAGGTCTTCCATAGTTTTAAATGTCATTATAAGAACTTTAGACAATGGCAAAGAAGTATACTGAGATGGGTGACTGCACACCTGTCACGTGAAATATATACATTTTTGACAATTTTATTCACGTTTCCAGAGCTGAACCAACAGGAGGGAAAGGGGAGACACAAGGCATACTTGAGGTTACCTGCCTTATTATTAAGAAGCACACTTTTACCTCAAGTGTGACTGTGCGTTAAATTTTATGTGACATCTTTTTTGATAAGTGGTATAGTACTGGTTTTTTTTAGAAGTTAACATAAATAAGCAGGTAAACAGCCCATGAAGAAAGGCTGAGGCCAATGAATGACAGCAGGAATTGAGGGTGCCAGGGCTGGACTCTGAGGAGGCTCCCTGTATCTTGAAAAGTTAAAAGGGAAGGATTTCTCCAGATGTGCTTTTACCCACCACAGGGCTGCAATGACCAGAGAAGTCACACCTGGCAACAGCCCTCCCCCTTTGCAAGATTTCCAAGTACAGACATCCTCTTGGGGTTTCCACGTGGCTGTCATAGCAAAGGAGGACAGCTTGGCAAAAAATTGAGGGCCACGTCAAAAAAACGCAGCGCAGTGTGGAGATCTGCAGTTGAGGTCATGTGCTACTTCTCCATAATTAACCTTTTAATTACCAAGGGGAGGGCCAGTTTAGCTCTGGTTGACAAGGCGAAGTTACCTTATCATATGCATACTTTTTTTTAAAAAATCCTACAATGATAATCAAAATATGACAGCCCCTAAAAACAAAAGTTAAAATAGGAACAAAGAGATAGTTCTAGTATCTATGTACAGCTTGTGCACCTGTACCACTTCAGACAACATATGGGGGGGGGGGGGGGGGGAGAAAAGAATCATTTGTCTGAAAGTTCTCAAAATCTAACTCTCCCTGCACATCAAAGTTTCATACATAAGGAGGCTAGACTACAGGTGGAAAGCCAGCAGCATGCTACGGAAAAATTATCTAGCCAGCCTCCTTTAAATGTTTAAATTTTTCACAGACAAAGAAATTATGCCATGGGGTGTTTCCTAACAAGCCACCCCCTTTACATAAGGGATGGTTCTCCAGCATGACAGGAGCTATGTTCACTTACTATACCGCTTCCTACGTTGTAATTTCATTTTTGCATTGTTTGTGACATATGTCTGATATTTTCTTCTGCATTGTTTCTAATTTCTGAGCCGGATTTTAGTCCAGTAGCACCTCTGAACAAACAAGATTTTCAGGATATTAGCCTTTGATTGTCAAAATTCCCTTAGTAAGATAGTTCAACAGGGTTTGATTCTAGAAAATTTATATCCCAAAAATCTTGTTGGTCTTTAAGATGCTACTGGACTCAAAACCAGCTGTTCTACAGCAGACCAACACAACTATCCTCCCCAAACGGTCTACTTTTTGTAATCCTAGTCCTATAGCATTGGCTACAGAGCATGCTGCCCTCCCCACGTTACACACAAGAGGGAAAGGCAGCATGTTTAAATGCCATCTTTCCCTCTGGGGAGCCTGTCAGGATTTCCTTGTCAATTTTACTCCCCACCAGTCAGCTGAGAGTGAAATTGACAAGGAAAAGCCTCTCTCTGCCTTCCCTTCTCTAGTTGACATGTCACAGCTGGAAAGGGGCAGGCAGGGAACCCAGGCACATTGAAAATGCCTTTCTTTCCCTCCTCGATCTGGGGGAGGGAGAGAAAGGCATTTAACCATGCTCCCTGCACTTCCCTGAGTCTCTCTGCAATAGCAGAGAGGCTCAGGGAAGAAACGGGCATGTTTGCCCGGCTGCTCTTGGTCTCCCCAGCCTGTGCGCCTTGGCGGGCTGGCTGGGGAGACTGAGGACAGCCAGGCAAACAGGCCTGCTTCCCTTCTCGATCCTTCAGGGGGGTAGGAGACTAGAAAGGCGACGCTGAAGTAGGGCGGAGAAGTTTGAGGGGGGGGAAAGGCAAGCTTCCATGCCTGCCCTGTGCTTTCCCAGCCCCCGCCTAATATGCTAATGACCTGTGCTGTCATGGGTGTGGCTTTATATGCTAATGAGTTTCTGCAGTTGGGTGTGGCCTATTATAGTAATGAGTTCCTGCTAGGCTTTTTCTACAAAAAAAGCCCTATTTATTACAGTCATGAGGATGGTAAATATGCTCTCCTGACGATTCAAACAAGAACGTACAAACAGAATAAAAGCAGCTCATTAATTCAAGCTAATTCATACATTAGCTATCTATGAAGAAGAGTTGTTTTTTTATACCCCACTTTTCTCTGCCCTAAAGAGTCTCAAAATGGCTTACAATCACCTTCCCTTCCTCTCCCCACAACAGATAACTTGTGAGGTAGGTGGGGCTGAGAGAGTTCTGAGAGAACTGTAACTGGTCCATGGTCACCTAGCAGGCTTCATGAGGAGGAGTGGGGAATCAAACCGGGTTCTCCAGATTAGAATCCACCACTCTTAACCACCACACCATGCCCTAGATAATGAGCATACAGGCTAAGAGGTACTCATTTTTCTACCTTTCTGGACACTGTCGAAAAAATGCTGTCATCTGCTGTAGGAGAACTGGCCAGCAATCAGGTTTGTTTTCAATTACAGTGATCAGGGGATGAGGAGAATTCCTGGAACCAGTAAATAAAAAATAAAAAATCAATAAAATTAACAATTTGCCCTGAAACATACAAAGTTGACCATCCAAGGGATACATGCAACTGATTGGAATGGATCAGAACTGAGGCCCATGTATGGCTGAAATGGATAAATGGACTAGAAAATTGAATAATCTTTACTCAGAGACCTTTCTGGAAGACTGGAAAGATTTGAAAGAATATGTTGAAAAATATTGGGATATGAAAAACTATATCTATACATGGTTATAATAGCATAAAGGAATAGAAATATACTATATGAATGTTTTAGTTAAAATTAGACAATGAAACTGTTTTTATTTAGAAATACATAAGAGTATAGAAAATAAGAATTGGTGTATAAGTATTTTAAAGCTATATAACCGTTACCAGAAACGAAACATAGATATAAGTATTACTATTTTGAATAAAATGGAAAATGTGTTATGCTTCAGAGGTGGTGGGAAACCACTAAAACAAGATAAAAATAGAATGTACAAATAGAACAAAATGTTATTTAATATGGAAAAGGGGATTTGTATAAGGTTAAATATATTATTTTCGATGTTTTTTTTTTTGAAAAATAAAAATTTCTTTACAAAAAAAAAAAAAGAGCTGAGGCCCATGTAGTTCTACAAGACTTCCACTTTTCTAAAGAATACTTTTTGCTTTTTAAGCTTTAACTCTGCAGGCATCCACTTGGGCTGGCTCGCGTTTTTCCTAATTTGTGATTTATCTTCTCTCTGAGCTTCAATCATCATGATTCTTAATAGCATCCAAGCTTTAACTTTAGCATCTTAGAGCTTTAACTTTTGTGATACCTTTCCATTTTTGATTAACTCTTTATTTGTGAGGTTTCCTCTTTGAAAACCAGATGTAACCATGCTGGATTCTCAAGGCAACTTTTTTACTTACGTGCATGTTCGCTCTGATAGCACTGCGATCACTATTCCCAACTGATTCATCCTGGTCCTGGTCCTAAGCAGGACTCAAAATTGCCTGCCTACTCATCAGTTCCATGACTTATTTGTTCCAAGGCACCTCTGTTCATTTACGCTCCGCCCTGACAACTTTGCTCATCTCAGCAAGGCCTCCGGCAGGTACCATCCTGCAAATGGGCAAAATGAGTAACAGCCCATCCTCGTGCATTCTCTGTTGTGGCTCCATCTTATGGACTGGCCTGCCTGGGGGCTTTGGAAGGCTCCTACTCTCCTGGCTTTGTGCATAACAGAATTGCTCAAGAGGGCTTTTCTGCACAGGTAAATAGGACTGTACTGTAAAAAGTTGCATTGGTAAAGGAATAGGCACTGTGGTTTTTTTAAGTATATTACTATACTACTGCCTAGCACTGTAAGTATGCTTCAGCTAAGCAGCTTCTGCACCATTGGATATGTTGCGTTTAAATGCTTACGCTTTGTTTAATGTTTGTTTCAGCTCTGTTGTAGATTTCTGTTTTGTTTTCAGCTTTCTGAAGTCCAAATCCTACTGCACTGTCCATTGGATGTCCCATCCAACTGACTGTATTTGACTTACACTACATCATTTGCCTTGAGTCTCAGTAAGAAAGGCAGACTACAAATACAGTAAGTAGAAAAATAAATGAAAATAAGTGCAAGGTATGTGAAGTCATCTATCATTACCAGGCTTTCTCCTTTGTCTGCCTCCCCAGTTTTTCTCCCTTTCTCTATATCACTTCAAAGTTTTAGTCAGCAATGCAGTAGTACATCTCCCAATACTGTTGTTTCTCAGACCGGGTATTTCCTTCATGGAGCTTATTCATTTCACGTTTTCTAGTTCACTAGACTTTACTAACATACAGAGCAACAACCCAGATGCATTCTTTCCTGGACTTCCTGTAGAAATTATACTTGGGGACTACTGTGCTTGTTTTATTTTCTCTGCACCAGAGGTCTGCTCAGTACTGAACACACAAAGCACTTCAGTTTCCCAGAAGTGGCTTGGAGGCCTCCAGCATTACCACATACACACTTCTGTTTAAAGTCAGTGTGGTGTAGCAGTTGGTGTTGGGCTAGAATTTGTGAGACCCAAATTTGGGAGACCCGCTTAGCTCACAAGGTGACCTTGGTCTACCCACAGACTCTCAGCCAAACCTATCTTACAGGGTTGTTAGATCAAGATGGGTAGCCGTGTTGGCACTAGAAAAGAGCAAGAGTCCAGTAGCACCTTAAAGACTAACAAAATTTGTGGCAGGGAATAAGCTTTCATGAGTCACTACTCATTTCCTCAGATACCAAAGAATCCAAAGAAGTGAGCAGTGACTACTGAAAGCTCACACCCTGCCACAATTTTTTTTAGTCTTCAAGGTGCTACTGGACTCTTGCTCTTTTCTGCTGTTACAGGGTTGTCATGAGGCTAAAACAGAGAGGAAAATGATGTAAGCTGCTTTAGATCCCCACTGGGGAGAAAGGTGGGACATAAATGAAGTTAATAAATAATATTTTCTGTTCTTTTTATGCAGGACTCTCCAAAGCAGAGTGACATTCTTCTAAGTCCCATTTAAGTCTGAGAACTTAAAAGGGGGCAACTCTGCTTAGGATGGCACTGCTAATCCTTGTACGTACATTGTCCCCTAAGCCCTTTTGGTCTACTGCAACAATCATTATTTCCTTCTGTATGTTTGTTTTACCCTGTGCTCATTTAGAAGGCCTGGGACATTTACCCCATCATCCCTTGGGGATTAGTCATCTTGAAATATACGCTCCCCAGTTCCTGTCAGCTTTCTTCCAAGGTCAGTTTGAACAGCTGCTGAGACCTTTTTAATATTAGGCAACAGCAGCTTAGTTCTGCTGCAGTTTCAAGCGAAGCCACCTGCCTTTCTTGCACAAAGTATGACTTATCCCAAAATGGACATCAAAGCTTAACAAATATTATTATTTAAATAGAAACTCTTCTCCTTACACCATAGCCTCATCTCTACATCAAGAGCTCTCAGACTGGCCCATGTAGCTGGTCCCTGTGAGTGGAACACGAGGCATTTCTCAGTGTAGCATTTAAAATGTCCTATACATAGGGCACCAAAGTTACTATTACCAAGCTGTCGAGGATTACATGGGATCAAAACAAGTTGTACTTCAACATGCAAAATTCAAGTTGTATGTAGTAGTAATATAAAGACACCCCAAATGAGTTAAAGAGCTGCAGAACTGCTCAGTAGTCCAACAATGGGTTACTGTAATACTCTACGTTGGGCTGCCATTGTAGACAACCCAGAAATGCAGCAGCCCAATTATTGTCAGGGGCTAGCTGATGGAAACTCCTCTCATCCATCTTAAGACAGTGACACTGACTGCCAGTCCGAGTTCAATTCATGGTGCCCATTACGACCTTTAAAGCCCATCATGGCCTGGGGCCCACATCGCTAAAGACCTGCCTCCTCCATATGTCACTGTGCACTAACTACAGTCCTTTGACTGCCGTCTACTGGCTGTTCCCCCACTCAAGATGGCCTGCCTGCAATCAGCCAGAGCTTGGTCCTTCTCCATTGCAGCTTGGCACCCTGAGAAGGCAAGGGGACTTGAAGTCAGTGTTCCCTCTAAGCTGTACACATGAGTGGCTGCTCATTAATACCAAGAAGCCCCACTCAGCTCAGCAGCAATCTGGAGCCCCACAAGGTCTTGCACTGTCCACTGTCCATTTTAAGATTACAGCAGTTATATTCTGCTCAGGATATGAACTGCTCTGCTCAGTGGGGACAGGGAATAGAGGGAACATTGGCAGGGGGAGTGCCATTATCAGAAATTTTCAGGAACTGCTGCAAGACCTTTTTATGCAAGACCTACTGGTGGACCTCCTGATGGCACCTGCTGTTTTTGGCCACTGTATGATAGAGTGTTGGACCGGATAGGCCATTAGCCTGATCCAACATTGGCTTTTCTTATGTTCTTATGCAAGCATCTTTTTTGGGGGGGGGAGGGGGAAGGAAGTTATTTGGGGCTTTAGATCTACTAGTTTTAAATTGTAATGTTTTAATGGCGACATGTAAACCACCTTTAGCAACAAGGAAAAGCAAGGTACAAATATTTTAATAAATAAAATAAATAAGCAGTTCTTATTATATCAGTGTTCCTTAGCACGGGTTCGCCACATGCTTGTGCTCCATCTACGCTCCACAACAATGGTAAGTCCAATACTGTACTTGCATCAGGCTTGATACAGTGATACAAAGCTTCTATTTCATATGTGTGGTTAAACACACATAATAAACACCAAGCTCTGATTCCAACTGTACCAACCTAACTCTCATTGATATGACATCAAGATCTGCAGCTTGAAAAATGAAATAACACCAGCTTTATCCTGAAATATTTTCTGAAGTACTATTTGATGCAGTGCAATTCTGCTGTCAGACTTCAGATACTTAAGAGAACAGCCCAAGACACGAGCAGAATTCCAACGGAACCTCAAAAAGCTTTCGCATTCTCTAAACTGTACCACCTAAGGACTATGCCCTGCAACAAGACAGTGATGCAGCCAGATTACTCCTTCAAAATAAAATAACACCAAATGGAAAGCCAATCTAATATAGTCCATAATAGTACTTTAATATTCCCTGTGACCTTATTAAGATGCCGGGTAACTGAGCACATTTCATTTTACTTAAGGAGTCATAAATGTCACCATTACCCAAATGAAAAAAAGCTGATGGGCTCCCCAAGTTGATTGCAGTGTGATTTCCCCCCCCCCCATATACACACACACACACACACACATATATATACACACACACACACCCCTAAATGTCCTTTGTTTTCTTTAGCAGACTGTCAGAAGAGGCCAAAGAGGAAAGCAAATTGCAAATATTAACCAGCCAAACAGGGGAAGGGGGCACTAAAGCTGAGCGTGACCCAGTGAACTCAAAGGGCACCGCTGTTCAGCTGACACCTCGTAGCTGCAGGGCTTTTCAAGATTTTTTAATATCCTCCTCTGCAAATACTCTGCAGCCTTGAAGGCCGGAGCCACATCCCCATACGGCTTGTTCCCAAAGGTGTTTAATTTCAGTGCAGCTGAGAAGAGGAATCCTGACTTCACCGCTAAGACACGCACACTACAATGGAGTAGGGTGCCAGTCAAACAGGGCGCGCTGCCGTAATTATTATTATTAGTTCTGTAGCCCACTCAGCCACAGCAAAATGCTTCACAGCAATTATCACATTCACAGTAATCATCACAGCACTACAATTACGTCAACAGGTAGCTCGACAGAAAAGGCTGCCTTGCATGCCAAGTTTGGACACAGGAGCTCTCTGCAGCCATTTGAGCTGGCAGGTGCTTTTTGATCCCTACCCATGCTGAAACACTGTCCCCGTTTTGTTTGGGGGTCAGAATCTGGAGATGTCTTCTTCAAATCTTCATTTATATACCGCTTTTCCTGCAAAGATCACAGCTTTTTACATACAGACATGCTGCTATACAATAAAGATCCTAAAAGCAAAGGGCCAAAAATAAAATCTCATTCAACCAAAGGTGCAACTGCCTTACACCCCTTTCTGAATTGCAGAAGTGAAGGGGCAGCCCTCACATCACTGGACAGCCCATTTCATAAAGATGGGCCTGCCACAGGAAGCATTCTCACCCAGACTGCAATACTTCTAATATCTCTCAAGGAAGGAACAGGAAGAAAGTCCTGGCAGCAGGCCAGAAAGGGCTGTCCAGGCTCCTATGGAGAGGGGCAATTCTTCAAGTAAGTGGGTCCCAAGACACAGGCTTTAAAGGACAAAACCAAAACCTTGAATTGAACCATGAAACCAAATGACAACCAATGCATCTGGAGGAGGAGGAGGAGGAGCTTGGATTTATACCCCGCCCTTCACTACCCAAGGGAGTCTCAGAGCGGCTTACGAACTCCTTTCCCTTCCCCTCCCCACAACAGACACCCTGTGAGGTAGGTGGGGCTGAGAGAGCTCTGACAGAAACTGCTCTTTTTCAAGAACAGCTGTGTTAGAACTACGGCTTGCCCACAGTCATCCAGCAGGTGCAAGTGGAGTGGGGAATCAAACCCGGTTCTCCCAAATTAGACTCCACACACTTAACCACGACACCAAACTGGCTCTGCTGGATCAAACTGGGGAGCCATCTAGTCCAGCATCCTGTCTCACACAGCGGCCACCCAGCTCTCCTGAAGAGGCCAAGGCCTTCCCGATGTTGCCTCCTGGCACTTGTATTCAGAGGTTTACTACCTCTGAATGTGGAGGTTTCCCTTCTTCACTATAGCTAGTAGTCACTGATAGATCTATCCTCCATGAACCTGTCTATTCCCCTTTTAAAGCTGTCCATGCCTCTGACCATCACTACATCCTCTGGCAGCAAATTCCATATGTTAATCACTGATTGCGTAAAGAGGTATTTCCTTTTGTCTGTCCTGAATCTACTGCCCATCAACTTCTGATCTAATATCACTGTAATGTGGCTGATCTGGTCAACAATCATTCTGTTGCATTCTGTACCACTTTTTCCAAATAGTCTTAAAGGGCTGCCCCACGTAAAGCATACTGCCGTAATCTAACCTTGAGGTTACTGATGTGGATCAGTATGACCAGCTAGGCTGTGATCAACATGCATATTCTTCTGGTTCTAGACTTCCAGATCTACGATGATAAATCTCAGAGGAGCATGTTTATTGTAATATCTGAAAGGTATTTTACACCTGTGCAAAAATACAGCTTGGATTTTGCAAACTCAAATAATATTTGTTTGGATATTCCCATTAGATATTTCACACACGCACACAGCAGCTGTAACTAGCCATGGCTCACAGGCCATGATTATATAATGCTTTTAGACATAACAATGAATAATAAACTTAAAGGACATTTGTCAATCCACAGTGGAAATGCAAAGACTAAGCACTGATGGGTTATTTTGGGATACCTTCCACTGTATGACCATCTGAGCAGCATTATGATACATACAAATATGTAGTTCAGTATAAAAACCTATCTGAGATAATTTTAGGTCATGAACCCATTAGAAAGCCTATGTAAATAAGTGTTTACAAGGCCAATCCTCAGTATGTCAAGAGTCAGTGATGAAATAGTCCCTGACAAAGAACATTCTGACCGAAGACTAGAATAAAAGTGAATTACCTGCAGCCTTTAAGTCACCCCAACTCCTCTCATGTCTATAGGAGAACTACAATTTGATTTACATCATAAATTCAGCAACACAGCCAGATTGCTTTTCCTGTATGAGCAAACAATGTCAGCAATCGCCATGCATTTCCATGTAGACAGCTGTGACCTCAGTTCTTTCAATAACACAGCACAGCATTTTCACATACGCATTTTTCTACCTGCCTTGAATTTTAATTCCATGATTTGGTGATAAGCCAAGGGGAAAGGAAGATGACTAGACTGGATAAGAGAAACATGCTTCCAGATACTAGCACAAGTACCCAACAAGAGTCAGTGTGGTATAGCAGTTAGCCTATCAGACCAGGACAATTATGCTGTCTCAGACTAACCTACCTGATAAGAGTAGTTGAAAGGATAAAATAAAGGAAGCAAGAGCCATCTATGCCAGAGGTGTTGGACTCATTTGTTAAGAGGGCCAGATCTGACATAAATGTCACTTGGTTGGGCCGGCCATGTGTGCCATAAAATGTCAGATATAAACTGTATAAAGGACAACAGCTGGTAAGCTCTGAGTTGGGGTATCCTCACTGGAAGGCTCCATGGGCTGGGAGGGGAGTGCAAAGGGAAACCCACATGGGCAGACTGGAGAGCCAGCAGTGCAGCACTGGGTAGACTCACCCATGTTGCTTGACTACTGCAGATGACGTTGTTCCACCATGCTGAAGCCACAAGAGGTCTCCTGTTCCCTCCCTTGCACTAGTTGCTCGCGGGCTGCATAAGAGCCCTGGATGGGCCAATTCCAACCCCTGGTCCTTATGTTTGACACCCCTGATCTATGCTGCTCTGAACTCCTTTGAAGAGTGGTAGGATAAAAACGAGAGATTCACCAAATATCTATTCTATTTTGGGAATAATAATTTTAAAATTGTATATAGTACTTGGAACATTCTAAATAGCATCACATCCACTATCTCAGTGATCCTTTCAATGGCCCTGTAAAGGTAGCGTAGTTTTATTGTCCTCACGCTGCAGATGGAAGACTAATCGTTTGCTTAAGGATACCCCAGTGAAACTGTGACTAATTTGAACCAGCAACTTCCCACCGAATAGATAAAACTCTCAGAGTTTTATTATACAAAACGAAGGAAATGAAAGGGGGGAAATAAACAGAGAGTGCTTTAGTACATAGCATTCATTTGGCTGCTTGGAAACAATAGCTATCATTTTGCTATTCTGCCAAAATTCTGCTCCATTTACTTTTATTCCCCATACACAGTTCCTAATTTCTTAGGCACAGCTGGGAGAATGGAGGCCAAGGAGAACAAATGTACACTACAATGCTACAGGTGGCTGAAGTCATGTGCCCCATTCATGCCTACCTGCCTCATTTGCCACAAGCACCTGTTCACCCTTTGGCTCTACCAGATATCACACATGGACACAAGGTTTGCATAGGCCCCAAACTGTATATCTGATTCACTGGATGTGTGAAGGACATCATTTGTGAAGGTCAAGCCTATGCACACTGTAATCAATATCCACAAGCCACATGCAAACATTATGCAGCTCTGTGGACTGGGGATGTCAAATTCTAGGTGCAGCCTGGAGATCTCCTGGAAGTACACCTACTGCAGAGTTCAGTTTCCCTGGAGAAAATGGCTGCTTTGGAGGTTGGACCCTATGGCATTATATCCCACTGAGGTCCCTCCCTTCCAAAAACCCCATCCAACCCAGGCTCTGCCCCATACCCATCCCAGAGTTGGCATCTCTACTGTGGACATTCTATGGGTCCCTAAGAAGAAGAAGAAGAAGAAGGAGATTGGATTTATACCCCACCCTTCACTCACTCGGAATCTCAGAGCGGCTTACACACTCCTTTCCCTTCCCCTCCCCACAACAGGCACCCTGTGAGGTAGGTGGGACTGGTGAGCCACTGGGCAGGGCAATGAGATTGCTCTCCATGATGTATGGTATCTATGCCGGGAGAAGATTTAACTGGCCCTCTACAAACCTCCTATGGATAGGTAAGCTACACATATCCATCCCCAAAATACTGAAAAAGTAGATCCAGCAGACTGGCTGCCCAAATGCTTCATATCAAAACTGTACACTTCATTAAAACCATATCCGAAGTTTGAAATACTGGCAAACATGGAAAAGCTACACTGAATTGCCTTTTTAATGATACACAGCAGCCAAGGTTCTTCTTAAAGATTTTCCAGGAGGAGATGAGCCAAGGCCAGCACATAAGAAGCATCAGAACATTAATCAATTTGAAAAAAGTTTGAATCCAGTGGCACCTTTAAAACCAATGAAGTTTTATTTAAAGTATATGCTTTTGTATGATTCAGGCCAACACAGCTACCCACCTGAATCAGATTGGTTATCACAAGGCGTTAGCATTCTTTGCATGCCTGTGGTCACTCATCTTCCTTCTCTTTGAGAATGTGTATTAGTGAAGCCATGTAGAAGCTGTGCTAATTGTATTGCAATTTTTCCTGAATCATGAGCAAAAAATTGGAGACATTTTTGTTATCATGGTCAATGTTCAGATGAAGTTTCCCGTCAAACGAAGCATTATTCTGGAGACCTTCGCAACCACTTCTAATCTTCATGGACCACTCTTATTGTTAATATATCTATAATTTTGTACTTGAAAAACGTGTATGACCTATTTAAATAGATAGCACTTTTTTTGCAGTTTTCTTTGATCTTTTTCCATGCTCTTGAGACTGTGACTCTTTTCTCCTTTTCACCTATGAAGGCTCAAGCAGAGGGTTTCAAAGGGTTTCTTGACTTGGATTCAGACAGGTCATTCTTGGCAGTGGGGTACCACAAGGTTGGGGCCACCACCGAGAACTCTTAATAGATTTTAACAAAACAAGAAAACTATCAGACAAGTCTCTCAGGAGATCTATTTCAGGAC
The DNA here is from genome assembly GCA_029233225.1 of Lepidodactylus listeri. Lineage (NCBI taxonomy): Eukaryota > Metazoa > Chordata > Lepidosauria > Squamata > Gekkonidae > Lepidodactylus > Lepidodactylus listeri. Next base: position 112,340,437 of record JARCFY010000004.1, on the reverse strand, counting down.
AAAAGGTGTATCATATGGGAAAGCAACGTCCCTGCAGGTCTGCAGGACCCAAGCTGCAAAGGACAGGACAGCTTATCACCGACACCTCGAATTAAGTCCAGAAACAAACCCCCTCACGTTTACTGAATTCAATAAACTTAGAAGCTATCTTTGTACCCATACCTGGGTCCACAAAACCACTAGCAACCATTTGGTTCTTTATTGTTACGGTCATTTGACCAAACATATAATCAGTTTTACCAGTTTTCACAATAAACAACATTTACAGAATAAAACATGATTAATAAAACTTAAACCTGATTACAATACAATTTCTGTAGTGTAAGTATCAACACAGAGAATTTGGCTACCTGGTACGTAATCCTAGGCTTCTCGTTACTAGCAACCATAAAATATAGCAATAATTTTTAAAAACTCAAAGTATAGAAGAAAACCAAAATATAATTCCCAAAGACCTGAAGAAACATAATGGTTTTCATTTTTAAAAAAAAATTGAGAGCAATACAGATGACAGTTACCAGAATCCTGAGGACTAGCCCCAACTTTTTATTTATTTCCTTCATTTATATCCTACTTCTCTCCCCAGTGGGGACCAAAAATGGCTCACAACATTCTTGCCCATTCATTTTACCCTAACAACCCGGTGAGGTAGGTTAGGTGGAGAGGGTGTGAATGGCCCAAGGTCACCAAGGCTTTGCACTAAGGCCGCTCCCTTCATATCTGTAGCTCCTAAGAGATAGGCTCGTAGCACACTGAATTCCAGTTATAGGATTCAGTGAAATAAAAATGCAACTTTGTGCTTTCCAGCCTTTTAAAAAAATTCACTATTGAGTTGTCCTTCATGGAAAAACAAACCAACACTCTTCATTTTTATTTATTTGATTCAGGCCCATAACCCGATTTTTTTAATTCAGGGGCCTTTAAATAAGTTGGAGGGCACCCCGCAAACCCCACACACACCCAAACAAACACCACAAATAAAATAAACAATTGGAAGTCAGGGGGGCTTGGCAGTAAGTTGGGGGGGCAGCCCCAAGATGCCCCACTGTAGCTACAGGCCTGGCTTGATTTATACCCCGCCCTCCCCACATACCCACCAGCCTTCCTTGTCTCAGGGGAAAACCCCTTTCAACCACCAGAGTTCGGTGATCATTTCAGATAAGCACCATGGATCTTGCCTGGAAACTGAGATCATTCATTTTGTGTGGTCACAGAGTGCATCTCCCTGTGGCTTCTTCCAAGTCTCTAGGAAATTTGAGTGACAACACTCCCCCACCCCACCCCATTAAAAGCCAGTGCATACAAGACCTAGCAGCACTTCTGGAAAACATTCATTGTTCAAACTCAGTCTTTGGCAGGCTTCCAGGATAAGGGAGGCACAGAGTTTGGGGCAGTCAACTAAGAATGCTTGTGTACTCCTATGGGAGAAACAGGAATGGTAATTGTACCATGTTGACAGTGCAGACAATGATTGCAACAGGCCATAACAGAAGAGAGGATCTCCCCAATAGATGTATGGTTCATGCTTTTTTCTCTCCCATTAAGGCTGGGAGGAGTGGGGATGAAAATACTACATGTCCTTGCATTATTCATTTGATTCGTAGCCTGTCTTTCCTTCAAGAAATTCAGGGCAGCATACATACATGGCTCTTCCCTCCACCAGTTCACCTTCATAGCATCCCTGCGAGGATGGGTGAGAGTAACTAGCCCAAGCTCTCCCAAAGAGTAAGAACTGAGTGGAGCCTTTCTGTGGTTCACAATATCACTGTCACTTTGTTCAGCTGCTTGATGCAGGCAAAGCAACAACACCAGGCAGGATTTAATACAGGGGGCTTTATCCTTCTTAAAGTCCCTGCTCTATTTGTGCCTCCATCTTTCCTTCCCCTATCCACGCCTCCTTTCTGCTTTGGTATTGAGGGGTTTCGTCTACTCACAAACAGACTATGAACTCTCTAATGAGACAAACGTCAGAAACATCAACCATGAAATAAGTCAAAGGTAAAGGTTTCCCTTGCTTGAAAGCCAGTTGAATCCAACTCTAGGGGGGCGGTGCTCATCTCCATTTCCAAGCTGAAGAGCCAGCACTGTACGAAGACTTTTCCGTGGTCGTGACTGGTGTGACTAAACGCCAAGGCACATGGAATGCTGTTACCGTCCCACCGAAGCGGTACCTATTTATCTACTTGCAATTTCTTGCTTTCAAACTGCTAGGTTGGCAGGAGCTGGGACTAGCGACGGGAGCTCACTCCGTCATGCAGCACTCGGGTCTCAAACTGCCAAGCTACTGGAACCTTCCAGTCTGCAGCTCAGCATCTTTAACCTCTGAGCCACCGCGGCCTTTGAAATAAGTTACAGCCATTAAAATATAAAAAGGATCTTATGGGCAGAGAGAGACTATTTGAATCCTGCTCTTCCGTGCAGTAGTCCAACACTTTGACCACTGACTAGGGAAATACTGGATCTAAAATTATGCCTACGTGGATTCCAGGAGCTTGTCCAGACACTGAACCAGTGTTACAGGAACATCATAATTTAACCTGAATTGCAATTCAGGGAGGGGAATTACTGTTTCCTAACTGGGGGTTTCTATGTTTTCTGCAATGCCCCACCCACTTTCTTAAAACACTTGGTGGGGACCAAGAAAGGTATTGGCAGATTTTTAAAAACACTGCTTTAGCAACAGCTACCACCACAGTAGAAAGATCTTCAGTCTGGGACTGAAGGTAAGCTACAGTAGCCATTTTGTAGTTGGCTCCATCTCTTGCAGTAGACATTTTGTGTCTGTGCCCTCCACCCTGTGTCAGAATTCCAAATGCCCCCGCAAGCTCAAAAGGCTGGGGACCTCTGAACTAGGGTATTGTCTGGAACCAGAGTCTTCACAGGCCTCCAGCTCCATCACCAGCCGCTCAACAAGGTCATACCTATGCCAAGCAATGGCAGCCAATGAAGTTTGAGCCTCCAGCTCAAAGCTGCAGGGCAGCTGCAGGGCTCCACAGTGACCAATGGGCAAACCTAGATACCACTGAGACAGTTGCTAGAGCAAGTATTGTTTTCTTTTATAGTCCAACTCTCTCACTGTATCTCAAGGTGGATTAAAAATATGACAAACTTTTCAGTCAACCGGGGCAGATTACAAAATGTGATATCAGATTACAAGATACGATAACATTTGAAACTAACAGCAACAATTCCTGGCAAGACAAAATAATGCAGTTGGGCTGGGATTGTAAAACGGGGGTGGGGGGGAAGAAGGCAACAACATAGTGCAAGGAAAACTTTAACCCTAACAAGTCACTTTCTGAGCTGAACCATTATACCACAGCTTTGCTCCCTCTACAAGAATGCCTTTCTGACAATTTTGTTTCCTCATTTTGCAGAACGATAGAAACATGGAGGGCTTCCTAATGGTCTCTGGCAAACTGTTCCATAACATAGGAGCCACCACAGAGAATGTGTGTGAATGCTGCAGTTTGCAAAACGGCACCTTCTGAAGGCTTTGCTCAGATGAAAGAGGTGTTGCGGCAGAACATAGCAGGAGATGTCGTCCTATAGGTATGCAGGTCTGAGGCAGCTCTGCTTTTGTAGGTGACAGCTAGAACCTTGAACTGAATCCAATAACTGATTGGTAACCAATGGAGTATCTGCAGAAAGGGGATTTTCTCAAAACCTAGATGTGGGAGATGGGGACTGTCAAGGCTGCTGGGAGTTACATGAACTCCCACAGTCATAGGGTGACAATCTTTGGCTGGCTTCCCTCCTACTGAGGGAGCAGTCAGAGACGAGGAGGAAGAGCAACCGGGTGAGAGAAAACTGCTTCCCCTCCCATTCCTACCTGAGGTCTTCAGAGAGGGGAAAGGAGACCATCCCCCCTCAGCCTTCCCATATGCCTCCAATACTGCACTGAAAGGAAAAACTGATTCCAAGCTGACATCTGTAGGAAACTTAAACAGGTGCTTTTGATATTTATGGGAATCTCGCTAGGGAGTTTAGAGTGGCAGCTTCCTAGTCTGGGGAAGATTTGAGGAGATTCTTCCATCTTCGCTAGCAGCCGCCTCGGCTCTCTAGAGAGGGCACCATCAAATACAGCAATCCACTGCTTAAGTTTCAAAGATGGGCAAAATGTAAGTATTCCAAGCGTACATTGAAAACTTTGCATACCAGTCAAGTAGATTTTTTTAAACTACATCACTGGGAAAAGGTCCATAATAAAAAAGAAGCTGCAAGCCCACAAGGGAAACTGAAGTCAACTATACATATGGAGTTTGATACCCTTCTGCTTGCAGCACAAACCCACTGTGAGCAGAAGAGCACCTTGACACTCAACACATTTTGTCCTCTCAATCTCAACCCACAGCATACAGGACATCAGAACAGAACAAGGAATAGTGGTCTGCAAAACCCTCATTTTAGAATAGGTCTCCAGGGCAACAGATTTGGGGCAACACAATACTTAAAAAGCAGGATACCCAAAAGATCCTTGGTTAATCTCATCACCAACCATCTTTCCTATGCAGGCAACAGTACTGCACAGTGACTATGTGAGAATCATCAGCCAAAGTGGTTGCAGATAAAGTAAAAGTTCTTACTTAATCTCTGTAGATGCTTGCAACGTACATTACTATCTCCAGAACCACTTCCATGCAGTTCCAAAACACAAAACCAAATAAAAATAATCTTAACACCATTCAAAACAGCATTTAAATTATTCAGATCAACATACTTGATTGCATGAAATTCCCCCAGTCGTTCCTCCTCACTTTTGGTCACCTTCCGTACTTCCATTTCTAGCAGCTTTACAATGGTTTTTACCAAGCCATGGACGTTCCTAAGAAAACACAATGAACCCACAGTATTATCATCAAAGCTATTTATCTGCAGAGCTCCAAAGAAGATATTCTATACAGCTCCAATACCCCCTTCTAGTCTGCAATAACTCACTTGTGAATGTTGTTAATACTGTATGCAAAAGGGGAGCATGATTGTGCCTATTTATCCTACCCCCACCCATCAAGCCTAGATAGTTGCATTCTGTTTCCAACAGGGGTAGCATATTGGCCTGTGGGTGGTTCATTTGCCCAAACTCAAAACTCCAAAGCATCCAGGATCAAACCACACAGCTGACAAAAAGTTTGAAAATAGCACACATACCTCAACATCCCTTGAGAATTTCTGAACTAAGTGGAGTTAGACATGAGAAAATTCAGTCAAACACATAATTTTCTGAAAGGGACTGGAAAATATGTTTTGAATGGTTTAAGTCCTGGAAACTCCAGCTCTGGGGTCACTACCATGACCCCATAATATAGCACAGGTGGAAAACCAAATTACAAGCCTTAAGCAAGAAAACAACTTAGTGTTCTCTAAGCAAAAAACAGAAAACCTGTGGTCCATTAAGCTTTGGTTTCACCGTAGCTGGCCTTCCTTTTATCCTTTACCTGTTTACTTTAATTGAGCCCCCCACCCACATGCCTCTACCATTTAAGAATATAAGAAGAGATACAGAATATTTATCTCCAGCAGGCATGCCTCAAAGTAGAACAAGATATGTTAACAATTATCAAATGCGTAGGATATCCTATATTCTCAAATCAAAGAAAATTCTGTTGACCTTTTAGGATTTTTAATACAAATTTAATCAAGACAAAATGGGCTTGATGGTTTTTCTCCTTACAGCAGCGAAGTTCTGGGTTAAACCTGGGAGCCAGTTTGGTGTTGTTTTTACCTTCAGATTTATCAATCACATTATTATCCTGCTCTCCCTCCAAGTTGGTGAGGGTCTCTTCCCCTCCTTCATTCTGTCCTCACACGACTTAGATGTGGGAGAGATGGGGACTGTCGAGGCTGCTGGAAAGATCAGGCAGAAGGAGAGCGTACTCTTCCTGAAGCCATTCATCAAGCTTAATTGGCCAAGTGGAGATGTGAACTCAGGTCCTCCTGGTCCAGCATCCCAGCCACTGCACAACCCAGGATCTCTAACAAGCTCTTTGGGACAACAAACAGGCCAGTTTGTGAAAAACAAGCTATGTTTTTTTCTAATCTGAACAACATGTCAATTCCTGAAAGAACCTTGAAAAACTTGCCCTTCAATTAAGCATAAAGTGGCAATCCTAAAAACACTTTCCTGGGAGAAAGCCCCAGTGAATAAAGTTGAATTAGAATTGCTTCCTAAGTCTCCCAGTCATCACCCTTATACAGGATACCCTGAAAGTAGCACTAGCAGGGGGCTTCCATGGCTCAGATACTAAAAGCTCCAGAACCAAGCAGGACTTCCAAAAATCACGATTTTTAGGCCTCATCACATAGCAGAAGGATTATATGTATCCCAACTGTTCTGAAGCATATCTCTAGAGCCTAAGGCCATTCCATCTAGTGCCATGCCTTCACTTGAGAGAAACAGAGGCCTCAGCTATTCCCAACCTGCCAAATATCAAAGACAGCAGAACTGAGAGTCTGGGTGTTGTGTTCTAGGGAATACCGAACTCAAGACAGATGTGAAAGTTCTGTGTCAAGTCCAGCCTTTGGGGATTCATGCATCCAATATAAAGTAAGGAGAGTAGTACTTTATAAAGGTAGCATTATTCAAGGCTTACTGGTCTGGCCACAGTATAATTTTCACCACGTTTCCATGCTGCAGCACACACTCCTAGCAGAATCAGCGGAGTGTCACCTTGGATACGGCACTCTGCTTGCAGGAAGACCTAGAAGAAGAAATATGCCGAAAACATATAGTAGGGACAGCACAAAGAGCCGTTACCTGGCAGAAGGAATCAGGTTGAGTGTTCCATTAAGAACATAACTGAACTCTGCATGACCCTGAGCAGTAAGTGTGACCAGGGCCTCACAACACGCTGTCCGAACAACCACATTGTCACAGCAGCACTTTTCCCAAAGCAAGTTTAACGCAGGGGTCTGAAATCGAAAAGGAAGGAAACGACACTCAGAAATGCTGATTCATCATTCAATCAAAACATGGCTCCGGTGTCTTTTAAGCTCGAAATTGAGGATCTAATGCACTGCGTCATGGAGTCCTAGTCTTTTTTTTTAAAATTAATAACCGACTCCATGGAATGACCTCCATACTTCTCTTTTAGCCTTTAGAAGGTTATACAAGGCCCATTTATTTATTTAGAAAGTGTATATGTCATCTCTTCAGAGACCTGGCTTGAGGGAGCTCACAAGGAAAAATTCACAACATGGATATTAGAAAGCTAACATCTATCTTAAACTACTTGTATTGCCATTTTTTTTCCTTTATGGGGATTTGTTATTTGATTTTGAAATCACTATGAATATTTACACACTACTCAAGCATACCTGTTGATAAAAATCACAGCACAAAAAGGAATCTTGACCTGTAGACATGATCCTTGCGCAAGACTCCTTTCTGCGCTACAATTTAATCAATGCCTAAATGTGCTGGTATGCAATGGTAACCTACAAGGAGGAGTGAGGGAGACACACACTGGAAACTGTAATGAAAACTTTAGATTCAGCAATTACCCCTCCAACTAGGGATGCCAGCATCCAGGTGAGACCTGGGGATCCCCTAGAATTGCCACTCACCCCCGGACTGCAGAGATCAATTCTCCCGGAGAAAAAGGATGCTCTGAAGGGCAAACTCTATGGCATTATACCCCACTGAAGTCCCTCCCCCACCCCAAACCCAACCCTCCTCAGGCTCCAAATCTCCAGCTAGTTTTCAACCTGGATCTGGCAATCCTATGAACGGGGTCCTCCCCACCTTCATTCTCTCCTCACAATCACCTTGTACCCCACTGAGTTCCCTGTCATCCCCAGGCTCCACCCCAAATCTTCAAGTTTCCTAACCTGTAGTTGGCAACCTTACCCCCCTGCACCCCACCAGCAGGGAGGGAGGACCTGGCAACCCTATTTTAGACTTTCTCCAAGTTAAAACTGAAATGGAACATTATGCAGAACCTGCAGGATTTGGAATGGGACAAAGGAAGGATATGTTCATCTCTAATTTTAAAAAGGAACTTGTTAATTTAAGCTGTCTGAAAGTCCCTAGAACTGTGAAGCATCTTGTGAAAGTTTTCCTAAGAGAACAGCAATGGCATGAGGAACTGTTTGAAAAGTTTCTTGGCATTCTTACAGCCTTGCTGGTGTACATGGATCCAACTCTGTCCGTCACTACCATAACACAGACCACCATTAAGCATTCTTTCCCTACAAAAGGATTAGCGTTTGCAGGATTGCACACAAAAGCACATCCGTGACTCATCAATCATGCAACCACAGAAGAGCAGCTTCCTTCTATGAATTTTAAATTTTTATTGAAAAAATAAAAGAAAGGGGAGGGAAGGGGAAGGGAAGGAAAACACATAAAATAGAAGGCTTCCGGGTTTCTCTACAACAAATACAAGTGATTACAAAGTTTTTCCTCACTCTGTATATAGAATAAAGAATTCTTTTGTATCTTAATATATTACTCATCAAAACCACAAATTATTAAATGACATTATTGTCTTTTTCCTGCAAAAAGTCTATAAGAGGTTCACAGAAAACCAGCTTCCAAAAGTGATGCAAGGAAAAGAAGAGAGTGCAAGCAAAGCAGCAAACCTGGTTTGTTGACTGGCTTATCTTCTCAGATGAAACTTTCTCTTTCAGCACAGCAGCAACAAGGTGGCTCACAGCCTGTGCAGAAAACATAAATCACTAAAAAGGTAACTGAAGTTATGCACATTATCACTGATGGCGCCGATTGTTCTAGTGACAGCACCACACGTTCCAACAGGAGTTCCAGTGTTCCCTGCAGTGTCTTAGAGCAACAGTTTTCAAGTTATAGGTCATGACTCTCGAGTGGGTCATGGAGCCCTTTCATGCTGAACTGCAAGACTTACATGGCTGCCATTTTTTGCTGCCTTCTGGAAGAACCTCCCGCCTAGACTGCAAGGATGCCATGAACCCTGCCTCTTTTTACACACAGCAGGACTGCAAGGCAAAGTCACTCAGTGGTGGAAAAGATTATTCCATGGCTCTGACCTTTGGCTTGTTCCTCACAGTGGTACTTGGTTTCCATTTCTTACCTCTAGCTTTTTTTTTTTTTGTCTGCTGCCCATGGTTCTGGTCTTAACATCCATGAGGTTGTAATCCTGGCTCCTGTCACATGACACTGATGTCATGTAGCTTCCTGTTACATAGTTGCAGCACTCAATGAGTCCTGAATCTGGAAAGACCACTGTCATAGGGGATACTGGAGCATAACTGCTTAGATAACGCATGGTTGTACATAATCCAAGAGTTGCAACATCCCCTGCAACTGTGCAAGGAATCCTTCTCACATCACAAATACAAAGCATTCCTAAAATACTGCTGACTCAGCCAGCCTCTTGGGGGTTTTGTGCTGCTGGGCCAGCCCTTGAAGCTGGGAGAGACTAATGAAAATTCAAGCTATAGTCGTACCACAGGCAAAGGATCCATTAAGAACACTGCATGCTTACAGCCAAATTATTTTGGAGGCATTAAAAATAAACCACCTTTAAACCTTACATTGAGCCCTCCCCACTGGAAAACTAGATAACCTATAATTTCCATCAAGTTTAAACAATGGACTTTTGATTCAAGGTTGGGAGACTCCTCTTTTTACACGGAAAGGTCTTGCATTTACTATTCATCAGCAAAAAAAAGGAAGGGAAGCACAAAAAAGGCCAAGCTTGTTGGCTTGTTCCTCACACTTCCTCATGCTTGTTTTCTTTCCTATCTTCAGCTCTTTTGGCCCGCTCCCCCTCCACCAAACAGCAATGCCAAGCAACGTACCTTGCCATTCATTCCTAAAAACAAAAGTATGCATTCACTTGCCTAGAGTAAAACAGAACGATGCACTCAGAAACATCATTGAGACAGACACCAATCACACATCCTGCTTCTCTCTGAATGGCCTCATTCAGGATTCCATGCAGGCCAGACCTGCCCGGCCAAAGAAACTGAACTGTGTTGTGCGTCTTTAAACCGTTCTCTCAGTTATTCTTTATGAGAGCCATGAAATGTGGCTGCTGAATATACAGCAATGGTCATTAGTTCACCATGGGCCAAGCGTCAGAAACACATGAGACAGGGGTACAACAACCCTGCCAAACACATGGAATAATATTAGCACCTGTCATTTAAAAAAAAAAAAACTTCAGTTTTGCTTATTTACAGTATTGATACCCTGCTTTATCTTCTCAGACTCAAAGTAGCTATACCTCCATAGCAACTTCACCTTCAAAATGTAGACGTGCCAAACTGAACACCATTGCCATAACCATCAAAATACATTATAAATCACTTTTGAGTTACGAAAGGGCTTCACATAATTGTTTGTGTAATTCTTACAACCCCCCTCTAACATCAGTCATTACTATGGTCCCCATGTAGCAGATCAGGGGCAGAGGCTGAGGGACTTGACTAAGGCCACCATAGCCAAGATAAAATTCGAAGTGCAAAGGCAACCAAGTATCAGAACGTAAGAGTGCTGCTAAATCAGAACAAAGGTCCATTTATCCCAGCATCCTTTTTCCAGCAGTAGCCAGCTTGTCACCTCTGGAAAAGCCCAAAAGCAGCACATGAAAATAACAGCCTTTCCCATTCTTCTGCACAGCAGCTGCAGTTTCTTTGTTATGAAATGCCCGGGTGTAGAAAGCAACAATCAACATGAAGCCACTCTCTGACTTTAAATAGGAAAGAGGACACCAAGTGCTCTTTCCTAGGTTCTGCAGATAGCTGCTGTGGGAGCTTTCCTGAAAAAAAGGAAGAAATCCTCTATGTATGTTTCTCAATTGGTGCTTCAAACTCTCACAGTATTTCCAAAGCTTCACAGAAAATGAATCATGAGGAACAATAGATCCAGAGGAGTTATCTGTGTTAGTCTGTTGCTGCAAAATAGTAAAAAGCCCAGTAGCACCTTTAAGACTAGCAAACTTTATTGTAGCATAAGCTTTCGAGAAACACAGTTCTCTTCATCATATGCATGGATACTCTCCATGCATCTGTCGAAGAGAGCTGTGTTTCTCAAAAGCTTATGCTACAATAAAGTTTGCTAGCCTTAAAGGTGCTACTGGGCTTTTACTATTATGAGGAACAATGAAATACAAACAGACTTACGGGTACAGGCGTAAACTGTACACTTTCTTCTCTCCTGCAGCCTCATGGCTTGGTGATTTGCTTTTTGCTAATTCTCACATATGTGTACATAGGCACACACAAACCTTAAGGCTCTTCACAGCTGGAGACTGATTCAGTTTTCTCAGATTATTTGTAATACTGGCATGTACTATTTAAAGGTCTTGCTCTGCATCCACAGAATAATTCCAGAAAACAAAAGTGGCATCTTAGAGGCTAACACAATTTATCCCAGTGTAAGCTTTTGCAAAACAGAGTTCATCAGAGCACCCCAGACTCATTGTACATGGCATAAAAAATACAAGACATACCAAACAGACAGTTACTTCACCTGTGACTGTATAAGGGTGTTAGGAAAATCAAACCTCTTTCTGATTTCTTCTGCCATCACTGTATCTGTTACCTAAAACCCATTCCGTTTCTGCAACAAAGAAAACAAAGTATGATAATACAGAACAGATATCCATTAAATGGTCAACTCAAGCTACAATGCAAAATAATATTCACATGGGACAGCAAAAATCCAATGCAGATGAAAAACAAACATCCCAGAAATCCAATGCAGATGAAAAACAAACATCCCTCCATTAGGATAGAACATGTAGCAACATAGGGGATGTTTTTAAACTTGAAGTATATTGAAGACTGTCGGAAAACACAATCACTATTGACCTTGATACGCAGGAACATTATATGATGCTTTACAGAAAAAGAAACTGAATATGTGTCAATGCAGTTGGAATACAAAGTTGTCTTTACCACTTGTAGCCCTGTGCTTTAGTGAGGCACTCTTTTACAAGCCCATTTCTACAGTTTACAACATGCAGCTGGTATTTTGGGATGTTGTGAACACTTCAGTAGCCGTAACTGACCACCCAAGCATTACAACACAGGACAACAGATGGCAGGTACCTGAGATGCATGACAAGGCGTTTGAATGCATGACTCAAGGTTCATCAAAATCTCTTTCGTTGCAAAGCAATGTTTTAACTGTTTTGACAACCCTTTAGCAAACATGACTGCTCCAGAAATGCATACATTAAAAGAGCAGAAAACTTGGCTGAAATTAGTTAGTTAGGTTTGGCCTCCCCACCCCCACCCCTCTTCAGTGATCAAAATTTCCCCATCCTACTTGAAAGTCTGCCCCAGATATTTAAATGACACTTCAGAAGCCCCATAACCGAAACCAGAAAAGTCACTTTCCTGCGAAGTCCAAGAGCATCTCACGCACCACCAACCACAAAGTGCAACGGCTGCAACAGCAAGAAGTTTGACATCACCCCCCCGCCCCCGGACTTGTAAGTTTAGAGTTTGCGTTCAGTTCCCCCTCCTACCCAAAGAGCCAAAGCCCAGCTATTCGAACACAGCAGCTGACAACATTCTAAACGGGCATTCCAAAGCCAGGAGGGGGAATCCCTACAGCGACCAACCTGGTTCCAACCTGGGCTACTCTGTCACACTCAACACCGACGTTCCACGCCGACGTGTTCCAAGAGCGCAGGCTCAGAAGCTGCCGCGCTTACTCTCTCTCCCACCAACAAATCAACGGCGAGGAAAGGGCGATTTGGCTTCATAGTTATTACTGGGCATGCCCAAGAGAAGGAGCATGCGCATTGTGAAAAATGAAGTCCGCTAATCTGCCCAGACTTTACCCGCGTGGTATGTTTGCAGGATGGGAGAAATAATGGGGCAGGGGCATATGATGTATAGTTATATAGTTCGTTATATAGAAACGTGCTTTGGTTCCTGATATGTCTGTGGGTAATCTTAATATCATAAAATAAATCTCCACACATCGTAATCCTACTTTTATCACAAGTCAGTTCTACAGAGTTCAATACTATTAGACGTGTATCATCTATGCTACCGCCGTACAAATACTGGCAAAGGGCGACTATTCTTAGTATCTCCTCCAGACTGAAACTGTTTATAATTTCAGGGCGGATGGGGTCACTCTTTTCTTATAAAGTTTCATTTTCTCACGCTTTCATTGCTTGCTGCTATTTCCGTTTTAAACATCACGCATTGGGAAAGAGCTTTGCCAAAGCCTACTACCACCACCTTTTTCCATCCCGTGAATTAGTTCATTATTAACCCAAGCCAAACACGCTATTATTCACACTGGGAAACTTTTAATGGAGGCTAAGCTCTATGCATAACTGTAGGAGACCAGGCTTGACTTTGAGGTTGGCAACTCTAGCCACTGCCAAAAAAGCCTTACTGATAGCCTGGTCCTAAGTTAAGTACGATTACTCAGGAGTAAGACCTACACACCCTTCTACTCTGTACTATTCAGGGTGCAGTCCTATGGGAGTCCTACTGAATTCACTGGAACAAAGTTTGAGTCCAGCAGCACCTTTAAAAGACCAACAAAGTTTTATTCAAGGTATAAGCTTTCATGTGTAAGCACACTTCTTCAGATACCGTGTGAAAAGTACTGGAGTCGGGAGGCCGGTAACGGTGAAAACAGCATAGCATGTTTATTGCAGGTCAGATGGTACAAGGCAAACCCCGGGCTTCGCGCCCGCTTTTATGCCGGTCAGAGATAATCCCCCGACCTCGCCCAAATGTCCAGATAGAACCTTAAATTCACGGTTGCAGTTCATAGGTCCCCCGGGGGGAACCTAGGCACAGGATTGGTGGACGTTCAGGATCCGACCGTCTATTGTCCTACCTGGCCGAAGCTCAGGTAGGTTCGGACCACGTGCGAAGTTCCAAGTGGCGGTCGCGATTGCAGGAGCACATGGCGACCGCAGCATCAATACACACCACCTTGAATAACACTTTGCTGGTCTTAAAGGTGCCACTGGACTCAAACTTCGTTTTACTGCTTCAGACCAACATGGCTGCCCACCTGAAAGTTAAACTTTGTTGGTCTTAAAGGTGCCACTGGACTCAAACTTTGTTTAGACCAATACGGCTACCCACCTCACCTGAATCTGAATTTAGTGGAGTTTTCTTTTGAATAAACAGGCCTAGGATTGTTGCACAATGCAGAGGTGATGGAATGGACTGTGTCACTTCAGATTAGAGGATGATTCAAAAGGATCACATTTTGGAATGTTCCTTTATGATTAAATCTTTTTTTTTTAAACAAAATTATTTATATTTTCTTGGGGTTGCTAAGAGATTTGAGGGGAGGCTTTAGGGAGGGGGGGCTCAGTAGGGTATAATGCCATACAGTCTACTTTCCAAAGCAGCCATTTTCTCCAGGAAAAGAATAAATGTTTTAAATAAATAATTAATAAATAAGCTATCTATGTAGTCTGGAGATAATGGTAATTCTGGGGGATCACCAGGGAGGTTGGCAACCCTATAGGAACATTAATCATAACTGTCCAAATATGACAACAAATGCAGTCCTACATCAAACATAACAAAAAAATTATATTTCTGTCAAAAATGTCCATACAGATAATCATTTATTCCAGTTATTTACATCCTTTAAATGTTTAGATCTCAATAAGTAAGTCAATCAAACCATGCTTGAAAAGTCTTTTAGTTTATCTAACCATTTTCGCTTGCCAGGACTTCCAATTCTTATTTTAATAATGAGAAGGAAACAACCATGCAGCAGTAAGCACATATAGTGCAAAATAATGTTAAAATATCACTGGAAATAGAAAATGAGCACAGCAAATAAACAGCCAGGGGCTTCCTCCTTCCTACAGTTTTCTGTTGGGGGCGGGGTGTGTGGAAGGAACATTCCACGCTGGAATCTACCACCCTAAAGTGGTATGGTCCTTCCTAGGGTTACCATTCTCCCATTGGAGGTCTCCCAGAATTACAGCTGATCTCTAGACTACAGGCCAGTTCCCCTGAAGGTAATGGCAACTTTGGAGGACAGACTCTATGGCATCATGTCCTCGCTGAAATCCCTTCCCTCCTCAGACTCCACCTTCCCCGGGGCACCGCCTCCAGTCTCCAGGAATATCCCAAGCCAGAGTTGACAACCCTATCTCTGCACCCAAGGCCAGTTCGAGATATTGAGGGGCCCTAGGCATAGAGTTCCCAGGGACCCCCTTCACACCCACTTTCCCATGTGTCACCCACTCACACAGACTACCAGTCTGTGCATCCCTGCTTGCAGGACCTCCCACTACCCATGCTCACAGCCTCCTGCACTGCCCATAGCACTTTCCCTGATGGCACTGGGCAGTGTGTGCAGCTGGAAGGCCCTTGAAGCCAGCGTCATGCCTAGAGACGTGAAGGCCTGGAAAAAAAACCAGAAAAATTTGGGGGGAAACCTGAAGCCTTTTTTGTTTTTTTCCAAAAAATTGAAAAAAGAAAAGAAATTGATTGTGGAACATTTTATTTTAACATGATGAATAAAATATTTTAAGACAAGGTGTTCAAATATTTTCCAAATCATTTCTAAAAAATATGCATGGTATCAGATTAATCTAATTTCTGTTTCAATCCAGGCAAACCTTCAGTTTTTAGAGGTCCATAATAACTATGATAATGACAAACACAACAGAGCAGCTGCAGAAGCAGAGACTGAAACTGATAATTACAGCTCAGAAAATGATTCTGATTAAATTTCATGCCCGTTCATTGAAACTTAGTCCCACAGTCCCTTCTATACACTTCCCCCCTCTTCAATTCTTTTTATGAGAATCGTTTGGGGTTTTTTTATTTAATACTTTGGAGAGGAAAGATTAATAACTGTTACTTCTGGATTTTTAAAAATTGTTTTGTGGAGGGTTTTTTGTCTGTTCCATATAAACTAGTAAACAGTTCAGGAGACTGTTGCTCCATTTGTTACAATTACAAATAAATATTATTTAAAAAGTAAATTCAGTTTGTAATAATTGTTTTGATACACTATATTTTTAATATGCTAGTTGTGATAATTTCATGCCAAGTAAAATTGTCCATAGTCGTATTTTATGTTCCTAAAGTAACAGAATGACTTTCAATCTGGAAAAGAAAAAAGAAGAGCTAATGTAGCCTTTTTTTTATTTTTCCAGAAATTTCCAATTTTTTCTGGAGGGAAAAACAGAAAAAAACAGGGTTTTCTTCCTGAGCTTCAAAATTTCCAGCAATTTTACATCTCTAGTCATGCCACATCCCACAAAATGTCTTTCCATTTATTTTAATGCAGTTCTGGCTACAGCCACTAGGGGCGCAGGGAAATCTGAGCACAGCAAAAGGCGCTGCTATCAGCTAGGGTGGTCTTCCTGCAAGATTGAAGCAAACTTGCCTTACAAATCATACTAAGCCCACTGACCAAGCCAGCATCGAAGCAAGAGAAGACAGTACAGCATGCTGATGGCTGATAACAGTACTTGACAGCCTGCAAGTCATTTTCTCCAATAGTTTAGCCTTTCTCTCTTCCTTTCCTTGCTACCAACCAGCTCAGCCAGACCTTGCAAAATGGTAGTTGGGATGTTGTACCAAATAGGGTTCCCAGCCCCCAGGTCCCAACAAAGGTTCCCCCTGCTTTTTGAGGGCTTTGATCTGCTGCTAGCCAGCTGGCTGGTGGGAAAAAAACCACCTCCAAACAGGGACATAATGATGTCACCAGAAGTGACATCATCGCATCACTGCTGTCAGGGGACACTCCAGTTTTTGGGCAAACTCTATTGTTTTGAAGGCAAAAACACCATAGAGTTTCACCCAAAAACTAGAGCATCACCATCCAACGTTGGTAACATGATGACATCACTTCTGGTGACATCATCACGCCACACGCACAAAACACACACAGCAGAACATCCCGGAAAGGACCCGGGAGCCCCCTGGTAACCCTAGAACCATAGCAACTTTTCCCTCTCTTCCTTAATTTCTCTGCCTCTTTTCCACATTTTTCTCATTCATTTCTCTCTCCCACCACCTAATTTTTCTGTGTGTCCCCCCTTCTTTATTTTCAAGTCTAGATCTCAAGTCTTTCTCATCCCCATCCTGCTTGGCAACAGAATATACTTAATAGTAGTGTTGTAGCAAACCATTGTTAATATTATGAACCAAAGCGGTGGAGTTAATATTTCCCCATGATCTAGCAAAGTAGTAAAAGGATGCTCTCTGGTCTCCCTTTACATGCACAGTAATGGAGCTGTAATCTGTTAATTATTGTATAATAATAATTATTATTGTGTTGTTGAAAGATCTAATAGCCCTTTGTGACGTCATTAAAAATTAGATTTATAACAAATGTACTACCCAGTCTTTCTCCCCAATGGGAACCCAAAGCTTCATTGTTCTCCTGTCCTCCATCTGTGTCCTCCAGTTATCCTCTTAACAATCCTGCGAGGTAGGTCTGGCTGCGAGTGTGTCACACCATAACCTTCCATGGCAGATTAGGGATCTAAGTATTAGAAGACACATGATAGGTTGCTTGAAAGCTCTCTTATTAGATGCTGCCTGTCATGAAGATAACCCAGTTAAGGGTGTTCCAAGTCCCTTCATTTTTGGCAGTGCAAGTTCCATCATCATTCTAGGATTGGTGGCCAGTTTTTAGACATGTAGAATTATTTTCTGAGTTAACGCCTGCCACAGAGCCCCTCAGCTTCCTCTGCAAATAACATGGTGTGGTTGTGGTTTGTCTCACCTGGCTAGGGCTGCCAAGTCAGCCCGGGGGGCAGGGGATCCCCCGCTACAGGGGTTCCCGATCTGCTGGCCACCCCCCACCCCCGAAGTCATCCAGCCAGGATGACTTCTCCAACGTAATGACGTCACCCGGAGTTTTGGGGTAATTGCCAGAGCAACGCCCCCCCAACATGCTGACGTCACTTCCAATGATGTCACCGGGCGGGCGCGCCGAGGAAGCTCCCAGCGGACGGAGGACTCCCCCCCCGCCGGTGAGTAATACAGACTTGTCAACCCTACACCTGGGTTTTCCCATGCCTTTCAGTTTTGGCCCTGGAGCTGGTAGCCAATTTTGAGTCTCCTAGCTTTATTCTCTGATGAGTTATGCCTGCCAGCATGGTGTAGTAAAGTGTCAGACTAGGATCTGGGAAACCCAGGTCCAAATCCCCTCTGCCATGTATGGAAGCTTCCTGGGTGACCTGTCGCCAGTCACACACTCTCAGCCTGGAGATCAATTCTGATTGTACAGGGTTGTTGTGAGGGTAAAATGGAGGGAAGAAGAATGTTGTAAGCTGCTTTGGACCCCATTTAGGGTTGCAAACCTCCAAGTAGCACCTGGAAATCTCCTGCTATTACAATTGATCTTCAGATGACCAAAATCATTTCCCCCTGGAGAAAATAGCTGCTTTGGAGGGTGGACTCTAAGGCATTATACCTTCCTGAGGTTCCTCCCTTCCCCAAATCCTGCCCACCCTGGGCTCCACCCCCAAAATATCCAGGTATTTCCCAACCCAGAGGTGGCAACTCTATCCCCACTGGGGAGAAAGGCAGGATATAAATAAAATAAATAAATAAATAACAGATGGACAGACAGGCTGGTTCTTTTATTACTGTAGATTCGTGATAACAGCAAGGGGGCCCATGGTGGCTCTCAACAGCACAAATTGGGCAGTACACATTGTTCCTTGTCAATGCCATTTCTGCATGCTTGAGTTCAACACATTGCCAGGGTGCTGCTGCTGGAGTATGTGGTTTAGAATTGCTGGGATTCGTGAACTAAAGCAAATGACATTCGAGCTCCCAATTTCTATTTATTTTAAATCTCAACTGGGCCAAGAGTGAAGACAGGGAAAGACTCAACAGGTAGTATTATTACTGTAGACGTTAAGTTTTGTTTGTTTATGTATTTATCTATCTATCTTTCACATTTATATCCCACCCATCCCACAAGGGGCTCAGGGCGGGTTACATCAATCTCAATTAATACAATAAAATGTAAAACACATTATAAACATATAAACAGCAGTCATAGCTTACTGTTAGGAGGTTCCAGGCCAGATAGATAAAGATAGATAAATGTGTTCGGTTATCAGTGGGTGGGTGACAGCAACCGGGGGGTGGGGCTTGTATGGATGCCTGCCGCCTCAGACAAAGGCCTGGCGGAACAGCTCCATCTTCCAGGCCCTGCAGAACTGAATGAGATCCTGCAGGGCCCTGATCTCAATAGGGAGCATGTTCCACCAGGTGGGGGCCAGGGCAGAGAAAGCCCTGGCCCTGGTCAAGGCTAAGTGGACATCCCTTGGGCCAGGGACCACCAGGAGATGTTGATTGTCAGGGCATAAGGCTCTTTGGGGCGTATACAGGAAGAAGTGGTCCCTTAGGTATATTGGTAAATTGTTAGCCCTCATAGTAGCCCTTGTGAGGGCAGAAAAGCAGGATAGTAATTTTGTAAATAAATAAATCTGTAGTCGAAGGGGACTCAGCTAGCCTCAGCAAGATCTGATTGTCAGGGACAGGGTGGATATTCTTGGCATGAAAAAAAAGCCTAATGTAACATTCTGGCTGCATTTATGCAGCTTAAGTAATGTAAACTGACAACCTGAAGAGGTATGTACCTTGAGAATGGCACTGAGATCCTAAGAGCCCCTTGGGCATATTAGTAGGCTTCCCATTTGCCAGGCGGCAATAAACTAGCTCCTGCCCCTGTGCTTCAGGGCCCTGCTGGAAGCAGAGACAGGGAGCAATGTCACATTTCTATGGCAAATAACATAGATACAGGCCAGTTCCTAGGGCATTGTGACAGCACATCTGGGTACAAACCAGATGTGACATTGCAATGTCATTCCCTGTCTCCCAGATGCTCCCATGATGAGTTGCTAGCTAACCTTAGGTATTTGTAGGTTAACTCCTGGTTTAGATAGATGTGTGTGTGAGTGAATGAGTGAGAAAGAAAGAGAAAGAGAGAGCTTCAGTTCTTCAAAAATGGTTGTTTTTATATCTTGGTTAGAGATTCCATTTTTGTTATGGTGCAACAACCAGGGTTGCCCCTGTATTTATTTTAGAGGTGCCAATTTGGGTTAGGGAATTCCTGGGGATTTGGGGACTGAGCCTGGGAAAGGTGGGGTTCAGAGAGCGGAGGGACCTCAGTGGGGTATACAGCCATAGAGTCCACCTTCTTAAGCAGCCATTTTCTCCAGGGGAGCCGGTCTCTGTAATCTGGAGATCAGTTGCATCCAAGTCATAACTGGAGGTCTGCAACCCTAATTTATTTAGAGGTTACAATCTTTTGTCATAGCATTAATAAAGTTATTAGAAACTGTGAGAAGAGGGTAGTATTAGGTTTTGTGGCAACAGTAAATAGAAAATGTGGTCATTCAGACATGCAAATGAGAGAGAGCCAGTTTGGTGTAGTGGTTAAGTGCGCGGACTCTAATCTGGGAGAACCGGGTTTGATTCCCCACTCCTCCACTTGCACCTGCTGGATGACCTTGGGCAAGCCATAGCTCTGTACCAGCTGTTCTCTCAAGGACAGTTGTCTCAGAGCTCTCTCAGCCCCGCCTACCTCACAGGGTGTCTGTTGTCGGGAGGGGAAGGGAAAGGAGTTGTGTAAGCCGCTCTGAGACCCCAAGTGAGTGAAGGGTGGGATATAAATCCAATCTCTTCTTCCTCTTCTTCTTCAAATGTTGTGTCTAAAAGGTAAGTCTGGCTTCTAAAATTTTTAGCTCTTAGACCCAAACAGAATTTATCAAAGCCCGGTTTAGCCAAATAATTCTCAAGCTGCCAGGAACTTCTCTTCGCCAAGTTCAGGTTTCTTTTAGAGCTTGTGAGGTGTAGTGGTTAGAATGTTGGATTCTGGGAAACTTAAATTGGAATCTCCACTCTGCCACAGAAGGTCATCTGCTGGGTGATCTTGGGTCAGTCATACACTCGCAGCCTAAGCAACCTCACAGGGTTGTTGTGAGAATAAAACGGAGGAAAGGAGAACATTGTCATGATGAGCTGTTTTGGGTTTAGGGTTGCTAACCGACAGGCAGGGCTTGGAGATCTCCTGGAATTACAACTGATCTCCAGACTACAGAGATCAGTTCGAGGTGGGGGTGGGGGTGTCACTGCTTTGAAGTGTAGACTGGCATTATACCCTGCTGAGATCATTCTCCTCCCCAAACCCTGTCATCCCCAGGCTTCACCTCCAAACTTCCAGCAATTTCCCATCCCAGAACTGGCAACACTATTTGGGTTTCCATTGGAGAGAAAAGTGGGGTATCAATAGTGACATTAAATAAACAAAGTTTCTGAAGTGTTGTCCACTGTGTGGGGAAGTATACTTGGTAAATTCACAGTTTTGAAGGAGCGGCCATTGATGATATCATGGCCCTGATTGTGAGACCCTGGAGACTTCTATCAGTCCCATCTATGGACCCACCAAGAATAAGGCAGCTTTATATTCTCTACAACAGAGCTCTAGGTCAAGTTATAGTATGCAGAAATCAATGAAACACAGAATGGAGTGATGGTTTAGAATTTATTGTAGGAATCAGTCAAAGTAAACCCTGCCACTAAAAAAAAATTATTTTAAAGCTCTTAATCCAGGCAGTAAAATATAACTTGAGCAAAATAGACTTCATTATTACTATAATTAAGGGTAATTTAAAACACTGTGAACGTTGAAGTACGACCACTTCTAACAGAAATGGTAGGTGGCTCTGTATGGCTCAAATCTAGACCAGCGGTGGCTTTCATTCAGGCAGCTGGCAAAATGAGTTCCAAAGATTACATATCATTAAACGATGAAAAGGAGCCCCTAACAGAAGCCCCTTCTCTGCAGTATAACTTCTGCAAAAGCCAAGCCCATTCTCAAACTCATGGCTAGGGACAAATACTGAGCAGGAGGCAAGCTCTTTTTTTGTGTGTGAGAACAAACACATAATCTTGTCCTTCTTTCAGGAAAATCATCCACACAGGTCTCAGGGCACACTTGTATTTCTTGTCTGAAACTGTTTCTCCCCCACAAACATACACTCACAGCCCACTCACACTGTCCCATGGCATGGTCTCACACCCCTTGTGCATATAGATGTGAGCCAATCAACTACATGGGTAGGTCCAACTGCATTTGTTTTTCTCAGTGGAAGTTGGCTGCACCCAAATAGCCACTCAAGTCATATACACACTGTCCAGTGCAATAAGACTGCACAACAAAGAAGTATCTGCCATGCCACTACAGGTGGCTAACTGGAGGTATTGGAGACATAGAATCATGGAGTTGGAAAGGTCCTCCAGGGTCATCTAGTCCAACTCCCCATACAATGCAGGAAATTCACAAATACATCCCTCTCCATGCCCACAGTGACCGCTGTTCCACTCCCAGAAGATGACAAATAACCTCCAAGAACCCTGGCCAAATCGGCCTGGAGAAGAATTGCTTCCTGACCCCAGAGTGGCAATCAGCATTTCCCTGGGCATGTAAGAAAGGACCACAAGAACTAAGCACTGAGGCAACCCTTCCCACCCTTCCTCTCATGATCTGCCTAAGTTCACAGAGTCTGCATTGCTGTCAGATGGCCATCTAGCCTCTGTTGGAAAACCTCCAAAGAAGGAGAGCCCACCACCTCCCAGGGAAGCCTGTTCTGCTGAGGAACCACTCTGTCAGGAAGTTCTTCCTAATGTTTAGCCAAAAACTCTTCTGATTTAATTTCAACCCGGTTGTTCTGGTCCAACCTTCTGGGGCAACAAAAAACAACTCCCTACCATCCTCTATATGACAGCCCTTCAAGTACTTGAAGATGGTTATCATATCACCTCTCAGTCATCTACTCTCCAGGCTAAACATACCCAGCTCCTTCAACCTTTCCTCATAGCACTTGGTCTCTAGACCCCTCACCATCTTCGTTGCTCTCCTCTGAACACGTTCCAGCTTGTCTATATCCTTCTTAAATTGTGGTGCCCAAAAACTGAAAATAGTCTAGGTGAGGTGAGGTCTAACCAGAGCAGAGTAAAGCGATACCATCACTTCATGTGATCTGGACACTATACTTCTGTTGATACAGCCCAAAATTGCATTTGCCTCTTTAGCAACCACATCACAGTGTTGCCTCATGTTCAGTGTATGGTCTACTAAGACCCCTAGATCCTTTTCGCACATACTACTGTCAAGACAAGTCTCCCCCAACCTATAATTAAGCATTTGGCTTTGCCTACCTAAATGGAGGCCTTTACATTTATCCCCATTGAAATTCATTTTATTTGTTTTAGCCCAACTAAGGATTGGCAGCAACCTATCTAAGAATGCAACTAGGCATGGTGACACAACCTAATCTTGGTTGTACAAAACCCCTAAAGAGGAAGAGGCAAGGGAGGTCAACAGGCAGCCCTAAATTGATTTATGCATTTCTAATCCCACTGGCTTCGACTGACTTAGAAGGGTATAAGTCCGTTTAGGATTGCACTGCTAAAAGTGCAACATGCTGTCACAGGTGGGAAGAATTACACATTTACCCAGCCCACACTTTTCTCCCTAAAATTGTGTCTCACTAAACATTTTTCTCTGGTGAGGGTAATTTTCCAGTCAGGAAAACCCAGTGGAGTAGACAACATATGTGTGGCAGGAAAGGTTGCACTCTTCTTCCTGCTTGCCTTTTTGTTTAAAATCTTCCTCACCTATTCCCTACTTTAGAAAGAATTGTCAGGACCCACATTTTGAAACATTGGTCTCATCTACTTTGAGACAAACTCATCTCAAGTTGCATTTAGACATCGCTATAAACCATGGTTTGTTAAAACCATGGCTTTTGCAACAAACCCCAGTTAGTTCACAAGACATAAGCAGCAAATCCCAGCTTGTTTGTAACCCCAGGTTCTCTCCGTCTTGCCTCTACTCCACGGCCCTACACTGCAGGTCAATAACCAGATTGCCACCCCCATTTGTCAGGATGCAAATGGCAGTGCTACTCAACAAACTTTGGCAATTGAGATTTCATGAAAACTATAATTAGTGCAAATTGTGGTTAACAAATCAGCTACACACCTGAGTCTGAAATCGATGTCATCTGCATTCAGGTATCAGAACTAACTATGGTTTATCTTGATGTTTGAATGCAGCCTCAGATTCTTCTGTCATGAATGGTGAGAAAGGGTATCCCATTCAACAACATATTGCCTTGAAAACTCTATGAGGTTACCATAAGTCAGCTGCAACTTGATAGCATGAAACCCTACGTTGATATAGAGACAGAATTGGCATCTGGATGTGTTGCAGGGTTGGTTCCTTGAACTTATTCTGTGGGAGGTGGTCCACCGTTGCTAGTGAATGGCCATCTGTAAGTAAGGATCTGTAAGTAAGGATCTGTAAGTAAGTGATGCCTATCTGTAAGTAAGGATGAACTGCTACCCAAGGTCTGTGAGATAAACATTATGATTGTCTAGGGCAAACTATAATTCATTGATGGAAACGGAAGCTGTAGGTTGCACACAAGTCATTTTCTCTTCTGGACTTCTCTAGTATTAGGCTACACTAGGGTACCCAACCCATTTGGCCTTCTCAGTCTGCTTCTTTATTTCAGTGACTGGGGTTTGTAGCTTTAAAAATGCCTGATGCAATCCTTTCAAGTGTATGTATGGCCGTATTCAAGACATGTGAACAAATGTAGCTGTACCTCAGAGTTTAACTGTGATGACTGATCATATGGTTTGTTCTGAGAGAAACTGCCTCTCTGTTATCCACTATGCAGTTACACAGAGAGTTCACCTACCCAAAAGAGCAAGCCTAGGAAGAGAGTAGCCCTGTTCACATATTATAGTGAATGCATGTACAACCTGCATGTCCGTGCACACATCTGAACAAAGTTTGAGTCCAGTGGCATCTTGAAGACCAGCAAAGTTTTATTCAAGGTATAGGCTTTCATGTGCAAATACACATCTTCAGATGCATTGAAATGGAAATTACCAGTCCATACATATAGGTAGAGGATGAGCAGCAAATTAGCATACAACATAATGAAGGTGTTTATTAGATGCAAGGACCAAACTGAAATAACAGGCTTAGTTTATATGGTCACCATTGTTTGGGTTTAATTCCAGGGAAAACATGGCTAAGGAAATAAATACATCAAAATTGAAGATTAATGGGCAGATGCATACGTCTGTTTGCCACAGTGGGCCAACATGTATTCACTTTACAAATGAAACTGGGGACCAGTACCTGGATGTGCATTGAATATAACATGAGAATTACTCAACACACATATAATGAATAATCAGTTCACACATGAAGCTGCCTTACACTGAATCAGATTCTCAAGTCCATCAAGTTCAGTATTGCCTACTCAGACTGATAGCCGCTCCCCAGTATTTCAGGCAGAGGTCTTTCACATCACGTACCACCTGGAACTTTTAACTGGAGATGCTGGGGATTGAACCTGGGACCTTCTGCATGCCAAGCAGATGTTCTACCACTGAGCCATAGCCCCTCCCCATGCTTCACGCAGATTGTATGTGTGTTCACTGTAACTTGTGAACATGGTTTGTGTTATTGTTTGTTACTGGAGCTGTGAATTGTCATTGTTATTTTATACACAACTCATTCTTGCATACAAATGTCACAATATCTCACCTCTTGCACTTCATTGCCTTTTGATCTTAAAGTTATGGGGCCTATCTGCCTCGTCTGTCTTGAAGGTGCCACAAGCTGATGTCAAGTATCACGCAACACAACACAAAACCTTTATTGGCATAAAAGCACAAACATCAGGAAATCGATGCCAAGTATCATTGTAGACTAAAGAATAATGTTGTCTACAGTGCTCTATAATTATTTGTGTTATAATCATGTTCTTGTTCAAGATCATAGAACAAAATATCTGTTGAGACTTATGAAAGGTTCTTTTGTAATAAACCCTGGAAAAAAAGACATAAGTCAAATCTCATCAAAGTTAATGAAAGGATTCCCTTGTTTCCACAGGCCTTCAGTTATTAATTCCAGGGAACTTGGCTTTGATTTCTGCACTAAATACATCCAAGAAATGAAAATGATTTTGTTAAAAACGTTTGATTTTACTTATTCCCGTTAGAAAACCTGGAATTTATGCACTGATCAAAGGAAATTAAATTACCAGCATCCTGCTAAAAGCACGGTCACTGTGCTGTTCTGAGGAAATAAATATAAATACATGGCAGTTACAGTTAAAGAGTGCTGCCTTCACTTTTCTTGGCCAGTGCCCTTAACAGGTATTTGAAAGTCAGAAATTAAACAGATTCATTTCCCCCACTAAAAAGAAGATACAGTGATGGGGGAAAGTCCCCTCTTGAGGGACTGTGGCTTAGTGGTAGAACATCAGCTTTGCATGCAGAAGGTCCCAGGTTTGATCTTTGGCATCTCCAGTTCCTTAAATAAATTTTAAAAAGGATCAGGCATGAATAGGTTAGGTGAAAGATCTGAGACCTTAGAGCATAAACAAAACTGACCTCAATAGACCAATGGTTTGACTCAGTATAAGGCTGTTAAAATGGACCACCTATCCTGCAACTTGTTAGGTGCTTAACAGTCATGGTCGAAAAGGCAGCAATTCTGTGATTAATTGATAAACTGCTATACCATCTCATATACTGCCTCATGTCTAGCTACTCCTGAGCCTTGGTGGCTCAGCATATTGGTTTCTAAGCCAAACACTGGTCTTTTGGCCTGTAACTAGATATTATCATCCTTACAGCAGCTGGGAAGCTTTTGTCTGGTAAGAATAGAAAACAATAATTACTCCTTTCTATTATTTTTCTGAAATTTTGTATAAAACAAAAAGTCAGTCTTAATGCTACCGCAGAAGCTATACGAGATACCAAAGGTCAATGATGCTGAGGTAATTTTGTTGGCTCCATCAAAAGTCATCTCCATTTGCCTGTTAATCATAAAGTGCTGTTATAAATATTACTCTTCATTCTAAATCAATACAGTTACACCACAATATGTCACCACTGTCCCCAAGCAGATGATAATGGCATGATATTCAAGCTGGTTTTCAAATACTGATGTCATCCTAAACTCAACAATCTTAAAAGTAAAATGACATGGAGACAACCTGTCTGGAATTAGTCCACTGTGGAAAGAAAAAGAATGTAAGATATTAGAATGAAGATTGCTGGTTACTATGGACTATTTGGTCCATAAAATAAATAAATACACATGAATATACATGAAGCTGCCTTATATGGAGTTGGACCACTGGCCTATCAAAGTTAGTGTCATCTGCTCTGACTGGCAGCAACGATTTAGGGTTTTAGACAGAGATTTTTCACATCATCTACTACCTGATATTTTAAATTGGAAATACCAAGGACTGAGCCTGGGACCTTCTGTGTGTAAAGCAGGTGCTCTGTCACCAAGCCATGGTTCCAGCCACATGGCCTCATGGATCTGACCTACCACCACTGGTCTGATCTAGCACAACTATTCTTATGTTCTTCCAAGAGACTCTTATATGAACTTTCTCACCTTCATAACCTTAATAAATCTTCCATTCTACAAAGCTATGCTTAAGGGAGCAAAAATTACTAATGGGGGATCAAGGGGTGCAAATTTTCAATTTACTGGAGGAGTAGCAATCATGCGCATGCTGGCCTTACCCCCACTCACAACCAGCACATTGGTTCTGCCCTCTTCCTACATATTTTGTTGGAATGTGAGCACAATAGTTCCTGTGCACACAAGCTGTGCCTCCATCATCAGGAAAGTTTGGAAACCTGCTTTCATAATCACAGGGATGGAATCTACAGATCTGGAGTTTGTACATATGTACATACTATATTCATTTTGTGGTGATCACATGTATACTGGAGGCAGGGAGTGGAGTCAACATGCTTACTCCCACTCTTCTTCTGTTCCAGGGATGTGCATCCTATGGCTCAACAGTAGCATTGTGGGGTCTCCCACTTTGGTGAGAGACTTCCCACTCACCACCAGCTCTTTCTGTTGTCATTTAGCTGGGGGGGGAGGGGGGTGATTGGTATAGTGACCTGGAAGTAATGTCTATGTTTGAGTATTTGCCCAAAATTCCATGGTTCAGCCATAGAACCTTGGGCAAATGCTAGAATATCACCAACAACACAATAACATCACTTCTGGGCTGTTCCAGTAGTGACATGACTGCATTGCTGGTGACATCACAGTGAGGTGACGATAAGGTGTTTCTCCCACTGGTTGCCAGCCAGGCAACCGTATTCTAGATCCAAATGTGCAGGGGTCATTTCGAGCAGGAGCACAGGGGAGCACAGCTCCAGGAGTTGGTGACAGCCCCCAGCCCCCGTGGGGGAATGCCTGCTTGTGTTATGGCTGCAGCAAAATGACCCCATCCCCTGGAAAGGTCCTTGTTCCTCCGGCCAGCCTTCTAAAGGTTTCAGCCACCACTGAAGCTATCCTCCCAGAATAGTGGTATTTCTGAGGCTTAGATTAGTAGCTGTCCCCTCTCTACCAGCTTTCTTTCTTTCTTTCTTTCTTTCTTTCTTTCTTTCTTTCTTTCTTTCTTTCTTTCTTTCTTCCTTCCTTCCTTCCTTCCTTCCTTCCTTCCTTCCTTCCCTCCCTCCCTCCCTCCCTCCCTCCCTCTTTCTTGCCTTCTGACATACTTCCAGTGATGTCAGGTGGTGTAGCATATGCAAATAAGTTATGCTAATGAGTTATGCTAATGAGCTCCTGCACCTCTTTTTCTACAAAATGACCCCTGCAAATGTGGCTTACTATGGAACCAAATATGGCTCTGTGATGAGATGTGGGGCAGGGGGGCAAGAGATGCCTTGACAGTTATGGTGACAGAAAGTGGTCCAGGCATCTCTGTGGCTAGGAAGAAGGGGCAAGGGTGCTCTTTGCGGGATACAGAGCATCCTTTTCCAACTGAGAGGGATAACATGCTAGTCCTTTGATGTGTTAATGTCTCTTGATTGGAGAGTCCAGGTGTGGCGGGCTTGAGCCTCAAGTCTTAGCACCCAAATTGGCTGAAGCCCTGGGAGCACATGTAGGGTCGGGTCTGAAAAGGGGAACTGTTCCTTTGTTTGGGGGCTATTTGTTTGGAAATTCTTTGGAGTGCAGTTTTTACGATGAAGAATGATAGAGGAGGAGGATATTAAAGAGAGGTGCTGATGCATCAGGGATGGGGACATACTGCAACTGCTAAAGATCAGATGTAACCAATGCTCCCTCTAAGCTGTGAAGTCGTGTGAGCAAAAATTCTACTTTGTGAGCTACTGGCATTAAAGTTGTGAGCAAGCGATTTGACTACTACATAAATTTATTTGCTCTGGAGCCATCCTTCCTGAGCTAAGACAAAAATGTGTGAGCCGGAAGCTTAAGAACTGTGAGCTAGCTCACACTAACTCAGCTTAGAGGGAACACTGGATGTAACATGGATTGTAAATTCTTTCGTTAGCAACTGTCTTTTTGTTTGTTTTCCTTAGTGCACACAGATTCTGTCCTTTGCAGAACCCTGAGTTGCACCTTGCAGAAATAAAGTTTGTTTCAGTTGAAAGAGTCTGTGTAAGTCCTTACCCACTTACGTAGCCACTTGGCATGCTAGTGAATGACACCCCTGTGAGGCTGGCTTCAGGCAGCCCATGTGAGAGATGGGGGCTAGATTTTACCTGAAGTGGTGGCAGCAACAGTAAGAGGGGCTTGTCTTGCCCCACAACTTGACACAACAGGCTCCTTAAAAAAATGAAATCTTTAAGTTAAAGTATGTTAGAGGGGTAGGTGGGATGCTAGAATAACCAGTATGTGTGGGGAGTGGCAGGCAGAAATTTTTGTTTGCCTAAAAACTTAGAGGTCCTTTAGAAAAAGGGAAAAGATAAAGGTGAACAGTTCCAGTAACTCAAGTGTAAACCATGCACAGTGTACTAAAACAACTATGCAAGGGCTCCTGTATATTTACTACTTATTGTGAGACATGGTGGATGCCATTTCCACATAAAACAGTCACTCACAACAACCAGTGTTTGGGCTGCAGAAACTTTATGGATTATAAAACACCATGTCAATTATCAGTAATGTTAAGCTATATACTTTCGGTTATACAAATGGTCTTTCTTATACTGTCTAAAATGACTCATAAATAAGTATATAGTGGCCTCCACAATTCTTCATTCCTGAATTCATTTCATTTCCTTGAACCCCACAACTGTTCTACCACTTCCAAACTTGTCAGTCATACCAATTGTCTATCTGGTTCAACTTTGTTAGATGCTATTGCCAGGGGTCAAGTTTATTTTATTTCTGAAAAGTTGTTACATGGGATTTTCTTGGCCTCTGTAGAGCTCTGTGCCATCCCCTTCTGATAAAGCATACCCTCCACAATTGCTTGGATTTTGGTTATAAAAATTCTATAGGTGTTTCTGGGGTCTATTAGTGGAATTTTTCAATCTAAAAATCTCTGTGCATTTCTCTAAGGGATAGATGAGGTTTCCTATAGTTCAGGTTGCCGTTGACCCCTTAGGGTTGTCAGACTTCCTGTGGATGTAGGGGTCCCCCACTGCCAAACCCTACCCCATACCACCAATCAGCTTTCTGATGAGGGGGACTTACGAGGAGAAAGGAGAAGGCCTGAGTCTTATGGCCAGTGTTGCACAGGAAATGGTGTCATCACACCAGTGACATCTGAGTGACACTCTGGTATTTGAGCAAAAACTCTATGGTAGAAGCCAGTGTCACCATCAAGTTTTCGCCCTAATACCACAGCATCACCCAGACGTCACTTCCTATGCAATGCTGGTGACAATGCCTGGGCCTTCTCCTTTCTCTTTGTAATTCTCCCCATCCCCCAAAGGTGACTAGGTGAGACCTGTCAGCACTAAAACAGGAGAATCAGACTTTGAACTATTAAAGCAGTTATCTCCAGCATGGCTCCCATAGGCATCATAGTGCCTGCTGTTTTGTTTCTCGGCACCCACAACCTTCTGCCCTATAACAGCATTTCCTAAAGCAAGGGGCCAATCCTGGCATTCTTGTACCTCACTGAAGCAGGAATAGTTTCAGAAGTTTCAAGAAGACATCACCTTTGTGCCTGCAGGGAGAATCCATTAGGTAACAGCTGTCTCCATCACAGGAGGATGCTTGTCTTAGAACCGCCCAACATACTGTATTTATCCCCAGCTCCTATGGCAGACCTTTTATGGTTGACTGAACCCCTCTGCCTTGGCAGTCATCTTATGGTGATGCCTACTTCCCGTTCTGAAAATTCAAAAATGCCTACAAATTCAACAAAGTTGGAGACCTGTACTCTAGTAGAAGTCTTTTAGGAAAGATTTATGCTACATGCATTATTACTCTCTTGCAAAGTATCCCATAGTGATGTAAGTCTAAGTATAATTTATGCCACCAATTTTTAAAACTTATTTTATTAAAATAATATCGTCATGTATGTCCTTACATACAATACTGTTGAGGGGGAAAATCATTGTATCGATGTTCAGATTTCCTGGCTGACATTTCCAGTTATCAATAAACAAGGACAACTTCTATTTTAAAAAGGGAGTATCTTCCTATTCTTAAATGTTTTCAGCAAGTTTGTCCATTACAGCTATGACTAAAATCTTGTAACACCACTTTTGAGTTGATGAAATGGTTGAATTCTTCAAACTCTTTGCCTAAATTGTTTTGGCAGCTGTTAGTAGATTTACTGTCAGAACATTGATATTGGCTTGAATCTTCACAGAAAAGTAATGCAGCAAAATCAATATTAGATTAGGTGTTTACCTCACCCAGGTAATTGGTTGAATAACTGTAGTTTTGGTTGCCCTTTTTTTGTATAATTGGGACAGGGTTGCCAGTTCCCCTCACTACTCCGGCGGGGGTATTTCAGGGCATTCCAGGGGTGGGCAGGGACAGTGTGCGATGATGCCATCTGGAAGTGACACCATCACATCAGGTACATTGTGCGGGAGACGTTCTGGTTTTGGGGCAACCTCTGTGGAAAAATTGGGCTTACACCATAGTTTGCCCAAAACCCAGAGCATGTTCCCAATGCAATGACATCCCTTCTGGATGATGTCATCACGTCTGGGATATCATGTGGCAGCATCCCTGTTTAGGGGCAAGGTTTCCCCTGCTGGTCAGCTGGTCCATGGCGGGGAGAAGCCCCTGAAACCCTGAAATCCATTCACTTTTGCTAGTTTTCATTAATCTTTACATAAGACATATTTACAGAATTCCCAAATATCGAAAACCGTGTCAGTGGCAATCATCTTTTTCTATGCCAGCTTAACACTCTGGTATACCTACCTTGATTAGTAACTAGCATCTCTGCTGAACGGAAGGCACAGATGAGAGCAAATAATGGCAAAGGAAGAACAGCTCTAGCTACCCATGACGTTAGCTACAGAACTAGGGAAAGTTAATAAAACATGTTGTAGGCCTCTAGAGAGTAATAAGGAAAGTCAGTCTGAGCGGGAAGTTTTGTTGAAAGACCTGCAAGGGAGTTATTTGGCTTTTGATTACCTCAAGGACATTTATGCTCTGGAGAAAACCTTTTGGTAAAACAAAAAGTGTTGGTTCAAATAATTAATTCAATTGTAAATATGTGAGAGACAGGAATTCATTCTAACTTGATTCTCAGGGAACCTCCACATTCAGAGTCATTAAGCCTCTGAATCCCGAAGCCAGAAGACAACATCAGGGGAAAGTCTCTATGCCCTGTTGTTGGCCGTCCAAAGGAACCGGTTGGCCACTGTGTGAGACAGGATGCCAGACTAGATGGACTAGAGGTCTTATCCAGCAAAGCTCTTCTTATGTTCTTATGATCTTTGTACCTTACTCATAGTACTGCTGGAGAATGATGGAAGGATGTGTGGCTTTTTGATTGCAAACCATCTGATTCTCTGTCTGTTCTACCATTGGATATCATACTCATTTTGATGGGGCTCACATTATTATTTATTTATTTATTTATTATTTATTTGTTGAGATTTGTATTTCGCCCTCCTCGCCATACGGCGATTACTATGGCATTTCAGATCATGTTGTCCATTATTTGAGTTTTAGGTTGTTTAGAGATCAGAAAAGTTAGAGCCACAGGCCCATAGCCAGAAATATTTTACAGGGGGCAAAGAGGGGGGCAGTAACTGCCGGAGGGGAAGGGGAGGGAAGGGAGGGGGGAAGGAAGCTATGAGACGCCACTGTGGAGAAATCCAATGTCCTCCCCACCATCTCAGTTCCTGTACATCTACATAGGAGAGAGGCACAGCTGGTTCCCTACAATTTACCTTTCCGCTTCTGTGCATGGCTATGCCAGGGACCTCATGCCCCAGACGTCCACTTGCTAGTTGGATCTGAGCCCCCAGAACCACCTTCTCTCCCATGCCCCAGATCAACTTCTACTCTCCCCCACTCTTTCCAGTTATTTTCAGCAAAGCTAAGACTTTTTTGATCCTCTGTTGGGCAGCGCCAACAACTTCCTCCAGCATTGCCAACTTTCCTCCTTCCAGCCCACCCTCCTCACCCTTCCTGGGGTTGCATTTGTGTAATGTAGTATGTTCTGTGTAACAACCGGCCTGCCATGTGCTCCCAGGTAATGGGAGTGTGTGGAGTTTGGAGTGTGCAACCCTTTTTCGACGACGTCCTGATTGCGGCTCTGGACGTCAAGACCTTCTCGGCCCGCCTACGCTCCGTCCTCCAGCGATTCCAGGATGCCGGCCTGAAGGTGAAATGCGAGAAGTGCCTCCTCGGGGTGCCTGCGGTGGATTTCCTCGGCTTCAAGGTGGATGCCCACGGAATTTACCCCACTAAGGACAAGGTAAAGGCCATCTCCGATGCCCCGGCCCCCAAGTCCAAGGCTGAGCTACAGTCTTTTCTGGGACTCATCAACTTCTACCACGCCTTCTTTCCCCACAAGGTGGTGGTAGCTGAGTCCTTACACAGGATCTTGGACAAAAGCGCCACCTGGACTTGGGGTCCCCGCCAGGCGGCGGCCTTCCAGGGCATCAAGGACCTCCTTACTAATATATGGAAAGGTATCATGAAAAACTTACTATTTTGAGACCTTCACGTTTATAAACTGTAAATACTGTTACTTACTTGTTATAGCTGTAATTACACCTTTCTACAGTTTGACTTGTTGATTAAGGTTATAAATTTTTGTATTATAAAAGTTATAAGTAAATCTTTTAAAAAAAGGACCTCCTAATGTCCAATGTGGTTCTCGTCCACTTCAACGAAGCCCTGCCCGTCGTATTGGCCTGTGATGCATCTCTGTATGGGGTGGGGGCAGTTTTGGGTCACAAACTGCCAGACGGCTGGGAGGTTCCAGTCGCGTATTACTCCCGGACCCTAGCCCCGGCCGAAAGGAACTATGCTCAGATAGACAAGGAGGCGCTTGCGATTGTGGCTGGGGTCAAAAAGTTCCATACTTACTTGTACGGGCGCAAGTTCATGGTTGCCACGGACCAGAAACTTCTTCTGGGCCTTCTCGCCCTGGATCGCCGCATGCCACAGATGTTGTCCCCGTGAGTCCTCTGATGGTCGATCTTCCTCGCGGGGTATGACTACGACTTGGTGCATCGCCCAGGGAAGGTCATGGGCCATGCAGACGCACTCAGCCGCCTTCCGCTGCCCTCCTGCGACCCCGACTCAGCTCCAGCTTACCACGTTGCTCTGCTCGAGGACCTGCCGGACCGACCGCTTCAGGTATGGGACGTGGCCCGGCGCACGGCCCGGGACCGTCAGCTCTCCCAAGTCTCCGACTGGGTGGGAAGGGGGTGGCCCAAGAATCTGGACCCTGAGTTCGCGGCCTACTCAATCTGGCGCACAGAACTCTCCACCCACAAGGGGTGCCTACTCTGGGGCTCAAGGGTAGTGATTCCGGAACCCCTCTGCCCGTGAGTGCTGACTGCTCTTCATGAGCACCACCCTGGGGTAGTACAAATGAAGGCCCTGGCCTGGAGCTACGTCTGGTGGTCAGGCCTTGACAAAGAGATAGAGGACCAGGTCCGCCTCTGCGAAAAGTGCCAAGAGACCCGTCCGGACCCGCCACATGCTCCCATCTGCCCCTGGGAGTCCACCAAACGCCCCTGGTCCCGGCTCCATCTGGACTTTGCAGGCCCGGTACAGGGGCAGCTTTTCTTTATTCTAGTCGACAGCTACAGCAAGTGGCTGGTAGTCGTTCCGGTGTCCGCCACCTCCTCTGAAGCCACCATTCGAGCAATGTGGCGCATCTTTGCCACCACGGTCTCAGACAATGGCATGGCTTTCACTTCCGTGGAATTCCAGCACTTTGTGGAGCTCCATGGCATCTGGCACATGAGATCCGCCCCTTTTCACCAGGCCACGAATGGCCAAGCAGAGCGAATGATCCGCTCCACTAAGGAGGTGCTGAGACGCATGGACCAGGGGGATCTGGGGTTTAAGTTAACGGCTTTCCTATTCAGCCAGCACACCACCCCTCACTCAGCTACCGGTCACAGCCTCTCAGAGCTGCTCATGGGCCACCGGCTGACAACCCAGTTTGATCGGCTCCACCCCAATCGGGCGCTGGCTGCCTCCAAAGAACCCAACGTACCCAAAGATCCCAGAGGGTTTGCGCCGAAGGACCCAATCTACGTCCGCAACTATGCCCGGGGCCCCCTGTGGTTGCCGGGGCGGATTATCCGTGTCACCGGTCCCCTCTCCTATGAAGTCGTGGGCGAGGAAGGACAATGGCGCCACGTGGACCAGTTTTGCCACTGCCTGCACACCTTCTCCGCAGACAATCCAGGGCTGGACTTCTCAGATGCGGAACCCGAGGTACCAGAGACAGATGATCCGCCTGCCCCACGACCGGCCGAGACTCTGCAGGAGGACTCCACAGAAGCCGCCTGCCCAGACATCACTCCAGTCACCATCCCTGCACCGGCACCAGACCCGGCTCAGCCCATGGCAGATATTCCCGAATCTCCGCTCCCTACACCGGCGGCTCCGGCGACCCCACATCACTCAACCAGAGAATGGAAACATCCAGCGCACCTCAGAGACTATGTTTGCCAAGGGACAGTCTGGACTATGGGGGGAGGGGTATAATGTAGTGTGTTCTGTGTAACAACCGGCCTGCCGTGTGCTCCCAGGTAATGGCACCTGCCGCATGGCCAGAGCACATGGTCAGGCAGAGAGGGGAGCTTGAATCTGGAGGAACAATAGACATCCAGATTCTAAGCCTCCACCAATGTGGGACCTAGGTTCTCCCTGGGGAGCCAGTGCGGCCAAACACTCCTCCAGGGAACCTATGACAAACATGTGCATAAGTTGAGCCCCTATCAGGTCTTTTGGGTGCGGTCGGAGGTGTGGCTCCAGCCAGCATATAATGAGGGCCCTGGAGCCCTGGAAGCATGCCAGTCTGGTGTAGTCTGGTGTAGTCTGGTGTAGTGGTTAAGTGCGCGGACTCTAATCTGGGAGAACCGGGTTTGATTCCCCACTCCTCCACTTGCACCTGGCTGGATGACCTTGGGCAAGCCATAGCTCTGTACCAGCTGTTCCCTCAAGGACAGCTTGGGAAAGAGTTCTCTCAGCCCCACCTACCTCACAGGGTGTCTGTTGTGGGGAGGGGAAGGGAAAGGAATTTGTAAGCCGCTCTGAGACTCTTAAGTGAGTGAAGGGCGGGATATAAATCCAATCTCTTCTTCTTCTTCTTCTTCTTCTGACCATCTACTGGAGATGCTGAATCACTCAATAAAGGCTTCATGATTTCACTGTTCCTGGTCTCCGAGTCCAGTACTCTTCACTGGCGATGAAGGTGGGATCCCGATGAGTGACTTCTTGGCCGACACCAGCACCGCATCAAGCCCAGACCAGATCCGTCAGCCACCGGCCCTGCTTGGCTCCAGTGCCACCGCACCACCATTGGCTCCTGAGGATCTTGCTCAACGCACTGCTGCACATCCCAGAATGACCACTGCTCTGGGAACCACCCACTCATTCGATCCAGCCTGCCCCGAAGACTGGGAAGCCTGGACGGACCAGCTCACATTCTACTTCGACGCACAGGCCATCATGGATGCCAGAAAGAAGAAGTCCTGGCTCATGGCCTCCTGTCGGGTAAGGACGCTGAAGTTACTCCGCAGCCTGCTTTCCCCTCGTACCCTGGCGGAGGCCACGTATGGCGACATCATGGCGCTCCTAAGGAACCACTTCTCGCCAAGACCCTCCAAGAACACACAGCGGGTGAAGTTCTTCCGCCGGCTGCAGCAGAAGGGTGAGTCTGCCTCCAATTACCTGGTGGTCCTCCGCCATCTCCTGGTGGGGTGCGAGTTCGTGGCCGTAGAGGACACGCTATACTCGGCGTTCCTGTGTGGGGTTCGTGACCCCAAGCTTCAAAGGAAGCTGATGGCCAACTCCACCACCACCCTGGATGAGATGCTAACCACGGCTTGCACCTTTGAGGTCTCTCAGCAGGAGAAGCTAGGCATATCCATGGCCGACCACCAGACCAGGGTCGCTGCAGACTCCAATGTATCCAAGGATGATGAGACGCTCCAGGTACAGCGCCGGCCTCCAGGACAGGGGTCCCGCAACTTGGGTGAGAAGGCTTCCTGCTCACCAACACCACACTCCAAACATTTCACGTGCGCTAGCTGCGGCGACCAGTATGACCGCCGGACCTGCCATTTCCGGGAAGCAGAGTGCCAGTCATGTGACAAGAAGGTCATGTGCCCAGGCCAGTACTCTTCAATTTGCAATTGACACTCTAGGCTAACAGACAAGTCTTTCCAACCTGCAGGTGAGGAGGTTGTCAGGATTGACATCACTGGAACTCAGTTGGTGGAAAAAGGCATTGGGAATCTGGCAAGAGGTGAGGGAGACTCTGTGGACATCTCTCATTGAACTCCAACCATCCTCCTCTTCCTGGCCCTGGCCCCTCCTGGCCAAGTACTGCACCAGCACTTGCAAGGGAGGTGGGGGAGGAGGGCAGCATGCAGCTCACCCCAGGCTTCCTCCCCCTCCTAGCCCTGCTTCCTCCTGGTGAAGTACTGTGCCAGTCGCTGCGAGGGCAGCGGGGGAGGAGGGCAATGGCAGTGGAAGGGGCAGAGCGGATTCAGGCACTGCCCCTGGGGCCTCACCCTGGCTACAGGCCTGTAGAGCCACCAGAATACCAATGTAGATATCCTAATTATAACAATATTGTTATTTCTTGGCACTCACTACAGCATTAGTGAGCACTTTATGGCTACGTTTTGGCATATGCATAAAATCAGCTGTTTAAATAGGATCTGTACTTTGCTTTTTAAATGGACAGGTCTTCTGTGGTTCTGTAATTCAAGTGTCTGCTCGCAGGATGATCTCAGTATGTATTTAAAATATAGATTGCATTAGGAAATCAGGAAGAAAGAAATCCCTTTTGACATCTTTAAAATTCTCCTTAGGTGGTTTTATATTACAACATTAGCGATTGCAAGGGTGACTATCTCTATTAACTATTCTACTAGCCCAGGGGGGGCAAACTTGCTCAACCTAAGAGCCACCTAGAACAGGGGTGGCCAAACTTGCTTAAGAGCCGCATAGAATAAACATCAGATGTTTGAGAGCCACAAGACATGAACAAATATTATCTGCTTTTACTGGAAAATAAGCAAATTTGCTTTTTATTAACATTAAATGAGACTGCCAAAAATACTAACAAAAGGGATAAAAGCAGATATTGATAATAATATTAATTTGCCCAATGACATTTGTTTGCTAATGATATTTAGCTTCCCCAGCCACCCTGCTGGGAGCCACATAATATACGTGAAAGAACCGCATGCAGCTCCCAAGCCACAGTTTGCCCACCCCTGTACTAGCCCATTGTTGAATATGCGCATAAGTTCAAATGTTTTGTTCTCTGGCCAATCATAAACAACAGGTAAGTTATTAGCTTGCCCGAAAGCCATTCTGTTGTTTCACTCAAGAACCAAGTGTTGAAAAACAATGAACTTCCTACACTGCTGTTTGAAAATTGTATTGTTCATCAGTTCCACAAGCCTTGCCACAAGCCACTTTGGTGATGCTGGCCTAGCAACACTGATCTTCTATAAGTGTCCCTATGGCAAAACTGACTGCGGGAGATGGATGTCCCATGAATAAGTGAAACATGTTTCCAACATGGTGCTCTTTCACTGCTGGTGCACATGTGTGAAAGCTTTTTTCAACTTTTAAAGTTTTTTAAAATCAACAATTAAAAATCGTTCGATGGTTATAACAATATAACAATTACTTATCAGGTTCTTTGAATTCCCAGCATTCATTTTTTCTCAAAGTAAGTCTCTCATCCATTTTGTTGTAAAGATATAAGGAGAAAGGCTGTCAGGTTCCTGTCATGTTTTGTTTCCTTGTAGTTTTCCCAGGTACAGGTCCCGGTGGGAGCTTGGCATCAGTTCCTGCTCTGACGGCTCAGTTTCCCCTCCTTCCCAGTCCCCCCCCCCTCCACTCCTCCCTCCTATGGGTGAGCTCATGTGTTTTGCTAGACTTCAGTTATCTATGTTGATTCTTCTTGTAACCTTGGGCAACTGGGCTCTGCTTTTCCAGGTGTCTTATGTGGGGGCCTGCAAGTAGCTTTCACACAGGGTCAGGGTGGGAATTTAGTTTCAGCTTGCGCGCCTTTTCTTCCCTGAGAAAGTAACGGTAGATTTTTGGCGCTTGATTATTTTCCTTCTGATTGGTACCCATGCTTCTGTTTCTGTTTGAATACAGTATATGAATCCCCTCCTTACTGTATGTGATATCACAAACAAAGCAAGTGTTCCTGAAAGACCATTAAGAAATAAAGACTTTGTTTTAAACCACAAGGCCTGACTTATTGGATCTATTCAGAAGTCTCACAAAGGCACACTGTAATAAAAGGGGCTGGAATCTTTTTTTAATTGCTGATTGGGAGAAAGTGTTGTCAGTGTCACTGGCATGGCTTTTTCCCCATTGAGAAAAGCATCATGCATACAGTAGCTCTCTTTTATTTTTTAAAAAGTGGGGGGCATTGGTGAAAACAACAAGACTTGTCTTCCATCTTGTCAGTTTAATTAACAGGTAGGGGAGACGGGGGACCCTGAAGAAACTTGCTGTGTGGTAAGTGAGCAGGTAACACCAAAAGAAAAGTTACACACCATCAGGCAGTCACTAACCACATCATGACAGGTCCACACTGGTGTCTTATGACAATATGCTAAACCAGCATCCGGGGGAGTAAGCAGGGAAGTGTAATCTCCCACACTAGTTGATAGGGGGTGCAGTGGCATTTAATGCCGGGCTTTTAACAGTAGTGATGCATATTCGTTGAAGCGGAGGAAGATTCCTATGTTTTCATTACAGCTTTTGGAAATGCACGTGATTTCAGTCTAAAAACCACTGTTCTATAAATAGACTCTCCATAAGCTGTTGTGCTTAGATGCTCAGTCTTTATTTATATGAGACAAATCCTATTTAGTGATAGCAGTGTGCTTATCTAAGTTCTGAAGTGCATAAGGTTTTTCCCTGAGCAGACAGTGTCCCGAAGTCCAGTTGCAGCCTTCTTATAGCACAATTAGTGCCTACTGAAATCCATGCCTTTAATGATTTAATTCTGGCAATGAAAAGCAAGACCAGATAAAAAGGTTTGGCTCAAGGGAGGAAGTAATACTATTACTTGTGTAGCCTGCATGATTTGGCTCACTTACAGGGTGCAACCCATAATCACTACTCATTTCAAAGCTTTGGAAATCACAGTTAATGTCAGAATATTAAAATGTGGCAGCCAATAGATTCTATCAGGTGGGTGGCCATGTTGATCTGAAGCAACAGAACAAAGTTTGGGTCCAGTGGCACCTTTAAGGCCAACAAAATTTAATTCTGGGTAGAAGCCTTCATGTGCATGCACACTACACTGAAACAGACTTTCTCAGTCCTTACATATGGGTAGAGAGAAGGTGGGTGGGGGAAGTTAGGTGCCAGGAAGGGCTAGTTAGAGTCAAGATGCATAAGCAGGGCTATTTTGGGGCAGGAATGCACAGGAATGGAGTTCCGGCTGGCTTCTGAGTTGGCCACATCTACAGCCTCCCCCCCATCCCTTGGGTTCCCCAGGTGCCTTGCAAGCTGCGGGCGCTTGGGGAAGCCTGATCCAGAAACTGCCTTCCTTCTTTTGGGTTCCCCATGCACTCCACAAGCCGCAGGGCACCTGGGGAAGACGATCCTGGGAAAGAACTGCACTGTCAGGGAGTGTGGACTAATATGCTAATGAGTTTCTGCCATGGGTGTGGCCTATTCTATTGATGAGTTCCTGCTGGGCTTTTTCTACCAAAAAAGCCCTGTGCATAAGTATAGCTAAGATTGGATTAAAGCAGTTGGTAAGACCTGTAAATAGCAGCAAATTAGCATACAAATAAAAGAGGTAACAAACAGATATGAGAACTAAGTTTGAGTCCAGTGGCACCTTTAAGACCAACAATGTTTAATTCTGTGTATAAGTGAGAACCGGGTGATGTAGCATGTGTAGATGCACACTTCTTCAGTAACATTAAAATAGACTTCCTCAAGCATTGCATATAGGTGGGGGGAGGTTAGTTGCCAGGTCTTACCAACTGCTTTAATCCAATCTTAGCTATACTTATAGGTCAGTTACTTATACATGACTTATAGGTCAGTTACTTATACTTATACATACTTATATATC
Source organism: Lepidodactylus listeri (assembly GCA_029233225.1). Taxonomy (NCBI): domain Eukaryota; kingdom Metazoa; phylum Chordata; class Lepidosauria; order Squamata; family Gekkonidae; genus Lepidodactylus; species Lepidodactylus listeri. The sequence continues at coordinate 112,298,900 of JARCFY010000004.1, read as the reverse complement.
TAACTAGCACTTCCTGGCAACTAAATCCCCCCACCCATATGTAAGGCTTGAGGAAGTCTGCTTCAACGTATCTGAAGAAGTGTGCATGCACACACAAGATTATGCCCAGAAATAAACTTTGTTGGTCTTAAATGTGCCACTGGACTCAACTTTTGTTTAATAAATTCTATGTTAATCTTACTTTACCTGCCTAAGAACAATTGGCAGTGGCCTACTGAGTGCACTGATTATTCTTGTGATTGGATCTTGTTTTAAACTAGCCTTTCTTTGTAACGTCTATCCCACGCCCATCTGTTTTGTATATGAATGGATTGACCTAACTCCAATGCATTTTGATGGAGTTTTGGCTCACAAAAATGCATGCTGCAATAAATTCTGTTATGCCATGCAATCCTAAAGAGAGTTACATCTTTCTAAATCCATTGAAATCAATGGCAAGAAGAGTGTTTTTTCTTTGTCACGCCCATCTCCAGCCCACTCTTGCAATGACCGGACTCTCATCATCATTAAACCATTCCCTCTCCCTCCACTCCCTCTCCCTCCCGAGACAATGACTTCAGTTTTTTTTAAAGACCCTAAATATCAATATAATGCTGTAGTGTTGTAATGATAGTTTAAGCAGGTTTTCTGAATTCCCAGCTTTCATTTTTTTTAAAGTTTGTATCCAGTTCCCTTGTGGAGATATGTCCTTTTTCTTTATATCTCTGTGAGGAAAAGAGATAGAGACTTACTTCTTTTTTAAATGAAAGGTGGGCAATCAGAGAACTTGCTTAAACTATCACTATTTTAGGGCCATTTTTTTAAATAAGGGAGTGCTGTGACACCACTGATAACAACACTGGTGATGGCCCATTACACATGCACATCTTACTGCAGATTTTCAGAGCAGTAAGCTTTTAAACTTGACATTGGATTCTGTGCCCACCCTATGCATCATTCTTTTTCCTCCAGTGCATTTATTTTGCAGGTACAATTTTAAAAATGCACTTTTAAAAATGGGGATGGAATGTCACTTGTGACATGCGGGGAATGGCATCCAAAGTGGGTTTTTTAAAAATTATTTATTTATTTATTTATTTATTTATTTATTTCATTTGTATCCCTCCTTGCCAGCGAACCGGCTCAAGGCGGCTAACATACACAAATTACCATAAAGGTTTACAACATAAAACCATTAAAACATTAAAATACAATTACAAGTTTACAAATTGCGAAAGATGGCGACTTCAGAGTTTCCCAGCAAACAAGGCTGCAGGGGAGCACCAACAGGACCAGGGCGATGGTAAAAATCAGTTCTCCGTCCGATGGCGGCTCCTATTTGAAAGCCTGGTGGAAGAGCTCTGTCTTACAGGCCCTGCGGAACTGCAATAAGTCCCGCAGGGCCCTGATGTTATTCGGGAGCTCGTTCCACCAGTAAGGAGCTGCCACCGAGAAAGCCCTGGCCCTAGTACAAGTCAAACTGGCGTCTTTCGGACCGGGGCAAGTCAGGCGATTTTGAGTGCCTGACCTCAGTGACCTCTGGGGCTGATATGGGGAAAGGCGGTCCCTCAAGTAGGCTGGCCCCTGACCATAAAGAGCGTTAAAGGTTAACACCAGCACCTTAAACCTGATCCGGTATGCTATAGGCAACTGCAGCACAGGCCGGACATGGTCCCGCAAAGAGAGACCCATCAGCAGCCTGGCTGCAGCGTTCTGCACCAGCTGCAGCCTTCGGATCTGGGATAAGGGCAGCCCTAAGTACAGAGCGTTACAGTGGTCAAGACGTGAGGTGACCATAGCGTGGATCACTGTAGCCAGGTCTTCACGTTCGAGGAAGGGGGCCAACTGCCTAATCAGCCGTAGATGGAAAAAGGCTGCTTTGGCAGTGGCTGCTACCTGGGCCTCCATCGTCAAGACGGAGTCCAGGAGCACACCCAAACTCCTGACCCTCGGAACTGGCACCAAAGGCACCCCACTGAAGGACGGAAGTGGATGCCCCAACCCCGACCTGGTCCGACTCAGGCACAGGACCTCCGTCTTCGAAGGATTCAATTTCAGTCGACTCAGTCTCAGCCAGCCCGCAACCTCCTGCAACGCCAGCTCCAGGTCATCTGGGGTAGAGCCGGACCGGCCGCCCAATAACAGATAAAGCTGGGTGTCATCCGCATATTGATAATCACACAATTGATAATCACACAATTGCCCTATTGCAGTTGTGCAGTAGCATCCAGCACGCACCTTCTATTTAAATTCTCATAGTTCAGGTTTTGTGCACGCATTTTAGCATTAGTTTGTTGAATGAAATGGAATAGAAAGGAACACAGGCAAAGGAGGAACACCCACTTTTGAAACTGTCCAGACTTTTTCTGAAACTCACAAGCAGCTGTGAAGCCTGATTTTCCATTTTGCCGGGCACTAGGGGATGCTCTGTTGTGTTATCATCTAGTGTGAAAAATGGGAAAGAATCACATGATCTTGTGAGAGAGGGCTGTCCAGATAACCTCCAATGCGGGTTCCTCCCGCGACTCCCGGGAAAACACTAGTTTTTCCCGGGGTCGGTAAAAGCGGGAGCAACCCGCATTGGAGCTGTCCAGATGGCCTCCCCCCTCCATTTCCCCCCCCCTTTTACACTTGGGCGCATGGCTATTCATGCGCCCAAGTGTAAAAGGGGAAAAAAAAACCCCAAAACTTACCCAGGCAGCTGGCGGTCCTTGGCCGCCACAGCCGCCTCTCCTGCTGCTGGGGCCGCCTCCACCGCGGCCACTGTTCGCTCTGTGGCCGCCGCCGCTTCCGCCGCCTTTTCAGCGGCCGCCGCCGCTTCTGCCACCTTTTCAGTGGCCGCGGCCACAGCCGCCGCGGCAGTCGTTCCCACCGCGGCTGCCTCTTCAGCGGCCGCGGCTGCTGCTTTTGCCGCTGGTGCTGCCGCAGGGGTTGGGATGTATGGACATCCCAACCCGCGGTTGAATAATGCGGCCCCTTTAAATCCGGGAGCCCTCCCGGATTTAAAGGGGCCGTGTGACCACGGCCATAAATCCAATCATGCCTGCTATTGTTATTCACCATTTTCCTGCAGATGTCATTCAGCATCTGAAATCACTCCACTTTCCAATAAAAGGACAGATGGAACCCCAATTTAGTTGTTTCTGAAGAAGTGAGCAGTGACTCACAAAAGTTCATACCCTGCCACATATTTTGTTAGTCTTTAAAGTGCTACTGGACTCTTACTCTTTTCTAGTGTAAATGAAAACTGCATAAGATGTCATCGTGTATTAATAATACATCTTTGATTTGGGGTTTTGAATGTAACTACCAAGCTAACTGTCATATATTTATCCCAGTTATCCTCCAAGGATATCAGGGCAGTGTATTTCATCCTCTTGTCCTCTGCCAGGCCTTTAGTTGAGGCAGCGGGTGTCCATTCTGATTAGGCCTCCCCCCACAGTGACTGCAGATCCTGGAAGCCAGACTGGGACTACACTATCTGCTAATGAGGTGTGTTGCTGTTTTAAATGCTGATGATTTTAGTGCATTAAGGTTGATGATTTTATGGATTTTGATTATTACAGATCGCGGCCACATGAGCAAGATAATCCGGAGGGGAATCGAGGCTTTTTTGCTCCAGAGCAATTTGCCCCGCAGTTGCGTGATCACACAGCTCCATGGACCTACCGTGGCAAACCGCCACTGTGTGATCAGACGCAACCGTGGGCGAGTGTTTTTTGGGTTTTTTGTGGTGGGTTTCCAAGGCCTTAAACGGGATTGATGATTTGCTGCAAGGGGGGAAAGGGGAATCGATGCTTTGCTTCCCCCCCCCCCAAGGGCTTTCGATGATGCACACATGGAGAAGGGGGGGAAACAGTGTCGCGTTGGGATAGCATGTGATTATGCTATCCATGATGCCACACTTCCGCGCTGGCCGATCACACAGGGAAACTCCGGCTGTGAGCCGCAGCAAACCGTTTGATACTGGAGTTTCACTAGTAGTTTTTTACCATGATTCCCCACCGGATCAAAAAGGCTTGCAATGGCTTGACGACGGTTGCGGGACGCTTCCCAGATGTGCTGATGTGATCGCGCCAGTTTGATCCGTCGATGAATCGTCCATCAAGCGTGGCAAATGATTGCACCGGTAATATGTTTTAATTTGTAAATCTGCATTAACGGCAGATATTTATTTGTTGGTAACCAGCTGGAGCCTACAATGTGGGGAGGGCGGGATATAAGTCTAAATAAATAAATAAAACTTTATCTTGGAGGTAGGCTGGGCTAAGAGAGACAATGGCTGCTGGCCTTAGCTTATTTAAGAAGTGTCATAGTTTTGTGGGAATTTGAACCCTGGTTTTTCTGGTCCTGCTCTGACACACTGGGAAGGGAAGGCAGCATGGTAAAGGCCTGATCTTGTCAGATCTCGGAATCTAAGAAGGGTCAGTACTTGGATGGGAGGACAACCAAGGGAGGCTCTGCAGAGGAAGGCCATGGCAAACCACCTCTGCTTCTCATTTACCTTGAAAGCCCATTGCTGGGGTTGCCATAAATCATTTTGTGACTTGATGGCACTTACGTACATGGACTGACACGTTAACCGCCATACCATACTGGTGGAAACCAAATAATCTCATTCTTATTTAGTTATTAATTTACCATAGCTCACCTCTTTCACAGAGACTTGAGGTGGATTGCACTGTGTAAAACCATGCAATCAAATAGCATGAAACATCCAAGTAAACAGTGCAACAGGACTACAAAAATGAGAAGCTATGCCTCACCCCCAAAGTATCAGACGTGATATGTCATAAGCAACACAAGAACTGGGATTACAAAGCAGAACCCAATGCAGTAAGAGTGAGATAGTACATGCAATATACAGTGGGGTACATTCCTTTTATACAGTTTCAGGAATACAAAATGGCATGTAGTTGGATGGAGGTGCTTCATATCTTTGCAGCATGTCTGGACAACAACCTCATAGTTTGCAGTTCGGCATTTGTATGTGGGACACTTTTGATTTTTCAGTGGGAGTACTTCAGGTTTTTGTTAGACTGGTTTGTGAGGGGCACTACTTTTTGAGGTATGCCAAGTTGCAGCCATATACAGTCATGTAGAAGGCACAACTTGGTCTTGTGCCATGGGAATGGACAGGAAGAAAGGATACTGGTGGAGAAAACTGCTATGCATGCTCTGGGGAGTGGGGACAAATGTGCATTGAACAACCATCAGCCCATCTTCAAAACCATAGTTTGGATGCAGCGCTTTAATGAGTGTATAAATTTATCTCAACACTTCTTAGCAGTTTATTGCAAAGCTGCTGCTAATCTGATATATCCGTGATCTTTTTATTTTTATTAAACCTCAGGTGGACCCTAGAAATCTAGGATTGCTCAGGGTCCTTTAGAAAGGTCAAGTAAGGACAAGAGCTCAAAGATTATTTACGCCATCTGCTGGCAAAATGTATCATTTCCCTAGAGACCATTGTTTCATATTCTGAGTAAAAAAAAATTAAACTTCCTTTGAAGATTCTGTAAACATTATTTATTGCAAATAAGAGAAAAGTTCCTCTTATAAAACATGAGAAAACGACCGTGTGGATTTGATATATATTGGATAGAAAACTGCATTATGAACGACTGTCTACTGTCACTCATGTGTATATGGATCTTTCTTTTGACTGATCTCCGTATTCCAAGTCAGGAATTTCTACTACAAAAGAAAGTTTTGTTTTTCTACTTTAAAAGGATGACTTGACTGAACTAGTAGTGATGTAAACATTACTTAAATAATATTGGATATATGACTTTCCTTCTCCAATCCATCGTTAGGGGCTGCACTTATTCAATTAGTACTTCCTTTGCATTTTTTTTGTTTCCCTTTGTTTCTGAAGACTGCTATTCTGGTTCTCCAGGAGTGTGTGTGTGTGGGGTGTGTGTGTGTGTGTGTGTGTGTGTGTGTGAAATCTTCACTGCTTCATGTATTTAAACTCTTGTGCTCTTTTGTTTATTTTGCATTGGAGAGCTTTCTGAGGGCGAGGCCTGTGCTGTCCATCAATGGGAAAGGCAAGTAGCATGCTTTTATAAGCTAGTTGCAAGCAGAACAGATTTTAAAAGATACTCTAATTTGTGCATTCAAGGCAGAACTACTCTTTTAGAAACCTGCTTTGGCCCATTATCTGCTCTCCAGTCCCTCACAGCCCACTCACTCCCTATGCATGTTTACCTATGCTTAACGTGGCTTACTTTCCAGGAAGTGCACCTGGGCTTGCAGAGGGGCAAGAAGTACCAGTGAATTCAAAAGGAGTTTGGCCTGCTTTTTATTGACAGTCATTAAGCAAACACGTTACAAGTCACAGCAGTTACCCTACAGACGCCCCATTTGAGCCAATATGAATAATGGAATGTATAGTCCAGTCCAATTTCAGTTTATTGGATATGGCCAATGGTCGTTACAAATACAATACAATACAATGAAGCTATAAAATACAGAATAAAATCTGCATTAAAACACAGGGATTAAAGATATAAGATGTTTCTCAAGCATAAAGCTGGCTACATTCTTAAAATAATATGAGATAGAAAGCTAAAACTACAGAATGAATATAGGGTTTAGAGTAAGGGCCTTATATATAGTCAGAACGATTACAGTGCAGTCCTAAGCAGAGTTACACCATTCAAAGTTAAATTTGCAGACCCACTTCTGTATTTTAAAATTTGAACAACTGCATAAACCAATGCTATTTATGATTACTTGGAAATTATTTCCACTCAGTCAACAGTACATTCCAAATCAGTGCATATGTGATTGTTTCTTTCCTAAGCTCCCTGTATATTTCTGAATTTTTCTGATAATAAAGGAAATCCACATGACTATACCCAGGAATTTCTGCTAATGATCACATTTACAGGTCTTTCTTGGACTGTGCCTTACAGCTCTGTCTTCAGCCATTCCTATTTTTGGATGTTAATAGCGGTAGGTAGTTTTCTGCCAAATAGCTCATATATTTCTGCCATGTACGAGTGCATTGCATGGGATTCTGATCATATTCTAGGTTACACCTATGAGGCAGTGGGCAAGCCTATAAGAGAAAGTGGGTGATGTTACATTTTGGAAGATACGTCTTTCTTAAATAGGGACCTGTAAAAGACTGCAGCAGCTTGTTCTGTAACTAGAAACAAAAGGTAATATACTTCATTTATACCCCATCTTTTTCTTCAGTGAGAACCCAAAGTGGCATAGAAAAAGAATAATCATTTTGTTTCGATTTCTAGTCAGGGAAACAGCTATGGTGCCATATTTGTGTAAACAGTTAGTTATCCAGAAGCAATAATGTCTGCAATGGATGTAAGTCTTTATAATTACTTTACTTGAATTTAGGGCCAAACTAAACATGACGTGCAATCATATGGGGGCAGGGCTGTGGCTCAGCGGCAGAGCATTTACTTTACATACAGAAAGTCCCAGATCCAATCCCTCACATCTCCAGTTAAAATCAACAGGTGATAGATGATGTGAAAGAGAGACCTTCCCCCTTGCTTTTTCTGACCCTGGACAGCCACTGCAGGGTCAGTGCAGGCAACACTGACCCAGATAGACCAGTGGTCTGATTCTGTAGCCCTCTAAAATGACCCCTCCATGCAAAGAGGGAGAGCAGGCATGGACTCTCTGGCCCTACCTCCCACACAAGGATTGGGTCATCTGCATAGTGTGAACACGAGGAGGAAATATCTGCCTGTATGCTTCCATAATTGTGACTGGGGATGCTGCTTTTTGAATGCTGACAGTCAAAGGAGGATACGTCTATCAGTGGCGACTAGCCATCGTTACTAAACAGAATAGGGTGACTAAATTGGGTGAACCTCCATGTTCTCAGGAAGTAAACCTCTGAATATCAGTGCGAGGAGGCAATGTCACGTTAGGGGAAGGCCTTGGCCTCTAAGCTCAGTTACTGGCCCTCCAGAGGAACTGGTTGGCCACTGTGTGAGACAATATGCTGGACTAGATGGACCACTGATCCAGCAGGGCTCTTCTCATGTTCTTAAAGGGAGGGAATATATGCACAGGCATGCATAGGCACCATGCTCACACGGCAGAGATCACACGGAGGTGGGAAGTCAGGGCAAGCATGCTTGACTCTGTTTTCCTTCTCCATGCTTTCAGTCAATGCACATGTGTATTCAGTCAATGTCATGTGTACAGGCCTAGAATAAGGCTGCTTCATGTGTTTACTTGTGTCTTTTAACCTTTGCTGAATGTCGCAGCCTCACCAAGGCTGTCTGGGGTTTTGAAAAATGGCCCTTGTGAGGATACAAGATTCAGAAAAGGAGGTGTACATGTAGGGGGAGCTGCTTCACTAGTTTCCTTCCAGCCATTTTCTCACATAAAATACAATACTCCAGCTGTTTTTTTGCCTTCATAAGCAAAGGCAGGGCTTCTTTTGTAGAAAAAGCCCAGCAGGAACTCATTAACATAATAGGCCACACCCAACTGCAGAAATATATTAGCATATTAGGCCACACCCCTGACAGCACAGTTCCCTCCCAGGATTGGCTTCCCCAGGTGCCCCATGGCTTGCAGGGTGTATGGGGAACCTGAGGGAAGGAAGGCAGTTTCTGGATCAGCTTCCCCATGCAGGGAGGCAGTTTAAACTGCCTTCCCTCCCTGGATCGGCTTGGCTTCCCCAGGTGCCCCACGACTTGTGAGGTGCCTGGGGAACCCGGGGGGGGGGGGAGGCTGTAGGCGTGGCCAACTCAGAAGCCAGCCGGAACTCCGTTCCTGTGCGTTCCTGCCCCAAAATAGCCCTGAACAAAGGTATGGGCACCTGTATCTTTTTCTGCACTGGGTAAAAAGCAGATAGCTTGGACCCCAGAATATGATCTTTGGGCCATGCCGGAGCTAGAGAATTTTTGAGGAGGGGGGACGGAGGGGGCATTGCTGATGTCACAAAAAAATTAAAAAGACAACTTCCGAGTAAGGATTCCAATCCAGTCTGGAGCACCTACAGGTCTTGCTGGCTGCTGTTGGAAAGGGCTGGTGGACAGCCCTTTTCCTCACCAAAGCACAAGGGCTCCCTCAGATCCTGTGGCCAGTAGGAATCATCTGAAACTGGGAAATGGGGGGAGGGACCATGAGCTGCCCCAACTGAGTGGGTAAGGGACAGCTGAGCTGGAGTGCAAAACTCTTTGGTGAGGGGAAATTGACCATCCGCCCCTCTGCCTGGCCAGGAAATCCTGTCCTGGTCAATTTTACATGGGAGTGACTGGAGGCTCCAGCTCTTGAGGCAGGGATTGCCCAACCCCAACCTCGGCGCTTCGCCCCTGCAGCATGCCCACTTCACTGCCCTCCAAGTCATGTTTCACCTCCCCCACTCACCGCTGAGGCTGCAACCCCTGGCTCACGTCCCCAGGAGTCAGTCCCGGCAAAACCGACCACTTGGCCATCTCAGAGCTGGGGAAGAAAAGCGGTGGGAAGATTTGGAGGGCACTGCAAATTTGGGAGGGGGCATCACCCAGTGGGCCCTGCACTAGCTACAACCCTGCTTGGTAGTAAACTGAGTGATCTTCTACTACACATGAATGGCGTGTTTAGGTTAGCAATTGATCGTTTAGGGGAGAGTGTCCATCTTTTATCAACAGTCTCACTGAGAAACCCCAAACAGTCTTCTGAAGAATGTTGAGGTTCTCTGGAGCAGTTTGGAAATCATTGTTTTAGGAGGCATATGTATTAAACACATTTGTAAAGTATAGAAAAACAAAACCATGCAGTTTTGTAAAAGTTTTGTAAATGACCAAAAGAATGTAAAGACCAATGTAAGGGAAGACTTGACAACAGGTTTATAAAATTACAAGTGGGGATCCAGTGGAAAATCTCATTTCCCCACATCCTCTTGTTTTCCCTCTTTGCCTCCCTCTGGCTATGCTTGCAGCCTCTTCCCTTTCTTTCTCTTCCACCTACCTACTTCCCTTTTTCTGTTTCTCCCCCTTGCAGCCTCTGCCCCTCCCTTCCTTTTAAGTACTGAGCAGGAGGCGATGAATTCAAACAAACAGGGTTTTATTCAGTGACATTGTTCAGCTCAAAAGACAGCTCTATGAGAGCAGCACTTTCATTTATACTGTTCCAACACATAACTTTCAACAGTGTAACTATATACAAGCAATACTATTGGACCCAAGCAGGGCTCAGCGATTGGGTATCTAGATTGGCTTCAGGACCATTGGGAGTCTTTATTAATCAGCCAATAGGAATTGGAGCTTTAGGATACCAGAGCCCTTTTCAAGCTATTACTGCTTCATATTCTAAACAAAAACAACACTCCTCCGCCCTAAATTCAAACAACTTAGTTCCTTAGGTGTGGGGGCGGTCGCCTGGTCTGTCGGGACCGGCGCGGCAAGGGTGAACCCAATGGAGAACGTCCTCTTAAATCTGGGGACCCCATATGGGCCGGCATGAGCTGTGGCAGCGGACTCAAGGGGGAGCGGTCCGTAAAGTCTGGGAGCTCTGAGAGTTCCGGGGAACGACCCAGCTCCAGCAGGGGGCCTACCTCGTTCCGAGCTGGCAGTGGCTCGTCAGACTGTTCCCTTGGGATGTCCCGGGCTGGAGTTGGTGGAGGGCTGCCCTCTGTCAGGCGACTCCCCCAGGCGCCGGTGTCTTGCTGTGCCGGGAGATCTCCCAGGCCAGCCTCAGGAACCAGGGTGCATTGCAAATGTTGTCCTGACGCAGGAACTGGGGAGCGTGGCAAGCGTTGCTCCAGCTCAGGAACTGGGGAGTGTTGCAAGCGGCGTTCTGGCTCAGGAACTGGAGAGTGTTGCAACCGATCCTCTGGTGCTGACCACCGGTGTCTCAGCTGGGCCAGATGTCTGTGATGGACCTGCCCCATGTTGTCCCTCACCTCATACGATATAGGGCCTGTTGCGTGCACAACGACTGCTGGAACCCAGTGCGGACCTGCCCCATAGTTCTGGGCGTACACCACGTCTCCTGGCGCAAAGGACCGAGTGGAACCTGTGGCGATAGGGTCACGGTGGACATCCGGCGCCAGGTTGGGGTGAAGGCGGCTCAGGCGGGTGGACAGCTGGCGGCCCATAAGCCGCTCCGCTGGCGACTTCCCAGTGGCGGTGGTGGCAAGGAGTGCTGCTGCAACAAGAATCCGGTGAGCTTGGCTGGGAAATTCCTGTCACCCATCCTGCGGAGCGAGTCCTTGACTGTTCGCACCATTTGCTCGACCTGACCATTTGTCTCGGGGTGGAAAGGAGCTGAGGTGATGTGCCGGATACCCTGCTCGTCCAGGAAGGTCTGGAACTCTGCATAGGTGAATTGAGTTCCATTGTCGGACATGAGGAGGTCCGGCAGGCCAAAGGTGGCGAAGAGATGGTCTAGGCTGTGGGCAACGATGGCCAATGTCATGGAGGTGACAGGGATGACCTCCAACCACTTGGAATCCACGATAATCAAGAGTGTCCGGCCCTGGAAGGGCCCAGCAAAGTCCACGTGAATGTGGGACCACGGGCCCCTCGGTTTCTCCCATGGATGAACAGGAACCTCTGGAGCTGCTGGCTTCAACTCCTGGCATGGCTGACACATCCGGACCCACCGCTCAATCTGCTGATCCATGCTGGGCCACCAAACATAGCTCCTAGCGATGGCCTTCATCTTAACGATGCCTGGGTGCCCTTCATGCAAGGCGTCCAGCATCCGTTGGCGAAGTGGGGGAGGGACGACGACTCTGTTTCCCCACAACAGGCATCCCTTGTTTACCGACAGCTCAGATGATCTCTACAGGAATGGCTAGAATTCGGCATCGAGTGTCCCCGACGGCCATCCCCTCCACACATGGTTGTAGACTCGGCTGAGCATTCAATCCCGGCCGGTGTGGAACACTACATTGGCAACGGAGAGCGGAGGCTGCAGCAGCTCCTCAATCAGCAAAACTTCCTGAAGTGGGGCCTTGGTTAGTCCTAAAGACGGAAGCAGCAGACGGCTAAGGGCGTCAGTGTGCCCGATGGTCTTGCCGGGCCTGTGGAGGAGGCGGAAGGAGTAGGTGGATAGAAGAACTGCCCAGCGCATCATCTGAGGGGTTTGACGGTCGGCCGTGAAGATGCCAAGCAGCGGCTTGTGGTCGGTGACAATTTCAAATTCCTGCCTGTAGATGAAATCGTGAAATTTCTTCACTGCAGCGATGATTGCTAGTGCCTCTCGATCTATCTGGGCGTAGTTTCTCTCAGTGGGGGATAACGTTTGGGAATAGAAAGCAATAGGGGCCTCCCGGCCAGACGGCAACTGGTGACTGAGCACGGCCCCGATCCCGTAAGGCGATGCATCACATGCTAGGACGAGGGGCTTCTTCTCATCATAGTGCATGAGGATGGCATTGGAGGCAAGGAGGGCTTTGACGGCTTGGAAGGAGACGTTTTCCCGGCGACCCCATGCCCATGGAGATGACTTGTCCAGTAACAGATGGAGTGGTTCTGCAAGAGCTGCTTTGTTGGGCAAGAAGGCATGATAAAAGTTCAATAGTCCTAAGAAGGACTGCAGCTCTTTCTTAGACTTTGGAGGGGGCATGTTGCGGATTGCAGCAACCTTGTCCGGAGCAGGGTGGATGCCATCGGCATCTAGGCGGTAACCCAGGAACTGAATAGTAGGGATGAAGAACTCGCATTTCTCCTTCTTCAGCCGAAGGCCAATGTCCTGTAGCCGACGAAGGACCTCTCGCACCCGAGTAGCCAGTTCAAGATCAGAGGCCCCGGCAATTAAGATGTCAACGAAATAGGGTATGACGCCAGGCAGACCCCGAAGAAGGCGCTCCATAAGTTCTTGAAAAATGCCGGGGGTGATGCTTACCCCGAACTGCAGCCGGTTTACTTTAAAATCACCCCGGTGCATCACAATAGTCTGTGCCTCGGCTGTGGTTGCATCTACCAGCAACTGCTGATATACCTGGGCGAGGTTGATCTTGGTGCACACCCGGCCCCCAGAGACCGAGGCTAGAAAGTGGCTCACCACAGGAACCGAGTATGCGTGCGGCTGTAGGGCCTGGTTGATGGTGCACTTATAGTCAGCGCACAAACGGACGGAGCCATCGAGCTTGAGGGGAGTGATGATAGGTGTCTCCCACTTGGCATTGGGAACTGGCTTGAGGATCCCTTGGGTCAACAGTTTATCAATCTGCTCGTCAATCTTGGGCTTGAAAGCGATGGGGCAGAATCTGGGTTGAGGCGGATTGGTGGTACAGCAGGATCCAGGTTAAACGACACAAGTGGACCCTTGTAGCAGCCTAGCTCTGTCTTGAAAACCTCCGGAAACTCTGTCTCAAGGTCCATAAAAGGCTGCGGCTCAACTTGGTTCACACCAACAACGTCTATGCCCAAGGCGGCAAACCAGTCCAGCCCTATCAGGCTTGTGCGACGACCCTCTACCACAAGCAGGTTCAGACGGCCGGAGAATTTCTTATATTTGACCTGGACTGTGGCGATGCCGACGACTGGAACTCGGTTCCTCTGGAAGTCGAACAGCTGTAGGGTGCATCTCTGAAGGCGGTGAGCAGTGAATCGTGGGCAGACTTTTTGGAACGTGCTCCAAGAGACGATGGACAATGCTGACCCAGAGTCTACCTCCATCTGGCACGCTCGACCTTTGATGAAGACGGTGGCCTTGATTTTCGGACATGGATGTAGCCCCTGGTGTATATATAGGCGGTTGGTGTAGTCCTCGGACACACTTGCTTCATTGCTGTACCTTTGTCTTTGCCCAGACGGCCGAGATGACTTGGAATGATACGATCGGCTGGGGGCATTCACAGACCCTCAGGTACGCTGGAACTCGTCTGGAGCATCACAACCCTGAGACGAGCGACATATTTTTGTGAGGTGGCCTGCTTTCCCACACACATAACAGATGGCATCGCGGAACTGACAGTCTCTGTGCGCATGCACACCTCCGCAACCGGCACAGCTGTTTTTTCGCGGGCTTTTTTGAGAGCAGCGCGGGCTTTTGCCACGGCGGCAGAGCTTCTGATTGGCCCTCACATTGAAAACTCCATCATCGGACACATCAGATTGGTTGTCCCGGGCATCATCGGACTCAGTGGTACTACCCTGGTGTACAGCGTCAGAGTGGCCTGGCGTGTGGCTTTGGGGACTCAGTCGCAGTTCGCGGAGGGATAGGTTGGCAGCCTCTACTCTCAGGGCCTCTTCGAGGTCCGATTCATATGTGAGAGTCTTTAGTAAGAGTAGGGCTCGTCTGATGCTCTCGTCTCTGAGGCCACAGAGCAGCCGATCTAGGAGGACGGACTTCAGATCGGTGAAGTGACAGTCTCGAGCAGCTTGCCTCAGTGCGGTGAGGTACTCCATGACAGACTCGCCCTCCTTCTGGTTCCGCTGATGGAACGCGCATCAGTGTGCGGCAGCTGACGTCTTCGGGGTGAAGTACTCGGTCAGCCGGGCCTTGATGATGCCGAGAGGGGTCTTGAGTAACTTAGAGGGGGTAACTAAATCTCGAGCAATGTCGAATATAGCCTGGTTGCAGGTACTCAGAAAAGTGGTGCGGCAGACATCATCTCTGTCAATATGATTTGCTACGAGGTAGCATTCAAACCGATCGAGGTATAAATCCCAGTTCCCAACCTTTGGGTCGAACAGTTCGATATTGCCCTTGGATGCCATGCCCGTAGTGATTTAGCTCTGGGCGCCCTTAGTGATTTCAGCTGGGCAGGCAGAGTGATTTCAGCCGTTCAGTTAGGACTGGGATCCCATCCTTGTCGCCAGTTTTAAGTATTGAGCAGGAGGCGATGAATTCAAACAAACAGGGTTTTATTCAGTGACATTGTTCAGCTCAAAAGACAGCTCTATGAGAGCAGCACTTTCATTTATACTGTTCCAACACATAACTTTCAATAGTGTAACTATATACAAACAATACTATTGGACCCAAGCAGGGCTCAGTGATTGGGTATCTAGACTGGCTTCAGGACCAATGGGAGTCTTTATTAATCAGCCAATAGGAATTGGAGCTTTAGGATACCAGAGCCCTTTTCAAGCTATTACTGCTTCATATTCTAAACAAACACAACACTCCTCCCCCCTTTTCTGTTTGACGCCCCATCTTCAGTGTTTCCATTTTTGTTCCTCCCCCTTCAGCTCTACCTTCCTATTACTTCTTTCAATCTTTTTCTCCACCCTCATCTCCCACGCTGACATAAACCGAGGCTTGGAATCCTCAGCAATGCTGGTTGCAGATTCTTTAGCAACCCCGAAAACGGCCACTGATGTCTCACAGTGTAGTCTTGTGAGATCACAGTGACATTCTTTCTTAAAGAAGCAGATAATGCTTCTGAATTTTTTTGGTTTTTCTAACTCTCAGGTCACACAAGTTGTGCAGATGCTGCTGTTGGGACAGGTGCGTTGTGTGGCATCGAGTCCTAGCTACCACTGTACCTGAGTCAACTGTGCAAATTGCATGGTAAGAAGTTGCCTGGTGCTTTCTGCTAGGCCTAAGTCCTCCCTCCAGGGCAGGAGTAAAGGCAGCAGGGGTATACTGAGAGCCCAAAATAACTCTAGAAAGGGCCCTCCACTTGCTTTTACTGATAGAAACCAAGGTTTGAAGGTCGGCAGTATTTTTGTGGTTGCCTAGCAACCCACACAATGGCCACTGTGATCTCCCTTCTTAAAGGTACAGATGTTGCTTGTATTATTTTTTTACATTTCAGATTTTACTGAAAACCTAGAGCTTGTCTCAGGTTTGTAGAAGGAATTGTCATGTCTGTTCATGGCTGTAGTCTCAGGATTTAAGTATCTGCAGATGGGACCATGTTAATTAGATATACTGGTGATACAATTGCACCCAATACAACTGATGAGAAGTAGATATAGGACACAGAAAAGGGAGTACTACTTCTTCACACAATGCATAACTAAATAATGGAACCTACTGCCACAAGAGATAGCAATGCCCATTAGCCTAGCTGATTTCAAAAGAGAACTAAACAAACTCATGCAGAATAGGTCCTTCAGCAGCTCAGGGAAGGACCACCACAGAGCGATGAAGCATTTATTTGACATGCAAAAGGTCCCAAGGTCACTCCCGGACATCTCCAGTTAAAAGATTAAGTAGTACATGATGTGAAAGACCTCTGCCTATGATTCTGAAGAGCCACTGCCAGTCAGAGTAGACAGAACTGACCTTTATAGACCAATGGTCTGACTCTGTATAAGGCAGCTTCCTGCATCCATGTGTATGTGTGTCCAGCTAGTAGACACAACCATGAAATGTAACTTCCAGTTGAAAGGCACTGTACCAATGAGTACTGGTAGTGGGGGGAGGCAACATGGGAAAGCTTTTATTTTCATGGTCTACCTATGTACTTCTCTGAAGCAGCTGGTTGGCCATGATGGAAGACAGGATGCTGAGCTATATGGACCTTTGGTCTGATCCCGCAGAGCTTTTCTTATGTGTTTCACTTTGAATGGAGTGAACACACATGCTTTTACGTGGCACAGAATTCTTTTCAGGCCCAAAGGTTTATTAGTGAATTATTTGCTACGAGCAAAGACCCCCTTTGGGTTTGCTTAGTATCTTGAAAACTCCTTCCTTCCTGGGATAAAATTTCCAAGTCTATTAAGCATGTTACATCTTGGACAAAACAAAGAGAACACAACCCTAGTGAGATCCTCTTTTTGAGAGATTACAAAAGTCCCATTTAATTTCTTTTTTAAAAAATGCTTCTACATGCTGTTAAAAGACCAGAAAATCTGTTACAAGTCACACGAGAGAAAACATTATTTGGTGTAATTCTTTGATGCCAGACAAGCATAAAAATAGAAAGCTACTGAACTCCCCCTTCTTCCTTCCTAGAAAACTTGTGTTTTCTTCTCCCTGGCCAATAGTTTCTACTTAATGTTTTGGTTTTCTCTCTCTCTCTAGAATTTACTGCACTGCACAATTTGTACAGTAGGATGTAGAGAGTATCTGATACCTTTTTTTGAAGTTAAACAATGCTGCCCCCTTCGTCTGCCACGGATCAGGGAGTAACCACCGTTGGATATCTATCAAAGTAGCTGCAACGGGCCAAGCAGATAGTTTCCCGTCCCCCAGGAACCTAACCGGATTATTGCTCTTTATATGGATTACACTTGCTGGTTGCTAAAGCGCATCAAGTTTCTAATACAGTTTATACCCATTACAGTCAAGAATTTATCTGCTATTTTGAGACTGCTGCTTTCCACGTGCTCCTAAGAGGGTTTACTCACGAGATTTGATGCAACGTGATCAAAAGGTAAACAGCTTCTACATCTAGCTTTCACTCAAGAGCCAGAAATTGGTCCCCAAATCTATTCCTTTGTGCTAAAACTGGAGCAGAATAACCACAGACCATGCCTCTGAGCATGCGCAGATTAATTATTCCTTGTCACTGAGCAACTCCTGCTGCCCTCTACCCAGAAAATTAGGGGAACAGAACTTCAAAACATGAAGGCTTCGAGAGGGGGTTGTTCCCAGGCATTCCCTTCTCAGGGGCACAGTCAGATTATTGCTGATATCTGGGGGAAGCCAATTGTACAGTAAGCCCAAGAGAATTTTGTGCCCGCCATTTGATCCTCACCTCTTTTCATGCTGAAAGTTTTTTTTACTCTTAATTACAAGGAGCAGAAAGGTGGCTTGTAATGGCTATGTTGCCAGTAGGATGCATATTTATTAAAATAAAATTTAGGTCAGCACAAGTCATTTCAACTTTCCGTGCTTCAGAGTACCATGTCCCTGTTCGATTAAAACAAACCTTCAATCCCCCCAGTTACATAGTTTTCATTGTTCCTATTAATTCCAGTATTAGGCAATGAATGGACAAGTATTTGACCCAATGGCTTAAATGAGATCTTTTATTTCAAAAACCTTTCTCGTTAAAAACAAAAAATCTTAACCCCACCCCCCAAACCCAGATAACATATTGTCTCCCCCCCCCCCCCCCCCCATTCGCCCTTGTAGCTAGAGACTAAAAGGATTCTAGACATTGGTTACATTCCAACAGGTTTTAATCCGGTTTTTATTGTCCGAGCCCAGGACTTTACTTTGGGGCCGGCAGCGCTTCCCTCTCTTTCCCCTTCCGGAACCTGTTACTCTTCGGAGCGGGCTGCACGGGCGGCAGAACCCAAGCGCAGGGCTGGGCCGGGGGCGGGGAGAGGGAATTCCTCGCAGCAGCGTGGCCCCAGCTTCCACGCGGGGCTCCTTCTGTAGCCACCCCTCTGCCGCCGCCGCCCCCACTCCCTTCTAGGACTCGCGTCGTTTTTGATTGGCTCAGCCTCCCTCTCTCATTCTCCCCCCCCCCCTTTGGTGGCGGCGGTGGTGGTGTGGGCCCGGTGTTGTGTCTGTGAGTGTCAGGGCTCGGAGGGGGTGCAGCAGGGCGCATGCTCTAGGGAGCTCGCCGCGGCGAACAGCCAGAGCCGGGGGCTCCGTTTAATAAGGGAGCAAGCGAGAGACGCCGACAGGGAAGGAGGAGGGCGAAAGCAGCGAGCGAAAGCCAGCCGAGTGTCCGCCATGGGCTCGCCTTTCCCGTGCGCATTCGCAGTCTCTCCATGAATTAGAGTTCGCAGGGTGGGGGCGGGGGAGAGCAGGAGACACCCCAGGGCCCCCAGGCATGGCCAGCTCGGTGAGTACGCGCTCCCTCCCCTCTCTCTCTCCCTTCTCCCCTCCCTCCTCCTTCTCTCAGCGCTGCCCAGACACCGTTTAGTGCTTCCAATTAGAGAGAGAGAGAGAGAGAGGTTGGTTGGGGTGGTGGGGGAATTTCTCCCCCCTTCCGTCTCTCTCTCTCTCTCTCTCTCTCGTGTGTGTGTGTGTGGCTTCCTTTCCCTCCCCCCCTCCCGGCCGTTCACTCTTCCCTCCTTTCTCTCTCTCTCTCTGTGCAATTGCATGAAGCGCGCACTCACTTCACACACACTCACACGGTGGTGGCAGGGCTGGCGGAGGCGGATAATAATCCAGCCATATTTCTGCAAGCCGCGGCAGCCGCCCGCCGTCGCAGCCGCCGCGCGCGCCAAGGGGGAGCCGGGAGTACAGTAACGGGGGACGGACTGGCTGGCCGCTCGGGAAGGCGCCGTGCAGGATGGTGCGTTCGTCCTGGCGTGGCTTCGCTGACAGCCGGCGGCAACCTTCTTTCTCTGCCCCCCCCCCCCCCCAATACTATCTCCTGTGCATGCAGGCAGGCGTTTGTGTGTCTCTGAGCTCCCCCCCCCCCCCTTTAGTTAAATCATAGCAATCTCCTTTTTTTCGGTTACCTTATTTTGGAGGTGGTTTTTTCTTCCCCTAATGCACCCCCCCCCGCCCCCACTGTTGGTCAGGATTTGATCTGTGCGTTTGCGCGCAGCTCGCTGAATGTACAGTTGAAATCGAAATGCCAGCCGGTGTGGAAGCAATGGGAGCAAAAGCAGGAAAAGAATACAATTTTTTACCTTTTCGGGTCTTTGCACTGAATCTATCGGAATCTATATAAAAGGGCTTCTCTTGCAAAGGCTATTATTGTCGTCGTCCCCCCATCAGCTCTTGTCTTGATGGCATTATTTCAGCCTACATTCCGTTACAATCCCAGCCGCACTGGTATCGGGAATGCCTGTTTAAGAGGGAAGGATGGCTTCCCAACCACCTCCGAAGCAGAAAGATATTTTCTTTGTGTGGATCTTTCCTTTTGCCTTTCTTTTTTCCCAAAGAAGCTTGAAACCGGGGGGGGGGGGGGGGGATCCCTTGTCTTTTTTTCCTGCTCATTGTCTTACTGTCTGTCTCTCTCTCTCTCTAGTGTGCTGTTCAGGTGAAACTGGAGCTTGGGCATCGAGCCCAGGTGAGGAAGAAACCCACTGTGGAGGGTTTTACCCACGATTGGATGGTGTTTGTGAGAGGACCGGAGCATAGTAACATTCAGCACTTTGTGGAGAAAGTCGTCTTTCACTTGCATGACAGCTTCCCTAGGCCAAAAAGAGGTAGGGTTTCGACACAAAGGTGTCTTGATAAATCCCCATTTAATGTGTTTGTGTAAGGGGGGGAGGGAGGGAGGGGAACAATTGCCTTTCAAACTCCTGGCTTTGCCTGCTTGTTCTCAGAGTTGGCAGGCAGTGGTAGCCACTGCTCTTTGCAAAGAACTGCAGCCAGGACTGGAGGAAATGATGGCCTGCTGGAAAAGGACCCTCAGGTGTAGCAAAAGAAGGTGGGGGGACTCTTTGATGATCCCTAGGAGCTTGGAGCAAGCAGCTGGTGGGTTTGCAGCAGTTTCCAGTGGGGAGACAATAGCAAGTTCCTGCTTCCTTTCTGTGTGGAGGTACTGGCACCTGAGCATTTTCTCTCAGTGCTCTTTCTCCCCCTCCCCCCACACAATGACTCTGTTCAGTTGTCGCTGCAATTATACTTAATTTCCACTCTCTGTGACTGCAGCTCATTGGGCAAAGGTTGTATTTGATTTGAGTGACCGTAGTATCCCCATGCTTTATTTTTATTAACAGTGTTTACATTATGTACTTTCTGTGGGAGGTGGGAATCATTACACAGATCGGGTTTGTTTGCCTGTTGCTACCTGTTTTTTCAGTGCCACCTTTAGTGGGGGGTTGGTTGTTTTTGTTTTTGCATTGTCCTTTAAATAGTATGTGTGTAAGCTCTGAGATGAGAATTTTCTTCAAGTGTTGGCTGCTCCAAGTTTCAGAACAGATGCTTGCTTATTATATTCTTATTGTTGTGTTTTTGGGGATTGTGTTCTTGGGACAGGCTGGTCATCACCATGCATCTTAAATAAAAATCCTGAACTTTTAAGGGGCACTAAAATATGAAGGATGAAAGTGATATTTCCTTTAATTTAGGGAGGTTTAAGAAGCTTTTGTTTTCAATTTTGGTCCTTTTGACCTCCAAGCTGTTGTCTGAGTGTTTTAGTTGGATTAGTGAAGGTAACATTCACAATAAGGTGCTTTGTTTGGGAACAGGTTTGTTTATCTAAGTAGACACAATGATTAGTAGTTATCCGCTGTCCGATCAGTAATCTTTATTGGCATCTAGAACTCCTGCAGTCCCATAGAATAACTTCCTAATAGATCCATTCTGCTTAGAACTGTGTGAGAATTATTGAAAATACAGAGGACCAAATAGAGGAGGAGGGACTGAGGAGGACATATTAAGCTCTTCTGTCGGTTTTTTTTTGTGACTTTAAAGAATATACTTTAAAAAAAAAGTTTCCTAATCACAAAATAGAGTAAGCGGTATTTCCAATGGCTGCATTCCTATTTGAAAACTTCTAAGCAGTTGAATATGACTTGGGTAAGTCCACCGTCTTTGGAGTGTCAAGTATTTTTTCCCCTATAGTGTGAGTTGTTGGGCTCATTCCAACTGTCTAAAGTTGTTTTTGTGTCATCTTTGTTGTTGAAGAGCCAGTGCGCAGCATAATTTTTCATCTATTGTTGTTTAGCTAATACTAAGGAAAAAATATTCTACCTTTCAGAATGATTTTCCTCAGAGTTTTCATTTTCCCTTTGTAGAAATTCATTTCTGGGTGATGTAGAAATTAACAAAGGGATTCAGTAAACCTGGGTAATTTCCCTCCTATACAACTGGAATTATATGCTGAAATCAGTAGTAGCAAGTTGCTTGTTCGGGGAAGGGAATCTTAAGAGGTGTTTTCTGTGCTGTAGTGGTTGCTTCTGACAGTTTGCCTTGATTCCTCAGCTTTAATGATTTTCTGTCCAGCCTGAGAGAACAGATCTCTCCAAACCTGGGGATTGTTGCTAGGTGTGTGTGTGTGTGTGTGTGTGTGTGTGTGTGCATGTGTGCAACTGCTTTATACTCTAGGATTTGTGAAGAGACATATGGCCACTGCTGGAAGTTGAAGTTCCTTGATGTGCACATTCTGTTGCTGAATCCCCCCCCCCCCCCCAGGTTTGGAGAACCATTGTTTTAAAATGTTGGTGTGAGATTGAGGTTTTTGTTTTTAATTTGTATGTGTGTTTTTCCACGATGTGACAAGTGCTAGGAAAAATGCCAGCTCATATAGCCCCAGAGAGGGCTTGTCATATTGTAATTACACATGACTCAGATTGTAAGAGAACATTCTCTATTCACTGGGGATACATAGCAAGGAGTTGGAGCTGTGCTAAATATGCCAGTCACCTGTGCAGTTGACTTCAGCTTTTGTGGCCTAACAAAACTAATGAGAGATCAAAAGACATGCCAGAAGCCTTTCTGCTCATGTCTGACCTCTGGCTCATAAAAGGATGAGTGCTTTCTAGTGATGCTTCCGATTCTGTTTTAGCAAACCCCGGCATTTACTTCCTCTTAAAAATCAATATTTGATGTTGATGCTGAACATTTCCCTGGTGAGCTAGGAAGTAAAAGAGGGTTACTCTATTTCTGTGATTGGTAGAAGCTGATTTGTGTAAGAAGTCCATCTTTTATCCATTCATCTCAACTATTTTTCAGAATTTATCCATTTTGACTATCACGTCTGCTGTAAAACACGGGGGGGGGGGGACTTGTTACTCTGTTGCTGCAAAACCAAAAGAGAAGTCTTGTACCACCTTAAAAACCTTGCAGCTGTACTGTTCATCAGATGCAGAAATTAATGATATATCTTCAGCGCAATCCTAAACAGTTGCACCCTTTTAAATCCAGTGGACTCTGTTTAGTATTCCACTGATTGCCTAGGAAACATTGTGCTACAATTATATCTTTTGGTTTTAAAAGTGTTTTCAAGACACTCCCCACCCCAGTAACATGCAGTAAAAAAAAAAATCAATGCTGTTAACTGAACATTAGCTTTAATTGGCTGGAGCTTGGATTGTTTGGTATGCACAGTAGTGAATGTGTTGCCTACTGTTAAGCAAAAGGTAGCTGATAGTCTTTTGATGAGATTTTAGATGGGTGTGAGAAGTACAATCCCAGTGAAATATCAGTGTGTTGAGAGACTGCCTCTGGCTCCCCTCTTAAATGGCTCCTTTAACCAACTTGTTTGTTGCTGAACTAATTCATTTTCAGTGCTAGACTGGAACTGTGGGTTCAGATACTTGATGTGTGTACTCAGATGGTGGGTCGTTGGAGCAACACTATCATCTGTAGGGATTTTAGTACAATTATTCTGGATCCTGCTCATCTGGTGCTTTTGAGGGGAATCCAAGTGCTTGATTACAATACATTTAATTATTTTGTGTCATCTTTTAAGGGGGGAAAGTTTTTCTACTAAGGACTGTTTTTTAAGCATGTGAGTAGAAGAATTATTAGTTCTTGATATGTTGCGTACTATTACACAGTGTTTCTCAAGCATGTACTGATCTATGTAGGAGTTCTTTTGTATAATCTTTTTGAGCTATCTCTTTAAAAGTGTTTTGTACGATCTTGTCAGATCTTGGAAGCTAAGCAAGGCCAACCCCGGCAAGAAATTAGATGGGAGACATGCAGAGAAATACTAGGGCCAGGAGGCAGGCTATCAAGCCACTTCTCTGAATGTCCTCTGTGCCCCATTAGGAATCACTTCCAGGCACGGGCACACACACACAATGGAAAAATACCCCCCCCCCCCCACGTGTTTTTGTAGACTGTTGTGTGTTGCTTTCTGTTTAGTATGACTGGTGCTTTGTCCAGTGGCATTATAGTATGTCATAACTCTGTTATGGGAGAGGGATTTATAATTGCAGCACTATGATCACTTTGAGAGGATTGGGAACATGTTCCTGATTCATTAAATGGTAAACTTTTTTTTTTGAAGTAGAGGTCTGCACCCTGTTTTATATGGTGGTAAACAGAAGAGTTGATTTACTTTGTCTGGCAGAGAAATGTGTGCACAATAACTTATTTGAGTCAGCCGCATAATGGTGGAAAACTTACATTTACAGCATAAGGAGAGGATCACTTATCACTTCTGAGGAAAGGTAAGAGCACTGCTGTCCCTTAAACATCTGGCTTACTCATAAAATAATGCTACTGAAAGACTGGGTGGTTTATGTAATGGGCAACTTATGCTAACCCTTAACCCCGCATACAGAGCACATACTAGCTTTAAAATGGTCAAGCAAATCTATGCCTTTCCAGTTTTGTATGATTGTCTTGAAATATATGTTACTTTTAAAAAGAAGTTCTGATTTATTGTAGATTTTGTGAGGAGTACCCTTGGAGGGGTTGGTGAATTTCTTCATTATGTAAGGGGTATTCAATAGAAATCCTAACTATAAATACACGTTGATGGGGTCCGAACTGGCAGAGACTGACCAAGAGAGAGATCTTGGAGTCATAGTAGATAATTCACTGAAAATGTCAAGACAGTGTGTGACTGCAAAAAAAAAAAAAAAAGCCAACGCTATGCTGGGGGTTATTAGGAAGGGAATTGAAAACAAATCAGCCAGTATCATAATGCTCCTATATAAATCGATGGTGCAACCTCATTTGGAGTACTGTGTACAGTTCTGGTCATCACACCTCAAAAAAGATAGCATTGGAAAAAGTGCATAAAAGGGCAACTAGAATGATAAAAGGGTTGGAACCCTTTCCCTATGAAGAAAGGTTAAAGCGCTTTGGGCTCTTTAGCTTGGAGAAATGATGACTGAGGGGTGACATGATCGAGGTTTACAAGATTATGCATGGGATAGAGCAGGTAGAGAAAGAAGTACTTTTCTCCCTTTCTTACAATACAAGAACTCGTGAGCACTCAATGAAATTGCTGAGCAGTCGGGTTAGAACAGATAAAAGGAAGTACTTCTTCACCCAAAGAGTGATTAACACATGGAATTCACTGCCACAGGAAGCGACAGCAGCTACAAGCATGGACGGCTTCAATTAAATAAATATATGGAGCAGAGGTCCTTTAGTGACTATTAGCCACAAGGTATAGATAGGAACTCTCAGACTAGGGCAAGTGATGCACTGTATTCTTGGTGCTTGATGGGGAAGCAACAGTGGGAGGGCTTCTAGTGTCCTGGCCCCACTGGTGGACCTCCTGATGGCACCTGGTATTTTTGGCCACTGTATGACAGAGCGTTGGACTGGATGGGCCATTGGCCTGATCCAACGTTGGCTTCTCTCATGTTCTTAACAAAAGTGCTGTATTCAAAGAATTCGATCTGTTTATCAGTTTCTACTTTACTGCTTTTCACAGAGATGGTCCTAAAAAAAGTATCCTTATCCCCCTCCCCACACTGACTTGCTCTGTTCTCCTCCTGAAACAGTTAGATGTCCGAAATGATTATTAATTAAATGAGTCTTATTTGGGGATGATTGTATTTTTTCATTTCAAATAATATGTTCTATGGCCCTGTTCTGTTTTTGGGCAAGGGTGCATGGCTGTGCCCCATTTGGCATGCTTTAGCTTATTTAGTGGTGTTGCTGAAGGCACTAGTTTAAATGGGCCCAGAGGGGTCAGGCTGTGAGTCGGTTTAAGTTGATTGTTTTTTTTGAGTGAGCTATTAATTAAATGAATGAATATTACAATATCTCAATACAGGTAATAGTTTATATAGGGAACCTGTTTCTTCTGGGACAAGAAATGACTTGCAGTTGGCTGACTGCCCACAGCATATTGTCTGACTCACACCATACACAGACTCATTTGCCACCAGCACTGAACTGCCTTTCAGAACTCAAACCTTCATTTCTGTATCTGTACTTCCTGAATCAGCCAATTTGTTGCTTCTCAGTCTTGTAGATCATTTGGTAGAATATGAACGACTTAAGGGTTTGATTTTTGTCATGCCACTGAAAACTCATGAGCTTTCTACTGCACACTCTTATTTGGTTTTGCAGAAGTATATGAACAGTCAGGAGCTGTGCGTCTGTACTAGACCTTACAGGAATGAGGTAAACAGTGTGCCTCTGTCCTGACAGCATGATGATTCTGTATTTCCCCACCATCCTTCCTCAGGTGTGGGGACAGCAGCAGTACCTGTTTTGTCTAAAAATGTTTTAACGTCTTAAGAAAAATGTTTAAATGCCTTAATACAGACCACACACAACAAAGTAAGAAGCTAAACCAATCTTCCCATTGTGGTTGCTGCTCCTTGCTGCTGATTCTATTGCTGTTCTGAGGATTGGGGGGGGGGGGTGAGAAATAGGCCCTGGATTGGCATGGAAGCAACTACATGTTGTTCCAGGGTGGGGGTGGTCTCTTTTCAGCTGAGATGAGAGGTGAGGTGAGAGGTGAGAAAGGACATTGTGACTTTCTCTGCTCAGTATTCCTGTGGTCCTGTCTCTGTTGATCAATGGAAGGGTTCCTATTTTTCCCTCGTTCATCTTTCATAGAGGCTGATCTATGATGGTGTCTTGAAATGGAAAGGCCAGGTAGCAGGTGGGTTAGGTTGGCCAGCGAAATGAGCCTCATTCTCCCCTCCTTCCAGATTGCGTGCTGCAAATGGAATTGGAGAGGATGTGTTTGTTGTAATATTTAGCCCTTACCCTAGGATACTTCCATCCATACTCTAATAATTATTGTTTCTAGATGTTCAAGAAGGGAGAAATTTTGCTTTTGCACCTAAGCAAGGTCAGTAGTTCTGTAATTCAGTAGTTCCTGTATACAGGCTTTACTTAAATATCCTAATCTTTGTTCTTGAGTTTTATTAATGCAGCAAAATTGGCACAAACGCTGCATGCTTTCCTGGTCCTATAGTAGGCTGGCTGTGTTGTAACAGTTTGGTCCCTCAAATAAAGTAGAAAACTCCGTAATTCTGGCCCAGTATAGTCTCTAAACTACCAAAAATATTTATCTGTAGTGATGCACTTAAATCTGTTTATTCACTTGCAGTGTTTCAAACTCACAGTGTAGAGTACTGCTTTGTTGCAGCTCAGTAGCTGCCAGTTAAACTGATAGCTGCCAGTCAAGGATACAGAATAAAATGTGATGCATATCCATTTATGAAAATGGCTCTAGCTGTAACTATTACAAGTAGAGGTGTAGCTGATTGGATGCTATGCTATTCTCAGACTTCAGTACTCCCTCCATTACATGCATTATACCAGTGTTGTTGGTTTTGTTCATAAAATATGATTTGGAAGAGTAAACTTTTGTTAACATGCATATACATCTCTAGGTCTTCATGGAGCAAACTTATTGTGCTTGGTGAAACCCAAAAGGGGTGTATCGTTCATGCAATTGGGATCTTGTAAAATATGAAAGAATAAATTTTAGTATAGTCTAGCTTAGTGTTTCTCAAAATAGGATCAGTGAAATTATTCTGAGGGATCTGTGGAATGGGAGGTGAGGGGGCATCAAAGTCATTGCTTCCACCAGCAGGTGATTGCAACTGAACAATAATGAGGCTGCATCCTGCCTGCCTCAGCATAGCTTCCTACTTTGGTCCTGGAAAAGAACAATATGTTCCAAAAGCCTAACAGTCATATGGAAAAGAGCCTTTATGACTAGGCTGTAAACCATATCTTTTTAAAATCAGTAATACTGAAGTGCAGTATTATCTCATCTGTCCGTTCCGTTTTATCACCAACTGTACATAAAATGCTAAGTTTTTTTATGCATTTGATTGTTGTTTGAGAAGTCAAACTTCACAATGCTTTTTGAAGTATTCAGCATTCACTGGTGGGAATCTTGGTTAGATCCATGTTTTGCTGTTTCCCCATGATGTTTTGTGCTCTCAGTGCCAATAAAGGGTTTTTGTTGTTGTTGGTTAGATCTATGTATGTATAGGCTTGAATAAGATGCTTCTCTATTTAAGCTTGCTTTTCAATTCTAGAAGGACAGGGCACATTTAGATACTACTGTATTTCAGCTCAGGTGTTCCCATATGGGGCTGTTGGAGTTTCTGCAGAGTGCCTATTAATATGTTATGTTACATCTTCACTGAAATCCTTACAGGTTGGGTTTAGCTTCTGGATTATTTTCTGGATAATTAATTAATATGTATATAAATACCCATCATTTTATTTCCAGTTTCTGACACTGGTATAAACAGATGTGGTTATTCTCAGGATTCAAACAAAAATCTGCATACTCTAAAAAGTATCTGAGATTCTGTGTCCAGTCTCGTGTGTCGTTAAAAGAGATCTGTTGGCGTTTGCATTTAGACTGATATAGCAATTTTTTTATTCATCTTTTGTCCAATGAGAGCCCTGACTATAGCAAGGCTAAACTCAGATGTCACGTCAAAACATGGTCAAGGATACTTAACTATAATTTGGCACGGTTCCCAGATTGACCACGTGGCTTGAGATTGGCTAGCAAACCAGAATCTGTGACCATGGTTCACACAAACAGTGGATTTCCAAGATGTCTAAAATAGCAACAGTGGCTTGTTGTTTCATCTCTGTAGGCTACTGCTCAATAGAGATAGGAGTGCTGAGTGGATGGGAAATGGAGGCATGCAAGTATCTCTCACTGGTGTTTCCCTTTAGACTTGTAAGCCAGTCACAGGTCAACTCATCTTGACACAGCTCAGTTCTTGCTGAATATTCCCTTCACAGCAGACTTCGGTCTAGTAGATTTCAGCAGTTTCAAAATGATCACAGAACAGTGAAACAAGAACATTGGTTAACGTCATTGTTCAGCATTGTTCTGTGGGGAAAGATAAAGAACAATTCCTAGAATTAAAACACAATTTTCCAGATTTGATTCTAAGCTGCCTAGAGCCAATTGCAGTGCTCCACGTGCACATTAAGACCCCAGTGTAAAGTATGTTAACTCTCTATGCTTTTGCATTTTTCACATGACAGCTATAAGCGCTAGTGACATTTTTGGAAAATCTGATTATTTAGAACATCTCTAAATTGCTTGTCCAAGAGATTAATAGCTCTCTGGTTTTGGTCAAGAGTTGTTCCAGAACCTTTTGTTCAGATACTCTTGAGTCTGGTCTGTAGCTATTTTGACTGTCGTGGAGACGTCCAAAGGGATGGCTTTGTCATGTATAAAAACAACATGCAGACAAGTAACAACCAACTCATCCATGGGGCGTTCTAGGCAAGAGATGAGCAGAGATTATTGGCCGCTGCCTTCTCTGCACAGCAACCAGCAAATCTTCCTTGGTGGTCTCCCATTCAAGTATTGACTGTGGTTAACCCTGCTTAGCTCCCAAGGTCTCATTAGCCTGGGTTAAGCTGGGCTCTTTGGGCTGTGGCATGCATAAGCAAAATGCAGCTAGCTGTTCCTGCTCCCAGTAGTCTAATAATTGTATTGGATTCAGTCTCTGGTAGTCATAATTCTGATAGATGTTTGAAAGTACCCTGCAATGAGGTAAGATGATGGGTATGTGTTCATACGCTTGGGGGTTTTATGCAAGTCAGTTGGTTTCTCTGTGCTGGTAACTGCTTGGCTGTGTATGCACTTCATTTCCCGCTGACTGTTCTGCAAAGTTAAGATATAAGATAGTAAGGCTTTATAAAGCGTGTAAACTGTGTTGCTGCATTTTAGTTAAGGCAAATCAAATTCATAACTTAGATAAAAACTGCAGCTTTGTTAATAATACTTAACGATTCCTCCAAGAAAAAACATTATTTATAATTGTGCAAGCAGTTCCTTTTAATAATTCTGTGTTTTTAAATGTGGTTTAAAGAACATGTATTAGTTCTTGAAATTGGTCACGGTTGGACCACGGTTGGAAAGTCTGGTGCTGTTCTTAGCGCTTAGACAGTATTTTGCCTCCACTACTTCCATATTTTATTTAGAGTACTTCTGTACTGCCCAGGATTTTTTTATATGTACATTTGACATATTTGATAGATTTTATTTTATCTTGTATTTGAGCTTCTGCTATGTGAAAAAAGTGTCTCTTTTCCTAATGGATACATTTGTGATAAAATAATTTTGTGGCTCATTATTTGTAAGGTCACATTTTGCTGCTACAACTGTTGTACATAAAACTGTTCTGGATAATTCTTCTACGTGTTGAGCAGTTTATAAGAGACTGAGAGGGCCAGTTCCCATGCTTTGTTTTATATTGATAGTGTCATGGCTCCATTCTCTGCCTTTCAGTCAAGATGAGATCTGAGAGTTCCCTTCAGTTACCATGTATGTGATGTCCGGATTGACTTGGGACCAGAGATTGTGGAGACAAGGTGCTTCAGCCTTCTTCCATGTTATTTCCTGACATGAAATTAATTTTATTTATAAAATTTATATCTCACCTTTCTCACAAGGGCCAACAAGACAGCTAACAAATTAAAACGTACATAATAAAATCACATTTAAAAACCATTAAAACATTTAAAAGCCTAACTGAAATCCATGCTGAGACATAAAAAAAACAATTAAAACATTTGATGAGGAAAAGGGGATTACTGAGGGAAATGCGGTAGGGGGTGGTGTTTGTCTTATTGAGGACTGCGTGTGCAGTGTGGGGTTATATGTGGGTTTTGCCAGTGTGGCAAATAGTAACTTCCAAGGTGAAGGCAGAACCCTTCTCCTTGTCTATGCAGTTCCAGTTACAGGAATTGAGAAGAACTTACAGTTCATGTTTGACTGAAAAATTGAGTGAGGAACCCACATACAACCTGTGTTGTTCTGGTTCAGTTGCACAGTCGAGTCCGACTCTTCACGACTCCATGGACCACATCACGCCAGGCCCTCCTGTCTTCTGTCATGTTCTGGAGTTTGCTTACAACCTGTGTATAAGGGCCAAAACTGCACATTACATCTACCACATAATCTCCTTGGGGCAGGATGCCACCTGCAAGTTTCGTGTTGAATCTCAGTTCAGAAGTACTGCAGAGGCCTGATACTGATCACAACCACTGGAGGGGAGGAGAACAGATTGCTGCCATTTTTCAAACTCCAAAATGGCCCAGGACGTCAGCGTTTCCTGCATGTACAGCCTCCCAATTGGACAAATAATGCCCCTGCTTCAGGTCAGGAAAGGGGTGTAGTGGGACAAAGCTTCTCCTTCCCTTTTACTGTGGTCTCAGTCTAAATTGAGCCCATGTTGCACCTCAGAATTGAATCCTCACTGGGAACTCACAACTGTCTTGGGGCTTCAGGCCCATTTGGAAAATGCGTGGGAGGTGTTAATGTGTAAGTTAGACCTAAGATGATATGTGAATTAGCTTGAATGCAAACGTTTTTGTTTAATAAGTAAAGAGGTGAAATACCAGGGTTGAATCCTGTGAACTGCAATTGGAATTCACTTGTGGATGCATATTTTTCCTTCTAATAGTTGCTCCCCTATAACACTTAAGTTGGGGCCTGAGGTTGAGTGAATCTTGTGGACAAAATGCCATGGAGACTGGGTCCTGCAACAGGGAGGGAGATGGGGAGAAACTGACTCTACTTCCCTCTTCTTTCACTGGAGGCTTTTGTAGAAGCATTGTGAGTCGAGAGTGAGTTGGATGGTTTTTACCTAATTCCTCCTTGCTGCAACCTTCTGTGCCTGATGGCAAAGCTGTCCCAGTCTCCATCAGCTTTCTGTAGATCAAAAGGGCTTATGAGGGTGGGGGAAAGGTGTGAAAGACCAGTGTCCATGAACATTGGTTGCATTCACAGGATTCAACCCTAACAGTTGTAGTCAAACCTAAGATTTCATAGATTGGAACAAGAATTAAAGGACACTTTTGCATCCTCTTTTTCATGAGTTCTTTGATTACTGAGTTTACATGCTAATTTTAAAAGCAAGTATTATAATGTTATAAAAACTTAGTGGGAAAGGTAGTGATATGTTGGGTGCCAGCATACCCTTTATTCAAACCCCCCCCCCCCAAATCCGGGATATTTTTGGACGACTACTACTACTACTTCTTCGTCTTCTTCTTCCCCGTCTTCTTCCACCCCGCCCTCCCCGCAAGCGGGCTCAGGGCAGCTTACAAGGGCACGAGTGCCGGTTAGACATCATAAAATAATTTTAAATCAACAGTAGTAATAAAGTTCCAATAAATTACAACTTCCAATTACAATTACAATTATAACTACAAGTCCCAATAAAGTGCTTCCAGTCTTACTAATCAGATGGCTTTCTATCGAGTTGGAGTCCTGCCAACCTTAACCGTCGGGCCTGGGCTGCCATCAGGGCCGGCTCTCATTATAGCTGTTGTTGCAATGCTGGTGGCAGCTCCTAGCCAAAGGCCTGGCGGAAGAGCTCCATCTTGCAGGCCCTGCGGAACTGCATTAAGTCCCGCAGGGTCCTGATCTCCTTCAGGAGTTCCGGGAGCACAATTATGTAAGGAATTAGATATATCTAAGGCAATTGAAACCAGCAATCCTAAATTAGCCTAACACTGCTTAGGGTTGTAGCCTTGAGACATGATTGGCACAGCTACCTTTGTTCTAAAACATGGATAGGATTACGCATACATGCACACGCATACTCACACACATACTGCTTGTACGCAAGGGGAGCTGAACCTTTACTTCCAGTATTGGAACCAGGATGAAGGGGGAAATAACTGAAATAAAAGAGCATGGTTAGATAAGATGGGGGTGGATGGCTAGACTTCAGTTCTCATCAGTGTGCACATTTTGTTGTAAGAGAGCTAGGCCTTCACACTTTCTACATGAAGGGGGCAGACAAATGAATACAGATGGCTGCTCCATCTTGATTAGTTTGGCACTTAAACTTTAGGAATGTCATTCTTTGCTCATAGGAAGAGAAGTCTTCCATAGGGATGTCTTTGTTCATATTGTGACTGACTTGTTTTAAATGTCTCTTAATATTTATTTGAAAATTGTGCTCTGAAAAAAAAATGCATGTTTCAGAATTAAGACTGCTTTTTATGAAATGTCAAACCCAGCTTTGGTGGGAATATACTTAGTCACAAATTGGTGAAGCTGTATATTTGCAGAAAAAGTTTTAGTCTGTTTGGTCTAGGAGCTGTTAATTAACTGATTAACAGGTTTTGTTGTCCTGTAAAAGGCAATTAATGTTGATGTTTTAAGTTTTCTGTCTTACCATAACTTTCAAAATGTGCATGCTTCCATTGCCCAGAGAAGTCATAACAAGTGGGTGCATGATATGGAGCTTGACTTTAACCCTTTTGAACAAGGGTTAAAATATACCTTAAAAGTTGGTGTAAAAAAGACCTGTATGAGAAACAAGGAATGTTTTTTTTTTCCGATCAAGCTGAGATTAAACCTTGCTAATTGATAGAAAATTTGATTTCTACCTTCTGTAATGCAATGAAAACTATACTTCCTGATCCAGTGTAGAAAATCCCAGAGGTATATGCTGTTGTGTCTCCTATGTTCCATGCTATGGTTGAGCTCATTATAATCAAGAGGAGTTTTTAACAGGCTTCAGTATGAGCAATAGTACATCTTAAGTATGCTTTAACTCAGAACCCAGCTTCTAAAAATGCAGGAAATATTTTAAAGGTATTAAAAGTCTGATAATTAGGCTTCTTTAAAATTTTTCATACTAAAGGTTCCCATATGTGAATAAAGCATCTAACTACTTAAAGGCATACTACTCTTCTGCTGGGGGTTGATTTCATACTTTAGTGTTTTAAGTTCATCTGTAGGAACTCTATGCAGGAAGGTGTTTGTATACAGGTTATATTTTTGTACACTTTTTTGTGTACACACACACACACACACACATATATATATTTGTATATATTTGTATATACACTGTATATTTGTATATACACTGTATGTGTGTATGTATACACTCACACACTTTTTTGTATACCTTTTTTGTGTGTACCTAAAAATGTGGGGTTTGAATGCAATGCCTGTGTTATGCAGTACATTTAGTAGGCAGTCAAGACCAGATGCAAGTCTTTGAGTGCACATTTAGCAGGAAGCTCTGGTTGTTGCTACTAACAGTCTGAAATAGCTTTCAGAGAACTTTCAGACACAATGCTAGATCATGGTTTTAATTAGTAGTCATAGTTCTCTAATCCAGACCATGGTTTGATCTTTCAAGCATGCATCCGCACAGTGGTTTAGAACACCTGTGCAGATGCCTTCTGAAGGTGAAATAAAGTCCATAACTCTGGCATGTCACTTCAGACATTATGCCAAACTATAGTTCAGCTTCTTCAATCATGGCTTGGTGTGGGCTGAACTGAGCCACTGTCTCTGTGTTAGACAGATGGCTGAGGCCTGGATGTGAAGTAGTGAGCAGAGTGGTGCCAGAGAAAGGCAACTTCCCCGCCTCCTTCTCACTACTGTCTTCTGTCCGTCCCCGAAATTGTGCTGCTGCAGATCAGTGGACCCAAAGGAACAGGAAGGTGCAAACTGGGAGTCTGCAGCAGCAGGAGGAGAAAGCTGAAAAAATCTTCTGTGCCATTCTGTGAAAGGACTTGTCCTTGCACTGACAGCATCCTAGGGTCCAAATCCTTAAAGGAGAATCTTTTTTATATCAGCATCTTCCTGAATTAAAATGATGTGGCCACTCAGTGAGTCCTTCAAAAACAAATGTATGAATTGAATCTAGGAAAACTAGAGTGATTTGTCTTGTAGGAGCCAAAATTGGATGTCTATTGTGTGCATATTGGCCTGTTATGGTAGTATGCTTTGTGGCTTGCTTTCATGCTACATTTGTATATTGATTTCGTCAAACAGCCTCTGTGAGTCAGGAATTCACTTTGGAGGAAATGTCATCAGATTGTAGTTCACAGCAATCTTGTCATTGTTAAAATTGCACTGCAAATGGGAATCAAGAAGTGGCTCTCTTTCAGCCAGGCTTCCTTGAATACCATCTCAGGTTTATGAAAACAGTCAGGTCTTAAATTTCATATGGTTAATTGAAGCATAGTTAATAGGTTAGCAAATGATGCATTAGCAGATATCCATGTTGGTACTCAGGGCTGGATCCATTCTAATGTTTCCATAGATGTTTGATTGATATCTATATCTGGATGTCTATAATCAAGTGTTTGATTATATAAACAGCTCCAGTAATGCATCACTTTAATCCAAGTATGAGAAATAATTTTAAATCATACTGGTTTCTAATTGGATTGAACACTGTTGCTTAGCTGCCTTCCAGATGACAGGAAGTCAGCCTCTCCGACCACCATCACTGCCATCTTTCTAGAAAGAAGTCTTAAATTGTGAAGCTTTTATAGGGAATCAGTACTGGGTGTAAAGAATAGGATATCATAGAAGGGTTGTAGTGTCTGGAATCTTAGGTGAATAAAGCCTATTTTGTATGAATCAGTCCCATAATAGCTTGCTGGACTGATGTTAGGAAGAACATTGGCTTAGATTTAGACAAATGTTTCCACAAGTCCAAGGGGTTCTGTGGAGCATGGTTTTCTTGCCTCCCCTCTCCTGTGGCAGCCCCCAATCCCCCCCCCCAAAAAAAACCCTGTTCTGGGAAGTTCCCTCTGTGCAAGGACAGGATTGGGGGAGGCCTTTCAGGCTGCCATGGTAGAAGGGAGGCAAGAAGATCATGCTGCACAGAAACACTGATCTGGGTGCAAGCTGTTCAGTGGTGTGTGCTTTTTTCCACAAACTATTGGAGTGAGTAAAACTTCTTAAGAACCAAGATTATTAAATCTACCCCTTCCTTCCCGCCCCACCCCCTTTTAGTAGACAGTAATTTAGGCATGCTGATGTAGCCCTGTCAAACATTTGATATTCATAAAGTGGTAAAATTAGGGTTCATCATTTTGGCAAATAGAATTGGATTTGGAGCTAGGTTCTGCTTTTGCCATGGGGTTCACTGTGTGGCATCATGAAGGAGGAGGAGCCCTGTCATTTTCTCGCATTTCTACATGTTCATGGTAGTCATCAGGAGTGACCAGGAGTCAGGAATTTTGCCACTGATACTAAGAGTTTTCTGTTGGCAGTTACTTTGTTTGCGCATGTGCTAACTAAATGTCAACCAGTATGTGATTTCCCCCCCAAAAGGTATAAACATGCTACAGTATTTTTGAAGCCAGTTTAGTTCAAAGGTGGTCTTATCACTTACACTGTACCTGCTGGTTGGAGCTGGAACCATTTGGTCAAGTATTGCAGATAGCCCAGACTCCCATTCTAGGTGTATCTGAAGAAGTGTGCAGTGATTCATGAAAGCTCATACACTGCCACATATTTTATTAGTCTTTAAGGTGCTACTGGACTTTTGCTCTTTTCTACTGTGATCTTATGTTGGTAGTGTTTAAATGCTCATGACCCTTTTCTGTGAGCTCAGCCACAAGAGGGCTGTGGCTTTGTTTCATAATAAAAATACTGAGTATTTTGTATGCCTCCACTTTAAAATATGGATCGTTTAGTGGCTTACCCAGGATTAAATAACTAAGTAAAAATGTATGGTGTCAGTCTCTATCTTGTTTCCTTTTTTTATAGTTTGTTTGGTTTTTAAAATACCACAAAGGATTTTTCAGCTTTGTATTATGGAATTCTGTGAATTTGTCCAGCTTTGGGTTTCCCCTGTCCCCCTCCCCTTCAGGTGACAATGGGAGTATTTAGTGGATCACTTCAGTGACACATTTAACAAACAGGTACATTAAAAGAGAGCCAACAGGTACGTTAAAAGAATTCATGAGTTTATTCAGTTAAGTTTGCGTGCTATAATACCTGATCCCTACTCAAATTCTGCTGCTCTTCTGTGGTAACCCATGTTAGCCTGCCAAAGTAAACACACAGCTTATATTATCCGGAAGGTAGGCTATGGAGTAACTCTTGTTTTTGTATCAGCAAACACAGTGCTATGGAACCACGAGAATTAAATAACTGGAAGAAGCGGAGTAGTGTGCTAAATCACTTCCCTGTGCTCCTATTTTTACATTAAAGATAGAGGTATTGATTGCTGGTGTACTTGCTCCTGCTGGATCCATTGCAAAAGAAATTATTTAAACATTAGTAATTTAAGGCAAAATGTGTTCAGATGTTTTTTCCCGCCATGGTGACGTTTAAGCAGCAGATGGGCAGAAATTATTGATGGCATAAACATGAAAGATGTGCGTATGTATACATTTCTCTAGCCTTCTAGGCATTTCAGATGCTAGAAGATAAATAAGATCCCTGAAAGTTACCACATGAAATTGCAAAGCTGGGAGTTAATAAGTGTTAAGGTAATCTTTTCTTACAGTTTACTTTGTTGCCATGATAAAATTCCTGGTATAGATTTAGTTTTTAAAACCCTTCTCAGTATGTTTTATACACTGTGAATGAATGTTAATGATTTCTAAATGATACATATGTAAAGTAGTACAGATAGTTTACAATATCTGAAAAGATGGAGTAGATGCATTTTTAATAATAATTAAATGCTGCTTTGGCATGTAAGCATTTGTATTACTTAAATGAGGACCACAGTTACAGAAAAATTAAACACAATTTCAGCATGGTCTTAGTGATCCCTAATTAAATTTCTTCTGTTTAAATTGCTAGGTGAGTTCAGAGAACCATGAACAGAGTTCTGCTTGCAGAATGGATCTTCCCTGCCTGTCCCTTCTCATTCCAGCTTTCTGTGCCCCCCCTGCAAAGGCAAGGAAGTCTGCAATAGGAAGGGGAAATCAACATAAGTCACTTCCTCTCTTGTATGAGTGGATGTGCCGTTGTGGAAAGGAGAGTTGTGGGTCACATCCAATAGGATCTAACAGTTGCCTAATTTTTTGCTGAGTTTCATAAATCTTTACAATAAAAAGACCTAGAATTTAATGCTACTTCAGACTGAGACTGGTTCTTTCTGAAAATGAAGATGTAAGCTTAAGCTATTGGCACTAAAGTCTATGTAAGTTAGAGTTGATTGCCTATATTTAAAACCAAATAATTGATTTAAGTCATTGGGAAAATGAGCCAGTTGTATATTAGTCCTGTGAAATTCAGTGTATTTACCTGTGAAAAAGTTATTTGCCTGAAGAGTATATAGGCTTGAATAAGATGCATTCTTGTTTATAGTCAGAAGTTCATTACAAACAAGGAAAATTACCTTGATGCATGAGATTTCTGGGACTAATGTACCATTTTTCAGCTATTCAAACACAACCTCATACAGAAAATGCTGTATGTTATTTTTAACCTACAGGGGCTTCTAAATGTCCTCAAGTGGTGAATGGGGAAATCAGCAAGGATGTAGTTGTGGATTTCATCGCAAGTCAGGAATGGAACTCATTATTTAACCCATATGCATAATTCCCCAAGTAGAACTCAAAGCAAATATATTGTAGTGATGTGCAATGATACAAAGACCCAGTCAGCTGCTGCTCCCCCCCTGCCCCCCTCCAATAGGAAAAGTCACTTTTGAAATTGAGGTGTGATTCAAAAGCATTTGCGTTATGGCATGGAGGTTGGGAGCATTGTTCAAAAGGATAGAAAGAAAATAATAAAATTGCAATGTGTGGCTAAGCCTCTGGCCACAAACACAGTAGGTGGTTTTTTTATATAAGAACATTTAGATTTTAAAAGTTCCCAATATCTTTGAATGATTTTTGCTTTCTAAAGGCTCCTCTCTCAAAATTGCTTTGTACAACATGCAACAACAAAGAGACATACTTGTGAGCAATTGGCTTTTGTTAGGATTCTGTGAAGTGCGATATTACAAAAAGTAAATATTTCTACTCCTTGTACTTAACAGACAAGCATTCTCAAACTGTGTTGATAAGATGCTTAAGAATTTGGACCCAGAAAGAAATAAACCCAAATTTCCATTGTGAAATCTGACAGGGCTGGTCTTTCCCCTGGGGCTTCTTACTCATCTTTCTTAAAGCCCAAGAATACCCATCCCCTTACTAATAATTCCTGCATTCTCCCTTTCTCTATTTATTGATATTTGCATATCCCACACCATCCTTTTGCTACTCTCTTTTACTTATTTGCGAGGTGCCTTTAAGACATTATCCCAGCTGTGGTTACCCTGTAACCTGGAGATTGCTTAAAAGACATCACCACATGGGCAAGGCCTGATAACTTGAGTCTTTACCAATGTGTTGGCAT
Source organism: Lepidodactylus listeri (assembly GCA_029233225.1). Lineage (NCBI taxonomy): Eukaryota > Metazoa > Chordata > Lepidosauria > Squamata > Gekkonidae > Lepidodactylus > Lepidodactylus listeri. The sequence continues at coordinate 112,260,190 of JARCFY010000004.1, read as the reverse complement.
ACCTACCACAGTTCTTCATTTGTACAGGTGCTTCTCACAGTTAAGTGGTTCCCTGTGGCTGGAAGAATGTTTAAAAGGCACCTACGTGTACCTTAAAACTGTGGTCTTCTTGTATGCGTGTTGTGTTTTTACTTGTAAAAGTGAGTATAAATCCAACAGCCTTGTCTGAAATTCATATTATTGTGATGAGTAATGTCTAAGAGCACAGTAAATATTCTCTTCTCTGGAACGTACTTTACATTATCACCTTCTGTAGCCAGTGTTTACTGTATCCTGGATATGTTTTTTTGCACAGCAGTATGTTTGCTGCTAGGAGAGTGTTTATTTTAACAAGCTGATTTAAAACTTATGTGTCTTGATTTGCACATCATCCCCCAAATAAATGTTCTCTTTCAAATTCTGTATTCTGGGTTGAAGGTTATCCTCCTCTCGAAAACTTCTTACTGACTTTGCATCTAATCTTATTTTTATGTGATTTTTTCACTAAATAGTTTTAGCTAAATGTTAGTGAGCCTTAGTTAATAGTATTAAACAGTGATAGAGGATCTGAGATTAATAGCCAAAAACGTTTTAAAGTGTTTTTAAAAGCAATTGAAAATGAGATGTAGTAGGAAACAAACAGTAGGCTTATTCTGTCATTGTGACTTGAGGAACCACAATGAAATTTAGAAATACTCATTAACCAACAGTTGTTCTAATTCTTGAAATTGTGTGTGTTCTTTTTTTGTACACTGAGAGAGAAAAACGGAAATGCTTTATCTTGTCTACATCCATTGAAGGTCTTTTTTCTTTAGCAGCACCTCAAGACTAGTAAAAGAGGATGGCTTTGAAGCCTTGCAGACAAGCTGGTTATATCAAAGGGGATTATAGGAATTTCAGCAGTAATTGTTTTATGGCCTGTCAGAAATAAACCTATCTGTATAGGTAGCACGCAGCCTATATGTGAGTTGACAGTTTGGTGCCATTTATATCCGCCATAAAAAGAGAAAAGGAAAAAGTTAAAGGGGACAGAGTTACTAAGCTGTAAATGCAAATTGTTTTTCCTTTTTCCACCCTCAAAGGAGAGGAAAGGAAGCCATGTACAGGAAACATTTTATTGAAGGTGGGTTAACAGGGTCCCATTCTGATACCTTTCTACTGATGCAAAATATAGAACTTATCTGCTTTTTTGCCCTTTTTAGATCACAGTCTAGCAACACCGTATATGTATTGATGGTGAAATCTGTCCGAAAATTAGAGAATAGGAACTGTATGTCTGGTTTTAATCTTTTTTCTTCCCTGTACCCCTTTGTGGCCTCATTATTATAGGATGAAGACCTTTGTGTGACTAAACATGGTGTTAGCAATACTTGAGAAATCATTTCATGAGTAACCATTTAGCTTGCCATACAGATCCACTGTGAAGAACATGGCCAGGTTTTAAAAAAATGAACTCTTTCTGAAACAAGTTTTTGATAGACACATTAAAATTGATTCTGGAGTATCCAAGTGGTTAAGGAACAGCTTACCTCATTATGCAGTGTTTGGGTATTTTGTGGGATGTTGCAGCACCTGGAAGAAAGGCTTGATGAAACTGTGCTTTTTAGCTGAGTATTAAATGGAGGCAGGGCAGGGGGGTGGTGAGAGAAGGAGAGAAAGTTAAAGAGAAGCGGTTTGGGTAGGCTTTTGTTGAATGGCCAGTGGAATGCTTCAGCTAGCCACACAAAGGCTGCTTTTAGGAAGGGATAGGAAAGAAGAGCAACAGACTGTTGCTCTGTAGAGGGAAGAAACTGATGGCTGGGGGGGGGATGTGTATGAGGAACTGTGAAGCTGTTCCAGTATTAGTTGTTAGCATAGAAGCCTCATTCTAGATGCAGAATATGTATACAAAACGACTATAGTTTTGTAGATTAGATGGATAACGTAAAGTAGAACTAGTCAGAGTTTAAGATATAGGAACCAAGGCCCAACAGAGGTGAAGCCATGAAAAGCTGAAAACAAACAGGAAAATTTGGAAGAAAGGTAGGGGGAACTAGAAACTTTGGGGGAGTTCTAGGGTTAAAAAAAACTATGAAATATTTTCCTTTTTGGAATGAGTGGAACGCTGTGTACAACACTTAAATATGAAGATATTTTATGTAAAATAATGTGTAGAATTAGCAAATGAGAATTCCCTTGTATATTGTAGATATTTTTTTAAAAGTCCCCCAAATCAAGTTGGGTTTCTTCACACCAGCTGGAGTGTACTGTGATCTTCATGAGAAGAATGCACAAGACCTTTCTTGCTTATTGTTTACTTCTTGCCTTCCTCTGGTGGCCTTTAAAGCTTTTAGGTAACATAGGATACAACATTTTGTCATGTGCCCTTTCTACCATTGGATACCTTCACAGTTCTGCTTGTACAAAAGCACATAACATTTGTATTTTAAAACCTGTATAACTATGTACTAGCTAAGTTATAAATTATTACATTTAATAAGAAAGGATGTGTTTACATGTAGTTCAGTTTTGCCCAAATTTACAGGAATTCTTCTGTGGCTTTAAAACTTCAAGGAATTTTGTATCTCGTACAGAACTGAGCTAGAATTGGTTTTATTTCTCAGCCAGTGCCTGAAAAGATTGCCTTTGTTAAATATATCCTTTTCTCTTTATAGTAACATCTATGGAACAATTCATGGACTGCTCACTAACAGAGTTGAGTGTGAGGCATATAGCAATGAAGTATCACTGATTCTTTCCTTTAGAAGTGCAGCTCACCATACCTAGCGGTTCTTTGAAGGTTGCAGCTAAACAGTCAGAGGCAGTGGAGCTGGAGTACTTGCATTGTACAGTTATTTTAGCCTCTTTATTTCAGTGAGTGCTTCCAGTTTAGGGTACAAGCTTTTGGTTGTGCAAATTGAACTAGTGACGCTCCATGTATTCACGTATACTGGATATATATTTTAGCACTCTGTTGGTATTAGCAATATGTTGGTATTAATTCCCCCCCCACACACTAAAAAGATAAGCAAACAAAAACAGTCTTACTAAAAGTACTTCTAAACTGGCAACAGTAAACATTCCTCATTCCTTCTGGTACATAGTTGTGCCCAGCCTAGTACCTGAAAGGAAACAAAAGCCTTTAGTTATTCATTTAAAAATCCCTTCTTCTTTTTTTAAAAATGTCATTTTAAAATGTGCCCTCCCCCAGGAACAGATTTCAGGGACATTTTGGGCTGCTGTGGGAGTAGAATTGCACTTTATGAGCAGAAGGTCCTTGCAGCATCCAGGGAGAGACCATTGGTCTGCATCTAGCCCATTGAATTCAAGTGCTGGGGGGTGGGGCTTGATTCGTTGCTGGATTTTCTCTTTCAGTTATGAAAATAAATTCTTCAAAACCCAGAGAAGGAAAAACATCACTCCTGGATGTATAGTAAATAAGCTGTGAATTACAGAACATATAGCGGTTGTGAAGTTACTGGAAACGAAGCACTTTGGTCCATTATTAATACACAATAAGCAAAAAAGTTGCCCATTGAAAAGTAATTATTAGAGCCCCCCGTTTTTATTTTTTATTTTGTTTCTGCACCTACAAACACTATAACTAAAACAACTAAAAATTACCCCCCATTTTAATTAGGTAACAACTCCGGCAGGAATTTGACAAAGTACGTAAAAACATGACAAAGCATGAGCAAAGTATGTAAAAACATGTATGGTTAGTGCTAATCTGTTTACAAGCACGGAATGCCTTGTATAGCTTAATAAAAGAGATAATGCTCAAACTACGAAAAGGAATTAAAAAGAAATAATATTTTCAAAGAGAGGCTGTGGTTCAGTGGTGTAGGGCATCTACTTTGCATGCAAAAGATCTGCTGTCAGTCAAAGTAGATAATTCTGACCTTTATCAACTTATGGCCTCAGTAGGTGCCCCAAAACTCCCAAGTGGGGTGAACCAGTACTTGGGGAGAAGCCATGGCTTGGTGATAGAGCATATGCTTTGCCTGCAGAAGATCCCAGGTACAATCTCTAGCATCTGTAGTTAAAAGCATCTGGTGGTAGATGTTGTAAAAGACTTCCACCTGAGACCCTGGAGGGCTGCTGCCAGTCAGAATAGACAATACTGACTGTGATAGACTTGGTATAAGGTTGCTTCATGCATTCAGGTAAAGTTAGGGACAGATGTTACCAGCACTTTTTAAAAAGGCAATAGCAGCCTGGGTGTCAGAGGGCTCCTCTTTCCTGATCTGGCTTTTATCAGTTAAGACTCCTCGGTGCTGTTCAGTTTGCATGTTTTGGGGAGAAAGAATCAGAAAATTTCCTGCAAATATTACCAAGTGTCCCAAATAGAGCATTAACTGCTTTATCATGTTTTTCTTTAACATGCGCCATGTTACTTTATTTTCCAATAGCAACTATTACTGGAACCAAAATATTTAATTGGGCAAAAAAAAAAATCAGGTGTGATTTAAATGTTGTGTTCAACCAAATTCAGTTTTATGTGGAATTATTTTTACTGGAATAATGCTTCTCAAGTTTTAAGGATGATATAGCATGTATTTCCCTGACATTGATTAAATTTAAGGGAGAAAAAAGAAGCCACACATCTGAACATAGCACATCCAAAGACTAGTGCATCATATGCCACAGACACTGTTGTTGGCTTATCTATATCAGTTGAGTTTGACTCTCATCCTCAGAGGTCCCTGGGTCTCTCAGCACTTGTGTTGTTAGTTCCATAGGTTGGTGATTACAATATCCCATCCACCATTTGAGCGGCGACATAAAAATAAAAATGATAGCTTTCGTTTTGATTTGACCAGCATAGCCAATTAGGTGAATTCATGATTTGATTTTAAAAATTTGGATCATTGTATGTATTATTATTATTCCCCCACCTCTGTGTTACAAATCAGTAAAACATACATGTACTACGTTACACAAGTACTAGGGATAATAATGTGAAAAAAAAACTTTATTACAACTTTGAAACAAGGAATCTTCAGAAATTGATTTTTTTCCAGTGCTTTATTTCATATTTCCATTTTGGTAAATTTTCCACCCCATATCTCTAGTTCTGTTAGTCCTGGAAAGGGGAAAAGCCTCAGTTGGTAGAAGTTTGTATGTTCAGCATCCTGGAGTTAGTTTATCTGAGAAACAAATGGAATATGTAACATACTGCCTGAGGTTCTATAGTATTTTGGAACCATAAAGGAATACTAGATCTCTTAACATAGAATGATTTAAATATACACAAGCTGCATAGCTCTCTGTTCACAGATGTACTAGTGTGTTTCATGTCTGATACTTTGATAGTTGTTCAAAGCCTACATTTTCCCTGTTGCTTGCCTGATTAGTGCCTTTGATCAAAGACATTTTTGCCTATTTGTAAAGCAAAGAAGTTTGCCAAAAGCTTTTGTGCAATTAATATAGACTTAACATGGCTTCAGAAAGTTTTCAGTAACTATCTTTTAATATCAGCATTTTGACATGTGTGGGTGCTCTTGCATTTTTTTTTCCTTTTTGGGTCTACCTGATATAATATTTACACAGCTCTACTATCTCTAGTTTCTTGGGGCTTAAACCAGCAGTTAGCATTTTGTCAAAAGTATGTGTTCAATTGACCTGTTGAATATTGGTCAAAATATTTTTTTTAGCCTTAACTTTATTAAAACAACAAGGATACTGTAATCATTGGCAGGTTTGATACGCTGATTACAACAACAGATCAATTTTTTTTGTGAAACGTTAAAGTAACATTTTAAAAAATGATAATCATTTATTATTTTTGCAGTGGTTATGTTTTTATAAGTGTGAACCATTCACTGAACATTTCTTTATGTGGTTTTCATCTGGGAATACCATGGGCAACATACATTTACAACAGTAAAAACATAAAACCACAGTAAAGGGATGAACTACTGACAAGGCATAGTGGCTGGCTTATTCTTTCTAGACCCCAGTCCAGTTCCTCACAGGAGCTTGACAGAGTTGACTGCCCAATCACATGGAGGGCATTCTTGGATCCTACATCAAGTAAGATGGAGTCCTTTGCAGTACTCCTGGCAATGATAACTGCTTGTGTACCTGTTCATAGATGCCTGTAGTTACATTAGGTGGTCATTTGAGCAAGCTATGCTATACTGCTAGGTCTGCTCTGATTGTTGCACTACTAGGGTGCAATTAACCCTGCCTCCTGTACTTGCTATGAATAAGACAATCATAATCAAGGTAAGCTTCCATCTACATGTTGGCATGCTTGGCTTCATGGAATTTATGACAGTATTTGATTGTAGTTAAATAACAGGTGGTCACCTGACCAGTTTGCCAAACTTAAAAGCAGCTCTGCTTTGGATTTTTGGGCTATCTTTTAACCTAAAAGCTTCAGTGGAAGAGATTAAATCCATTGTAAGCGGCCTTGGCCCCACTTTTTCATGGGGACCACTATAGACAATGGGGGACCTCAAAGTAGCTGTTTTATTGCAAAGAAATTTCAGAAACAGATTGGAATGGGAGATTCCTGAACACATTATTACAGCACTCAGGACAATGGAACCCCCAGGGCTTAATAGAGATAACTGGGTTCTTAAATCATGGTACATGCTAGTTGCTCAGTTCTTCCTTATACCCAGAACTGAACTTTGTTGGTCTTAAAGATGCCACTGGATTTAAACTTTGTTCTGTCGCTTCAGACCAACAGGGCTACCCATCTGAAACTATAGACAAGGGTTATTGTTGTTTTAAAGCTGCTTTAGGATTGCTTAAATAACATCGGTGACATGGAAAATACCATACAGTATGTATAGTCTTACAATAATCCTGTAGAGTGTATAATCAGAATTTTCTTTTTAGTTATGGGGAAACTAGAGATGTGACAGTGTGAAAAATTGGGGGGAAGGAAATGGGGGTTTTGAGGACTCTCTTTAATTTTTCTGATGGAAAAATGTGCAAATTTGTAGGAGCCCTGAAAAAAAAACTGCCTATGAAACATTTTTCTCTTTTGGAATGAGTAAATTTCTTAAGGCAAGGTTTTTCACATCAAAAACATATAGCATCAAAAAGTTTGAGTGTGAAATATGTTCTCCTTTTAAGTGAGAAAAACCTGGTCTTACAAGCATTTTACTCATTCCCATTGTACAGTATGAAAAACAATCTGAGGACTTCCTCAGTTTTTTCAGTTAAAAAATTGGGAAATGTTGAGTAGCACTAAAAAAAACCCTTCTGTACTGTAGAAATATGCAACATTTTCAAGATTTTTTTGGGGGGGGGTGTAACTCTAAATAGATCGGGCAAAAATTAACATGCTATAATGTGTTTAATAATAATATACTATATAACTCTGAAAATCAGCATGAAATCTAAGTTTAGCTTAATATCCAAACATGTTGGCTGTCCTGCCTACGGTGACTCTATGAGAGAGTCTCTGCCCAAATTATACACTTTCTTTTGTATACTACAGAATTTGTTTCCTGCCTTCAGATTCCCCCCCCCCCAACTCAATTAAAGGTACATGTGCTATGGTAGCATAGGCTGCAGCAGTTTGCAGCTCTTTCTCACAAATTAGGTATACCAGCAATTTATCTTATAGGAAATAAAGATATTTATATATATTTAAGTACGTGTTTGAGACAGCCTTGCCCTGTTTGTGTGTATGGTGCATATCTGTATCTGTATATCTGTATGGTGCATTCGGTTTCCATTAATGACCCTGCTTCAGCGGGGTGGATGGGGTATAAATCAAATCAATCCATTCATCCATCCATCAATAAAGCAGGCTACATTTTTTAGAGCCCCCTGCATGTTTACTCAGAAGAAGCTCTAACTGATTGCAGTAGTACTTGGGTTTGCATCAGAAATTGAAGTCTGAGCTTTGTTGACTGTTGAGCCTGAGCAACAATATGAGTTGTAACAGTGAATGCTCTTTAAAACACCCCCCCCACACCCCAAGGATGCTTACAAACAGAGAACTGTATAGCAATCACAAGATAATGATAATAAAAAAAGGTTCTAATGTGACCAAGATGGCTTTTCTGCAATTAATATTGGTATTGTTAAGGAGATGTGACTTGTTGGAAATTGTCTTAATAGTTTTGTGTAAACATGTTCTGCTTATTGCTTGAAGCAAAGATAAGCCATTAGCAAACATGATATGGTGTTGGGTCTATGTAGGAAGTTAAAAGTAACATTTTCCACACTTTCCCTCCTATTTTTAGATAATGAGGTAAGTGACACATTTAAAAAAATGTTGAGTGTGTCCCATTTACACTGTAGAGTAAAAAGAGGTTGGCAAGCATTTCAGCTGTTTCATTTATACAACTACAATCTGTACAGTATAGAGAGGAAATTTTAAAGCTCTCTGACTGCCAACTAGCCTGCTAGTAAAGGGCATATGGATGCAATCCAGGAAACTTGATTGTCCAGCTAAATGATGATTTAAGGAGAAGCTGTTGATTAGCTGGCCAAAACGCTGACCTACTTTTCTATGTACTTTTCTATGCCTTGGATAGCCAAGTAATTCTAGATCCGAACTTCCAGGTAAACTTCCAGTACTGGGGGAAGGGAGAGAACTAACTGGCAACTTTAGCATGTTATTCAACATGATGTTAACATGTCACTCTAAGTACAAGAAATTGTCTGAAGCTACTTGATGAAATTCCATGATATAACCAAATAATAGCTCATCCTGAACTTGATCAGTGTTTGAGTGGGCAGCTGCTTAGATGAGAACTCCCATTTGTGCTTTTCTGAGGTCAGTGGTAGAAGGCTGGAGGGTCCCCCCCCCCATCAAATTGTAGCTTATGGAGACCCTGTAGGGTTTTCAAAGCAGAGGCGGACAGAGGTGGTTTGCCATTGACAGCCTCTGCCTAGCAACTATAGACTTCCTTGGTGGTCTCCCATCCAAGTACTAACCAGGACTGACCCCCACCCCCCTTCAAAGATCTGACAAGGCTGGGGTACACAAGTAGAAATAGAAACATTCTCTCATTACTTTCAAAGGTGATACTGGTGGATATATTATTAAAGCTACCAAAACACCTCACCTGCCCATATTCCTACAAAAGAAAGCACCACTGTTTATTTCAGTAATCCACTTGCAATAATTCTGTTAAGTGTGAGACTGTAACATAGGAACTTCAGCCCTCTTAAGGACTCCAGTCATAACTATTCACCAGCATGAACAAGGGGCCTCTCCTTCCTGGCCTCTGATCATGGACAACATTAGTGTCTCTGGAAAATCTTAGAAATAATCTTGTTGAGTATTTGGTTATAGATTCCAGTTGGCAGGCTGATTGTACTGGTGGCTAATTGCATCACTTTCTGGACTTCTGCGGGACACATTGTTGCCTTCTGGCACCCTGAACATTGAAGTGATTGGCTGCTATCTGGATAAGAGCACATGGTAGAGCTAGCCGCTTTTTCCTCTTTGATCTTAACACAGCGTTCATTTAAGTGTGGAAATATCGCTAAAGCTGCTGTTCAGCCAATGTCTGAGTTGAGCTGTGTGGTTTTATGGCACTTTGTTAAACATTGCTTTTTTGTGAACTTTTTATGACTTTTAAATGTTTCTCCCAGCCCCGAAGTCTGTTTGAAAGGTTAACTATAAGTGAGCCATCGCTGAGCAATGCCATTTCAGATGTGTCTGGTAGTAAAATATCTCCAAACAAATCTCCCCTAGCCATCTTTACAGGGGAATAAATGGAGGGAAGTCTGGCCTGGCTGCTGCTCTTCTTCTTCTTCATCATCATTATCTTCTTTAAAAACAAAAGCTTCTTGGAAATGATCTTTCTTTCACAGGAAAAAAAAAAATCTAAACCTGATTATGTTAGCAATAAAAAAGGGTTTCATGGTGGGAGAGCTAATTTACTATTTTGTTTCTTTGTGCTGCTTCTGCCTACTCTTCCATATTTGGTAGGATTTGAGACGTAAGAGGTTTCCATGGCTACCAGCAAAGGTTGAAAAGTAAGTTGAGAGACTTTCCTGGAAATCGAAGCATCATTTTATTAGTATTTGCAAAATATAAGCTGATGCTGCTTTTTTTTTCAAAAAAAAAATTGCACTGTTTTGCATTTGCATTAAGTCCATCTGTCTTAAAGATGCTCTTTCTGTTATTCATATTTAAGATGGAAGTGACTTGCCAAACCCGTACTGTGTTGGTGTTGGAAGCAGTGTTGATCAGACAGCTGTTAGGGTTTTTCTGTATGTGTGTTTTTAAATATGTGCATGCGTGTGTGAGTGTGTGTGCACCTGGAAATCATGGCGACCTCTGTTGACTGACCCCTACTGGGGTCCTGGAGGATATTCAGAGAAGTAGCTGAATAAAGCCTGCCCATGCCTCCCAACTGCTGGTATCCCAAGGAGGTCTCCCATCCAAGTACTTGCCAGGGTCGACCCTACTTAGCTTCCGAGATTTGGTGAGATCAGGCTTGCCTGGGCTATCCAGCTGTTAGTTTTGAATTACACTCACATTGTACTATAGATGCTCAAGCTCTGAATGTGAAATTTCCTTCCCTTTCTTTCTCCAAGGTTCTTGTTTGCAAGCTTCTTGTAGCATGATGAAAACCAAGGAGCATCAGTTTTTCTGGTATTAAACTTCCATCCATGATTTTCAAAGCCTTTGGAGCACACTTCCAATTGCAGTACAGTAATTTACTCTCTTTTTAACAGTACAACAAAAATTACTGGAATGATTGCATACTGAGCACTCTGAGCTACACAATATTGCTGTGGGTTGTAAGTCCTATACTTCTTAAAAGCTTTGGGGTATGTGGACTCTTGAAATGAACTCAGCTGTGGCCACAGTTCTGAGGATTTTGTAAGGCTTGGCCAGTCGAAAGGACTTGCTGCAGTAATGTGTATACTAGCCTTGGGGTAAATGCTTGTGAGTCAGAGAGGGAATTTATCAGGAGATATTTAAACAACTTGAGGCAGTGAAAAAAAGGCACTGTATCTTTAGGTATGGCATTTTTGAGTGTGCATAAACTGCTGTGTATGAGATGTAAAGCATGATTCTGTTTTCAGTATTAGCTGGGATAATGACTGGATCTTGTAGAAAAGTTATCTTAAGCCATTATCCTGTTCTAGCATTTTGTAAATAGGCTAGCTCACCCATTCAGTGTGCCATGTATTGTGGCAACAGAAAAAGCTACAGCAGATGGTGAAGGCTGCAAGAATATTTGAAGCTATAAGGGTGTTTTTGTTTTGAAGAAATGGTGTCCTCAAGGATACAGACCCTCTCTATTTGATAAGAGATTTCTGGAGTCAAAACCCTTAATTTTCAACTATCACTGTGAATTATCTTTCGAAGCTGGGAAGTGTAACCAATTCTTATTTTAGAGGTTTTCCTTTGTATGATTTGACATTTATTGCATAAGGTACAATCTTTGTAGGCCTACTATCAGCTCCACATGGGACAAAGTTTGCTGTTTGTGCTTCTTGAGGTGATTGACTGATATTGGAATGTTTCAACATTGACTCGGTCAACACTTGTAACTTATCAAATGTTAGGGTGGTGCCTTTTGTAAGTGCATTTTTATAACCTAAATTTGCCAGTGAACTCATAAAAGACACTAACACGGGTTCTTATGAATGAAATATATTATATCGAAATCTCAAAACCATCATGTAGTTTAAAAAAAGGTATCTGAAGAAGTGTGCATGCACACAAAAGCTTATACTTCGAATAAAATTTTTATTTGTCTTAAAGGTACCACTGGACTCAAATTTTGTAGTAAAACAGTTACATTTTATTTACAACGTAGATGGGTTTATTATAAATGTTAAAGTATTGGAAACTTGCGGGCAAAATTGTTTGGGTGCAAGAAAGAAGAAGAAGAAGAGATTGGATTTATATCCCGCCCTTCACTCACTTGGAGTTTCAGAGCGGCTTACAAACTCCTTTCCCTTCCCCTCCCCACAACAGACACCATGTGAGGTTCCTTGAGAGAACAGCTGGTAGAGAGCTATGGCTTGCCCAAGGTCATCCAGCAGGTGCAAGTGGAGGAGTGGGGAATCAAACCCGGTTCTCCCAGATTAGAGTCCGTGCACTTAACCACTACACCAAACTGAAAGCCAAATTATAATTTGTGTAGAATAAGAGCATGAATTAATCAGGACCCAAGAACAGATAGTTGCAGATGAAGCGAAGTTTTGAGTGGAAATGGTCAAGCGAATTTATGTTACAACAGTCAGGAGGCCAAGTTAGATCTATGGGAGAACTGTTTCTCAGTTGGTGGAAGTATACTGGTTGAGAGTGAGCTGTGAAGCAGGAGATCCCTGGTTCAAATTTCACCTCAGCCACAAACTCACTGAGTAGCCTTTGCTAAGCTTCTGTTCCTCAGTCTCTGCCACTGGCTTGCAATATGTGATAATGCTGGTGAATGCATGGAACTCTACAAATCTATATAAGGCGCCCCCTGTGTGCGGATATCTAAATCTGCACATTGGGGGCACCTAGGGGGCAAAGAGATTTTCCTGCACACTTGGGGGACTCTCCAGGTGTGCAGAAAAATCCAAAAAGTTAAAAATATATATTTGGGGGATACTTAAATCCCCCCAAAAGTAAAAGAGCGCTCCCTGCACATGCACAGAGAATGCTCTGGGAACTGCTGGTGGGGGAGGGAGAAGGCTTGGCAGGCTGGCCTTGCCACCCCTGGGGGGGAAGGAGAAGGGCTCAACTGCTGCCGCTTCCTCCTCCTCTGGAGCTCCTCCAGCTTCAGCAGGCCCTGAGCTGTGGGGAATACTCCCCCCCACGAGTATTGCGGGTCCCACTTCTTGTACTGTATATTGTACACATTATAGCATATGAATAGTGGACAAATTTAAATAGGCATATCTGTGAAAATATATTCATGTACATAGCGTACACATGAATCATAGTTATAATTATGTATTGCTGTAGATTGTTTTCCCTAAAAATCTTTATAGTACACTTTTTCAGTAACACCTTTTCTTTAAAAGCATTTTACTCATTGCAAATGGGGAGAAAATATTTCATAATTTCATAGGAATTTTGTTCAGAGCACCCCAAAATTTCTACGCAATTTTTCCTTCTGGGCTTTTATGTCTCTAGTGCCAGTAATACCATTTATAGATTTTTCACAATTTTGTATGCAGTCAGATAAAATAGACCCAAGCATATTTAGCTATAATGCTTCCTTATTATGCTTGTATGGAAATGATTTGCATTTAAATGGTGTGACTTGCAGAAATTATTTAAGGTTACAGTACCACTGAATCATTTCTATGAAGATGGGGTTCAGAATTTTTGGCAAAGGAATTTTTGTTTTAAACAGATACTCAATGAATTTTACTTGAAAATGTTTTACTTTGTCCGTTTGTTGGTTAGTGTTTGTTCTGATCTGTGAAGAATTTGATTTGCTTATTTAATCTCTCCCTACCCCATCTTTGATTATTCTTTATTGTTTAGAGTTCTGGCAAAGTATCATATAACTGACCATTTTAACGCTGATGTTGATTTCTAAAATTCTGGATCTGTTTAAACATTTTCTTTTTAAGTGCTATGCAAACTAAATATAGTCCTGTAGTAAAATAGCCAGGTGGTGAAACTTTACTTTGTGAGAAATAGGCATTTGTTTAGCAAAATATTGACACTGATGCTTTATGTTAATACTTACACTTTGCTTCAGTTCTGTTTTTAGACTTCTGTTTGGCTCTACAACCGTAATCCTATTGCACTGTTTATTGACTGTCCCTTCCATCAATTATGATTCACTCTATGTAATCCGACTTGAGTCCAAATGAGAAAGGCAGAGTATAAAGAATGTAAATAAATATACATTTCTATATAGTATATGAAATATAAGAGGTGTCAGATTGGACCTTTTTTGCAGTATTTAAATGATTAGCTGAAAATGTTGCAAAAGCCTTAATTGGTTCATTTCTCTGATATGTAGCACCTGGTTACTGTTTCTATGTAGGCAATGTGTTCAATTGCAGAAGCCCTTCAGGCCCGTGCCATCACACAAATCAGAAGCGAGCTGCAGTCCATGAAAGTTTATGCTGGAATCAATTTGCATTAGTTTCTAATTTGCCCTGAGACTCCTATCTATTTTGCTGCAACAGACTAACATTGCTATCCCTCTAGAAGTACAAATAGCATTTGCTTTGCTTATAACCTCCATGAGGAAGAACCAGTCATCTCAAGCAGTGCCTCTGTGTGAGTGGAAATCAGCTGCATATTTCCAACATACTCACAGTGCGAGGTGACCTGTATCTTAAATAATACAAAGTTTTCTAATGCCTAAGAGGAGTACCACCATCAGTGAAAGAAGTCATTCTGTGCCTGTATAACTTGCTTGGGTTTTGTATGTGTGGGTTTTTCAGTTGTTGTGTGTGTGATCAGTTTTATGAGCCTAATATTCCACAAGAAGATGGCAACCTTCTGTGGTATAGCAATAATAGTACATCTCTAGGAACAACAACAACAACAAAACCCCCCCACAATGAACATGCATAATTTTTGTTTTGCAAACAATTATGACTTTAGTCAGTATGTTTATCAGTGATTCAAATTCTGTTTAGATTATGGGAAAATCTTTTCCGGATTTTAATTTAGGAAGCCTATAAATAATAAATCTAGGACAGTGCAGTTTAAGGAAACTGAATAATATTAATAAGCTAATCTTTGTATAGAAATTCTTCATGAAGAATGAAAGTGAAAACCACTAACATTTTGTCGATAATGATTTTTCCAGTAAAAGTGAAGTACAGTGCAGACTCTTATCACCTCTTGACTGTTGATTCCATTGTGGTATTCCTTAAGTGACAAAAATGAGATAAATATGTTCTTGCATATATAAAAGCAGTAAGGATTAATCAGATAGCTGTTTGATGTACAATTAGTGTGTTTCCTAATGAATCACATTTCGTAAGGTTTTTCATAAAACCACTCCTGGAGTAATGATCTGAGCAGCTAATGTAGGTTCCTATATTAGGGAAGCTTATAATTGAAAACAGCACCAGCCTTTGTGGAAATAGTAGGCAATAGTAGTTGCTCAGCAGCATATGTAAAATGAGCTTACTTGTAGCCCTGTACCTGGTGTGGATATATGTCTTACAAATACCATCACATGAGAAAATTATAGACTCCCTGGCTGGTATTTTCAGTAGTCATGCCAAGGATTAATCTTCTCCTTCCTAGAATTTAGGACCCCACAGCAGTATGTTAACACTTTGTGCATGTAGCAATAGGAAACATGCTCTTCTGAACAAACAAATAGCCATTTTAAGCTTAGAGTTACCCAATTTAATTTAGCCAATGAGAGAAGAGAAGGAGAAATACTTGGGAATACTATAGATGAAAATGTTGGAAAGCAAAAAGCTTCAGGCAGTCAAATTTAGAAGAAGAGAAACAAGTAGGTTCTTCATTAATATTTCACATTTGTAATCCCATTCTTAGGAATTCAGGCCTTCATGTTTGAGTGAGAATTTAAACACAGGTTACTAAGTCCAGTACTTTTCTTAGTACATCATACTAGCTACTATCTGAACGAAGATAAAAGATTGTATCCTACCACATTTCACCACAGGTGTACACAAGCAGTGCCACTGCTCCATGGATTTCCAGGAGACTTGGACTCTGGGCTCACTAACAGGGGTCCTTTCGTAGAAAAAGAGGTGCAGGAGCTCATTAGCATAACTCATTAGCATAACTCATTAGCATATGCCACATCCCCTGACATCACCAGAAGTGTGTCAGAAAGGGAATGTCAGTTTCAGCCCCATTATATCCTATGGGCCATTGAAATCAATGGCAAAAACTCATAGGGTATATGAGGGGCTGGAGGAAAGGGGGTTTGAGGGAGAGGCCCCAAACTTGCAGGGTAGCTGCTGGGGCCTCTCCTCGAAATACCCATTAAGTTTTAAGAAGATTGGACCACGGGGTCCAATTCTACGGGCCCCCAAACAGATTGTCCCATCCCCTCCATTGTTCTCTATGGAGGGAAAAAATGTTAACTTTTTTCCTACCATAGAGAACAATGGAGGGAATGGGGGCAACCTGTTTGGGGCCTGTAGAATTGGACACCCTGGTCCAATCTTCTTGAAACTTGGTGGGCATTTCGAGGAGGGGCCCCAGCAGCTACCCTGCAAGTTTGGAGCCTCTCCCTCAAACCCCCTTCCCTCCAGTGGCTTTTAAAGTTGCCGCCGAATTTCGGCGGCAATTTGGCAGCGAGCTAAATCAGATTAGAGAATCTGATTCAGCCCGTGGCTGCCCTACTGGCCAGTCCTGAGCTGGCGGAGCTTCACTCCGCCTTGCTCCAGCCCCAACGGACCCCTGCTCACTAATATTCAGTAGAATTGTGGTTCTCCCTCTGAGGTGGAGGGCGTCTTGAGGGTGATTCCCACCATCCAATCAGGGAGGCAGAAACAGTTTTTCCAGCTTCCTGTCTCTAGTCTGTGGGAGTAGCCCTCTTCAGTTTTTGTTTCCTGCCTTCACTGGGAGAGCAGCTAGCAAATAGGTTTCGCCTTTTCAGTACTAAATAACCATAACCTATTTTCCTTTCAGCCCTTTTCTAAAAGATTCTTCTCTATCCTGTAATTTTTCTACCTCCCCTCCTCTAGCCCTCATTTGCTCGAATCCCTCTCCCTCCCCCAATCTCCAGGACAGTGGCAAAGGGAGACTGTCAAGCTCATTTGAGCAACAGCAGCCATTTCGTTCCCCAGGCTAGTATTAGAGAGTGAGCCCATTACGGCCACTCAAAAAATGGTGCAGAAGGACAGCAGCGATGGATTTCTGTCAGGGAGAAACTGACCCCTGTTTAACTTTGGGCACAAGGGAGACTGCTGGGGAGATTGGCAAGGCCCATGGGCGGCTTGCCTTGGACATGGCCAACCCCTTGTTGCCAGGTGAGGAAAAGCACCACCTAATGAAGAGTGTGCTGAGGCCCACAGCTGGCTCGGGCCTTTTGGCTAACGACAGTGGCCATTTTATGCATCCCCAAAGAGAACATCTACCTCATGGAGAGAGCTCCTATGCAGGTAGGGCTGCTTCGGAGGATATGGAGCCTGCCTGCCCTGTCGCCTCAGAGCATATTGGAATGGAGATCCCTCAGGGAGAGCATTGCCTGATCCCACTTGAGGAACAAGGCTTCCACTCAGATGGCAGTGGGACTAGTGGCCAGACAACCAGTAAAGTAAAACAAAAAACAAAACAAAAAAACTGAGTTCTTATCTATAATTAGACAGTCCACGAGGGTGGAGATTAGGAATTACTGCCATAGTGGAGTAATGCCCAAGGGAAGCCAAAAGCCAGAGAGGTCGCAGCCTTACTCCTTCTCATCTTCCTCACCAAGAGACAAAAGATCAGGATCTGGGAATGGTAGATCTGAAGGGAGAGATGCATATTGGCCCACTAAAGCAGCCCTGAAGGAATAGTCTGCCTGTAACAGAAAAAAGGGGAGGACTTTGTTGGGCTGGGACTCAGATTCTTCCTCTGGCACTGAGTCTGATGACAGAGAGTCTCTGTCAGACGATCAAAATGAGGAGGACATTGAAATATCTGAGCAGCCAAGCAGATTCTTTAAGGCTGAGAACTACCAGTACCTCTTGTCAAAAACCCTCACTGCCCTAGAGCTCCAAAGAGTCTTCGATAGGCGAGGAAAAAGATCTCACAGAAACTAATCAGAAAACTAGACCTAGAGGAATTAAGGATTTTTCCCTCAGAACAGACACCACTGAAAAAGCATTTTTATTCCCAGAATTCTTTGAAAAGCAATTAAAATCTGAGTGGTCCAAACCTTTGGCAAACAGGCAGTACCCAGGGTTTATCAAGAAGCTGTATGCATTGCTGTCGTTTGCTAACGAGTCTTTGCAGGTTCCACTGGTGGAAGCTCCTATTACAGCACTGCAGTCCTTTGGCCTGTTATCAGAGGATGGACAAGGCACCTCATGACAGTCTGGACAAGAAGGCATCTACAAGAAGATTTTGCACTGCAGAAAGCTCATGAAGCTACAGCCTTGACAATTAAGGCATCTACAGCTGCATCTATCATATGCAGAGCAGCTATCATCTGGACAAAGAAGATACTTAAGCTGCTACCAGAGTCCAGTAGGCGACTCAGAGAAGGGGCCACCAGAATTCTTAAGGCAGTCTCCTTCACAGCAGATGTGATGCTAGATTTAGTAATATTTTTGGCTGTTGCAATGAGAAGAACCCTCTAACTACTGGCATGGCAAGCAGACTTCATTTGAAGGCTACTGTGATGGTATATTCCTTCCAGGGACACAGATTATTCGGGGACTGCCGGAACAAGATCCTTGTGGAAACCAGAGGCAAAAAGAAGGCACTGCCAAAGACACTGAGATGTTTGGATAGACAGACGTATGGAGATCCTTCCTTTCATACCCACCATGCCTTACCAAGATTCAAACAAGATGAAAGAAGATCGAACCGGAGTCAATTGAAACCTTTTTTTCAGAAGAGGTGGTTTTAACTCCAGATTTTCCAGGCAGTCTGGGAACAGATCAGAGAAGAGCCACTGGGGCAGAAAGCACCCCAAAGCATGATGTCTCCTCGATTCCACTGGGAGGAAGACTGTTCCACTTCAAAGAAGTCTGGATCCAGTCTCAAGTAAACCTCTGGACAGTGGGGCTAGTCACCAAGGGTTACGAAATAGAAATTTCCAACCTTCCATCAGAATGCTTCATTCTGTCCCCATCTTCCAAGGAGCCAGAAAACATCTCAGGACTGCCCAGGTGATCCAACACCTTCTTGCCATTGAAGCCATCAAACTGGTGCCACCTTCGGAGAAGGGGTGTGGAGTTTACACCATCTTCTTTACTATGCCAAAGAAGAACAGGGACTGAAAAGCCATCCTGGATTCAAAATTCCTCAATAGGTCTGTCAAATCAAGACATTTCAGGATGGAAAGACTCCACTCCATTACATAATCCCTGCAGCCAGGAGAGTTCCATATGGAGGTGTATCTGCACATTCCTATTCTTCCAAGGCACAGGAGATATCTCTGCTTCTGCATCAAGGAAGGCCACTTCCAGTTCAAGGCACTCCTGTTCAGGCTCTCAACAGCCTCCGTTCAATCCAGTTGTCAAATTAAGAGAACAGGGGATTCATTTATACCCTTAGCTAGATGACTTATTGATCAGGTCCAGCTCCAGAGACAAATCATTAGTGGACACTAATATGATCATCCAATGTCTTTAAAGTTATGGCTTCATTGTAAACCTGCAGAAGAGCTCATTGCACTCAGTGCAACAGCTAGAGCACTTGGGAGTCATCATCGATACAACAGTCAACTATTTATTTCTCTTACTACACAAAGCACAAAAAATCAGGAAGATGTCCAAGTCCATAATCAGTTTATGTTGAAGCTGAGAACTGCTGGTCTGCAATAATTTTGTGAATATATTCTGTGAAATCTGGTTCCTGCATGGGGATCCAGTTAGTTTTGGGAACCTCTAGATTCAGCCCAAGTTGAGAACTTGCTGGTGTGTGAAATTTGGTTCTAAGTTATACACACAGCCGCTTTGATCTGAGAGGAAGATAGACTGAACTGTGGACATACCAGGGAAATGTGTATGGCTGTACACTGGCTGCACACGGTTGCATAGGAAATTTCCACCTTACATTAGTGACATCATTTTGTCATGGGAGGTCTATGCACACTTTTTATATGTCGACTGAGGGTGCAGTGTGACATCCATACACATGTATTGTGTCATGTTCAAGAGCTATTATTGTTGTGAAGTATGCACTGTGAAGTAGTGCATACTAATATTATAAACAGTAACTGTTGGGTTGTAACCACCAACCTCAATATAGAATTAACACATCAGTGTAAAATAAAAATATGCAACAGTATTGCTTAATGAATTTTTTATTTTATTTTAGTACAGAATACATTCATATTCCTTAGCATTTTCTTCCTTATTGCATAGTATATGCTGAGGTCCCCCCTTTATCTTCTCTGTGTTAAGGCAAAGCCTGGGACTTTTTCTCTACCTGGGGTTTCAGGGATACACAAAATACAGCAATAACAAGTACGGCAGATATAAGAGCACGGTCTACACACCAGCCCTGAGTCAGAGAGCCAGTGGTTCAGAAAGAGGGTCCAGGGCTTGGGAAACCGGTATAGGGTACAAGGTCTAGGTTTCTATCTGTAAAAGCAAGCAAAGGTTAACAAGAACCTTTGTACAAGGCAGCAAGTCAGGGTGGCAAACAATGGTGCTTCCACACCAAGCCAATCTTGGCGTGGTCCTTTTATCTGCCCCCTTTTGCTGACTCACCGTCCAAGTTCCAGGTGTCGCTTCTTCTTGGTGGATTCACCTTTCTCTGGGTGTAGGTCCTTGCTGCTTCCTAACAGCCTGTCCATCCTGACCCTGTAAAGACTCCACTCCATGAATTAACATTGATTGCTGCTGTGAACATCAGGTGAGCACTCCCATCTTCTCTCTAAAGCTGTCAAGCCTTTGTTCTACACTCTGTGGGTTCAGGGGACCCCGGTGGAGACTGAAGTCCTGGCCTCTGTGTCCTTTCTTGCTCCTGTCAGAATGAGCAGCTTGGCCATTGCTGGGAAGTGTTCTCACTTCCCTGATGGGTCTGCGCAGGTGGGTATCCCACCAGTGCAGAGCCCACCTCCTTCAAGGAGGTGGCAGCTGGCTGGCCCATAACAACAACTGTTAAGACCTTAATAGTTTTAGATCATGAAAAAGGTAGACCTATCCATCCAAGTAACACCCAAGGTAAAGATCAGCTTGTTATTGTGGACAAAGATGTTCAGCTTGCTTCAAGGCAAGACCTATTGGACATCAGAGATAAAACAGATTTTCACATATGCCAGCTTGGGTTGGGGAGTGACACTGGACAACAAATCAGTCCAAGACCGATAGTCTAAACTAGAAATGAAACTGAACATCAGCATTCTGCAGTTGAGAACCCTATAGACCTTGCATTAAGGCATTTCCTGCCACAGATAGCTCATACATCCTAGTGAGGACGGACAACGTATCAGCAAAAATGTACATAAACAAACAGAGGGAATTGAGATTGTCCACCTTACACAAGGAGGCAATGAAGATAATATACTAGGCAGAGAAAAATCTGACATCAGTTTGGGCAGAACACACAAAAGGATGTCAAACAAACTAGCAGACTGTAAGCAGGCAAGTGATTTAGGAAGGAGAGTGGTCCCTCAAGAGAGAACTATTCTTACAGATCACCAGGCACTTTGGTCTCCTACAAATGGATCTCTTTGCATCCCCAACAAATCACAAACTCAATGGATTTTACACAAGGTTCTTCCACCCCAGGGCAGAGGCAATGGACACTCTCACCTCTCTATGGCCAAAGACTCTGTTATTTGCCTTTCCACACATTCCAATCATACCCAAGGTGCTCAGGAATGTCAAGGAACAATTAGCAGACATCATTCTAGTACCCCTGTTCTGCACACGCAGGTCATGGTTTTTGGCCATTCAAGAAATCTTGATAGAGCCCCTCTGGAGTTTACCAGTGTCACCAGACGTGTGACATCAGGGAACAATCTGGCATCTGCAACCAGGCTGGCTACGCTTGCCTGCATGAAGATTGAGAGGAGCAATGTTCTCCACCTAGAGTATGATGCTGACGTCACAGAAACTCTCTTGACTTCCAGAAGACAATCAACAAACAGAATTTATAATACATCCTGGAGGGCATTTTACATTGGTGCAAAAGAAAAAAAGATCAACCCACTGAAACCACTGCTTAACTCAAATCTTGGCATTCCTGCAAAGGAGGAGTCACAGAACGCCGAGTGGTCTAAAAGCTCCCACTCTCAAATGACAGCTTGCAGCCTTGGCCACGAGCCTGCCCCAAGTAAAAGGCACAAGCATTTTGCGGCAGCCTCGCATATGACGTTTTTCCCGAGGTGTGACCCTGAGAGATCCACCACAGATTCACAGGTTTCCCACATGGAATCTATATATGGTTCTCTCAGCACTTGCGAAGCCACCATTTGAGCTTCTCGGGGAAGTATAATTGAAATGGCTGAGGGTTAAGGCTCTTTGTATATGGCCATCACATCTTCCAGAAGGGTCTCCAAACTAGGCTTGCTTTCTGTAAAACCTGAACTGTGCATATTCACAAGGACAAGGTACTTAGACCAGATTCTAGCTTCATACCCAAAGTCAATTCTGCCTTTCAAAGAGCTCAAGAGATATTTCTTCCATTTTTCTGCCCAAACCCAAAGCATCAAACTCCTGTTCATGGCTTCAGTATGAAGACGTACTTTAGTTTTTAGCTGACACTAGGCTCTGAATTCTTAGATGGAATTCTTTCTCAGGTTATGTTTAACACAGCTAAGACCAGGAGTCTCTCCCTTTATTCAAAAGCAGTTCTGAAACTACTGCTTTCAGAGTTACCAAAACTGAAGGGGGTGACTCCCACAGACTAGAGATGAAGCTGAAAAAACTGCTCCTGCCTTTCTGATTGGACAGTGGAAATCACCCTCACAATGTCCTCCTTTCCTCAGAGGAGAAGGACCATTCATGGTAAGTATCCAATGGCCCGTTTTATGAGAAAATGGAATTGCATTCTTACAGGCGGTAGCTGGGTTATTTTACATATGTAATAACTTTTTTAGTCAGAATTCTTAGAATGGCTTGGGCTCTGCAAACCGAAAAGGTCATCTCTAGGTCTGTAGTTTCACAGCATACAAATAAAACTCTACAGTGTCTTCCATCCATGATAAGATTGTGAGATAACTATGCTCAGGGGTCATTTTGTAGAAAAAGAGGTGCAGGAGCTCATTAGCATACCTGCTATTAGCATAACTCATTAACATATGCCATGCCCTCTGACATCACCGGAAGTGTGTTAGAAGGGGAAGCAAAAAAAGGGGGAGGCATCTTCAAAAGCCTGCTGGGCAAGGGAAGGGGAGGCTTTTGAAGATGCCTCCCCACCTTTTTGCTTTCCCAGCTGGCCTGCCAAGGCAGGCTGGGGGGGAAGCGAAGAGAGAGCTTTAAACCCCTTTTCTCAAAAGTTGTGCTGCAGCAGAGGAAGCCAGGAGAAGGCATTTAAATACCTCTCTGCACCCTTCTGGGCCCTTCCTCGCTTGCCTTGGCAAATGAGCGAGGAACGGCGTGGGAGGACTCTGCGGGCCTTCCTCTGCCTGCCTGCTGAGGCGGGCGAGCAGAGGAAGCCAGGAGGAGGTATTTAAACACCTCTCTGCACCCCTCTGCCCTTCCTAGCTTGAGCGCCTCGGCTAGCGGGCGAGCTAGGAATGGTGGGGGGGGGCGCTCTGCAGGGCTTCTTCTCTCTAGAGTCGCGCCGTAGCGGTGGTGTGACTTTAGAGAGATGGAGCGCTGGGGCGGGGCTTGCCGACACCACCATTTGTGCTGGCTCCTGAGCTCCCGGAACAGCGCTCTGGCATGCTCCGGCACCAAATGACCCCTGACTGTGCTTATGTAGCCAGCTTTACACAACTGTGGCAACTTATCAAAGCTTCTGTCGGATCATCTCCCAGAACCTTTCTGTTTGAAATCTCCCTAGATATTGAACCCTTAAGTTAGGACGGAATGGAATTAATCAAAGAATCTTTTACCCTTTTGTTTTATGATTTTTTAAAAATTTCAGCATTTAAAATATGTTTTACAGTTCATATCTGACACATGAGATGCATTGTCCTTTGCCTTGAGTGCAGCACATATGGAGGCTTTATCTGAACTTGCTATATTGATTTTGTGTAGAGCATATCTGTCCCAGAGTGCTGCAGGGTGAATAACATTGTCTGAAATGAGGGCCAGTTTAGCAGCCTTTTGAGCAGTAGATGCAAATGCTAGTCCATTTGTAGGTTGTAATCATGCAAATAGGCTTAATGAGGGGAAGGGAATGATGCAGTGGCTGCTGATCACCAAAAGCAGTGAATGTTGTGGATGTATAGGTAACGATGCTGTCTTTCATCTATTTTTTTATGAAAGCCACCCTGAGCCTGCTTTGATGGGGAGAGCGGGGTATAAATCAAATAAAGAAAGAAAGAATCGGCATTTTCAGAGGAATCAAACAAAAAGTATTAATTTTTCCTTTTTGTGAGCTTCTTAATATCTCTCTTCTCTGGACTGGCAAAGCTGTTCAGTGGACATACAGATTCGTAAATACAGTTTAGATGTTTTGTAGCTGTTTTTCTTGATCATAAAACACATTTTGTCACTAATTAGACACAACTGCTTGACAACAATTACTTAAGGATTTTCATGCTTCAGGTAGCTTTACCTTACTCTTGAGTATATTAAATTAAAACATGCTTGCTTTGTTGTACAGTTGTGGTAGCTTTCCACAATTGGTGGTTTACAAAACCAAGTGATTAATGTCTTTGAGGAGAACATTGGAAACTGACAGATTTCACAGAAGAAGGAAAATGTAGTACATATGTTGGACTGGAACTTCATCAATGCTTATTTCTGTCCCACTTTTCTCCCTACTGGATACTCAAAGTACCTTACAAAAATACAATTTAGATAGACGGGGGGACCGGACCTGTAACACCTCAGATTGTCCTAGATCCAGTGGCCTAGTTTGCTCAGAGCAGTAAGCTGCAAGACACATGCCAAGTTCAGCTCGTATCAAAAAGTTTGTACTTCTGGCAATACCTGGGCTTAAATAACTGTATCTGTGAGAGAAATAGAAACTCAGGCCAGATCTTATATAGCTAGCCTAGGTGTTCTCATTATTCTCTGTCCGGTGTCAGGAAAGGAATTGTTAAATTTATTTCATTCTTTCTGCACTCTCTCTTAAGTGCCAAGTCATCAAGGATTGGGCACAATCCAGCCAAAGTTTAAGTACCAGTTCCGTAAAACTAGAGGTAATACACTTCTTTTAGAAGACTGCTATGACATACTTTGTTTTCACTGTGAGGCAGATTTTTCATGCCAAAATTCTTAGTTCCCTTTAGGTAAAAAGTTACCCCCCTAGTAGCATGATACTATTTGCAGTTTTGTAAATCGAAATGTCCCACCCTTTGTCAGAATCTAACTTGGCTTTTGCCCAACCCAGGAACTTGTCAGGAGAAAAAAGGAGCCCTCTTTTCAGATCACTTGAAATAGCATTGGAGGCTGTGTAACAGTGAACAATAAAAAATATTTTATTTAATCAGCAGGGATGGTATGTGGTGGTCAGGAATTGGAAAGGCTGAGGTAAATGTTGGTAAAACAGTGTTTTTTCAGTTGACAGACAAGATGGTGTTGTAGCAGCTTATTTTAACAAATTCTTGGTTCTTATCAGTGAGAGATGGTTGACTAAATACTTCAGTTTCAGTTACAGTGTTTCTGCATATAGTTTCCTAATAACTGTTCAGGGTAACTCTTTTAGTGGATCAAATTCTTTCCTCTTTTCTGAAATCACAATGTGTCTTCTTTCCCCTGAGTAGACTATAACTGCTTCCTTTCACAACAGACCAGGGACTGCCTCAGTGCCAATTCCCTATATACCTGGACAGGACTTGTATTTCTTCCCTGAAAATATAATCCTATTCCTTTTGATTTGATTGGGAGCTTCAACCTGCTACACCAGGGGTGGCCAACCTGTGGCTCGGGAGCCACATGCGGCTCTTTCACACATATTGTGCGGCTCCTGGCAGGGCGGCTGGGGAAGCAAAGGGGAGGCATGCTTTTTCTCTCTTTCTCCCTTCCTTCCTTCCTTCCCTCCTCCCTCCCATCTATTTGCTTTCCTAGTTTCTCTCTCTCTCTTTCTTATAACTGGTTTTCCTCGTTTGTTTTTATTTTTGGCAGTCCCATTTAACATTAATAAAAAGCAAATTTGCGTATTTTTAAAAATAAAAACGTGTGTGTGATATTTGTTCCTGTCTTGCGGCTCTCAGACATCTCTATGTGGCTCTTACGTTAAGCAAGGTTGGCCACCCCTGTGCTACACAGTCACTCTTTGCCAAAATCTCAAACTCCTGTTCATGGCTTCAGTGTGAAGACATACTTTAGCTTTAGCTGACACTAGGCTCTGAATTCTTAGATGGAATTCGTTCTCAGGTTATGTTTAACACAGCTAAGACCAGGAGTCTCTCCCTTTATTCAAAAGGTGAGCCTGTCTGACAGACTTTTAGTCAGACTCGTCAGATATCTACTCCTTTAGCCGAACTTTAACTTCACTGAATATCAACTGCCGCTGAACTCAAAACAAATTCACTCCTCAGCACACAGCTGATCTTATATTTCCCTCAGCTGGTGCTGGCCAATCAGAGAAAAGAAGCACCTTGTCACTCAAGCTCAGTGTTCTAGAGCAAACTATACACCTCCCTTCTCTGATTTTGCCACATTAGGAAAACATGTTTTAAATGTAGTCTGTCACAATTGCCAACTAGACAAAAAAACCTTTCGAATAATAATGGTAGAAGCTATACAAATATTACTGTCTTTTTGCCAAATGCTGTGGATTTTAGGCATTTTTGATCCTCTGACAGTTGGTGTTTGTTGTCTTGGTTTTTGTAGGATTCCTTCTGATAGAAGCAGAGATAACCATGGTATAGCATGGTCATGGCTATGAGAAGTCTGTGGGCTTGTTACAGATGTAGTTCTGCTTGGGATGGCATTTTATGTGGCTTCTCTCTTCCTCTGGTACCACAAGACCACTAGACAGTAATTCCCTGAAGCAGAACTCCTGGCTTTTCAAAGATTGTGGATTGACACGATTACTTTGGTTAACTCCAATTTTTACCATGTAGTCTGTCTAGCTTGATTCATGTGGAAAGGTTTTCTGGGGAGCAGACTGAAGGGAGCTGGTCTCATTTGGTCATATGGTTAAGGAGGAAACCTGTGTAGTTGAATATGAACATTAATTTATAAGAACTCAGCTGTTGGGGAGTGATGGTCACACTGTTGTGGGACTGCAAAAATCTCCTTATGGTAGGAAAGCATTAAGTAAAAGAAGGCAGTACTACAGCAGAGTGCCTATCCTCTGTTTATCTTGTCTGCTTTCCCACCCCCTTTCAGTGTGTGATAGAAATATTCCCTCTGAGCTTGTTTTCTTGTAAATCACCTTCCCTGTTCAGTAGTGCTTTATAGCTGAGGCCAAATGGAGCTACTCAGTGTGGAAACCTTAGCAGTTTACAGGTACTTATGATGTTTTTACCGACACCGACTAGCTACCTGATCTTGGCTGTATGCCCAAAATCATGCTATTAACATAATCCGTTAACATCTTATGACACACTATATGGTTGCATTACACAAATAAAAACAGTAGTGTGAGTCTTAAAGTAAGCGCTTGTAAAGCCTGCACACTAGTGTTGCCTGTGTGCTTGTGCTGTCTTTGGACAAAATCCCATTCAGTGATGAAATATGTCATCCAGATGAGGCTTTAGTTCTGCACAGTTGGTATCTTTTAACAGCTGAAGTACTTGGCTTGCTGATGTGCTTTAAGGTCGCTGTTTGACAGAAACTTCTATATGGCACTCAAAGCACTAATTTTGTAGTGTATTCCTTCTCCATGCAGCTTCTCATTAAAATTAATAGGCACTTCCGTAATTTCAGAGGGATTCTGTTGGGTAAAAATAATTCACAGCAATCTGCTAAAGCTAATCATCACATAATAAAGACAGTGCAGTTGCTAAGTAATTATTTGATACTGGAGGTTTCTGGGAATGACTTGATAAAATTATTTAAAACAAATACTGGGAAATTAAACTACTAGTATATGACATAAACAACCCATTTGTTTTTCAGCACTGGCTAGTGTGTGTAATTGCAGATATCTATATATCTCATTCTGAACTGGGTCCTAGAGTGAAGTTCAAAAAAAATATGCACAATGGGGTCAGGTACAGGAAAAGGAACTGCTTCTGAGATTAAAAGGTAGTTAAAAAGAGAGCGAGAGAGAATAGGGGGAAAATATTTCAGCAATGTTCAAGCAACGCCATTGCAAAGGCAATTTTGTTTGTATCCTTCACCAACTTTCTTCGGTGCAGAATTTCCCATATCGCGTTACCTGAAATAATTTTTAATATGCTAAGAAACAGATTGAGAATGAATCAACTAAAAAAGTTTTGTCAAGTATTCAAAATGGGCCTGGAGCTCCAGTTTGAATAATCTCATTACCATGTAAAGGCCACATAGTTCACAAGGGCTATTCAGAAACTGAAACTGTTTCCCACACTTCTCCAAAGTTCTAGAGCTAGCCTCACACTTTCATGCTTCATCATACATCATGCAGGTATAGAGGAGAATGTCTAAACCAGCAGATCCAGGTTAACATCCCATGATTCAGGCATTCATTTGTGCATGAGTATGAGAAGTGATAAGAAACTTCCTAACCCATGGCCCATCTCTTCTCTCGTGTTACAAGTGGATGTGAGCCTTCAGCTTGCCTTGAACAGTAACACTTTGCATTAGAAAAAACATTAGATAGATGCTTGGGTCATTTAGCCTAGTAGTGCTTAATCCAATTTGCAGCAGCCTTACAAAATTCAAATTCAGCAACCTTGTCCAGCCCTGTTGCTCATATCCTTTTATCTGGAGATGGTTGGTTGTACAGCTCTACTGTTGAGTCATGACCTGCCTTCTTGAGTAACATCTTTACTGCTGAACCATCTTTTGGACTGAGAGAAGACCTTTTCCCCCTTCTACTTGAGATCCAGTTACTGGGAATTTGTTTAATTTGGATGCAGCCTCTTTGGTATACACTAATGTGAAAACAATCAACTTCTAAAATATATATCAGTGATTTCATAGCTTATTGAAACTAGGGCAAATGCATTAATCTATAGATATAGATTAGAAATACAATGAAGACAGTTGCCTAGCAAATGAAAACCTTTTGTCCAGAACTAATTAAAACCATAATCCCAGCATGTTTTAATATGAGAGCCTCTGCCAATACTTATTGCTGTTAATCTGAAAAGGAGGAGGGGCTATGGCATGTAGAGTGAAGTGGACAAAATAATTTCCCTCACTCTTGCATCTACCAGGAGTACATGGGATATCAGTAGAGCTATTCCAAACCACAGAAATTGAGTCTGTCAGAATTTTAACAAGAATATGCTGACCAACATGGAAAACAAAACAATGCCCCACGGACTGGAAATGGTCAATTTACATTCCAGTTCTGAAAAAAAGAGATGTTAAAGACTGCAGCAACAATTGGACCATTTCATTAATTTTTCATGGGAGTAAAGTGATGTTCAGAATCTTACAACAAAGACTGTTACCATATATGGAATGAGAAATGCCAGATGTTCCAGTTGGATTCAGGAAAGGAAGAGGCACTAGAGATCCTGTTGCAGACTTACATTGTTTATTGAAGTGTTCAAGAATTTTAGAAGAGAATCAGCTTTTGTAGATTACAGCAAATCATTTAACTGTGGATCATGAAAAGTTATGGTGGGCTTTAAAAGAAATGGACGTGCCCCCACATCTGACTGTTTTAATGTGCAGCCTGTACACTGGACAAGAGGCTACTGTTTGGACATAATATGGAGAAACAGGATGGTTTCTAATTGGCAAAGGTGTCAGACAGGGATGTAATTGATCTCCCTGTTGTTCAGTTTGTATGCAGACATACCATAAGGAAAGATGGATTAGATTTAGATGAAGGCAGAGTCAAAATTGATGGAAGGAACATTAACAATTCGAGATATTCAGAAGACAGCGCATTACTGGCAGAATATAGAGAAAACTTGACATGTCTACTACTGAAGGTTAGAGCAGAAAGTCCCAAAGCAGGGTGATACTTGAACATCAGGAATACAAAAGTAATGGCTACTTGTTACACAAAATTTTCTATTCCTTAGCTCCATCATCAACCAAAAGGCAGACTTAACTAAAAAATCTGAAGGAGATTGAGACTGGGAAGGGCAGCCATGAAGGAGCTGGGAAAGATCTATAAGTGTAAGGATGTGTCACAGGTGACGAAGACCAAGATAATGTATACCACAGTTTGCCCCATTACTATGTATGGGTGTTAAAACTGGGTGATGAAGAAAGCTGACAGGAAGAAAGTTGATTCATTTGAAATGTGGTATTGAAGGAGAGTTTTACAGATACCGTGGACTGCCAAAAAGACAAAAAAATAGGTTGTAGATCAAATCAAGCCTGAACTTCCCTTAGAGGCTAAAATGACTAAACTGAGGCTATTGTACTTTGGTCACATTATGAGAAGACGAAAGTCATTGAAAAATACAATAAATGCTAGGAAAATTTGAAGGCAGCAGGATAAGAGGAAGACACAACATGAGATGGATTGACTCTATAAAGGAAGCCACAGCCCTGTTTGTAAGACCTGAGCAAGGTTGTTAATGATATGATGTTTTGGAGGTCATTAATTTATAGGGTCACTGTAAGTTGGATGAGACTTGATGGCACAACACACATACCCCTTTGCGCAAGCTTGTGTTCCATTTATGGTGCCTACTGCACAGGACAGGGGAAGCACAGAAGAAGGAAGAGCTGTGTCTGTAAACTTTCCTCGTTTGTGGGAACTTGGATCCATTTCTTGTTATTTTGGCAGGAAAAGTAAAAATGGCTTCCAGTTGCATATATGAATTAAAATGTTACTAATAGTTCACAGAAATAATTTTAGTTTTTTAAATTGTGTGTGTATGTGCAGGGTTTTCTCCCACAAATACTCATTTTGTATTTCTATTGCAAGTAGTGGTGGTGGTAAGGATACTGAAGCTATGGAAGAATGCTTAATACTCAAGACTTCAGTAATGGATGACTTAGGTTAGTGAGCTATCAACTGATAAAATGTAAGCTTTAAGAAGGAAATGCGATGCAATAGGGCAGTGATGGTGAACCTTTTAGAGACCGAGTGCCCAAACTGCAACCCAAAACCCATTTATTTATCGCAAAGTGCCAACACGGCAATTTAACCTGAATACTGAGGTTTTTGTTTTAGAAACAACTCATACATTATCTTTTGTCTTAAAAGAAAAACACAATAACAGAGCTTTCAATGATACAAACAACTTTTTATTGAAAGGTAAAAGTTTGCATTTGGCATGCTTTGGAACAATTAATGTGATTTTTGCTGTCCAATCTTGCGAACTCTGTGCTGGGGTGATGGCGTGCGTGCCCACAGAGAGGGCTCTGAGTGCCACCTCTGGCATGAGTGCCATAGGTTCGCCACCACTGCAATAGGGACATCTTTTATGAATTACTGTGCATAGACTATTTTATATGTGGATTTGATCCATATGCCTTGGGTATTAGCTTTCTAGGAACATATTCTGAAGTAGATTTATCTAAAATAAACAAATTATATGTGTCTAAGTGACAAAGAAAGGCATAAAATCATTTAATTAAATGCCTCTTTTGTGACAGTGTTGGATTTTAAATTGGCCAGCTCTTCGAACAGTGCTGGCTCTTTGGCTTTGAAACAGAGATGAGCACCACTCCCTAGAGTCAGATTCAGCTGGCTTACGAGCAAGGGAAAACTTTACCTTTTTAACAGTACTGAGAATTTTCAGGGAATTGAAAGCACTGTTAAAAATTATTTTTTTGTTGAATGTAATAGGTGTTATTAGGAGAGCTGGTTCTGAAAGTAACAATTTCCCAAAGATAAATATGGGCAACACAATAAATGGCTTTGCATTGATACTATTTAGAATTGATGATCTCACCTTTCACGTTTAGTCAGCTCTCTGACCAGTAATTTAGATGGGGAGGCTGCAGAACAGCAACTAGAGATTTGTTGATAGTTTTTTTCAGGATCTGTATTGGTTCTCCTTTAATTGCAGTGTGATAAGAAGTGCTGAATTGACCACAAAGAGTTTTGTGTCCCTTGTTAATGTGTTCCTAACGTGTTTGGAGAAGATTTTCTCTAGATGCCCATTAAACATTGGAGCTAATAGTACCTGAGGAGAACATGGAGGTTGGTTCTTTCACCAATCTGACACTGTTGCTACAGGTCAGTGGTGCTATGAGAGCTCTGTTCTGCATGACAGGAATTCAAGTTTTAAGTAAATTGTAGGTTTGCTGTGGAGATTTGTTGTTGTGCTTGTTGATGAGAATACTGAGGAAGGAAATATAGTCATTTTTGATAGTGTCATTGCATGTGAAATTCAGCTCTTAAGAAAACATTTCAGTCCTTTTGGAATCATTTAAATAACTTCTGCTATTGATAGTTGGCATTACCTTACATAAAGTTGACCCCCATAAAAATATTATTTTGTTTTAATACTCTTCTATCTTATTTTAAAAAACCCTCTTTATTTGTGTTTGAAAACTTTAGAGACAATCAAAACTCTTGCCTTTAGCAGCAGTCATCAGCATGGCTTCTTTTATTTATATTTTAGTATATAGCATATGTTCAGAGCCCAGCTAGATTCAAGACAGCTTTCTTATAGCACTAGAGATTTCTGCTTAAATATTGGTTTGTTCGATTAGATTTCTCTTGTTAGCATCTGGGCTTAATTTGTCTAACTTTCTGCTGAAGAAGTCGCTGAGCTTTCTGCTTTTAAATCAGGGGTGGGGTGGGGTTGCTGGTGCGTTACCTGTTTCTGAGCACAAGAGAAAGGGTTTGTATATCAAGAACAGCGGGTGCTTCAGACAAAGTTTATACCTTTCAGCAAAGATACTGCAGTCAGAGGCATAATTTGTTACAACTTGTAGGCTGCTATTGCTCCCTCCAATACGGGTTCTCTTACATAATAGAGAACAGAGGTCTGAAAGCAATGGAATGCCGGCTGAGAAAATTTTCAAAGCAAGCTGAAAGCTATACTGTACAGGAAATTAAATCATTGGGCTAGGAAGTGGAATTGGATTGATTGCAGTCATTAATGTTCCTTTAACGAGGGGCACGTTAGGAATGTTACTCGGCAACTGTGATGGTCCCTAGTGTGGTGCCAATTAAATAACATAGATGTGGCATTTCAAACAAACAGCTAGCACTGGGTAGGGAGGGGAAGTAAAAAGGTGGGTTTTTTTAAAAAAATGAGCAAGGAATAATGTTTACATCTTAAGGGCTACAGTGAAGTGTAGTTATTGTCTGATGAGAACAATTTGTAAGGGGAAGTCTACACATTGAAAAAGTGTGACAAATTTTTGCTGTTTTGGTTATGCCCTTTGTTTAACTTTTGTTGTTAAATCCCACCCACTCTGTTTCCCCCTATAAATTAAACAGTCATACTGTTTTCAATCTTTGTTTATATTATTTGCTCTTGCCCCTCCCCAAAGTCCTGTATTTTATTTAAAAGCATGATATTTGCATGATTTTCTCTTGCATTTTTTGAAAACTTACTCTTAAAATTTAACATTAAAAATAAATAGCAATATATGGACTTCAAACCCCTAAATGCTGCCTATACTTACTGGAAATAACTCTCTCATTTTTTTTCTTTCTTTAAAGTGTCCCTCTTTTCCCCACTTCTTGCTGTGATTCTGTTTGCAGCTTGTATAACATCTTTTTGTTAGTACAATCTGCTGGAAGGATCTCAATGAGTCAGTAATGTGTTCACCCTGCCTGTGCCTATGTGGGAATAGAAGTGAGAGAAGGAGGAATACAAAATGGTGGTCTGTACTCACAGATTATGTACCTGCTATGTGGCCGCAGTATACTTTTAATTTACTGCAACAGAATAATTGTGTTCTATTTTTGTGATTGTTAACAATAATTCTTGCCAGTTCTCCTAGGGATTATATACTATATTTCATGGTTTTGTCTAGTTCTAGGCTCCCTCCTCCAATGTGATCTGAGTTAAAACAATGAATAATACCATGTTTCAAATATTTTGGGTCCTGTGTTTGTCTGCTCAGCCTTCTTGTGTTTTCTCACATAGTGCCATTCTTCTTAAATTTTGGGTGCCATTTTTGCTTAGTCTTTTTTTAAAGTCAATTTAATTTCTTGCTGAAGTACACATTGAACACATTTTTTCCCTTTGGATTTTGCTTAGCAAATATTTCCATTGTTCCAAACAGCTGTGAAAGGTACATTTAAATTGTATTGATCTTTTCACTTACCAACAATGTGCAACAAAATTTGGATAAAGTATTTTTTCATGCAGGCACTGACATATGAACTGTTACATAGCAAGAAAATTTGTATCCAGACACTTGTCTATTAAGTGACATCAATATATCTGCTCAGTAAAAAATCATGAATAATGCTGCAGGCTTTTTCAGTCTACTTGATAGTAGATTTGATAAGAGACTCTGTAACTTACTTCCATGTAAATAGATATCAGGCAGATGCAACTATTTAAAACTGCAATTGATTTTTAACTTATATAACCTTTGTTAATTGGTTTATGAAATTTTACCATTATGTTTTTATTACAAAATTTAGAAAAATTGTACACATGAAAAATTATTTTTGTTACAGGCATCTCTCAAAGGTTTTAATCAATTTCAGTAATGCTTTTAAAGATCGTACTTTTATACAGTTGTCACTGAAATTGATATCATATTAGCACAAATGGTTTATACAAATTGATACTGCCATTGTAGTGTACATTCATAAAGCTAATAAATTGTTTGCCAAATTGACTAGAATGTCTTTGTATGCTTTTTTTTAAATTGCAAACACAAAAGATTTTAGGTTACACGATTTCAACAATTTTCTAAAGTTTAATTAGCCAGTCTTTCAGTGCAAGAGGTACAGGCAGATAGCATTTTTAAAATTACCATATTTTCAGTAGTAGCTGATTTTCCTTTTGCATAATCTACTCTGAAGACTCACTCAAGGGGACTAAATTGTATAGATTAATAGTTTGATCAATTTGATAAAACCTTTTTTTCCTGGAAGGTCTGTATTAGAATAATCCTATGAGATGTGTAGAAAGTCTGCTTTTGCTACATATCAATAGCATTTTGAAAACGGTTACTTTACCAATATGGGGTAAAACACCAACAGTGTGTAGTAAGTTTACAATAATTTTCCCATTTGATTTATATGAAGAGGGAATGCTGGTCCTTCAGTGGAAATTCACCGCCAAATATGGGTCTGGGATACAAACCTTTTCCCACTTAGATTTAAAATGATAATCCAGAGCATCTTCAGACTTGAATTATAAATCTTGTATAATAAGCTCTTCCATTTTTTCATACTTTTTACCAATAGTTCAAATTATGTTAGTTCTAATCTCAGTTTTCCAGTGTTGACAACTGCTTATCTGAAAATATTGATGCCATAAAGACAAACTGTTACCTACTTTACCTTCAGTCACTATTCTACTATAACACCTTCAGATCTAACTTCCTTGTGATATATACACATAAAATTATTTCTTTCTAAGGAAAGGGTAGCGGTTAGTATACAAGATGTGAATTTGGAAATGGTTAGACTTCTGTACTGGTGCACAAAGTTAATCTTTTTGATTATTCTTCCCCTAAGGAATAAGATAATGCATTTGTTTCAGAAAAAGTATTTTTAATTTTAAAAAGTATTATTTTCAATGGTGGACTGCTGTGGAAAGGCAAAATCTCCATTTAATGGGGTCTTTTGCCTTTCCACACTACTACGGAGTTTAAAAAAATTTCTTTACTGGAAAAAACAAATTCTTATTCTTGCGCTTTATTTTTGTTATTTATTCTGTAAGCAGTGCAACAGCTCCCTTTCACAGAGCAAAAACATTTTTAAAAACGAAGTGAAAAATAAAAACTTGAAACTGAGGAGAGAACAACTTTTTGAATTATTTTTTCCCTTTCTCCAGTAGCTTGGGACATAGTTAAATGTAATAACTTCAGACCCAAACATAACAAGAGCCAGTGTGTATTGGTTAGAGCAAAAGTATCAAACATGGCCCGCAGGCTGGATCTGGCCCCTGCACGGCTCCTATCCGGCCTGTGAGCTAGTAGCTCTCTGCTGCTTCCTGTTTCCTTTATCGCAGCTAGTTTTGCCCAGTCACAGAGGAGAGAAAGAAAACCAAGCCCTCCCTTCCCTCGATTGGCTGAGGGCTCGTCCCCCTCCTCCTCTGGGGAGCAAGGGAAAAAGAAAGAGCCAGAGAGAGAGAGAGAGAGAGAGAGAGAGACCCGTGGCACTTCAAAGACCAACAGTGTTTTATTCCAGGTATAAGGTTTTTTTGTGCCTGCACATTTCGTTGGTGGGGGGGGAGGGAGGGAAAGAGCAGAGAGATGGGGGGGAGAGAGAGAGCGTCCTGTGGCACTTGGAGAGGTCCCCTTTCCAGTTCTAACAGATGGGGGAGGGGGAGAAACCTAACAGCACAGGTTGCATTCTTTATTACTGGAAGGGAACAAGAGTCCAGTAGCACCTTAAAGCCTAATAAAATTTGTGGCAGGGCATG
Source organism: Lepidodactylus listeri (assembly GCA_029233225.1). NCBI lineage: Eukaryota > Metazoa > Chordata > Lepidosauria > Squamata > Gekkonidae > Lepidodactylus > Lepidodactylus listeri. The sequence goes on along the minus strand of JARCFY010000004.1, from coordinate 112,224,035 downwards.
AGCTTTCAAGAGTGACTTCTCACTTCTTCAGATACAACTAGAATGTGAGTCCACCTGTCCTTATATCTTGGAGAGTGAAGTGATTTCAGACAGCAAATGACAATAGCAGGCATTGGTAATGAGAGAAGAAACCTAGGTCTCAATTCAGTCCAGGTGGATACATTATCTTGAGCATCATTATCAGTTGCAATTCAGGAGTTTCTCTTTCTAATCTCCCTTTCAAATTCCTTTGCAAGAGAACTGCTATTCTTAGGTCAGCAACTGAATGTCCTGGAAGGTTAAAATGTTTCCCCACTGGTTTTTGAATGTTGTGTTTTCTAATAACAGTAGAAAGAGTCAAACCAATTGTCACTTCCCGAATATTCTAATTTGTGCCCAAGGTATCCTACCATCATTTTGCTTTGTCCACATGCCCTCCTATTTCCACATTATACCATATCTACTTAAAACAACCATGAATCTAAGCTGAACCCTTAGATGTAACACACGCACACACACTGTTGGATGCAACTGTAATTTGTATGCAAATATAAGATAACCTTTTTTTTGATGGCACACCTGTGGGGGGGAACTAGATTTGCATTTGAGTAAATACCTTCTATTAGTACCTAATAAAAGAGAGCCAGTTTGGTGTAGTGGTTAAGTGCGCAGACTCTAATCTGGGAGAACCGGGTTTGATTCCCCACTCGTACCTGCTGGATGACCTTGGGCAAGCTTTAGCTCTGTACCAGCTGTGTTCTCAAGAACAGTTGTCTCAGAGCTCTCTCAGCCCCACCTACCTCACAGGGTGTCTGTTGTAGGGAAGGGAAGAGAAAGGAGTTTGTAAGCTGCTCTGAGACTACAAGTGAAGAGCGGGGTATAAATCCAATCTTCTCCTCCTCCTCCTCCTCCTCTTCTTCTTCTTCTTCATCCTCTTCTTCATCGTCTTCTTTGTTTGGGAATTTGCTTTTGGACCAGCACTGCCACCAACTGTTCTTGACCTCATTTGTCCTTCAGCATATGTTCAGAAATACTGGTATGCATCCTCCACATTTTCTGATACTGGTGTCTTTTTCTCTCTTTCTTGAAAAAATCTGGTGGTAATGTCAAAAGTCAGCCAAATTCATGGAATTCCCATTCCTGGGTTGGCTGGTCAGAATGCTCATTTACTTGCATTCTCCCCCCCCCCCCCAAAAAAAAAGGTATGTTGAGATTGAACAAAATTTGTTGTGTTCCACTTAATGTAAATATTCCCATCCTGGTCCCTGTTTGCTCTCCTTGTGTTTGTACATAATCCTTAACTAGCATTGCTTGTCCTTGGCATTCTCAATCCAAACATGGCCAAAACGAATTTGGCTGCATGCTCTTAGGATCTCCCCTTATAAGCAGGAGACTCTCTGCACTCTCTCTCTTAAGCATTTTTTCCCACCCAGCACATCTACAGGCAGAACAAACTATGGCTGGAGTCACATGTGCCTGTTGGAGTGGCGGGGAAGTGAGGCTATTTCCTCCAGAGGAATTTGACATGCAGCTGCAAGATCACACATCCCTTTGAAGCTACGGGCTCAGCCCATCATTATGTGATCAGATGCAACTGTGGGTGTGTCGGGGTTTTTTTTGTTGCTGTTTGTTTCCCATGTGCTTAAATGAGGAATCACACCTCCGCACTGAGGGCTCCCTATGGAGTTTGTGATTATGCACATACTGCAAAGGGGGAAGAAAAACGATGGCACAGAGTCGGATGGAATGATCAGACCATCCCGACAGCATGAGAGTGTGCTTGAGCGATCAGACAGGGGAAAGTCCATCTGTGGCCCGTCGCAACCAGTTAAGAGCTGGACTTTCCTTGGTGACGTTTAATTCCGCTACTGTGGCAGAGCAGCACAGGTTGCCAATGACTGCAGGACCTTTCCCAGATGTTGCTGTCTGATCATCTCCTTTAGATCCGTCAGACATTCACAGTGATGTCAGATCTAAAGGTCCGTGTGATTGCAGCCTATTACTAATGAGGCAATGATGTATGTTAAGCTTTCTTATTTTTAATGTATTGAGTTTTAATTCTTATTTTATTGACTTAAATGGCAAAACTAGCATTGATGTTACCGATTTGTAATCATATCTTTGTTTTGTTTAGTTTCCAGATCATGCATTTGACTCAGGTGGTAATTATAATGAAGTACCTAATGGGCTGGTCTGTCTTTTTTTATAAAGTAGCATAGCATCTTCCTATGTTTCATGCAGTTTGGTTACTAGTGGCTGTCTTATTTATAAGGTCTTGTGTAATTTAAAACACACAGATTTCAGGGATAAGAAGCAGGGTGGGAATCTGCAGTGATATTATTTAATAAGGTAACTGCACAAGATTTTAGTATAGTATTTAGAAAGCTTGGATTGTGCTTACTGTTTTTTCAGTACATGCACTCTGAGAAGCCTTGCTTCTTTTTTCTGTGTAACTCCTTTTCTGACGCGCAATATTTAGTTGCCTTCCCGTGTTCCAGTGTTCAGTGGCATTGCCTGTATCAAACTCTGCTTCATATGTTGACTAGGCTGTAGCCAGGAGGAGTGAAATCTAGTGCTTCTGTAGTTCTAATCCTTGTCTCCACTCTTTCCGTGACAAAGAGGTGTTATACACATGTAGGTTGCTTTCAGAATTACTTGGTCTTAAAGACTAGTTGGCAAGACTTTGTGACATAAGTGCTACATCATATGCTCATCGTACAATACTCTTTGTTTGCTGTCATTGTGCTTTGTGGCTTCAGTGCCTTTCTCCCATGGAAAGTAATCTGGGAGTAGGTGAGATATGGTAGTACCAAGCAGCAACTCATATAACTATGGAGCTTCTCTGATATTCTTTCTAATTATGTTTTTTCTGTACCCTTTGGTTACTTCTGATGGTAGACTATGGTGGATGTTCCTTTTCATCATTGTTTTTGTTCTTGGTAAATTTTTGTTTTCATTCAATTGAGCTAGGAACTGTTTTTGAAATTTAGACCAATTTTTTTTTTTAGTACATTCCCTAAAGAAACCCAATTTAATTGTCTGTTCTCAGACACAAAAGTAGATAGATATACAGGGTTTTTTTTGTTGTTGTTCTGTTAGAAGTATTAGGAACTAAAGATGTTTACAGAAGAGGCCTCAGACAGTGACTCCAGCGAGGAAGGTTAGTTTAGATATCTGTATAGCTAACTTTATATGGTGCTTTTCAGGATAAATATATATGGCAGTTTACCTAGTCATTATAACATAGTGCATATGTTAATAATTGGTAAGCTGACTGAAACCTCTCAAGTTTTAAGGAGAATTTTACTGTTTCCCTGATTTCTGAAAGTTTTGGTCAGGTCAGATGTGTGGCTGCTTTTGTCTTAGTGCTTGGATAACATTGCCAAGCACCATAATAAATCACCATTTGGTAACTGGCTATCATAGGGTTGCCAGTCTCCAGGTGGTGCCTGGGAATCTCCTGGAATTACAACTGATATCCAGAATACAGAGATAGTTTCCCTGGAGAAAGTGGCTGCTCTCTGGAAGGTGGAGTCTGTGGCATTATATGACATTGTACCCTGCTGAGATCCCTTCCTTCGTCTTTCCAGACCCAGCCCTCCCCTGGCTGCACCCCCAAATCTTCCGGAATTTCCCAACCCTAGGCCATCAGTGTTCACTCTTGTATCAGTGGAGTTGAGGAGCACTGGTGGATGGAAAGTGAATCACACAGAGCTTACCATTCTTTCAAGGTTTCCTTTTTGGGGCATCAATTTGTTCTGGGAAAATTAAGAAGAGGTGGTTCAAGAAACATCTCAAGCGCTTTCCAAACCATGTTGTCTTTATGTTTCTTAATAACAGTAGACCAAAGTATTCTTTTGGGACAAATAAATAATTAAAACTGTTAAAAAGTAACCATGGTTAATCTATGAGAGCATATCTAAACCATGGTTAAGGACTGGCTGCAACCAAATTATGCAAACCATAATATGAAGTGCTCTTTCAGGCCAGAATTTATTTGTAGGATATGGCAGCCAAGAAATAAGAGGATTCAGCTGAGGAAATTATATCAGCCTATAGCTAATCTGCTCATGGCCTTCGTAGTGTGGGACTATCCCACCTAACCCTACCATTGCAGCCCACTGAGCCCTGCTGAAAATTTGTCCCTGGCAGTCAGTGGACCCCCCAGGAACAGTGAAGAAGCAAAAGGAGGGTCTGTGGTCAGAGGGGGAATCAGCAGAAATTGTGGCTGCTTCTTCTGCAGGCAGAAATGCTATTCTGCCAAAGGGACACTGAGATACAAGCCATTACGCCCGTCTCCTGATATCGCCTGCTGCTTTGTTTCCGGGTTCAGTTTTTTTAAAGTGCTAGTTTTAAAGCTTTAAGCCACTTGTGCTGTGTTCAGGATATGCGAGGATAGCCTACTCCCATATAAACCTACTTGCGTGTTGGGAATCCTCTGACAGAGCCCTTTTTAACATTCCCTGGGTGCATGACACAAAGCTCTGCTAACGGTAGCAGTGAGATTGTGGAATCCCCAGCCAAAGAAAATTAGCTTACATCTTCCCTGCTGGCATTTTAAAACACCAGACACAGGCAGTGTTTTTTAGGAGAGTGTTTGACTGCTAGCAGGATTCTTTTGGTGTGGTTGTCGTTTGGCTTGGTTGTATGGCTTTTGTTCCTCCTTATGGGCTTTTTATTTCATACAAAGCAGAGTGGGTTCTCTCTCATTTGTTTCTTTAATTGTTGCTAGCAATGTTGGGGATTTCATAAAATAAAAAGGCAGGATATACGCATTTTTAATTAATAAATGTATTCAAATACAATTAATGTGAGTATACTTGTATAGGTATATATTTGCTTCTTTAGAAGTAACAAGAAAGGTGATACTTTACCCATATTCAAGAGTATGACTTGAGGAGGTGGGGTTTCGTAAAATGTGCACATGCAGCCAGGACCACAGAATATTTTGGAGTTTCAGTAGGAAAGTGAGATGAGGCCCTTCCTTCTCCAGGCTTATGTTTTGCTGGTCTTGCGGGTCATCTTGGGGTACAGAGAAGGTACCTTCTTACTCATTTCTCTTTGCCTCAACAAAGAGGATCACCTCTTTCGAATCAGACGTGCTGAAATCTTTGCAGGAATGGTGACTGATTGATATTCAAACTATCTTGTTTGAAATGAATGTTCTTTCACAAGCCCTGAACTCCTTGAAGTCTTCCTTGAAAGCGATGTTGTGGGCAGTTTTTTTGTATCTGTGCAGTGGCAGCAGTTGGCATAGCAGCAAGGTAACTGCTGACTATGCACGTTTGGATAGTGTGCCCTGGATCCAGCAAGGGATGATAGTTTTACTCGCAGCTACTGTTATGTTGCGTGTGTTGCTTTTGTGCTTCTGTAGTTGGCAGCATCCCTCTTTCTTCTCTTGCTCTTCACAACCAGAATACTTTCCTTTATTTTTCTTTATTTATCTGTTCTGTCCTGGTCACTTTCATAGGTTGGGTGATGCACAGCTTCAAACTGTGGTTAGGATGGCCCTGTAAGAGTACTCGCCCATGGTGTTGGAGAGAAAATTGACAAGGCGTTCTTTGTCACTGAAACCATTGTCCCGTTTCATCTTCTGTACTGAAAGAGCACTCCTAGTTTTCGAGTGGAGGACAGCGCTTATCCTAGAAGCCTGAAATGAAAGGAAGTGAGAAAACCTTTCTTAGCTGTGGAGGTGTATACCTTTGGGAAAGAACCTGCTCCCCCTCATACACACTAATAAGGAAAGGTTCCTGGCTGTGGAAGTCTCTTCCCTAAGGAGTGACATACTGTTTTGTACATTTGTTTTTTCTCTTTGAGTAGAAAATGGTTTAGACTAAGAAGGGAGAGCTGAAAAAAAGCACTGCAATATTGTACATGTGCTTAGATTATTGCTGATCAGGACAGTTTGTGTTTCCTATTAACGAACACCAGCCATAAAAGACTGGGAGACATCTCACATCAATAATTCACTTCTTATGTTATAATTCACTTCTTATGTTATGTAAATGTTTTATTTGCTTTTAAGGAATGTGGCAAACAGCATGAGGAGAGGCCATGGCAGGTGAGGGAAACCATGGGAAAGCAGCATAAGAGTGCATCTGCAGTCAGCTTTTTCCCCTTCTCACAACCAAGAACATGGTGTCTGAGTTGAATGAGTTGAAATAAAACGTATAGTTTAAATACAGCTGAATGATCATCTCAGAACATGATTTTCTTAGCGTTTTATGTTCAGTAACAATGTCTATCTAATTTTATTTCCATGTCTCCTTTTGGTGAACAGTTATATGCCCAATTGTTTTAGATGTGTTTCAGTTTGCTACGGATGTGAAATTGTAGTGTACTTTCCAAGTCCGTGCTAGAAAATTTTTTTGGAACAATGTGGACTGGGAAAGATGGAAATGGCAGTAGTAAAAATCTGTAATATAGCTCAATTTTGAAAAGACTTTAAACTGCTTAAAGAATGTTGTTATACCAGGAGTTTAGTAAGGGAGGAGCTGATATAAACAAAGAAGCATGGGTGTTTTTTATATACTATATAATACTGGCCTTGGGTTTGAACAGACTTGAATTTGGATTTGACTGGAATGTCCTTACAGATCAATGAAATAAGAAGCATGTGTACAAGGATACAGTTACATGAAATAGCTGAAACGAAAGCAAGACTTTTAGCATTCATTTAAAATGTCTGTACTTTCTTAACAATAAAAATTAGTTTTGTCACTTTGTTTGCAAAGCTTGTAAATGTTTAACTTCCAGGCACCTTTTTTTCCTTTTCTCCCCACCGTTGTTGATTCATAATGGAGAAAGGCTAACCTCTGGGGAGGAGGTTTTGAAAAAAATATATACCTGATGCATTGGCAGAGCAAGCACAATATGTCTCTTCTGGTAGCCTGAGGGAAGCCTTGCTTTGTTTAGACTGTTCATGCTGGTTGTCTCAGTTAAAACTAGTAGAAAATTCTAACTTTTCCATCAAGGCTTTTTATTTCTACAAGTGAGGAAAGATGTGATATGTGAAGTAATTTGTATACATGTATACTGGCAGGAACACTGAGAAACAAACGATGGGAATTAATCAGGCAATATTATTCTGTTCAATAGAGATTGCATGGAAGTAGTGCTTTATAGATTATTCCCTAGGAATCTATGTTTACATCTCTTTGATTTTGAGGTACAATTCAGGACTACTGTAGTGGACTGCTTCTGTTTAGGCTGTATCAATTCAAAGCGCAGGTCTATATAAAATAATTCCCCGCACATAGAAATCTGACCTGTTGCAATAAGACTTGGCTTAGAACTCTTCGCCTTTACATCTAGTTTTCTGCTTGTAGGGATACTCTCTTTTTTGGTATTGAGAAGCATTCAACTATGTGAGTTCTGATCTGTGCACAGTTCAGACACAGGCTTACCACCATCTTAGTGAGAACTAGGTCTCAGTCAAAAGGTTGGCCCAGACATGACTTGTTTGATGATGTGGCTGTACCAGCCATCCTCCAGGAATATGCTTACAGAAGCAGACATAATTTGTGAACTGGGAGTCATAGCATAATGGTTGATAGTAGCTTTATAATGTTTCCAGTACGCATGAACTCCTAGGTTGTAGAGAGCTCATTCAGTGTGGGTAAGAAGATGGCCAAAAAAAATGGGGGGAGGTAAGATTTGAACTAGCCTTTTGATAGAAAATTATAATTCCTGGAGTTTCCACTTCCATGTTTCATAGCTAATTAAAACAGGAGCCCTGTGAGAGTGTTGGGATAAGCATGCAGAATTCAGAAACGCAAATTAATGTACAGAAATGGTTTGTATAGTTGAACTGTATTTTGGGCAAATAGAATCTTTTTAAAACAAACTCTGGATAAACATCATAGGAGTGAATCAGTCACTTAAAATACAGAAGTATGTTTTAGTTTCACTGCCATTTTTTAATAAACTTTGTTGAGATATCGGGTACTTGATGCAGAATAATATCTGTGGTTGGCAGGTATTAGGCTACCTACAAATATGCTATTGTGTGTAAAAACTGTACATTTTAAAATTCAATCAGAAAGAACAAGTTCATATTGGATTTATATGGATAGATATTTTGGGTCCTACTGTTGGTGTTATGATATTGCTGCTTGTTTTAGGAGCAAAGGATGCATTTTACTACCATAAATAGGTATTGGGTAAATAGTATTGATTAAGTGCTGAAAAAATACACAACTTCCTGTAGTGCAACAGAAAATTATGAGACTTTAAATTCCCATTTGCTTATTGAGGGTAGCAACAAGAGCGAATATGAAGGTGTGGGTAATGAAGAAGGGTATGGCACAGAAATAACAGTAGCCACTCAGAGTTTAATGTCAGAGCCCTCAGCTTCTCAATTGGCTGTGATCCAGATAATTTTCCTACAATCCATTGTTGGGCAGAAATGTATGCTATGTCATACTGAATTTTTAATGTGACGAAAGGAGCAGTAAAGGAGGATTGAGTGCTTATTGGGCCATCACACTGTAGTGCTTGCTGGGTTAGGGAGCAGCTGTTTACTTTTCTTCTGCTTCTAATGGCTGTGGCTAAAGTTTTACAAGATGGATTTGCTGTGCAATCCCACAACATTTTAAAGGGTGTTATAGAGCAGGGGTTCCCAACCACATTTTTAACATCAAAAAAATTTAACATCAAAAAAAGACCTCACATGATAATAGTTATACTATCACTGTCCAGTGATTGAGAAAATGCATAATGAGAAAATGACTATGAATTTGTATTTTGTTTAATCACAAGTGCATCTACATACATATTGCGAAAGCAAGAAATTGCAAGTAGATAAATAGGTACTGCTTCAGTGGGAAGGTAACAGCGTTCCGTGTGCCTTGGCATCCAGTCATGTTGGCCACGTGACTATGGAAATGTCTTCAGACAGCGCTGGCTCTTCAGCTTGGAAACGGAGATGAGCACCGCATCCCTAGAGTCGGATTCGACTGGCTTTTGAGCAAGGGAAACCTTTACCTTACATATTAAAATAGTAATATGTTTATGTGCCAGACATATTATTTATTCAGTCTACAGAAGGTATGTTTGCTTGTTTCTATACTGTTATACGGAGTGTGATGCTGGCTGGTGCTGTTTGGAAAGTTGAGTCCCAAAGGAGCCTTCAAATGTCAGAATTTAACAAACAATGTTTCTTGTGGAGAGAATTCTCAATTTTGCTTTAGTGATGGCACTTGGGTTAGTGACTTACCTGCCTGGTGGGAAGGTTGTGGACATCACATGCTATCTAGATAAGTTGATAGGTGTTTGGGGGGGGGGGGTCAGATGTGGTGCATGTTGGTACCAATTAATTTAGAAAGACAGTTGTGTAGTCCTGGATAAAAAATTAGGTTACCAGGCAGAAAATTAAAGGCCAGGACCTCAAAGGTAGCATTTGCAGAACTGCTGCTACCAGTTCCATGTGCAGGGCATGCTAGTCAGGCACAGATTAGAGCTCTCAACACATGAATGAGAAAGTAGTGCTGGAAGGAAGGTTTCAGATTTGATAGGCATTAAGGAGCTTTTGGGGGCAAGCCAAAACTGTACAAAAGAGATGGGCTTCACATGAACCAAAAGGGAACCACACTCCTGGCACTTAATATCAAAAAGGTAGCAGAGCACCTTTTAAAGCTAGCCCCTGAGTGAAACCAGACAGGACCTGAGGAGCCTCTGGTTCGAGACAAGTCAGTCCAAATGGACAATAGTATAAATATTCAGGGGGATATTGGTAAGATCACAGCAGAACTGGGAGTGAGATTAGGATGGCAAACTTGGGTTATGTGCAAAAGGGCTAAGGGAGGCAAGGGTTGCTAGAGAGGGAAATGCAGTACTAGTGTCTGTATGCCAATGCCAGAAGCCTCTGAGCCAAGACAGGGGAGCCAGACTGCTTGGTGCTACATGATAATTTAGATATAGGGGGTGTCTCAGAAACATGGTGGAATGTGGAATGGTGGAATGGTCATCCCTGAGTATAAGCTATATAAGGTAGGGCAGGAAGAGATGTGTTTCTTTGTATATTAAGGAGTGTATAGTATCAAACAAGTTACAAAATATTAGGGTAATGAACTTTCCAGCAGAAGCAATATGGGTGGAAATACAGGGCCTTAAAGGTTGCTTAAAAAGTGGGGGTGGTGTTGTTGCCCACCTGATCAAACCCTTGAGGCTGACCTCAAGATGGAGAGTGAAATATGGGAGGTGACGAAAGCAGATAACATTGTGATACTATGTGACTTCAGCTGCTCCTCATATGGATTGGATAAACAATGTGCTTGAGTCATGCTATGGAAATGAGATTTCTAGACATCATAACTGACTGCACTAGAATAGTTGGTCACCGGTAGCGATCCTGCAGTTGATCCTGAGTGGGGCTAAAGACCTGGTGAAAGACATATATGTTGTTGCACCAGTTGGTAGCAGTGACACCATGCTATTAAGTTCAGAATTCAAGACAGTGGAAAGTAACGCCTGAAGTTAAAGTATTTGCTTTCAAAAGAGGGAACTTTACAAAAATGAGGGGAATTGTTTAGCTGAAAGGGAAACAAGTCAAATCCTTAGAGGTGGTATGGAAGCTATTTAAAACCATGCTAATTGAAACCCGGATAGAATACATTCCCCAGGTTAGGAAAGGTACTGCCAAATCTAAAAGAATGTCCACAGGTCTAAAAGAATTCCCCCAAATCAAATAAGCCAGCCCAAGAAGCAGTTGAGCCTTTGGATGACCAAGAAATAAAAGGATTGCTAAAGGAAGATGGGAAGATGGCAGAGAAGCAAAATGAATTCTTTGCATCTGTGTTCACTGTGGAAAGTGCAGGACACATACCTGGGCCACAGCCACTATTTTCAGGAAGGAAGAACTGCACCAATGGAGGTGATGAGAGGTGAAGTTCTAGACCTGTTGGGGAAATTAAAAACCAGTAAGTCTTCAGGTCCTGACTGTACGAACCCAAGAGTTCTTAGGGAACTCAAATGTGAGATTGTTGACCCATGTATGTAACTTGTCACTAAAATCAGCCACAGTACTAGAACACTGGAGAGCAGTAAATGTTATATCAATTTTTTAAAAGGGAACCAGAAGGGAACCAGAAAATTACAGGTTAGCCTAATGTTTGTCCCAGGCAAATTACGAGAAACTGCAGTCAAAGACAAAATTATTAGGCACACAGAGGAACAAAGCCTGCTGAGGGAAAATCAGTATGATGATGGCTTCTTCAGATGGAAGTCCTGCCTCATTAACATCTTGGTGTTCTTCGAGTAATTGAATAAGCATGTAGACCAGGGGTGTCAAACATACAGTTTGCGGGCCAGATCTGGCCCCTGCAGGACTTCTATCTGGCCCATGAGCAAGTGACTCTCTGCTACTTCCTGTTCTTGCTTCCTTCATTGCAGCTGCTTTTGTCCTCTCTCTCCTATTTCCTGCATTGCAGAGGAGAGAAAGAAAGCCAAACCTCCCTTCCCTCGATTGGCTGAGGGCTCCTTCCCCTCCTTCTCTAGGGAGGGAGGGGAAAGAGGAGAGAGAGAGAGGGAGGGAGGGAGAGAGGGAGGGAGAAACGGAGTCCTGTGGCTCTTTTAAGAAGACCAACAACGTTTTATTCCAGCACTCCAGAGAGACAGTGTGTGTGAGAGAGAGTCCTGTGTTTAAGATCAGTGTTTTATTCCAGGTATATGCTTGTGTGTGCAAGCACACTTCTTCAGAGACAGAGAGGGAGGGGTAGGGAGGGAGGGAAAGAGCCAGAGAGAGAGAGAGAGAGAGAGAGAGAGAGAGAGAGAAGTGGAGTCTCATGGCACTTGGAGTGATCTCCCTTTCCATTTCAAACTTTGGGAGGGGGAGAAACCTGACAGCACAGCTTGCATTCTTTATTACTGAAAGGGAGCAAGAGTCCAGTAGCTGAATGTCCTGGAAGGATGGAGGCCTTCCAAGTCATATTGTAGCAGCGGATAGTAGACTGGATGCCAATAAGGTGTCCGTGACTTTGGTAGAATAGCCTAGTCCGGAGAAGTTGTTCCACTCAATCTCCAAGCGGTCAAATACAGCCATTCCAGGCCCTGAAGAAGCATGTCTGGTTACTGGAAGAGTCAGTGGACAGACAGCCATTTCATTCAAGGCTGAGAACCAAGGACAGAGGGGTGACCAGTATCACCTCTGCCCCTAGCTCCCTGATCCTCCGTATGGTCCTGGGAAAGAAAGGAAATGGAAGAAAGGGGAAGAGGCTGGTTGGCCACCTCATGGTCAGGGCATCTGTTGCCTCTGCTTCATGGTGATGATATCTGGTAAAGAATCTTGGCAACTGATGATTTGTTGGCAATGCAAAGAAATCCACTAGAGGCTGACCGACCTGTGAGGTGATCGTGTTGAATAGATCCGGATGAAGAGACGATTCCCCTTTGTGAAGGGTCTCCCTGCTGAGCCAATCTGACTGAGTATTGTCGGTCCCTTTTGTGTGCTTGGCCCATATTGAGGTGGCGTTTCCTTTGGCCCAGGACAGAATCTTCATTGCTTCATGAAGTAGTTGGGAGGACCGAGAACTGCCCTGTTTGTTGAGATATGCCTTGGCCAAGATGTTGTCTGTCCTGACCAAGACATGTTGGTTCTGAATCCGAGAGCTGAAGCGGTTCAGTGTGTGATGAATTGCTCTGAGTTTCAGCAGACTGATAGGAAGAAACCCTTCATCTTGGGACCACTGACCCTGCACAGGAGCTCCCTCCAGGATTGCGCCCCAACCGGGTAGACTGGTATTTGTGAATATTTCCCTGAGTAGGTGAGTATAGTACAAGTTGCCCTGGCAGAGGTTTCCCAGATTCATTCTCCAGAGCAGACTGTTCTTGACTGTAGTTGGAACTTGAAGACTGAACTCCCTCCTCTCCATGATTGACAGTTGGTATGGTCAGAGAAGGCACTGTAAGGGCCTGGAGTGAAGATTGTACCATGTCTATGCTGGATATCATTAGTCCCAGGAGCTTGGCCAATGTCATTAGCATTGATGAGGAACTCCGGATCATGATGCCATCTCTTGAATCCTCTTGGCCTTGGGGACTGGCAGGAAACATGAGTTGCATGTTGTATTGATCACCGCCCCCAAGTGTTCGATTCTCTGTGACAGATGGAGAAAACTCTTGGCGATATTGACCAGATGCCCATGATTCTGCAGACACTGTAGTATCAACTGGCTGTTCTGTTTGGAAGCAGCCCTGTTGCCATCCCTTACCAACAGATTGTCCAGGTATGGGTGAACGTGAATCCCCTGTTTCCTGAGATGTATTGCAGGGTTGACAAGCTATTTGGAGAAGAGCCTGGGTGCTGTGGACAGACTGAATGGCAGCACCCTGTATTGGAAGTGATGACCAGAATCGGAGAAATCATTTGTGTGCAGATGACTTGGAACATGAAGGTAAGCCTCTATGAGGTCTGTCAAAGTTAGGAATGTGTCTGGTAGAAGAAAGTCTGTCATAAACCTCAGAGTTTCCATTTTAAAACGACGAATCTTGATGAACCTGTTCAGAAACTTGAGATCCAGTATGGCTCTCCAGTTGCTATTCTTCTTGGGGACCATGAACAGAATAGAGCAAACCCCCTGTCCCTGTTCAGAAGCCGGGACTGGTTCTATTGCACTGATGTCCAAGAGATGGCTGAGGGCCCTGTTGACAATGCTGATTGATGAAACCAGGAAACTTTCTGGTGGTTGACTGTGGAACTCTATGGTGTAACCCTGAGATCTTCGACGTGGTCTCTGCTTCACACTGATGAGTTTCTGTGCCTGCACAGGAATCCTTCTGTATTGTAGGAAGCTCTAACGGATTTTCACGCCCAGTGTCTCCGGGCATGCACGGACATCCCGCCAGTTCTCTTCTGACCGCCACGCTGCTAACAGCTTCTGCGATTAGCTGAGTCTTTTGAGGAAAGCTCTCCTTCACTTCGCTTTCTTTGTCTCCTCACTCTTTGTCCTCACCATTATTTCCAGGGGATACCTCGTCTAATTCCTCCATTCCCCACCAACCCCTACCTTTGTCGCCACCATCCCTTCAGACGTCCTCCTTTGAGAAGTCAAGGCCCTCCTCAACAAGGGTGCCATAGAACCTGTCTCCACTTACCACCAATGCAAGGGTTTCTACTCAAGATACTTCGCAGTACCCAAAAGGGACGGCGGCAGCAGACCCATCTTGAATCTCCGAGGCCTCAACCTATTCATCCAATACCACCGGTTCTGAATGGTGACGTTACGCTCCATTCTTCCCCTGCTATGCAGACGAGCATGGATGGCCACCCTCGATCTGCAGGATGCCTACTTCCATATCACCATATGTCCCCCCCACCGGAAATATCTCCGTTTTGCCATTGGACATCAATATTTTCAATACAAAGCCCTACCATTTGGCCTCTCCACAGTTCCCCACATCTTTACAAAGACAATGGTCGTCATTGCAGCCTTCCTCCGCCTGCCAGGGATTACTATTTTCCCATACATAGACAACTGGCTCATAGTGTCAACTTCCCCCCATGGCTTGCTGGCCGACATATCCGTCACGCGAACCGTCCTGGAGGATCTGGGCCTAATGATCAACGAGGACAAATCTCATCTCATCCCCAGTCAGAGAGTACAGTTCTTCGGGGTGGAACTGGACTCCATATCCCTACGGGCATACCTTCCGGAAGACAGGGTGTCACCAATAGTCAATTGGCCTCAAACGTCCACTCCGCTCCTGACTCTTTGGCCCTCTTGATCCAACAATTATTGGGACACATGGCTGCCACAATGGCGGTTCTGCTCTTTGCAAAACTCAAAATGTGCCCTCTCCAACTATGGTTTGTCCATTCCTTCCATCCATGACGAGACCCACAGAACCTCTGTCTCTCTCCCCCCCAAGATGTCCGAGACTCTCTCCTCTGGTGGACCCTGCCATCCAACCTCCTCCAGGGCTTCCCCTTTCATCTCCCATCGCCACAACTCACCCTAACCACTGACGCGTCTACATGGGGACGGGGGCCACATCTGAATGGCCACAGCACGGGCGCTCGCTGGGAACAGGACCTGAGGTCCCACCACATCAATTACCTCGAACTCCTGGCAATCTTCTTTGCTCTTTGGACCTTTCTACCCATAGTGAAAGGCCACTGCGTGGCTATCCTTACAGACAATATCACTGTAGTCTGTTATGTCAACCGCCAGTGCGGCACAATTTCCCGCAGCCTTTGCCAGCTTGCAATCCGACTTTCGAACTGGAGCACGTCCAATGACATTTTCCTGAGGGCCACACACATCCCCGGCTCCCTCAACAGCCACGCCGATCTCCTGAGCAGGGGACACGCCGGACATCACAAATGGGAACTGAATCCAAATTACCTCCACCAGGTATTCCTTTTGGGGGGAACCCCAGATGTGGATGTCTTCGCCACTCGCCAGAACATGAAGTGAATGGCATTCTGCACACAGGGTGGAATCGACCCCCTCTCCCTGGGAGACGGCCTACTCTACCCATGGAATCACGTTTTCATCTATGCCTTTTCACCTCTAGCACTACTCACACGAGTGGTACACAAGATAGTGCACGAGATGGCAGAATGCATACTGATCACTCCTTGGTGGCCCAGACAAGCCTGGTTTCCAGTCCTCCTCTCGTTGGCCCAAGGGAAATTCCATCAATTTCCTCCACTACCAGATCTCCTGATACTCTCCGACTCTCCCATCCTCCACCACGACATTCCCTGTCTCAAGCTCACGGCGTGGAGACTCTCCCCTCCATATTCTCGAATAGAGTAAATAATGTCCTGCTTAACTCCCACAAGGCATCCACTCATCAGTCATACTCTTACAAATGGACTCGTTTCAGTACATACCTAGCCTCATCCGACATAGAACCCTGCTCTGCGGGCCTGTCCCGTATTTTTGATTTCCTCCTATCCCTAGTGGATGCTGGACTCTCACACTCTTCTCTGACAGTATACCTGTCTGCAATCTTGGCTTTCCACAGCAGAATTGACAGCTTTTCTGTGTTCGCCCACCCCCTTTCAAAACGCTTTCTGAAGGGCCTTCGCCATCTCTATCCACCCACCAGAGTTCCACCACAACCTTGGGATCTGCCATTGGTCCTCCGCACACTCACTTGGAAGCCATTTGAACCATTGGCATCCTGTGATCTCCGCCTGCTGGCTTGGAAAACGGCCTTCTTACTCGCCATCACTTCTGCTCGTCCTGGCTCTCAGACATGATCCTCTGTTTCCTACTGAACACAGTTCGCATGGTTCCGGACATTTCGTTCCTGCCTAAAGTCATCTCCAACTTCCACCTGCAATCTGAGATCATCTTGCCTGACTTCTACCCTTCTTACGTTTCTGAGCAAGAACGTCTCATACATACCCTTGACGTAAAACGAGCGCTTCTCTTTTACCTGGCTTGTAGTAAGCCAACTAGGAAAACACCCAGGCTCTTTGTTTCCTATGCGTCACACAGAATGGGCAAACCTATTACCACCCAAAGACTCTCCAAATGGATTGTGGAGCTTATTAAACTTGCCTATGAACTCGCCAAGACTCCACTTCTGGGGCCCATCGGGGCGCACTCCACCAGGTCTATAGCAGCCTCTACGGCATTTCTCAGAGGTGCCTCCCTGATGGACATTTGCATGGCTGCGACTTCAGCTACTCCGAACACCTTTATCAGGCACTAAGTACTGGACACTCAAGTAGCTGCCCGCTCTGTGATGGGTCACCTTATCTTATCCACTGCTTCTCAGTGACAGCCTGCCTGCTCCTTCCTCCTGGTAGGACACTGCTTGCTACTCTCCAATCAGTGTGAAGCATAGAGACCACATCGATGATAAACAGGTTGCCTTCAAGTGGTCATCTGTGCATTCACACTACCTGCCCATCCTTCCCCTCTGCTGCCAGGCTTTCTCCTCATTAACATGCTTGGTTGCAGCGGTCAGAAGGAACTGGCGGGATGTCCGTGCCCGCTCCTCTGGGCATGCACGGTGGGGCTCCGTGCATGCCCGGAGGCGCTGGGCGTGAAAATCCATTAGAGCTTTCTACAATACCGAAGGATTCCTGCGCAGGCGCAGAAACCCATCAGTGTGAATGCACAAATGACCACTCGAAGATCATCAGTTACAGGTAGGCAACCTGTTTATATAACCTGTATTGCCCAGGAATCTGCCTGAGAGTTCATCCGTGCAGGGCAAAAACAAAGTAAACGAGCCCCCACCGGAAGCGAAGCATAATCATGCTTGCTTGGGCTTGGAATCCCATTCCCCCCTGTTGTTCTTGTGGAAGGCAGGTTTTTGAAATCTGGATCCAAAGGAGCTCCTTCCGGTTGAAGATTTTCATGTCTCCTGGGTAGACTTTTTGGAATCTTGATGAAATCTTGCCATGGAGTGTTGTGTGCAAAAGGAGTGGTTTCCATGTCTCTCTGTCCATCTTATGGTTCTGGGCATGGCCTTCTTATTACGTGTCTCCACTGAAATTCTGTCCTAAAAGTCACCAAAGAGCCGTTCCCCTGGAAAGGATAGGCCGTGATGATGGATTTGGACTGAAAGTCAGCCTGCTAAGGCTCTCAACCAGAGCAGTCTCCAGGTCACTGCTGTTGAAGCCAGAGCCCAGGATGCAAATGTCAGTATATCCAAGGTGGTGTCTGTAGTGAAGGAAGTGGCTTTAAGAATACGAGTAGCTCCCTCCAACATACCATGGTTGTTTTCTGAAAGGAGCTCAATTAGCTTGCGTATCCATACTATGGCTGCCCTGGAAGCTGTCGAAGCTGTGTTTGACACCTTAACCATCATGGAAATCGCCTCGTGTATCTTTTTAAGTGTTGCCTCAGCCTTCTTATCTGTGGGTTCTCAAATTGATCCCTGTCTATCCGTAGACAGCAGACCTGTCGACTGGAGTGCTGCTACTGGACCATCCACTGGGGGTACCTGGAACAACTCATTGGCATAGTCCAGTAGTGCATACAGGTTTTTTCACAAATGGGGGGAAATAGCTTATTTGCAGTGGGTCTATACTATTCCACCCTAAGCTGATGCTCAAAGTACTCACAAAAAGGAAAACCTTTTCCACATTCTCCTCTGGTGGAAAAAACTCAGAGTCTCCCCTGGATTTGGACTTGAGTTTGGACCCAGAGGGGTTCTGGTCATCAGAAAGGGGGGCCTCGTGGAGATTTAATGCCTTCACTGCCTTAGTCAGAAGATAATGATAGTCCTTGGAGAACCGGCTGGACTGTTCAGGCACCCTGACCATCTCTTCTTTCTCATCGGAGATGAATTTCCCCTCTTCACGGTACTCAATAAGGGATACAGAGGAATCCCCGTCACCCCACTGGTCACCCCTGAACCACATGCTGGGTGGGGGAGTGCATTTTGAGCCTCCTTGGTGGGTCATGGGGCGGAGGGTAGGGGTGGGTGGATCAGAGAATAGTGTGTCCCCAGGACTGAGATCCCAACCTTGGAACAAAAGGAGGAAATCTCCTGTTGCATAGCTTGCCGGAAAACCTCCATAAGACCCATTAAAGCTAACAGGATCTCCACAAATTGGACGAGTGAGTGACAGTGTGGCAGATCAAGTTCAATGTAAGGTGATGCACATTGGGACAAAAAATCCCAATTTCAAGTATAGGCTAAAGGGGTCTGAACTTGCTGAGAATGAGAGGGGGGAGAAATCTTGAGGTCATAGTAAATAGTAGGGGTGTGCAATCTCCCCTGATATTCTTTTGGTTCAGATCTGTTGGACCCAAGATAGAAAAGGGGGGGGGGGGGACAACAACCCAGGAGCAGGAAAGCTGCAAAACACAGCTGAACTGTGGCTCCCACCTCTCAGCTGTTTTCCCTGATTTTTCTGCAGTCCCTTTAAACCAGGGTGGTTTAAAAGGGCTGCAGAAGAAGGGGGAAACAGGTGATAGGCGGGGAGCAGTCTCCTGGCCTCTCAGCTGTTTCCCCAATCTTTCCGGTTCCCCAAAGATATCTGAGATTCCCCCCCCCCCCCCCCCAAAAAATCTTGGATACATTTGGGATATAATTTCAGCTCAGGAAGATCAGAATAGACACCCCTAGTGGATAACTCAATGAAAGTGTCAACCCAGTGTGCTGCAGCAGGAAAAAAGGCAAACTCTTGCTGGGGATTATTAGGAAGGCACTGGAAATAAACCAGCCAATATTATAATACCCCAGCATAGATCCATGGTGTAGCCTCATTTAGAATACTATGTACAGTTCTGGTCACTATGTACAGTTCTGGTCACTATATCTCAAAAAAAAGACACTGCACAGCTGGAAAAAAGTATAAAAGAGGGCAACCAGGATTATTAAAGGGGTTGAAGCACTTTCCCTATGAGGAAAGGCTGAAGAGTTTGGGCCTTTTCAGTTTAAAAAAGAGTCTGCGGTGGGGGGGCATGATAGAGGTTTATAAAATTATGCACAGGGTAAACAGAGTGGACAGAGAGAATATTTTCTCTGTCTCCCCAAATACTAGAACTCGAAGGTATCCAGTTGTTGTTGGCACTCTAGCAGAACTGGTTGGCCACTGTGTGAGACAGGATGCTGGACTAGAAGGACCACTGGTCTGGACCAATACTCCCTCTAAGCTGTGGAGTCTTGTGAGCAAAAATTCTACTTTGTGAGCAACTGGCATTAAAGTTGTGAGCAAGAGATTTGGCTGCCACATCAATTAGTTTGCTCTGGAGCCATCCTTCCTGAGCGAAGGCAAAAATCTGTGAGCCAGAGGCTAAAAAACTGTGAGCTAGCTCACACTAACTCAGCTTAGAGGGAACACTGGTCTGGACCAGCAGGGCTGGTCTTCACCACACCTTCTGGCAGAGCTTCCTTAGTATACTTTTAACTTTCATTCAAGCTTCAGACAATTAGGGATTATTTTAAAACTAGTCTTCTGAATTGGAATGCAATTTTAGAGAAAGAGGCATTTGCCTTTACGTGTAAGAGGATGGCTTAATGAAAACTCATTAATTGCATTTCAGTTAACCAAAAGGGGCGGGGGAGTTGTTACA
Organism: Lepidodactylus listeri; assembly: GCA_029233225.1. Taxonomy (NCBI): domain Eukaryota; kingdom Metazoa; phylum Chordata; class Lepidosauria; order Squamata; family Gekkonidae; genus Lepidodactylus; species Lepidodactylus listeri. The sequence goes on along the minus strand of JARCFY010000004.1, from coordinate 112,204,068 downwards.
TGTTTCTAAATGGTTTTTTGTTCCACATGTTTACCATATGTTTTGAACAAAGTACAGAGTAAAATAAAGTAGAGCTTTTTATTCTTTCTGTATTGTTGCCAGTATTCCTAGCATACACATGGACTTTGTGTGCTGCTTCAAGTTCTGGAATATGCTTTGTTCTTGGCTGCACAGAAATAAACTTCACACATGCAATCTTTATGTTGCAGAAGATAAAATGAATATTTTAAAGTGATGGTTCTGAAAAATAACAGTTTGTGTGATATGAATTCAGTTCAGGCTCCTGGGCCTGCTACGATGAATCAGGTCAATGGCAACAAGTCACCTATCGTGTGTATGTGTGTGTACACACACATGCCCTTACTTTTGGAAAGCAGTTAGTTATTCCTGTGGACACTGTCAGGAAAATCAGTCCCCAAAGATTGTGTTCTGTTAAATAATGTGAAGACTAGCATTAAATTGTATTTGGGAAGCTATCATTTGAACATACACTTTGTACTAAGTCAAACCATAGTTCCCCTCTTCCGTCTGCTGTGACTGGCAATAGGTCTTCATTATCTCAGGCAAGGGTAAATCCTTTCCCAGAGCCTGTTCCTTAGGATCCTATGACTGGAGATATCAGAAATTAGAAATGTATAATTTCTGGAAATTTTGAAGCCACAGGGAGAAAAAAAAAATTGGCTGGATTTGTGGTGTGTGTGTATGAATTAGGATTGCCAGGTCCTTCTTCGTCACCAGCGGGGAACTTTGGGGGGCATTTCTGGAGGGGGAGGGGACGTCCCCAATGTGATGATGTCAAGCAGAAGAGATGTCATGTTGGGGACCGCCACCCTACAGACCTGAGCTCCAAGCAACGAATTCGCCACTTGGAATTCATGCACGCATGCCCCCCCTTCTTGCAAAGGACCCTTTAAATGCTGTTTGCAAGAAGCAGGGGGCGCCTGAACTCCAAGTGACTAATTCACTGTTTGGAGTTCAGGCATGTGGCCAGCGGCTGCCCCTCTCCCTTCCCTCCTGCAAGATTTAAAGGGCTGTCCAGCTGATCAGCAGGCCACGTGCTCCCGCTAATCAGTTGGAGGGCTATTTTAAATCTCTTAGGAGGGAGAGGGGTGATCACTATTGGCGGCAGGGCTTCGAGGTGGGCTTCTCCCACCAGCCAACTGGCTGGCAGGAGCTTGCGAAATCAGGGGATCCCCTGTCCCCACCTGGGGACTGGCATCCCTAGGGTGAATTGAAGTATGTGCAATGCTTATTAAACCTAATACTGATTGAACAACATAAAATGTGTTGTTTATAACTTAGTGAACATTTAAAAATAGTGCTATTTGGCATATTTTATGTAATCTGAAAGTATCTTCATCTTCAGTAAGAAAAATTGCAAGTATCTCCAGTACTTCAGAAAGAGCTGCACACTGTACCCTATGCTACCATAACACATGTATCTTTAATTTTTGACATCTGAGAGTTAGGAAAATAAAAGTTGAAGACTAGCATTAAACTGGAGTTCTGTGTACAGTTCTGGTCGCCATACCTCAAAAAAGATATTGTAGCACTGGAAAAAGTGCATAAAAGGGCAACTAGAATGATAAAAGGGTTGGAACCCTTTCCCTATGAAGAAAGGTTAAAGCGCTTGGGGCTCTTTAGCTTGGAGAAATGATGACTGAGGGGTGACATGATCGAGGTTTACAAGATTATGCATGGGATAAAGCAGGTAGAGAAAGAAGTGCTTTTCTCCCTTTCTTACAATACAAGAACTCGTGAGCACTCAATGAAATTGTTGAGCAGTCAGGTTAGAACAGATAAAAGGAAGTACTTCTTCACCCAAAGAGTGATTAACACGTGGAATTCACTGCCACAGGAAGTGGTGGCGGCTACAAGCATGGACGGCTTCAAGAGGGAATTAGATAAACATATGGAGCATAGGCGTCTATGCATATTTTAGATTGCCTTCAAACATTATGCCCCTCACAGGGGGAAAAAATTCATCCAATACACTTCTATCAGGTCCTACAGGCTAAAATATGCATAGACGCCTGATGTAGAGTTTCCATCTCTTGTTCTGAAATAGTGGCATGGAAGAAGATCAATAGATTCGAAACGGGAGTTATTCCGGAGAATCTTGTCTCACCAACTATCTACTCAGCTGATGAATACTGACACAGGAACAGCTACATAAATTACTGGACTGCAACTTTGTGGTTATACATTTATATGACTTTGTTAAAGTGGTGCTGTAGACTTTGATATAAGTTTCTTTTGTATTACATAAAAGGCATTGGTAGCACATCGTCACACAGCTTCATTCTTGTACCTGATTTACAGTGGGGAAATATTGACCAGTAGAAAAATTTAGAAGTTATAACTTGATAGTATTGTTACTGGTGTTATTTGTAACTGTTTCTTGTTGTTGTCTTTATGGTTCTTTCCTCTTTGTGTGGTCTGTGAAAGAGGATTGTGATATTTTATTGAGAATTTCAGCCACCCTTGGACCCTTGTCAACTCTTCTTAACCTGTGGTAGTTCATTTTTGTTTGGTTATTCCCTGGAAGCCAGATTTTAAAGGATAGAAATAGTTTACCGCATCCTGCACTTTGTGTTTGGTTGTCACTGTGTTTGTGAAATTCAGTCTTTTCACCCAGCTGCCTCTTTGTTTCATTAGCCTGGATATCAAAAGAAATTTAAAATAGTTATGACGACTGCACTGCTAGGGCCTTTCTTGATATGTTTAAGTGCCTTTTTAAAATGTTTCTCCACATGCTGCCGACAAACTATGTATTTTAATAAGCCTTTTTTTGATATTGATGGTTTTGTGCCTTGAGAAGACATTAAATAAAATTTAAATTTTAAAAAAAGAAATGTTAATGCTTCTTTTAAAAGTCTGTGCTAATCAGTTAATGGAGAGGTGGCAAAGTGATTTTACCCGGAAGATTATAGCAACATTTTTGTATATGTACTGCCCAAAAGTAATCAATTGTGAAATGCCACACCCTCCCTGTTTTGCTTGGCTTTGTGAAAATAATTGAGGAGTATAATATTTCATCGAACAACCAAGCTTTTTGGCATTCACAATGTACTAAAAGCTATACAACCTAAGTGCTGCCTGAAAGGTTTTCCAGTTCTTTTGCATCAGTAAAAATTCCTTTAATAATTCATTTATGGTTTGAAATATGCAGTGTCCCTTCATTTCACCCCAGTTTCACTTCACTGTGTTCCCAGAGGATCAGCTAATACATACCATGTGTATCAAGATGAGTTTGTCTTGCCAAAATTTCTTTGGCACCTAGAAAACTTTTGTTTAGGTAGAGTCAGCTGTGTAATGAATTAGCTATTAAGAATTAAATGAGACTTTTATAGTACAATCCTAAACAGACTTACACCTTTATAAGTCTGTTAAAATCAATTGAATTAGAAGGGTGTAACTTGTCTTAGGAATGTGCTGTTAGCATCCTGGGCTTCTTCAGTTTGCAGGAGATTAATTGCATGTAGTCTTGGGGTACCTCCATAAAATTTCTATAAGTATTTTTTAAAAATGAAAACGCCACTTTCTGGCATCCTGTTTAGGGAAAACATTATGCCATGTGGAAAACTTACAGAACAAATGCTTAATTCAATATTCAGTTCCCAATAACAGTTGATACGTTTAGATAACATCCTAAACTTGCAGTATTAAAGTGGCAAGGCAATACTTGTTCTTACAACTGGATCAATTTTTGTAATAACACTTGTTAAATGTTTTAGTGCTACTGAAGTGTCTGTTCTCATAAGTGTTTTTTAAATACTTTAGATGTGTATAATTTAAACTGTGAAGTAGGCGAGTAAATGATGAGAACGTTCTCTAAAAACTGCATTACCATTTGAACCTATTGCATCCTTCTTTGATTTCTGGTTTCTGTGCTGTTCAGAATACCTGACTGTGGTTAAGAGAGAAATTGTGCATTTCTAAACATAATTTTTGTATGTGATTTCTTTGGCTTCTTTCATTGGTTTGATTGACCTGTTGGTGTTGCCTATTGTAAGTCGTTGTGATGGGGGGGGGGGGGGGGAGGATTGTGCGTATGTCTAAATTTGTAACAGATATTAGTAAAGAGTGCACACTCTTCTTGTGTGGTGTCCATTTGCTAGTCCCTGTGATGCAAAGGCTGTCCCATAGTTTATCTGTGCATTGTATGCTTTCGTAGTCCAGTTAGCCACATCTTATATATGTATTTCATTTCTACTACTCCTTTCTCCCCAGTAGCCAAAGTAGCTTGCATTGTTTACTTCCTCGTCTCCGTTGCATCCTTACAGTACACCTATAAGGTTGGTTAGTTAGAGGGAGTGGGACTGGCCCAGGGTCACTCAGCAAGTTTTCATAGCAGATCGGGAATTCAATCCTGGGTCTCCTAGATACTTGTCCAAAACTCTAGCTGTTATACCAAGGTACCTCTGACTAATGTACAGAAGCCCCAGTTATGTATGCAATAATTTTTACTTGGGGGGGGGGGACACATTCTGCCAAACAATCACTGAAACAAATGACACTGCTAATGTGACTTTTGGCTGTAAAACCAATGGTGGATTCTTTCAAAGAAAATTCCATACAGTGTTTCAGCTATTACCAACTTCACATGTTATCTTTGAGAGTAACATGTTTGCTGTGGGATTTGCTAACTTTAAAATACGTGCAAAGTTTGTGTATTAGTGTGCACATTGTTCCAAAACCAGTCCAGAGATTATTTTAATTGTTCAAAATATTCTTAATTTCTCAGTACTAATACCAGTATGGCAATCTATTTGTGTATCTAAAGGTAAAGTCTTCTCTTGTTTGAAAGCCAGTCGAATCTGACTCTAGGGGGCAGTACTCATCTCTGTTTCCAAGCTGACGAGCCAGCGCTGTCCAAAGATATTTCCATGGTCACGTGACCGGCATGACTAAATGCCAAGGTGCACGGAATGCTGTTATCTTCCCAGAAAATAAAATTATAAAATAAGATAATGCCTTACTTAGGGTTAGTCTTCGGTTGTATAATTATTGCCCCCATAAATTTTGCCAGGGAGAGAGTAACAAAATCATTTATATCTGATAGTAACCACGTCACCTGTGCCCTCAGACTGTCAGATGCCTCCATTGGCAATCCCTTATTTCTAAGTAAAAGAGTAATTATACTAGTCCTCAGTTCATTAAATATAGGACATTCCATAATTGTGTGTTCAGTTGTTTCAGTTTTATCATGTGAGCCATCTAAATGTTCTGTTTACATATAGCACTTTTTTATATCTACCCTCCAAAACCACCGATGGAAGGGCATTCATTCTTGCCAACCAGTATGGTGATTATGTTTCACAGTGTTCTTGCTGTTTACTCGGTTTGTTTTAAGAATTTCACCACTGAATATAAAAATTTTTTTAAATGAAATGCCAGGGAAAGTGCTCTGCACAGAAAAATCCAAATCGGTATGAACTGCTGTTTCATATGAAAGTGAATCTGGTGAGATTTTCGACCTGTTCTTCTAAAAGGTGCATGGCATACAGCTGTTGAAAGTGAAAAGCAGGTTGAGATTTGGCCTGAAGGTCTTTTGTGCAAAGAAAGTGAAAATTCCACTGCATTAGCACAAGCCATATAGACTATTTGCATTTCTTGTTGGGCGTTTATTTTTTGTTAGCCCCTCATATACAACCCAGTAAGTAGATTATTTTAGGTAAAGGGTGTCAAGATTTTTGAGATGATTTGCCATAGTCATGACTCCCAGTTGCAGAGGTGCTTTGCCATAGTCTTAGTTAAGTAGTTATATGCCATAGTCAAGTAGGTATATGCAAGTAGATAACTGCATGCAATACCCTAATCCTGGAACCATAACTTAACTCTGTTAACTCAAATGCAAGACTAGGTTTTTGCTCAGGTATGTGATAGAAAGAGGGCTAATCTTACACTTGCATACAAGTTATAAGTATGTCCAGTAAAAACAGAGATTCCCATTTGTTGTTATGTCTTTGACTTTGGATAATTTCTGGGTTTCTTGACACTGGCTGTATTGCTTTGGCTGAGTCTACCATGTAGCACATGGAGTTATTTGAATTTTTCAGGAAAACAGCAATATCACCTGGATAACTCAGTTTATTCTCATTGGGCATAACCCAAAATTGTTTACACCATCCAGAATTCTTGCACTGGATCTGGTTTATCAAAATTGCTTAAGAATGAGGCATGAATCCATATACACAGTTAATTTTTACTCTTAAAGTTGTGTTAGTTTTTAAATCAAGAGGTCATATTAAACCTTACAACTTCTAGACTTCTTACCTGAAAGAATGAGCTGTATTTTCTAACATGGAACTATAAATATAAATAGCATTTTATTTATAGCTTCCTTAAATTTACAAGCAGTTTATGGAGTGTGACTTGAGATGACAAATGAATGCAATTTTGGTCCCAGAACCTTTGCTGGATACTATTTGGTTTAACTACACTAAAAACAACAAAAGCACCCTGTGCACAATTTACACAATGTTAATATGTGTGGGGACATCAATACCTTCTTTGCCCTTGAAAATGAAAATATTTCATCCAAATTGAATTAATTTTTCAAGCAAAAAATCTCCTGCTAGTACAGCACATGCTTTCATACAGAAGGTCCAGGCATCTCAGAATAAAAAGTAGATAGTGAGAAGAGGCTAGAGACATCATGGAGCCACTTGTAGTCAGGGTACACGGTTCTGAGTGAAATGGTATTTATTTATTTATTTATTTATTCATTCATTTATTTATTGATTGATTGATTTGATTTGATTTCTATCCCGCCCTCCTCGCCTTTCGGCAGGCTCAGGGCGGCTACCAACGTGGTTTCTATAAAATAAAATTCCATAAAAACAACTAGCACATAAAACATACAATACACAGTTTAAAATCACAATACAAGATGGCGAAGCTTCATTGCCCTCGTCCGAGCGGTGTCAGCAGGCATTTTTCCAGTTGGTGCAGAGGGTCACATTGGCAGTTTTCAATAGTTGGGCCAGGGCTATGAAATTGAGGTGGCCCCTACTTGAAAGCCTGGCGGAAGAGCTCTGTCTTGCAGGCCCTGCAGAACTGTAAAAGGTCCCGCGGGGCCCTGATGTTATCCGGGAGCTCATTCCATCAGTGTGGGGCTGCCACCAAAAAGGCCCTGGCCCTCTTTGCCGCCGACCGGGCCTCCTTAGGCCCTGGAAGAACCAAGCGGTTCTGGGAGCCCGATCATAGTGCTCACTGGGGTACATACGGGGAGAGACGGTCCCTCAGGTAGATAGGTCCCTGGCCATATAGGGCTTTATAGGTAAGCACCAGCACTCTGAACTGTATCCGGTATGCTATGGGCTGCCAGTGCAGTGCTTTTAGGGTGGGCTGGATGTGTTGCTGCATGGGAAGACTCAATATCAGCCTAGCCGCAGCATTCTGCGCCAGCTGCAGCTGCTGGATTTGGCACAAGGGCAGCCCCATGTAGAGAGCATTACAGTAATCCGATCTTGAGGTGACCAACGCATGGATCACCATAGCCAGGTCGTTGCGTTCAAGGAAGGGAACCAGCTGCTTAATCAACTGTAGGTGATAAAAGGCCGACCTTGCAGTGGCTGCTACCTGGGCCTCCAGCATTAGCGAGGGGTCCAGGAGCATTCCCAGGCTCCTAACCTCCGGCGCTGGCACCAGTGGCACCCTATCAAAGGTCAGGAGAGGGATCCCTAACTTTGGGCCACTCTGACTCAAGCATAGGACCTCTGTCTTCATCGGATTCAATTTCAGTTGGCTCTGCCTAAGCCAACCAGCCACGGCTTTCAGTGCCAGGTCCAGATCTCCCGGACTAGAGTCTGACTGGCCACCCAACAGCAGATAGAGCTGGGTATCGTCAGCATATTGATGACAACCCAGCCCATGCCGCCGAGCAATCTGGGTGAGGGGGCGCATATAGATATTAAACAGCATTGGGGAGAGAGAACTGCCCCCTGCAGCACACTGCATACTAGTGGGTATCTTCGGGACAGTTGCTCCCTGACCGCCACCCTCTGTCTCCAGTCTTGGAGAAATGAGGAAAGCCACTGTAAGGCCAACCCGTGGATCCCAGTGTCGGTGAGGCGGTGGGCCAGTAGTTGATGGTCAACCATGCTGAACACCGCCAACAGGTCTAACAACATCGACATTGCCATACCGCCTCTATCCAGGTGCCTCCAGAGGTCGTCTGTGAGGGTGACCAGGACCATCTCTGTGCCGTGGCCTGGTCAGAAGCCGGACTGGAAGGGGTCTAGTATGGAAGTGTCATCCAAAAAGCAATGGTATATGAACACATACTAAACCTTTCAGATGTGGAGCCTATTGTGCTGAGCTTGTTGTCGTCTGTACCTAAAGAAAAATGTGGAGGGATTTTGGTGGCGGAATGGGCACTTAATTAGTGAGGTGCTTTTGGAGAGCTTTGCAAATGGTAGCAACTGCTGTATGGATGAGAATATCTGAGATGGGGTGGCAGCTAAAATGGCATCATGTGAGTTGTTCAGAATGTACTTTGTATAAAGGTAAAGCTGTAGCCCTGGCTATTCCACTGTATCTAAAAGATTCCTCCACATTAAGAAATCATCTCAACTTTTTCTACTTATTTTCACTATAGGTGTGGGTATTGGTTTGTAGCTGGTAAAAAATTTTAAAAAAAATTCACCATTTTTAAGGGAATTTGAAAGTTTCATACATAGAATTACTGCACATAATGTAAAAGCTCAATCTCCTTTTTCTTTTTCTCCCAGTGTGCAAAGATCCACCATACAAAGTTGAAGAATCTGGGTATGCTGGTTTCATTTTGCCAATAGAGGTTTACTTCAAGAACAAGGTATGTACTTTGAAATTCTTGACACATGAATATACTCAAGGTTGGGGGGGGGTTAAAGATTTTTCTCTTAATCAGTACTATAATAGAGCTCAGTAAATGTCATTTGAAAAGTATGCTTTGCAATAAAATTTCTTAGACTCAGTTGAAACAAGTAAGATACTCTGTTCATACTCATGCACATTTAAAGCTGTTCTTTAGTTTTAATAATGAAAGGGAGGATGAGTATGACAGCTATTTCTTAAAATTCATTGAAACAGTCAAGATATTCTGTTTACACTTAAAGCAAATTTAAAGTGTTCGTAAGTTTTAATAATACATTAAGTAGGAATAAGGCCCATTGTGGAAATAAATACAACGGGCTCTAGAATGAGGCTCTGTGAGAGTGCCAAGGACAAGTGGCAACCTCAGCAGGGTATAAGGACACAGAGTCCACCATTTTCTCCAGGGGAACTGATCAGTGCTACCTGGAGAGCAGTTATAATTCTGAGAGATATCCAGCCCTCACCTGGAGATTGGCAACAGTGGTTCCCCAAACAGAATGGTTGGTTTGGAGGGCAGAGTCTATGGCATTGTACCTGTCTGAGGCCCCACCTCTCCTGAAACCTCACCGTTTGCAGGCTCCATCCCTCAAATCTCCAGGAATTCCCCACCAAAAGTTGGCTACCCTATCTCCTTCCCAGCCAAGCATCAACGGACCTTTATTTTCCCCTCACTGTTCAGCTTTCCATCTCCCCCAGCACCACCTGCAGCCTCTACCAGTTTGGTGTAGTGGTTAAGTGCACGGACTCTAATCTGGGAGAACCGGGTTTGATTCCCCACTCCTCCACTTGCACCTAGCTGGATGACCTTGGGCAAGCCATAGCTCTGAACCAGCTGTTCTCTCAAGGACAGCTTGGGAAAGAGCTCTCTCAGCCCCACCTACCTCACAGGGTGTCTGTTGTGGGGAGGGGAAGGGAAAGGAGTTTGTAAGCCACTCTGAGACTCCAAGTGAGTGGAGGGCGGGGTATAAATCCAATCTCTTCTTCTCTTCTTCTACTATGCTCTGAAGCCCTGACTGCCATATCACATTGGCTCTCATGAGGGGGGGGGGGGAATCTCAGCAGGGTATAAGGGCACAATGAGTTTTCTCCGGAAGGCCAAAATAGGTGTGGAAAGGGCCCTTTACTGACAGAAACCAAGCTTGGTTGACCTGCAGCAGGCATTGAGGGGAAAGTAGGGCTCCCAGCTGTGAGTAGGGAAATACCTGGAGATTCGGGGGGTGGATCCTGTGGAGGGCAGCGTTTTGGGTGGGGTGGGGTGGAAGGACTCAGCAGGAATTTCCCAACCTGGAGCTGGCCCCAATGAGTTCCTCACAAAGGTGTAGAAAGGGTTTTGTTTCTTTGTCTTTTTACTGACAGAACCAAGCTTGGTTGCTTACCAACAACCACTGAGGGAAAAGTGAGAATGCTTTGGCCGCTGGCCTCTATGGTATTCTATTCAGTTAAGGCCTTTCCTCTTCCCTTCCCAAACTCTGGCTTCCTTACCTGGAGCTGGCAACCCTATGAGTTCCTCACAACAGCCACTGAGGGAAAACTTTGTCCCCCACAGGAGAAGTGTCTTTGTAATGAGACATAGTGCTTCTGACAGAAAACAGTGGCTGAAAGGGGAGTGGGCGGGGAAGAGGAGCAGACCCAGCACGCAGCTAATGGCATGCGAGTACTCACGAGTGGTGACTGATGGGCCAATGGCTGAGAGAGAGTGTTTCACAGCCAATGAGAGCACATGAAATGTTGCCATCCCATCTGGCTTTTATATAATAGGGACAGATTATTATTAGTTTTAATAAGAAACAATTACACTTTCTTAACATTCAGTGCTCTATATTCTGCTTGCATTTCTTGAGTTAGTTTGAATGCTTATTTTTCTATGGAATCTTTGATTTGTGAAGCTAGATGTATAACCTGAAATACATATTTCCTTTTTCTTTAATGCTGAGAAAACTGTACGGTTCCTCTCCCAAACACATTCACATAACCATACTCACATTGAACAGTAGCAAAAAATGAAGGTGGTCTTCTGGGAACTTGGAAGACTTGGGTGAAGCAAGAATGTTAACTTTTGCCCACTTACTAAAACATTTACAGCCTGGCTTTCCCCTGGTTCAAGGCATCTTAACAATATAGGGATAACAGTCAGTTTGGCTGGTCAAGTGATCATTATTTGACCACAGCCAACTAATTTCATGAAGCCCATGTCTAGATAGCAGACTACCTTTTACCATTGGACCATCCAATCCTTTCATGACAAAAGCAGGAGAGAAGTCTCCTTGATCCCCGGCTCCACAGAAGTTGTCTGCTCTCCCCACCTCCATAGGCCCACTCCCAGTATAGGACCAGATAGCTCTGTCCTATAATCACAAATATGAGACAGTTTTTAATTACAGTTGTGTGTATGTTTTTGTTTCACAAGTGATAATTTTATTTTAAACAGGGCCTTCCTAAGGTGTTTTAGTATCAATACAAGCAACTGTTGTCTTTTGAATTTCATTCAAATCACTGTACCTTGTAGTAAAATAGCTGGGCCCCATGCCAGCCATTGAAGCAGTCTAATCAGGCTTCCCACAGACAAAGGAGAGGTGTCTCTGTATCCTCAGGGGACTTCTTAGCTATGCAGGAAAAAAAGGCATTGTAAACTAACTAAAAGGAAAACAAACCCCAAACATGGCCTGATAAGGTACTGACCTGGAAGCAGTTGAAAGTCATTTGAGGGAGTGGAGGATTAGCTTGCTCAACAAACTGAAGCAGAATGCCATGAGAGGCTGGGGAGGGGGTTGAGGTGGGATTTCCAAGTTGGTTCCTTGCTTCATGAATTCCAATGAGTTCCCCATTTGTATGTTTATACTGGCATACAATTGTTAGCTTAGAGCAGGGGTCCTCAAACTTTTTAAACAGGAGGCCAGTTCACTGTCCCTCAGACCGCTGGCGGGCCGGACTATAGTTTAAAAAAAAAACTATGAACAAATTTCTATGCACACTGCACATATCTTATTTTGAAGTAAAAAAACAAAATGGGAACAAGTGGTTAAGTGTGCAGAGACTATAATCTGGGAGAACAGGGTTTGATTCCCCACGCCTCCACTTGCATCTGCTGGATGACCTTGGGCAATCCTGTGTAATACCTGGAAAAATACCTGTACCAGCTGTTCTCTCAAGGACAGTTGTCTCAGAGCTCTCTCAGCCCCACCTACCTCCCAGGGTGTCTGTTGTGGGGAGGGGGAGGGAAAGGAGTTTGTAAGCCGCTCTGAGACTCTAAGTGAGTGAAGGGCGGGATATAAATCCAATCTCTTCTTCTAATAGCCACTCATGGGCTTAAGATGTGTTGACTTAAGAAAGCTGCTTGTTGTCAAAGGGCAAATTGGGGGGAGAGAAGCCTGGCGATTATCTTTCACTGGGGCAGCATCACACAAACCCACAGACACATCCCTCCTGTTTTCCTGCCTGTTGGGGGAGGGAGCTACACATGCTCATAGGTCCTTCACTCCTTTATGAAAGGTCAAAAAAAGGGTTGCCAAGGAAAAGCACCCATAAGAACATAAGAGAGGCCAATGTTGGATCAGGCCAGTGGCCCATCCAGTCCAACCCTCTGTCACACAGTGGCCAAAAACACCAGGTGCCCTCAGAAGGTCCAGCAGTGGGGGCAGGAAGCCCTCCCACTGTTGCCTCCCCCGCCCCAAGCACCAAGAATACAGAGCATCACTTGCCCCAGACGGAGAGTCCCTGTTTGCTTCCATTTCTTGGCCCTTTCCCCATCAGCATGGAGAGTACACAGGACACCAGGAAAAGTACGATACAACCTCCACTTTTTCTTATTTCCCTCTCTCTCTCTCGGTACGGCTCCCCCCCCCCCCCCCCGCTCTGCTCTGCTCTGCTAACCCCAGCTGCTGGATCTGGCTTTGAGGGTGCCAACCTCCAGGTGGGACCTGTGGATCCCCCAGAATTACAGCTCATCTCCAGACTATAGAGACCAGTTCCCCTGGATGAAATGGCTGCTTTGGAGGGTGGACTCTGTGGCACTGGACCCCACTGGGGTCCCTGTCCTCCCCAGGCTCCACTTGCAAATCTCCAGGAATTTCCCCACTGGGGTCTGGCAACCCTATAAGACTGGCTTGGAGCCTTCCTCTTGACTCTCTGAGTCCTGGAGCATCTCCATGCTTTTGCATTCAATCCCCCCCCAGGGGGCGGGTGGCGTAGCTTCCTTTGGCCAGACACACACACACACACATCGCAAGGAGTCTCTCTCTCTCTCTCCTCTCCCCTCCCCCATTGCAGCAGGCGTCAGGGAGGGGGCAGGTGGTGGTGTCACTTCTTTTGGCCGGCCAGCTGGCTAGCCGACACCCCCACCCCCAAGAAAATAAAAGTTCCTTCGAAGCCTGGAGATTCCAGGCAGCTCTTTTCGTGCTCGGAATTCTCCTCCCCCCCCCCCCCTTGGGCAACTTCTAAGCAGCGGTTGCTAACCCAAAGAGAACTACAAAGGCTCTGAAAATTGCTCCCCCCCGAACTGCTCTGAGCCCCCGCTAGCCAGGCAGGACAGTCGGGCACACAGCAAAGAAGCAGCAGAAGGCACGGCTCCCCGTCTCAGAGAGGCTCCGCCGGCGGCACACCAAAGTCAGGCGCGTGGGGGGGAGAAGCACCAATGCGCCCCTTTCCCCTCTCCTTTGAGACCAGGGGCCTCTCTGGACCAGATAGAGGCTCCCCCCCCCACCCAGCGGGCATGACTAAGGCTGGGGAGGAGAAAAAACAAGATAGCTCGCCACCACCACCAGTAGCCAGCCTCCCGTCCCACCACCCTTTGACTTGCCTGCTGTAGCCGCCCCAACCCCATTGCTCCCTGGCAAGGCGGCAACCAACCGACCACCCCTGGGCTGGCCCCACTCGCCTTGCAGTTGCAGCTGGAATCCGGCTGTGTGTGTGTGTGTGTGCAGTGCACAGTTCAGGCTTTTGTTGTGGGAAACAGCGTCGAGGTAGGTGCACGAGCACTGCACGTGCTCCCTTACAAACTCCAGAGTGCTCCGATGCACGCAGCTGCAAGAGGGCGGGCTTTTGGAGAGGGAGGGAAGGAGAGAGGGGGCAGGGCAGCCGGAAACAGGCAGCAGAAGGACTGGACTGCTCCCTCGACTCCTGAGAGGCTTCAAGAGGGCGGGCTTTTGGCAAGGGAGAGGGGGCGGGGCTGAAGGCCTAATCTGCGCCCTCAGGCCCACGCGCTCATAGGCAATCGCCTAACCTTGTCTAGTGAATGAACTGGCCCTGGAATCGGAGGACAGGCAGCAGCGGCAAAAACACCCGGTGGGCCGGATAAATGTCCTCGGCGGGCCGCATGTGGCCCGCTCCATAGTTTGAGGACCCCTGGCTTAGAGTTTAGCTGCAGTGTTTCATAGTTACTGTTAACTAAAGGTAGCCTTCGTTACTAGCCTAAACTTTTGTGTAGTTTTGTAAACTGCCTTGAACCACAAGGAAAGGTGGGATATAAATATTTTAATAAATATTTTAAAAAGTTGTTCTTCATGTAAATATTTGACCAGTATTTAAGTCAGATTGCCAGCCCTGCGTCGGCTATACTGTCTGTACACAAAGTATACTGCCAATAAGGACACTGGCTCCTCATTTTACTTGCACTATAAAATGCTAGAGATGTTCCTAGATTTGTCTACTTTGCTTTATGCACTTTTTACACAAGAGAAGTCTTGGATGGATGCATGAGATTAGAAAAAGGGATCATGAGAATGAGGCTACAAGAGGGTTCCCCCCATTTATTTATTTGAGGCAGCACACAACAAAATTGAAACATGTGTCATAATATCTGTGGAAACACTTTTAAACCCAGGAATAGAGAAAACTGGCAAAAACAGCCACAAGTTCCATGGAGTCAGTTTTGTCCCGGAACAAGGGCAGGTAATCAGTTAATAATAAACTCAGGGGAAGCCTCACAGGATAATTATGTTTTCCTCTAGTGTCTAAATACAGCCAGGTATGGTGCCAGTTGAATTTCCTTGGATAGGTAGGGAGGAGTCAATAATCATTGCTCTACCACCAAGAAATCCCTAGTTCTTGTTACCTCCCCTCTCATATAAGAAGGGAGAGTAGCCAGAGAAGATCCTTGTGAAAACAACTTAATCGATAAGGGTAGGCTCTTATAGGAGAAAAATCCATCATGTGTACTGAGCCCAGAGTTCAGACTCAACACTGTAAATTGTGCCTGGAAAGAAACTGGTGACCAGTGTAGTTCTTCTAAAATAGAGGTCAATGTGTTCAGTGCTGCAGCATGTCTCTTGTCAACATCCTTGTCCCTGAGGTTGAACTTAGGTCTTCTAACTGAAAGGTATTTTTTTTAAATGGATATTAAAGTACAAAGTTAATTGTTTAGGAAGTAGGCTTTGCTTCAGAAAATAAAATGGAGGAAATCAAGGATTTGTAGCTCAGCCACCATGTCCAATGACTGCTGTAACAATACATTTCGTTTAGAGGATTCCAAACACTAGAAACTAATGAACTTTTATTTGTGAATCAACCATGTGGCTAAAACAAACTTGCTCTGTCTGTTTTCTCCAGTTTTGCTTTGTAAGAGAGATGTTTCTTTTAGTAAACTCTCAGCATTATTTGTTTGCTATTATTGCTGTTAATAACGTTGTGTAAAGTGCCCATTATTGTACTAGCCACTATCTAAATTAAAACTAAATTACTGGCTCTGTTCAGTCTGTATATTAGATTCTCTCAAATGCAGACATGCATTCACATGTACACATAGAGTTTCTTACCCACTGAGCCACTACAGTGTGTTGTGCAGTGCTTGATCCTGGGCATGGAAAATGGTTTTGTCCCGTGAAAAGAGAAGTATATATGTTTGGGGGGGGGGGGGATCAGGGCTTGTTGTTCCTCATCATGCCTCAAATGAGTCTGCCCTACTACTGACCTTAGTTATTTTTTGCAAAGCATAGATTCAAGTTCAGAGAGAAGGTTGGTTTGACAAGTTCACCCAACTGTTGTTCTAAGCCTGACTGGATTTTTTGGGTTGTAACATTGAACCTGACCTGTTCTTCTGCTCTGAAGAACTTTTAAGAGATATTTTAAATGTACACTCATTTTTTCCTTGATAATGAATTGAACTTTCTTGTATAAATGTGATTTATAAATGAGATAAGAACTGTAAAGCACTTTTAACAGTCTCTAAATTCATATCCTTTCTGAGCTTGAAAATCAGAGCCTGTAAGACAGTTAAAGACAAATAGAAAATATTAGTATTGGGAAGAAAAATTAGCAGCAGTTCCTTAAAGGCCAGTGTCATCATGGAGTAGGTCAAATAAAGGTTTCATATTGGGTTGAATCAAAAGGTTCTCTTCTGCCAATGAGAGCCTTCCTGTGACAGAGGCTGCGGTCATATGTGCAGTTAGCCCCGAAATAGGCACGAATGCCGGGTGGCTTTAAAGTGCGCGATCAGACACGAACATCTGGGAGGTGTTCAGCAGCAATCCGTGTTGCTCTGCCGCAGAAGCAGAGTAAACAGGCACTGGGGAAAGTTTGGTAGCAAATGGGCTGCTGCGGGCCACAAGCAGACTTTCCCTTGTCTGATCCCTCCAGCGCGCTATCATGGCGTTGGGATGGTCTGATCAGGCCATCCTGACTCCTTGCCGTTGTTTTTTCCCCTTCTCAGTATGCACATCATCGCACACTCCATAAGGAGCCCTCCGGGCTGAGGTGCGAATCACCGATCCCTCATTTAAGCGTATCAGGAACAAATGGCAAAAAAACCCCAAAACGACTCACCCTCAGTTGCTTCTGATCATGCAGTGGCGGGCTGTGCCCACAGCTTCAAAAGACTATATGGTCGCGCAATTGCCAGTCAACTTCTGCTGGAGGAAATCTGGATTGCTAGAAGAGTAGAAATTTGCTTTCTGTGTTAATATAAGGGCTTAATGTTAATTGGTGGAGGCGGGGAAGCAGTTTAGGACTGTAGAAAAGAAATGCACACCTCCACGTTCTTTCTAGGCATGAAAGTTCTAGCTGTTTGCTCCAGTTTCAAAACGATTGCTGAAAATATTTAAAAGCCATTGCCAATATGCCATGATTCAAGCTGAAATCAAACAGTAATTTTAGTCATTTCTCTCCAGGGTTTCTCAGAGATCTTGATTTAAGGGAATCTTCAGAACTTCAATGAATGCAATGTCCTACTTAACCTACAAGCAAAGAAACAAATCTTTGTAATAGTGAGATAGAAGACAGTGTGGTATCAGATTTTTTCCCCAGCCTGACTATTTTCTAACCCATAGGAAGAACCGAAGAAAGTCCGCTTTGACTATGACCTATTCCTACATTTGGAAGGCCACCCACCTGTAAACCATCTCCGCTGTGAAAAGCTTACTTTCAACAACCCCACGGAAGAGTTCAGAAGAAAGCTGCTGAGAGCAGGAGGGGTAAGTCCTATCCGAATGTCAGACCCATCTATCAAAAAGATTTTTTGTATAAAACTGATGCTGTCTTATCATCACTCTTGACCATGGCTTAAAATACTTATGCAAATTCATTCTTTGCTACTAACTAGTGTTTTCCTTAGAAGGGGCTGCAGTGGATCAAGTGGTTAAGACGCTGAACTGCAGGCCAGAAGGTCGGTAGTTCAGCAGTTCGAGACCCGAGTGCTGCATGACGGCTCCCGTCTCTGGTCCCAGCTCCTGCCAACCTAGCAGTTCAAAAGCAAGAAATTGCAAGTAGATAAATAGGTACTGCTTCGGTGGGAAGGTAACAGCATTCCGTGCACCTCGGCGTCTAGTCATGCCGGCCACATGACCACGGAAACATCTTTGGACAGCACTGGCTCTTCAGCTTGGAAATGGAGATGAGCACTGCATCTCTAGAGTCGTATTCGACTGGCTTTTGAGCAAGGGAAACCTTTACCTTACCTTTACCTAGTGTTTTCCATAGATTGTGGCGGCCTTGTTGTACTCTAATGTTAAATTCAGTATTTTAATCTGTATGTGTTTCATCAGGGGCTTCTTCTAGGCTTGTGGAAAACTTCCAAACTGTGATTGTAGAGAATTTCCTGACCCCAAGAAGTTCAATTGTCTTTTTTCACAATTATTGAAAGGGAGTTTTCTATAATTAGTGACACTGAGTAAACTAACATTCTGCTTCAAAATTACCTGTTACTATGTACACATTTTATCTATTTTTTGAGTTTGTGGCAAGTTAGGATTTTAAGCAACTTAAGTACATAGCAAAAGTAGCTTGCACCCTGCCAATGTTGCTGGTGTAACAGAAAAACTACATGGAATTTGGGCTTACTCAAATGAATTGAATTCATGGGCACAAACTATTAGTAAGGTCTTGGCAATGTGCTGAGTATCCACAGCATAGATGTCTTTGGGAGTGGTTAACGTGCAAAATGGGCCGCGGTGGCTCAGAGGTTAAGACGCTGAACTGCAGACTAGAAGGCCGGTAGTTTGGCAGTTCAAGACCTTAGTGCCGTGTGATGGAGTGAGTTCCCTCTCTGGCCCCAGCTCCCGCCAACCTAGCAGTTCAAAAGCAAGAAATTGCAAGTAGATAAATGGGTACTGCTTTGGTGGGAAGGTAACAGTGTTTCATACGCCTCAGCTTCTAGTCATGCTGGCCACATGACCATGGAGACTTCTTTGGACAATGCTGGCTCTTCAACTTGGAAATGGAGATGAGCACCGCCCCCTAGAGTCGGATTTGGCTGGCTTTCAAGCAAGGAAAACTTTTACCTTTACCTAAGATGCAAAATGGTCTCTGACTCAAAACTTCTGCTTAGGTTTGAGATCTGGCATAAATTCATGCCTTCGGGTATGAGAGAGTAAACAGGTTTACATTCTCTCATTTCCAGGACAAATAGATATTTATATGTTTTCTGCATTCCCCCCTCTTCACTGTTGTGCTTCCCTGATAGCTTCTAATAGGTGGTGTGTATGTGTGTACATGCTTATACTTTCAATTTATTCTTTCAGTTCACAGTGAAAGCCAAATGATGTTTTAATACATTTGGTATAGTCAATTATGGGCATCTTGTAGAAGAAACCCAAGCTGGTAATCTATCCATGGTATTTGAAGCATCTACTGCCAAGAGCCTCAGTTTCTGTCCGCATCAATTTTTCTAATGTTTCTAATACATTTATTTCTCCTTCATAATAGATCATGGTGATGTCAGATGGTACATCAGCTACTTCAGGGCAGAGTCTTCATCTCCCCAACCTTCCTAGTAACTCCCTGTCTTTTTCTGAAGTGAAGAAGAAATCATCTCATGGGCCAAAGGTGAGATACAGCTTGGCAAAAGAAACTAGGACAGGCCTCAAGCAACAGTTTGGCTGGTGCATGGCCCATCAGCCAAGAAATAACTAGTTCAAAGCAGTACTTTAATCGGATGAATGAGGAAAGAGCCAAAAGCAATTCAAAGAGAGGCTCATGCTTAAACATTTGGAGTTGCTTGCCATTGATTTATTTTATTAGATTGTAGTTTATTTATAGGGCAGATACAGAATATGAATGACTGACAAAATTGCCTGCACTGCATTGAAGTATTTTAAAAATTTATATCCCATGTTAGGCTTAATGCAGTTCACAAAGCAAATGGTTGCTTATGGAAAGCCTAGGCATTTGGATTTTTAAATTTCAGAAGTGTGCCAAATAGTATGATTGCATAAATAATGTATTTTATGATGGTAAAGCAGCAAAATAAGTTAAGGTTTGATAAAAGTAGATATCACATGTATTTCAAATCAAGATTCTTATTTGGTAGATAGCAAAATGTTTAAACCTGTTGTTCAGTGATCCTTCCATCATTTTCCTGAGCTATATAAAGGTTCCTTAAAGTAATTTGAAGATGTTAAAGCTGCAAAAGAAATTTAGACTTGATAAGAAAATATCACATGTATTTCAAATTTTTCAAAATGTCTATTGGAATGTTGGGTCCCCCCCCCCCCCCCCGGCTTCAAAATTTCTGTACATTTAGTCAAGACTGTTATTCAGTAGAGAAATTCCATACGCATTAATTTGGCACACGGATTTCTTATTAAATTGTTTACCATCTTGGGAGAAAATAAGATAGGATTTGAAATCAAATGTTGTTCATATCAGTGGATATAATTGTATTGTATCCAGAATTTTAATTATATGCCAAAGTATTAACTGTTTTGGCAATAGTGTAGTAATTTAGATTCATCTGTTTTATCTGTTTCTAAAATGTTACCTTACCTCAGAATAGGTAAACGTAAATAAAACTTGCTGTACATTGATAGCATACCACATGCATAGTAATGCATTATCAGTCAGTCATCTATAATAATGTATTACTGACCAATCATCATATTGGTATGCTTGTTATTCTCAATGCACATTTCTTCAAAAAGTAGAAAGGGGAGAGAAGCTTATAAAGTCTTCCTGTGTATGTCTGGTCAGCATGGCCTGTTCAATGTCCCCAAACTCATTTTATGTTGAGCCCGTTTGCGGGGAGGGTGGGGTAAAAATGTGAAATAATAAATAAAGAATGTAATGCTGCTGCTGGTAGTTTTCCAAAACTAGTTTCTGAAACAGAAAAAACAGGAAAAAACAATTGTTGCTTGTTGAACCTTTCCATTCTAGCTCAAAGTGGTGAAATGTGTTCAAAGCTGTTGGTGAGTGACAGCTTTGAACAGCAGTTCATGAGCAACAGTTAGGATGCCAGGTCTTCCAGGTCAAAACATCCAACACTTGATTCACTAGACTGGGCTGTTACGAGTTGTGCGAGAGCCATGGATTAGGTTTGGAAATGCAAATGAATGATGAAATAATTATGTTTTCTGTGTACGTTGGGCAAAATAATGATGGAGCCCTGACCTGGATAGCCTAGGCAAGCCTAATCTCATCAGATCTCGGAAGCTAAGCAGGGTTAACTCCGGCAAGTACTTGGATGGGAGACCCCCTTGAAATACCAATGTAGGAGATTGGGGCAGGCTTTATGCAGCCACCTCTTTCAATATCCTTCAGGCCCCCACTAGGGGTCAGTCACCAGAGGTCGCCATGACTTCCAGGCACACACACACACACACATAAAAAATGCAAAAAAAGAGTGCAAAATGATATATGACTGTTTGTCATTTTAACTGTTCCCTTTCTTACACAGCCAGGGAAATGCTGGTCGCCACTTTGGGGTCCGGCAGCAGTTTTTCTCCAGGCCAGTTTGGCCAGTGATCCTGGAGGTTTTTTGCCATCTTCTGGGCATACAGCAGGGGTCACTGGATCTAAGTGTGGGGGGAGTATTTGTAAATTTCCTGCATTGTGCAGGAGGTTGGACTAGATGACCTTGGAGGTCCCTTCCAACTCTGTGATTCTAAGGAAATCACAGTAAGTATACTGGCTGAAACAGAATGTGTTCAGAGCTGTTGGTGAGCAACAGTTAGGTTGCCATTTCTTCCAAGTCAAAACATTCAACACTTGATTCACTAGACTGGGCTGATGCTGGAAACAAATACATTTTAAACTTCTTTATGCCTCCCAAAAAGAGGAGCTCTTTAAACTCCTACAGTATGGACATTCCATATAGAAATGTTTTCTAGTGCGTATGTTCATTATATAATCCTTCTAATTGTCACTGCATCACTTCAAAACCATTCCTTCTGTGGTTTGCTGTAGTATGTGAGCTGGTACACATGAATGGCTTCCTGCATGGTGTAATGGTGCCTTTGCGTAGTTGGTCTGAATGGACAGACTCTGTCAGCCTTCTTTTGATTAGGCTGTGACTCCAACCCTGACAAAGATAAAGATGATCAAGAATTCTGCCTCCTTTAAATAATGAGCAAGGTAGTAACTGAGTGCAGATTTTTGTTACCTTTGATACAGATTACTTTCATGCCCTTATAACATAGCCTTTTATATTCTCTTGCAACTGAAAAATTTAATAGAGACCATTACTTGAAACAAAGTCCAAGTTTGGGATCAGTGTCCTGAATTCTGTTGTGGCTGCAAATTGGAACAGTAGTAAGATTTGTACCTTAATTCAACTTTTAGTTGGTGATGGTGTTGAAGCAAATACTGAAATTGACAGCATTCAGAGGTTGGAGTTTTGGAGTTTACTTGCCCCTCTTCAAAGTAATGAATCCATTTCATCCTGCAGTGGTCTGTGGATTAGGGTTGCCAGCTTCCAGGTGAGAGTGGAGACTGCCCAGACTTACAGCTGGTCTTCGTATGCAGAAGTTAATTCCCATGGAGAAAATGGCTGCTTCCGAGGACAGACTCTGTGACATTATACCTTGCTGAGCCCCCCGCCCCCAGGCTTCACCCCCAAATCTCAAGGGATTTCCCAATCCAGAGCTGGCATTCCCTACCATGGATGCATATCACAGATACTGGCTTGGCTGTTTCATCCTTTGACTTTCCAAGAAAGCTTGGAGGAAAATAGGAGTTTGCACTGAAGAAAGTGAGAAACGGGGAAAGACTTTTTCTCATACATGACTCCTACTGTCTCATACATTGTCTGCACTTCTGCACAAGTAAGAGTTCAAGAGAGGCAGTATAAACTAATCGGTGTCCTTCTCACCTGAGAATTAGAGAACTTGTTCCAGGCAAGTGAGCAGATGGTTTTGCTATTGAAGGGTGTGGCAGGATCCAGGACACTAGGAATAAGGGAAATTTCATTCCCCATGGCTTTTCACATTCCTGGGCTCTGTTGCAACACATGCAGCAATGTCTAAGTATGACTGCAGTGGGACCTGCCTCTGCTTTCTCTATATACTTTTCTAAATTTGGGAATGATTGGGTGGTCAGGGAAAGACACCCAAGGAACCCTGCAATATGACGTTGGTGCCGGATCTGCCCCTGACTCTGCCTGGATTTTGGATTATTTTTTCAAATATTCATTCCATCAAAAAAAATTCAAAATGATACCCAGATTATTTATAATCAAAATATTAAACCATTCCTTTGATCTAAAAAATTCTAAGCTGTGTTGTCTTTTTCGTGGTAGATATTTCAATGCAAATTCATTGAGATATTTTGATGTTTGTTATCTATACTAAATCTTATCGGGGGGATCATGTGACTATTCTGTGGAAACAACATATTGACTGTATTTTCACTGCTTCATTCATCTGTATTGATTTATTCTCTGGTTTTCAAAACTAAGGAAAGCAGTTCACTCTGTCACTCTCTGCTTCTACGTGATGACCATTCATTCTCAAGCTTTGCTAAAGAGAATAGACATTGCATAGTAGCAATATCTGTTGTATCTTAAACTTAGTTTCCTGGGTGTTAATTCTGTGATTTCCATTGTTGCAGGACCCAACTAAGAGTATAAGCACTAGCAGCAGCAGTAGTAGTAACAGTTTTTCAAAACCCCACAAATTAACAAAGGAGCACAAGGAGAAACCTTCTAAAGACTCAAAAGAACATAAAAGTGCCTTCAAAGAACCTTCCAGGGAACATAACAAATCTTCCAAAGAATCCTCTAAGAAACCCAAAGAAAACAAACCTCTAAAGGATGAAAAAATAGTTCCTAAGATGGCCTTCAAGGAACCCAAACCCATGTCAAAGGAGCCAAAATCTGAAAATAACATCCTTACCATAACAGGTGGACAGCAGCAAGAAAAGAAGGTCCCTACAAAAAGGCCTCCCAGTATGGATTCCGAGGATCTTGCGGCCAAAAAGAGGAAAAAAAGTGGCTCAGAAACTTTATTTAAAAGTTTTTCTAGTGCTCCGCCTCTGATACTCACTTGTTCTGCTGCTGACAAAAAACAAGTAAAGGATAAATCTCAGTTTAAGGTTGGGAAAGTCAAAATGGAAAGTGAGACACTGGAGAAGAAGAAGACCACTTTGCCGCCATTTGATGACATTGTGGACCCTAATGATTCCGATATGGAGGAGAACATGTCCTCAAAATCTGAAGTAAGGCTTTGTACTATTTTCATTACTTCACTACTTTGTTGTGTGTTGTTCTTTGTTTCTCCTTTAAAACAAAAGAGAGACACACCTTGTACATGTATGTATAGAAATAGCTTTTGTATAGGGGTGGATTTTGTTTTCCAAAATAATGGAAATTGGCTGCAACTGCCTCTATTGTACAGAAATTTTGACTACTTATATTCTTCACCCAGGGTATTGCATACATTTATTGCTTTATTAAAAATGTGAGTTAGTATAGACTTTCCCATGTGGTTGTTTCTTGTATCTGGTTTGGGTTCAAAGAGGTTGGTATTTTAATGCAAATTCAAAGGAAAGAGTAGTACATTAAAATTAGGCTGTGAAAGGAAAAGGGTTATGTACATCTGTGTATGATAGGAGTGATTTCTAGCCATCATGAGGCTACTTCAGGTCTGAATCATATAGGTTTACTGATCATGATGGGCTGGATCCAGTCTAAAATTTTCCATCACTGAAAAGGAACTTTTCTGCTTCTCCCCTCCCATTGCAGCCCACAGATCTCCATGAAATTCTCCTTCTGGAGGATGGGGTCTCTGAGTAGTGACATGGGGAATCAATGGAAACTGCCAGTTTAGTCTGGATCCAACCTGATGTCTAAGTGACTTTCAGGCAAATATATGAACAGTATTTTATGGTGAGTCATTGGGACTGTGATGGCTAAACTTTGATAGCTG
This sequence comes from Lepidodactylus listeri, assembly GCA_029233225.1. NCBI lineage: Eukaryota > Metazoa > Chordata > Lepidosauria > Squamata > Gekkonidae > Lepidodactylus > Lepidodactylus listeri. Next base: position 112,179,643 of record JARCFY010000004.1, on the reverse strand, counting down.
AGAAATGCATGTTATCACTTGATGCTGCCATTTGTTAGCAATTCTTGCTTCTGAAATCCAAGTTTCTGTGGAATGTATGAATTGGGCCCTATAAAACTGAAAACAAATAGAAGAGAACAGAATATTCTTTTAGTATCTTGTGTTGTGGTGAGAATCTAGAACCTGTTGCTGTCAGGCTAGATAAAAATATTTTTAACTGGGCCTTTCTCCCAGGAAAGTGTTTTTAGGATTGCAGCTTATATGAACATTGTTGAACAGAACTAGACAAGGAATATAGTAAAAGTTTTTAGGTTTATGCTGGGAGGGGGGATATTGAATGGGTAAACAAAGGCTGGTAAGATCATGGTTGCAAGCTTTCTCTGTGACCAGTGTTGATTGAAATGCAGCTGTAAGAATGTGTGTGTTTGCACATGATCAGGAAGCTTCACTTTGATTCTCTGGTTTTGGAACATCTGACAAGGGCTTGAGTCTCCCCAAGGTCCAGGGAGACCTTAGGTCCAAATAACTGCGCTCTGCTGCTTTGTTAATAGTGCCTGGGGGTGGGTGGAACCACAACTGGAAAAGTCCACATCAAGCATTCAGTCACAGCTTTGCTCCCTTTACTCCTTAAGGTTGATTTGTTAATTTCTGCTAATGATCAAGAGACCCATGCAAGCATGAAATGTAAGTCCCCCAGCCTGACTCAGGGTGGATGTTCTCCTTAGCACACTCTAAGAGGAAACAGGTGTGAAATCTGTTGAATCTCTGGATTAGCATGAACTCTAATCAAGCAAGTGAGTCTTCACTGAATATTGCTGCCTTGCCAGAAAGCTTTGAAGCTTCAGAGGTTCCCTGATTATGTCAGTTTTTAAATCTGCATGGCTCCATAAAGAAGAAGTTACCACCTACTAAACAACCTTTTGATCGGTTGTCTATGAGAAAGTTCTACTAGAAGAAGAGGAGAAGAGATTGGATTTATATCCCGCCCTCCACTCCCCAAGGGAGTCTCAGAGCGGCTTACAAACTCCTTTCCCTTCCCCTCCCCACAACAGACACCCTGTGAGGTAGGTGGGGCTGAGAGAGCTCTGAAACAACTGCCCTTGAGGGAACAGCTGGTACAGAGCTATGGCTTGCCCAAGGTCATCCAGCCAGGTGCAAGTGGAGGAGTGGGGAATCAAACCCGGTTCTCCCAGATTAGAGTCCACGCACTTAACCACTACACCAAACTGGCTCTCTAGTACAAAAAATATTAAATCCTGCAGTTCTTGCTCAAGCATATATTGTACTATGGAAAATCTGTGTATTTGCACTTTCTTAGGCTCCAAAATATGGAGGGATAGCTTTAAAATATGATTGGAATTGCAAGGCTAAAGAAACGTGACAGACAGTGAAACAACTCTTGTTATCTCAACCAGATGTTGGGAGTTTTAGCTGAAAGAGGCAGAGAAACGAACATGTTAAAAATCAAGAATACAGAATACCGTGAAGATCTGGGTGAATTGTGAAAGCAGGTGGGGCCCCTTTTTGTGATGAGGCCATATTGTCAGAGGTGGAAGAGAGACAAATGGATTGCATCATTTCTTCCAACACAAATGGCTAAGCTGATAGCAATAGTTCTAACAATGATTGAATGGTGTAGAAAGATGAAGTAGGTTGTGTTACACAATATGAAGTTACTGGTAAGAAACATTGAGACTGTAATGGGAAATGAAATAATTCAAGTCCTGTTTCTGAATATTGCATCCTACATGCTATATAAATATCTAACTTGAAGGGTATAGGAATAGAGTGATGTATAATTTTAGCTGGATCTTGTAATGTTGCAGTCCATGTTGTGCCAGGTGTGCAGATAACTTGCATATGTTTAGTCATGAGATTGATGAGATTTATTCAATAGGTCATGTCATTGATGGAGATCATTTTTCTTCCTCCATTTAGGATAAATATGAAAATTTTAAAAATAAGATGTAAATCAAGTTTTTTAAAATTTATAATTATTTTAATTATGAAAATTTATTTAGTAAAAGTTGAATACAAAAACTTTTAAAATCCATCTTCAGTTCTATAAACAAATTATGTAGACAGTATTCCATTCAATTTGCCATGATAAGCTTGATAAACAGGATGCTATTCTTATTACCATGGCAGATCATAAGATTAAAGTACACTTGGGCTTTGCAATTAACGATTGCCTGTAGTACATATCCTCAGAGCCAGTATGAGAAAATGGTTTTTGTGTCAAAATAAGATTTGGGAGATCTGGGTTCATATCCCCATTCTGCCATGGAAACTCACTGGGTGATCTTGGGCCAGTCACTCTTTCCACCTAACCCACCTCTCAGAATTGTTGTAAGGATAAAATATAGAATGGAAAGCCATTCTACAAAGCTCCTTGGAGGAAGGGTGGGGTAGAAATATACTAGATATATTTTTCAAATCTTTGTACATCTATGAAGACAGAAACCTGATAAGCATTTAAACCCATATTTTCAGAGATCGAATGACAGCTAGGGGGAAAGGTGAAGAAGAGTGAAGTAACTGCATTGCTCATATCTGTGTTAGACCTTGTTTGGCTAGCTAAAATGTCAAGGTTCAGTGTTGATCCTTTTGTTTTGACATTTGATTTCGCACTATATTTTATCAGGCTAAATGGCTATAACATTGTATGTGTTACTTTAAAACATGACCAGAAAAAACCGTAACACGCAGGAAAGCCCCAAATGCACTTTCTTTTATCAGACATAATTTCTGTTTTATTAGTTTGGCAGAGTTTATTAAATGACAATTATTGAATAGACAAGACTGGCAAACATAATTGTATACAAGCATAATTGTGGTGATCCCATTCTGATGAACAGGCATGCAACGTATTGGACAAAATTCAAGCAGCTAGAGTAAGTCCGTTGTATATTAACACCATTGTTTTCTCTCTCTCTCTAGTTGGAACCTACAGTGTTCTGCTTTTGATATACATTTTGAAGGAATAACCTTTTAATAGAATTGGACACATTTTCAAAAAGTTCTAAATGAGGTTTAGAACTGTGCCCATTAAAATCAATCATCTTATACTGGTTTAAAGAAAAATTCAGGTGGTTGATCTTTGATACTCAATAGCCAAGAATAATGCTAAGTTTCAAAAGAATCAGGGAATGTTTTTGTTTCTGTTGTCTGTCTCCTCCCCAACCAGTGTAATGTGCAGACTGAAATACATAATTCAGAGGCATTTCCAATATTCTTTACAGGATTTATCTGTAATAGTATCTCTGAGCAGACGGTAAAGTCTAGAAGAAATAAATTACTGTGCTTCCAGTGTGCAGAAGAGCTTCTAATGGGATGCATACATTTTTGTTTAGAATAGAGATCTTGTTTGAAATCTAGTGGAAGGCTTCAAGCCACTTATGCTGAATATGTGTGTTTAACTCTCCTGCAGCCTCAGTTTCACTTGTTATTCATTGCCCCATTTCAAACTGTCTGGAACAGGCAATAAATAGCCTGCTGTGGAGACATGAGCATTAGGTTTTGACTTGATGGAAGCTTCTCATAGACAGATGGTGGTCTTTCATGTTGTTTCTAATGTGGGTCTTTAATGACTGTTTCTTTTACTGTGGGCAAAGGTTGTAAAATGTGGAAAGGATGCAACTAAATAACCTCCTTTATTTTTATATAATAGCACTTGCTGTGTTACTGCTGTGGCTGGGATGGCATTTTCATTCCGTGCTTTTCTTACCTGAAATGCATATGTATATATTCTTAAAGCCTGAATTTGACATGTTTTTGTTATTACTTGTAAGCATATGCAAGATGCGGTTGCTTCACCAAAAATGTCTGGCTTTAGCATAGAGATGTATAGCAAAGTAGAAAGTGCCTTCATGGCTTTCAGAAAAGCAATGTGTCTGAAGCTATGGCTTCTGCCATTTCAACTAAATGTAAGTTAATTTTGTTTGTTTTTTAAAAAAAATTTAATCTGGCAAGTGATCTGACTTGAACAAGCAGCACTAACATTGTTTTAACGATTAAGTGTTGAAATGTTTTCATTCATTTTCTGGATCCAGATTGCAGTCTCTGTGAAAGTAGTGCCATTTAGTGACAGTTGATTGATCGGCAATGTCCCTTTTTGCCGGGGCTGCAGCCACTTCTGGGTGGACAGAGAGTGATAGGTAAGACTTTTAGACTGCAATGCTGTCATCATCCTGTCTGAAAATGGCACCAGGGTTTGTTTTACCCTGGGGGAAACATAATGGCTTTTAACATGTAGAAACAAAGTACCTGCAAATAAACTTATGGGAAATGATGTCTTCAAGACCCCTATGGTTAGTGGGCATGATAGATTTATTTAGAATATTTGTATTTCTTTTACTAATGTTCCCTGGTGATTGTCTACGTTCTCAGTTGTGTACTTGTATGCGGGATCATTCAGTGCAATGAAAGTTTTTGTTGTGTTTAATTATGGGTGACCCATACAACTCTCTCCCCATATTTAAAGCTGTGAAAATTGCCTTATTTGTTTTAGATCTCATGGCTGCAAAATAAGTTAAGCATTAATATTAGTAGCAGTCCCAGGGTTCATCACTGTGGTAGATCCTTTCGAGTACCCAAACTACTCACATGATCCAACATAGGTATCATGAAGCCCTTACATATTCATGCGGCTTGAAATCCCACACTGTGAGTTTTGTTGGCTCTCCCCTGAAAAGCTTAAGGCAACAAGCGAAAGGGAGGAAAAGGAAAGCCTGTAAAAATTTATGGCTATTGAGGCAGTGAGAGAATAACCCAGGCTACTTGGAACTCCAATAGCTCTGCTTTTATCTTTGATGATATTTTTTTTAACTGCTTTGTGAAAGACTTCAATGACAGGATGTTTGATTTCATGAAATTTTTGCCAGGCTGTTTCCTGTATTGGACTGTGTAGCAGAGTGATAACAGAATAAATAACCTTGTTTTTGTTGTCTGTGCAATCATGAAATATGGTGGTAGTCTTAAGAATATTTATATGAGCTGTTAACTGTTGTGTAGAGTGGAACACCTGAAACCTTGGGTTTCATTATGGATTATTCCAAGCTGGAACTGCTGCTTATGAAAATAATTTGTGGCTGGGAAGGGAAAGTAATAGTGCTTTTTTGACAGTTTGCCATCAACATCTAGCTGAATAGAGAAAAATCAAAGTTAGGAGCACCTTACTGTAAATGTCTTGACTGTATTATAAAATAAGAAATGTAATAGATGCTGGGCAACGAGAATCGAAATGGATGAGAAATAGATAGTTTTATATGATCTTTTAATTGGAAACAGAACTGGGAAAAATAAACTCAAGGTTAAATTTTTAGGCTGTTACTGTGACAGTTGTGGAATTTCAGTATGTGCAAATAATTGAAGGTCATAGAAATTAGAAGTAAGCTTGCATTATATAATTATAGAAGTTACCTGTGAATATTTCTGTTTCTCTCTCTTTACAACACTAGTGTCACTAATGTCAGGTCGCTTTCTTGGACTGCATGTTTCTTGGGTGATTCTAATTGCTATGAAGAAATGTCTTGGCATTCTGCTCACTCTGTAAAAGGAAAACAATCTTTTCTTCATTAAAAGAGTGATGGAAAGTTTTTAATGTACTATTAACAAAATGTGATTTTGATGCCAGTTGTGTTCTCATCCTGGAAGGTGGTCTGTTTCAGAATTCTTTATTGGTTAGTCAAAAGATTTAAACTGAATTACATGGTGTACACATTTTAAAGTAGCTTTATAAGTTACACCATTAATACCTGTTCAGTTAACTGTAAAATACAACTTTATTTTTGGTATAAGAGCTAATAATTTTTCTGTTTTGAATTCTAAAGAGTAGTTTGGGAACCTCCAGCAGTGCTATAAACTTTCCAGGCCCTTATTAATAGAACTATCCTATCTTTTCCCAGGGTCTGAAAATAAGGTATGATCCTTTTAGCAGACAATATTGAGAGTAAAAGACAGCCATGATGAAATAAGAGCCCATATGGATTTCTGAATAATAGATTTGCATTTTAAATAAGTGGCGAAAGATTGGAAAAGATTTTTTTTTTATGCCTGGTATTTCATTTCTCACGAAAGTATGGTGCTCCTTCAACTGAATTTCCCACATGTGTTGAAAACTACGACAGTAGTTATGCTGTGTGTTATATACCTATTAAGCAGAATAATTCAGTCTCACGGAGAAGGTGAATCCTTTGATTCCCCTTAGCCAGATTCCAACCACATGATGGAGGAATGCTTTCTGTATGAAAATTGAAATGGTATAAAGTCATGGTAAGGTTATATTTTTATTTTTTTTAAGTGAGAATTAAGGTTTAGAGGCTTGAAGCATGTTTTTAAATGTCTTGTTGTGGATGGGTATCCTTAATAAGGTAATAACCTTAATAATGGTGCCTCCCCCTATTGCTGTAGAAAAATAATTTGACAGTTATCACAGGGCATTGATTTGAGATTGGTCCACAGAGGACTCCAGTTCGGTATGAATGTACAAGTGCTATAAATGAAAGCTTGCATACCAATAAGGGGTGTGATCCAGCCAAAGATATGCACTGTTTAAGTGCCAGAGATGTCAGTAGGACAGAATTAGGTATATACCTAACTCTCCCAGTAAAATCAATGAACATTAAGTGGATTTGATTTCATTGTGTGTATTGTGTCCCAAGTTTATTTTACATTTCTACTCATAGGAAGCTTCTTTTGTTATTATACAAGGTTACCAGTGAGATAAGTGAATAATTCACAACCCGATTTATTTATCTGGCATCTCTTTGAAGCCTGTTGATTTCCTAAAGCATAGCGAGTTTTTATCATTTTTTCTGATGTATTAGCATTATTTAAATAGATGTGGATCATTCATTGCTTTCTCAGTTTTTAAAAATGCAGCTTTTAAACATTCTGAACTCTTAATGGTTGATTAGAAGGCACAGGATTAAATGGTGGTGGAAGAAACAATTTTTGAATATTTTCATCCCAGAGGACATACAAGATTCCTGGATAGTTTGGGTTGCACATGCATGCCATCCCTAGGAATGTTCACATGTGCTCATGATGTCAAATGATTAAAAGGATGGCAATAGTTATACATGCCTTTTGATTTCAAGCTCATATCTTCCTGCTCATGAAGAGCGGAATTGGAAAGAAATGTAGCCAGGACAGTTCCTTGCACAGAAAAAGAGGAAGAAGAGGAGGAGGAGATTGGTATTTATACCCCACTTTTCACTACCAAAGGAGTCTCAGAGCAACTTACAATTGCCTTCCCTTCCTCTCCCTACAACAGACACTCATTGATGTAGGTGGGGCTGAAAGAGCTCTGAGAGAACTGTGACTGCCCAAGGTCACCCTGCAGTCTTCATGTAGAGGAGTGGGGAATCAAACCTGGTTCAATGCTCCCTCTAAGCTGTGGAATCTTGTGAGCAAAAATTCTACTTCGTGAGCTACTGACATTAAAGTTGTGAGTAAGCGATTTGGCTACTGCATAAATTAGTTTGCTCTGGAGCCATCCTTCCTGTGCTAAGGCAAAAATGTGTGTGCCGGAGGCTAAAAAACTGTGAGCTAGCTCACAGTAACTCAGCTTAGAGGGAACACAGCATACACCACACTGGCTCTAGAACATGCACATGGAGGATTCTGACACCTGGCTGTTGATCCCAAGTCAACAATGGAAGCAACAACCTGTTCAAAAGGAGTTAAAAGGAGCCACATACAGAGTAGCAGAAGAGAGGCTGAGCTCAGTTCAAGTATGTCCACTCTAACCACAGTTTTGTCATTATTGCTACCTCTGCTAAATGGCACAAAAATGCAGCTCTTCATAAACAAATGTTTCACCTACTGTTATTTTTAAGCCATGATTAATTTATTAGTAAATGGAAGTACAAAATTTACTATTTAAAAGCTCCACTCCTATTTGTATGTGATATCGGGAGCTTTGACTCTCTCTCTCTCTCTCTCATTTTTGCATTTATATGTGTGTGCGCACACGTGCCTGAAAGTCATGGCAACCTCTGGTAACTCCTACTGGGGCACGGAGGACTTTCAGAGAAGTGGCCTTATAGCCTGCCTCTGGCCTCCCAGCCCTGGTATTCCAAGAAGGTCTCGCATCCAAATACTTCCGAGATCTGACGAGATTGGGCTTGCCTGGGCTATCCAGGTCAGGGTGAGAGCTTTGACTCTTGAAAGCTCAGGCCCTGAAAGTCTTGTTGGTCTCTAAGGTGCCAGTGGACTCATATCTTGCTCTTCTACTTCAGACCAATATGGCTGCCCTCTGAAACTATTTTTAAAAATGTGCTTTAAAAAGCACTGAAAAAACATGAGAAGCTAACAAAGTAAAGTAAGTAACCCGAAGTGCAGTGCTGTGACAACTCATATCTATCTTTTAAAAAGAAATGCATTCATAGTGCAAGCTTTGTCATTTTTGCTCACCTTATCCAAGTGCCCATCATACACCCTTGGTTTAGGACATTCAATTTAAAGAGATCATTCATTGAGAGATTACAGGGTATGGTGCAGGTTTGATGTTTAGAAGAAGAGATTGGATTTATATCTTGCTCTTCACTCACTTGGAGTCTCAGAGCGGCTTACAAACTCCTTTCCCTTTCCCCTCCCCACAACAGACACCCTGTGAGGTAGGTGGGGCTGAGAGAGCTCTTTCCCAAGCTGTCCTTGAGAGAACAGCTGGTACGGAGCTATGGCTTGCCCAAGGTCATCCAGCAGGTGCAAGTGGAGGAGTGGGGAATCAAACCTGGCTCTCCCAGATTAGAGTCCGCACACTTAACCACTACACCAAACTGGCTCTCTTAGTATATCCAATCGTGCACTGTATGAACACACTCCCATTCCTTGGCTTTGCACATTCAAGATAAGGGTTTATATGTTATATGTATCTCCTGGACCACAGTGAGTGATGTTTTCATTGTTTGGCATAGAGACAGGGTGATTTCATGGGGGGTTGTCAGCATATAGTTGCTATATAATGAACATACATTCAGGTGGCTGATCCAGGGAGTGTTCTGTAGACCTCATATTGACACCTGTCTATATTGCTAGAGGACATTTTGATCCTGGGCAGGAGTCGGAGTGACAGGCCAGGATTTTCAGAAGCTGTTTCAGCATTTCAGGGCTCAGATGCAACAAAGAAGTGGTGGGAAGCCCAATCCTTAAAACAAGGATGCTGAAGTGACACTTCCAGGAAAAGACACTTTACGGCACTTGAGTCCCTCTCTGCCCTGTCGCCTTCTTTCCCATGGTCTAATAGAAACAGGGCCACAGCAAATTTGCTGGCTTCCGGTATTTATTTATTCACATTATTTATAGTCTGCCTTTCTCATGGGGTTTGAGGCAGATTACACAATATCAGTCACTGTCGTCCACAGAATAAGACATTTGGTAAGAGAAGTTTTAGGAGTAGGATTACAGAAGTTAGGATGACGTTACCGCAGTTGGGCATCTCTTGCCTTAGAAGTGGCTGCTTATCGGGATCACTCATCCCCCCCCCCCCAAGTCTTAAATTGGTCTGTGCTGGTCTGAAGTAGCAGAACACAGTTTGAGTCCAGTGGCACCTTTAAGACCAACAAAGTTTAATTTAAGGTGTGAGCTTCCGAGTGCTGATTCATTGATCTTGCCACTTTGATCCAATCTCAGCTTCACTTACGCATCTTAACTCTGACTGGTCCTTCTTGATGCTTCCACCCCCCAAACTTCCTGGATGTAAGGCTCGAAGAAATTTTATTTTAATTTGTCTGAGAAAGTGTGCTTGCACACAAAAGCTTACACCGGAAATAAAACTTTGTTGATCTTGAAGGTGCCGTTAGACTCAAACGTTATTATTAAATGAACAGTTATACTAATTTGATTTTTTAATTTAATTTTGTTTGTTTGCTTTATATCCCTTCCTCCCTGCAAGTGGGCTCAGGGTGGATAGCAAGAAGAGATTTTATTGAACCATTAAAAACAGATTATCACAATAAATTACTTAAAACTAATTAAAAGATGGCAAAATCATACATTAATTTATAAGGTTCCAGCAATACTAACAGATGGCAAAGCAAAGAGACACAACAGAAGCGATAGTAACATCTCTTAACATAGGCAAATGTAATAGGGCAGGTTTCAGCAAGGGAGGCCAGTTGATTGGGTCCACCACCTCAACCAAAGGCCTGGGGGAACAGCTCCACTTTACAGGCCCCTGATCTCAAGCAGGAGCATGTTCCACCAGGCTGGGGACAGCCAGCAAATGTAGTCAGCAGAGTGCAAGGCTCTCCGAGGGACATACGGGGAGAGGCAATCTCTTAGATATGTCGGTCCCAGGCCACATAGGACGTTAAAGGTTAATACTATCACCTTGAAAACGGAGCCGGTATTCAAATGGCAGCCAGTGCAAACGGAAATTGTGACATTTTATTGTTGTTTGTCTTGTAACAACAGTATCCTGAAATCCAGTAGTAAAAAGTCTGCATACTAAAATATTTTTTCCAGTATTTTAGTGCATGATTTCATATTTGCTTACTAACACCTACTGTAGATTGATACAGCCCTGGTTTTTATGATTGTTTTATTCTTTCTGTAGAGCCATCAAATATGCCATTGTTTTTCTTTGGTTTAAAAGATTTGCCCTTTTTTCCCCTCCAAAAGATTGTGGCCAAAACCTCCATGAAATTATTGGGATTAATTTTATTTCTGAACATTTCCTTTTCAGAAACTTATAGAGCAATGATTAAAAAAGAGTTTTCTACCACTTGTAGTACAATTGTAAACATACTTTGAAAATGTGATTGCTTCAGCTTTGCATTTTATTGGGCAGAGTACAAAGGCCTGAGCTCAGCATGTGTTCAGAGTAGACCTGCCTTGTTTGGTTATAAATAATTTCCTGCTAATCAGCAGCCAGCAATGGAAGCACCTTCTACCATTCCTTCCTCAATTATGAAAAGCATGTATTGTATTAGTAGAGGCAGGCAAAGCAGGTTAAATCTTATGCTGGATCTTGGGATGTCAAAGAATCATTTTCCATTAGTCAAAAAACTCTTCTCCTTATTAAATCAAACCAAGAAACTAGAACAGTGAACGCAGTCCTTGGTCGGGGAAGTGGTGGTGGTTAGAAAGGTGAGTATGAGAGAATATAGAAAGAACTGCAACAGAGATTCCTACAAGTTAGGTTTCTTCTATGAATCAGAGGTAAAAGAGGTTTGGGTGATTACAGGCGTTTCTCAAAGAGAATTGTCCCAAAAAGAATATAGGGATAATATATTAATGGATTTCAATATGAGGAGTCTTGTGGCACTTTAGATTCGTTGTTGTGGTACAAGCTTTTGTTGACAAGAGCTTACTTCAGCATATACACAACCTCTGATTTTTTCAGATATCTGAAGCAGGCTTTAGTCCAAATGGTCTATAATAACAAATGGTGAATTTTTAACAGTTTTTTTTGCTTTTACTACCCCTCTGGAGATTTAACAAATTTCGTTTAGGCAGTCCTAATGTTTGCTATTTTAAAGCATCTTTCTAACCTTCAAAGCTGCAGGTACAAGGTTGAAAATATGGTCAGTAGTATTCTTTAAATCAAGTATACTTTGGCTCCTCTCCCATAGGTGGCCACCCTCTCTCTTTGGCATATTATTTCTTTTTTTCCTGCATCTGTTGCTTCCCAATTAATGTGTCATTTTTGTATACTGTTCCGATCCCTATCAAAATGTTCTGAATAACGTCTTCTGGTTTTGGCGCTCACTGGGCGAGTATGCTCTCATAGGAGCTCTGATAATAGCGGCCCGTGCCCACGGTGACTCGGAGGGGTACTGGCTGGACCCAGTCCCCCTTTGAGCTCTTGTAGGGGGCTCTCAGCCTGGGGCATGAGAGTTGCCTCTCCCAAGGCAAATGCCAAGGGATTGAGGCTCCTCTTTGCCCTGATAGGTCCCGCCACTGCGCCACCAGAAATGGCAATAGAGATGCACACCGGGACGAGTGAGCAGGTGGTCAAAAGTGTTTCTCTTACCTGGCAGAAGACTTTGATGAAGCATGAGTCTTTTGTATGTTAATCTAGAGGGCCAGATAAGCGTTTAAGCCCCTGATCCTCAACTTTAAAGGGGGGGAGTTAACTCCACCCCACAAAGATAAGAACTCTTTAAAATTCATCAGAGTGGAGGAGGGCTGCAACCAAAGCATTCTTGGCTGAAATAGGAGCCAGATAAGCCTAAAGCGCTTTATCTAACTGGCTTCAGAGAGTTTTTAAGAATTTTCCCCAAATGTAAACAACCCGTCTCTGACTACAAAAATCATGGTGCCTAAAGTCAGACCCTCTCCAGGAACTGAGAGCTCAAATACGTCATCATCTAAAGCGGAAGGAACTATAGAATTTCCAAATATGTTAAATGCTGCATTGTGCCCTCTGCTGGACCAGATGACAACTCTTAACGTGAAATTTGATACTCTTCAAAAACGGCTTGACGAAACCAATCTGAGATCAGTGGAAACTGCCATATCAGTTAAAAAGTGAATGCCAAGACTAAAAAACTTAAGCAGCGACTGGAGGCAGTGGAAAAAGAGAGAACCTCGAATGAACATCAATTACTACAACTGCAAATGGAAAGATCAGCTTATGTACTGAGATTCCAGGGTGTCCCAGAATACAATGGAGAAGATCTGAAGAAGCTTTTAAGCAATGCCTTGGCACCGGTTGCAGATACCACAGCGGAACTTTTACATTCGGATATGGATATGGTTTATCGGACCTATCCAGATTACATCAAGAAAAATAATCTGCCTGGAGAGGTTTTTGTGAGATTCTCCAAAAGATCAAGTACTTATAGCGAGTAATGGGACTACCCTAAAAATCGAAGGTACAGACATAAAAATTTTAAAAGGCATTCCATTTAAAATCAGGAAAAAGAGGAAACTATAAAAATCTGACAACCTTTCTACAGAAAAATTCCACATCCTACAAATGGCTCTTTCCTAAAAGGCTCACTTTTAAATTTAAGGAAAAAAGAAAGAATGGACTCTGTTACAAAAGCCAATAGCCTTCTTGGAGCAGTCAAGCAACAGACAAACTGAAAGGAACAGCACAGGACGACAAGACATCAGATCACAGCGACTATGATTTGGGAAGACATTTGAGACACATTGAGCAGCTCCTCTGAGGAAGACTCTGAATCTGAGTTAGAAGCTGCTGCCCCTAAATTACTTAAAGTCAGGTGGAACTTTGATTTAAAAAAAATAAGAAACATGAATCCAGTTATATGTTTAGAACCATGAATTGCCTGACGTACCTATTTCAGCCTTTAAAAAATCCTTCTGTATTACTAAATAGTATATAAACATAACTCTTATGCTTCATCTTACTAAAATGTATTGTAAGCGAAATCTCAATCAAGCTATGTAACACTGAAAACGACCCCTTCCATTTGGGTTTTTAGTGGCCTTCTTTTCTTTCTCCCATAGTTTGTAGTTCCCCCTTCCTATTTTCTGCTGTAGTTCTCCCTTTCTGTTTCTCTGCTGAGAAAAGCAATAAATAAATATCAGCTGTAGGATAACCTAAGTAATTCTGCTTTGCCCTTGGTGTTGTGTCCACCCTTTTGGAAAAAGTTACAGAAAGGCAACAGCAGAGCATTACTTTTGTTTGAAAGATGCAAGTATTTGTACATAATTCTGTAATGACATAATATTCCCCATCATGTTTGCAGTCAAGTTTCGATGGCCAAGACTGGAATGGACAATGAAGTTTGGAACTGGCACATGAGAACTGGGGTATGGCAGTGAAAGTTTTCAGGGAAGGGGACAAAGTCAGGTTCATCTAGGTTAGGCTTTGCTTTAGAGAAAGTTTGCAGGCACAGGGAGCTGTTCCAGAAAACATGGCAGCAAACAGAGTAGAGTTGACTGGGCTCAGTGAATGAGCTTCTACAAAATGGATATTTTGAGCGAGAGAGAGCGCTGTAGCAGCAGAGATGGTTGCAAAGAAGAGCTTAAAAGTTGGTGCTCTCTTAGGGTGAATTTAGGCAGGTGAATTTAGGCATGGTGTCAAAACATGATTAAGACAGCTTACCTATGGTTTGGTGCAGTGACTGTTGGTTTGTGCTAATTGTGGTTTGTATTAACTATGGTTCATTTCGTAGGGTGCCTAAATTGACATAGCATCATTATGGCCATTGCTGTGCCAGGACCACACATACGGCAGCGCAGAGCCGATGGAAAATAAAAGTGTACAAGGACCTCTGAACTGCAGCTAATCTTTACAACTGTTGACCTTATAACCTTAACTTGTTATTTAATTTTTCACTTTGCATAACTTAAACATCATCATGTTACATGTTAATTTGCTGTTAAGCCCCTGTCTACAAGTTTAGAACCTCATCTACAATTCCATTCCAATGTATTTGAAAAAGTGTGCCTGGCACATGAAAGCTCATACCTTGAATAATCCTTTGTTGGTCTTAAAGGTGCCACTGGACTCTAAATTTGTTCTGCAGCTAATCTGTACAACTTGAAGCTTAGACCACCAATTAGTGAATGCCGTTTGTTATGATGCGTGAATTGAGCCAAAGACACTATCAGTGAGCCAGTAAAGATTTAATGGGAGGGGGTCATCTGCTAACAGTGATGGGGGGAATAAATTGTTTAAAAGAGAATAATGAGGGATATACAGCAAGAAAGGGCAGGTACATAAAACCATCAACCTACACAGGTCATGGTGATCCTAGAAGTAGCTGGATTTTGCCAACATTTGATTGGGTGAGGAAGAAGTCGATGAAGGTTTAAGATGATTAGTGAGCATCTGTAACAGTAAGAGGACATCTATGTTTTCCAAAGTTCTGGTTTACATCTTATTCTAAAACCTTTTATTCCAAATGTGAGAGTAAGAATTACCCACCTTCAGGGAAGCCTAGGCTTGCCTTCGGATTGGAAAGAGGTAAGCCAAGACAGAGAATTTCATATAAAGACATGCAGAGCCCTCTGATGATGGGTAATTTTGTTAGGCTTCTTTTGGAGAGTTATTTGAAAGTTTCCGTCACATCTGATGCAGAGACAAGGCAGGAAAAAAATCATTTCCAGTAAACACTAATTGCTCTCCTGGCCTTATTCCTGTGAATCATGCATGCTGGCAGAAGAGACTTTCAGTTTCAGTTTCAGTTTGATTTATTACGATCCAAGATCAGAATTCAAACAAACATGTGCCTGTCTTCTGCAGGATGGTGCTTATGGAAAACAATTGGGGGTGGGTGGGGATTTTTAAAAATTAAACCTCGGCCTTTTTACTTTTGATTTGCAAGAATCTTTCTGTTATTTATTTAGGTTTTTTTCTGGCACGTGTTTCTCCTGCAGAACTTCAGTAGGAACTAGTGGTTTTAGGTGAAAAGATCAGAAGATCTGTTATAGTCAACTTGAGACACTTGTTTTAGTTATTTATTTACTTTTTTATTGTCCATCTTTATCACTGAGACTCAAGGCTAATTTAGGAAGGAATTATTCCATCTATGTGCTACTGACACACTGTGGTGTTTGGTGATTATAGCTGGGAAGCGGCTTCTTTTACAGATTAGATTCTGGGAAAACTAAAAACAAAATCCACTGTGTGAGATAAATGGCCACATAATTGGGAGAAGTTTTAAAAAATCACTTAGGTTTTAACTTTGCCATGTAACCATGAGCATGTGTGACCGAAAGTTTGGCAGCTGGTATGTCAGCGCACTGACATAAAGGGAAATGTTAGCAGGGTACAGGTATGGTAAGAATCTGGGCTGTATTATCATGATTACAAGGACCTCGCAGTTGCTTTGGCTTACAGCAGAGCATTTGTAGGGAAAGGAGTGGTATTCTGCTGTTCGACCTTTAGACAAATTTGGAGGAACTCGGGTTTGGCAATTCAAATTTAAAATAGATTGGTCACAAGAAAGAATGGCTAAATGATGTACATACTTCTGATCAGAGTCTTCTTAGCATATCTCTAAAATATATTAGCAGTTAGGAACTAAATCTGAAAGAGACGATTAAAGAGTGTCCTCCATTATCTGAGTGAAACCATTTTAGCTGAAGTACTGGGATATCTCTTCTGATACCTTAATACTATGAAAGAAGATTCTTTGCATAGTTGAAGATAATGGATACCAGGGATGAGTAGCCATGGAACTAGCTGAGAACTGGAACTATATTTTTCCACAAGCTTATTTTAAATGGAAGGAGATGGCATTGCAGGTCAACAAAACTGCAGCATTTATTTATATTTTATTAAATTATAGTCTCACCTGCTGTCAATGGCAGCTTTTAAATAAGTATATATTAGTGCTGCAACAAATGAAAAACAAATGTTGGTCTAGTCATTGTACTGCTCATGACAGAAATTGTCTAGTCTCAAAAGCCCTTTTAATATAGTGTTGCCTTAAAAACTCCTTAAATGGGCCGGTGTAGGCACCTTCCTGATCTTCAGTAAAGTAAATAAAGTTTATGAAGGCCATTCCAGTGGGCTGGAGCCGCAGTAAAAATGGCCAAGATTGCCTGTGGTAGATCTAATAAGCTTGGGGGGGGGGCAGTTGGGGGGGGAACTGTGCAAGGAGCTGCACTGATTCATTTATAGGTTCATACCAGGAGAGATGATCCATCAGATAACTAACACCTTGATCTGGATGCCAAAGCATAAACCGGTAGCACTGTCTTAAAATCTGAGTAATATCTTTACATTTCCAGACTCTAGGCAGTAGACAGCCATATTTTGTACTAGTTATAACTTCCGTGTAAGTCTTAAAGGACACCCACATGTAGAATGGCTTGCATTAATCTAATCTGAAGATTACAGGTGTCCTTCGAAGACTAGCAATCATCTGCCTGCTACACAGTACTAATCCGTCATATAACCCCTTTCATGTGTCAACCCCAGAACAACCTGATATAGTCATGTGGCAGCCATGACATCCTGATAACGACTCACTGAGATGCTCTTGGCATTAATGTTGAAATCACCCCAATACAGTAAATCAGTCTAAGGCTTCTCAGTATTAGGCTAGAGATTACCTTTGCTCACTCTGCGAGGGCACCTGCAGGTGAGCTAAGTGAATAAATACTACCTGCGGCACACCCAAACCATCGCTGGTTCAAGAGAAATAATTTTATTATTATCAATTTTAGTGGGCATTTGGACTGGGAATCTGAAAAAGAGAGATAGTCCTAGGGAATCCCAACCACTGTTTCCCATTTTGGGATTGATGGACAGAATATCCAGCTGGTGTAATATGGAAAAAAAACTGCATTATCAGTCCAATCCAGCCAAGTTTCCACCTCTTCCTCTGCCAACAAATTATAAAATAAGGAGACTTTATTTCTTACCAGCTATGCATTACACAACATAAAGGTTGATCTCAGAATCTCCCTAAGAATGCAGTCTCCCATATATATCTTAGTATGTATTATACAATGTCTAAAGGTAAAACTACCCATTGTATTGTTTATGATCAAAATCATTTCTGATTTGGGGGGGGGGGGTTAAGTACATAAAATGGGATGTTATATTTGTATAGGAAGATGTCTACTACAGTAGTTATATATTTCAGAGAACTTGGTTAGCAAAATTTGCTTTGGCAATAAACCATAATCAGCAGAAAACTCCTGCAAGTAGAACATCACAGTTTCAGCCAAAGAAAACACTTCCTGTATTAGGTAGCTTTGCTTGATTTATTAATACCATTTTCAGCTCTTTTTGATCTGTGTGTATTTTAAAAGAAAAATATTCATCAGGGATCCCATGCATAAGCAACTAGTGTTGTCTGTCCATTTCCAGTGAAGAGTTCCAACAAGGTGTCACTTGAGAGTCTATGGCAAATAGCCATGGATGAAAAGGCTTAATTTGCCAAATGTTACTCAAGGACCTTGGAATTTAAGTTCTGAGAGGTCCACTGACCCATTAATCCTCCACTCTCTGGCACCAGCTTGTCCAACTATTTTGTGACATCAAGGAGCAAAGCCATTGGCAGCCAGATGGACCATGACACCCTGTAGAACTGAAACTACTTTGTCTCCTACCACTCTCCTCCCATTTAACGGTTGTTAATATTGATTTTCTGCATATGTACATACATAGTAATTGACATCTGATAATTTTGTTACAGCACGTAAATCTGACAGCTGACTTGCAGTTGTGTTTCATTCATTTAACTATTTCTATCATTCTTTTATGTCTTTAACTCTCTACCTTCTAATTTACTATTTTACTGCTTTTCCATTCTTACTCTGTTCTCGTTCTTCCTTTCCTGACTTACTTCTCCCTCTTCGTCTACTGACTTGGGAAAGGAATAGCATCTTGTGTCAGAGTAGAAGCCATTTTAAGCGGACACCTTGCATAGAGTGCCTGCTTGGCTGCTCAAGGACTGGATTGGCAAGAGGATAGTGATGGTTTCCTCTCTGACAATGAATTAGAAGCTCCAATGGTGGTAGGAGTCAAAGAAAGTTTAGATTGGCCAGCCACGGACCCAGGTGGAGCTGGTGGTGGAAGGGGATTGGATACTGACCAGGTAGGGGTGGGGCCAGGGAATCCCATTAAAAGGAAGACACCACACCTGCCAGGGAGGGAGGGGCAGAACGGAACTGGACTAGAATCCCCTCTTCTTGCCAATTCTGAGGCTGAAGTGAGAGCTTCCTCCTCACACCCCTTTAATCTGGGAGAAACAATGGAGGGTGGGAAGCTGGCCCTGGGAATGGGAAGCCTCACACTTAGTTATCATTTCACATCCAAATAAGGTTTGTTGTATGATATAAACATTCATGTGCATAAAGTACCTGTCATTACTTGTTTATATGCTGACTTTACACCATTCAGGCCAGGAAAGGGTGGGTGGGAATTAATTCATTTGTCAACTAGTTGCTTTCCACACTGGCTCCAGTATTCAATTGAAGGAAACTTCTTAAAGCAACAGTCAAATTGAGAAATTTGGGAGAGGTTATGTTACGGTTAGAGCCTAGGGCTCTTATGTTTTTTTGGAGTTGTTGTTTGATGACCAGCACGGTTACCACCATATGTTTATGTAGTGCAACAGCAAAACCATGAAGGCTGAAAAAGGAATCTGATGCTTAACTGAATGCCTGGAATATAGCAATAGTGCTATCCAAATGTTTTAGCTGTTTCCTAAAGCTAGGAGATATGTATACATGATAGTGTATACATGATAGTGGTCGAGCAACACTTTTAAAGAGTGCTTACAGTCTGTCCAAAGGTCCTGGTCATCAACTACCTTTTCCAGAGAGCCACACTGACAAGGAAATGCCTGGCCAAAGTCCCATAGCTTAATGTCATGGATTCTGTACTTCTGTATCCCTCTTCTCTCTCTGAACTGAGCAAGGGAGCACCTAGCTCAACTCTGTGGGCTGGATTTGGCCCCAGAAAATACTAGTTTGTCCTAGATGTTCAGAGATATCTAAATCTTGTTTTTCTGGTCAGCCCCTTAAAACTTATTTTCTTTGGAGGGGTGGCCTTTTAAATTATTAGATAGTAGTGTTTGCCCTTTGTAGTTATTGACTTCTTGTAGAAGAAAGGCACTTCCACTGGCAGACATGGGGTGGCTTTTGCTTCTCCCTTCCCACTGCAGACCCTGTGTTATAATCCATTCTGTTCCTGGGAATCCTTCAGTCACCAGGAACAGCATTTTGGGGTATGCAGGAGGTTACACCACGAAAAGGAAAGGAAATACCCATTCTTTTGCCTGAGTTCTACCAGTGGAGGCTGTAGCCTTTTAGATTCAATCTTTGTATTTACCCAGGGCCACTGTGCAAAAGAAATCAGACTGGAAATGCAAATGAAAGCTGATGTTAAAGGGGATTCACACTTTAGCAGCACTGTGTTCCATTTTGGGTATATCTTTGTAAATGATACTGAATTTTTAAGAGTATTTTAGATTGAATAGTTTGTGAACTACAGACAAACATGATTTGTTATTTGGTACAACTGATTTATACTAGCATGAGAGACATATATAGGAAAACCAATGCGCTCATATTACCTGTCCTGTGCTCTGAAGACCAACCTGGTTAGGTTTTCTCTTGAGTAGCACCCTCAGGCCTGTACAATGAGACTTGGGAGTTTAGACTGGAGTGGGAGGCAAGGAACTGGAGCACAAGACTAGCACTTAGAGGACCAATTGATCCAGCAAGGCAGGCTTCTCAAGCCTCAGCTGAAAACTTATTTATCATTCCACATCAGTGTGTTTTGTTGTATGACAAATGTGTAAGAAGTTCTTGTAATTGATTGTTTATATGTAAACTTAATTTTGCACCCTTCGATAGTGGTGGATGAATTCGTTTGTAACTAGGGATCCTTTCAGACAGCCTTTGTAATCTGTTTCAGTAGCCAGTTGCTAACAGATTTTTTGTGTCATTTCAGACACAACCATTTTAGCAACCGGCTGCAGGGCTCATTTCATAGCAGGAGTTCCTTTGCATATTAGGCCACACACCCCTCATGTAGCCAATCCTCCATGAACTTACAGAGCTCTTCTTACAGGGGCTACAGTAAGCTCTTGGAGGATTGGCTACATCAGGGGTGTGTGGCCTAATATGCAGAGGAGCTCCTGCTACAAAATGAGCCCTGACTGGCTGCTAACGGATTTTGTTTACCTTTTCATACAAAGCCACCTGCATCTGGTTAGCAAAGTTCTTGAGGTAAACTGCTTTCTTCCATTTTCACCTCTTCTTTGTGCTTCTGAATGGCTGTAGTATGCTGTTTAACATGTCTTCAGTGCTTCAAACAGCGCCACACATTTTCTCTGCCCTTATTTTGTTATACAATCTTCCTGGAACTTTTTTTTAACGTTCTAAGCTATAGTGCTCAACTTAGAATTCAAGGAAGATCACACAGCAAAAAAGGATGGGGGGGGGGGAGTGTGGCTGTTTGAAATGGCCAGATCACTTAGAGATGGATCGTTAATGGAATGAAATTTGCTGTATGAATCTGCTGTCCCTGTATCACTTTACTCAGAACTGAAAAGAAGAGAAGAGATTGGATTTATACCTCACCCTTCACTACACGAAGTAGTCTCAGAGTGGTTTACAATCCCTTTCCCCTTCCCTCCCCACAACAGACACCCTGTGAGGTAGGTGGGGCTGAGAGAGCTCTCTCAAGAACTGCCCTGGAGCAAGAACAGCTCTGAAAGAACTTATGACTGACCCAAGGTCACACCAGCAGCTGCATATGGAGGAGTTGGGGAATCAAACCCGATTCTCCCAGATTAGAGTCCGTGCTCCTAACCACTACACCAAACTGGGCCAACAACGGATAACATCCAGTATAGAACGATAATGTGAAAGGGTCCTAGATTATTTCTGTACTGGTTCTAGTATTTTGTGAAACTGAGCTTTTTAAAGCAATGATGGAATTAAGAGAAGTTGGGGAAGTTAGGCTAGGGCTGTTTGTTGTGGTGATGACAACCATGGTTACCACTATACTTATGCATACACTGCAACACTTTTGTCACAGTTTTAATAAAATTACAAGAGGTTAGGATTAGGTTTTATTGTAGCTATAATTAGAAAGTTTGCTCATTAAAATATAAAATGCTGAAGGCTGAAAGCAAAATCTGGCTTCTAAATTTGGGGGTTGGCACTGGGAGCCAAAGAACATTTGTCAAGCTAGCCCTAATGATTAAAACCAATGAAAATACATAGAACTGTGCAATAAATTCCATTTGAGACAAATCAGCAGAAAAAAACAGTCAGATAAAACAGGCTAATATAAGAAGTAGAAATCGATGACAGTGGATTAGGGTTGCAAAAACTCTCTTGAAGAGCATTGTTTTAAGCTTGGTGATTAAACAGTTCCATAGGCTTGTCTCTATGTTGAAAAGATTGTTTTCCATATGACCACACATACACTCATGCACACACACAGAAGGACCCCTGAGTACAATGTGTGGGTATATTCATATGGAAGTACAGTCTTTTTCAGCATCCTACATCCATACTATTTATTTATGGCATTAAATAATAAAAACCAGCCCTTTAAATGAGAGGAGTGTGGCTTTATGGTAGAGCACTAAAAGTTCAAGCTTCAATCCCTAGCATCTCCAGTAGAAAGATTTGGGGTAGTAGGGGTTTGGAAAAGACATCTTTGCTGAAGCTGTGCCAGCCACATTAGACAATTATTAGCCACATGGACTAATGCTATAAATTGGCATAAGGCAAATCCATATGTTCATTTATTGAAATTAGACCTAGAGACACACCACAACAAATAGTTAATAAAATTAATACAATGTGATCTGTGCAGCTAGTCCCAGTTAACAGTTCTGGCTGCCGCATTATGAACTAGCTGTAGTTTCTGGATTCTCTTAAAGGCAGGCCCATGTGTGTTAACAGTTCTCTGATCCGGACATAACTAAGGCGTAAATTACTGTGGCTTGGCCATTCTTTTTCATGAAAAATTGTAGTGTTGTGCTTGGTGATACCAAGTAATAAGATCAATGGTGGTGTTGTGTGGGTTGTTCTCTTCTGCATGCCACTGTTTGTAATATCACAGTCATCAAGTGCCAAAATGCATGTGTGAATTGTCATTGGATTTCCACTGCCAAAGACCATTCCTACATCCTATTTTCAAACCTATTTTGAGAACCAGTGGGTAAGAGTCTAATTCCAATTAAAAATAAGCTATAAATATCAGAATCTTTGGGCTAAATTGTCAGTTAAACTGTCAAAGCATTGTTCACATAACAGGCAATAGTTTCTGCTAACAAGTATCAGCCTAGTACAGGGGTGGGCAAACTGTGGCTCGGGAGCCGCATGCGGCTCTTTCACATATATTATGTGGCTCCCGGCAGGGCGGCTGGGGAAGCTAAATATTATTAGCAAACAAATATCATTGGACAAATTAATATCATTATCAATATCTGCTTTTACCCCTTTTGTTATTATTTTTGGCAGTCTCATTTAATGTTAATAAAAAGCAAATCTGCTTATTTTCCAATAAAAGCAGGTAATATTTGTTCATGTCTTGTGGTTCTTAAACGTCTGATGTTTATTCTATGTGGCTCTTACGTTAAGCAAGTTTGCCCACCCCTGTTCTAGGTGGCTCTTACGCTGAGCAAGTTTGCCCACCCCCTGGCCTAGTAGATGCCAATCTGTTCTAGTGTGCAGATGCTAAACTTCTGGATTTTATTATGGCAAATACTTGTTGCTGTACATATATCTTTTAGAACTCTGGTGTTTTGCTTGGAATCTTGTGACCTGTTTAAAAAAACCAGGCACTAATTCTAAACTTTCACTTTGTATGCTGTGGACAAAGTTGCTAGAGAGAAAATAGGTTACATTTAAGATGTATTTTCAGATGGATGTCCAAGTGATTACCTTGTTTTGTTGTTCTTCTAGGAATAAGATTTTTATATATTTATTTTCTTGAAGTATTTCTGTGGTGCCTTATCACAGTAAAGTGGGCTGATTGAAAAACAAGAATTTTAAAAGTCAGTAACACCAATCTTAGTCAAATAAGACTAATGAACAACCGCAGCAGTAAAACAGTAAGATTAATATGAAAACTTCTTTTCTGACATACTTTAGTTTAGTGTGGTCCTCTATTGTATATTTCTTAGAGAACTCTGCAATGACTGTGTGACATCAGAAGTGAGGTGCACACCATTTCAAATATTTTATTGTGAAGGCTGCTAGTTCTCAGGCTTCGACCTTAAAACTTGGGCTTTGGGACCCATTCTCAGGGTCTCAAAGTAGTAACCTCAAAACCCTCAGCTACTTAGCATGATTTTTTAAAAAGAATTTTATTAGTTTATGCACAGAGGAAGGGAAAGGGGAAAGAAGGGGGGAAAGGAAAGATACAGGATTATATACATAAAATAAACCAATTTAATATTCTGCATGCAAATCTTTTCATTGGAACTTCTCAACTACATCTATCATTCTTATTATTCTTCATTTAATCTTATTTTCTCAGTACTTAAGTTTTAACCAGTCATAAAATGCCCTCCAAGGTCCCATAAATTCTTCTTCCATTTTTCCTTTTTAATATATTTGTCAATCTGTCCATTTCAGCACATTCCATAATCTTCAGTATCAACTCATAGAATGTTGGGATCTTCAGTGTCTTCCATGTCATTGCAAATGAAATTCTGGCTGCTGTTATAACATGTAAAATAAAATACCTATGGTTCTTATCTAAGTCATCTGGTAAACAGTTTAACAGAAATATCTCTGGCTTAATAGGTATTGTAATATTCAAGACTAATTGTAAGAAAGCATGTACTTCAATCCAATATTTATGAACCTTTTTACATGTCCACCACATATGGTAGCATGATCCAACATGATTAGGGCTGCCAAGTCAGCCCGGGGGGCGGGGGATCCCCCGCTATAGGGGTTCCCGATCTGCCGGCCGGCATTCAGCAAGCGAAGTTGTCCGGTGAGGAAGCGCCCCAGAAGTTGTCCGGTGAGGACGACTTCCCCCGTGTAATGATGTCACCTCTGGGTGATGTCAGTACGTCGCTGTGGCGCGCACGCAAAGCGCACGCGCCAGAAGAGCTTCCGGGGGGAGAACAACTCCCCCCCGCCGGTAAGTCGCCGGCACTTGGCAGCCCTGAACATGATTGTTACATTTCCAAAAACTGTTACTCAAGTTTTTATACATTTTAGCTAACCTATCTGGGGTTAGATGCCATCTATAGAACATTTTATATAAGTTTTCTTTGAATGAAACAGATTTAGTCAACTTAATATTCACTTTCCATATTTTACTCCACTGTGACAAGTCTATGTTATGTCAAGTCTATGTTATACCCCACCTTTTGCTTCCATCTAACCGTACATTCTTTAACTATTTCATCCTGCATCTTCGATTGAATCAGCATATCATACATTTTCTCAGGGCTTATTTTGTAGCAGGAGCTCCTTTGCATATTAGGCCACACACCCCTGATGTAGCCAGTCTTCCAAGAGCTTACAGTAGCCCCTGTAAGAGGAGCTCTGTAAGCTCTTGGAGGATTGGCTACATTAGAGGCATGTGGCCTAATATGCAAAGGAGTTCCTGCTATGAAATGAGCCCTGCATTTTCTTAATAAATAAGGTAAGGTACATAGTAATTTTTCAAATGCACATTGTTCTGAATAGAATCCATCTGTTTGTTTATCCTTACTATATCTTGATTCCACTTGCACACTAGTCCACCAGTCTAAGTTTATATCCCTTTTCTTTAATTCTTACTGAGATTTTAAATTATTTCTATCATCTAACAATTCCGCATATCTAATAACTTGCTTGTTTTGAAGTCAAAATTGGTTGAGAAAAGGCTTCCACTGGAGATACCCATCTTGGGATTTTAGTGTATATCAACAGATGAATATTTTCCCACATTGTCAGAAATGATCTTCTTACCATATAATTTTAAAAATATTTATGTCCAGAAGCTTTTCCATACCATAAAAACACATGCCATCTCAGTTTTAAATTAAAAGTTAAAACTACATTTATTTATTGTGTGGTGAACTGTCCATCAAGTAACTTCACTGTGACTTCATACATTCACCGGTATTGGCACAACACTTTAGTTAGTACATTGGCTCTGATTTGATTGTGTCTTCTGGACCGAACTAGGAAGTCTTACTTTAATAATACTAGTCAGGACATACGTACCTGTTCATGACATAAGGCAAAACTTTATGAGGCCTTGTCAATATTCTCAGGCCTTGCATTAATTGATTGTAACTATTAAACTCCTTTTTAGGTCCTAGGTTGTTTAACTTATTGTCTTATTATTGTATCATTGAGCCATTTTGTACAAATATTGCTTGACCACTGAGGAAGGTCACTTTGGCCTAAATGCGTCTGGTCGCAATACGTCCCACTTGTGTATATTGTACACTTTTATTCTATACTGAGGCTACAATTGAGCCCATAACTGTTTTAACTATCTGATGATAATAAATACATGTATTATTGATAACAATTAAGTTATAAGTAATAAACTGAGACCCTGGCCCTAAACCAACATCGTCATCAACATGTCAATGCCAGATTCAAATTACTATTAATATGTCAAGGTCAGACACTACTAATGTCCACAATCGCCCGCAAACAGCACTAGCACTTTAAGCTGTGTGTTTAAAAGTGTATTATTGTGGTTTTATCTGACTTTGTGTTTTACTGTTTAATATGTTTTATCTAAGCCGCCCTGAGCTTGCCTCAGCAGGGAGGGCAGGATACAAATCAAATAAATAAAATAATAAAATAAATAAGTATAGTTCTTAGCCATTGACCCTTTACTTTGTATGTCACTAACCTGTCAGGTACTTGATTGGAATGGATCCAGCCAGGTCTTTCAGACTATCTTGCAAAATTTTCCTCCATACTCAGGTTTTCATCCCACATAGTTTTTGTCCATGCAGGCAGTTCCTCAGCATAACCTTTTCGAATGGTTAAAAGAGAAGATTCCACCCTTTTTTCTCCCTGTTTGAACAGACTAATCAGATTCAAAATGGCTGAATAGAACACTAAAGAAAAGAAAAACTCTGAGGGGAGTTAATCAACAGACAAGAAAGTTGGGGTTTGGAAGGGGAAGAGGTAGCAGGTATTCTTAAGTACATGAGGGACTGTAGTATACAGGGAGTACATGAGGGACTGTAGTGTATGGTTTTAGAGAGGCAGGGTGTGGGTGCTGTTTCTCCATAAAATCAGTGAATTGTGAAAACTGTCTAGTTATTGTCTTTTATGTTTGACACACTGAAAGAACTAACATTATAATCATTATATGCAGGGGTCCTTTCGTAAAAAAAGAGGTGCAGGAGCTCATTAGCATAACTTATTTGCATATGCCACACCCCCTGACATCACCGGAAGTGTCAGAAGGCCACACACCCCTGACGTCACCGGAAGTGTGTCAGAAGAAAGAAAGGAAGGGAGGGAGGGGGGAAGGAAAGGAACAGGAAGGAAGGAAGGAAGGTAGGTGGGGGAGAGAGAGAAGAAAGGAAGGAAGGAAGGAACAGGTAGGTAGGTAAGTGGGGGAGAGAGAGAGAAGAAAAGAAAGGAAGGAAGGAACAGGAAGGTACGTAGGTAGGTGGGGGGAGAGAGAGAGAAAGGAAAGGAAGGAAGGAACAGGAAGGTAGGTAGGTGGGGGAGAGAGAGAGAGAGAAGAAAAGGAAGGAAGGAAGGAACAGGAAGGTAGGTAGGTGGGGGGAAAGAAAGAAGAAAGAAAGAAAAAAAACAGACAAGGCGCTTCTCCCCCCCCCCCTTGCTTGGGCACTGGGGCCCAGCTTTTCCCTCCCTCCCTCCCTCGCCCCCCTGCCCCGAGGAATGGTAAGGGGGGGATGGGGGCTCCTTCCCGAGCTGGCGGCCTGCCGCTGGCTCAGGGACATTGAGCGGGGGGGGGGGGTCCAAAGCGAATTTCTTCTGGTATACCCTGTGAGGGACCAGAATTTGCCTGCATCTGAGGAAGCGGGCTGTCGGCCAGGACGCTTTCTGCCAACAGAGAAGTGTACATCCGTCCAGCAGGTGCCACAAGACTGGCTATAAACAAAAAACGGGGCCAGTGTCTGAAGCCCGCCTGCCAATCCTTCCCCTGCCCAGTGGCAGGGCGCATCTTTCGAAGGCCCCCAATTCAAACTGAAATGACAGAGACTTTTCTCTGCCTGAGACTGCGAAGAAGCTCTGCCAGGACTGAGCCAGATGGACCAGAGGTCCAAAATAACACCTTCTATGAAGGGAAATCCATACAATATATGGCTTCAAAATACTCTCTCTCTCTCTCCCTTCCTCCCTCCCACTCAGCCCTCCACTTCCTCCCTCCCACCCATCCACCCACTAATGGTGCCCCTCCTTGGGGGTGAGGGGCAAAGAAATGGACAGGCTGCCCTAAACCATCATTGGAAAACAGAAATGTTTCTTACTTAAGTAAGCGAAAACTTATCTTTTTAAACGGAGACAATTGGCCGGCAGATTTTGGCTTTCTGGAGGGATCTTTCTGGCAGACCTCGGGCTGCCGGGTGGAGAGGGAAGGGCGCGGCCTCTGGAGTCCTCGCTGAGGCTCACAGTCCAGAACGGGAGGGAGTGGAAGGGCGTCGGGCGCACTTTCGGAAGCTCAAGGCAGGAAGCCGCTCTTGGCACCGGCCCTGCGTGTCTCCTGTGGGAGGCTCCTGGTCACAGGGAAGGCCTCTCCGCGGCCACCCAGGGCTGCTTTCCACAGATTTGATCCTTGCTGGCAAAACTGACGGTGCCCAAACAGAAGTCCAAGCGCGGTCTGGCCCCGATTTTCAGCGCGAGAACTGGCTCCTAGCGCTCGATGTCCCATTCACCTGCCCACAGGAGAGGGTCCGCCACACCAAGCCTAGGCCCGGCAGCCAGACGCCATGGAAGGGAGTTTCTTTGAGCGGGGGTGGGGGGTGGGAGAAGGTTTTTCCCCGGCCGGCGGCATGTTTTCAACTGAATGTGTGTAGAAAGTCAGGATTGGTCAATGGCTCCCTGCCATGTCCATGTCCGTTAAAAAAAAAAATACCTCCCATCCCATGACATAAGGAGAAGGAGACATGCACTTCATTGTATCACTTTGTTATTCATCTCTATATCGGAGAAAACAGGGGTTTTTTTTAAAAAAAACTCACATATATTTCCATTTGAATAGGAAATCACCTAGAACAATACTGAGATTCCCTATGTGCC
Source organism: Lepidodactylus listeri (assembly GCA_029233225.1). Lineage (NCBI taxonomy): Eukaryota > Metazoa > Chordata > Lepidosauria > Squamata > Gekkonidae > Lepidodactylus > Lepidodactylus listeri. The sequence goes on along the minus strand of JARCFY010000004.1, from coordinate 112,151,062 downwards.
CCTTCTCCATACAAGGCTCCCAAGGGAAATTTTTGTGGGGCTTCCGCCAGCCGCCCTCTTCCCCCCGCTCGGGCTCTCTGCTGGCTCACTGGGTTGTTTCTCTGCATGTCAACAGCAGCATGTGACCCATCCAGGAGCAAAAGCCATGAGGGCCGACGGGCAAGAGGGAGGAGGGGAGAGACGTTCCTGCTGCCCGGTGCGGTCGGGCAGGATCCGGAGATTCGCTTCGGCCCAAGCTGGTGGAGTGGCGGGCGGCAGCCCGTGCGGCAAAGCCACAAGACGGGGGCGGTGATCATCGCCGCCTGCTGGCAAGCGGCAGGTGGCAAAGGGCAATGCGAGTCCCGTCGGGGCAGAGAGCAAGAGGAGGAGGGGCCTCGTTCTCTCCTGGTGCAAGCCCAGGAGGGACTCTGCGGGGACTGCGAGTCGGGCGTCAGGGGGGGTGACTCCAATTCGTTGGCGTAGCGAGGAAGCGAGACAGAGGGGAGGAGGGCCACACCTGCAAAGGCAAAGGAGGGAGGCCACCTATCCTGTAGGGCAGTTTTTCATGTGGTTCTGCAATGCTGGAGAGCTTCCACACAGGTGGTCTGTTTGCTGAGGGTAGTAAATAAAAGGTGTTCGGTGCCATTTGGCTCCAGACAGGGACTGGGTAAAAGTCTTTCTAGATCAGAGGTCCCCAGACTTTTGTCACACGGGGGCCGGACGCTTCTTAAATCATTGAGCGGGGAGTGGGGGTGGGAGGGGGTTTTTCCCCCGGCTGGCGGCCTGCCGCCGGCTCGGGGACATTGAGCGGGGAGTGGGGGTGGGAGGGGGTTTCTTTGAGCGGGGGGTGGGAGAGGGGTTTTTCCCCGGCCAGCGGCCTGCCGCCAGCTCGGGGACATTGAGTGGGGGTGGGTGGGAGGTTTTTTCCCCCCCGGCCGGCGGCCTGCCGCTGGCCCGGGGACATTGAGCGGGGGTGGGTGGCGGCCCTGCTGGGGGCGGGGCTTTGTAATGTGCCCGCCCCCCAGCGTCTTCACTGGCGGAGCGGTGCTCCGCTTCGCTCCGGCCCCAACGGAGCCCTGATTATATGTATCCCACACCATACCTCCCTGCTCTGGTTACTATCTCAGCTATCAGGCTGACTGGACCCAAATTTAGTTTTCACATTTGTTTGTTAACTCTTGTATTTGTATGCTAATTTGTTGCCGTTTACAGGTTTTAACAACCGCTTTAATCCAATCTCAGCTATCCTTATTGCCCAGTTGGTTATGCATCTTGACTATTAACTAGCCCTTCCTGGCAACTCATCCCCCCCCCCCCCCCCCGGCTTATATGCAAGGTTTAGGAAAACTGTTTCTATGTATCTGAGGAAGTGTGCTTGCATACAAAAGCTTATACCCAGAATTAAACTTTGTTGGTCTTAAAGGTTCCACAGGACTTAAACTTTGTTCTGTTGCTTCAGACCAACACAACTACCCGCCTGATCCTGTCTTTAGTACTGTCGTGCAAAGCGACCTTAGCAGGCCCTGCCTGTAGCATCATCAGGGCCCAAATGGACCAGTCTCGGCTTGGGTTCTGTGGATTTGGTTCATTTCTGACTTGTGAAATAAGTAAACTATTTTTCTTTTTAAATGACAAAATAAGAAAATACAGTTTGTAGCAACTTGAAATTAATTATAGCTTATATATATTCATAAACAGGTTTCTGATTGCTTCCTTTTTCTTGACAGAGGATTTATGATACAGTAGCAATTCAGTAGGTGAAGCCTTTCATGCCACCACATCTCCATTCCAGGAAAAGCTGTATTTGTTGAATTCTGTCTGAGATCTAGCTAAAGCACAGGGATCAAACTAAGAAAAAAATAGTAATAACTCTGAGGAAGTTCAGTTGAATTATTTGGAGAAAAAAAGTATTTTGTATGAGCTGTTGAAATTTTTAGACTTGCTAGTGATTGTTAACATCAGCTGTTAATAAAGATTTCTTGAAAAGCATTTGCATTATTATAAATTTCTGGTTGTCACTATGTTGGACTAACATGAAGATAGGGAAGATACAAGTATAGGAGAAACAAGTGGACCACAGTAAAAAGGAGGGTGGAGAAAGCAAAAGGTTTAAGTGAGCAACATTGGGGAAGCAGGGCCAAGAAAGAGAGATGAGACAAAGCTGGCCACAATCAGGAGTGGACAATGCACTTGGCCATCTACTTAGAGACTTCCACCTCTCTGAAGAAGAGAAGAGAAGAAGAGATTCAATTTATATCCCACCCTTCACTCACTTGGAGTCTCAGAGTGGCTTACAAACTCCTTTCCCTTCCCCTCCCCACAACAGACACCCTGTGAGGTAGGTGGGGCTGAGACAGCTGTCCTTGAGAGAACAGCTGGTACAGAGCTATGGCTTGCCCAAGGTCATCCTTGGGGAATCAAACCCGGGGAATCAAACCCGGTTCTCCCGGATTAGAGTCTGTGCACTTAACCCCTACACCAAACTGGCTCTGAAACATCCAAGCTGCACTAGGGAGTCTCCAGAAGTCACCATGACTTCCAGACACACACACACACACAAATACTCACCAAAAAATGCCTAGTATGGCTGCTGAAAATGGTTTGGCATTGACTGATATTGCATGACATCCTCCCTTGTAAAGCTTTAGGCACATCTGAGCTTGCATGTCAATGTGTGGAGCTCATGAGCACTGCCTCAGATACTAAAGGCACTCTGAGAAAAAGAAAGATGTTCCATTAACTTTCCTCATGTTCTTTCATTCTCTTTTTTTGGGGGGGGGGAGGATTATGAGGAAAGGCTCCTAAAAGGCTGCTATCTCATTATGAAGGGCAGCAATATATTGATTTATGACACAAGAGTAGTTGTTGAATTTATGGAAAACAAATACATGAAAAGTGCGTGTTGGTCCTAAATTTTAGAAGCCAGGTATTGTTTCTGCTGTTTTGGTCAGGAATTCATTGTTTTATACCCTAGATAGTGCTTTTTTAAATACCCTAGGTAGTGCTTTGTTAACTTAGACAAAGACTGATCAAGTTTATTGAATTCCTACCAGCAATACTGAGGCATGCTTCTACTGCAACACCCAGCAAGAAGTCCGTGTGGAGGACTTGGGATCTCAGCAGGATTGAAATGCCCAGAACACAACAAATGTCTCTTGTATTCCTGCTAAACTTAATTATTTGCCATCTTAGTTAATAGTGTAGCTTTTTAACATCAGTGGGGCTCACGTGGAAGTCCCCCTCACTGCATTCAGTCCAAATGTACCTTTCCGGTCAAGTGGCAAAAGCCAGTTGTGAATAGCGCCTATTGCCAGGTGCCTGTGTTGTTGCCAAAAAATGTTCCCTGGAACACTTTTGCACCTTTTAAATAATGATTAACTGAACAAACACACATACATACAGCACTGTTAAGTTTTAACAGTTCAAATTAACTAAAATTAGCAGTTTGTCTAGTACAGGAAGCAGGAGTGAAAGAGTGACAGCTGAACTAATGTACAGTTTTCTAGTATACATGTCCATCATTTCCATTTTGAAGCAGAAGGAAGCTGGACTCACTGTATACCTGAAGGGAACTTCTGTGAGTTACATTTTTGTATTACCAGTAGAGTCGTCATGGGGTTGAAGATGTACTGAAATTCAGGTCATTGCAGCTTTTCTATTCAGTGATTTGCTGTGTTTGAAAGGGTAGGAAGCACCAGCTGTTGCTATCTGCCTAGTATTGCGTCCCTAGAGCATTACCACATGTAGTCAAGAAGACACATGCTGGATAAGTCGTTATATGAATAAGGCATTTCAGGCTGCTGTGGAAGGGGGAGGGGGTAGAGAAAGGAAGTTCTTGTGTACTTTTTTTTAATGGAATCTCGATAATCCATACTCTGAGAACTCCATGAGGATAATTGATTCAGGATCATCTGAGGCACAAAACTTGCAGAATTTCAGGCAGCCACAAGGGAAAAACTGTAATGTGAGGAAAGCATTCTAAATTGGGCAGGTATGAAATGGGCAGTAGTTGCTGGCTATGGAAATGTGTTTTGTGCACTTAAATTGTGAATGTGTCATATCTTATAGTAGTTCATCATAATAGATATGTCCTCAGCATACAGGACTGTTATTGCTTAATACTGTTAAACAAGGTGCAGTGGTTTTGAATTACAACATTTTTGGAGATGAAACACTTAACAGTAAACCTTTTTTTAGAATGTGTATTCTAAAATATAGCCTAATTAGCCCTGACTAGCCTGATCTCACCAGAGACTGGAAGTGAAGCAGGATCAGCCACAGTTAATACTTGGATGGAAGACCACCAAGGGAGAGTGGGTTGCTGTGCAGAGGAAGGCGATGGCAAAAAACCTCTGCTCATCTCTTGCCTTGGAAACCCCCATGATTCTAGGGTTGCCAAGAGTCTGTTACAACTGTTACACAATTATTATAGAATGTCTATGTTTTTGTATATTCATTTGGAAAACTTGCAACATGTCTGCAGAGCTCTTCAGCGCACCTGAAATAGTGTGCTTATTGTACTATTTAATGTGTGTAAGGCAGGGGTCATTTCATAGAAAAAGAGGTGCAGGAGCTCATTAGCATAACTCATTAGCATAGCTTATTTGCATATGCTACACCACCTGACATCACCAGAAGTATGTCGGAAGGAAGGAAGGAAGGAAGGAAGGAAGGAAGGGAGGGAGGGAGGGAGGGAGGGAGGGAGGGAGGGAGGGAGGGAGGGAGCTGGCAAAGAGGGGACAGCTACTAATCCAAGCCTCAAAAATACCACTATTTTGGGAGGATAGCTTCAGTGGTGGCTGAAGCCTTCAGAAGGCTGGTCAGAGGAACAAGGACCTTTCCAGGGGACAGGGTCATTTTGCTGCAGCCATGACACAAGCAGGCATTCCCCCGTGGTGGGGGGGGGCTGGCACCAACTCTCAGAGCTGCGCTCCCCCGAGCTCCTGCTTGAAATGACCCCTGGTGTAAGGGGAAGAAAAGTTTTGTTTGCTGCAAGAAAGAACAGTTCGTGTGGTGATAGCATTTCAGAGAGTTTTTTTAACTTAGTAAAATAAATTGTAATGTCACTTGTTACCTTTAACAGCTAACTAATGCATTGACTTCCTTTTTTGTTCTGCTTACTGTCTCCGCAACCCTCCTTCTCAAGTCTGAACAGCCTAGTCCTGCCAGTTCAAGCTCCAGCTCCAGTTCCAGTTTTACACCTTCTCAGAACAGTCGACAACAAGGTACAAGTAACAAGAAAGAAACTGGCTGTAGCATGAAAGTCAGGGAAATGGAACAGAAGGTGTTTCAGGGCTGCACTTTTCTTCTTGCCTTATAAATTCTTAAGTACTTGTGTTGTGTTCAGACATATAATTTTCACAAGGTGGATAATGTTAAAACCAAAATATTCATGAGTTTAGTCTGGTGAAATGAAGTCAAATAATTTTTAAGAACATATATGTAAGTAGTAGGGGTGTGCTTGCAAATCTACCCAAGACAAAAATATACCCCAAAAATACCTTATCGGTATTTTCCGGGTATATTTCAGTATCCCAAATGTATCCGGGTTTTTCAGGAAAACTAGCGAAAACATCTTGAGAAAATCCAGGATATATTTGGGGATTACTGGTAGATCCAAAAACAGCAAGAGGCAGGAGCAGATTGCTTCCGCCTCTCCGCTGTTTGTCAGGCTTCTGCAGTCCCTTTAAACTTTAAAGAGGCTGCAGAAGACAGTCCTTTCTGGCTTGGCTTGGGGCTGGCTGGCTTCCCTTGCAGCCCAGTTTAAACCAGGCTGCAGGAGAAGTCAGTCTAGCATCAGCCTCAGCTGGGGTTGGCTCCTCGTGCAGGTGGTTTAAACCGAGGTGCAAGAGAGGATCAGCTGGGGCAGTGGGAGCTGAGAGCTCCCCTCTTCCTCAGCTTGGCATTACCTTGTCTTGCAGCCCTAAACCAGGGCTCAAGTGAAGTCGACCCAGGATCAGCTATGCCTGCAGGGAGCAGGCTGCTCCCCACGGGCACAGGTTCTAGTGTGCAATTTTGTTTCCAGTTTTTTTCTTCTTCTTGGGTCTATTGGACCGGGGGGGGGGGTTGGGAATCAGGATTTCTGAAAAATTCCAAATCCGAATACCACATTAATATTGCGATTTAGGATTTTTTGGGAAACCGATTTTTTTTCCAGTTCATTATACCCAAACCCCAAAGGGAGGGTAATTGGCACACCCCTAGTCTAGTAAATACCTATTGGAATAATTCATGAATAGCTGTGGGGGTAGCTGTGTTGATCTGCAGTAGAACAGCTAGATTTGAGTCTGGTAGCACCTGAGGGACCACAATATTTCCAGGGTATGAGCTTTTGAGAGTCAAAGCTCTCTTCATCAGATATCTGTAAGGTGCTACATGACTGGCATCTAGCTGTTCTAATGGATATCTTTTATTTTTCTTTTGTACATTTCATTAATGGGATATTTTCATTAACATAAATAATGTTATTCTGAGCCCTACTCAGATGTAGGTCCGCCATGATCAGTGATATTGTTCAGTTATAATAAGGAACCATGGTTTGTCATTAGGAGAACAATTTTGTCATAGGAGAACAACCTTGCATGTCTCTCCCCTTTATTCCTCTTCTTGCATGCAGCTCAATAACAAAACACTTCAGTTTTCATGGCAAACATATTTTGTCATTACATTTGAACTACAATCTCTGGGTTTTCCCCTAGACTAGGATTCTAGATCCTGACTTTCTAGCCCAAACATTCCAAGGTTCATTCATTCACATAATGAAAAAATTTGATTTCATTATTTCTAAATTGTCTCATATGTTTGGAAATGTCATTGAGGTTACTGCAGTGGAAGACTCTGAGTTTATGACCACATGTTGTGTTGCTCTAGCTTGCTGAATGAAAATTGTAGCTCAAGGTCATGTGTGAGCTGATTTTTAAATAGTAGAAAGGATGCACAGTAGTTTGGATCCTACATCCTGTGAATAGAAGGAATCTGTAGAAGCAGATCTCCAGCTGTCATCATGCGGCTGCCACCTATCACCCCTCAAAATCCTCTGCTGAGGGTCAGGGGAACCTTTCTGAACAGCATAGCATGTGAGTTACACAAAGAAGGTGTACTTGGGAAAACATCCTCTTGGAATCAGTGATGTGGGATTTTGGGGGGAAATATGAATTGGAAAATATTCCAAAGAATTTTTCCAGTGCTCTAAACAGAGCATGAACCAATTTTGCATATTTATTTTTATTTACATTTAGTAGACATTTTTTTTAAGTACTTCCTTATGCCGTAATGGAAATATTTGATCAGGGAAAAATACATTGTGATGTAAATGTTATATTCAGACAAATTCAAAGTTTTCTGTGAGGCTATTTTTATTGGAAGAATACTTGTAAAAATTTAAAGACAGTATAGCATGCACTTTCCTTACATTCCATACATTGGGGGTGGAGGACAAAGGCACTAAAAACTGTTAATGCACTAATTTGAGTGCACCCTAAGAGTGCACCATTATATGCCTTGGACGTGGTTGTCCACTCATCTGCTTGGCATCGTTGCTGCGTTTACAAAGGAGTTACAGGGACAATTGAAATGCTGTTCATTCTTTCAGGCCCATGGCATTTTGTTTTGGTGAGCCTTCTGACTCTCAGCATCAGTTTTCATGAGACCTCCGGGGGAATGGTATGGTTGGGGAGAAGATCTGCTTCCTCAAAGCCCTTCTATTTTTAGGAATTGGGATGAAGCACCATGTTTTTCTAAAACAAAGCTGTGCAACAGTGGCTTACTTCCTTCAGACAGAATAGCCTGCAAACACTTTTTATCTCCACTGCTAGTAGCACAAAACAGTTGTCAGTCATCAGTCTTAAACTTGCAAAAAAAAAAGAAAAGTAAACTCAAGAGCATAATGCCTCTTTCAGGTTCCAAGTATTAATTTCAGAAGACTTCAACAAATGATTTCTTAGACTTTATTGACTTTGGCTTTGCAGCAAAATGCTTTTCAGTTTAAGTCAGAATTTATTTCTGCCAAGAGACCCTGCCCTAACCGGTTTACATATAAATAGTTGAGCGAGTTCCTATTGGACCATTTTTATGGGATTGCATCAAATAGCACAGGGTGTATATTCTTAACCAGCTGCTTTAAATGCAGGAAATATTAAAACAGATCTTGGATCCCCTTCCCAAATGTATGTCACTCTGTTTTGTAGAGCTATTAAGTTTCTCAAATGTATATATTTTTTCTTCTGTAGTTATTCTAAGGAGCCCACTCCTAATGCTTTCTTTGTCAGCAGATCACTGCTTAGGAGGGAGCGTATCAAAATCTATAAAGCAGTTACAGCTGTGCAACTATAAAGAGCAGTGTCAGAAGCCATTGCATCAGCACTGTCCCATCAGTTTTGCAGGCAGATATGCAGGTACAAGTAAGTGCCTGGAGTCAGGGCACCAGTTAAGTTAAATCACCTTTATTGTGTGTGGAAAATATGACTGTGGTGTATGTTCATGAGATCATGGAAACAGAGTTGTCGGGGATCTTTTAAAACATATCTTAGATCCTATATTCTGGCAGGGAACAGTTATCCCTGTGTGTTTTGTTAGATTTGCATTAGGAGTATAAGAATTTGCTCAGAATCTTTAAAACAGGGATATGTGATTGCATGAGATATTAATATCAAAGTGCCATTTAAAAAAGGCAGAGTTGTATAGTGATCACAGATTAGAACCCAGGAGACCAGGTTCAAATCTCCATGTTCCCCTGAAGCACACTGTGTGCACTTGTTCCAGTCATATTCTCTGGGCCTCGCAAAGTTGTGAGGATAAAACGGAAGGGGGGAGCAGGTTTGCCACACTGAAACCCTTAGGAAGGGATAAAATTTTAATAGCTAGATATATAGAATAATTGCATTTATAACATCAGAAATACAGACCAACTCTTTAGGAAAAATAATTTAAATTTGGTAGCACAAATACAGGTGTCCTACATTAAGTACCCCCCTCTCAAAACAAAAAGGATTAGATTTGAAAACAAAAAAATACCTCATTGCCATTAGCTCTGTGGGTGGGATTTTTTAAGTCAGTACCTGAACCATATTTCTCTCTCTGCATAATATTGAAATAATGACCACGAAGTGATATATTATGGGAATGAATGAAAGGACTCGTTACTTGTTGTAAATAACAGCAATGATCAGCAATAATTTGATTTCTAATAAATCTGGATTTATTCACTGACTATATCCCTCTAACCTTGAAGTAATTATGTATTTGGTGTGATTTGGTTCAGTTTCTGGACTACATGCAATCATTGTTTTTGTCCCATCACCATATTTAACAACTTATGGTGATTGTGTTTTTTCACAACTGCTCAGAGGCTGATAATGTAACTCAAATTGGATTAAAGATGTACAACTGCTTACTAAATGCTACTTTTATGTTTGTCACTGGCTGACCTCTTTATTTTCAGATCTGGGGTTGTTTTTTTTTAAAAAAAGTACTGCAGTCTGACCCCCTCCCCCCCCAAGTTTCCCCAGTATGTATAGTTTTGCAAAGAGCCACTGTTTCTGTTAACTGCCCTGCATTTTTTGTGTGGATGTATAGAAACAACAAGTTAAAAAGCTAAAATGTTATAAACCTGATCTTAAAAACCATTTTTGATGCAACTTTATTGAAGAAGCTGGTGTCGCATCTCTCTCCCGTTCCCAGATAAAGATGGGTCTGTTACTGGCACTGACAGACTTTATACACATGAGCACTAGCAAAGAGCTTGCTTGACCTGACATTGACCTTAGAATAAAGAGGACAGCTAAATCTAAGTAGATCAAAAACAAGCAGACAAAGAATGCCTTGGCCAGAGCAAGTTCCAATCACAGTGATTTATTACACGATGACTTTCAATACATGGATTAACCTAACAAAATGTACTATTACTAGTGGTCTCTTTTAGATCTTTTCAGGTATAGATTACCCTCTGAATTATTTTTTAATTTAAAAAAAAAAGCTTTTGCATTTTTAAGTTGTATTTTGTTGCACAGGAAGCTCACTGCCTTTTTCTTAACATTCCAAGGAGCTAATTCTGCAAACAGTCAAAACACAAGTCCCTTTGTTGACAGAAATAATCCCATTTTAAGTCAACTGGTTTCTGAATAAATTGACTTTTGTTTAAGCATTTGCTACATAAGCCCCCTGAGTATTAGGTCTTTTGTTCAATGCCCAAGTCGTCCTTCATCTACCACCACCACCCCTCCTTAAAACTGTGTTAGAACTTGTTTTGCTTATAAAGCCGAACAATAGGTAGACTTGCATTTGAATTCCCGTTGTTGATTTGTGTTCTGTTTTGTTTTTGTTCGTTAGGTCCTCTGAGGTCTATAATGAAAGATCTGCATTCTGATGATAATGAAGATGAATCTGATGAAGCAGATGAGAATGACAATGACTCTGAGATAGAGAGACCTGTAAATACTCATGGAGGAAGCAGGGGACGCAGGTGAGGCAAGCTGGTGGGAAACTAAGAGCAGAAACAGTTCTGCCTTCTAGGTGTGAGAAGGCTGAGTGGAAACAAAAGTACATGTCGGAAGAGAACAAGCAAAATACCCGGAAATGTGGTAGGACAGGAGAAAATTAGGGGTCAGTGCTGAAAGCAGGCTATATAGGAGAAGAAAGCACAGGAAACCCCTGTGAGCATAACATTGAGGCAGAGTGCTTTATTTTGATCTTTGCTGTATTTAGTTGTTTTATATTGTATTTTACTTTTTGCCATTTTGTAAATTAGTCTACAAATAAACTAAATTAAGCTTGTTTTTAAAGCTTCTGCTTTATGTTCTCTTCAGAACATACAGTAATACAGGAAGCTTCTCTGGACTCATGCCTTTGGGCCTTTGTCACACAGGACCGTAAAAAGCACCTTTGGCCAAGCCCTGTGCTATTTGTGTCAAATGTGGGATAGAGTGCAAAACAGAAAGTCAATATACTTTGAGCAATATAGATTTTTTTTAACAGATAGATATACAGCAAAGCTAATTCAGATGTTGTTCTTGTCTGTCCCTCTGGAGCCAATTGCCAGGTGCCAATTGCCAGTTCAGATGGGCTGTTTAAATTGTGGAAGGGACATGGGAAGAAAGGGTACACACTGGCTCATTCAGCAACTTTTCTTCAGTCTTCAGATCAGCTATATGGTGCTTTTAATTGGCTATTTTTAAGAATTGCAAGAGGTCTTAATCACAGCTCTCTTATGTTCCATCTACTCTCGTCCTACATTTATATCATGTGTAATTATCTTTTTGTAGTTAGTCACGTGATTTTAGGAGCAGACCATGTAAAAAAAAAACACATACACACAAAAGGACATATAGATGAGCACCTATGAGAAACAAAATGAAAACAGCAATCATGAACCAAAATTTCCACACACCTGGAAAAAAGATATTCATTACCTGTAGCACAGAGATTTGCATCTATATAGATTTTAGTACCAGTGAGCTGAATGTGGCAAAGTAAGTAAAAGTAAGCACATCCATATGTGTATGTGATTACCCTTGAGATATCTAGTAATTGGAAATATTTCTACCTAGTACAGAATAGAAGATTTACAATTTATAGTAGAGTTAAAAATGGGCTTTACTTTTAATTTACTTTAGTACATTTATTTCTTGTTTTAAGCTTCTTTAGAATCAGGGTTAATGGTGGGGATCTTCTGGATGCTGTTGTACTCGGGAAAACAAGAACATAAAATTAAAAGTGAAGTTCATCCATACCGTGTTTATGGATGCATTATGTGCAATATTAATTCTCATCACAGCTACCAAGCACATTTTGGGATGTGTATAATTCAAGCTGTTCTAGGGTAATCTTTTCCAGCAGTATTTTTATTTAGCATGTGTTCTTTCTGGCATGAAAGAGTTGCATCAAACCATGGGAGGTGCTGATGATTAAAGGGAGATAAAAAACCTAATCTAATTTTGCTTTGCTGTATCTTTCTTCATGAACTCCTAGCCTTTTTCATTTTCAGACCTTTCTCTCTAGTGGTTTGTATTTGTGTATGTTAGATGTGGGCCCTGTGTGAAGAAGCTTGTATCTCAGTCCTGTCTCAGGGTTGCATAAAACAGCTCTCACTTTCTGCCCTTGCATGAACTTCTACCATAGATTTTAACACCTGTCTAGGTAAAGTGGCCAGACCTGGACTTAGACCACCACACTTGTGTTTTAAGAATCCTTTGTCAGTGGCAGGGCTCCGGTGCAAAGTTGGAATGAAAGCAGAGTCAGGGATGTGGCAGAATAATCAGAGAAAGAGAGGAACCAAGTGGTCACAGTAATATTAAAATACATTACAGCACCAAAATACTGAGGAGCCCATGCATAGCTGTACCCCAGTCCCAGTACTCACACAATATTTACCCATACTTTGAGCACATATGTCAGGGAGAGACAGATTAGAGGGTGGGTGGAAGGAGATAGTACCTGTCTTCTTCTGCAGAGGGATGCCATCTGAGAGGACTAAGGCAGGCACCTTACAATCCAAGTAGACCTCAGACCAAAGCCATCCTGGAAAGTAGGAGTTCTGAGACCAGTTGCTTGGCAAAGGTGCCAAGAGGAAATTCAGACAGCATTTCAGGCATTAATCCAAATGAGGTCCAAGGAGCAAATCTTGTGGAAAAGAGCAAGGATTTCAAAGCTGAGTGTGCACTTGAATCTTTTTATATGGGCTGGGGAATAACAGGCAAAGTGTTGGCCTTCATGGGGATGGAAGGAGGCAGGTTTATCAGAAGTAAGCCTCTGGATTAGTTAGAATGAGAAAGAGGGGGGGAAGGCTTGTGGAAATGTGTTTGGGAGGGATTTTCAAAGCCAAAGGCTTTCCAAATAAAGAGAGCCAGAACAAGGTAAATTTGGGCATCGATTAAAAGTTGATGTTACCAGAGGTCCTTTATACTAGGCCAGAGGAGTCCACAGGGCATTGTACTTGATTGGACTGGAATATCTAGGATAGTAATCACAGAGCTAACTACCTGAGTTTTGTTTTTCTGTGTTTCTCTTCTTGTGCCAAGGCTACACCTTTCTTCAGCCAAATTTGCTAGCCATTGTTATTGTATGATTAAAATTCAGAGTGGTCTACTCATGCCTGGTCTTGTGGCCTGTCTAGCTTCTTTTGTCTCATGCATTCATCCTCCAGCTAAGGCTTACCCTCTTGTGTTTAGTAAACGACTCTTAGAAAGGTCAGGTCAGACCTTTCTAAGATTGAAGGACAGGTGGGCTTAGTTACAGACCACAAGAGGTATAGAATGGGGCCCATAATGGAGGCAGAATAGTAATGGCAACATAGAACAGTGGAAAATTTGCTTTCTTGAAAATAAAATCTGGGATTATGAGGTCTGGATATGGATTGAAGGCCTTTTAAAATTGTCTTGTACATTGCTAACAGCCCACATGTTGCTCACCTCTGTTAAGTTTTGATTCCCATGCCTTTCTCTCTCCTCAGGGTTAGTCTAAGTGACGGCAGTGACAGTGACAGCAGTTCAGCATCTTCACCGCTGCGTCATGAGCCACCACCGTTACTAAAAACCAATAGCAACCAGGTACCATTGTATGATGTTCCTACTGTTATCATGATCACTTTTCTTTCCTTTTGCCTAATTATTGAGTTGGATCCTGTCATCAGCAGAAGCCTCTGACGATAGTGGATCTTTCCCACAGGCCCCCATCCCAGCAGTCCTTTCCAGCCTTTGAAAATTTATTCCAGGGTTGCAGAACCCATGTGGAATCATAGCCTTGGGAGGAGGGACAGAATCTCCCTTCTTGACCCTTCTTTCAGCGGAGCTCCACTGTTGGAAGAGGAACAAGGGAACAATTTCACCACTCCCTGCTGTGGACTCCCAACTCTCATGGTGATTATTGTACAGTGGTGACAGCAGAATAAAGTTTCCTGGAGTCACAAAGGACTGCTGGGAGGAGCACAGTGCAAGAAAGATCTTCGATCCTTGTGTCTACAGATGTGGGCTTCTAACCCAGTTACTTTTTTTATTCCTCAAGTTATCGAACATTTTGGGTATACAGTCAGAGAGACAAATCTGTCACTACAAACTACATACATTCCTAGTAGTATTATTGTAACACATACTAGCAGTTACGCAGCTGCTTTTTTTTCACTTGCACCAATTTTATTTTGCCTGAGTGTGAATTCACTGTGGTGTTAGATGCTCACTCTAGTTTAACAGGAATGACACCACTGTTACACAAACAAATAATTAAAAAACCCTCTTTGGAATTATTCTGCTCCATTACCACAATTTTTGACTGAAGTTAACAATAATAACATCACAAAAGTATTAGCAAAGTACTGTAGATGGATGGGACATATGTAGACTTTATGTGGGCCTGGCTAACTTTATAACAATAAATCATAGCATGTGTGAAGCATTTGGAGAAAGAGAGAGAGGGACAATCCTCTGGGGATTAGATATGCTAGTTGGCGTGAGTCATCTGTTGCTTACCCTGTACACAATGTTGGTATGCTAAAATCTTCACCCCTTAAAAAGCCTAATTTTTCCTGTCTTTAAACTGTGTTAGAAGTGAATTTACACCAAGAAACTTTTGGCCTCTCTCCCAAGTTAAAGGCTTAGGTCCAAACTTGATGACATAGGAGGATAGCCATAATCAGTCACCTGCTGTTTTTTTTTAAAAAAAGTAAAAACAGCCAGACAAAAAGTTGGAATCTGACGTGAAACCAGGCCCATAGCCATGAGGGGGGTATTGGGAGGCAATGCCCCCCCAAGGATGAGCTCTGCCCTATGGGGAAATTATTTTGAGATGTGTGTGGGGTTTCTAAAATGACCTCAGGTACAGTCAGGGATGCTACAGTCATTTTCTTTTTTCTGGGCCAAAAAATAAATAGGTTTTTAAAAATGTAAAATAAAAGAAAATTGCAATAAAAGAAAATTGCAAAATGCAATTTGTTCTCATTCATTCAGCGATCGATTAGTTGAGCTGAGTTGAGGAGTTTTTTTAGAACACCTCCTGAAGCCAGCGCTGCCCACCAGCATGGCCATGGTGGAGCCTCCAGAGAAGCTGTACCAGGCCAGGCATGCCAAGGGTGGCCGGGCATCCTGCAAGAAATGCAGAGGGAACATCACCAAGGATTCACTGTGCCTGGCCATCATGGTGCAAGTACCACAGGCAGGGGGCTGCCTTTCCACCCTTCTGCCAGGGGTTCCAGTGTTGCTTGCAGTGACCATTGTCTTTTGTAGGTTAGGCTCAGAGTGTCCTCTTCACTCATGTGACCATGGGGGGGGGGGGTGAGCTGCCTTGGGGCTTCTGCTGCTCCTGCTGCACACACAGCTCTCAGTGGCCAGGCATGGCCAAGGGAGCTTGCTGGAGGAGGACAGTAGCAAGCTTCTAGAGTAGGGGACAGCTTTTCCCAGGTGGAAACAGTCTTCTGAAGTGAGTGAGTAAAATTTCTGCTGGAAATTTTGGGTATTTATTGGGGAGGGCGGTATTTTTAATTTTGTGACATCACAACCAACCAGTGCCCCCACTGAGAATTTTCTGGCTGCAGTCCTGTTTCAGACCAAGGCAGATGGGGAAAAGGGGTTAACCCTTTCTTGCTGTGCCACTTCTTCCCCCCCGTACCATTTGCCCCACATTTCAGTAACCTTTACAGTAAAATTCAAATACATGCAGGGATGTTTCAAATGAAAGCATTGATCAACTGTTGTTATTGATTGAATTTGGAGCACTATTGAATGTACTCAAATTTTACAATGTTCTGAAAGGCCTGTCAGCAATTGTTTTATGAGATATTTGCTAATAAATTGTGTTAATAGATTGGTAGAGATCCAGCGTCTTGTTAATAAGCAAGTCAGTGCACTATGCGAATTCCCAAATTACAGTTTTCGCCTTTTGATTTCCTTGCCTTTTCCAACTGTTGCTGGGATTCATTTTTCAGATGCTGCTTTGCATTCCACAGAGGTTTCCGGGGCCACTTGTGTGTCTTACCCAAAACACCCAGAAGTAGAAAAAAGTTCTCCTACAACCCTTTTTAAAGCATTTTTGACTTTTTAGTTCCATTTGGCCACACTTGAGATTTTTGTTCACTGTCATTAAAGCCATAAACTAGTTTTAAACAATGAAACGTGATACTGTGTTTGCTGCGTTGAAACACAATAGCCTGTGGGTGGTATATCTTCCTGTAATATTCACAAAAAGACAGTCTTGTCGGCAGTGGACTAGCAGAAACTTTTCTCCAAAACAGCTGCTGAGCAGTTAGTCTTTATGATACCATAACATTGAATAGCTGGAACATGATAAATTATTAGATTATTTTACTGGCTTGTATCCTACTACTCCATTCAGTTAAGTGAGGAGGAAGGAGCTGCCCTGCCCCAGGGAAAGGCTGCTTCTGCCAAAATAAGTCTGCATACTTTGAAGTGGTAGGGATACAAGACATTGAAATTAAATCCAGACAAAATAGAAGTGCTGTGGAACAGAGGAAAACTGAGCCCAGTGCAAAGTGTTCAAGCTGTATTAGATCTGCCCCCCACCCCAAGCAGGCTCGGAGCCTGGATGTGCTCCCAGAAACCTTACTCATCCTGGATGCCCAGGTGATATAGGCAGCCAAAAGTACGCTCTACCAACTTGGGTTGGTCTGTCATCTGCAGTTTTTCCTAGAAAAAGCAGACCTCAGACATACCTTAGTAACAGGCAGTTTGGACTACAGTCTACCTGGAACACTGTAAACTCTTTCCAAATATGATTGCCAGGATGCTAACAGGGATGCTTATTGTTTGCCAGTTATGTTGAATGCTAGTTTGCTTCTGAGCCCCGTACAAAGTGCTGGCTGCTGTTCTCTAAAGCCCTAAATGGCTTGAGTCTGAAGTACATGGTGAACCTCTCATATGCTGCGTTTGGTATTCTGATGGTGGCCTTATTTGGGAGCTGGTTAGGGAAAGCAGTTGGTGGGAACTCCCACAGGGCTTTCTTGGCTTCTGCCCCCACTCTGTGGAACTCCCCCCCACACACACACACACGCAGTGATTGGTGCCTTCATTGGAGGTTTTCTGGCATCAGTTAAAAACAGTTTTATTTCAGTTAGATTCGAGTCCAGTAGCACCTACTGTGTTTGACAAAGAAAGCTTTGATTCTTGAAAGCTCATACCCTGAAACTCTTGTTGTTCTCGAAGGTGTTCCTGGACTCAGGTCTAACTGTTCTGCTGCAGACCAATATGGCTGCCCTCTAACATTTTATTTCAGGAGGCCTTTATCAGTTAATTTCTTCTCTGGTGTGTTTTAAAATGTTCTCAGATATTAGTGGTGGTGAATCCTGCAGTCTTTTTAAAAAGTTTATTTTGTAAACACACAACACATACATGGTGCTTGTGAACCAGCATAGAATGGATGCAGTTGAAGGCCCTGTTGTTTCCCTTCAACTCTTGCCTTGTGATTCAAGGACAGAGAAAGTTGGTAACCAACAAGTGCTATTGATTTCAATGAAGATTGAGCATTGAGAACTTTCTCTGAATTCTGGGGGGGGGTGGGTGGGATTGAGCTCCCACTGATGTGGTTTTCCCTGTTCATTTCTGTAAAGTAAGCAGGAGCGTTCTATCCAACAGAACTTTTATTGCTTCTGATTTTAGCACTTTGGTCAGTAAGAGCTTCTGATGCTTGGACTGATGCTTTCTCTGTGGCTGGACTTGTGCTGTGGGATGGGCTTCCAGAGGATGCGAGGAAGACTCCAACCTTGCACAGGATTCAAGAGTTCTATAAAGCAGAGCTCTTTCTTTGTGCATTTGATAGCCCATAAAAGAAAGTTCTAGATAGTTTCCTTTTATTTGTATCTAACTTTATTTATGACGTGATATTGTGTTTTTTTTAAAAAAAAAGATATAAGCCACTTTGAGTCCTGTTGATGGGGAGAAAAGCAAGATATAAATATTTTATTCTCCAAAAATATGCATATTTATGTCTGAATAGTCCACAAAGTGATTAAATTATACAGATTCAATATCTGTATATCTGTATATTCAGTTGCTGCCATGATAGTTTCATGAGTAATTATTTATTTCAGTTGTTTATTTTGTTAACATACATAAAGTCCCTTTCCAGCATTTAAAATGACTTATCCTTCCTTTCTCATTTATTTCATTTTGTATTATAAATTGTTTTTGTAGGATACTTGACAAGAAGAACACATAGGTTAGATAAATAGGCTGCTAAAACATGCTTAGACAATGAAGTTTGGTATGGAATTTCTAATAGTCTTTCATTCTTTGCATTTCAGAAGCCATTTACTATTAAATGTACCTATTTGTCTAGCCTTGTAGTGCCCTTAAATAATTTACTTTTTCCTTTTGCTTTTCAGATTCTAGAAGTAAAGAGTCCTGTAAAACAGAGTAAATCTGATAAACAGATAAAGAATGGTGATTGTGATAAGGTATTAATGGCTAGCAAAAAGTAATCTTTACATTCTCTTCAATAAACGTACATCCTGTATTCTAGAAATATTTACTCTTTCAATATGTAAAAGGTTGGTGGTTGAAGTCTTCTCTTCATTAAGTATTATTTAATTCTGCCCTCAGCATTTTTGCATCCCCACATTAAACTTGTATAGGATGAGATAACTTGTTTCATATTCTCAAAGCCTAACCAGTCTCTTAAATTGCATGAAACTCAAGTCCTGTTTGCATGTTACATTGAATGCATGCACTGTCAGCATATATAGTTATTTATGTATATTTACTTCATTTATACCCCACCTTTTCCCCAATGAGGACCCAAAGCAGCTTACATCATAAGAGTCAATGTTTGTACACTTCAAAAATAAAACTGGGGACCAGTACCTGGATAAATGTAGCACATTCAGCTGTACATGCATGAGATGTAACAGAAGAATTACTCAACAGACATACAAAGAGAAATACACAGATTGTATGTACGTTCATTGTAACATATGTATACAGAGGACTTATATGACATTGCAAATGCATTTGTGACTCAAGTTTTAGTACTTAACGAAGTTAGTACTTAACACTTTGCTAATCCCATCTCAATTTTGGGATGACTTATTTTCAGGCATATCTTGATGAATTAGTTGAGCTCCACAGAAGGTTAATGACGCTAAGGGAAAGACATGTACTACAACAGGTGAGAAGGTCTCTTTTCTGTATGAAAGTAAATTTGTCAGTCAAGAACCTTAATTTGATCTTCTAGTATCTAGACCAGGGGTGTCAAACATAAGGCCCGGGGGCCAGAGCCGGCCCGTCCACCGTCCAGGGCTCTTGTGTGGCCCGCAAGCAACTGATGCAAGGGAGAAAGTGCTGGGCAGGAGTGGGTGAAGCCACTCCATTGTGGCTTCAGCACTGCAGAACAACCTCGTCTGCAGCAGTCAAGAAGCGTGGGAGCATCTGCCCAGCACTGCACTACTACCTCTCCAGTCCACCTATGTGGATTTTCCTCTGCACCCCACTCCCAGCCCATGGGGCCTTGCAATGAGGATACACCAACTCGGAGTTTACCAGCTGCTGTTCTTTTATACATTTTATATCTCTGGTACCTGGCATTACGTTTTATGACACACGTGGCCCAGCCCAACAAAGTGAAATTTATGTCAGATCTGGCCCTCATAACAAATGAGTTTGACAGCTCTGGTCTAGACTTTAATAATCCAACAATACAGACTTCAATATGTGCAGTTTTTACTCAAAATAACAGCACATCACAATCTTTTTCTTTGCCCTACAAAATCAGGCTTTATGTTGTAATAATTCTTCCAAGTTTGGCAAGTGACTGGCAGAAGCAGTTACAGATTTTTAACTTAAATAAGAGTATTAAAATTTCAATTATGTTAGCTTTAGCAATGTTGAAGGTTGAATATGATATTGGATTGATTTTTAGGGATTGTTCATAAAGTTACTATTTTGAATGTGATGGCCAGGGGTCGTTTCCTGCCAGAGCACATCGGAGCATCGCTCCAGCAGTAAGGAGCTCGGGGCGGGCACATGTAGCAAGCCCCACCCCCTGCGAGTTCAGGAAGACCTTTAAAGAAGTGGGGAGGCATTTAAATTTAAACACTGACAGCCCTTGAACACTTCCTCATTGATGGAAGACTCTTATTTAAAAGCAGGCAGCCTTTGGACACAATTCATTACATTTTGATTTCCTAATTTTAGATAACTTCCGAGTCAGTAGGTGGGCTGTGGAACAGTAGCTGTTTTTCAACCATTACATTTGACTGCATATGCTGGACAAACATGCGACATGCTATTATTAAGTGCATGTGGCCACAGCATCAAGAACATAATGACTAAAAAGGCCTAGAATGTTAAGGAATTTGGGTGTGGGAGAACCTGGTCCAATTCTTCCTTCAGTTTTAACTTGCAGGATGGCCGTGGCTACTTGGTTACTTTTAGCCTAACACTAGGTTGGTAGGCTGCAGTGAATAAACCAAGAAAATTCTGTTTTATAACCCATTCAGAAAGTAAATAACAATAAATATCTTTCTTAAAGTTAGCCTAGTAGACCTGTAAAAGGCCTATCTTAAAGGTTTTCAGCCCTTCATATATGTTTTGTTCTGTACAGGCATCTAAATTGCTCTAGCATGATAGGTGGCAGTGAAATTGAAGGGAGAATGACAGTGTATAAACAGAACTCTACTTTAAAACAATAAAGTGCAGCATGTTTTATCAAGAACAAATAAGACTTCCTTAGACCTTGTTTCTTGAGTCTCCCGTTAAAGTATTTCACATTAGCAATCGGAAATCTTGACAGCTTTAATCTTAACTCTCCCCCCCCCCAATGTTTTTGAATGGATTAAGAATGTGAGTGCTAATACGAAAGGCATTAACATACTTTCCTTTGGCAGGTGGTCAAAAATGCCCCTAAAACTTTCTTGGCTATATCTTTATATATTTGTGCCTCTGTTAAACCTGGAGGGAGGGGTCATCTTGCTCAGCTGTACCAGGTGGGCTTGACACTGAAGCTGTATTTCTAAGAGGCCAGGATGAAGAATGGGGTTCAAATGTTCATGTTGCTCTTAGCTAGGAGTTTTAAAACTATAGATAGCGATCAACAAATGAGATTTTGTTTCTCGTTTCCTTTAAGAATGCTGCATAGCTTAAAAATGCATCTGTTAGCACTTCCTAAATGCTTTTGAATTCCCAAAATTTATTATTGTGGGAGTTAGTGGAAGGCCCTGTTCTGGCACAGTATCACAAGAACATACATATCAAATTTAGTTCCTTTAAAAAAAAACCTTGAAGAGTTATTGTAAATTTTGTCTTATTCAGTCACAGCAAAGTGAAACATACTTTAACAGAAGAAAACCCAGAAATTATTTCCATGTTAGCCATTGAGTGTCATGGCTGTAGTCGCAACCAGTGCTCCCTCTAAGCTGTGGAGTCTTGTGAGCAAAAATTCTACTTCATGAGCTACTGGCATTAAAGTTGTGAGCAGACGATTTAGCTACTGCATAAATTAGTTTGCTCTGGAGCCATTCCTGAGCTCAGACAAAAATGTGGGAGCCGGTGGCTAACAAACTGTGAGCTAGCTCACACTAACTCAGCTTAGAGGGAGCAGTGGTCGCAACATATACCTGTGCTGCTAAGTGAAGGTAAAGAAGAAGAAGAGAAGAGAGGAGATTAGATTTATACCCCGCCCTTCACTACCTAAGGGAGTCTCAGAGCGGCTTACAAAGTCCTTTCCCTTCCCCTTCCCACAACAGACACCCTGTGAGGTAGGTGGGGCTAAGAGAGCTCTGACAGAAACTGCTTTTTTCAAGAACATCTGTGCCAGAACTATGGCTTGCCTAAGGTCATCCAGCAGGTGCAAGCGGAGGAGTGGGGAATTAAACCCGGTTCTCCCAGATTAGAGTCCGCGCACTTAACCACTACACCAAACTGGTAACATCACAACATGAGTGGGTGGCCATTTTAAAAAATTATGCTTCTTAGCAGGTTGGCCTATTAATTTCTGGCAATGTTTCATGTCATATATTGGCATACAATTTTATTACCTCTTGTTAATCCAGAAACACACATAAGATGTGGCTGCTGGGAAGAAATAGCTGTAACCATTGAGCACACTTGTACAGTGCAATGTTATGAAGTTATTCCAGTTTAAGTCCATTGATTTTGATGGGTTTAAACGGGAGTAAGGATACACACAATTGCACAGTTAAACACCTAATCAGTATCCTTTGTTACCTGGATGTCAAGTTGCCTCCTGTGAATTGCTTGCTAGCACTCTTTCTCATTTTGTGTGTGTGTGTGTGTATAATTTTGATAGCATTTACTAAGATTTGAAATTTGTATAATATCTACCCCACAAAAGTGAATATCTTACTTGCATTTCCGTAAATATATAAAATAAGTAAAGGAGTAAATGGTTCATAACGCCTGTCCTTTTCCATTTCCAGTGATATGAGCAGACAATAAACAAATATATGTTTTAACACAGTTCAGTGAGACAAGCAAACTATAAATCATGATGATACTTGTTACAGTCCAACTGCTACCACTGGTACTATAAAATTTCATTTGCACTCATTCAAAAAGGTTGCACAGTTGAAAATATCAAGAATGTAAATGGGAGTTCTTTTTCCAAAAATCAAAGAAAGACTTACAATTAACTGAAAAACAAAGTCAATTAATTTGGCTGTCTCTTAATCTGACCAATTCCATCAGGTTAGAAAGTTTTGTAATCTCCCAGGCTTTATTAATCCAAGATTTTATATTCAGCCTTTCTGTCTTTTTCCAGTTTGGTGCAAGTAATTGTTTCTCATTTCTCACACATGCTGTCCTTCTTGCCCTGGCCTCATTCCAGATGTCAAAATGCCTGCCCCCTCCCCTCTGCACCTCACATTCTGACTAGAAGTTCCAAGAATGTGAAAGGCGACTGGCTAGCAAGCTCCTTGGTTGCTTCCCCCCCCACTTACTAAAAATGGGGAGGGGGGGAGCATGCAAGGTGGCACCTCCTCTGCCTTGCATAGTTTCTGCCCTTTCTGTTTCCCACAAGCGAAGTGAAAAAGATGGGAAGATTCAGTTGGCATTTGTATGGTGAACAGACAGCTTCCCTTTGGGGAACCAAGGGGGCTGATAGAAGTGGTTTACTGCCTTGTGTGCAATGAAGAGCTACAACTAAAGAACATAACATACTTTAGTAGGACTTGAGTGGCATCAGTGAATCACTGGGTTACAGAACAAAGGAGGAAAGTGATTACTGTAGGTGGGATATAGTTGGTGCAGAAACAAGAGGGGAATTTTAAATGTGTGTTCGGCTGAGGGAAACAACTGATGCTGAGTAATACCACTTTAAGTAACTTTGTCCTTGGATTTTCCTAATCAATTCTGGAATTCTGTTCTGAAGGATAAGCAAATGAGATTTGATTGCTTATAGCACTGGAAAAGGTGAACTGTGGCTAAAGGATGCATTATTATGTTGATGTTTTCCATGCTTCTTGGTTCAGTGCTGCATTTTTATGGATAATGTAGTTCACTACCTTACTTTATGCTTAGATTCATTTTCATTGAATAAGTTCTTTTATCGCTATAATAGAAAGAGGACAATTCAGTCTTCTGAAGGACTTAAAGAGTTCTAAAAAAGATTTATGAATGAGCTTCGTTACTAAAAACTAACACAAGTGATCTTGCAACTGCAATGGATTTCATAGATTAAGTCTTTTGGTGCCATATTCAGAGCATGTGCTGAATAGTCAGAGGAGATTTTCTTGCCTGACTGTAAGTGAATTGTAGATTTTTAAAATACCATTTGAACCAGAACAACACATGCACATTGTTTTTCTTGAAGACTGAACGGGCACAGTTCAGTTCAGAAAAAAAGACCGCTGCTTGAAACCAAAACCAGGATTAATTTACTGAAGGGGAACATGAGCATCTGTTGCAGAATTTAATGTCGTACAGTGATGGCTGCAAATAGTTTTAAGTGGATTTGTGAAGATATTTGTTTAAGATATTACTGGTGAAGTAAGTACACATTGGATCATTGAGGGGATATCATGGTTCAGTGCTATATAGGCTCTAGTTTCAATCTGTAGCATCTCCAGCTGCAAAAGATCACTGGAAGTAGAGTTAGGGTAGGAAGGACCTCTGTTTGAGATCCTGGAGAGTGCTAGTCGGATTAGACCATTATACTAGGTGGTCATATCAGCATTCTGTTTGAATTGACAATCTACATTTAAATAAGATTACTGGCGGGAAATCTAATGTTTGAGTTTTGTTTTTAATTTAAATTATATCTAACATTATCGCTAACAGAAATGTGTGATGGAGAACACATGGAGAATAGGTCCAGAAAGGTTTAGGACTTTTGCCCTTCAAGTTCCCATCAGAATAAGACAGACTTTACCTTCTTCCTGTATGCTGAAGCCTGGTAGACTTTGCTTGATAAAAGAGCATAGGGTGCCACAATCAACAGGAGAGTCCAGTTTTTCATCTTCAGAGATTTGATGGCATCTAGAGGTAGGTCTTTTCAGACCATGGCATCAGCGAGCAGGTTCACATTGTATGTTCCATGGAAGGGGGAATCAGAATTTTAAATCGTAACATATTGTCTTTCTTGCTTTTTCTAATGGCAGATTGTAAACCTCATAGAAGAAACAGGACATTTTCATATCACAAACACAACCTTTGACTTTGACCTTTGTTCACTGGACAGAACTACAGTTAGAAAATTACAGAGTTACCTGGAAACGTCTGGGGCATCCTGAGGACACAACTTGTGGCTGCATCAAAATACTGTGATCTTTTTCTTTTTTAAAAAAGAAATAAAACATTCAGAGTGATGCAACCAAAATGGCAAAAACAAAAAGAATCAGCCAACTCTCTTCAGCTTTATTTTTTGTTAAAGCCAGTCATCATCTCTTAATAAAGGAGAAGAAAAGTGACAAGCCTCAGAGGATTGATCTTCTCACCAAGGAAATGCTCTGGAAGAGTTAGCCTGGATAGCCTTGAAAAAAAAAAACACTTAATGAATGTGTATGGTATCATGTATCTCTCTCTGTGGTTTTCCAGGCCACAAGACGAATGCATGTTCAACACACTGCCTTATTACATAACTGATCTATTTATTATTGCATACGTATATTCTAAAGTCCTTGAGGGAATGACACTACCAGATGTTACAAGTCCTCGCGTACCGCTTACGATCCTCTACGATCCTTTGATGCAACGAGCCACCACCGTCACAAGCCTTCTGACCTTACTCTCCTTTCAATGCCACTTTTTTCTGACTCTTTTACTGTTCACTAAAAAACAAACAAACAAAAACTACAGTCTTGTTTCCCACTTCCACAGTCTCCGGAGACAAGATACAGGCAGAGGAAGCCGGCCAGATGTGGCCCGATTTTCTTTCTAACTTTTTTTTTATTACACTCTTACTTGCTGCAGCAGAATGGGTCCCCAGGCTGTAATCATGTATTGATCATGGACCATGGTAGAAAATGCACCAAATAGGATCATGACTTGCTTTTCTAGCCTTAGTCAATAAACCATTAGGACTTTTTATTAAAGAGAAGTGTTACTGTCTGCTGTCCTGAACCCACCATTGTGTTTGCCATCAACATCTTTGTGTCTGTTTCTTTTTTAAAAATGTTACATTAGATATCTACAGAAGTGAAGGCACTCAAGAGGACTGCCATTAACACAGGAACACTAGTCCAGTTTTCTGTGGGATTGTTGTAGAAAACCCTTAATTTGGAGGGATTTATTACTAAAGCATTCCAGCACTCAGCTGCCCAGAATATGCAGTCCAATCTTTTGTTACAAAGGGGAGGGGCATATTTTTTTCTTTGACCCTACAACATATGGTCTGTTTAGATTTTGATTCCAGCTCTTTTCTGTCTGCTAAATGAAAACTCCCCCCCCCCCCCATTTAAACTGTTGTCAAACAACAACACATTGGAAAAGGCTTCCAGTTTTCAGCACTTGTTTGGTACCCTGCATGCTTCTACAGTAGGGTTGTCACCCAATAAAAGACATTAGTCGGTTAATTAATTACTTTTAATCGATTAATCAAATAAATTTACGTAACTGCATGTGAATAAATAATAGTTCTAAGGTCAAAAAAACCTGCTTTCTTTTTTTTTAGCTGGTGTACGCATACGTCACCACAAACATCTCCTTGGAAGAAGGATTCCCTCTCATGTGGGAGAGAAGACAATGCCTGTTCTAGGGTGGCACCTACCATCTGTGGTTTTTAGGTAACTCCATTAAACACGATTCAATTCTTAAAATAAATACGCTGCCTTTTTAATTGAGGGCACTTCTTTTAATCAACTAAAAAGGGGCTTAATTGATTAATTTAACCTATCAACTAAACTCAGCAGCCTAATTTCCAGAAGTATTTCTTTTCAATTAAAATTAGACACAAATATGTTTATTAAAACAAGTTAGAAACCCTTTACGAAGATGAGAGTTTCCTTTCCCAGATGCTGTTAATTCTTTTGGCCAAATGAAAGATGCTTAAGAAATACTTGGGTCCACTGGGTCTGCCAACCTCAAGGCAAGTCTGTGTTGGAGAGGCCAGTATAATTCCAGTCTGCTTCCTTGCCATATGTTTTCTGTGGCTACAGAGCTTTTGAGAGTTTATTTTTATTCCATGCACATGTTTTTGTGCAGTTGCATAATACTAGGTTCCAACTAGGGGGTGTTTCTTCATAATCAAATGGGAATTCTTAACACTGTTTCTTTAAGTCCAAAGAAATGATTTCCTTTCGTTTGTGTGTGTCTGTGTTTGTTTTTAAATTAAAATGTTGTTTGACCATAATCTATGGAAAGTCTTTCTCAGGCTTCCGAAAGAACAAGTGTACTTTTCTTCAGTAATGTTATGACTCTTATTGATGATTGGCATGAAACATACTTGAAGCGTTATGTTCTTTTTAAGTCCACATGTTAATTAATGTGCAATTGTTGGGTGGGAGGGGAGGGAGTGGGAGGTTTTTGAAATCTCTTGACATCAAGCATATGATGTGATGTTGAAGTGTGGAGGGGGGATGTTTGGGTTTTTTACATTTTTGTCAACATTTTTTATATGAAATGTTTGAAAATCTTAAAGGCTAACTTTCACTTTTTTTAATAGCACAGTTGACATGTTTCATTTCAGTTCAATGCAAAATGTGTACTTTTGGGGATCCATTTTTGACTTTTCTAACTAAATTTTGTGGCAAAAACTCTAAAGAGGGTGTTGGAAGGAGCACAGCCCCACATAACTTTTGAATAGATACTGGAAAGTTTTTTTTAAGTTTGTGTTTTTAGTAACTGGCAAAGTAAGTCCTTGGAGCTGCAAAAAATAGTAGCTGATGTACAGAATTTGTGGGGGTGGAGGGGTTAACTATGTAAAGGGAAGATTACTGCAGTTACAGTAGATTCTTAACTCTGACTTGCATGTAGCTCATCAGTCATCCTTAGAAAAATGTTAGTTCTCTAGTTGGATGAGACTGAGGATGGAATAAACACATTTCAGCTGCATTTGTGTGTGTTGAAAGTGGAGGGTGTTTTCCACAAAATTCTGGTAGAATAAGAGCTGGTAAGTGGTGTCCTTTTTTAAAAAATTAAAAAACCTTAGTTATTTTGTATGCTGAAACAAAATAAATCATTTTTCAATTAATTACATATAGTCATATTTCTCTTGATAGAGAAACGAGCCTCTGGACTGTGCAGAGGAGGGGGGTTTTTGTGTGAGTGTTTTTTTTTAAAGGGACTGGATAAAACATTACAGCATGCATTCCTAACTTTTGTGTCAGTTACATCACCCTTTCAGTAAATGAGCAGTGTTTCGTCTGAATAGGGGCTTAGCTTCAGAAATGTACATTTAGTGCCACAGCTCAGACCTGGGACCTGTAATGATACAAAGCAGGATATCTTGAAGCTCATGCAGAATACCACAGTCCCTTGTTGTATATCTGGAATTAATAAGCAGAGCTTTCAAGTCCAAGGGTATGTGTATTGCTTGCTCTCTGTCCATCCCCGTCCCCCCCAATTAACCACTGTGAAAGATTCAGTTGCTCAGGATTTTATACAACGCTAAACTGGAGTTAGTAGAATGGAAACAGATGCAGGATTCACCATAAAAATCTGAATACCTGAAAACTAGATGTAGCTAGTGCCACACCATAAAGTACAAGTGCAACTGGCTGCTAAATGGCTAGCATCTCCTTCCCTGCTCCAGCACTGGGTCCTGACTCCTGACATCACAATATGCTGTGTCTCCTACTGATAGCCAAAGTGGAACAGACGTTCAAAAACACAGAACATAATGATGTCAGCATGCAGGGTATTAGAGAATATGGTAAGGAAGAGGGAGTCAAATGCATACTTGCTGTTTATAACCATGTGCTTAAAGTATCATTTACTTTAGCCCTGCAACCATACCTAGATGCAAGACATAACAAAACACAATGCTCTAGTTTAAAATAGCCTATCTTTAAACATTTATGGATGCAGCCAAGAGGACACTATTAGGCTTCTGTATCACTGAAAATTGACCATAGTTGTAGAGGAACGCAACTCATGTAGCTGTATTTTATAAATCTTTTAATTCTGAGAGGGTATTGAGTTGTGGTTTCATGCCTTGTTTTTTTCCCTTCCATCTGCTTTCTTGTGTTTATTAATGTGGTTTTTTCAGCAATTCTGTTTTCACCCAGTCTTCCTCTGTACATAACAGTTGACTGCCTTCCATGCTTTTTGGTGTCGGCCTCTGATTATTCTTGACTCAGTCACTTGTGACCACTCCGTATGTCCTGCGTATGAAAGTTATGGAGAGCAGCATTCCAGAATAGGACAGACTAACTACTGTCTATAACGTAAATATGTGTGTTGGCACTTGTGTTGCATTACACAGTAATGAAATGTATTGCTGGAAGTGATGAGAGACCCTTAACCATAGGAAGAGCTTTAAAAATAAGCTGTTTGCAAGAACAGCTAAAACACTGGGAAGTGCAAAATGCTTTTGTTGTCTGAACCCTTAATTACAACATAGGGGGACACAATGGACTTTATTCTAAATATTAACGCTTACTTCCTAGCATTAACTTGGTGGCCTTTTTCCAGGAAATGAAGCTGCAATTTGTAAGCACCATGTCTGCATCCAATGGAGTAAATCATAAAGAAAGTCAGCTTTATATTCTTTAAATGCCTGTACATCAAGAGATTTTTTTTCAAGAATAGCTCTGGGAATTAGTGCTAACAAATCTAAATCAAACTCAAACTAGTATTTGCAGATGTGTCAGAGGCATATAGAGATACCAACCTCCAGGTGGGGCCAGGAATTCTCCCAGAATTACAACTGATCTCCAGATAAGTTCCACTGGATAAAATATGCAGCTTTGCAGGATGGACTCTGGTATTACACATCCCTACAAATCATACTACCCAGGCATGCCACGCCTCCAAAATCTCCAGGAATTTCCTAAACTGCAATTGACAACCCTATAGGCATCTCTGTAACAGGCCATATGAATGGTGCAAAATACCAGACCACACCTTGTAGGCTAACGTAGTTCAGCCTGTTCTACCACCACCAGACTCTACTATCCATGACTTCAAATTACTGGGCCTCAGATTAGATTATTCATCATTCACCCACTGGAGAGCTGTGAATTCTGTGCAGAAGCTTAGAGGATCTCAAACAGCACTATGAAATTGGGATCCCAGAGTTCTTTAGGGGAAGCCATTGCAGTTAAACCAGTATAAACCCAGGTTTGTATAGTAGATCTTTCCAGTATTTAGCTGCTATAGCCATAAAACAGAAATTTCTCTTAAAAATCCCTGCATAGTACAAAATGTAGTACATCAGAGTAAAGAATGCCACTGATCAGAAATAAAGCACAGTGATTTGAGGTGTCTAGGTTTATATTGCTGAAGAATCAAATCCTCACCTTTCTCAAATCAGTGTGGGCTTGGCTTATGACAATGATTTGTAATGAGCAAAAGCCGATTCAAGCATAAGTGGAATACCCACTCTGCGCATCCTCACTGATAAATGTAATGTTTAAACCACTGGCAACACTGGATCCATGAGCTGAAGGAGATGATGGAGCATCCAGATCTAACACTAGATGTGAACTGTGTCAGCAGATTTAATTTGATTTCTCCTGGTGTGCAGAACCATGAATTATCCTACGAACCAAAGGAGTACCTGAGATTAGAGCTACAAACATCCACTGAAAGCAACCTAAGAGATTGATTAATGAATATAAGTTGTAAGCATTTGTAGTTGTACAAAGTAGAGATGGTTTGTTTTGATCTTGTCTTTCAAATGTTTTATGCTCTTTCCTCTTCCCTTCTGCTGAACATGTAACTAAAAAGAATGGATGCGTTTTCTTTTCTTTTAGATCTTGAATGCATTATGTACCATGTTTCCTTATGCTCTGTCCTTTAATGTGTGTTGTAAAAATGGTTCTCTCCTTTTTTTTTTAATGGCTTGCATCTCCTATGACAACTTTTATTACTTCTTGGCAAGAATATAACGCGGGCTCTATACTGTGAAGTTGTCAACTACATGTTTCTCATAATGTTGGTGGAAAGCGGGGTTTTGATTGGAAGAAGGTAGTTGCTGTGCTTCTTTCCCTTTTAAAATATATTCTCTTTAAATGAAAGCGAAGGCTGTGTATATACATACCATTAAGAAATTGGGAAGGAGGGAGGGCGAAATCAAAGGAGAGGGAAGAAAGGCGAAAACAAAGGAGTTGTGCTAAAAGCCAGGCTGTCCCAGTAATAAGGCTGTAATGCCGATATTGATTTGGGCACTGTGCAGACATTCCTAGCCCATGTGGTTTGTGTATTCCTGTCTGAGTGGGTGGTCTGCAGTGGGTGCAGAGGGCGTGAGGCTAAGTGCAGTAAGACAGCTTGGCTGCAGAGCAGGGGAGGGGAAACTGCTATCGTCTGAAGAACCTCCAGGATAATTTTACTTACGTGTGAGAGTCTGAGGCTCCAGCAGCCCATTTAAATATTTGAGCCTCTTTAATTCTGCACTCTGCTAAGCTGCATGGGCAGGGAGGATTTTGTGCGTGGTGGTGAATTTATTTGGGGCAGTTTATTTGGGTTTCTTGTTGCTGGGGACTGAGGGAGTGGGGTGTTTTTTTAAAAAAAAAATTCCATTGTGTCCAATTTATCTTCTCTGTCTGCAAAGTAATCTCTCATCAAAGCATTTTTTTTAAGTGCTACTTTGTATGGGGGTGTATGGGACCCTGCTTCAAGTTCATTTTTCATTATCCAGAGCTTAATTTCAAATGGAGCCTGTGGAAGTTGTGTCTATAGCTGTGTGAGTGCCACACAAGATGGCCATCTGCGTCAGTCTCTGACCAGAGAGTTTTCTGTGTATTAGATTCTTCTAATGCCTTTTCTTTAAATGATGGGATGCTTGCAAGTCAGGGCATGCGTTTGTGCGATGTGGCCAGGTGATCTGGAGAGGATGGGAGTGATGAGTCCCTGCAGCCCTATGCTGGAAGTCTGCATTTTTCAAGTGAAAAGAGTTCTTGCATTTGGGTAATCATTTGTATTTTGAAACGGCCTGTGTCAGATAGGACGGGGAAGCCAGTTTGGTGACAAAAGCACAGCATTTTATTTATTTATTATTCGTTAAACTTTTACCCCGTCCTTCCAGCAGAGCCAGCTCAGGGCAGCTTACAACATTATAAAATACAACAACATTACTATATATAATATAAAATATAGCAATACAAAATTTAAAACCATAAATATCATATAAAAAGCGCTGGTGTTAATTCCTCAGTGTAGTCAGCTACTTGGTTCCCGTCAGATGGGCACGGTACTCAGTTTGGGCTATAGTTAGATGAAAAGGTGGGCATAGCAGGATGGCACAACAGGAGAGGGTGGGTACCCAGAGAGGTCGGCCTTCATGTAGGAGGTGGGTGTTCACTGTGATACTGTCTTCTCCTGTGGATGGTGGTCGTAGATGGATGTCTCTGCATAGGAGTAATTCAGAGTTGAGTCAAGGTGGGTGATCCAGAAGGCAAAATCAGAATCACAGATCAAGAGGCAACCTGGGGCCTGAATCCATTGAAAGCAGGCAAGTGTGTTTGAAGATAGCCAAGTCATGGGGAAGGGTTGAGTGCAGAGAAGAGCCAGTAATCCGGTGAGCTCAGCAGACAGGCTAGGTTACAGCTCCATCCCGGGAAGGTCCATGTTGCTGGACCATTCTCCACCACTGGTCCTAGCACATCTGTAAAACAAGTGCTACTCTTTGGCAAAAAGATACCAACTGTGTGCAACAAATAAGAAACAAATGTTCATTTACTGTGCAAAAAGCTGTTTATGTTGAACGGTTTTCAGACTAAACAGAATATGTGATTCCAGACATTGCCATGAGATTGTAAAAGTTACCCTGAGTGGAAATAGATACCTTCAAGTGTCTGTTTTATGTAAATATTTAATGTCAAAGTGACATTTTTGGTGTGCTGAGAAACTAATGTGCAAGGGCTGGAGCTCCCCAATTGTGTGAGAACGCTGCTTCATTCCGGTGACTCGCCCTTGTTGACTATCCAGCGGTAAGAGAAGGTCTTGTAATGGCAGCCAAGAAGCAGCCACGTCCTTTGTTACACTGAGACTTTACATGTGGGAAGGTCAGGAAATCCAGTGAGCTCGGTTGGGTTGTGGCTAGACTATTTGCCTTTTCATGTCAGTGTCCACTGAACTGCTTTGCTGAATCAGAGAGCCATGGCATGCCTTTACTCTTGGGAAATGGTGGAGATATATTTCCCCTAGAAAAGATTACAACAATGGTTTGGCCTGATGGCTGACCTTGAACAGATGTTGTTGCTCAAGTATATGTGTATGTTTGCTGAAACCACTTAACTGGGAAAGGTAGTCTGGTGAATGATTGCCGACAGT
The DNA here is from genome assembly GCA_029233225.1 of Lepidodactylus listeri. NCBI lineage: Eukaryota > Metazoa > Chordata > Lepidosauria > Squamata > Gekkonidae > Lepidodactylus > Lepidodactylus listeri. The sequence continues at coordinate 112,118,264 of JARCFY010000004.1, read as the reverse complement.
CTATTCTTGAGCTCTCTGTGTACTCCGCCGTGTGCTTGCCATCCCCAAGGAGTGAGGGGTCCCTGTTTCACTATGGGGGATCAGACAGATTCATGGAGGATAGATCCATCAATGGCTACTTCCCCTGTCAACTGAAGGGAACCACCACCGTAGGAGGCAGTTCATCTCTGAGTACCAATGCTAGATTGGGTTGCCATCCTCCAGGTGGGGCCTGGAGTTCTGGAATTACAACTAATCTCCAGACTAAAGAGATCAGATCCCCTGGCAGAAATGGCAGCTTTGGAAGGTGTAATACATCCCTGCTGATTTCCCTCCCCTCTCTAGCCTCCACCCCTAAATATCCAGGAATTTCCCAGTCCAGAGCTGGGAACCATTATCCTGGGAGACAATGTCAGGGGAAGGCCTTGGCCTGTATATTTGTAAATCCTCCAGGGCAACTGGTTGCCCACTGTGTGAAACGGGATGCTGGACTAGAAGGACCCTTCGTCTGACTCAGCTGCACACAAGCATACATTGCAGTGCTGGCCTCTGTACTGTGCCCAAGTAGTGAAGTCTTTGCAAGAACTCAAGTTCCACATGAGAAATAAGAATTGGTGTGGGCATAGCACAGACTGGGCAAGTATGATTTCAAAGCAACTGAGGGGGATCCAAGTTTACTTGTTCATATAAATGGCAGTTCAGCAGATAAGTGATGACATTCCATGTTGGTTGGGGAAATGGGCCAAGATGGCTATCTGAGCTCTCTTCTTTCTCTCCCAGCGAACTGGTTTTTCTGCTTTACTCTGCACAGCCTGCAGAACATGAAACCAAAGTGCACCATTAATCCAGTGAAAAACCTCACTGCTTTTTTAAAAATTTAGACTGCCTTTATCTTGTCCTTTGTCCAAGGAGCCCAGGGTGGCACACATCTGTTTCCCCTGCTCCATTTTATCAAGACAGCAACTTTATCAAGTGCAGTGGATCAAGAAACACTGACTGGCCCAGGATTGTGCAGGGAACTTCATGGCATGGTGGGGATTTAAGCCTTGACCTCTCAGATTCTAGTACAATATTTTAATCACAGCACTACCACTTCCTTCCCACAATGAGAAGGCATGTTGCCTTGAGGGGCTTCAATACCAAATTTTTCTGCTTACAAAGAAGACCCTTTTTCTTTATTAGAAACAATAGTAGAAAATACTATTTAAGTTCATTCAGGCTCGATTGTATCATGCCAGATAAATTGGATGGCATAAATTGGACCTTAGATCTCAAAGCAGTAAGGTGCAAGTTAAGACTACTTCAGATCTAAAGACTTTCCCATTCAAAGAGATAGCTTGCAATGCTGCCTCCTCCCCTTATTATTTTATTTTTTAAACGGCTTGTAATTATTGTACAGGAGCATCAAAGATTGAGGGTAAAGAAGGAAAGCTTGGAAAGGTTAGCCTTTAGATACGTACTCATATAGATCCAGCCATGGTGGCTCAGTGGTTAAGACACTGAGCTGCAGACTGGAAGATCGGTAGTTCAGCAGTTCGAGACCTGAGTGCCACATGACGGAGTGAGCTCCCGTCTCTGGCCCCAGCTCCTGCCAACCTAGCAGTTCGAAGGCAAGAAATTGCAAGTAGATAAATAAGTACTGCTGCAATGGGAATGTAACAGGCTTCCGTGCGCCTCAGTGTCTAGTCATGCCGGCCACATGGCCAGAGAAGCGTCTTCGGACAGTGCTGGCTTCTTTGGCTTGGAAATGGAGATGAGCACTATCCCCTAGAGTCGGATTCGACTGGCTGTCAAGCAAGGAAACCTTTACATATAGATCCACACTGGGAATGACGTTGTTAGTGGTTCAAGATGGAATTATAATTGCCTCTACAAATTCAAAAATCAGACTGAGAATTTAAGATTTAAACATCAGCCCAAGTTGGCCAATGCAAGGAAAAATGAATTCCCACATTGGTGGCTGTCTAATGGAGATATCTCAAGGTGATATTCTCATTTAATGATGCCAGTCTTCTCAAAGAAAATCCTGTTGCATTTGTAACTAAATTTGTAACTGAGCTCCAGCCTCAGGTTACCCCTCTCAATGATGTATTTTTCCTTCCCTTCACTTCCTCTAAACATTGAGCATATTCCCCTTGTTGGCTGCACATCGAAAGGCTGAAGTAAATCAGAGCCAGGCTCTTAGTCACACAGAAGCAAGGGAAGTAAGCATCTCACATCTGGTGTGTCTTGTTTCCCTTATACGAATGCAGCAGTGGCTCCTGTATGGCAGACTTTAATGTGATGTAGGCTGGGCAACAATGGCAACAATTTCCACGAGTAATACTTTGAACTTCCCCAGTAAAGGCAATCACTTTGTTGTATCCATTTACACATCCTCATGCAATTTGGGTACAAGAGTTGGGAGGTGGGAGAGCCATTGCCATGGGGGGGAACGACCCTGGAAAAGTACCCCACCTCACATTTGCTCTGGCCTCATCCACCAAAGAAGGGAGGAAAAGCCTCCCAGCCAGCTTCAAGCAAGAGGTGCCTGGCCAAGGTGGATGGGAAGGCAGGGTGAAAACAGGTAGACCCATCCCGTCCCTTGCTGAGGTGCAGCCAGGCTGGCCGTACACATCCTTGTCTGCACCTCCAGCTTGAGCCCACCTCTCTTTCTGGGTCAAGGTGCCCCCTCTTTCAGCTGGCCCCAGTTGGGAGGTGGCCATGCAGGCCAATGGTCTACCAGTGGCCTTCATGATCATTCTGCCCTTGAAGAAGAGATTGGATTTATACCCCACCCTTCAGTACTAGGGGTGTGCAAAAAAAAAAATCGTTTTTTTTTTGGATTCGGGTATATTAAACCTGAATTTTTCGGTATTCCCGAAAAAACACGAATATCTATACCGGTATAGGGTAGATATCTGAAAATTTTCGGGATTCCCGAAAAATTCGGGTCCATTATACCCTATGGGGCCATTGTAATCAATGGCAAAAAAAAGTCTGAAAAGTTTCCAGGGGGCTGGGGGGGAGGGGGTTTGAGGTAGAGGCTCCAAATTTGGACTGTAGCTGCTCAAGCCTCTCCCCAAAGGACCCCCAAAGTTTTGAAAAGATTGGACCAGGGGGTCCAATTCTAGGGGCATCCAAAGAGGTTGCCCCATACTCCATTGTTTCCTATGGGGAAAAAGGCAGGCAGACAGCAGAGTGTCTCCTGAAAAATCTCTCCAAGAAAGTAAGTGAGGTGGTGAGAGGGGCATGTTTGCCAGGCTAGCAGCAGCAGAACCTGTGCAATCTGCCCCCCAGAAACAGGGCCACCATGCCAGTCAGTGCCCAAAGTTTGACCCAACAGGACTCACTCAGGTAAAACTAAAGCCCTATACTGAGATTTATTTCAAGATATTATTGGAAAATAAACCTACAACCTTTTTTTAAAGCCTATTTAACAGTGGTGAGAGAGCAGGGGCAGCAGCCAGCCACACTCTCCAAGCCAAACTCTCTCAACTCTGACCAGTCCAGCAGCAGCACCAACCGTTCAGGAACAGCAGGGAGTCAGGGGTGCAGGTCTGCTTTTATGCTCTCTGGGCATACACAGAGGTTTTCAAACAAAAACAACCTTCTGTGATTGGCCAGAGAGCGGATACCAAAATCCTATTGGCTGCCAGTGCAAGCTGCCTAGTGCCTAGGAGTTCCACAGTACTTGGAAACTTTGCAAGGCAAGCTGCCCTGATGCAATGCATTTGCAAATGCATTGCAGTGATTGGCCATCCATGGTCCCTCCCCCCCGGCCCCCTCCTGGGACCATGAGCAAAAGGCGGGAAAGGGTACACAATGCCGAAAAACGAAAAAGTAAGTGATGGGCTTCCCTTTGCAGTTAACTCCCCCCCCCCCCCCGGCGGCTGCCATTTTCAGTTTGCCAAAAAGCCAGATTTTTCGGGGTTTTTATTTTCGGGATACCGGGGAGTCTCATCAGAGCCTTTCCAGTATCCCAAAAACCCGAAATGGGTTTTTTCAGGTTTTTTCGGCTTTTCGGAAAGCCGAATGCACACCCCTATTCAGTACCCGAAGGAGTCTCAGAGTGGCTTACAATCTCCTTTACCTTCCCCTCTCCTCCCCACAACGGACACCCTGTGAGGTAGGTGGGGCTGAGAGACTGCTTTCAAGAACTACTTGTGAGAGAACAGCTCTAAAATCACTTGCAACTGACCCAAGGCCACACCAGCAGCTGCATGTGGAGGAGTGGGGAATCAAACCCGGTTCTCCCATTACACCAAACTGGCTCTCCTTGGCCATTGCTGGGTGTGTGAGAGAATGTTCTCTAAGGCATGGCATTCACGATAGATGAAGATCACGGATTTCATTTTGGATGCCACAACACATAACGCATGTCATTCAGATAGACTTAAGGCAGTCAGTTATTAATTTGTTCTGAAAGATGCACACCTCTGATGTGGAACTCAGCAAGAAACTGCTGATTTCCATCTGTCATGAACTCCATGGTCATTTGTGCTCACTGAGGGTAAGATCCTTAGGCCCCTTCATCACAGGGCACTCTTCAGTTCCTTTGCTTCACTAGGAATGGTAGGAACCAAGTGTGCAATGTGTGAAGCCAATAAGAACATAAGAGAAGCCAATGTTGGATCAGGCCAGTGGCCCATCCAGTCCAACACTCTTGTCACACAGTGGCCAAAAATACCAGGTGCCATCAGGAGGTCCAGGAGTGGGGCCAGGACACTAGAAGCCCTCCCACTGTTGCCACCACCACCCCAAGCACCAAGAATACAGAGCATCACTTGCCCCAGACTGAGAGATCCTCTCTATGCATAGTGGCTAATAGCCACTGATGGACCTCTGCTCCATATGTTTATCCAATTCCCTCTTGAAGTCATCCATGCTTGTAGCTGCCGCCACCTCCTGTGGCAGTGAATTCCATGTGTTAATCACCCTTTGGGTGAAGTACTTCCTTTTATGTGTTCTAACCTGACTATGGGCTATCCAGGTCAGGGCTAGTCTGTAGTAGCAGCAGCAGCAGAACAGAATTCAAGTCCAGTAGTGCCTTAAAGGCCAACTGGATCTTCCAGGGTATAAGCTTTTGTGAGTCAAAGTTCTGATGAAATCATATACGCTGGAAAATTTGGTTGGTCTTAAAGGTTCTACTGGTCTCAGATTGTATTTTATATTGTTTATATGTCTTTGTTTTCAGCATTTCCTTCAACGCAAGTTGGAAAACTGTGATGGCATATCTCCAATGGAATACATAACGGTTTACTGTTATTCCAGCCCACTGGAACAATAAGGCAAGACCCAATTAAGCTTTATGTTCTAGACTTTGCAGTCTTCACGACATCCCCAAATATGTTTCAGATCTCTATTAATTAGAATCAGCCATTCACCAAGGCTTTGCCCTGTAGGGTGCAAGAACAGGCAACAAGTGGTTGAGTGTTACCATTTGTGGCTGCCTCAGGGGCACCCTTAGAAAATAGAGGCCTCCTGCTACAAAGCAAGATGGAAAAAATATGTGCAGAAAATGTGGGTGGTTTTGCCATTTCAAGGAGGAAAGAATATGAAATTAATATACAGATTTGTACAAAGCTTTCATTGCTTGCATCTCTGGATATTTGTTGTGAGAATTTTGCTACAATTCATTACCATGAAGAAAATCATAATATGGGAAATGTTTTTATTTACATTATCTTCTGGATGGGCAGAAATAGGGCTGATTCACACATACCTTTAGGTTGCTTGCGCTCAACTGAATGTGCGAAAAGACTCTTAATAAGCAAATGTGTTTGAAGTGATATGAGAGGATATGGACATACTGTCTGGAACAGCCCACCGGGATACTTTTTTCATTACTAACTTGGGTTGCTTACCACATTCCACCTTGTCTCTTGAACGTCCCCACCACCACCACCACCACTGCAAGAGTTATACCTACTAATGGATCAGTTGAGGGGTCCAGTGTTCATAGCAGTAAAGAATGATGGCTTATTAAGACATATCAAGCATCAGGAATAGGCTTTGTAAGTGTAGTAGCCTTGTATAGGTTGTTGCCCAGAAGATTTACAGTCTATTCTACATGGGCATGACACAGCTGAATGGAAGGAGTTTGAAACTTACACGCAAGGAGAAAAACTGGAAAGCAGGAGGAACCTGTTTTTATATAAGGTTGGATCCTGCAATCCTCTTCTTGTAATAGCAGAGGAACATGCCTCTTCCAGTCAATGTAGTCTCTGCAGAATGGAATCTCAGGATACAACGTATAGCCTTTAAGTAATCGGTTATTTATAGTTTCACCACTGTGATTACTGGGTAATTTTTTTCAAGGAATTAGGTAGATACCCAATGTGAATGGTTACTTTCACATGTTTCAGCTCATCCAAATTTTTTGAAGGGGGAACTGCTAGACTGGTCAGTTTTGAACTGTGTCTGAATTTCTGGTATGGCATGAAATACAGATTAATCCCATAATTAAACGTTTCTGTGAGTATATGCCAGGGAGGAAGCTGCCCCCTGCTTTTATGTGCATGTAACTGCTCTGGTCTTACCTTTTTCCAAGCATCTTCCTTTGGGGAGAGACAATACACCCTTGTCTCTGAATCAGGTGCAGATATATTGTTTGGTCACTCATCATACTGATGTGCAATAGAATTAACTACCATCAGAATAGGTTGCTTGTTTCCCTAATGCCCTGGACTTCCCAAATAAGAACAGATGTTAGGGACAAACAGCGTGTGATGTTAGAGTTCTTAATGTGTCCTTTGGTCCTAAAAATTAGCCATAAATGGGCCCAGTACGAATCATTACAAGGGTGCGTTCTCACTTCCCCCTCTCCCCCTGCTGCCTGAAATGCTGCTCCTGATGAATAATGGATTCCCAGGTATGGCTTGGGGGGATTCAGAGGTCCATAGCAGGAGGGAGAAATTGGCAAAAAGCCTCCCCCCTGCCATCACCTGTGGGATCTACAGGGCTGTTTTTGTAAGGGCCAAATTAAACATCTGACCTTCCATGCCTGGAACTCCAGTGTCAGGTGTAGTCTGAACCATAATTTTTACCCGTTGAATACTGGAAGTTTTCATCAGCATTTAAAAGATGCATATGTAGGCAGCTAATAAAACTTTGCATATGACAGCCTTTAACATTTCCTTTCCTATTGGCATATAAATGTGAAAAGCGAACCCAATAAATCCATGTTGCCTAATTTTTAAAAGGTCACTGATACCTAAAGAGGTGATTTTTAAGAGCCTTCCCCCCAGACCATCAACTTAGCAACAGAATTTGCCTCCTACATTATGAGCCCTAGAAAAGATTCAGAGTCAGAGAATCAGGCATTTGAAGGGTCCACCCTGCCGTCGTATCAATCTTGCTGTGAAGATTTTGTAAGGGAAAAGATCTCTTTATCGGAATTAAAATGTAATGAATGCAATCTAACAAACTGGTTAAAGGTGAGAAGTCAATGGCTGGAACACTAAAAGGGTCAGCAATCAGGAGGCAGAGCAGAAAATCATTTTATAATAAATTTTGCTCTGGAGAGGATATGTCTTATTTCGTGCCTGCCTAGGACGGAGGCAAAGTTAGATCTTTGACCTTGCACCTCATTACATGCATGAGAAACATGAATGTGGGAGTCTAATTGTGTGCCGTATTGTCACATTTAAACGGAAGGGGCCTTTAAAAAAATCTCTACAGATTTCGGAGTAGTAGAGAACATGAAGTCACTTGACCTTTTCTTTCTTCCTCAAACCAAGCTTCAACTAGGGTCTTTGTAGGAGTAGTGAGGCAGCTGCTGTGTGTACTATGATCACTGCCTCTCTTGTAATCTCTCTGAGGAGCTTGCAAACACATCTGTGTTTCCGATATGGAAATAGTACTTTGTGGCTGAACAATGATTTGGACATATAATTTTTTTTAAGCTAGTTCCTTTTACCAGGGGCCATCACCTTATAGTCCCTTTAAGAATGCATGGCAGCCTGCAGGCTCAAAGCCTAGCTTTGTGTTTGTTTGCTTATTTAGAAAAAAATTATGCTACCTTCCCAAAACCTGCTTACCGCAGTTAACAATTAACACAATAAACCAATATCAATAAATAAATAAAAACAAATCAAGCCAATAAAAACAAGGCAGAGCATAAAATCATCACAAAAACAAACAGAGCTGTCTGAAATGATATCGATAAAACATGCCTCAGGTTAGGAGCAGGCGATAAAACAGCTTTAAAAGATGGAACCTGTACTTAAACGCCTGGGTAAAGAAAAATGTTTTGAACGTGAAAGCAAAGGAAGCACCAGGTGAGCTTCAAAGAGGAGGCCATTCTAAAGGCAAGGTGCCACCACAGAAAGAGCACTGTCTCTAGACACCACCTACCTCACTTCTGCAAGTGGGAATACAGAAAATGGGGTTTGGGAAGAGGATCTTAACTTGTGGGTTGGACTCTACAGGAGGAGGCGGTCCTTCTAAATGACATGTGAGTACTGACAAAGACTGTAGGTGTGGTCACTGAAATGGCCATGATTCTGGCAGCTCAGAAAAGTGGTTATCTTCTAGAAAGTTTGCTTCATACAACTGAGACCTTCACGTGTGCCTGGCCAAAGCATAAGCCTTTTGAAGAAGGAGGAGGAGGTTTTTATACCCTGTTTTTTCCTACCCTGAAGAATCCAAAAGTGGATTACAATCACCTTCCCTTCCTTCCCCCACAGCAGACACCCTGTGAGGTAGGTACGGCTGAGAGAGTTTTGAGAGAACTGTGACTGGCCCAAGATCACCCAGCAGGCTTCAGGCGAAGGAGCAGGGAATCAAACCCAGTTCTCCAGAATAGAGTTCACCGCTCTTAACCACTACACCGCACTGGCTTTTGAGACCTGACCTTGTCTCAAGGTGAGGCGTATAAGGGCCAGGGAAGACATCTTACATTAGGGTTACCAGCTCTGGAATGGGAAATTGCTGAAAATTTGGGGGGTGGGGCCTGGGGAGGGTGGGGGTTGAGAAGGGGAGGACACTAAATAGGGATGTGATACCATGGAGTCAGTCCATCCTCCAGAACTGCCATTTCCTCCAGGGGAACTGGGCTTTCTGGTCTGGAGATAATTTTTAATGTTGGAGAACTCCAAGCCCCACCTGCAAACTGGCAACCCTGTGTCACTTGCTGAGTAGCACTTGCTCCTAGGCTACACCCCCTCAGTATGGATTACCTTGCTGCAGCCTGAAACAAGGTATACCAGACCAAAGGAATAATTTATTTGGATTCTGTTTTAGGGTTAGCAGGGTTCATTTTCTGCTTATGTTATCCTCAACCTGTACTGAACAAAGGTATTTCCACTTAAACAGAAATGATTACTTTTTCTCATATGACTTCATTCCAGATTTATACACCCTTAGGCACTGCTTGGAAACCATGGCAATCCTGGAATGTGACTGTGTAATCTGCTGGAATCTATGAATGGCTGTTAGGACACGTGTTTGAAAAGATCAAAGGCATTTTATCTGAACTGCGTTTCTTTTTTTGGCTTTTCATCTATGTCTGATTCTGACCACTGCTAGAAGGAAGTCACCAGAGTTGTTGAATCAGTATTTTTAATCCCTTATGTAAAGTCTGGCGTTCCCATTCTAGGTACTGCTGAGAGGTGAAATATTCTGCAAGCATTACTTTCGCTGCTCAGTTGGCAGTGTTGATGCATAAAAGACTTCCTAAGCAAGTTTGGTCGTACCTTTTTCTTGAGGATATGTGTTCATTTTAACTCTGTGCGGTTGTCTAGGAGCAATTTTATTATTCAAGTTCTGCTCTGCATAAAACAATGGACACAGCACGAGGGGTATCCCAAAGCCCCGGGTCAGGTTTGGATCAAAGGCCTTGGTAAATTCAGTAGGAAACGGCAGCTTAAGTGTCTGTGAGCATTCGGGGCTACCTGCTTACCCACCTTCAGAGTATTTAAGAAAATTTAAGAAGTGCGTACTGAGTATTCTATAGGAAGCCAAGGAACTGGAGGATTTTGCCACACGGGATTTCTCTGTTGCATTCTGTTCAAAGGATGTCAAGGTTCTTAACTCTGATGTTGAAGACAACACTCTCCCCCGCCCCCCGGCTGCTTTTTATCGTTTCCAGCTCCCGTAGAGGTAAGGGCAGGGCAAGGCAGAGGAGATCTGTAGGCAAGCATGTGGGCATTGCTAGAGGAATGGGGCAAACTGGCTGTCTACTTCCATTTTTATCCTGGTCATCCTCCAAGGAGCTCAGAGTGGTTTACATGATTCTCCCAGAGGTGAGAGAGAGAAAAATGTAAGTCTGGCAGCATCTTAAAGACCAAGAAATGTTTCCAGGTTATGAACTTTTGTGAATCAAATCTCCCTCTTTCAGATCTCCAAGGTGAGAGAACTGGTAAGCTTCACAAGAGGGTGAGGATTCGAACCCAGGACTCTCTGAGCTCCTCTGACTTTCTCACCACTGCATCACACTGGGCTCTTCCAAACTGCCCCAGTGCCCCACGCAGTTGAGAGTCAGTCCCCAGTGTATGGCACTGATCATATTGCTTGTGGTTAATTGATGAACACAGTTGCACCCATCCGACCCTCAGGACAGTGGATTGCAGAGTTTAATGGGACATCTGTGTACCTATCTAGTATCTAGATAAGTTATCATTAAACGCTACATGCTTAACTATATTAATACATCTATTTCAGTATCCCTTTTTATATGTATCTATCTATTGACAGCACGTGGAGACGTGTGCAGAGGAAGACTACCATGTCGTCCTGTTGTCCTCTCTTTTCTAACCGTAAAATCCTAAACTCTTTCTCCTTTCCTCTTTGGGAAGGTGCTCCGATTCACCATCGTTTTGTTTCTGCCCCTTTCCCACCTCTATGAGGTCATTCCAGATATGCCCATGCCGTGGAGTTAATACAATGACACTGTGATGTCAGGTATTTTTTTTCACACCTTCCTAGTAAATCCTTGGCATGAAAACCCCCCCCCTTTTAAACCACAATTGCAAGGTGAATCAGTGAGTTCACTGATTTATCCATCCTGTGGCCCAAAGATCCCTTGCCTCGGTGGATGCTACCAGGTCAACCCTTTGTCCGAAAGGTCAGATCTGCTACTTGCTCAGATGTCCAGCAAGCAAACGTGACCTGGAAAAAAAGATCTTTTTAACTGGAGATGCTGAGCCTGGGAGCTTTCTACCACTGAGCAATGGAGGACACATGCCAGGAATAAAAACAATTAAGATGCTTCATATTGTCAAGCTTGAAAGAAGACAAGTACATCTAAGAGGCTTTTAAAAAAAAACCAGTTGTCTTACTGCAAAAATTCTAATTTAAACAACTTCTGTTTAAGCATGCTGGCAAAATACTACAATCTGCTTGCCAAACCAGTATCTGTGCTGGGTAGTTCGTTATCTTGAATAAAATGTATCTAAATTAATTGGCAAGCCGCTCTGATTTGAATGAATGGCTTGAGTTTGGCAAGGTTTCTTTTAATTCGCCTGCAGTGCAGAAGAGCTTGTCCTGCAAAGTGTGTGCTTTGATTTAGCAAACTCCTCTCTTAAACCTTAACTACTAGTTTTGTCAGGTGCACTCATAAACACTGGAAGCTATCTTATACTAAATCAGATCATTGGTCCATCAAAGTCAATGATGTCTACTCAGACTGGCAGCAACTCTCCATGGTCCTGGGCAGAGATCTTTCACATCACCTACTACCTGGTCCTTTTGCTGGGGATTGAACTGGCAGAGGCTCTTAACAGTGACCCACAACCATCCCAATCATAGAAATGCTGCTGTATGCATGATATACCACCAAGTTCTTTGCACAAGCTTGGATTTGGATCTGGAGGTTGTTTTCTACCAGTGGAGGGGAGTGCCTCACCCACCCTCAGCAGACCCCCCACTGTCCCCCATGCTGTTCCTGAGGGCCCCCACTTACCCAGGAGAAGCATTTGGCGGGGAGCTCAGTGGGCTGCAGTGCAAGGGAGAAATGTTCCCGTTTCCATTCCATTGGTGGAAGTGGTGGAAAACAGCCACAAGATTTAGCCCACTGTGTGTATTTTATTTACTTGGGGTGGCTAATGGCATATAAAATACACCAATAACAACAATACAAAAATATAATAAATTATCTTTAAAATATAAAATGGTTTAAAAAATCTATCCCCATTAAAATCTATCGATTATCAGGCAGGGTAGGATGTATGGATGGTGAAGACACAGCCGAAGTATACCAGCTGCCTGGGAGAGTATACCGTTACAACCTGGGAGAGTCTTGGGAGAGCCAGCTGTGGTTAAGAGCAGCGGACTCTAATCTGGAGAACTGAGTTTGATTCCCCACTCCTCCACATGAAGCCAAGCTGGGTGACCTTGGGTGAGTCACAGTTCTCTCAGAGCTGTTTTCTCAAGAGCAGTTCTCTCAGAGCTCTCTCAGCCCCACCTACCTCACAGGATGTCTGTTGAGGGGAGAGAATGGGAAGGGGATTGTAAACTGCTCTGAGACTCCTTTGAGTAGTGAAGAGTGGGGTATAAAACCAACACTACTACTTGTAATAACTATAATCAATTGAGCTGGATGCAACGCGGCAGATACAATGGAGGCAGAAAAGTGAGAGTGCTTCACTGCCTTCACTGCCACTTCATAGGCCCTCAAGCGGGCTCTGTAAAGTGCTCTCTTTGCTTCATCATGAGTTCATCACCAACACCACTCTAGGTGTCTTAAGCCCCCTTTTTACCATCCTTAGTTCATCCGTATACCAAGGAGCCAAGGTAGTACAAGGGCAAAGAGGGCACCAGGGGGCAACTCCATCAATGGCCTCCTGAAGGCCCCAATTCCAGGCATCAGTGAATTCATCAAGAGAGCTGCTGGCAGAGCCAGACAAATCCCGTAGGGCCTGTTCTGGAATCCAACTGGATCCTTGAGTCTCTGTGGGCGAGCATAAATAAGCTTGCCACCCCTGTGGAGGAGGAGGCAAATCTCAAACCAACCCTCACAAGATATTGATCAGTCCGGTTTGCAAAGAACCACTGAATCTAGATCAACGCCTGCACAAGAGATCTGATCTAGTGTGTGGCCTGCTCTGTGCGTGGGGGCCATTACAGCCTGGGAGAGTCCTAATGATGCCATGGCAGCCATAAAGTCTAAGGAGGCATGTCTGTAATGATCCTAAGGTTTGTAGGCTATTGTAGATTGAAATTCCTGATTGATCAGAAATAACAGTGGGCAGAAGAATGAATGTCTACACCATAAAAAAAAATGGGTTGGATCTGTAAGTTTCCTTCCAGTTAGACAAAGGAGGGTTGCTCCATTGGAAGAAGGCTACTTACTTAGCCACAGGGAATTCTAGAAGTCAACCCAATGTCTCTGTAGCCTCACCTTCCAGTCTGGCTTGTATCCCACCATTCCACTCAGCAAGTCTGCAGCTTTCCTTCCAACAGAAGAGGCTTTTCCAGCATAGGAAGAGCCACTTCCTTTGGAGGGAAGCTTGAAGCTTGGCTAAGCAAAAGGGTAGGATACAAGCCCATTATACTTTCCTTCTACTTATTAAAATTCATTTCAGTTATTTAACAAGTAGCACATTGTTCTCCTTCTCTTGCAATCTGGACCCAGAGAATGACATTAGAAATCTGCATAGACATTTCAGCGTATGAATAATTTAAGGATGATGCTGTTGCCAAACCAAAGAAAGATGGTATGGGGGATATGCAGTGTGTTAAACCTCACATTTGAAATAACTGCTTAAAATGCCACAAAAGGAACAAGAACAGCTGTGTGCGTCTGAAAAAGCAGATGCATTTGCTTGGTAGGACCGCTATACAGTTCAAACTGCATTGAATATGCTGTGAGTTCATCAGAGTAGTCATTCATTTGAGGGTTTGTTTTGCACAAGGTGGCATCAGAATTCAGTCCACTGCTGGACTGCCCTCACAGGCTACCAGGATAGAAATGAGTCCATACCTGATGGCTCAGGGTAAAGGTGGTGGGTTGTTTAACCTAAGCAGATCATAGCAAGCGAAATGTCTTGCTGAGGCTCGTGAAAGACTGGATAATGTCTTGCCTTGGGACCACTGAACCGCTTAGCAAGTGTCCACACAACTGTTGAAGGGGGGAGCTGTTTCAAGACTGGACTCCTCCAGTGCTTCAGAGTTTGCAGAGGTTTGAGTGTCAATGCTGGTGGGAATAAAATGTTTTGGAAAATGTGGGCTTATTGGTGATTAAATCGGGTTTATTTCAGTGTAACTAATGAAGGTGAGCGGTGTGGACTGTGATTAGGGTTGCAGGTCTCAGGCTTTGGACACTGAACTAGATATTTTTTCCTCAAGAGGGGCAGATTGAAATCTCGGGGCAATCAGCTAGCCTCATTGTTCGTGACCTCCTTCTAAGGCTTCCCTGCATGCCCTGCTTATGTTAACTTATCGACGTGTAAACTGATGCTAGAAGATCAGTTACGTTCTATATTTAGCTCACAGTCAATGCCCCTGTATTAAACATGGATTTACAGATACCGCCTGATAAAATCCATAGTGGTATGTACAAGTATGGGGCTGTGGTGACTCAGGGGATAAGATGCTGAGTTGCAGACTGGAAGATCAGTAGCTCGGCAGTTCGAGACCCAAGTACTGCGTGACGCAGTGAGATCCCGTTTCTGGCCCCAGCCCCTGCCCAACCTAGCAGTTTGAAAGCAAGAAATTGCAAATAGATAAATAGGTACCATTTTGCTGGGAAGGTGACAGCGTTCTGAGCACCTCGATGTTTAGTCATGGCCGCCACATGACCACAGAAAAAGTCTTCAGACAGCACTGGCTCTTCAGCTTGAAAATGGAGATGAGCACCGCCCCCTAGAGTTGGATTCGACTGGCTTTTGAGCAAGGGAAACCTTTACCTTTATGTACAAGTACCACCATTTGTCGTGCTCTTCCGTGTGACATGGCCAGGCCCCACCCATGAGTCTCAGAGTTCCAGACCCTGAAAACCTGGCAAGCCTGAATGTGGATCAACTGAAGCTGTCTCTCCCGCAAGGGGGGGGGGGTCCACCAGGATTTATTTATTTTTTTATTGTACAGCAGATTTACACGCAGGAAACATATAAGAATAAAAAATATATAACCAAGCTGATATAACGGGTATGCAGACTGATTGGGCAATCCCCTGGGTTTCCAGGATGAGGTGTCTCTACATAAACAACATTCAGTTCGTGTTCTTCCGAGTTCCTGGGTAGCTGAATAAGAGAAAGCATTGAGCACAGGATGTATATTTTCCATTTGGCAGCCACGACAGTCTTTTCCACCAAAGCCTTCACAAGGTGATCCAAATAATAAAATTATTATGAGAGCTGACATGAAAAGCCCCGGGCATATTTTAGTAATGTGAAATATCAAGCCATGTAACATTGCATAATTCCTAATTAATCTCAACTGTTTTGGAGCCTAATTAGATGACTCAAAACTCTGATCAGGGTTAGATCTGTAGGACGATAATCTTGTGATTTCCCAAACCCAACATATTTGTGTCTGCATTTATGCACATGGCACATGATTATTGCATCCAGATAATGTTTGCTTTATTCACACATTTCCAAGCAGAGAATACGTGGCAGCAAACAGGCAATCAGAGCAGCCACCTGCTGCTGCTGCACCCCAATTTTAGCTAACGGGAGCTAGGCAGTGTCTCTGGCCCTTTGAAACCTCCTCTGCTGTTTGTCTGTCTCTTTCTGTCTGTATCTGGAAATACTTAGCAATGTAATAACTATTAATTGTTAGAAATCTGAGGAATTTAATTAGTGATTCAAATAATATTCTGTGTCTTCTTTATTATTATTATTCTTTCTGACCACATAATGCTAGTGTAGGCAAATCCTCACTGTTGAGCATTTATGACCCTAGCTGAACTAAGCTGTGTTATAAAAGTGGAAAGAGTGCTGGGCAAGATTTAGTAATCTCTTTGTTCCCCCCCACCCCACCTCACCTCATCCCACCCTGCCCCCTGGCAAATTAAAAAATACAAAATAATAGCTTTTCCTATGGTTGAGCAGTGTGCAGGTAAAGGGCTAACATGAACTTCTGTGGGTAATGGAGTTATCATCTACATGATAAAAATCCTGTGCTAGTTTAGTTTGCAACTGCACTGGCTTCTTCAAGTGTAGGTTGTAACCCTTAATGTGGTTCTAAAGAAAGCCACACATTCTGCAGGATCATTGATTGTCACCTGGATGAATGAAAATGGAATAAGTGATGTTAAATCTATAGTGTAATGGAAGTGGTGTGTGAGATCCTCAGTCTGAATACTTGTTCCTGTGTCCTAAACATGGCTGTGAGTACAGCCAGAAGGAATTCCAGCTGTACAGTCACAACCTTGGGTAGGATCCAGACATCATTCAGTATTGTTCCTATGTAATCATTCACCTCCTGAATTTCCCTGTGAATGACTACATTAGCTCACTGTACCAATGAGCTGTTAATCCAATCTTGGAGACATTTGCAGGTTCACTAAAACATCTTCTGAGGTGAATAAGTGTTGAAGGAGGAATCAAAACTGTTCAGATGTATTCAAAAATGAATGTTGTGAATCAGCCCTTAGTTAGCCAAGGCAGACTATGTAAGCATCCCAGTCTTGCAGTGGATATGTTCACACACCTCTTCATGGGTTGACTGCAAATGTGCTGCTGTTATCCCACTGACTGTGGGTCCACAACCCCTTTACATTCATTACATGTAAAATCAGTGGGACTGCTTAGATGTGGATGCCTAGGTTGCCTATCATAGCCTCTATCTGTTTTTCTGAAATAGGCTTTCAAGTCACTATGTGAGAATTTGGCTAGACGTGATGGCATCCCTAAATCCACCACAGGGTTGCCTTTGCCATGTTAGGCTCTCTGTTTGCAAAAGCCATGGGGGCCCAATCCTGAATGGGACTGCAGCGGGGGATGAGAAGAGACTTCTGTTCTGTTAGGCTCTTGAAAATGGCACATTGGTAGAGCAAACAGGCACATGAGCAGTTCTGATCAAGAATGGGCCCTGCAGTTTTTGTAAACAGAGACAATTTTATACCTAAAGTAGTGAGGGTGTCCCCATGGTGGATTCAGAGATGCTGTCACACCATTTTTAGCTCTTAGTCTTTCTTTCTCTCTCATTCATACACATATTCATTAAATGTACAGTTTTTATGAACTGTATTTTTTAATATTGTATAAAACCTGGAATTTTTTTTTCTGAGGGAATGTGCCAGAATGAAGTTCTGGAACCTCTTCAACAAAATTCTTTTTAAAATGTTTAAAAGGTCATGAGTTTTCAGTATACAGATTGAAAACTTCATTTCCCTCTTGAGAATTCTGGCACCTCCTTTTTTTAAAGCTCTGTGTAAAATAGCTAGTGATATAAGGGTGTTGGACTAGAAACTGAGATACCTGGATGTGAATCCCTGCTCTGTCATGAAATCTCATTGGATGATCTTGGACAAACCACTCTCTTTTCTCCCCCCCGCCCCAATCCCCAGCACACATCTAGCCTGCCTACCTCACAAGATGCTTGGGTGGATAAAATGGGGAAGGGAGAACTATGTATGGTGCATGAAACCTAGGGCTCACAGTCTCCAGATGGGCTCTAGGGTGCTCCTGCTTTTACAACTGATTTCCAGCTGACAGAGACCAGTTACCCTAGAGAAAATGGCTGCTTTAAAGGGTGGACCCTGTGACATTGTACTATGCTGAGGCCCCTCCCCTCCCCAAACCCCACCCTCTCCTGGCTCCACCCCCAAAGTCTCCAGGTATTTTCCAACCCAGACCTGGCAACTGTAATGAAACCCTAGGAGGAAAGATGAGATTAAAATGCACCATGGTGATTCAAATGTACATATAAACTGCCACATGAATATTAAAATCTTTTCAGGTTTTAAAAAGCAGCCACTTGCTGCAGCAATTTAGTTCTGTTTTCTGATGTACTTAATGCCTGTTTTTTGGACCCGTGTGTATTTCAGTGGCTATAATTAATTTTTTCTTCTCCTGTACTTCTATTATTAGGCAGTGTGGTTGCGTGTTGGCAATACGTCAAAAGGTCTTCCAGTGTGTTAGGTTTCACAAAACCCAGAGTGTAAATTTAAGTTACAACTAATAGGCAGTACAGACTTGAAAATCACTATAATATTCTCTCTGAACTATTAAACTTACGAGTGAAGAAGAAACAAGGAATGCAGGTCTGTATTTGCACTTCTGCTTTTGAACAGAAATATCATCTGGAGCTGATCTTTATTTCTGAGATAACCTGTTAAAACAGGATACTTTCCCCTTTGCTTTCTTGCCCTTTTTAAGAACCCCTCTTCTGCTGTGCTGCCTTCACCAGGCGGCATCCCTCTGAGGTTTTTGAATCGCAAAGAGAAAGCCCAAGAAGAACCTGCAGCCGCCTAAATCTTACTGGATTAACTTAAACCAGCTTGCGTTGCCAGCACAGGCGATGAAACGGAGCCTTTCAGAGTCTGAGACACCAGCAGGACATCCTGTTTCAGTTTAGAAATTGCCCCCCTTCCCTCCCATTTCCACCCACCCACCAATAAAACAAAGAAGCTCACGAAATAATCTCTGACAGAAGAGACGCTGCTTCTACGTTGATTGTCATACTGGCAGCAGGCCAAACCTGGTAGGCCACAAAAAACGGACCCAGGCAGAAAGCTACTAGAAAGCAGTCAAGGAACCTTGAAAGGGGAAGTCATTAAACTACCCTCAACAACAAAACTCTCATTTGTTCAACTTTTTCTCCCTCTTTCTCTCCAATACAATGATAAATTAAACCCTATATGAATTCCTCCTCAGGGCTGGTCATAAAATTCCAGACTGGTCTCCTCCCCCACCCAGCACCTTTCGCCAAGCAGCTGTGCTGGGATTTTCGTTTTAGTTATTTACTTGTGTGTGACAGAGAATACCTACAGAATATAGGATAGTACAAAGTTCTTCATTTATGGTGTTTTGTTTAATGTATGGTTATTGTTTTTTTTAAGAAGCCATAACGCATTTCAAGTACCATAAACCAAAATTTTCACTGGGGGAATGGGGAGGGGGCGTTTGTAAAATTTCCCTCAAGACTGAAGAATTGTATCTTTCCATGAGATATGGTTGAGTGGGAAAGGCTCAGGACCATTTTACACAGACCTTTTCCAGACACTCTGTTTGACCAGAATGAATGTATGTGAGAACAGTAAGTTCTGCCTCCGCTCTACTATGTTCGTTGAAACATATTGTAGAGCCTATGCACATAGCAGTACTCTCTACACAGTTGAGAACCCTGCTCTTTCCAGGTTTCAAGCATACAGTGAGTTATCTGTGCTGATACACTTTAGATATATATTCCAGTCCAATGTATAAGCATAGCTTGAGGATGGAGCTTGCAGCCATGTTTCTGCCAGTACTGGCTTCTTGACAAGTGTGCCTGTATGGCACACATATTTTCTTACTTCTATATGTTTAAGTGTATGCCTAAAATTCAATGCATAGAATAGCTGAGGCATAGGCACAGAATACGGTATATTAAGCAACATCATAACAAGGTTTTGGAGAGGCAGGATATAAATATTCTTTAAAAATGAGAATTTGCATATCATTTTTTACATGTGGGGATCATGACTCAAATACCAAAACCAGCGTCATCAAACTGGCTCTCCATAGCTTTGAAGTGCTATATAGTTATTTAGCATACCTTGGGAATTTGCAAAATTTTCTTTTCTTGGACAAAAGAGTCCATGTATCTGGCTACCACCTGGGCATGCTCCTGTACAGCAGTGGCTCCAGCTGTTTGGAATGATTTGCCAAAAGTGGTGAGGAAGGCCCCGGCACTCTAAGTAATGTAAGACCATCCCTTTCAGGTGGACCATGATTGGCCATTGAGTGGCAGATTATACTTGTAATGTATCATTTTATTTATTTAACTTTGTCTTTCTCTTTGCTAGGGACCAAAAGCAGCTTATATCATTCTCCTGTTCTCCATTTTTATCCTCACAACAACCCTCCAAGGTAGGTTAGGCTGTTAGTTTGTGACTGGTCCAAGGACACCCAGAGTGGGGATTAAAACCTGGGTTTCTTAGATCCTAGCCTGGCACTCTGAGAGCTGCTGCTGCTATTTTAAATTCTGTGAAGGGTTTTATTTTAATGTTTCCTTGCTGGCTTTCTAAGCCATTTACAGTGAAAGAGAAAAATGTTTATGTTATGTCTTAGTTATGTTATGCTGCATTGCATTGCCAGGGTTCTGGTAGTGAAATCCCCTCAGTCCTACTGGCTGCCTAATAAAGACATATCATTGGTCCTGATGCCACCCCAGGGAACCAGTCTCAGAGCCCTGCTTATGTCCAATGAGACCACTTGTTCATATAGTTACATTGTATATAGTTATCTGTTGAAACTGTATAAGTTGAGTGCCGCTCTTGCTAGAGCTGTCTTGACCTGAATGATGTTTTGAATAAAAGCTTGCATTTGATTCATCGTCTCCCGACTATCAATACCTAAAACTGATGACGAGGATGGGATCCCAGTCCTAACCAAACGGCTGAAATCACTCTCTACCTGCCCAGCTGAAATCACTAGAGCTGAATCACTATGGGCATGACATCCAAGGGCCATATCGAACCGTTCGACCCTAAGGTTGGGAACTGGGAATCATACCTCAATCATTTTGAATGCTTCCGCATAGCAAACGGTATTGACTGAGACGATGTCTGCTGCACCACTTTTCTAAGTACATGCAGCCAGGTTGTATTCAACATCGCTCGTAATTTAGTAGCTCCCGCCAAGTTACTTGAGACCCCTCTCGGCATCATCAAGGCTCGATTGACCAAGTACTTCTCACCAAACACATCGGCTGCCGCACACCAATGCACATTTCATCAGCGAAACCAGAAAGAGGTGAGTCTGTCACTGAGTACCTCACTGCACTAAGGCGGGCCACTCAAGACTGTCAACTCCCCAACCAGAAGTCAGTCCTTTTAGATTGTCTGCTATGCGGCCTCAGAGATTATGGCATTCGGCAGGAACTCCTTTTGCAAAAGGCTCTTACATATGAATCAGCCCTTGAGGAAGCCCTGCAGGTAGAGGCCATCAACCTATCTCTTCGCAAGCTGCGATTGGGTCCCCAAAGCCACATGTCATGCTGTGCTGATGCTGTACACCATGGCTGTACTGCTGATTTTGCTGATTTCTGAGACGAACAATCCGATACATCCAATGACAGAGTCCACAGCACGGGGACCAACCAGCCATGCTGCTCTCAAAAAAGCCTGCGAAGGAAAGTATGTGCCAGTTGTGGTGGCACGCTTGTGCGTAGAGACTGTCAATTCTGCGATGCCATCTGTGATGCTTGTGGGAAAACGGGCCACCTCGCCAAAGTCTGCCACTCAACACAAGGTCGTGCTGTTCCTGAAGAGTCCCGGTGTATACAAGGATCTGCCAATGCATCTTACCAATTGTACCGTTCCAAATCATCTAGATCGTTCGAGCAGACCTAAATACAGTAATGAAGCAAGCATGTCCGAAGACTACACAAATTGCTTGTACATTTACCAAGGGCTGCACTTGTGCCCTAAAATCAAGGCTACCGTCTTCATCAAAGGCCAAGCTTGCCAAATGGAAATAGACTCCAGGTCCGCATTGTCGATCGCCTCATGGAGCACTTACCAACAAGTTTGCCCCTGTTTTCCTGCACACCGACTTCAGAAGTGCAGTCTACAACTATTCGATTTCCAAAGGCACCAAGTTCCTGTCATTGGCATAGCCACGGTCCAGGTCAAATACAAGAAGTTCAACGGTTGTTTAAATCTGCTCGTGATGGAAAGTCGCCACACAAGTCTTATCGGTTTGGACTGGTTTGCCTCCCTGGGCATTGATGTTGTTGGCGTTAATCACATTGATGTTGTTGGTGTTAATCAACCCAGCGCCATCGACTTCAAAGAAAAGTTCCCAGATGTGTTCAGCGCAGAGCTTGGTTGTTACACAGGTCCACCAGTCTCCTTTACCCTGAATCCTGCCATCCAGCCTATATGCCTCAAGCCAAGATGCTGCCCCGTCACTCTCAAGCTGTGTATCAATGAACAAATGGACAAGCTGCTGGCCCAAGGCATCCTGGAGCCAGTTCCAAATGCCAGATGGGAGACTCTGATCATCACTCCCCTCAAACCAGATGGGTCCATCCAACTGTATGCTGACTACAAGTGCACCCTCAACAAAGCATTGCAGCCACAAGCCTATCCGGTTCCTGTGGCAAGCCATCTCCGAGCATCCATCTCCGGGGGCCGGGTATTTGCCAAGATCGACCTGGCCCAGGCATACCAGCAACTGCCAGTCGACGCAGCCACAGCTGAGGCACAGACTATTGTTACGCATAGGGGTGCTTTCAAGGTAAACTGGCTGCAATTCGGGGTAAGCATCGCCTCCAGAATTTTTCAGGAACTGATGGAGCATCTTTTAAGGCACTTACCAGGCATTGTGCCTTATTTTGACGATGTGTTAATTGCAGGGGCCTCTGAACTGGAACTGACTACTCGGGTCCGAGAGGTCCTCCATCGTCTACAAGCAGTTGGCCTCAGGGTGAAGGAGAAATGCGAGTTCTTCATCTCCGCTGTTCAGTTTTTAGGCTTCCTTATGGATGCAGATGGCATCCACCCTGTTCTGGACAAGGTAGCTGTGATTCGTAACACAGCCCCCCCCCCCCCAAATCCAAGAAAGAGCTGCAGTCCTTTTTAGGAGTACTAAACATTTATCATTCATTTTTGCCGAACAAAACAGCTATCGCAGAACCGCTCCATCGGCTATTGGACAAAACAGCTCCATAAATAAATATGCACATTAGGTTGACCAGATTGTACTTAGAAGTAAGGGTGTGCATAACAGAACTCCTGAGCCAAATGTACACAAAAAATACTGTTTGGGGTCATCAGTTTGGATTCTAGGAACAGTATTAGGAAGTCGGTATTAACTGAAATAAAACTACCCTCCCCCAAAATCTGTGTTGTTTCAAGTTCAGGTGCTTACCAAGCCAGCAAGAGCATGATCATGCACTTGCTGTGTTATTCTTTGCATTTGATTGTTTTACTGGGCAACAGCATTCTTCCAATGCATTGGATTCTAGCAAGGGTCTAGCACTCCCAGCCAATCACCATTGCAGACAAGTTGCAGAGAGAGAATGAGTGTGTGTGCACAGAAATGTGGTATTTTGGGGGCTGGTAAAGTGGAGTGACTTTGCTGCACATGACTGAGCTTCAGGGGGTCTGGAGAGCAGAGGGAGGACTGTGTTGCATGCAATTTTGGCGGCATTATGTGCCATGACTGCTGACATTATCTGTGCATTGAAAACAGTGGTGTCTGCAGTGCCACACATAGAAAATGGTCCCAAAAATCTAGAACACAAAAACACTACACAAATTTAAACCTGGTAGCACCCCATCTGAAATGAAGTAATCACAGTAATTTTTTGCCTCCCAAAGCCTGGATCTGAAACTAATTTTTTTCTCAGTGCAGATCCCTACTTAGGAGTGACATCATGACATTCAAGGAATTCCCCAAATATCTATGGTTATTACCGTAGAGCTCAGAGAATTCCTAGGGCAATGTGATGTCACTTCCCAATATAACTGGAAGTGAGGTTGCTCTATGTGCCTTCCTCCTTCTATCCTTGCTCCTGCTGGAGTGAAGAAACCAGCTGTCAGCCCTAAAACACATTCCTCTGAGCAATAGCTGAAATTCAGAGCTCTTTAGATACACCTAACGTGGCTCTTATTGATCTTTCCCCACTTGAGTGACTTGAGTGACTCTTGTGGAAGTTCCTGGGAGTTTTGTGAACACCTTCTCAGGTGGGACATGGGCCTCTGGCCCAAGGGCACCAAATTCAACTTGTATGAGCAAAGCTGATCCTTCCGAACAGGGCCTATTTTTATTAATTTGTATTGCACCTTTATTCCATCCTTAAACTCAAGGCAGCATACATATGTTTCGTAAGGTATTTCCTACCCAGGCAGTGACCAGAATCAGACCTGGCTAAATCATGTGCTCTTAGACCGCACCCTGGGGTCAAAAGTAAGATCCTGTTTACAAAGCCATGGAATTAAAGAGGATTAAATTTGTCAACCAAAAACACTCATAATACACAAGGGAGAGTCTAGCTAGCTGGGTTAAAGAGTCTGAACAAGCTAGTTTCAAAGAATCCCAGTGTCAGACCCACCCAATTGGAGAGATCTCAAGTTTTCAAAGGCAAACCTGAACATACATGCTGGCTGTTTGGTCACCTGTGCTGACTATAACTTTCTTCCAGACAGTCAGGAAGAGAAAATTTTGTAAAAAGGAAGATCTTTAGGCTTTTTTCTTCTTTTAAACTTTTGAAGTGCCGACATATTATTTGAGTGGTGTTGAATAGTAAAACATGTTTGGATGGATCTGGGTAGTAAAACATGGGCTAGTACCCTTGTAGACTTAGTGGCAAGGGATTGCCAAAGGTGGGGTTCCTACAATCTACATAGCCAATATTTTACTGTTTTGGATATAGCCAGATAATAACCTCCTTTTAAGTATTGAGCGGGAGGCGATGAATTCAAACAACCGGCTTTTATTCAGTGATATTGCTCAGCTCCAAAGTCAGCTCTATGAGAGCAGCACCTTAATTTATACTGTTCCAACACATAACTTTCAACAAAGTAACTATATACGAGCAATACTATTGGACCTAAGCAGGGTTCAGCTATTGGGTATCTGGATTGTCTTTAGGACCAATGGGAGTCTTTAGTCATCAGCCAATAAGAATTGGAGCTTTCAGATACCAGAGCCCTATCAAGCTATTGCTGCTTCAATACTCCAAACACAAACACAACACCTCCTATATTAGGGTTGCCAAGTCTGGCTTGGAAAATTCCTGGAGATTTGTGGCGGGGTCTTGGGAGGGCAGAGTTTGAGGCAGAGAGGGAGCTTAGCAGCGGATGTGATGGCATAGAATCCACCTTCTGAAAGGAACTGATCTCTGTAGTCTGGAGATGTTGTAATTCAAAGAGAACTACAGGCCTCACTTAGAAGTTGGCAACCAATGTACATACAATTCTAGGAACTTGGGCAGATTTGGCTTCAAATCTCTATTGAGTCATGAAGTTCACGGGGTGAACAATCAATCATTTCCACTCAGCTTCTCTCACAGGGTAGCTATGAGAACAAAACAGTCTATAT
Organism: Lepidodactylus listeri; assembly: GCA_029233225.1. NCBI lineage: Eukaryota > Metazoa > Chordata > Lepidosauria > Squamata > Gekkonidae > Lepidodactylus > Lepidodactylus listeri. The sequence goes on along the minus strand of JARCFY010000004.1, from coordinate 112,093,164 downwards.
CTGCGGAGGAAAGGTGGGATACAAATGCAACTAATCAAAGGCTGTTGGGACCTATGTTCCCTCTAAGCTGTGGGGTCTTGTGAGCCAAAATTCTACTTTGTGAGCTACCGGCATTAAAGTTGTGAGCCAGTGATTTCGCTCCAGCATAAATTAGTTTGCTCTGCTCCTGAGCAGAGACAAAAAGGTGTGAGCCAGAAGCTAAAAAACTGTGAGCTAGCTCACACTAACTCAGCTTAGAGGGAACACTGGTTGGGACTGGAGGGTGCACTGCCTATGTCAGGGGTGTCAAACATGTGGCCTGGGGGGAGGATTAGGCCCCTGGAGGGCTTCTATCAGGCCCGCACTGGAACTGGCCATCCCCTGCTTCCAATTCTGTTGCTGCTGCTGCATCATAGCTTGCTTCGCCAGACTCTCAATTGCTCAGCCATTTCATGTTTTCCCCTGGGTCCTAGACTCAGAACTCTGAGCATGAGATTTCTGTGGTGAACGTCAATAAATCAAAAGTAGGTTTGCAGCTTACCTATACACACCTGAACAGCATACTCAAGATTACAACAGCACAGACATTTTGATGCAATAATTCAGAGCAAGAGGTGTCAGTTATCAGAGACTGTTAAATAAACAAAATATTGCAGGAGTGCTAATGTTTTAAGCATGTTTTTAAGTAAAAAAAAACCCTTGTGTTTGTGTCCTTTATAAAGTTTATATCTCTGCTACCCGGCATTACATTTTTTGACACACATGGTCTGGCCCAACAAGGTCTCATTTATGTCAGATCCGCACTTATGGCAAACGAGTTCGACACACCTGGCCTATGTCTTTGGCAAGGTGAAGAATAGTCTGCCTGAAACCATCAGCCAGAAAATGAACAGCTTCAGAGAATGTGTCCTGTCTCCCTCACATAAAGAATACTTTCCCAGCTATCAGTTGCTCTGCAACTACAGCGATGAAGGGAAGGGCATTTTGGCCCCTGTCTTGGGTGAGAGGGTAATGGTCCATCCAGGGGTGTAGACTTTTGGAAATCCGGGGGGAGCGGGGGCTCCTTAGCGCGCGCGCTCACTGGGGCAATGTTCTCCTCCCCCCCAGGAAACCGCCCTGCCTCCCCGGGCCCCTCCGAGGCCCACCAGCCACTGCTGCCGGTGCCTCTCTCCCCCCCCCCCCCCCGCTACCCCTTCACTCTCCCTCTCCAGCAGTGACAGCCGGGCCTCGGAAGGATCCGAGGAGGCACGGGGGCAGGCACTCCATTTTCCAGGGGGGGGCTGAGCCCCCCCCAGGAAATTTCGGGGGTGGCTCAAGCCCTCGAGCCCCCCCATACTCTATGCCTATGGGTCCATCCATCAGCCAGAGTATTAGTCAGAGAAGAGGAGCCGGGTCCCAATTGAAAGCAAATGCCTGTTCACAACTTACCTTTATAAATTTAGAGTCCAGTGGCACCGTTAAGTCCAACAAAGGTTTATTCAAGTGTGGCTTGCACATGAAAGCTCATACCTTCAATAAACCTTTGCTGGTCTTCAAGGTGCCACTGGACTCTAAATTTGTTCTGCTGCTTCAGACCAACACGGCTGACTACCTGGATCTAACTTGCCTTTATGTTCTTTTGCTGTTAAACTCCTCTCCTTCTTTTCCCTCCACAAGTCCTGCCTTGAGTTTGTAAACTGGAAGGCAGGTCCTGTCTTGAATTCTCAGTTATGTAAAACCGGGGTTGCCAACCTTCAGGTGGGGCCTGGAGATCTCCAGAAAGTACAAGTCACCTTCAGACTGCAGCAATCAGTTCCCCTGGAGAAAATGACTGTTTTGGAGGGTGGCCTCTGGCATTATGCCCCACTGAGGCCTCCTTGGCTCCACTGCCAAATCTCCAGGCATTTCCCCACCCAAAGCTGGTACCCCTAGTAAAGCCTCTGCTGGAGTGCTGAATTTTGATTGTTGAGAGTCATTTTGGGGAGGCAATTTTTTTTGTTGGAAAAACAAAGCAAAATACAACGTAATTCAAGGAATTTTTTAATATTTTGCCCGGACAACCACATGGAGAGGGTGTCAACTATTATTTCTGTAGTGGAGAAACAAGTCCTAGTTTCTTTGGGTGCTGGCCCTGAATGCTCTGCCACTAGCCACACGACCACATGGGCTTCACAATGTTTGCAGGAGGCTAATGAATGGCAAGTCATTTATTAATAATAACTGCACAAGTGGGAGGCAGGTTTTAAGGGACTTGGTAGCCAAGGCTTCGCTGCTAAAGATTAAAGTGTTATTGCTGTGCATAAAATCAAAGTCACGTCTTGCTAGGCTGGAAGGAAATAGCTCTTTTCAAAAGGATTTTACAGCATGTGGTTTACAAGGAAACTCTCCACAATCTAGTTAAACATGTTATCCATATACGTGTCTGAGCAATCCAGGGGTTCTGGCTTGCTGGTGGGAGTCTAATTATTTCAGTGAGCAGAGTAAAGCAGTAAGCGCATTGTGAGCTTATGGCCTGAGACACCAAAAGGATGTTTGCTTTGCCTTTCTCCAAAATTTCTTTCTTTCTTTTTTTTTAAATGTCCTGCTTTTAATTAGCTCCAGGATGTTGCTGCTTTGAGACAGCCTCTTTAGAAACAATGCTGTGTTCCTTGTGTGGCTGTTTGCCTGACTGCATTTCACATTGCGGCAGAAAGGGATGGAGCTGGAAGCCCATCTTCTAACATATGGCTTTTTTTTTTTGGAAGGTGGATACAGCACAGAGCTAGGAAAAGCTCAAGTACCCAGGGCTTTCTTCTCTCCTCCCGCCCCCTTCAGTGACAGTTTAGTAAATATTTGGAACAGATGCAGAACTGTGAAAACAGCTGTCGCACAGTCTCTTCAATGTAATTTTTTTTTTTAAAAAAACAACACAAGTATTAACAAGGGAGACAAATGAAAGTAGGGAAAAATCCAATGCCATTTTTCTATCTAGAGCACTACAAACCACAACAGAGTTGTTAACTACATTATTTTTAGTTCTGTTCTATAGAGAAATAGCAGAGTGGCGGTACCATTTGTATTTGCTCTCCTGGAAAATCTGTTCTTGTCTCCTGCAGCTCTTTCACTTTAACCCCCCCCCCCCCCCCATCACTTGAGTACTCACTTATTATGAAAACTCTTGGAAGACTGCTGAAGTAAATTCATTAGTCAAATGAATAACAGATGACTTACAGTGCTTCAGGGAATAATATGATATAGTCAGATACTTCCCAGAATTTGAGATTGCATTCTGCCCCCCCCCCCCCAAAAAAAACAAAAAACTAGGGATGGGCACAGACCGGCAAAGCCTGGTTCAGTCCAGGTCTCACAAACCAGGTGGCCCCAAACCGAACCCCAAACTGAACCCCCGAGCAAAAAAGCCATCCGAACTGATTCAGTTTGGATGGTGTTGGGGCCCTGCTCCTAGCACACCCACGTCATCCAGAAGTGTGTGTGTGGGGGGGCTGACATGCTTGCATCACTTCCAGGTGGTTTCGGGCCCCGCCGTGGTGCACCAGCATTACTGGGAAGTGATGTGAGCACATGGCAATGCATTTCTTTCACTTCCGGATGAAACAGGCATTCTGGGGGCTGGGCCTGATGCCACTTGGAAATGGTGTGCACACATCGGGTCAAACGTGTGAGCTGAACTGAGCTGAAAAGCTCAGTGAGTGTTCAGGGGGGAAAGGGCAGAAGGCTAAGCATTTACTGTTTTTGTCAGCCTTGGCCAATCTCAAGGCCAACCAACCCCCTACAAAGGCCAATGTGCCACACCCCTAATCCTTTCCATGCCTGAAAAGAGCTCTGACGTTTAAGCTGGCTACTTCCCACATAACAGGTCAGTTTGCTTTCAGAGTTGAATCCCATCTGATAAGAAATGCAATATAAATTCAGTAGAACTTAAAGATTTGTCTTTGAATATTGTTTTTGACACTATTTTGGTAAAAGAAGTATTTTAAGGGAGAGGAAAATGCTAGTTTGGCACAGGCACCAAGAAAACCTGGCAGTGTTTCCATACTTAAAAGAGGTTAAGAATTAGCCCCAGTATATTGTTCATTTCTAAAAGAGGTGCCTTCATACACATATTTAGAGAGCATAGGCTGTATTTTCCTTCTGGGGTTCTGCTTTCAAAACATCTTACTGAAAAGGAGAAAAACTATTTTAGAAAACCCTGATTTCTTGCAGACTTGCAACTTTACTTGTGCATCTGTTGTTAATAATTTCTCACACTGCCCCTCCCAAAACATTCAGAGAGATAACACATACACATACACAATGGCAGCAAATGCACATGTTAATTTGCATCTGCATGGTTAATTTCCCTATGTCAATGGCAGTAATTGGTCAAATCAAAGCACTGAAATAGACACAGATGAAAATAACATTAAACTGCAATGTTTTATACTTTAGAACTATAAGCATACAAAAAGTTTGCCGTTTCAGAGGAAGATAGGACTAGAATTTTGACTCATTTTACTATTTGTATATGCTCAGAGACTACTTCGTATACATTTAGAAATTTTGTGAATCACTTTGGTATGATCAAATGTATATTCATTATTGTATGCTTATAGTTCTAAAACTCTGCAGTTTAATGTTATTTTCATCTGTGTCTATTTCAGTGCTTTGATTTGACCTATCTTGTATACTGTATTATCGCTTTGTTTTGGGATGGCAGTAATTGCTCATATGAAATTAGAGGGGGCTTTCAGAAAATTTGGCTCAGGGAAAAAAAAAAGAAGAGGTGCACATACTGAAATGAAAGGAGATGAGTTGAGCAAGAAATGGGGCATTATTGATCGTTTTTGATAGCTGGAAATGAAGCGCTTTTCCAGGAAGCAGCTGTGCCTCTGAACAGAACAGCTGAGTCAGAGCTTCCTTCCTCCCAGGAGGAGGGCCCACAGCTAGGACAAGAGGTTCCTGCAGTTCATCAAGGGCCAAGTACCTGTACAACTCTGCACATCAAACTGAGCTTCTCACAGTTGCACTGTCAATAACATGAAGCATCGCAGGGCCCTGCTGAGAGACGCTGTGCTCTTGCTGTCAGCAGTGGACAAACTGGGGAATTGGATATCAAGTTGACATTCAGGGATTCTAGGGGTCAGAGAGTCATTAATAATAGTATCCTGAGGCTGATCTGAAAGAGGCAGGCTCATAAAGGGCATAAATCTAGTGTGTGGGATTGGCTGAGAGTGGTAGGACATCATACCTTTCAAGAAATCTAGAATAAAGAAGTGAACTTTGGAAATGGCCAGAACAACAGCCATTTTCTGTGGTGCACAGTCAGGTCTTGCATAATCTTAGCCAGGTTGTTTGGGACTCACCATCACCATGTGTGAACGGTGTGTGGGCTCTAAAACACATCAGTGCCCCTGCAGCTGTCCATTGTATATGATTACTGGTAATGGATCAGAAGCTGCCTATCTTTTGGGCCTACATATTGGATACACCTGCAGATGCCCACTATGCCTGATTGCAGTAGCTTACAAATTGTGTTGTTGGAGTACTTAAGAGGTTCCTTGGAAGTTTATCAGTGGGCCCTCAATGATAGTGTCACTAATGACAGACTAACAGTGTGATCCTAAACTCTCCTGAGGGTATAACTCTCTTAAGTCCTTTGAAGTAAATAAGCATGGAAAGATCTATCCCTGCTTAGGAGTCTCTTCAAAGATGGTGACCTCATGGCTGCATGCAGATGTGCCTGTAAGCAGGAATAAGTAGTTTTCTGCTGGCAGGTGAGCTATACTTCCCCATGCCAAAGGAGGAGGAGGAGAAGGATTGGATTTATACCCCGCACTTCACTCGGGGTCTCAGAGCAACTTACAATTACCTTCCCTTCCTCTCCCCCCAAAAGACACCCTGTGAGGTAGGTGGGGCTGAGAGAGCTCTGAGAGAAATGCTCTTGAGAGAACTGTGACTGACCCAGGGTCACTCAGCTGGCTTCATGTGGAGGTATGGTGACTCAACCCTGGTTCTTAAGATTAGAGTCCCCCACTCTTAACCATTACACCAAACTGGCTCTCAAGGGATACTGCACTGCCTGCAAAGACCGTATGTTTTCCCAAAACGAGTGCATTTTCACACCTCCGTTAAAGTTATGTATATGTAATCCACTCCCCAATTATCCATCACCCACCCCATATAGATAAAGCTGGAAGAGAGATTTGAGTATTTTGATAGAGTCCATCACCAAAGCTTCTTAATGATTTAGCAGCCATGGGCTAAGCGGATGGGTCTGCTTTTGGATTAGAAACTGATTTAAGTGACTGGAACCAGAGAGTAGGAGTAAATGGGGAGTTGTCACCAAGAACAAATGAAGGGTGAGCACGTGAAAGAAATTTATAAAATGATGCAAGGGGTGGAGAAAGTGGACAGAAGGAACTTTTGTGTCTTCTCCCATAAGTCTAGAACTCATGGGCACACAATGAAGTGGATGAGCAGTAGATCTGGGACAGGCCATAGCAAGTACTTCTTCACTTCATAAAATGATGGCTTGTTGAATTTGCTGGTGTGGAACACGGTCATGAGTTCAAATAGCTTTAAGGTGGGATCTGAGAACTTCTTGGAGGACAAATTTATCACTGCCTATCTGTAATGACTAAATGGAACCTCCATGTTCAGAGGCAGTAACCCTTTGAATACCAGTGCTGCGTATAGGCTTTCTACACAGCATAGCTACACTGAAAAGGTGGCTAGAATAACATCTTCATCCCAGGAAACTCTGTTTTGAGTACCCCTTTCTTTTGAAGTAAGATGAATGGTTGTACCATGTACGGCCTTCTCAGTAGCTGCCCCATCTGCTTCCCAGAGAGGTCTGGTCCATATTATGCTTCTGCAAGATCTTCAGAGTGTAGCTTCTTAGGTGGGTCTTTCCCTGACTAGCAGTTTCTAGATAACAGGTTTTGATGAGGTTAACTGTGTTGTTCTGTTTGTACTATTTATATTCCTGAGAAGTAGTCCTTTTAGATTCTTACAACCCAAACAATAGAATGTCTTGTGGCATCTTAAGGGACTGATACAGGTATTGTGGCAGAAGATATCCCTTGGATTGCTGGGCCATACTGGCCATATTTTGTAATAACATCCCTTCCCTCCTTCTGTTTATACCTGTTTTAAGGTGCTGCTAGACTCTTTGTTGCACTGATCGTGTATTCCTTTGTATTGTTTTTATTTGGGTTTCATTCAGTTGTAAAGCTACTTTGGAAGCACTTCAGGAGGCCAGAAATTTCTGAATAACAGCATTGGTCAAATAGTCCAAAAGTATTAGTTCTCCCAGGTATAGTTGGAAATAACCTGGAAAAAACCCAGAGAGCTTCAATTTTTATCCTTCTCACTTTGCTGTCTTCCTCCGTAGCTGGACCCAAACCCCTTCCCCCCCCCTCCCTTACTCCTACAGTAAATTCATTTTGTCTGCCGCCTATACAGAATCCTGGGTGGCAGGCTCCGACCAGAGCTGCATACAAATGAGTCTTGTGAAAATGGCGTGGAGTTAGGTAAAGAACAAAAGCAAACGGACTTCAAAGGGAGTGCACCGAGTGTGGAATCTCCAGTGACTATACATCAGGGGTTTTATGGTGCTGGTGTTAGCAGAATATATATGTTTTTAAGAAACATTTGGGATGCTTTTTATCCTCCTGCTTTCTTTCCAGAGCGGAACACAAGTACAGTCTGCCCCCCTGCTCCTGTTCCTTGTGCCCCCCCCCAAACAATGTTCAGAAAAAGTGGTTCTTTGATATCCATTTGGACAACAATGGGTGTTTTCTGCACTTTGTCTTTTTTTCAGCTATGCACTGAGACATGAGAAAGGTTTGGGCTCACCGTGTCAGGCTGGCTGGGAGCGGGAGAGAGAGACAGAAAATCACAGCCCAGCAATCTGAATTGGCTGGGTCCTAAATGAATTCTGGCCGGCTTCCCAAAGATTAGAAGCTCGGCCTGGCTTCCTTTTTCTGCTTTCCCCTTTTCTAGTCAACCACTGATGTGTGCACAAAATGCAAAGAAATGGGGACCACTCAAACTGTCCAACATATTTTCCAAGTTTGTTCTACTTGGTCACCTTTTTTCCCCCTGAGGCAAAAAAAAGTTTGAAAAGAAGAGAAGTTAACAAGATTTTTTTTAAACCAGAAAAAAAAGCCTCGTTTCCCTTTCCTCCCACCTCCCGGTCCAGCATATTATAAGACATATTAGAATGAGAAAACGCTTTTAAACTACATCACTTCTGTGTTTGTAAATGACCCATTATTAAAACTTCATTGGCCTTCAGTCGGGGGGGTGGGGGGTGGGATTCCTCTGTTCTGTACAATGCAAGGTTGCCAACCTGTATGGTTGTATCATGAGTCATGTGATCTTAAAGGCTTACAGAAAGCGCCCGCTGCTGCTGAAGTGGATAAAAAGAGGGAAAAGTTCTGTCCTTTCTCTTGACTCTTGAAGATTCAGGAACCAATGGTAAAATGTGAATATGTATGTATATAAAAGACCAGAGGAGGCATCCCAGAACAGGAATAAGGAGAAATAGATAAATAAGAGCGTTTAGGCAACACTTATTGTCATAAGGATGGGTTTGCAATGGATATGAAAAGAGTTATTGGGTGCATTCATATGGCTCTTTTGAGTCGCGCCAGGCACAAGTGCCTGGTGGATTTAAAGTGCACATTCAGACAGACTTCAACATCTGGGAATCATGCCGCTTTCGTTAGTAGCCCATCGATCCCCGTCAGGGATTCATACTTAAAAGATAGTGGTTAAAGTCTGGACTAAAGCTGACCGATGGGCCAGTGGTGGACTTTCCACTGTCAGGTTGTTCCACCAGTGCGCACTCAGCCCATAGGGATGGTCAGTCATATCATCTAATAATCTCAGAGAGAGTCTGTGCTATCTGCCAAGGAGAGACTTTGTCCTCATTTCACTGCTATCCTGTTGTCAAACTTGTCTGCAAAATGCTGATGAGAGGCTATACAACTGAGCAGTAGTAAGTAACCCTCTATAAGCACCTCAGGTGTGTGTGGGGGTCATCATAATGCTATGCGCTGATCACAAGATTGAGTCAACATGCTTACTTTTTTAGCAGAGGCATCCAAATACAAAAGATCCACAGGTAGGGTAGCCAATCTCCAGGTGGTGACCGACCAATGCAAACTATATAAACAACCGTGATATAATTCCTAAGATATTATTCTATGAAAATTTTATGTATTTACTATAAAGATTTTTAACATTAATAGATTTTCACAGTACTTATAATTCCTCGATGAACAAAGTGCTTAGGTCAAATAACTGTCCATATAAGATTCAGGGTTGGGTTTTTTCACTTCTTTTGCTACTAGGGTTGCCAAGTCTGGGTGGGAAAATACCTGGGGACTTTGGGGGTGGAGCCAGGAGAGGGTGGGGTTGGGGGAGGGGGAGGGGCCTCTGCATGGTAGAATGCCATAGAGTCCACCCTCCAAAGCAGCCATTTTCTCCAGGGGAGCTGATCTCTGTCAGCTGGAGATTGAAGCAGTAATCCCAAAAACCAGATCCCCCAAAAGGGGGATCCCCAAAAAGGCTCTGAGTTCCTTACGAGACCGGGGTTCAGGAATACGGCACACAACTTCCTTGCGGGAGGGTCCCAGAGATCTTTGTCCCTGGGAGATGTTAAAACCTAAGAAATGCACTGTTTGCTGACAAATCTGAACCTTCTTCCAGGAAACTTTGTAGCCACAAAAGTCTAGGAGATGGAGCAATTTTAAAGTCCCAGCACAACAAGTCTCCAAGTCGGGGGCACACAACAAAAGATCGTCAGCGTACTGAAGGACAGTCAATTGGTCCTTGAGACTGTCAAATTTCTCGAGTTCTGAGGCCAAGGCTTGCCCAAACAGGGAAGGAGAATTTTTAAAGCCTTGGGGAAGACGGGTCCGCTTATACTGGCTCCAGAGACCCGCCATTCAAAGGCAAGTATTTCCTGGGATTGGGAGTACAGTGGTATTGTAAAGAACACATCTTTAATGTCCAAAACAGTAAAGAATACAGCATCAGAAGGAATCCGAGTTAATACGGTGTATGGGTTAGGAACCAGGGGATATATAGTCTGTACACGGGAATTCACTGCTCTAAGATTCTGTACCAATCTAAAGTCTGGTTCCCCTTCTGGAGTTGTCTTGGGAACCAGCAAAATTGGGGTGTTCCAGCTGGATTTACATGGCACAAGAATCCCTGCCTCTAACAGTCTCTGAAAGTGGTTGGTGAGAATTTTTCTGGCGTCCTCTCGAATTGGGTATTGGCGCTGGCAAACAGGGCAGGCTGTTGGTTTGAGAATTACAACGATGGGGGTGAGGGTGGGCAGCAAAGCCAGGAGGATTTCGTTCTGCCCAAATGGTGGGCACAGAAAGGGCATAGAATTCTTTGTCTGCAGTAGAAACACCTGCCCATTCCTGCCTGTTACCAAGGTTCAACCAGTAATCAAGACTGAGGGGGTCAGGTTCATCTGGGTTAAAATCAAAGTCTCCCTCTGCCCATGCCTCTGTTTGCATGATGCTCTTTTCTTCATACAGTCTCCATTCCTCCTCCGGATCTACTAAGAGACTGCAACACACTTTGGCATCAGGGAGGGGAAGGGACATGGTAGCCTGTTCCTCATTGAAGTGAATGCTTGCTCTGAGTTTAAAGAGCAAATCTCTCCCCAGTAGATTTATGGGGCAGTCGGGATTTAATAGGAAGCGGTGATTGCTCTGATGTCCTCCTAATTCACAAGTATGGGCTTGGAGAAAAGGAAGGAGGAGGCGTTTACCTGCCATCCCCACTACAGGCTGGACATCTCTTGAAAGGGGAGTGATTGGTTTTGTGACTATAGATAATTCAGCCCCTGTGTCTATCATGAAGTCCACTGGTGTGCCTCCGACACTTAATTTGACCATAGGTTCTCTTGGGCCAAAAAAAAGAACCCGGTCTATCCTAGCAATTCTCTTCTTCCTCCATGCTGGCAAGTCCAATCATCCCATCTCTACCTTCTGCTTGTGGGGCTGGGGAATATCTTCCGTCATGGACCCATCCCCTTTGGCCCCCTTTAGCCCCTCTTCCTCACCCTCTGCCTCTACTGTGGAACCTTCTGGTCTGTTGGAATTGTGTAGGTTGAAACTGCTGTGGCTGCGATAAGGGCTGATAGGCAGGGGTCATTTAGTAGAAAAAGAGGTGCAGGAGCTCATTAGCATAACTCATTAGCATAACTTATTTGCATATGCTAAACCACCTGACATTACCGAAAGTATGTCAGAAGGCGAGAGAGAGAGAAAGAAAAAGAAAGAAAGAGCTGGCAGAGAGGGGACAGTTACTAATCCAAGCCTCAGAAATACCACTATTCTGGGAGGATAGCTTCAGTGGTGGCTGAAGCCTTCAGAAGGCTGGTCGGAAGAACAAGGACCTTTCCAGGGGATGGGGTCATTTTACTGCAGCCATGACACAAGCAGGCATTCCCCCGCAGTGGGGGGGGCTGGCACCAACTCCCGGAGCTGCGTTCCCCCAAGCTCCTGCTCGAAATGACCCTGCTGTTGAAGCGGAGTCTGTTGGCGATGTTGGTATGGAAATGGAAGGGGTGACCTGGCTTGTGATTGTTGGGGCTGCAGAGCCCTCTGGTGGATACAATTAAATGCACATTCATTTTTCCAGTGCCCTTCCTCCCCACAGGCGGCACATTGGTTTGGCCCGAGGGGGAAGGAACAGTCTGCTGCCATGGGAGTAGGGGTGGGCTCCTTGAAGGACTGCAACAAAAATGGCGGCTTTTCTTTTTTGCTTAACAACTTCCTCTTTTATTTCCTCCTTTTCTCAGTTAACAAAGACTTTCTGAGCTACCTCCAGCAACTGAGACATCACCATCCCAGAAAAGCCTTCTAGTTTTTGGATTTTTCTGCGGATGTCTGGGGCAGCTTGGCTAACGAATGAGGCATTGACCATAGTCCGATGCACCTCATCCTCAGGATCAAAGGGAGTGTACAACCGATAAGCTTTGTAAAGTCTTTCTAAGAACTGATAAGGAGGTTCATTTGGCCCCTGAACAACATCTCGGAGTTTGGCCATGTTCACTGGGTTTTTCCTTACTTCAGCAAGTCCGTTTAAAATGGAGGCACGGTAAACCTCTAGCAGTGTGCGATTGGGGGCAAGGTTGGGATCCCAGTTTGGGTCTACCTCGGGAAAATGTTCCGCCATCCAGGCGACCCGTTCTGCCTGATTAACTGGGGGGCCCCTTTCCATGTCTAAGCATGCTGCAGCCATGACTCTGCAGCATTCTTCTACTGTGAGCAAGGCAGATAGGAGCTGCTTGCAATCTCTCCATGTAGGGGAGTGAGTGGTCATGATTGTTGTAATAATTTCTGTCATGGGTTTTGAATCTTCAGTATAGGGAGGCATGCGGTGGCAGTCTTAGTAGGAATCAGTTGAACCGGTTCCCACTGCTGTGTCTGAGAATTTTTCTTTAACCACCCTCCCGTTTGAGGGTCCCACTTAAGGTCGAGAGCAGATGAGGTTGCCTGTCGATCTTGCTTCTCTGGTCTGTCCTCATTATGAACTCTTCCCTCTACACCTTTTGGATCTCTCTCAAATGCATCACAATCAACTTCCTGAAACAGTCTATCAAGTTTGTACTCGAAGTCTACCAATGCTTGAGTCTTAGCCTCAAGTTCCCTTGTAAGTCTCTTCCTGGGCTTTTCTGTCATTTTCACGCTTTGCTGCCTCTTCCTCCCTCCTTTTAAGCTCCTTTTCTAAAATTATCAGTCTTTCTGCCTCCGCCCTAGCCTCCTCTTCTCTCTGACGGACCATTTTTCTAGTCTTCCTTGGTGAAATCCTAACTTCTGCTAGGGGCACATCTGGAGGCGCTGTCGGAGCTGGCCCAGCGCAGTAAGCTGGGAGTCAGTCTTCCTCTTCGGGAGGGGATAACTGGGGTGACAGCTTTTTTTCTGGGGGCAACACGGGGCAGATCTTAGGGACTGCTCCAGGAGTTGGCAAAATTACATGTTGCCCTGCAGCAGATCGAGGCTGTTTTTTATAAAACTTGCGGGCTAGGTCTGGATGTTTCCTGACATGTTCATACCAAGCATCCACATAAGGAAACTGAGCTGGGTGGTCCCCGCGGGGATCTGTGACAGCCGCAAAAACTCTCCTTAAAAGGGCAATGTCCATGGACCCCACCACCGGTCATCCCAGATTATAGCCGGGCCAGTCCACTTCACAAAACTGCTGTAAGTCTATTGAACGGAGAGGCTCTGAATAGTTTGCCTGGCCAAAGATTGCTTCAAAATTTTTCAACATATACTCAAGAGGCATAACTGACCTCGAATGACACCCACCCATAATGTACAAGGACGAACAGCTGGAAATACACAAGGGAAAGGAATGGAACACACAGAGATTAGGTCCTGAACCACAATCACTTTGATCAAACCTGGCTTAAGAACCGTAGAGAATGTCCCATACAGCCCATCCTTACTCACTGCACTCACTCACTAATTCACACACCACAAACGATCCTCAACCCTTAAGAGCGTGGCCCTCAGGTTGAGAATATCCACAAGGAAGACTTGGGCTTGTCGGAGAGGTCCCCCTCCCTTTTGGATCCTTCTCCTGCCTGTCCACCTTAAGGGAGTTGATCAAGCTCCCTCCTCCCTTGTGAACGAGGGGAAACCTAGAGCTCTGCCACACGCCAGTGGTTTTTAGGCCTTTTATCTTTGCTTGTGCCTATCTAAAATCATCCCACACATCAGTGGTCCCCATGCCAGAGGAAAATTTTACCTAACAATTCTCCATATGCTGATGGAGTCTCCCCACAGGAGAAAAATTTAGACAACTTCCCTGCCTAACCCTAACCTGTATTTGATCCTACATGCCAGCGGGTCCCCTTGCAGGGAAGCCAACTGCCTAACAATTTTGCCTTTCGCGCCGGAGGGGTTCCCCCATGCCAGAGGGCAACTTTAGAAAAACTAAACTATACTTGCTTGCTGCTGCTGATTTCCAGAAATGTCTTGCGTCGATGGGTGCATGCAGGTCTGCTGGCTTTTTCACCTCGCTGTGGACCTTGTGGGTGAGCAGTGCCCCACGGAAGTTGTAGCAGGCTCCCAGCAGCAGACCTTCTAAAAAGCAGAAGAGGGGGCCCATCTGCTGGCACGGGACCAGCCAGAAACCCCCACTGGTGCCGTCACCCCCAAGAGGGCTCTAAATGCCCACCTCCTCCTGGGCGGAGTGGAGCGCCTCTCGGATTCCCGGTCAGGGAACCAGAATGAAGCAGTAATCCCAAAAACCAGATCCGATCAGGAAGAAGGCACACAGACACCAGGAATAGAAAAGGCCAAAATTTATGGTACCATAAGTCTCAATCTGAATAACAGTTTCAGATACAAGCGAGCCCGTTTACAGTTGGGCTTAATCTTTTATACTAAGGAGGCGGAGAATTTCAGTAGGATGGAACTAGTGTCATTTCTACACATTTGACATCATTCTTGTAAGCAAAGGTATTCTATTTCATTCTTGCACATGTCAGTTACAGGAAAGGAATCAGGAATGTTAAGTTAAACATCGTTGCAAATCGGTACACTTTCTGATGCATCTTCTCTAAGCTAGAATGTGCTAGGAATAATAAGCCATTGTAAGTAGTTGCAACTTTGGAATAATAAGCTTCTGTATAGGCATTTTGCTGAAGCGCAAACAATGTAACACCAGAGAATTCTTTATGCATGTTTGTATCTCTGCTGGCTTTGCGGTTTCAAAGAATTAGCTTACTAAGGCAATAAAATTAGTTTTGCAATTTCTTTCTTCAAGATCAGTGGTAAAAGCGGAAGATCCCCAGGCCCCTCCTGGAAGCTGGCAACCCTATTTGCTACAGCCACCTAAAACTGCTGAACTGTATGATGCCTTCAAGAGAGTGAAGAGCAGCCCTGCTTCGGCAGGGAGGGCGGGATATAAAATAAATAAATACATTTCATGTTGGGAGACCAGGATGAGGGGAAGGTTTAAACCCTTTTCTCCCTGCACCACAATCTCAATCCTAGAGTTGCCAGGTCCCTCCTGGCAACCGGCAGGGGAGGGGGGGACTTACTGGGAGCAGCAGAAAGGCCCATCTGATGTACAGCAATATATCTATGTTACTTCCCACATGACCCGGAAGTGATGATTTCATTTCTGGGTCATGTGAGCAGTAATGTAGACATGTCACTGCACATTGGATGGATCTCTCTCTTTTTCAGGGTAAGTCCCCATCTGCTGGCCAGCTGATTGGCGGTGGGGAGGTGGGGCCTATCAGAAGAGGGGGGTCTGGCAACCCTGCTCAATCCAAATCAGGTATTCAGAAGCTTGCTATTTAAAAATTCATGCATAATCTTCAGAATCACATCTGTTTTGGGCTGCAGTTGCCTGTATTCATTCAGCCAGGTACATGGAAGCAGCCCTTGGGATAAGAGCAGGCCTCTGCTTCCGTATATTTTGACAAGACAATATATGATTGGTAGAACATTGGTATGCTCCCTTTCCAGAAGCCTGTGCATGATTAAATATGGGTGTACAAAAATCCAGAAGGGTTAGCTGTGCAATGGCAAGCAGTACCAATCCAACAAAACAAACGTCTCCGACGCTTCCTGTTGTTTATCGAAGAAGTGGGTCCTTTGACATTTCAAGACACGCACTTTGCCAGTGGTGGAATTTATATAGGCATGCTCGTGCAACAGTGGAAGGCACCTTCCATGGCAGTCCTTTAAACAAGGTGAACAACTCCCACATATTTCTTCCTGGTTTTATAGAACCCAGTATTGGTGTGTATTTTACCTTTGACAACCTTCCAAGTGCCTAAGAAGCTCTTCTGCTGGAGGAAGAAGTCAAACTTTGTTCAGTGGAGTGGTAGGATACATGCTATGATATTATTGTCTCGGAGCAAAACTGTATGTTACAGAATCATTTTCCCTGAAGTTGACACTT
Organism: Lepidodactylus listeri; assembly: GCA_029233225.1. Lineage (NCBI taxonomy): Eukaryota > Metazoa > Chordata > Lepidosauria > Squamata > Gekkonidae > Lepidodactylus > Lepidodactylus listeri. Next base: position 112,077,267 of record JARCFY010000004.1, on the reverse strand, counting down.
TTTTATAGCATGGAACCCCTGGGACTGCAATTTAAAGGGGAAGACCGTGGTGGGGGGCAGGGACTCTTTAACCCTTTCCATTTTCTTTTTGAAAATCAGAGAACCCAAGTTGTTGTTGGCTGTGATGGGCAGTGGTGGAATGTACTGCATATTTTCCTACTGGACCCAAAATCATCTTTGGGGGGCCATAGTCCTTGTGGGATAGTAGATTAAGGTAAAGGGCTTTCAATCAGATCCCTTGCAGCTGAATTCAAAGAAAGAAGGAAGGAATCAAAACAGTCACAAAAAGAATCACAGAGCTACATGCGATGTGCAATACCAGCCTCAACTTCAGGAAAAAGATACCAAGACCTGAAGCAACCTTTGCTATCCAACTTCTCTTTTCCAGCCAATTTCAGCATGTTGTAAATATGGAAGGGTTATCTACAGTCATATGCTTAATAGCTTGTATAGCAAAACAGATGAAGGGATGCTTGCCCTGTTTGCACAATGACAGCTATAAAACAAATGATGGCTGATGGACTGGGAGTAGCTGGCAAAGGGCTATATAGTGATATTTGCCATACTGAAAACATATATGCAACCAATTGCATGCAGTATTTTCAATGATCACTCTGCCAAAAAAGCAGTCTTCTGAATTTTTTGAGATGATCACATCCTGACCAGCTGGTGCAGAATGCGGCGGCGCGGCTGCTGTTGGGCCTCCCTAGGGGGGAGCATATACAGCCCGCCTTAAGGACTCTGCACTGGCTGCCAATAGCATACCGGATAAGGTTTAAGGTGCTGGTGCTTACCTATAAAGCCTTATATGGCCTGGGACCTGTCTACCTGAAGGACCGCCTCTCTCCATATGCTCCCCAGTGAGCACTATGGTCTGGGACCCAACACCGTCTGGCCATTCCCGGATTGAAGGAGGCGCAGTTGGCTACAACACGGGCCAGGGCTTTTTCTGTGGCGGCCCCGTACTGGTGGAATGAGCTCCCGGATAACATCAGGGCCCTGCGGGATTTGATGCAGTTCCGCAGGGCCTGTAAAACGGAGCTCTTCCACCAGGCCTTTGGATAGGGGCCGCCCAGGGTAAACATCTTAGCCCTGGCCCAGTTCCACCTGCCAACCCGTCTATTGGCATTACCAACTGCCTGCCCATCTGTTAGTACTGTCATCTGCTTACAGAGATTTATGGGAATGTTCCTTGGACCCACCGTGGACTGAATGGGAATGCCGCCAAGCTTGTATGAAATAGTATTTTAATGTTTAATGTAGGATTTTAATATTGATATGTTATTTTAAAAATGATGTGAGCCGCTCTGAGCCTGCCTTTTGGTGGAGAGAGCGGGATATAAATTTAAGAAATAAATAAATAAATAAATAAATAAAGTGTGTTGAGCTAGGGTATGGCACACTGTAATTTCCTCAGGGATCAGAACACTTGGAGGACTACTGTTTCGCTCCATATTTTGGGGAGGAAGTTCTCATGGTTTGTTCACCACATTCTGCATGATTGTGAAGATCAGGTTTGAGCGGGATCAGAGATGTCTGTTTCCATATTTTAAAATAGGATGTTAAATATTGTGTTAAATGCAATAAATGTAATAAACAGAATGTTAACTGTAGAAGGCTTTTAAAGATACAAGTTGTAAATCAAAAGTACAGAAAACTCATGAGTCTGAGGTGGGAAATTTTTGGTGGACACATCCATCTCATAGTGTGACCTGTAGACCCTTGTGCTGTTTCTCCTCCAGATCTTATATTGTAAGTTTCTCCATGATCCTATTGGCAAATGGTGTACAATTTTGCTGCATGGTTCCCTATTTATCCACTTATTGATCATACACATGGAAAACTTATCATGAGAACTGGCTTGTTCATAAAAGGCTAACATAAATCCTGGCCACTTCATTGACTTGGCCTAAAAGATATCTCAAGTTTGGGGAGGATCTCTAGCCACAGCAAGTTCCATCTATGTTATTTATCTACACAACCAACAGCTTTTATCAGTTTGCACCAAGGAAGTCCTTTCTCCCCCCTCCTCTCCCCTGGTAGCACCATTAAAACAGGGAACCAGCTCTGGTTTATCAGGTGTAATGTAAAGAGGTTTGCATTGTTCTGAGAGATGAAAGCTGCAGGTTTGTTTGATGTTGAGCTTAAATGCACTTTCTTGTCTGCATGAGGTGTGAACTGAAAATTGCTGATTTCACATTAGCTCTGTGTCCTCAGTGGTGGATAGATTGGCTGGCTTTTAGTCTTTTACCCACTTGGCAAGAGCAGCATATGTCTGCTTTCAGAAATCCTCTTGCATGCATCCCACCATGAGGATATCAAATAATTCCTCCTTTGTCCCCTTGGACTGGCTTTCACAGCTATCGGGATGAGCCGGCTGGACCTGAACTCTAGGATGCTTGTTAAACTCTTTGGAGTAAGTCAGGGAAAAGATTAAAGGGAGCATACAATCTTTGCAAAGCAGTGGCCCTGACTCTAAAGAAGCAGATGATCTAAGGGAAGGAAGGAGCTTCTCTTTTAAACTAGAGACTCTACATGCAATGCAAATGATCCCATATGCAGCTGCTACTGGCAGTCCGCCACCCGCCTACAGAAGAATAAAGTCAAAGCAACAATTCCCCTGAACCCTGAAGCTTAGTGACTTCAAACAAGGGGGGGGGGGGGGAGAAAGAGGCATGATTCTTTCCAGTGAGCTCTTTCCATCCCCAAATGGTGCTGATGACCTCACCGACTACAGCTGTCCACTCCAGGCTCCGCGTCTTCCCTTCCAGTGGGCCACATCTGGTACTGTCTGTGTGTTCATACCTGAGATGGGAAACATCTGGAACATGCCATCTTTGAAATACACAATTACAGTTTTCTCTGACTACTTTTAAAACCTCCTTCCCCTGATAAATAAGGAGGCCACCTATGTGAGTCCAAGTGATTTACAGCGAGAGAGGGAGAAGCCTTGCACCTGGGGCCATTCCAACCACTGATTCCCTCTTGGGTCCTCCTCTCCTTCCCTCCCCAGTTGTCTCTTCCCAGTTCACAGGTATGAACCTTAAAACAAATTTGTTTGATGCTTCACAGGAAGTAGAGTTGAATTTGCCTTGTTTCTGTCAGGTCCAAAATTTGCTTTCAGTATCCTTCCTGGAACCCTGTTGTAGAAGATTCAGAATACATATTTAAAACAAAGTTCAACTCCCAAGAATATGTGGGACAGGTTTTGTGTTGGGTTGTTGGGGGAATTTATGCTGAGCTCTCATCACTCAAGGTCAGGTGAGTTTAGGGTAAATCATTCAGGTAAATTCCCCGTGACTAGGGTTTGCCAGGACAAACTAGATGTGAGATAGACTGTTTGTCCCTCCCTTTACGTGTCAAGTCTGGAGAACAGAAATTGTTTGGGAAAGGAGCACTGAACTATTCCCCTCCCTCCCCTGTCATTTGCCCGAGGCATTTTCCTCCCTTTCCAGCTCCAGTGCAAGAAATGACCCAGGGCTTGAGCATGATAAGATGTGGGAGAAGGGAAGGGTTTGCGGCCACCATATTCCTTTCCAAAACAAGGCCATTTCCTTATTGATATTGGATAGGATAGACACACACACCTCATTGTATCTGGCTTGACCCTCATCTTGCCTGACAAAAAATTACTAGCTGAGCTTGAGCACAAACTGATTTTGGAGTCCAACCTTGGCACTCAAGAGCCAGTGTGGTCAGAGTATTAGACTAGGACTAGGGAGTTCTCGGCTCAAATCCCAGTTTGCTGGGTGACCTGGGGCCACTCACTCTCACTTAGCTAAACCTACAGAATTGCCAGGCTGCCTTGCTTTAGAGGCAGCCTCCCACCACTGGCCCTCACTGCTGCTTGCATGAGCAGTGGGGGCAGAGGATGACGACAAGGGATTTCCCTAGTCACATTGTCTAGTGTAGTGATGTCACTTCCAGGTATTCCCCAGAAGAGGCATTGTGGCATTGTGTGATGTTGTCACACGCTGCCCCCCAACTCCCACTGGTTGCCAGTGAAGGGCTGAAAATCCTACGTAACCCACCTTCCCAGGTTGTTGTGAAGACAAAATGGAGGAGGGACAGCTGTGTATGCTGTCTTGAACTCCTTGAAAGAACAGATAGAGCACTACTTCAAGTTCATGAGAAAAAGAACATAGGACGGTGGCAGGACGAATGTAGCCTGGATCATGTCCATGTAGCTGTTTCCTAGATTCCATTTACAAGACATAATTATTTACAGCAAGTATGATACATTGTGGGATTTAAATATTGCAGCTTTTCACAGTGGTAAACCAATGCACAAGAACATGTTGAAATCACATGAAAGTTAAACTTTGGCACATACATTTGCATGCTTCATTGTTTGACCCTTATGTCTAAAATGGCATCCTTTCATTTCTTTGAATCCTTTGGTCTGTACACTTCAGTCCTTTTGGCAAAGTTTATTGCACAGTAAATGTACATTTGTTTTTCATTTCTCGCAAAGCTCTCAACCTCCTGTCTCCTCTCCAGGTTGAGCTTCTGTGGCAGAGGGATCAGGTTTTCCAGACTTTGAAATGCAGTACCGGGAGTGGGCAATTCAACATTTCCCCTGCGTAGAACATTCATTGCCACTGTGTTTACTGGCTGCAGTCCAAGGCAGTGTAAAGACCAAGTAAAGCATGTTTAAGCCCATTGAAAACACGCTGATTGTGGCCCCTGGGAGGATCGTGTTGGTGTCAGAGTGGTCTGATACCTGTTGGATAGAGCTGGTGGTGCAGAATTAGGGAAGGGGCTGTGGCTCAGGGATAAGCATCTCCTTTGCATACAGAAAGTCCCAGGTTCAATCCCTGCATCGTTAGTTTAAAGGATCAGATCACAGGTGATTTGAAAGACCTCTGTCTCAGACCCTGGAAAGCCAGTAAGAGTAGACAACACTGACCTAGACAGACCAATAGTGTGACTCGGTACAAGGCAGCTTTGTGTATATTCATGTGTCACTGCATTCTAATCTAGGTACAATACAAATACTCATCTCTTCTTCCCACCTGTGGGGTAGGGCGTAAGATTTAGACTTGGGAAATTTTGCAGGAGCAAAGAGTTAAACATCCACTCATTCAGCACCAGTACTAGAATCTAATTTGTAGTTCTTAGTGGCTGTTTTGGAGATCTGGCGATCCTTGGAGCCTTGGAATAGCATCTAACAGATAAAATGGATTTGGATAACCGATCATGTGGGAAAGGATCATCTGTTCTTGTGGCTTAAATTGTAACTTTCCTGGCAATCCTATATAGATACTCATACCTTACTAGCAATGTAGCATGTTGTCAGTCTAGGAGAGAAAATAGGATGTGCCTGGGGTAGCTGTCAGTCAAGCAAGATGAGATGGATGTTATGCATCTCCCCTGTATTTTAAGAGACCAGTTTCAGCTACATGCAGTCCCAGTTTAAACTGGGAGGGGAAAGTCTTTCATTCCACCTCCTCATGGTTTTCCTAATTGACACCAGCCCCTTTCTGTGCTGTTAAGAGTTCCAAAAACGAAAACAAGAGATGAATACCTGTCTCTTGGCTTTAAATGGCTACAGAAAGGAGGTAGTGGATTAGCAAACCATGCAGGGGTGGAAGGGTTAAACATTCTCTCCCCTCCCCTACGTGGTCGCAATCCTAACAGGGGGCACAGCCAAAATCACTCTTTAAAATCACGATGTGAAGATCCAGTCATGAATGTCTCAGCATGTCTCTTGTTTTGACCCCAGATTTCTCTTCCTCATTGCACACATCTTCCAAAGTTCCACAATTATCTCAGCAGGGCAAGAGAATTTCTGGAGAATGGGGTAGCACTTCTCTGGAGTGTTCCCAGTAAGCTCACTGGCCCAAGCAAGGAGTAAACAGGTTGACTATTTTAGTTAGCAAGTACCCCAGTGATCGTACTATTTGTGATTGTTTTCAAGATTATTCTGGTATCCTTGGGTGCTTTAGCTATGAATACCACTGGGACTGAGGATTAGCTCATAACAGTCCCCTGCAAGAGGACCTCCAGGCGTACTAGCCACTAGAAGGTCTATGGCCCAGACAGAACTGTGTGCAGCTGCTATTTGAGTAGGGCTGCCAAGTCAGCCCGGGGGGCGGGGGATCCCCCGCTACAGGGGTTCCCGATCTGTCGGCCAGCATTCGGCCGGCGGGGGGAACCCCACCCCCGAAGTCGTCCAGCCAGGACGACTTCCCCAACGTAATGACGTCACCTGGAAGTGACATCAGCACGTTGGGGGCATTGCCAGGGCAACGCTCTGGCAATCGCCCCAAAACTCTATGATACCATAGAGTTTTGGGGCGATTGCCAGAGCATCGCCCTGGCAATGCCCCCAATGTGCTGACGTCACTTCTGGGTGATGTCACCGGGTTCGTGCACAAAGCGCATGCGCCGGGGAAACTCCCGGACAACAGAGAACTCCCCCCCACCGGTAAGAAAGACTTGGCAACCCTATATTTGAGTGGACACCTTTGTGTATAGGCTCCTATGATTTGCTCAGCGACAGAGCCCCATTTTTTCAAGTTGCTGCAATCATACAATGACTAAGCAAAAGTTCATATAAAATGACACCTTCTGATGATCACAGCTGACCACACACTTATAGAAAGTGAATGGGGCCTGAGGTAATGTGATGCCCAACTTTTTAAAAATACATTTGTTGTTTTGAAGATACCTCAAAAAGACCCTGTTAGATCTGTCCCTTCCATTAAATTAATTTCTGGCCCACACAGAAGAAATTCCTTATCACTCACTTAATCCCTCATGTGCAGCTAATATGTGGTGAAACCACTTACTATGAAGCCAGGCCACCCTGGAACAAAAGCGGTCACCCCATCCTATCAGGAAAATGATATTTGGGTGGGCTGCATGTTACTTATAGATGGTTTGTGCCATCCCTTTTGTTTCTAACCAAGGACTACGATGTATAAGAAACTAGACAAGATGTTTCCCAGGAAGAGGCCAGTAGTTCTTCACATGAGGCTCTTGTGGATTTCTCAGTCTACAGTGGTTCTATAATCATCCCTGTCAGCCAATATCCATAAGCAGGAAATTAAAGGTGTAGACAACACACATTTGCTGCATTTGTTTCCATGGCACGGAACAATTCCTTCACGTCTGCCACACTTCAGAATATGAGTTTGTCATTATACCAATTTAGTGTAATTATGCAGATAACCATCAAATGAATAGGAGTCAATATTCACCAGTAAAAATCACACTGTTGGCCATGGAAGATGCTGACTGCTGTGGAGAGCAAAGATAATTCCCCATCTAGTCAATTTGTTTTTTCAATATAGTCATGGTGGTGGTTGATTGCATTTTATCCCCATTTCAGCAGAGAGGAAAGAATTTATATGGCTATCTGCAGTGGGGGGAACTGCTTTTGCTCCCTGTGAAATGGGAATATTTTCTCTGCATCTAGGTGATTTCATCAGACCACCTAGTTGGTGGATGATCATATGAACACCCTTAATGGGAATTAATTGCCCCCATTGCTCTTCCATTGTGGAAAACCTACTTTTTTGGGCTTGCATATTGAATGTGGTCCAGCATGTCACTAATGGAGCCATTTTTTTTCTTTCTCTCCATTTTTTACATTCCTCTACTATGACTATAAGGGGAACATAAGAGAAGCCAATGTTGGATCAGGCCAGTGGCCCATCCAGTCCAACACTCTGCCACACAGTGGCCAAAAATACCAGGTGCCATCAGGAGGTCCACCAGTGAGGCCAGGACACTAGAAGCCCTCCCACTGTTGCCCCCCCCCCCAAGCACCAAGAATACAGTGCATCACTTGCCCCAGACTGAGAGTTCCTATCTATACTTTGTGGCTAATAGCCACTGATAGATTTCTGCTCCATATGTTTATCTAATTCCCTCTTGAAGCCGTCCATGGTTGTAGCCGCCACCACCTCCTGTGGCAGTGAATTCCATGTGTTAATCACTTTTTGGGTGAAGAAGTACTTCCTTTCATCTGTTCGAACCCAACTGCTCAGCAATTTCATGGAGTGCCCCCAAGTTCTTGTATTGTGAGAAAGGGAGAAAAGTACCTCTTTCTTTACCTGCTCTATCCAATGCATAATCTTATAAACCTCGATCATGTCAACCCTCAGCTGTCGTTTCTCCAAGCTAAAGAGCCCCAAGCACTTCAACCTTTCTTCATAGGGAAAGTGTTTCAACCCCTTTATCACCCTAGTTGCCCTTTTCTGCACTTTTTCCAATGCTATAATATCTTTTTTGAGGTGTGGTAACCAGAACTGTACACAGTACTCCAAATGAGGTCGCACCATTGATTTATACAGGGGCATTATGATACTGTGGGATTTGTTTTCAATTCCCTTCCTAATAATCCCTAGCATAGCATTGGTCTTTTTCATTGCATTGTTACGAAAAACACAGATCTGCCACTGAAAATGGCAGTCCTGAGCAAAGTTATTTGTTATGTTCTGGCCGAGGAACCGCACACGTGGTCAGCCAAACACGTGGCCAGGCAAAGCTATCGAGCTTCACTTCCAGAGACAATAGATCACCTGGATCCTAAAAGGGACCAATGAGCAAGGCTGCATCATGGGATAGACAAATAGGGTGCAGGGAGTCACGGGTGTTGGGTATGTGCATGGATGCGGACAAGAACAGGGATAAAAAGCAGACCTGCAAGTCCAGCTTACCAGTCTCATTCAGACCTATCAATAAATTGTGTGCTGTTTTCGCTCAATGCGTCTCTGACCTCAGTACTTTTCATTATTCCTTCCCCTCTGTTAGATCTCATTGGACTCCACCCCCCCCCCCCATTGCATTTTCTCCATCCCCTCATCACTGGCTGCTGCTATGGGTAAGAAAGCCAACATCATAACGTTACCAAGAGGTGAAATAAATGGAATTTGATTATTGTGGAGTGTGGGGAGGGGTGGAATTCTACATGGGCTGGTATTTCTAGCAGCTGTCCCATTCATTCTTTGTACTTCTGCCCTAAATCACTGCCAAGTCCATTGATGCCGATGTTGCACAGGATCAGAACTGGGCCTATTGGGAGTGACTGGTGATTCACAAGTTAATTTCATTTTCCCTTCACTGAGTGTGGCTGGTGCAGGCTGTGGAACTGCAGCTATACACAGCTGCTGCAAGCTGTCTGTCATGACTACCCAAGAAATCATGTGGCTTTGAAATGAATTAACCTGTACCCCTGCTGCCCAGCGGGGCCTGTAATTAAGCTGTAATTCCTCCCAGATAGCTTTATAGTTTTCCTATTGTAGCCATCTCAAATTCTAAACAGCAGCTCTTCTGACCTTCACCCTTTCCAGATCCTCGGAGCCTCCACCAGAGCAAGATTGCCCTTTTTAGATACTATTTTATAGACCCCCAGCTCTTTCTCCTTTTCCTGCCCTGAGTGAAGGACTAGCCTGCTTGTGTCTAAGGCTTGAATGCCATGGGGGCTTTACATGGCAAGATAAAAGGGGTTTTAGCCTTGGGTGCTAAGGAAACTGTGCAGCATTCAAGCTCTTGGGGAGCCTTGCCGGACTCATTGTTAGCTTTCCAAAGGAACTCTCATGCTATGCTAAGTGCAAAGCCCCTTAAAAGCTCTCCTTTTGACGAAACCTTTCAAAATGGATAGCTCAAACCATCCATAAGAATCATAATGTCAAAAGGATTTCATGGTAGAATCAGATCTAACATTGGCTTTTGGAAGTATCGCCATAAACCAATACTAATGAAAAAAGTTTTTTTTTTCAAGTTCATCCTGAAGGGCGTTTGATTTAATGACTAAAAGTGCTCGGGGTTTGTCTATTTTTAAGAATCTGTTTTTTTCTCAATTCCAAGATGCTTACCTTGGGGCGATGACTTGCTACCCTCTCTTTTATGAGCTGCTGATTCCCCCCCTTCCTAAACATAAAATGACAACTTTATTATTGGCATAGGAATTTGGACTTTCATGGATTCTGTTCTTTTGAAGGATTTCTTCAGAAATAAACCAAAACCCAAACCCTTCATGTCCCTGTATAGAACAGGAATCAAGGGGGGGGGGCCTAGAGCAACAGTCAGGTCCCGTCCTCCTCCCCCCCCCCCCCCCCCGGGTGGGCAAGAGACATTCAGAGGAGCTTTGACATTGCCTGCCTCTGTGTAGCGACCCTTGATATTCCTTGGTGATTTCCCATCCAAAAACTGACCAGGGCTAACCCTGCTTAGCTTCTGAGATCTAACAAGATCAGGCTCACCTGGGCTACCCAAGTCAGGGCCAGGCACCTCTACTTCTTGTTGTGGTGAGGTATTTCACCTGGAATATATCCTCAAGCAAGTGTTAAAAACTTGTAAGAAATCTTTTCCCCATCTCTTTGTCCCAGTTCTTGAGGTAAGCAAGAGGGAGGGGAGCTACAGAAAAACAACCAGTGGAATCACAAACAAATCTGTAGTCAAAACACGCAAAGTACATATGACAACAATTATACAGAAACCAAAGTCAATAATAATACCAAACTCATATATATTATAATGGAATTATCAATGTTCTAAAGAGCAATTATCAAAAAGTGGGTGGTAACAAACAAAATAAGTCACAGCACATCTCCAAAGTGGCAGACTTCCTTCATTAACAGAACAACATAAGAACATAAGAGAAGGCAATGTTGGACCAGGCCAGTGGCCCATCCAGTCCAACTCTTGGTCACACAGTGGCCAAAAATACCAGGTGCCATCAGGAGGTCCAGCAGTGGGGCCAGGACACTAGAAGACCTCCCACTGTTGCCCCCCCCCCCCCCCCCAAGCACCAAGACTACAGAGCATCCTTTGCCCCAGAGACTGAGAGTTCCTATCTATACTTTGTGGCTAATAGCCACTGATGGACTTCTGCTCCATATGTTTATCTAATTCCCTCTTGAAGCCGTCCATGCTTGTAGCCATCACCACCTCCTGTGGCAGTGAATTCCACGTGTTAATCACTCTTTGGGTGAAGAAGTACTTCCTTTTATCCCTTCTAACCCGACTGCTCAGCAATTTCTGTATTTGGTTTCTATATAATTATTGTTGCGTGTACTTAGCATGTTTAGACTACAGGTTTGTTTGTGATTTTTGAAGTGGAATCCTTTTACACCACTTGGCAACCTAACCCTGGGGGAGACGGGAGCCTTGCCTGGCCCCCTTGGGAGTAGTTTCCAGAGAAGGGGCAAGGGCAGATGTGATGCTGGGCTGACACACTGACATCACATCTGGGTAGCCCAATGTCATCTCTGCCCCCCACATCCTCCCACTGGCTCCAGAGGTGAGAGCAGGGGGGCCAGTGGCAGGAGCATGCCCCCCTGAAGTGGGCAACCAGCATCCCCACTGGTACCTTCTTGAGCACCCAGGGCCGACAGGAGGAGCAGGGGAGCAGCCCTGTGGAAGGCAGCAGCACAGCTACAGAGCTGGAGGAAGAGCAACATGGGTCTCCTGGAGTGATGGAAGAGCAGACAGAAAGAAGGACAACCAGAACTTTGCTCCCTAAGGAGTAAGGTTTCCTTCTCTGTCTTGGGGGATTCTGGACATTTGGGGAAAGAATCTGAAGAGGCTGGGATTTGGAGAGGGAGCTCAGTAGAGTGTGCCCTCCACAGCCGTCGTTTTCTCCAGGGGAACTGATCTCTGTAGTCTGGAGATCAGTTGTAATTTATGGGACATCTCCAGGCACCACCTGGAGGTTGGTAAGCCTCTGGAGTAAAGGCCTCTTTTGGTGATGACTGTTTCTTGGGGAGCTGGTTGGAGTATCCCAGTGTGGATGGATCTGGCCGGGTGGGGGGGGGGCTGACATATCCTTTGTGAGCAAGTGAAAATGTACATGTATTGGATAGCTTTGTAGTTGCTTCTATTTTATTCTATTCTATTTTAATAGTCAGAGAAGGCAAACAATAAGCCATTATTTTTGCTTGTGCTATGCTTAGCCATTCCAAGCTGTAAAACTATCCAACTATAGCTATTTAAAATCTATATTCTCCTTAAAAATGTAGAAGGCCATTCAGACAACATGCCAGCCCTTTGCAGATGTTATGTGTCTGGACATCCTATTGCACATATCAGGACTGCATGCTACATGGGTTCTCACTATACATTTAGTCAGTTTCATCACCAGTGCACATGTACAGATGCAGACGTGGTGACTGCAAGTATTGGGAGGATCGTGGGTAGGTAGTTGGCAGGCTCCCAGTACATGCAATTACAGCATCTGAAAATGTCGATCAAGAGTGAGCAAATGCATGTTAAGGTGGGTTTAGTTAAATGTTTGGTTGGAGGACAGTATGTAGGGTTCTTCCCCATGACTGGGGTGTTTTCACATGGGGACAGGCTTGTGTCGTTTCCTGTTGCTGCCGCAGCTGCTAACTCAGTGCAACAGCGAGAAGGCTTCCACACAGCAGGGATCCCTGGTAGTTTTGTTTGTTTGTTTAATTTCTAGACTGCCCTCCCCTGTAAGGAACATGGCTTCAGGTGGTGTACAACAATAAAAACATTAATAAGAAAAAAAATCACAATTTGAATACAAGAAAATACAGCAGTTGGCCTAGATAGATGACACAAAACTTTTGACTGTCCTACTGTCCTACAGGGAAGTGGGAAGGCCACACAAACAGGAGTGCCAGAAGAGATGGAAACCATCATGGCCTTCAACCAAATGCCTGGTGGAACATCTCTGCTTTACAAGCCCTGTGGAACTTCAATAAGTCACACAGGGCATGGATATTATTCAGCAGAAAGTTCCACTGGGTTGGAGCCAGGGCAGAAAACCCCCTGGCTCTGGTCGAGGACAGCTGGATATCTCTTGGCCCAGGGACCACCAGTAAATTCTTACCTGCGGAGTGCAATGCTCTTTGGGGGGGGGGGGTATACCAGGAGAGGTACAATTAGTGACTTATTAGTGTTATATTGATATACTGTCCTACTAAAATATGCATCAGGCTCTCTGAGTTCCCAGTCTCCTTTTTTTTAAGTAATTCTCTTTCTCCATTTCATTGAATAGATATGCCCTTTCCCCTTATATCTTGGCAAAAGGACAGAGACTTCCTTTAAAAGAAAAAGAAAAAGAAAGCTGGGAATTTAGAGAATCTGATGCGTATTTTGGTATAATGATATATTGATATAATGCTATTAAATTGCTAATTTTAAAAAGGAAGAAAAATCCTCTGCTATTGAGAGAGGAAATAGCTACTATGGAGGAAATGGCTGCTGTGTGGACAGGACCAGGAAAATCTGAACTTTCCCACCCATATATCAGCCATCCAAGCTTTGCCGCAGTCTTCAGAGCAAACTTGAGAGCCAGTTTGGTGTAGTGGTTAAGTGCGCAGACTCTAATCTGGGAGAACCGGGTTTGATTCCCCACTCCTCCACTTGCACCTGGCTGGATGACCTTGGGCAAGCCATAGCTCTGTACCAGCTGTTCTCTCAAGGACAGCTTAGGAAAGAGCTCTCTCAGCCCCACCTACCTCACAGGGTGTCTGTTGTGGGGAGGGGAAGGGAAAGGAGTTTGTAAGCCACTCTGAGACTACAAGTGAGTGAAGGGCGGGATATAATTCCAATCTCCTCCTCTTCTTCTTCAAAGCAGGTTTGAGAAAGATCGGAGAAGATCTGGGGAAACCCTGGGAGATGTATGAATGTACCGTGATGGTGTGGGGAAGCAGGAGAACAACCCACTTTCCAACAGCAGAACTCAGGGCAGAGAACTTTGCAGAAACACCCTGTGTGCACTGCAGGATCCGTATGTGAGTTCTCAGCAGGTGTTCAGCTGAATGCAGATACACAAGTCATACTGCCACTATTCTGGTATCACCACAACTGCATGCACATTGGAAAGGACTACAATAAGAGGTAGAGTGGTACTCCTTAGAATCATGGTTTCAAAAATACCAATTTGTTTTAGCCCATACCTTAGTCTGATACAGCTGATGTGCATAAGAATCCAGCACCCATTTATCTACCAGTTTCTATACATCCATTCTTCAGTTCTGAGGCAATGAAATGAGAGGAACTCTAGCCTCTAAATGATCAGTTTCTAGCTTTTGTTTTTAAATATTTGAAATGCTGTGAACAAGCCATAGGATGGTCAAGAGAATATTGATGACAAAATTAAACTAGATGTAGATTGATTGAATTTGGTTGCAAAATAATAACCAACTAATTAGAAGGATGGGATTAGAGCAGTGCTAAGACCTTGCAAGACATGTGCAAGCACCCCAATCTTCCTGGTTTTCCCTCCCCCAGTTGTCTTTTCCAACTTCAGGAAAGTTTATTTCTGAGATTACAAAACCCATGTGGAATAATAACCATGAGAGTTGGGAGGCTGCAATGAGGAGGGGAGGGTGAAATTGCTCTCTTCTTCCTCTTCTTCCAGTGGAGCTTAGCTCTTGTATGAGGGAGTAATTGCACCCCTTTTCCTCTTCCCATTGCAGCCTCTTGACCCACATGACTCTATACAGGGTCCCTGGCATGAGGAATGAACTTTCCTGGGTTTGGAAGTAGCTGCAGGAGAGAAGGGAAAGCTGGGAGGATCAGTGACCAACACTGCCTTCCAATGACAGACTGCAGGATCAGGCCACTAGATGGAATTTTAATATAAGGGCAGGGTTGAAAGGTATGCAATAAACAGAAGATCACGATGGGCCACCCAGTGGTGATCTGGTCCAATCCTTTGCTCTTTTTTTCTTGTAGGGGAGTATTAGGTATGAAATTAATCTTAAATGTATTACAGTTCAACAATGCCAGATTGGAATAATCTTTTACTGCTATCATATGAAAGAGAAGAATACACACACACACGTTACATCAGAAGGATAACTGGAGGAAGGTTCTATGGAGGAAGGACTTGGTGGAAGATGAAGATAGTGAGAAATGTTTGAACTTCTCCGGTATCTGACAAGGGAGGTTTGACTCTCAAAAGTTTATACCTTGGAAATCTTGTTGGTCTCTAAGGTGTTATTGGGCTTAAATCTCACTCATGAACTTCTCTGCTACCTGTTAAATGTATTAAAGATTTCTTCTTATCCCAACAATTGTAAACCAAACTAAGCTGCACAGGCCAGTTAGGGAAGTATCTACCCAGAAGAAGGTTCCACATAGAGAACTTGTTCTTGCATTGCAATGTGCATCTGGATATAGGAATCTGATGGAGTCCCCATCCATGCCACCTTGGCCTGTCACACTTCTGCAATGTCAGCTCCTCCATCAGGCCACCCGAGAGACTGCTTGGGATGGTACAGTGAGGAATGCCCAAGTTGACTGCCAGATCTCAGCTGACTCTCAGCTTTTGGTCGGGCAAGAGGCAATGGGCATCACCTCCTTGACCCATATAGCTGCTGGCTTGGATTGGCCAGCAGAGGCACAGTGGCAGGTAATGTCTCAATTTTGATTGGGAGAACAAAATACCTTGAACAAGCCCCACAATTCTGTCTCATTTGGAAGGTGAGCATGGTCTCACCACAACATATTTTTTAGCTATGTGCATGTAGTTATTTGCGACTACCAGTGGATCAGGGCTCATTATTGTTGGACAGGAGACATCACTAAAAGGTGTATTTCTCAGATTTAGTAGTCTTGAAGTGTTGAGATCAGCTTGATGAGCCAAGAATCGCTTACAGTGCAGACTTAAGATGTTTAGTATCCCACTGCTTCAGAGAGCTCCTTGTTTTGCAACACGGAGCCATTGGGTAATTACTCCACTGCATCTGCTAAAGTGCTTATTATACCGGGTCTTTTCACTAAGTTAGAGGTAGGAATGTAATGACACCCTGGACAGGCGAGGAACACAGACAAATGCACAACAATGCTGCCAATTCACAGCTTGGATTTCTCTCATTAATACCCACTCCTGCTGTGAGAGGTTCCACAGAAATGACAGAGCCAATTCAGGCACTTGGTTATTACCAGGTATTGCAGATGCACTGATTGCTCACACCTCAGCACCAGTGATGCGATGTTAAAACTGCTGATGCGCAGATTTCATTGTGGGTCAGGCCCACATGCTCCATCCTACAGTTCAGGATACGACTCTGACTGGGAATTCTGTCTACAAGAATGTAACATTTTGCTTGTTCGATAAGGGATTCTTGCACTGGGGGGATGCATGGTTTAACTTTCTGAACTTCCAAGAAGTAGGGGTGCCTGGCTGGAACAAGGAGATTTGCTCTGTCTTCTGAGGATGTAATACAGCAGCCATGCCTTTTCTCACTATTTCATCAGTCCTTTTGTTCAGTCCTGTTTCTGCACCGGCTGTGTGACACATCTGGAATCTTAATGAAAGGGAAGAAGTAGGCAGGAGATTCTGCAGCTGGTGCACTTCTTACTTACACAGGTTATTTCTGTAACTCCATTCATACATGCACTGTAGGCATATCTACACTGCAGACGTGCATCTATTTCAAACTCAACTAACTGCCCTAGCGCTAGACAAGGAGGCCTGGGAACTGTAGTTCTCCAAGGACTTATGATTGGCCATCGTTTTGTCAAGGTTATATTTCTCATGGTCCTTTTAACAAACCCTTGGGCATTAGACTTGTTCCATCCCAGTTCAAAGGATAACAATTTAGGGTTGCCAGGTCCCTCTGAGCTGCCAGCAGGGCTGGAGGGTGAACTTACCAGAATGCCTGGTATTTCAGCAACATGCCTACATGATCTGGAAGTGATGTAGGAACATCAGGGACATTGGGGATAGACACTCTGGTTTGGGGGTAAAACTCTATGGCAGGCCCCCAACATTCCCGACATGCCTGTGTCGATTCTGAGTCATGTTGGCACGTTGCTGAAATGCCGGGCATTCTATCCTCTTTTTGTGGGGTAATTCCCCAACTACATCATGGAGAAGTGGGGCCTTATTTTCTTCCTGTGATGTCACTATATCAGGCAATGCTCTCCACTTGGCCCACCCCCAAATGCTCCCAGAGTTGCCAGGCTCAGCCCTAGATTAGCTACAGTTCTGAGGTTAAACGGCTGGGTTTAGAGGTGCCAAGTCTCCTGCTATGGTGGTGCAAGTTTCCAGCCTCAAAGGTGAGGCATGGCAATCTCATGGAACTACAACTGATCCCCAGACTACAGGTCAGTTCCCTGGAGGAAATGGCTGCTTTGGAGGGTGGACTTTATGGCATTATACTATGCTGATTTCCCTCCCCCACCCCCGTTGGCAGAGTTTAAATCTGCAAAGGAAGTGGAGCACTGACTGTTTATTATACATTTATTGTAGAAGAACAAACTGTTATAGAACATACAAAGAAAAAACCTAAACTAACCAGTCTAACTGATGTGACAGGAACAAAGAGCAACAGGAAGCTCTACGGTAGCAGGAAGTCTCCAGAAGAACCAATCAGGAGACAGCAAGGACACAATTTGAAAAAGTGGGAAATCCGTAGTCTAGCTATGCTAATGACAAGTCCTTCGGCTATCCCCCTGAAAGATGATCTTCAGATCTTCTTCATAAGAATGCGCTATAGACCATGGGTATTCCAACACTCCCAAATCCCATCCAGGCCTATAGCTACAGTGGGGCATCTTGGGGCCAGCCCCCCTTCCCATCCACTCAGTATGTTATATTTTTCTTGCACGCCACAGCTGCACCATCCCGAGCTGTCACTCTACCCTGCCTGCCTGTGTTCTCGCCTCTCTTTCTCTCATTGCTTTTAAAAAATGTTTACTCTCTTGTTGCCCCTGACATAGCCTGGTTGTGTGTGTGTGTGTGTGTGCCCCCCGACTTATTAAAATGCCTCCCTGAAGTCAAAAAATCCTGGCTATGGCCCTGATCCCATCCTTCTTAAGATTCACTCCCAAATCTCCAGGAGTTGGCAACTCTAACCCAGTGTTGCCCACTAGAACCTCAAACACCAGAGAGGGAAAAGTTGGGTGAGTGTACTGATGTCACTGATGGCTTATAACAGATCCCCTGAGGAAGCTGTAGGCGAAACATGTTGGGATTGCAAGGCTTTATTTCTGGGGGAATACGCCAGAATAGAGTTCCAGAACCGATTTGACAAAATTATTTTTAAAATGTTTAAAAGTTCACAAGTTTTCAGTATACAGATTGAAAACTCCATTTTCCTCTTGAGTGTTCCGGCACCAGTTTGGTGTAGTGGTTAGGAGCACAGACTCTAATCTGGGAGAACCGGGTTTGATTCCCCATTCCTCTGCATGCAGCTGCTGGTGTGACCTTGGGTAAGTAATAAGTTCCTTCAGAGTTGTTCTCTCAAGGGCAGTTCTCTCAAAGCTCTCTCAGCCCCACCCACCTCACAGGATGTCTGTTGTGGGGAGGGGAAGGGAAAGGGATTGTAAGCCACTCTGAGACTCCTTCGGATAGTGAACGGTGGAGTATAAATCCAGTCTGTCTTTCTCTCTTCTCTCTCTCCCCCCTTCCCCAAGCCCTGGGATCAAGAAAGAATAACAATGAAAAAATGTTCTTTTTTTCAACACCTTGATTTTTCTTTTCTCCTGCAACTTCTGGTGTGGCCTTGACTACCTCTTCTGCACCAGTGTGCAATGCCCCTTCTATTGAAAACTGGAATGTGATGCCAGGGGCACCACTATGGACTTGCCAAAAACCCTGCCGTTTAACTGTATAGTTTTTGGTGAATCCTATAGTGTCACCCCCAATGTCAGGACATCACTTCTAGTCTTTGCTGGAAGTGACATCACATGCCAGCATGACAAAGGAATGCTTTTTTCTCCCCTTCACCACCACCCAGTCCTCCCAGCATGCCAAGCAGCAGCCATGCGTACCTAACTGGGTTTGTTGCATTTATTTACTATGTGAAAGCCTGTTTGAGTCTGGAGCCTGGGTGGCTAACTTCATGGCAAAGCTGGGTTCTCAGAAGGGGCTAGAAGGAAGACGAAGAAAGGGGTAGGGCCACACTGAGGTTGTAGTACACCCTAGTTGAATAATAGTGTATAAATACTCATAAAAACCTCACAAGGAAGCAATAGTTAAGATCGTTATGTTAAATCTCATTTTCATTTTTGAATATTTGTTTCTTGTCTACCTTAAATCCAGCTCACTTCCCAGAACAGCTGCCTCTCTTCAGCGGCTTTTGACAATTCCATAGTTGGGTGTTTATGTTTCAGCAAGCTGTTTTAACAGTTTTAGCATTTAAGTGGTCACAGCTAGGCTTTGAGGTCAACAAACCATTAAGATAAATGGGGAACGTTTGCTACTCCGTGTGGCTCATTTGGTCCACTCTGTCTGAAAACTGACAGGGAAGAAGACAACCTGATGCTTTCTAAAAGCCATCCCTCAGATTAAAAGGGAAGATTGGTATGGGGGGGGGGGGGGAATGGCAACAGTTGTGGGGAGTTCCAGAACCACAAGCATCAAAGGAAAGATGGATGCTGTTCTGAGAGTAGTAAACATCACTCAGCTTAATGGTGTGGGATATTTTGGATGATTGTCTGGCAGGTTGCTTATTGGTCATAATGGACTGCAAGCCCAGATGATGTTTAACAATGCAATCCTAGGAAGATTTACACCCTTAAGAACATAAGAACATAAGAGAAGCCAATGTTGGGTCAGGCCAGTGGCCCATCCAGTCCAACAATCTGTCACACAGTGGCCAGAAACGCCAGGTGCCCTCAGGAGGTCCAGCAGTGGGGCCAGGACCAAGGGCGTAGACTTTCCAATTTCCCAGGGGGGCTGAGGCTAGGCCAGAGGCATTGCTATGCTAGATCCTTAAAAGAAGTGAAGCCCAGTGACATCATAGGCCATCGTCACTATCTATAGAGGTGGAGCCATGTGGGATTTCGGAAGGGGGTCCCCAGAAATTTGGGGGGAGCCTGGGAACCTCCCTAGCCATGCCTCTTGGCTGGGCTAAATCCAGGAAAAGGTGAGAGTTAGCCAGTAATTATAGTGGTATCTCAGCGGTCTCCTGCTGTGTCCTTTATTTACATTCACTTTTAGAATAGTCACTTTAAGATCTGCAGATATACATACCATGTGCATAAGACAAACAAATGGTCACAAATTTGAAAGTAAGGAGGGCAACACAGAAGAGCCTGCAGGGGAACATTTTAAAAGTTTTCTTGGACTTTCATTCATAGGAATCTTGTTTCTGCCTTATTCATAAGGGTGACTTTGTACTGAAATTTACGAAATTATGGCATCACCGATGGCTTTGTTTGATAAATGCAGGGCTGGAGTCTCTGAGCCAGAATACCAAACAGTTGCTGTGCACTCAATTTCTGAGCAATTTTCTTCTCACTTCTCACTTCAAACTCATCCTACAAGTGAGTACAAGTCCCATTCAGATGTTGAATGTCAATAGCCAGCTTGATCGGATTGATTGTGATATGCAGAGGGGTATTAGGAGTAGAGATATCAGCACTGGTAATGAAACAGGAAACCTAGGATTCAGTTTAGAGGATTCAGTCCAGGAGGATGCAAAGAATAAATGGAAATAACAAGTCTGAAGAAGTGAGCAGTGATTCATAAAAGCACATACCCTACCACAATTTTGTTAGTCTTTAAAGGTGCTACTGGACTCTTACTTTTTCTACTGCTATTACAAACCACAGCATTCAAAAAACAGTGGGGAAACATTTTAACCTTCCAGGACATTCAGTTGCTGACCTAAGAGTAGCAGTTCTCTTACAAAGGAATTTCAGAAAGAGATTAGAAAGAGAGACTGCTGAATTGCAACAGATAATGAAGCTCAAGACAATGCAAACTCCTGGACTGAAGTGAAACCTAGGTCTTCTCTCATTAACAATGCCTGGCTGCTATTGTCATTTGGCATCTGAAATCACTTCACTCTCCAAGAAATAAGGAAAGATGGGCTCCCGTTCTAGCTGTATCTGAAGAAGTGAGCAGTAACTTATGAAAGCTCCTGTCCTGAGAGAAACTTTGTTAGTCTTTAAGGTGCTGCTGGATTCTTGCTCCCTTTCACTAACAAGGAATGCAAGCTGTACTGTTAGGTTTCTCTCCCCCCCCCCCCCCCCCCCCCCCCCCCCGGGTTAGAAATGGAAAAGGGAATCCATCTCTCTCTCTGTCTCTCTCTCTGTCTCTCTCTCTGGCATGCTCTCTTTAGCATCCCCTCCCCCCAGAAGTCTGCAGGGGAAAACAGTTGGAAGAAGCATTGCTGGCACTTAGTCTCACCCTCTCTTTCTCTGGCATGCTCTCTTTAGCTTTTCCACTCCACGCAAGTCAGCCCTCTTGGGCTGTCATTCTGAGTAAGCACCTGGACAGGATGGCACAGGGCATCCCTCAGGGCTCCTCCACTTCAAATTTGGCTCCCTGGCCTCCTTCCCTGGTCTGGGAGGGATGAGATTTCCCCTTGAGCCCGGCCTCCCCTCAGACTGATCCAGCCCCTCCTCTCTGACAAAGGGCAGCATCACCAAAGAGCCCCAGGGAAACCGCTGGCTGGGCATCCATCCGTCCATCCTCCTTCCTTCCGGTTCAGGGGTCGGGAGGAAAGTGAAGGTGCCTGCAAAAGTCTGGGAAGAGCCCTCTGCCCCAAGTTGAAGGGCAGCAGCAACTACCCATTTTCAGCAAGGGGGCTCCTGCAGCCAAGCCAAGCCCCTCCTCCCCCACAAGACAGGAGGCAGCTGTGCCCCAGAAACGCCTCCCGTTTTCGGCTTGATCACCATGTCCCAGTTGCTGGGCCAGCTGCTCCGCTCCCAAATGTCTTCCTGCTGCGGCAGAGCAGTCCATCAGGATTGGCACACACACCCGCCCCTGGAGCTGCAGCCCCAAAGAGGGTCACTGGGTGAGCGGCAGCAGCCCGGTGCACTGCAGGGCTCCCTCTCCCCCAACTGGACTGCGGTGCCCCAGTAAAGGGGCCGCATGGGAGCACTTGGCAGCTAGGGAGGGAAGGGGGCCTAGCTGGCAGCTGCAGCAGCACCAGGGGGCTCTCCTGCCAGCAGAAGTCTCTCGTCATCACTGGACTCTGGCTCGACATCAGCCCCCTGCACCCACCAGAGAGAGGCACCTGAGCTCAGAAGCCACATCCTCCCCCCAAAAAAACTTTGCCCGTTGGCTGGCGGGCAAGATCAGACTGCCCCCCCAGGCACAAACCGGTCCAGATGAATGGCCCCTCTCAGCGCGCAGCTGCAGCAGCTCTGCTGGAGAGGAAGCTGCAACGCCAGAAGGGAAAAGGAGGAACACAGAGCAAGCTGGCACTGGTCCCCCTCGGAAAATTTCAGGGGTGGCCTCCACCCCCGCACCCCCCTGAAGTCTACGTTTATTGCCAGGACACTAGAAGCCCTCCCACTGCTGCCCCCTCCAAGCACCAAGAATACAGAGCATCACTTGCCCCAGACTGAGAGTTCTTATCTATACTTTGTGGCTAATAGCCACTGACGGACCTCTGCTCTATATGTTTATCTAATTCTTCTTGAAGCCATCCATGCTTGTAGCCGCCACCACCTCCTGTGGCAGTGAATTCCATGTGTTAATCACTTTTTGGGTGAAGAAGTACTTCCTTTTATCTGTTCTAACCTGACTGCTCAGCATTTTCAAGGAGTGCCCCCAAGTTCTTGTATTGTGAGAAAGGGAGAAAAGTACAAAAGCTACGGTTTGTGGAGTTGTGCTGCTGCTGCCCTTTGTGGTTTGTTGGCTGCAAGAGCAGCCATTTATGGAAGGTCATCGCCAGATAAGGCAGGAGGCAGACAAACCAGGGTAGATCATGATTTAGTACTTTCATCCAGCAGACTAACCACAGTCATTCAAGCTATGGGTTAAACAAACCATGGTTTATTGCAGTGTCTGAACGTAGCCTCTCAAAAACACCACACTTCAATTTTTTATGATTCCCTGCTCCTTACTGTGTTAGTTCATCTGCACTCCTGCTGCCTGCTTGAAATCCATATCCGGTAGATTCCTTGGCTCTGCTGCTGGTTGTGATCAGCATCTTTCCAGATGGTTCTCCCTGCAAAATAATGTGGATCCAATATTTTCCTGACAAACTGCTTTAAGGTTTCTGCCAATACCTGGCTGCATTTCTAATAGGAGGGTCTAGGTCTATCCAAGAACTCAGATCTGATTTGGATACCTAGTAGGGTTGCCAGCCTCCAGGTGGGGCCTGGAGTTCTCCCACTTTTACAACTGATCTCCAGCTGAAAGAGATCTGCTCTCCTGGAGAAAATGGCAACTTTGAAAGGTGGATTCTATGGCATTATACCATGCCAAGGCCCCTCCCCTCCCCAAAGCCCACCCTCTCCCAGATCTACCCCAAAGTCTCCAGGTATTTTCCGACCCAGACCTGGCAACCCTAATACCTAAGGCCCAGCATTGGCCCAGCATTGTTACATATAAAGCTTCAGAAAGACAGAAATACATTGAGAATCTAAATAGGCTCAGTGGCACATCTGCCTGCTTAGGTGTAGCTACACTCATAAAAACCTTTCTCTAATCTGTATCAAATTTGGGGATAATCAGCTTTAAACATTATAGTTTTGTTTTATTATTATTTAAAATCTTCTCTGTATCGTTCCAATTTTAGTATATGTGCTGCCAAAGTGAGCATATTATTTAAAATCTTTATAGTCTGCCCGCTCAGCTTCCATTCCCCCAAAGCACAAAACAGTCACAGTAAAAACAATTAAAAACACAACAAACATTGGACAATAAAAGAACAAAACAGGTCAGAAAAGTGCTTAAAAATGCCAATTAATTAAAAGTAGACAAAATGCATCTAATCAAAGCTTCAATTCAATGCAAGTAAAGTGCATTAAAAGTAGCATTTCTTGAGGCCAAGTGTGATAGAAAATCAAACTGCAGGGCAGCAAAACAAATAATCTGGGAGAATAAAAAAAAAATCTTATCTATGCCTAAAACTCTACATACTTGGAACCATCTGTTGGGAGGACGTTCCCAACATAGAAAGAGATTCCATTACTTGAAAAGAATTGCAGTTCTTTGATTTCTTATTTATTTATTTAAGGATTTGTATCCCACTTTCTTTTCTTATCAGGGTGGCTAACATCATAACAAAAGCTATAATCTAATAAAAACTCAACCATTTATTACAAACTGGTAAAACAAATCATTATTTACAGATCAACATCACAACTTTTCAGAAGCACCTAGCATAAAAATTAGACCACTCCCTTTTGCAGATTAAAAGCCTGCATGAAAAGGAAAGGTCTCAATGATGTCTACAAGAAGAAGAAGAAGAAGAAGAGAAGAGATTAGATTAGATTTATACCCCGCCCTTCACTCACTTGGACTCTCAGAGCGGCTTACAAACTCCTTTCCCTTCCCCTCCCCACAACAGACACCCTGTGAGGTAGGTGGGGCTGAGAGAACTCTTTCCCAAGCTGTCCTTGAGGGAACAGCTGGTACAGAGCTATGGCTTGTCCAAGGTCATCCAGCCAGGTGCAAGTGGAGGAGTGGGGA
Organism: Lepidodactylus listeri; assembly: GCA_029233225.1. Lineage (NCBI taxonomy): Eukaryota > Metazoa > Chordata > Lepidosauria > Squamata > Gekkonidae > Lepidodactylus > Lepidodactylus listeri. Next base: position 112,052,954 of record JARCFY010000004.1, on the reverse strand, counting down.
ATCAAACCCGGTTCTCCCAGATTAGAGTCCGCGCACTTAACCACTACACCAAACTGGCACCAAACTGAAGAGCCCTGTGGCCTGGCTACCCTCTGTGGGGAGCTGATTCCAAAAAGGAGTGCAGCTACTGAAAAGGCCCTGGCCAATTGGACTTGGCAGTAGGAGGGGATGCCAAGAACGACTGTTGAGCAGATCTCAGAAGGGCATGTATTGCCATATATGATGGTGCTGGTGAAATCCCCAGTTCGTTAATGGATGCATGGACTCCCTTCCATTACGAGAAGGCTTGGTCCTTTGCAAACAGCTTATCAGAGGAGGGACTGCTCAGTTAGAGGAAGACTCCTCACTTAGCAGAAGAGAGGTTATTTATTTTATTTACTTACAAGATTTACACCTCACCTTCCTACTATCATCCAGGCCACCAAGGCAGCGAACAGGTTTAAAACACAACTAATAAAAACATGACTTAAACACCATTAAAACCAAACAAAAATTCATCAGTTAACTAAACCAAGTGAAAATACATTTTGTTATATCCAAGGCAATGGATCTCCAAAGATATGCGCTTGCCTATGTTATGTTTGGTTTTTTAAAGGTCTTACTTTACAGGTTAGGCCAGTGATCCCCGTGACATCCCAACAAACGGCTTTCTTGGTGTCACCCCTTTGCTTCTTCCTCAAAACAAAGAACTGGTCCTGGCTTTCCCTTTTCATTTGCACAGGAGGCACTTCAGAATAAGCCTAGGGACATCACCTTTGTTTCTGCAGAGAGACCCATTCACAAGCAATTGCCTCCATCATAGGACAATGCTTTTCTTAGACTAAACACGTGTTCTGGGATTATCCCCAGTGCCCCATAGTAGCCATTTTGTGGTGGCATTTACTGCCCTTTCTCCAAATTCAAAAAGTGCCCACAGGTTCAATGAGATTGGGCACTCATGATTTAGACATTAATGGTACCCATTTACTTACAGACTGGCTAGTTGACCAAAGATGAGGTCTTTGATAACCCAAGCCAGCTGTGCAGTTTGGACATAGCTGTCCTGCTTTAAAATACTGTCTAAGGAGTTCCCTTTAGTACACTTACACTGATGTAACTCTCTGGATTTCATTGGGACTGCATAAATGGATGCAAGTTATAATTATAAGAAGTGAAAGCAGTTTATAATTATAACTTGCTCTAGGAATATCTGCATGTTGCCAAGAAGAAAACGATACCTATAGAAGAAAAGAAAGAAACCTCTTAACATCTGCTAAATTGCTTTCCTCTGGGGAATTTTTATTCAACTCTCATGTATTCAAGATCTTCAAGAAATATTAGAGTCAAGTGCAATTAAGTTGGGCCTTGATGAGAGAATGATAGTGAGGACTCCAAATCAATTGATTTATTCTGCAAAAATGAGAGGTTGGAGCCATTTACAGCTTACATTGTATGCTTTGCAGGAAAATGACTTGATTTTTTTCTAAAGAGTAATTGTCATGATAGAAGTTTATCTTCCAGAAAGTGTTGCATTTCTGATAAACATCCATTGTGTTTGCATAATTAGTGTGATAACAGCAAATAATACTGAATTTGACTAATTTCTTTCTCATGTTACAGATGACCATATAATTGTTCTTCTAGCATATAACCGTTTCCCTGGACTTAAAAAAACAATCCTTTTTCTGCATTTGGAGAAACAAGCTGTATATTCATCTATGGCTTAGAAAAGGAATAGAACAAATGTAGAGGCCAGTGGGACCTTTAAGACCAACAAAGGTTTATTCAAGGTATGAGCTTTTGTGTGCAAGGTACACTTTTTCAAATACTAAGAATACTTAGTATACTTAGAGAAGGAATGTCAGAGGTAAGTCTCAGCCTTCTCCAATGGTCTGCCTGCTTGACTGACCTCTATGTCAGCCTTGATTGGCATCTCTATGGAAAACAAACCATCTTGACCGCACAATAGTCCTGTGCAGACATTGTAGAGAATGAATATACAGTGTACACACACGGGTGTATGTGTGTGCTGTAAATGGAGGAAATCCATGAATTCCCATATTCACATGGAATGGTGACCCCATATATTGGTAGCAGCATTTTGAGTAGCAAGCACTGCTGTTGGTGGACTCCTGTTACACATAGATGTAATCCCAGAAAATAACTAATGTTTTCAGCAATTCTTACAGCATGTACAGCTGAATGGGAAATTTAAACTCCACATTTATCCCAGCATCGGTTCCTTCTTTTAATTTATAAGTGAACATATGTGCATGTAGGATGTGTGTGTCTGCATTACTTATGTCCATGCAGGATTTATATGTGTTCACTATAATGTGTGTATGGGGGTCATCTGTCTAGCTTTCACACACACAACTCTCTCTGCACAGTGGGGAACCCTGCTCGGCCAGTGTGCCCGCTTATACAGTGGAACACAGACAGTGTAGGCAGATGTTCACTTTAATACATGGACACTGGGGACAGGCGCAGTACATGTGATTCCCCTTCTCCCTCTCTGCACTGTTAAGATTTCTTTCTTATTGTGATCTTGCCCTATGGCTTTGGCTTATTGTGTACTCACAAAATGGATTTACTTCTTCTGATTCAACCCTGAATCCTCATATTGTTGCAGGGACAGACCAAGCCTCCAGACATTTTTGGCCCTGCTAAACATTCCCTTTGGAGTGATATTTCCTGACTAAAAGTTTTTGCTTCTTCATTTGTATTGCCTTCTCTTGCCTTTATTTTCAAATGCCCTCACTTGCCTTTAGTGACATCATCTCATAGGCATATCTAATTAGCACTGTGATGTCATTCCATTTACTCATGATCCCTGTTTGGATTGCATTGCCCATATAGCTTCTCTGAGTTGAGCCATCAGATAGGGAAACAGTGATATCAAATACAATTATAATATATTTATATATATATTTATATTCACAGTGGGTTTTTTTTGGGGGGGTGGTTCTATTTCATCCAGATAGCTAGTTTCTGTCTGAAAATCATAAATGAGGACTATTTAACATGGTCCTAAATGCAAGATTTGTTAAGTGCCTTCAAATGCAATCTTGTTCTTTCTCCTGTGCATTTTTCTATCTCCAGGCATTGCTCTCCCTGTTTTGTTACTGAGTTCAAGCAAATTAACAGCAAGCCCATCAGAAGCCATGTGTTATTCCTTATCTTCTCCTTCTCTCTGTGTTAAATAGTTATTATTTTAAGGAAAAAATTCAAAGAAAACAAAAAATAGAACAAAATCGACAAAGTGGTTTTCAAATGGGCCAAATGTTCAGAGAGAAACGATGTGTGGAGTGAAGTTGCACTTAGTTAGCATGACATTCACCCAGCAAAAGGCGGTGTTTGTTTTCCCCTGTCCCAGCTGAGCAAATTTATGGCCTTATCTGTCTTCTTCTGGCACTTGGGTGTTTGAAGGTTCTCTGTTCCAGTTGACAAAGGACATTAACAAATTATTGTAAGGTTTATATTCAGGCTGGTAAGTTTTGACATGTTAGTTTAGTAATTTAGGAGGAGTTAGTTAGTAATTTAGGGGGAGGAGTGTGACAGACTGGGTTGGGTGGGGGCCAGGCGACATGCAAGCTCTGAAGGAAGAGGCAAGGAACCATTTTTTCACCTTACGGTTCCTGCAAATGGGAGTGAGGCATAGGCCCTGTTTGGATCCATAAGGGCTAAAAGCAGGGTTGCCAGCTCTGGGCATTTGGGGAGTGGAGCCTGAGAAGGGTGGGGTTTGGTGAGGGGATGGACTTCAATGGGATATAATGCCATAAAGTGCACATTCCAAGGCAGCCATGTTATCCAGGTGAATGGATCTCTGTTGCCTGGAGATCAGTTCTGATCCCAGGAGATGTCCAGCCACCACCTGGAGGTTGGAAGCAAACAGAACAACCGTGATATATTATGTCAAAAGAAAATATCCACAAACTTATAAGTTCTTATTAAATATCCAGTTTACTGGAACAAGTAAGTTTTTTAAGATTCATTCATAATGACGCTGTCCACACAGTGGACTATGCATAACAAATCTCGTTTCGTTCACAAACTGTCGGAGTGTGTAGCACTGAAATTCCAATGTATGTATTAATTCACTTAGCAGGCAATATGGCAAACTCATAGTGACATTCATCAAATCCACTGGCATTATGCTACAGCCCCTGCCTCTCCACAGCAGCGTTTAAAGGGATTTAAACAGAACTGGGAAGGGGGGGAGACCACATGAGTCTGCTGCACTCCAAGCCCTGAATTCGCAGCCACACAGCCCCTGCCTCTCCCCAACAGCATTTAAAGGGTCTCCTTGATGCTGCTGAAAGAGGTGGGGGGAGGCCAGGTGGTCCCTCTTGGGGGGGCTTCCCCCCACCGGCCAGGTGGCTGGTGGTGGGAAAGAGCCCGTCTAATCAGGAAACCCCCATGGAACTGGGGGGGGGGGGATCTGGCAACCCTAATCTTCTTATAAAACTTAAATGTAGTTTGATCTTTTGTTTCCCTTTCTAAGAATGCTCTAGAGTTAGCCTAACAGTTTCAAAACACACCCCAGTGTGGGCAAATAAGCTTTTAGTACTGCTTGTTAAAGAGGCAGAAATGTGCATAATAGATTGGATCCAGCACAAAATTTCTCCTGGCACTAGAGCTCTTGATCAAGCAGAAGTGCAAGGAAAAGACTGCAGTAGTGCTAAGACTGTGCTCAGTGAAATGTATTGTATTCCCATTTGGACTTCCACATGTGCATGGTCTTGTGCGACTAATTTCTGGGTGCTATGGTAGTACTTGGTGTTGCCCAAGATCTTGTGCAAGCAAAACTGTGCTAAGTCCATTTACCATTTTCCTTACACATCACTGGTTCTAAACTGAAGCTTCTGTCTGAAAATGTCTCCTGATTTCCTTTCCGACTGCAGTACAGAGAAGATAATTAATGTAACAAGTTGCATGGTTGCGCAGTACTTTGCAGCTACTGTCACATACAGAAGGCGTATTCACTCTGAAAGTGTAACTGATCTGTTAAATATAAGCTGTCCTCCTACCTGAGTTACGCTGGTGAATAGATGTTCCTGCATCCCTGGGTCCCCCCCTCTGAGTGCCACATGTGGTTTATGGAGTGATTATTTGAGGGGGTCTGGAAAAACATCACTCTGCACTTTTGCATCAATCTATTCAGAACATCTATTCGGAAATTAGAAGAGCTGGGTTGCAGTATGTTTGGAGCAAAACTGATTCTAGTTTGATGCTAAAGAGGGGTGAACTCCTTAAAAATTATAATGTGTCACATTAGGAGAATGTGATGTTCTGAAAGATTATGTTTTTTCTGGGTCTATACATAAGCATTGTAACTTTTTAAAAATGGTATTTTATCAGGACTACCCTTGTTATCTGAGTGCGCTTGAATTTTTTTCCAAACCCCTCCCCCCAATCCTGTAAGTGCAGAGGAAAAAAGAAATATTTTTGTTACTATCCTATGAAGGGAAGCTGGCTGTTTTTCGGAAGGCTAAATATAGTGGGTGTGTGCGATGCTTTGGTTTTCTTCCCAGGATGACTGGTTTTCTTACAAATATTTATTTCATGCTTCAGTTTGTAAACTCCCCTATTTTGTTCCTCATTTCAGCTCCTTCTTGTATCCCTGGAATGTGATAGTTAAATAGGCTAGCCAGAGTCCAAGATAAGTTGCTATTCAGCCACTGTGTTGAATGAGGGCAGATATGCCAGATCAATTGTAGGTGAGATGGCAAACATGATGTGGATGCAGAAATGACCTTGGAAGGCCATTTTCAAGGTCACATCTCACTGCACAGCATGGATCAGGCCAGTTTCTTGGGAACGGTGTTGCAGTTGTGCTGCCTATTCATATAAATGCAAGGAAGACTGGTCTTTGTTGGGTGAATTGCTGTTAGGAGCTGAGTGACAAAAACATTAAAAAATATGCCCATGGACAGCCCATTTTAACCATACATCTTGTTGGCATCTGGGCACCATCTATGGGGCAGACACATCTCTCACCATCTCCATGTCAGCCATCTCATCCAATATCACCAGGCGGTGAAGGTGAGATTGTTTTAATTAAAAAAAAATCTTCCAGCAGGACTTCTTGCCACAGCTGTTGAAGGATGATACTGTGTGTCACAGTCTGTTAACACATGAAAGCATGCCACATTCTTCTTTAAAGGATCGGAAAGCTTCGTAACAACAATGACATATCATGAGTAGACTGCTCATTTTTTAGGTACTCTAAGACCATGCATATTTCAGTTGTGGTCAAGAAGTATAACAGTAGAAGCCTTAACAGCTGCAGTTATTTAGCTGGTTTATAGCCCACCTTTCTCCCTGAGACTCAAGATCCATTACAGAGTACAGAGTGCACAAAAAATATTATTATACGATATAGGACATGGTTCCCAGCATGACACCTTAAATGGTACCCAGAAAGTGGATGTGGCTCTTGCCCAGGACAGCTTCTGACTGGCCTCTGGAGATCAGATTGGCTGTTTACTTAAGTGGCAAATGCTACCACAGTGTTGGTTTTATTCTGTCTTTTACATGCCTCTGCCCTCATGTATATTTTAAAATTACCCCTCTTCTCCTCTGTACTTGGACTTCCTCTGGGTATGTGTGTGGTTCTGCTTCCCACGGCAACCATTTTGCAGTTGCGCCCACCATTCTGCGTTTAGAATTCTAAAGCCTGAGGAGCCCGATAGAGGATATCAGATGAATAATGCAGTAGGAGTAGGAGTGCAGAATGGAAAATGAGAGCAACAATGTGATCATGCAGTGTAAGATACACAATAAAAATGCAAATGAAGCCGAGGCAAGCCCAGTGTTGTCAGATCTCGGAAGCTAAGCAGGGTTGACCCTGGGAAGTATTTGGATGGGAGACCTCCAAGGAATACCAGGGCCAGGACACAGCGGCAGGAAATAGTATTTTTTTCTATCTATCTATCTATCTATCTATCTATCTATCCATCCATCCATCCATCCATCCATCCATCCATCCATCCATCCATCTATCTAATATCCCTTCCCCGCCAAGGCAGGCTCAGGGTGGCTTACATGCCACTGTTAGTGGGTGTGCTCTGCACTTGTCTGTTTCCACCCTAGCTAGTGGGCTCCTTGGCCGAGTACCTATGTTCTTTATACCCTCCCTGCTGCCATGGGGGTACTTCAGGGAACCCCCATCAAAAGTCTGGGGTTGCCTGCTTTTCCCTTGGTCTTTCAAATACTGGCTACATATGTTGGCCATCGGGGGGGCTGTGAGCAGATGGGTGTACTCCAGACCCTGGTGCAGAGTCAAATAAAACACCCTCATCGGTGGGTGTGCTCTGCACCTGTCTGTTTCCACCCTAGCTAGTGGGTGCCTCAGCTGAGTGAGTACCCTCATCCATTGCACCCTCCCTGCTGCCATGGGAGGGAGCCCCCCTCTAAAGTCTGGGCGTGCCTGCCTTTCTGCCTGTCTTTCATATACTGGCTGCATGTTTCAGCCCTTGGTGGGGGTGGTCATGCTTTGGGGTTTGGGTGTCAGGGGTGGACTCAGGGCTTTTGAGCCATCACATCTGCTTCATTCTCCGGGCTTTGAGTCACCATGTCTGTTTCCTTGGCAGGGCTTTGATCCATCATGTCTACTCCCATCTCAGGGCTTTCGAGCCATTATGTCTACTGCTGTCTTACGGATTTTGGCCAACCACATCAACTTTCTTCTTAGGGCTTCCAGACACCACATCAACATACATTATTTCACACTGGCTTGTGTTTGGGTGTCAGGGGTGGACTCAGGGCTTTTGAGCCACCATGTCAACTTCCTTCTCAGGCCTTTTGAGCCACCATGTCAACTTCCTTCTCAGGCCTTTTGAGCCACCACATCAACTTCCTTCTTAGGGTTTTGAGCCACCACGTCTACTTCCTTGTCAGGGCTTTCAGCCCACCACATCTACTTCTGTCTCAAGGCTGTCTCAGGACTTCCAGCCACCACTTTAACACATGTCATTGCACACTGGTTTGTATTTGGGTGTCCGGGGGAGGGGGACTCAGGGCTTTCAAACCACAACGCCTACTTCTGTCTCAGGGCTTTGACCCACCACATCTACTTCCTTCTCAGGGCATCCAGCCACCGTGTCTACATAAGTTATTGCATGCTTTGGATGTCAGGGGTGGACTCAGGGCTTGGCATCACCATGTCCACATATGTCATTGCATGCTTTGGGTATTGGGTGTCAGAGGTGGACTCAGGGTTTTTGAGCCACCACATTAACTTCCTTCTCAGGGCTTTCAAGCCACCATGTCAACTTCTCAGGGCTTTGAGCCACCATGTCTGCTTCCTTCTTAGGGCTTCAAGCCACCATATCTACTTCATTCTCAGAGCTTTGAGCCTCCACATCTACTTCCTTCTCAGGGCTTTAAGCCACCAAGGCTAACTACTTCTCAGGGCTTTTGAGCCATCATGACAATTTACTTCTCAGGGCTTGGAGCTCCCATGTTTACATATGTCATTGCATGCTGGTTTGGGTCTCAGGTAGCCTCAAGGCACATTGCCCTGGTTCTGCTGGGTTAGCAAGAATATCCCCTACCTTCAGTTTCTACTGGAGAAATTCTCAAGGATTTTGATTCTGTTCTGCTGGGCTTCTGCCATTGCTCTTTTTGCTGTTTCCCCCCCTCCTTTGGAAACAATGAGTATAGGGCACCTTGGGGGGGGGATAACTTGGATTCCGTAAATCCTATCTTCACCAAACTTGGAGGGCCAGTAGAGGAGAGTCCATTGGAGGTATGCTCCAAGTTTAGTGTCTCTAGCATGCTGGGGGCCATCCTACCACATCATGAACTTCCAGAACCAGTTCAGTTCATACAGACAGTTTTTTTGTCTATGATGGTCCATGTTTGGTCCGTGGGTGCACCATGAACCATCAACTGAACTGCATTTTCCTGGTTCATGCCGGTCCCTAATTCTGTCCCACTACAAATCAATGCCATTACAAGAATGCACTCCTGAACGTTTCTGTTTAGAACATATTTATGAATGATAGAAGTGTAAGATCCTTCCTGAGTCCTGACTTCCCCAGGCAGGCCATTCCATAAGTTGGGAGCGACCATAGATAATATATGTAAGCAGGTGGTTGCTGATCTTACCCATTTGCATGGAGGAACCTTGAAAAGGATCTGTTCAGCCCACCGAAGCTTCTGCAGCACAGCTTAGTAGGAGAGGCTGTCCCACAGGCATGTGGGTCTTAGTCTATGAAGTGCCTTGTAGGTGATAATTAGTTTCTTGGATTGAGCATGGTAACTGATCAGTAAACCAATGGAGTGACTGCAAGATGGGTGTGACATGCATGTTCTGCCAGGTATCTGGTAGCAATTGGGCTGCTGCCACCTATACCAACTGGAGTTTCTAAGTTGACTTAAAGTTTCATGGAAATGACTAGTTTATTCATAACCTCTTTCAACTGCCTCATATGTTTCTGTGAAGACCCGGTCAGTCTCTTAGTTGGTCACCCTTCGTCTGGATGAATGACCTCACCAGTAGTCACCAACTCATATTGTGGTTGTCACCTTATGCCTCCTGCCATGAGGATGTCAGAAAGGAAGCAGATCAGACTGGTTTTGTTTTCATCTATGGCAGTGAATTGACTCTACACTGTCAGGAGCAGCATATCAGACGTCTCAATGAGCTTTACATTGGCCACTTCATAACCATTTACTTGACTCATATGGCAGCCAGTGTAGAATAGGCCCAAATGAACAGATCAACAAGGGCATGCACTCTGCTCGAATGCTCACCAAAGTGATTTATCATAACTTAACATAGTACATCCGTTTACTGACTCACCACTCAGATGACATTTATGAGGTTTTCCTGTAGCATGAATTACTGCATGCCATCTGTACACGTGCATGTTTTCAGACCAGAATGTAGATCCTCATGAGGAGTGTTTGTTTCAGCAGTGAGAATGTTGGTAAGGTCTGCCTTTGGTATTATGTTTCTCTGTACTCCAGTCTTCACAAGAGGCAATGGTACACGGGACAACTCACAGGGCATCAGCATTTGTGTTCTTTGGCCAGCATCTGTAGCATTAAACAGTCTCTGCATAAGCTTACTATTAGCTTTGATTAGTGTCTTTAGATTCTGCTGTGTGGTAGAAGAAGAGGAGGAGGAGGAGGAGGAAGAGGAGGAGGAGGAGATTGAATTTATATCCCGCCCTTCACTCACTTGGCGTCTCAGAGCGGCTTACAAACTCCTTCCCCTCCCTACAACAGACACCCTGTGAGGTGGGTGGGGCTGAGAGAGCTCTGAGACAACTGTCCTTGAGAGAACAGCTGGTACAGAGCTATGGCTTGCCCAAGGTCATCCAGCCAGGTGCAAATGGAGGAGTGGGGAATCAAACCCGGTTCTCCCAGATTAGAGTCCATGCACTTAACCACTACACCAAACCACTACACCAAACTTTGTACAAAGAAGCAAAAGGTTTTGTTACTTTTTTCAGTAGATCAAAAAATTATAGCCTGCAATTTTTACTCCTCACTCAACAAATCATTGTTCATATCACATAGCGCCATAACTTTTATTGCCTGTAAGAGCAGAGACATGTTGCTGTTTTCAGGTTCTATGGCTTTGTGACTGCTCTTCTGACAGAAAACTTTCTTAACTATTTGCAATTCCCCCTCCCATAATTTGGATCATGTTTCTTTTGCAAAAGAATACTATCAAAATGTATAAATGCAGTTTCATCACCATCATCTTCTAGGTGAAACAGATATTTAAGAACATAAGAAGAGCCCTGCTGGATCAGACCAATGGTCCATCTAGTCCAGCATCCTGTCTAACACAGTGGCCAAACAGTTCCTCTGGATGGCTAATGACAGGACACAGAGGCCAAGGCCTTCCCCTGATGTTGTGTCCTGGCTCTGGGATTCAGAGGATTAGTGCCTCCGAATGTGGAGGTTCCCCTCAGTCACCATGGCCATTGATAACCCTCCATGAATCTATCTAATCCACTTTTAAAGCTGTTTATTCTTGTGGTCATCCTCTGGTAGTGAATTCCACATTTTAGTAATTCTCTGTGTAAAGTAGTATTTCCTTTTGTCTGTCCTGAACCTACTGCCCACCAGTTTCATTGGATGCTCTTGAGTTCTAGTATTTTGGGAGAGGGAGAAAAAATTATCTTTCTCAACTCTCTCCGCCCCATGCATAATTTTATAAACTTCTATCATGTCTCCCCCCCCCCCTTATGTACCACACTATAATTCTATACAGGGGCATTACAATATTGGCCATTTTATTCTCAATCCCTGTCGTTGTTGTTCAGTTCGACTCTTCGTGACCTCATGGACCACATCACACCAGGCCCTCCTGTCTTCCGTTGTGCTCCTGAGTTTGTTTAACTTCATGTTCGTTGCATCGATAACACTAATTATCTCATCCTTTGCCGTCCCCTTCTTCTTTTACCTTCAATCTTTCCCAGCATCAGGGTCTTCTCCAGTGAGTGTTCCCTTCTCATTTGGTGGCTAAAGTATTTGAGTTTCAACTTCAGTATCTGGCCTTCCAGGGAACAGTCAGGGTTGATTTCTTTTAGGATTGACTGATCTGATCTCCTTGCAGTCCAAGGGACTCTCAAGAGTCTTCTCCAGCACCATAATTCAAATGCATCTATTCTTCGGCACTCAGCCTTCCTTATAGTCCAACTCTTGCAGCCATACATGCTGAAATACCATTGCTTTGACTATTCCATACATGCTGGAATACCATTGCTTTGACAATGGAATACCATTGCTTTGTTGGCAAGGTGATATCTCTACTTTTTATTATGCTGTATTTTTTTTTGTTATGCTATATATTATTATAATCCCTTTCCTAATAATCCCTAAATAGAATTTGGCTTTTTCACCACTGCAGCACACTAGGTTAACACATTCTTTGTGCTATTACTATGACCCCAAGATCTTTTTCCCTCTCAGTCTCACCAAAGTCAGACCCCATTAGCCTATACTTGAGGTTGGGATCTTTTGTCCCAGTATACATCACCTTACACTTACCAACATTGAAGTCCATTTGCCACATTGTCACCCACTCACCCAGTTTGTAGAGGTCCTCCTGAAGCTCTTCGCATTCAGTCTTGGTTGTCACCATCCTGAATAATGTGGTATCATCTGCAAACTTGGCCACTACACTACTCATCCCTAGTTCCAGGTCACTGATGAATAAATTAAATAGTACTGGCCCTGATACCGATCCTTGCGGGACCCCACTGCTTACTTCCCTCCATAGTGAGAAATGTCCATTTATTCCTTCTCTTTGCTTTCTGTCATTTAACCAGTTTTTAATCCACAAAACAACCCATTCTGTTATCCCATGATAAGAGGGTTGGTGAGGCAGGACTTCCCTTTGCAGAAGCCAAGCTGATTTTCCCTCAGCAGGCTTTGTCCCACTATGTACCTAACAATTCTACCTTTGATTACAGTTTCTACTGATTTGCCTGGAGCAGACGTTAGGCTGACTGGCCTCTAATTTCCTGGTTCCCCTCTGGATCCTTTTTAAAAAATTGGTGTTACATTTGCTACTCTCCAGTCTTCTGGCACAGTGGCTGTATGTAGTGATTGGTTGCATATACAGTTACAAATAGATATAGGTTACATTTATTCTCTGAGATATGTGAACATGCAGACCATGTAATATACAACTTCTTCCCTGCTTGGTCATTTTCTGTGATGCCAATGATTCCATTTTATCCATTCTTCAGTGTAATCTGTGTAATTATTATTATTATTATTATTATTATTAGTTGTTGTTGCTTGGTTTTACCACAGAATTTCCTGCAGTGAACTCACAGTGGACCTTTGGCTCTGATGAGGACGAGGCCCTACCTAGCATAGCTTGTATGACTGTAAATTGTAAACCATGGCTGGAAAGCTGTGAATGCTTCCTTCCAGCTTCAATGTCCAGTTTCCATCTCTTGCAGTCTCCATCATTCTTATGAAAGTCATGTCCAGATCACAAAGCTTGGGTTGCCTCTGTGAAGGACAATGAAGCATTCTGTGTTTTATCTAAATATCTTTTCATCTAAAACCTTTGCCACATTTCCCAAACATTCCATGGCATTTCAAAGGCCATTGGCTTGTCGTCTACAATGGAAAGCATCGATTACATTTTGTGACCGCTTCTTGGCTTCCACATACATCTTGTGATGACTGGTTGCCAACTTTGATTCTGACATGAACCAGAATATGTGCCACAGTGTCATTTATGTATACAAACAATATGGAAATATGCTTTTGCCTTCCATCATAGTGTTCATACTGTATAGACACCTGATGCTGTCCACAGGCCATCCAAGTGCTGACCATTTGCTTTGAGGTAGTTGAAATGCACATAAAGTTCCCCAAGTACAAAGATGATGTTCTTAAACTCTGCATCTGTCCACCTCTTTGCACTTCCTTTACAGGAGCTGATCCACTGTAAGGGTTGTGAAACTCTGTCCCAGATGTTATGAGGGGGTCATAAAATGATTTGTTACTGTAATCATCGGCTAATACTTGAAGAATGGTTAGCTTTTTTAAATGCTTACCAAGGCAGAATTGATGAATCTGAAAGATTACCCAGACATGTCAGTTTCATTTGCTCTGTGCTGCTGAACCAGAGTGTGGTGCTGGTTTTGGCCAGATGTTAAGCTGGCCGGGTGAATCACTTTGAAATGCTTGTAGAGCATCTGACTTAGTCTTTTTTTAACATCTCCTGGCTAATATCTTTCTTTGACATCATTGTCCCTTGCAGGAGTAGGAAGTCCTCTTTGACAAATGGGTGCACTGGAAGGTATTCTTTCCATCAAGTGTTGATTCAAGGATACTTGTGTTACCAAACGAGCATTTGATTATTCCATTTCCTACCATATTGTCTGGAACAGATCAATGTCCGCTTTCTAAAATTTGCCTGCTATTGTATGAGTTAGATTCACTGGTATGGTAAGCCAGGAAATTTGTATCAATTTAGCAGCATGCATGAACAGGCTACGCGCAGCAGAGCTTCTTTGTTTTGTTATGTGTTAGCAAAGTTACCGAGTTACACCGAGCCACTTTTCAGTTTCAAAACTAATAAGGAGTTTTTTATTTAGTGAACTCCATTCTAGATAGGATAGATAAGAGATAGGGTAATAATCTATTATAAGTACCTGCAGGGGCATAGACTTTTGGAAATCCCGGGGGGGCGGGGGCTCCTTAGCGCGCACGCTTTGCGTGCACACTCGCTGGGGTGATGTTCTCCTCCCCCCCCAGGAAACCGCCCCACCTCCTTGGGCCCCTCCGAGGCCCGCCAGCCGCTGCTGCTGGTGCCTCTCTCTCCCCCCGCTACCCCTTCACTCTCCCTCTCCAGCAGCAGCGGCCGGGCCTCGGAAGGACCCGGGGAGGCGCGGTGGCAGGCGCTCCATTTTCCCGGGGGTGGCTGAGCCCCCTCCCGGGAAATTTTGGGGGTGCCTCAAGCCCTTGAGCCCCCCCGTACTCTACGCCTATGAGTACCTGGATGGATGCAGATGGAGGTTGCATCCATAATGCAAAAATGGAGAGCAAACATGCGGCTTCTACCAATGCTGTGATTAGCTTAGTGGAATAATTAGTTTTATAGAATAATTCTACAAGATCTTCAAATCATTGCATGGTGTAAAGCAGTGTCAAAACTAACATGTGGGGTATCAGTTTTAGACCCTCAGATCCTTAAGTAATATCTTAAGTAATGTTTCATGTATTCTGAATCATATCTCTCCTCTCCTTGTTCATTTATTATAGCTGTTCCTGCAGCTAACGTACACAGAAACATATTATCTTCATGCATAATTATTGTATTTATTAACCTAATACATTTACACAATTCTTTTTTAATAAATATTTTATTTCATACTCCAAAGGGAAACATCAAACATCAGATTAACAAAGGTAAAAACATTTAAAACTCTTGAAAAGAGTTTGGCTCTTAAATAGTTCAACCAGTTTGGTTCTCGAAGAGTTAAATCAGTATTTATATATTTATGATATTTTTTCCTACTTGCTTTATTTATTTCATTTGAAATATTTATATCTTATCTCCTCAGACTCCAGGCAGTTTCAAGGAAACACAGCATAACAGCCCAATTAGCAAGATTTTTTTTAAATGCACAGATTAAAAACACGGAATTTAAAAAGCACATATTAGATTGGAAAGGGCACAGAATTTAACAAATACATGTAATTAAAAACACACAAAATGTGATTTCATTATTACCTCAGAAATATTGATTATACCACTTTCAAGTGTAAGCCATTTCAAATGTCTGCCTTCCTGGTCTATTTTTAGGTTCTAAATTCACATGTTAAACACAGCTGTGAGAGAGGATGAGAAAAGCCTGGTGTGGGATACAAATGCAGCATCGATTGTGTCCTTTTAAAACCTGTCTTTCCCCCCTTTAAAATGCTAGAAACATAATGAATAACCCAGTTTCAGTAAGTAAACTGGGGGTGGGTGCGTGGGTTGAAAGGTTAGATCTATGGCATTATACCCCATCCCTCCCATCCCCAAACCCCACCCTCCTCAGGCTCTACCCCCAAAATCTCCAGGTATTTCCCAGCTAGGAGCTGGCAATACTATTACAGCTCCTGCTTTACTTTCTTCTCTTTCTTTTCTCCTCCTGCTTTGCATTCTTCCCTTATAGGCTAGTCTGCCCACCAACAATCTACAGTCTCCCTAATGGAACAAACTACTAAACATCAACAATGAAATAACCTACATCTAATAAAATAGAGCACACTATTGTTGTTGCTTTTTAATTCAAGAAGCATATTCTTTTTAATGCAAACCAGGCCTTTCTCTGTGATGGCACATATTTTATAGACTGTCTCATTCGGAGACATCCTCCAAGAGGTATCTGTGACATTTGCTGCTCTTTTTAGATTTTTTTAAAATGTTGAATATTTTAACTCTTTTTAGAGTGTCACTGTTTTTATTGTGTGTTCATATTTTTGCATTATAGATTTCCTTAAGTGCTCATCTCCTACAGGTAACAAAGATATTAAGAATATGTAATTCTTTGTGTGGTTTTCAAGTCCTTGTGTTATGAATTAATAACTGGTGGCGGTATTTTCATTATTTTTAATAGACATTTCATTTGATTGTATTTAAGTTTGCCAGCTCTGGGTTGGAAAAATACTGGCGATTTAGGGGTTGAATCTGGAGATGGCGGAGTTGGGGGGGTGGGAAGGATTGCTCAGCAGAGATGTGATACCATACAGTCCACCCCCTAAAGCTGCCATTTTCTCCAGGGGAGTTGATATCTGTATTCTGGAGATCAGTTGTAATTCTGGGAGAATTCTAGGCCCCACCTGGGGGTTGGCATGGCAACCCTACCTGGCCAAGGGCTGAAGGGCTGAAAGGCTGACAGAAACAGATGTTCAGAGAAACAAATATGTCTAGAAAACAAATCTATGCCAAAACAAACGTTTGACAATAATGGCAGTTTTTTTCCCCACGTAGCATGTTGCATTTCTTTAGAGGCACTTCTAGATTGCTCAGAGCTGTTTCAGTGTTAAACCTCAGCAAACCTTTATTTTAGCCTTCAGAAAACCCATTGTGTTATAAGGTTTGGAGGTATCCATTATCTCCTACAGAAAGGCCGGGCATTGGCATGCATGTCTGACACACTTTGGCCGACATAAAAGAAGCAAAGTCTTTTTCTTATCCGTAAGCATGTGGGTCTGAAGGAGTTCCTCTCTTGCCTTTTCCCCAAACCTTATGCTGCTTTTTTGTTTGATGTAAGAATTCTTGTACTCTCAAAAGATTAGCATCAGATGAGCGTTGCATTTCCATAATATTAGCCTTCAGTATAATTTAACGATTTTAAATAATTTTTCACAGCTTCATCACCCTGCAGGGTTCCTAATTGTGAGAAGTGTTTTAATTTTTGCAACAATGATTTCCTTGTCACTCTAATCGGGAAGGAATTGTTTTAATTAGTGAGGCCTCCCCTTGGGAGCAGAAAATACCTCTGCAGCAAAATGACTCCGGATTGCAGCATTAATTGTTAGAATTTGTAAGGGCTCTTTCTCGATTCTATTCATTTTCACAAATGCAGTTAGTTTTTCAAAAGAATCCAATCTTTTTTTGTTGTTGTCTAAAAAACCTGGTCCTTATCTAGGGTAAGCGCAGTGATCAAATGTATTCTGGCTTGGTGCCAGGTTTCCCTACCACCACTACCACCACACATACACGCACAGTACAGATTTCAAAGCTTCTTTTTGGAGTTGGAGGTTAAGGGGGACTTTGTGTAATGAGTTCTTACTTTAAAATGGATGCCTTCCTTCCAAATCCTCTTAATTGCAGGGAAATAGCAGGCCGGTTAAAAGTTGTTTCAGGAAGAACCACCTTAAGTATATTTTCCGCTGGACTTCTTTCATCCAGTTCACCAAAAGGTCAAATGAACCGGCGTCAACTTGAACAATATAAGGCAATGTTCATGTAGTAAGAATCCTTAAATTATGACCATTTTTTGCTCTATAGACTGGATTGTATAATTAATATACTGTCTCCTGAGCACCTTCGGGGTCTATGGTTTTTTCCTTCTTTTTCAGCAACTTGAGGCTTCACTATCTTCTCTTTTTCCTTTTCTTCTGTGGCTTGTCCACTAATTGTAGCAGGGAAAAAGATAGAACTTTTCAAAACTAGACAGTTTTTTTAAAAGAAAAAATGCTTTTTGCCTCATTATTTTCTTGATATTTTTAAGCAGGCAGCAAGACAGTGTTCTGGATTGACAGTCATATTGACAATTAAAGAATTTCCCTGATTACAATGTACTAAAGCAATTAAAAATAAAGTAAGCATGCAGTCAGGAACTATTTTTGGCACTGCACAAGTACATTTCAAATAGCAGCTCTCCAAGCATTTTAGGATGCATTTACCATTTGATTTTAGCATAGACTACTACAGTTAGAAGGTGGATCTAGCAGTTCAAAAGATAATCAGCTACTTCTTCATCTTAGCAATGTAATGAAAGAAATTTTGGAACAGACTATTTCACAGGTCTGATTCTTAAAGCCTCACATCTAGCAAGCAGAGGGCTGCAGCCTAGAGGAGCATTAAAACTGAAACTATTTGCGTTTAGGGAACAGAATGAGACTCATGGATTGACTGGTTTTTGTTCACTGCTTCTTTCATGGCTCATTTGGAAGTTAAAGAACCGTCTCAGGAAAGGTAGAATTCAAATCTTTATTTACTAATTTAAATGCCTGTTAGCCTCTGTGGAAAAGAAATGACACATGAAGCAACATATGGATTAAAATGAAGACGCCATTTAAAACTACAAAAGATGCATGAAAGAATAAAAGTATCAGTAAAAACTGCAATATACAAACACAACATCTGGATAAAAAATACCAAAGCAAACAGGAAATGAGTACAGCAGTTAAAACACATACATTCAGCTAGAAGTTAACACCTTTTTTGAAGGAGACAGATTTTTAACCTGGGACTGGAAAGCCACAGAATGAGGGCCAGATGAGTACCCCAGAAAAGATATTCAGTCATATGGGTCTCCCCACTGAGAAAGCCCTGTTTTGTCCGCTCTCAATTTGTTACCACAAGTGACCTGTCTTGTTGCTGGGGGAAATTAGCTATGAGACAAAGGAGGCTAGAAGGGTACAAGGAATCACACACCTATATATACCAAGGTCCAGGGGCGTAGAGTTTTGGAAATCCCGGGGGTGGCAGGGGCTCCGTTGCTGGGACGATGTTCTTCCCCCCCTCCGGAAAACCGCCCAGCCTCCCCGGGCCCTTCCGAGGCCCGCCAGCCGCTGCTGCCAGTGCCTCTCTTCCCCCCTGCCACCCCTTCCCTCTCCCTCTCCCTCTCCAGCAGCGGCCGCCAAGCCTCGGAAGGACCCGGGGAGGCACGGCAGCAGGCGCTCCGTTTTCCCGGGGGTGCCTGAGCCCCCCCCGGGAAATTTCGGGGGTGGCTCAAGCGCTCAAGCCCCCCCGTACTCTACACCTATGCCAAGGTCCAGTTCAGTAGAAAGACTCCAGATTTAAATAGTGTTTAACAGTTTTATTAAAGAATTTCCCTGATTACAATGTACTAAAGCAATTAAAAATAAAGTAAGCATGCAGTCAAGAACTATGAAATAAAGAAGTAACAGCGACATATAGGAGTAGGGGTTATACTACCTGTTCAGATGTGCAGACATCCGTGAAGAGACTAGTGCAAATGGCCAGCGTTCCACGCTATGGAGAAGGAGGCCCCAAGGAGAGACTTTGGGGGTGTACTCAATTATAGGTGCCCTCAGAGTGCACACCAAGGTGGGCCATGCTCACTGTTTTTATAGGAATTCTGGGGATGGTCTCCCGGGCCAGAACTTGATGGGATTAATGCTCATTGATGGTTCCACCAGAGCTGGCTGAATGGGTTTGATGACCTGTGATGGTCATATGGGGGTAGTTTGAATGAGTTCTCAGGCTTGCCTTAGACAAAAAGGAAGAAATAGGTCTCTGACAGGTATCAGGAAGGAATGATGATTTAATCTATTTGATCAATCTGCCTCAGTATCCTGAGGGAGGGGGCAGGAAGTGGATGTGTGGAGACAAAAGATTTCCACATAGGCATAGGTGTCTTACAAAGAGGATCACAGGGGGGGGGGGGAACGGGGTACATGGAGACAGAGAAAGGTTCACCAGGTGGCTACTGAATAGCTATGGAAATGCAGAGGAATTTACCTGGAGGAACTCAGGGTTATTTCATATGCATACCTTTGCTGGGGGGAGGGGGGAGACTGGAGATTGCCCTGAAATTGAAACCCTTTTGCAGAGCTTTGGCTAGCTCTGTGGCGCAGGTCAAGAGTGTTCTCTTTGGCCTGAGTTTATGGGTCTCTGGTTCAGGTCCTGTTGGGGCTACCCGCGAGTAAGGCAGTGCCTCTGAGCTACAAGTTTTCAGTTGCAAAACATGGAATGCAACTGAGAGCCTTCCCTGCTGATCTCAGTGAACAAGGAAATACATATGGAAGACATCTAGAGGTATTCAGCTGGATTTCAATCTACTCTAGTCTTAAGGATGGCTATCTTCTCTTAGTAGCTTGCAAGCTATTTTGTCGTCCTACACAAAGAGAGTGCTCAAAAAAAGTTAATCCCCAGATGCCAAAATATCTGCTAGGTCAGGTGTCTGCAACCTAAGGCTCAACACAGAACCAAATGTGGCTCTTTAAAAAGGAAAATGAACTATTTAAGTTAAGATATTGAAAGGGGAGATTCCAGAATTCTCAGTATTGTGAAGGGAATGGCAGGCAAAAATTTTGATGGGACTATTGGGCTTTTTATATAAAAAGGGCAATGATAGAGGTGAACAGCTGCCAGTTATTCCAAGTGCTAACTGTGAATAGATATATACTACTGCTCTGAAACAACTGAGCGGCATGCTCTTGTACATTTATACTACTTATTGTGGGACTTTTGTGTGCTACTTCCTCATAAAGGGCTTGCAACAACCAGTGTTTAGGCTGCAGAAATAACACAGAGTTATTAATATGTCATTTATCTGTAGTGAGTGGTAAGTTGTATAGTTTTACTTATGCAAATAGGCTTCTTTATACTGGCTCTTTGTTGAATTCTTACTCTGAATTTTAACATAATTGAGCAGACTCCTCTGCAAAATAATTATCTTATCAAGAGTATACTGGGGTTTCCCTTGCTCGAAAGCCAGTCGAAACTGACTCTAGGGGTGGTGCTCATCTCTTTTTACAAGCCAAAGAGCCAGTGCTGTCTGAAGATGTTTCCATGGTCACGTGGCTGGCATGACTAAACACCGAGGCACATGGAAAGCTGTTACCTTCCCTCCTAAGTGGTACCTATTTATCTACAAGACCTAATTCAGATGAAACTCCCATCCACTTATTTATTTTGCAAAGTACAATGCTGTGTGTGCATGCATGTGCACATTTGTCTAGTATAATGTACATGCATGAGTACATTTGTGTAGTATAATGTACAGTGGACTCACCCACACTGTTTGAATGGCATCCTGTAATGCACCAACTTCAATTAAATGATCCTTCCCTCTTCAAGTTCTTGCTGGTGCCAACGAGAATGGATGTTAAGTTCCAACATGCAAAGAAAGCGAAAAGAGGGAAGAGCTGTTACAGCTGTTAAACAATTGGAGGTAACATAATACAGAGAACCTAAATGCTGTCAGCAATAAAAGCCGTTCCTCTTAACACAGTTGTCACTTTACACAGTTGGCAAGGAAAAACAAATCACACCCTCCTATTCCTCCTTGATGCGTTGCCAGTATTTTAACAAGGTCCTCCCCAGAAGTGCCCCCCTTTTTCTGTGATCAATGATAGGAGAAATAAAAGGTTCAGATTCAGGCCATTTATTTTCCCAGTCCAACAAGGCTGTGGCTTTGTGTTCTGTTTGTTTCTCTGTTTTAGAGGAAAGGGGCAACACCATTTAGCTAGAAACTTGCAGGATGGTGGGAAAGTTTAAGTTGGCTCTCAGCTGATGGCTATTAGTATTTTGCTGTTGTGGAGCAAACCCCCCCCCCCCCCGTGGCACTTGCAAGAAAGGAGGATTGTGAGCAAAAGATGTCCTAGTATATTTAGTTAAATTCAGGTAGGTAGCCATGTTGGTCTGAAGCAACAGAACAAAGTTTGAGTCCAGTGGCGTTTTTACAATCCACAAAGTTTTTATACACAAAATTAAACTTCATTGGTCTTAAAGGTGCCACTGGACTCAAACTTCATATTTAGTTAAGTTATAGTATATTCATCTCTAGGATATACGAAGGAATCTCCAGGGCTGAAGTGAAACTTTGTAAAATTTGAAAATTGGTAAAGAATTATTTCGGCTCTTATTTCTTGCTCTGAATTTTGACATCATTTGGTTGTTTCAGTTATAGAAGGTCACTAACCCTTGTGCTAGGTGATCAGGATTCAGAATTTGCCTTTGAAACTGGACTTTCTGTTGCTGAATTAATGAGATAAATATGAACCTGAAGAAATTCTCTTGCGAGTTATTCCTCAGATGGTTTCAAATATTCACCACTGCATTTGGTATCTGTCACATGGTGCCATCCACCGCATGTCAGTTGTCAAATGTTTCAGATATTGACTGTGACATGTCAGATACCATCACATTCTGATTGCAGATGTATGACAGCTGTCAGATTCTGTTAAACATTGACAACTACTGCAAAATATCTGGATGTTAAATGAAGATGCTCAGTAGCATGTATTCTTCATGTCCATAGGCTATTTGGAGAATATTTGCCTTTAACATTCACGAAAACAATCATGTATGGAGGAGCCAAGTTTTTATTCTAGAATATATGTGCTTTTTTGCCCCTAATTCACAGTCTTCATTAGATATGATTGTACATAGGGTTCAAGATGAACCAGGGCTAAGCAATGGAATTGGTTTTCAGCTGTAACCTTAACATAATTCTAACATTTGCACTTATTATCTTGGTGGTTGATTTAATTGTGGCAAGGAATTTGGATGGAGTCTGCAGCTAAAAGAGGGGCAGGTTGCACTTGTCTCTGGTCCTTCCGCATACCTGTGCAACGCTATTTCTTTATGCAACTGCATCATATTAAGGTAGTTATAGAAAGAGCAATGACCATTGTCAGATCTTCTGGTCCAAATTGGCCCTTTGAGTATTTTCTGTATCTGGATGGAGTGTTAGCAACTATTTTAATCACCAGAAGAGTGGAAGCATTAATATTTCCTTAACTATATTTAGGTATTCATTTTTTAAACAAAACTGAACCCTTCTTCTCTAAGCATTCAAAGCTTACAAAATGCCCCAAAGATAGGGGGAAATATTAAAACAAATTTCAACTAATAAAATATAGACAGGAATAAATTCCATTAATTCTTGCTGGCAAAAAACAGGCCCATACAAACATACACTGAGTTCCTTTGGGCACTCAGCCAAGGAAAGCTCACTGAAACAAAGTCATTCTTCAGTGTTTGCAAAAGCAAAGTAGAGAGACTTCCTTCTGCATCTCCTTGGGCAGATGGTTGTTCAGAGTGGGGCAATTCAGAGAATGCCATTCATCTGACAGAGGAGAACTGCTTCTTCCTATAGAAGGGCACTTTCAACAACAACAAAAATTGGACTGAAATCGAGTCAGTAGGTGGGTCTACAAAGGTAAAAGAGGATCTCAACTTATGGAGGGCTGCAAAGATTAAAACTAACATACTGAATTTACACCCAGGAAAAAAATCCATCAGTGTGTTGTAAAACAGGACATGTTCAACTCACTCATTTCCAGGGATTATTTTTTTCTGGGGGAATGGAGTTCCAGAACCTCTTCAACAAAATTATTTTTAAAATGTTTAAAAGTTCATGAGTTTTCAGTATACAGATTGAGAATTTCATTTCCCTCTTGAGAATTCTGACACCTGTTTTTTTTTTAAAAAAGCCCTGCCCACTTCTATGAATGGGGTGGATCTAACCTTCTGCCAAGTAGCCTTGCTCTAGTTTAAGGTGTACCTTCTTCCAACTTAAATGCATCTTTCTCCAATGTAAGAACAACTTAAACTGGAGAAAGTCTCCTTTGATTGAAGGAGGCCTTTAAACTTCAACCAAAAATAAAGAAGCACAAATAAATAAACGTTGTGCAGTGGAGTGGTAGGATAGGGGTAGGATCCATCCCTCTGGGTCTTAAAAGTATTTACTTTTGGCTGGATCATGTCCTAATGTTATTAGTTTAGCTAGTCTTCCATTCTGTCCCTGGCAAAGGTTTTACCATATTTGGTTGGGTTACACCTTCTGGGCTGCACAAGGGGCTGTGTTAAAAGGCTGCTGGATCTGCTCCAATAACAATAACTTTGCATTCTCGTAAGACAATGCCAGAAGCGGTTGGCAGTCTTCACACTTCTGAAAAGTACATATTGTTACAGATCAGCCTTTAAAAAAAAACACATACAGTTAATTATGTCTTAAGTTTGCTTTTTTTTTAAAAAAAAATCCACTCCCAAGAAATATACCTCTTAAACTTTGTTATCTAGACTTTTAAAAAAAGGAACAGACCTGACCACTCAGAAAATAGCCAGGTGGCAGGCAGGTGGAGACTAAATAATACGCTCTCATACCCTTAACAGCATCAGGAGCAAGTACACAAAGGTCCACATAGTCATTTGTTTAGTTTATTCTGTCAAGCAAACAGCCGGTTGTTATGATGGGTTTCTGGGGGGATGGAGGGAAGGACCCATATTGCATTGACAAGTGCTCCTCTTCAAAATAATGCACAGTGACAAGCGCATAACAATGATTTATCCACAAAGTGGCAACACCAAAGCCGGTCTTTTACAGAACATGCTCACTTCCCTCAAAGAGGCTTACTGTGTAACTTGAGCCACAAATCCAATATGGAAGCTGCAATATTACTGGCATTTCTGACAAAAAGGACTCCTATTAACACATCCAGGCAATGGGATCCATTTCAGAGGAGAATTAATTGCCCTCCCAGGCTTTGGTCTTTTTCCTTTAAAAAGTTTTTAGATACACAGGGTAATATTATGCATCTGGTACCATACATCAAACCTGGTTATTACACTGTTGATGGCTATTTGACTACCCGACATGTGTGAAATTCTTCTGCACTAGAGTCTAGACATGTGAAAGTGCAATAACAATATAAAGTTTAACTGGAAGGATGACGTTTTGAAGTAAAACTTCAGGAAGTGTTAAGTTTATTGACATCTTCCTGCTAAGTGATAATATATTATTGATACAGGATTAAATTCCTTGTGCATGAATTTGCGATAAAGCATACCAGTTCTCGTTTGTAGATACACTACCATGGTTAATAACATTCCAAGCAGGTTTTACATTTGTGGGTGTGTTATGTATGTATTAATTTTCAGTCCTAGGTATAAGCTATCTAAAACTAAAACTGAAAGTAATCTGGCAAAATTACAATGTTTGCATATGAAATTCTATAATACTTGTGCAAAAAAGCAGAGTTCAACTGTGGGGGGTTGCTAAGATCCAACTGTGAGTGGGCATTACTTTAAACAGCCATATGAAGATTAAATTCTCTTTGGCTGAACTGGCTGCTTGATAACTGACCATTCCCTTAAAACATTCAATATTTGTAGGAAACAGCCTTCAGTCTCTATAAAAAGATACTGAGTATTGTTTATATGTTTGTTCCAGGTTCAAAGTGAAACTCTGTATTTTCCAGTCAATGAGCAGTCAATGCGTTAATTAAAACTTTTATTTTAAAATAATCTGATCACTGCAGACCTAATTAAACAAAACATGTGAATACACAGATACACAGAACACTGGCATACCTCATAGAAATCAATCCTATATCAGCTTACATGTCATTGCTGTAAATTGACTTTTCGGGGGGAAAGGTTACGTTTCAGTGCTTCTTATCCAGAGCTTTGCTGAAAAAGAGGAAAAGCAAATTTCACTGAATTTTAAATCTGAGAGATTCCAAAATTATAGGGTGTGGCCAGCACATAAATTTACCAAACCTTCTGATTTGTGCTCTCTAAAGGCATGATGGAAGACACCTCTGAGCATCTCAAAGAACCATTGTTGCAAACTCTGCTCTACCTGTTCTGGTATTTATCCTGGGCACAAAGCCATTTATTCATAAATCATCCTCAAGGCAGAAACAGCCAAAACAGCAAAAAAACCTTCATGCTTGCAGATTGACAAAATAACCTAAAAGTAAACTCTCCGTTCTACTGCGTCAAAACATGCTAAATAGTGATTTAAAGTCACAATCCATAACACAACTATTAATGAGAAAGTATGGATGAGATGGCATTTAATTCCTATGGAATTTAGGCTGGAATCCTAGGTAGTGACTAGAATGAAAATATTTCTGGTCCAGACCAAAGACTCATCCTATTTTCATAGGCTCTGGGTCATTCTGGAAACAGCATAAATATGCATAATAAGGATCAAGAATGTCTCAAGACAATGTTACACTTCCCATGCATGCTTCTGGGTCCTCTAGGCATGGTAAGAGAGGAGTATTGCTACTGCTTTTTGTTGCTTGATAGGCCATTGGGTATGCAAAGAGCATGGTGTCAGGTAGTCCTGCCACTCTCCAGGGTGGGAGATGGGATTTACTGGGATAGGCGAGACAACTCCACTCCTCCCTCCTCCTCCCGCTGGAATGTACTCCCTTCCCTGTGCTTGCTGGCTTCACAGGGTTGTCATCTCGATTCTGGTACTGGTAACTTCACACAGAAACGTTTAGTGTTTTTAGTTTCTTTTGCAGGTGCCATCTATTAATGTCTTCCCGCGCTTTAGCCTGAGAAAGCTTTTAGGCGGGTTTCACCCCAGGGCGGGAATTGGGGGAGCCTGGGTGGCAACACACGTTTGAACTCACTATATCTATCCTAACACTATTGTTCAACTCCATTACTAACTCAACAAGTGTACCCCTATGAAATGCCCCCAATAAAGAAAGTCTTGTTTAAGGTCCTTTGCGTGGGGTGAGTTCATCCAGGAAGTCTCACACATGGCCAGAATATATCTGTGGCTGCTGGCTTGATCTCAGGTTTAGCAAAGATGAACCATGGAACATTCACAAGAGGGGCTTCCCTGCACACATTCAAAGCAAATTAGTGGAGTCCATTCTAAATTTTATTTGGAGCTGGAAGAGTGGCAAAGATTAATAACTGTCTTTGCCAAAGTGTTGTTTTTGTTTGTCAGTGTGTCCTCACTATGGCCAAATATGCATGGCATGCACATTTTGTTAGGTGGTTATAGCCCTGGAGGTATTTTTAGATGTCTAAAACCAGCCTTCTGTTGGCTTGTAAAATACTCCTAGATAAATTTTGTTATGGCCATATTCCTTGATCCCTGTTCCTGTTACATTGGCCTAAAAATATTAGATGATCATAGGTCATCTTTCTAGACTTTTGCTGGGCAGTTGCCAATAGTCTTGCATCTACTTGAATGTCATTTTAATAGGTGCTGATTATGGTTTGATTCTTTCTACATTACATTAACAGTGCAATCCAATGCAGAGCTACTCTGGTTTAAATCCACTGACTGTGATTAGAGTAACTCTGCATAGGCTTGCACTGTAAATATACACAGTGTGTGTGTGTGTGTGTGTGGTGCCATCAAGTTGCAGCCAACTAATGGAGACCCCATAGGGTTTTCAAGGCAAGTGATCAAGCAGAAGTGGTTTGCCATTGCCTTCCTCTGCAAAGTATTCCTTCTCCCATCGAAATGTACCAACCCTGCTTAGCTTCGTAGATCTGATGAGATCAGGCTATATTATACCATTCCACGTCCCCATACATAGGTAGCCCTACCAATTAGAAACACACCACATAGATCCAGTTCTTCCTGGTTTTCAACTGATACACATATTAAGATTTATTTTATCTATATCTGTGTAGGCCTGTGTCTTGGTTGCCTCACGTGAAATTTCCGCAGTGTAGCCATCCATAAGCCAATCTTTGTGGCAAGATGAAACTGAAATTACTCTGCGTCTGTGATAGTTTTACAAAGCTGTTTGCCTATTGTAACAGTATTTTTTTCCCCCTACAGTAGGAAAGATAGTGTTTTCTCATTATCTCTAGTATCAGGCTGGAGATCCACTGTAATGGGGTTAACAGGTAATGGAGGAAGATAGGAAATTGCTCGTGCCTCACAGCAAATATTTGAATAGTGTCATTCTCTTGATGGAATACATCCACCCATTACTGGGTATGAACAAAGAACCTTGTGCATCAAATGAGAGAAAATAATAGTGTTTGAGCTATTTCAATAGAGTTCCAAATTAGTGAGTGCCAATTTACTTGATGCCTTAATGTACACCAAGATGCTCTTAGATGAATAATTTCCAAAGAAACAATCACAGCCATCATCTTTTGCATATATATCTCTTATTTCTTGCCAGGCCAGTACAAATATGAGCTTCATAATCATTTCAATGGAGACCTTGCTATCATAAAATCATCTCAATGGTATTTAAAATTATTTTGAGACACAGACAGGCTCAACAAAATTGCAGTTTTCCAGTTAATGCATCTGTGATGCACCGTAAGGTGAGCAATAATGGTATGAGGAAAATGGATGAAAGCACTTCAGTACTTCTTTCTAAGTAATTTTTTCTTTTTTCTATTTCTTTTCACCATAAGCTTTTGGTATCCCTTTTCTTTCTTTTTAAGCATAAGGCTCATTCATCCTTATCTGCAGTAGTATGGAAGTCATGCTTTTCTTATCCTATAAATAAGGTAGGAGGACAAATACTATGTCCTTCCTGTTCAAACACTGCCTGGCAAAGTGAGAGAACCACCCACATGCTTCCTTCATAAACATAGCATGGGTTCATGCCATGGGTTAGTGGCTCTCATGCCATTATGGATATATTGGAATGGGCCCTTAAATCAGTATATAAAAGTTGGTACTTCTTGGTGTTCAAGATTACACTGGGGTGGATCCCACCACTTCACTCCAGAGCCACTTAAGTTGAAAAATGCTCCTTAGGATGGGAGGAGGCTACTTGGAGGATGACTGGATCTTCCCCATGATTTCTCCTAAGTGTGTGTCCATCCTGCTTGACAAAACCCTTTGCATTTTTCTCATTCTGCATCTGAAGTAGTCTTGAAGGAGGCAAATACAATTTGGGAAGACATAAGGTAGAAAACCAAGTGCTCATATACTTGGATAAGTATATACACAGAGTTCAAAGAAAAGAAAAACAAACTTTGTGTTCTAAGTTTGACAAAAAAGCCAAGCAATTCAAGTAACAGCTGTAGGTATGTCACACCACTATGCAAATTGAATATAAGATCTAGTTTGTGTGCATATGGCTTCCTCCCATCATGTGACCACTGATATTGAATAGGCGTTATGGATAGCCAGACAAACATTAAAAGAGGGAGAAAGTTTTTTCTGTTATGAGAAAGTAGGGTTGCTAGGTACTTAAGGGGGCAGGAAATCTCCCACCCCTGGTTCCCATTGCTCACTGTTGTTCTGGCAGCTGCTGGGTGAAAAATAAAGTTTTTAAAAGGCATTACATCACTTCCCAGGAGAAACTAGAATTAATGTCATGCCTTTCTAGGAACTGCTGGAAACTCTATGGTAAACCCAGGGTAAAACTATTGCATTTCTGGTGATTCCTAGAGAGGCATGACATCACTTTTGAGGTTTCCCAGAAAGTGACATCGCTCTGTTGTGCTGGTGGTGCCTCCCCATGTCTCCACTGTGCCCCAGCTTCCTGCTTGTTGCTTCTTGCTGACAATCCCATGAGTTTCACAGGGTTAGATTTGCTTTAAAAAAGTCCAACTTAGCATTCGTTCGTTTATACAGATTCCTATATACAGATATAGCAGTTTTAAGATCTGCTACAAGACATTCTGGGAGACTGTAATGCTTCCCCACCTGGAAGAATTGAACTGGACAGACACATAAAATCAACATGTCATGCTTTGAGATCTTCTTCACGCTCTTTTCTTAGTTCTAGAAGGTTCTGCATTTCTTTAGTAATAAGGTAGATAGTTGTCTATGCTATTCAGTACAGAATACCTTATGTGCGTATCTGGCACTGAGGTCTCCATGAGTTCAAGATAGAAGAAGATACTGTTGACCTCATCACAACTGGAGAATGTGATCAGCAGGTAGATGGATATGGAAGTGAAGCCAGGATGTGGAGGCTGAAATGCCTACAACTTTAATGTAAGAGGAGAGAGAGGAAGAAAATGGAAAAGAGTTCTTGATGCTTTAGTAAATGCTTTTGAAAGTTCAAGAAGCCATATCTTTACATTCCATTTCTGTAGTCTCATAGATTTTTTGTAATGAATGGCCACATGTCCTCAGAAGCACTCTAAAAGACCCTAACATCTGAGAATCTTACGGCATGTCAAGCGGTAGTTCAAGGAGGAGGTTATTGTCACTTAGAGTTATTGAGTGTATTAAAGCTTACTGGAGATAGATGAATATGAAAAAAAGAAAGCTTGCTTTGATGTCGGGGCATTGCTAGAGTTATTCTTCCTGAAAAAGTGTGAGATGATAGCAAGGAAAGTTGCTCACATACATCCAAATTATGTTGTCAGTGAAGTTTTTCATCTCTTGCCAGAAACTCTGCAGCTTCTTGTATGGAATGTGTACTTTGGTGTATCTTCAAGAGCACGTCCTGATAGTGCACAGGGACAAAATACATATGTCAAATATTGCAGAGGAAGAGGTATGGGTCCAAATCTATATTGCACTTGGTCCTGAAAGGAAACTAATCCATGACAAAAAAAAATTACTTGTGGGGTTGGGGGATGATCCAGTCAAGGGTTAGAAACCTTTTAAAAGTATCATTGATTTACAAAAGCATCACGGTGCCTTAAAGATTAACACACTTACTGAAATATGAAGCAAATGGTGAGTATTATAAAGCATGTTATTCTAATTCTAAGTATGTTATTCCGAAGAAAATCCCACTAGATTCAATGGAGTGTACACCCAAGGAAGTGTATATAGAATTGCATTTGTCTATGGAGACCATTATATTGAATGATGGAATAAAACTCCACATGAAAACATAAATTGTCAGTAAGAGTTTAATCAGGCTGAAGAGTGTAAACATCACTGATGTATCTGCCCATTATTTGTAATGAGGAATATGGTCAAGTGCATGCCTTCTTGATTGTCGCACTGCTGTTGTATTTGGGGAGGAGGTAATGATTGCTCCTTCACTGTTAACCATTTGAAAGCACAGCAGGGTGTGAAAGCACTTCCATGATGCTTTTGGAAAAGGTGGGAGAATTATTATTGGGTGGGTGGGTGGATAATCGGAGCTTGTGGTATGAGTTGGGGTGCTTCTTTTTGGCTTTGGGGGATTTTAAATTATGTTTTGATTTTATTATATATTATTAGTGAGAGGCAGTTCATAAATCTTTTTAAAAAAATTCTTCATTAACTACAAGAAGTGTTTGAGTGATTTACAGTTCAAATTATTCAATCGTTTTACGGTATAACAAATTAAGAAAGAGTTTAATTTTAGGAATCAACAAAGTCTAATGATTAGAGGAACTGGAGACATCTGGACATTTCTTAATGATTCCTTGAATATTATCGAGTATTTATTGAAAGTTTTATACATTTTGATGAGAAAAAATAATATTTGTGCTCTTTTTGATGAACTTTTTAATTTCATGAAGGGTGTATATAAATTATTTTACAGTATTGTATACAAGCACATAAGGAGAAAATCTACCTTGGTGTGTATATTTCAGTATAAATATGTACATGCCTGGAGGTAAATCTAATTTCATTCGGTAGGGTAGCACTCTACAAAAGAATTCATATGGTGGATTAATGGTCTTCAGAATTACTGGAGAGGAATGTTTTCAAGAACAATGTGCTTGACAAAGTACAAAGCAGAACTTGCCTGCCACATCACATGGACCAAAGGGAAAAAATACTGATGTGGACTCTGGAAGACTTTATAATTCAAGTATCTGTTGTATATTACCAATATTAACAGAAAACTTAGTCTAAAGGGTGGATCAGTTCATATGTCTAAGTTTTCTGTAATTATTGTTCTCCCTTTCTGCTTGTATTTAAAACTATTTTAGCTGCTGCTGAATTTTTAAAATTATGTTTCTTTATTGGGGGGATATCTTAAATAGACAGTTCTTTTCTGCCATCATCACACCCACAGGTCACCAGGTTTAGTTATTAATCTTACTCATATGAATCTATTTCTGTCAGCCCTTCAACTCACTTGGTTGCAACTTTTGGATTTTTGTGCCAATATATTTGGGGGGGAGCCTTTGAATTGCATATAATTGGTTTTTAAGGCTCCAAGGAACTTGCAAAGGGGTTGTGCAACCTCTGATCACACTCAAAGAAGCTCTTTGCCCTGACTCCCTCCGCAAGCCTTTCTTCACAACTGTCACCAGCCACGGAGGGTTCTTCAAAGCCTCTGCAATGTGAAACGGTGCTGTCCAAATACAACTTTACCACTTCAGTTAGAATTAATGCATGTGGATGGTGATCGTGCATCCTGAGACAATCTAATGTAATGCACTGTCATGATATGTTAGATCAGAGCACCAGGAATGTAAGGTTCAAGATAAGCTTCATAAAGATCTTATCGCTAAAATGTCTCATGAAGTCCAATGGGTCAACAGTAGAAACATATAACAGCTTTGAAGTAAAGGAAAATATACATTGGTTGACAGAGTTCCCTCAATGTGTCTTTCTTTAAAGTGTCACATAAAGCTGATTGTCAGCATAATATTTGAACATTTCAGAAGAAATGTGCATATACACCTGGAATATATGTCTTGGCTTCCCTTTCTCCTAATTTTTTTTCAGTCATGCATTCCTCCATATTTGGTTCTTAAACAGCCTTCGTTACAACTTTCTGGCAGCTGGGGGGGAGGATCCTTGATAATCAGAAAAGAATGATTGGAAGGGAAGCATAAGTGGAAACTGCAAAATATCCTTTTTCCACATATGATTCATCTTCTGGAAAGAGGAAATCTTAAAATTATTTTTTTCTTGTGATTTTTCTGTGCAATGCTTTTTCTCTTTTAGGGCTTAAAGGAGTCAGGGGCAGCATTTTAAAAAACATAAATAAGTACTGCATCAATATCCCACCTTTCTTCCCTCAGGAAATTCAAGGCAATGCACCCTGGAGGTCTCTTCTCCAGGCACCAACCAGACCCAGACCAGATTGCTTAGCATGTGCCCTGGAATCATATCCATTTCTGCCCTTTCTGTCCAGAGAATGTTCTGAGAACTTCTTAGGATCAAGGAAAAAGTGTTATTGGAGAAGGAATTGTGAACCCCTTTCTCAATCCATATCACTTCCTCCCCCGCAAGGCTACTTTTAAGGATAAATTATATTCCTGCAGTTCTAATCATAGAAGTCAAGCATGATGTGTAATTTGGTCCTCAAAGGCACAGGATCTCTATCTAACCACATAATTCTAAAACTTAAGTCCCTTAACATTTCTTAAGAGGGGCATCCATTTCCCCCCTACAACAGCGGCCCTTTGAGCCTCCTTAAATTTTGTTTCTACAAGTCAACAGGCCCTCAGGAACAGCACAGGGGGCAAAATAGGTGTCTGCAGAAATTGCCTTCCCCTCTTAAGAAACCTTAAGTGCCCTTCGCTCTTCAGGGCATGCAGTTGGATACAGGAGACTGCATCTAATCCCAGTTGCTAACAGATAACTATATCTGTCTATATAATAGATAACTGTCTTTTTCTGTCCTTTGCTCCTGCTGATCAAGAGCTCAGCAAAGAGTCTGTTGTTAGTCAATATACACCGCATGCTGAGGGATGGATTTCTGTACCCTTCTAAACCCCTGAAATCAATAATGGTATTTCTCAGCAGGAAATATCTAGTTGTGAGTTTTAAACAACCTAATCGACGTAGCCAACCAATGCATTACAACTGCAAAAACAAAGCAAACCCCCAAAACAAAACAAATAAATTTAAAAAACCTGATATCTTGCTAACAGAACCCAGTTCCTTCTCCATATTGGCTCCACTGATCTGACTCTCTTAACACAATTCCTCCGTTTATCCCCATTTCACTGAGATATAATGTCACAGGTTGAGCCAGAAAAAGATCTGATGTCATGCCAATTCATCACACTGAAAAGAGTGAGCTGCCAATCTCTTTCTCTTATTTTTATAAGGCAGACTGATGGCCCTGTGTTAGGGGACAAATCTGAGGTGCAATTCAGTTGTAGAAATTGGGAGCCAAGCTGCTTCTCTTGGAGAAAAAAAAAGTCAAACTTGACACTAGAAATAGGGGAGTACCCAGTCAGGTGACTGAGTGAAGATGCTGAGGGTTCCCCCAAATAGCTCACAATGAAAATATGCACATGGCCCAGTATATCAACTGACTTAGCAGATCCAGACTCTTGTTTTGTCTGTGCCCAGTGACATCCCATCGATGACCTCTCTGTGCACAGAAGTCAGATCTCTGGATCTGCCCCTTTTTGCCTCCCAGAACAAGATCCACTGAAGGATCCCATAACAATAGTCCCCTGAAGAGAAGAGTAAGCCCCACACCTAAGGAATCGTGCCTAGGAACTGTTCCACAGCATGTCCCTTATCCAAATGACATGTAGCCATTTTCAGTTCAATTTTCCCCACTTTTTATTTGCAAACACATGCAGAATTATAATTTAGATGTCTTCTAGCCCAGCTAACTTTTGACAAAGAATTTTTATGTAACTAGAAGTGTTCATAATATTTGCCCTTTTTCTGAGTTTTTAAAAGCTACTGAAGGGGGTTATAGATACTCGCCACATAATTTATATAATGACATATTGTATATAATAACTGGTTTTGGTAATCATGAATGCTAACTGTATAAAATAAGATTGTAAGTCTCACAACTCAGTGCATGCCTACCTGGGAGTCAATCCCATTGTACACAGCAAGCTGCAGCCGGGAGAAAGGAGGAAAGGAAGTTCCTTCCCTGTGCTATTCCTCCCTTCTCCTGGTGGCAGTGAGCTACAGCTGGGAGAAATGTGAAAGGGAAGTCCCTTCCCGGGCAATCCCCCCCCTTTCTCCTGGCAACAGGTGAGCCGTAGCCACAAGAAAGGTAGGGAAGTCCCTTCCTGGGTGATCCTCCCTTCTCCTGGTGGCAGCAACCATGGCTGTGAGAAAGGTGGTGTCGTGGAACAGCCAGGCCCTGGAGACAGCTCTGACTCCACTCATGAACAGCTGGATTCCATGCCTATCAGCCACAAGCAAGCTGCAGCTGAGCAATCAGACAAGAAATTACAGTTAGGAGGCTACGAGGTGCATGTTTCATCCCCCACACACACACACCCCGGAACTGACAGTTCAGGGGAAGCCAGGTGCCCCATCTCCTCCAGGATCCCCAGGTCCACAAGAGCAACATAAGTGCAGGTATAAAAGGGATTTACAGTACCAATGCAGGTCAGCACGGCCCAGAGCTCAGCACCGGCAATCAGTTGCAGAGGAAGGAGAAACATCAGCAGAGGAGACATGAAGCAGCTGTTGCAGGTGTGATGCAGGGCTCGAAGCGTATGAAAGTATGGAGGAGGAGCCCTTCGGCATGGGGGCCACACCAAACCCCGAACCAAACCAAACCACCTTTTTAAGGTTTGTACCCATCACTAGATAAAACCCACAGAACTAATGCATATGTGTATAGTTGAGTCAGCATTGTATCATAAAGCAGTCATGGAAGGATTTGATTTCCTCCTCCCTCCAAAAGACTTGTGCTTTTCGGTTAAAGGTTTCGGCATCTCGGAGAGCAGACATATCCCCTCGGCGCTTCAAGGGGATTGATCCATGCCGTGGCAGTAGGGAAGGGATCCGAATGATCCGGACCTCCCTGGAAACTTGTAGGAGCTTGAAGGGTGCCTCTTCCAAGGCTGAGGCCAAGGGATTGAGGTACATATTTTGCTCCAAAGGTCCCACCATCATGGAGCCAGAAATGGCGACTGGAGATGCACACTGAGACAAGCGGGTGATGGTCAAGCGTATCGTTTACCTGGCAAAGATTGCAGCTGAACTGTGAGTTTGATGTAATCCAAAGCAAGACAACCATTCAAGCGTGTAGCGAGTACATTCCCTTACATCAAAACGTGGGTGGGGATCCCCCCTACAATGGAACACTTTTTAAAGCTATAGCGAAGAGGGGATGGAAAGCAAAGCCTTAAATATCCAAAATAGAGAGCAGCCAAGAAAACCCCCGCATCTTTCTGCAACTCATAGAGACTTTGAGAACTTTTTCTAAAAGTAAACAGCGGCACAATGGTGGGAGAAAGGCAGTGATTAAAGCGAAGCCTTCTCCAGGAAATGCCAGCTCAGCAGCTATGGTCATGGGACCGGAAACTTCCACTGACTTTTCCAATATGCTGACGGCTGCATTGCGCCCTCTGCTGGACCAGATGACGACACTAAACCAAAATCTTGCTGCATTCCAATGGCAGCTGACTCAGACAAAGAACAAAGCAGAGCAAAATTCCCAAGCTTTAAAAGAGGTTGATTCCAAAGCAAATAAACTAAAAAAATGACTGGAGAGTATGGAAAAGAAGCGATCATCTAATGAACATCAACTTTTACAACTACAAATGGAAAGGTCTACATATATTTTGAGATTCCAGGGGGACCCAGAAAGCAAGGGAGAAAACCTCAAAGAAGTTCTAAGCAATGTCTTGGCACCAGTAGCAGATGTAAAGGCCGAATTCCTTCAAAGCAAGATGGATGTGGCCTATAGGACTTATCCAGGATATATAAAGAAGAACAATCTGCCCAGTGAAATCTTCGTAAAATTCTTCAAAAGACATATCAGAGATCTAATACTTAAAGCAACAAATGAGACCGCTCTTAAAATCAGACAAGGAAATTAAAGTCTTAAAGGGCATTCCATTTGGCATAAGAAGAAAGAGGAGGCCATATAAGAACATGACTACTTTTCTACAATGGCTTTTTCCAGAAGGAATCACCTTTAAATTCAAAGATAAAAAAGAAATAATAGACTCTGTCATTAAAGCAAATGCCTTTTTGGATCAACTTCAAAACCCTGATAAAGCGTCAGACCCAGCAGAAGAAGATGGAGCCTCACACAACCATAGCGATGGAAGCACAGCATCTACATCATCTGGAGAACAATCTGACTCTGAACTGGGGGTGGCAGCCCCAAGAATCTCCCCCCACCAAAAAAAGGCAGTATGAACTTAGAAACGAAAGAGATAAGCTGTAAACATCATTCTCTATAAACACTTTTAAGTATATCTGAATTCTTGGACACTCTCTCTTTGAAGAAGAAGAAGAGATTGGATCTATATCCCGCCCTTCACTCACTTGTAGTCTCAGAGCGGCTTACAAACTCCTTTCCCTTCCCCTCCCCACAACAGACACCCTGGGAGGTAGGCGGGGCTGAGAGAACTCTTTCCCAAGCTGTCCTTGAGAGAACAGCTGGTACAGAGCTATGGCTTGCCCAAGGTCATCCAGCCAGGTGCAAGTGGAGGAATGGGGAATCAGACCTGGTTCTCCCAGATTAGAGTCAGCACACTTAACCATAACACCAAACTGGCTCTCTTTGGTGTTAAAACAAAAAACTTTGGTTTAATCTTGCAATAATCTTTCTTTTTTTATATCCAGTTTATGGTAACAAAACCTTTGTAAGTGATTTATACCCTTTAAGCAACTGTATAAATTACCAACGATCGTTTCTTGGGTTTTTAGTGGTTTTCTTTACTTTCTCCCCTAGTGTGTAGTTTTCCCCTTCCTTTTGATTTCTTGTAGATTTTAGGATAAAAGCAATAAAAATATATTTAAAAAAAAGACTTGTGCTTTTCTAAGTGCAATATATATTCTCCCACAAATCCTCAATGCCCCTTTTAAGCCCACCCGCCCAAAAAACGAACCTTGTACAAACTTGAAAATACCTGCAAGCTACATCACAGCCCAGAGTGAATTGCATTCCATTGTGGGACACACAGGAAATGCATTAGTTTAGGTGCAGAAAGACAAGTAAGCTTTGCTAGCCCTATATATAGTCAGACAATTTGGATGCAGCTTCCTTCTAAAAGGAAAGAGCATAATCCCTCTTTTTAAGCTGGTTTGTATTTTTCTCCCTACAGAGTGCTGCTCTTAAACTAATGGGAAACTGAAATGAGATATTAGAAATGAACTGCACTTCTGATATGTTATTTATCCTCATGTGGGAATCCTTTGGACCAGGAGCTCTGTGATAGCCCTTGAGTCACAAACTGAAAGAAACATTGGCACAGAAGTGCACACTTTCCCAAGGAACCAATTTTTACCATCAAATTTTAACCACGGATGCTTCATTAGCCCTCTATATGGATCTCCACTGATTTGCGAACTGTCAGCAGGAGACTCAACCTTGGGGAAAAATTGTTTTTCAAACCCTTTGAAAACCTTCGGCACAGGCACATTCTCACACTGCTTTCCTCATGCATTATCTTCATTATATGTTAAAGGATCAATGAAAAAACATACAAATGAGCCCTGACCAGGATAGCCCAGGCAAGCCCCATCTCATCAGATCTTGGAAGCTAAGCAGGACCGAGCCTGACAACTACTTGGATGGGAGACCACCAAGGAATACCAGGGCCAGGACATGGAGGCAGGCAACAGCAAGCCACCTCAGGGGGCTCGCATGGGCCGTGATAATGTCACCAGAAAGTGATATCATCATGCCGGGTATGTCATGCATTGATGATCTAGCATTTTGACCAAAAACTCCATGGTAACCCTAGTGGTTTGACCGAAATGTCCAGCATGATGATGTCACTTCCTGGTGACATCATTGCACTGATGATGTCGACCCCAGAGGGGGCTGTTCAGGGGTGAGGCTTCCCCCACTGGCCAGCTGGCCAGCAGCAGATTGAAGCCCCCAAAATCGGGGGAGCCCCTGCCCCAACTGGGGGTTTGGCAACCCTATACCTCTCTGAAATGTCCAAGCCCCACTAAGGGTCGTCAGAAGTCAACCATGATTTCCAGGCACACACATACACGCACACACAAAATACAAAAAACATGCAAAAGAGATGGCTCCTTATGCATTTTGTTTGGCTGACTCAGCATTCTTGGGGACGTGACTGCAAACACTTCGTCATGGTTATTCCCCCACCTACCTATTTGCCCAATGTACCCAACACTGCCTGCCTGACTCCCCAAGCCAAACATGTTCTTGCTCCTTGATTGGATTAGCATGTTTTCCCTGCCTCCAATGAGCTTGGAGCATGCATCTGCAGAAAGATTGCCACAGACTGTAAAGGCAAAAAAAGTAGGACATACTCTATATAGCTGATTTTTTCACTGGCACCTGCCCTGCCCATGACAACTCTGAAGCTTTAAATATCCAAGTGAGTAGAGTTGCCAACTCAGGCTTAGGAAATTCCTGGAGACTGAGGAGGGAGAGGTGCCGAGGAGGGACAGAGTTTAGGGAGAGGAGGGAGTTCAGCAGGGATGTGATGACACAGAGTCCACCATCTAAAGCTGCCTCTTCCTCCAAGAGCTCTGTAATCCCGTGGTAGCTGCGAATGATCTGTGCAGTTAGGAGATCATCTGTAATTCTAGGGGAACTCTAAGCCTGACATGGAGGATGGCAACCCTACAAGCAAGCCTGTAAATTGTGAACGTGCCTCTACAGGGAAGGCCTGGCCATGCTGGAATGACTCCATTGTGAAGATGCAAAACAACTCAAAATTCTGCTCATTCTGAATTGCAAGCAAATGGTCGAAGTATTAAGGGTTCAACTGAATGCAAGACAAGCACTGCAAACACATTTAGAATGCTGATTGCATGTTTTTATAAAGTTTCCTTCATTTTAACCATGCAAAGAGACTGGAGAGATCAAAGTTGACAGCAGAAAGGTGGCTTGGCATTAGTAGCCTGGAAGCATGAGTTAGCCTGGGAACGAGGCAGTGGTAGAGTCCTTGAAGACTGCTCAGAAACTTCAGCTGGTCCTAAATGCTGTGGGAAGAGTCCTTACAGAGGCTCACTGCAGTAATCATATGAGGCTGGTAGTATTCTAACTACACTGGCTGCCAATTTGTTTCCAGACCTAGTTCAAGGTTAAATTGAACTACTGACCCATAAAGCTCTCAATTTGCTAGTCCCTGAGTACCTAAAGGAGTACCCTGCATCATTCTGCCTGGCTGCTAAGACCCATGAATGGTGATCTTCTCAGAGAACCTGTGGCACAGAAGATGAGCTGGCCAGAATCCATGGGAGGGCTTTGCCATGATTGCAGAACTCCCTCCCTTTGGAAACAAGAGTAGCACTGTCCTTCCAAGCCTCCTAAAAGGGTGGTGGTAGGAATATGTTTCTTTCTGAGGGCATTTGGGTTGGACAAGAGGGATGGCACATAGTTCTACTTATTCTTTTGAAGTAGCTTTAAACTGAAGTTTAAATATGAATATTTATTGTACATTTCCTTGAACATCTTTTTGACAGCAAGGTGATTCAACATATAGAATCAGAACAATAAACACAGCATTCAGAGATTTGTTCCTTTACTCACAGTGTGGTGTGTGTGTGCTAAAGTGCTGTCAAGTTGCAGCGACCCCACAGGGTTTTCACGCAAGAGACTAATGGAGGTGGTTTGCCATTGCCTTCCTATGCGTAACAACCCTGAATTCCTCAATGGTCTCCCATCCAAATACTAACCAGGGCCAACCCTGCTTAGAGCTGATGAAATCAGGCTAGCCTGGGCCGTCCAGGTCAGGCCTGCAATGTGATACAGTCCTGCCACAGACACGTCACTTGAAGTTTCTACTAATTTTCCACCAATGGCTGAGTTTTGTCACCTGCTTAGCCCCACCCCAAGGCTGTTCAGGTCTGAAAAGGTGTTGCCACCTGGGGCTTTGTGCCTTATCCCAAGCCTTGGGAGCCTTCAGTGGATCAGAAAGATTTTAAATGGTTGTTTCCTCCCTTTGTTGGGAGTTTCACATACTTATACTGGCCAATGGCTATTTACAATAAACTGAACTTAAATGGCTGTTTATGCTTTTATTTTATTTTTATTTACTTCAATAATACCCCACCTTTCTTCACAATGGAGACCCAAAGTGGTTTACATCATTCTCCTCTTCTCCATTTTATCATCACAACAACCTTGTGAGATAGAGTAGGCTCAGAGTGAGTTACTGACCCCAGGTCACCCAGCAACAGAGTTGACAGATCTGGCTTGGAAAATAACCTGGAGACTTTGGAGGTGGATCTGGGCAGGGCTTGGGGAGGGGCAAAGCCTCAGCATGGTGCAATGCCATAGAGTCCACCCTTCAAAGCAGCCATTTTCTCCAGGGGAGCTGATCTCTGCCAGCTGGAGATCAGTTGTAAAATCAGGAGATCCCCAGGCCCCACCTGGAGGCTGGCAACTCTACCCAGCAAGCTTCCATGGCAGAGTGGGGATTTGAACCTGGGTCTCTCAGATCCTAATCACTATACCACACTGGCTCTGACTGGCTTTTGATTTGCAAACTACTTTGAGTCCTGCTTTGCAGGAGAAAACCATTTTAAATAAATAAATCTGTTTTGCTTGGGTAAGCAACAAAAGGGTCTTTTGATTACACAAAGTGTGATACAATTGTCTAGTGTAGTTCTTGTTCATGGTGGTAGAGGGAAAGCACATGTGAGGGTGAGGCATTTTTAGCTGTTATTGACAACGTGGAGTGCATTTTTGAGGATGTTAGAAATGGAAGCTATCAGTATCTTGTTAAAATCTGTTGAAGGAAGAACAACCAGCCTATATCCTCAAGCAGCCTAGGGTGATCTATTAAAAGGAAATGTTTAAAAATTGGCAGTAAAAAGTAACCAGCACTAATTGCACAGGGAAGTTTGCCAAGGTTTGCAGGGAACCTCCTAAGACATGTCACTGCAAATTCCGGAAAAATATTCATTGGATGTTCTAAATACAGCTATTGTAATAGCAGTGAAGCACGTTTTAAATACTTGCTGCCTTTTAACATGCTGGTGGAACAGATGTTTTAGGGAGGGTTTCAACAGCAAGGGCTCTCAATGAATCAGAAAACAGATCGGGTCTTCACTAGGCCTGTTTTGAGCGTACTATTCCTGTGACTCAGCCAATATATTTTTCATCTGCTTCGTCTTACAGACTAATGTATTGCTATCCTCTGTTGCCATTGTCTTAAACATATATGGCAGTCTGCAAAATTAAACAAATCTCTGCTAACTCCTGCCATAATTCAGTGGGGGATTAACAAAGCAAGGATGAGGGAAAGCATAAAGGAAAGTGCAAAAGGATTTTTTGGGAACCAAGTCCTGTTTCAGTGGAATCCAAGAGCATTGTCCTGGCACAATGACTGACGCTGCTTCCTGGTTCACGTCAGAAATAACATCATAGCATTGTAGCAGCACCAATTTCCTGCCCATTTTTCACTCCTGCCATCCTACTGAGCAGTGGTAAGGGACTGAGGCTGCCAGGCAGGAAGCCTTCTACTAAAATGGGAGACCTGCCCGTCCCGCCACGGGGGGTGGGGAGCTTTGCTGTTGTTGTTTTAAATCAGCAATTTAATATTATATAAATTAATTTCATATTATATTAATTAATTGGCAATTTCATGTTATACCAATACATGTAACAAGTTCTGTGACTTCCCATGTTTCATCTTTATATAAAAAAACTTTAGTGCATTCCCTTGAGGAGATATAAGGGGAAAGGTATATGTTCGCAACAAAAGGCACTAGAGACTCTATTTTCAGAATGAAAGTTGGGGATTTGTAGGACCTGTAACACTTATTGGTAGAAACTGTCAATTTAATTTTGCTTTTTTAAAACTCCAGTAGCCCAGGGAGGAGGGGATGGCTAGTGTTGGGGGATTGAGGCAGGAAAACTGTGAGGAAACCTGCCATGTGGAATCTCCGTTGTGACTGAAGATGGGGATTGGGAATTACTGGGCTGCAGAAGGAATTAAAAAGCAGGAAAGTTCCACTTAACTCTGCTGGCACTGCTTAGGCTCTAATCTATTCCCGTTGGATCCATGCAATCGAAAGCTGATATCCAAAAGTCTGTGTTTGAATTATTACCCTGTCATAGAACTTGCTGGGTGACCATGGGCCAGTCAGTCTAACCAACCTCATAGGGTTGTTGAGAGGATAAGATGAGAAGGGCAAACAAGGTATGCTGCCCTAGCTCCTGGGAGAAAGGACAGGACAGAAATATAGATTATTTATTATTCTCATTATCTCTATAATGCCTGCATTAAGTAGGGACAGTATATAAATCAAAATAAATACCTTGTCTTCAAGATTTAAAAGAGCAATTATACAAGAGGAGTTAAGGGCAAAAGGTAGGGAAGAGATCTGTTTGGCACAGCCAGAAAAGAACTGACAGGCATTTTCATCCGCTTAGGGCCGTGATGATCTTGTTGGAACAGAGGTGATGCAATTATTCAGCAGTTCTTGCAAAAGTTATTTCAAACTGGGTGCAGTGGGGGCGGGGGGGGGGGGGGAGTGTTGAAGCAACTGCCCTTTACTTGCAGTCTCTAAACAGTGCCCTCAGGGGAACAGTTCTTCCTTTTCATATATTGAAAAAGAGGGTCAATGAATGGTCCAAAAACTGCTGAGTTATTCCATTTTAGAGCAGTCAGGAGCAGTCTGCATATTGTGTGTGAAGTGGTCCTTAGAAATGAGGAAGGACTGAATGGCTTATGAGAACTGTGCATCATACTGGAGTGGTATCAGGACCAAGGGGTTAACACTAAAGCTGCAACTCTTCAAGAATTCAGGACATTCTATTTCAGCAACTTGATAACAAACAAGATGAAGTAAAACTATGCCAAGAATTTTACATAGGCAGTCAACAATGACACTTGGATCACCAGCTCCAACCCCTTATCTGATACTGACAGTGGCCTTATCTTTTCTGCTCTCCAGCAACCATTTTAAAAGATTATTAAGTGTGCTTAAACCAGCCACCCCCAAGCATCCAGATCTTGGAAGCCAAGAACAGTAAGACTGCAAAGTTGGTGTCATGTAGTAGACACAGGCAGGTAAACCAGATACATTCAGGGGCTCATACAAAGTGCAGGGTTCAGTCCCTATTGTGTATTGCGTTAGTTGCATTGAAGAGGCGGACTACGACATGACGATCAGCATCCTTTATTAGGTACACAACTAAGCATGCAATACTGGCCGCAAGGGCCAACTATATACAGTCCCTAGACCGCACCCAAAGTCCTATTGGTGGGTTTGAATCTCCCACCAGAGTTCTTGTTGGAGGGCTAGTGTGGGTCTAGGATCCTTGGCTCCTATGGTTTCCGGAGCCAAGCTCAAGCCTTATGTCATTGCCACCCTGTGATCATCGGCAGACATAACAGTCCCAGACGTCCACATGCCAAAAGTGCACAAGCCAGAGGATCATTACCAGAAAAGGTAAAGCAGAGAGCATAGCCAGGAGGTCCAAGTGTCATCCACAAGCCGGAGAGTCACAAAGTCAAAGTTTCAAGCCAGTCTAAGGTCATACAAAGAAAGCAGGACCAGGCATTGTAGCCCCAAAGACCAACAAAATAACTTCCTGCTTCCACAACATGCAGGCTCACAGCCCTGGGTTTTATATGCATTCCCTAACAAGCCCTTGTTAGCAGCCAGCTGCTTGGGAGTACTTCTGCAACTATCCAGGCTGTCATGAGCAAGCAGCTGGCAACTGGCCAGGA
Organism: Lepidodactylus listeri; assembly: GCA_029233225.1. NCBI lineage: Eukaryota > Metazoa > Chordata > Lepidosauria > Squamata > Gekkonidae > Lepidodactylus > Lepidodactylus listeri. Next base: position 112,008,865 of record JARCFY010000004.1, on the reverse strand, counting down.
GACATGCATGCTGCCTGCTTGCTTGCAGCTCCCTTCTAAGTTTCTGTCTCTGGCATTCAAAGGGTGGAGGGGAGCTGATGGACTGGTCTTAATCACTTGAGTCTCACCTGCTGCATCAGAGCTGGAAGGTGCTTTGGATCAGCAGTTGGTGGTGAGTCTTGGTCAGCCTGCAGCTCATCAGCCTGGTTGCTGGCTTCTGCTGACTCAGAGCCAGCCATGGGTGGCTCTCCTTCTCCTGAGGAGTCCTCCTCCCCTGAGGACTTCATGCTGAGCTCAAGCTGACTCATGACAGTTGGTAGGTGTTGCCTTGATGGCCCAGATGGGGCATAAAGGTGGGGTAACATAACATGAGAACATAAAAAGAGGCCTGTTGGATCAGAACAATGGGACATCTAGTTGAACATCCTGTTACACAGTGGCCAAGTGGTTCCTTTGGAGGGCCAACAACAGGGTATAGAGGCTGAGGCCCTAATGTTGCCTCCTGGCTCTGAGATTCAGAGGTTTAGTGCCCTCAGTCCCATGGCTAGTAGCCACTGATAGACTTATCCTCCATGAATCTAATCCTCTTTTAAAGCTGCTAATTTTTGTAGCCATCACTACATCCTCTGGCAAGGTAAACAAATAGTTATGGCTAGCATAACAGCAAGAATGTCTTTAGAACTGAGAGCCTTCTACTCAGACCATTAGTGTAGGTAGGTTAACTTTTGTTAGTATTAAAACAGATACATCTTGATCCCTCATAAGAACATAAGAAGAGCCCTGCCGGATAAGTCCAATGGGCCATATAATCCAACATCCTGTTTCACACAGTGGCCACTCAAAGGCCTTGAAACACCCTCAAGTACAGAGGCCACAGCTCACCTTTGCTGTTGTGCCTTTCAGTAACTTGTATTCGGAGGTATACTGCCTCTGAGCATAAGAACATGAGAGAAGCCAATGTTGGATCAGGCCAGTAGCCCATCCAGTCCAACACTCTGTTACACAGTGATAAAAAGATAATGCTCTCACTGGCTGTTGCTGGGCAACCAAAGGTATATTGCCAGCCTTTAGTCCTTGGTTTCTGTCAGTAAAATGGGGGGGGGGGGGGCTTTCCAGGGCTATTTTGGCCTTTGAGAAAAGACTTAGGGCTAGGGCCAGCAACAACCTTGAGTGACTTGCTACCACATGGCTTGCTTGATTTACTCAGGCCCAGCAACTTATTGCTGTTCAATAGCAGTCATTCCATGAAAGCCAGGGTTGTATAGTGGCTAGAGTTTCAGATTAGGATCTGGGAAACCCAGGTTTTGAGACACTGACAAAGGGAATCATGATTTAATTTCCATATTAATTTGATTTTGCTTTACATATACTTCTATACCTGCACCTCTTTAGTTTGAATATTAGAAATAATGTGCAATATTTAAAAGGGCTGTTTTTCTTCTTTTGATCAGAGTATAACCCAGGTCTGTGTAAAGAGAAAGAATAAGTAAACATTATTTTCTTATCTGTGTTTTTGGCTGAAGCTGTTGTCTAGTAATACTAATAGGCCTTGAATGTAGCACTAGTAGAGCAGGGGAGGATGGGTCGGGAATGAATGGATCTGCATAGCTTCTTGCTTACTTCTGGTGGAAGGTTCATGTGCTCTACCTATGTTTTGATAAAAGGTTCCAAGGAATCTGGGTGAAGGAGTGATTCTTGCCCCTGATCTAAAAATGAGTCTTTTTGCTTGGTTATGAGGAGTCCTTGGTTATGGTTAAAGAACACCTCTTTGTTCCTTGTTGAGTAAACAATTAAAATACAATGTAACAGTACCCCTTGTTGGGGTCAGCCAGTGAATGTATGCCGACTCAAATGATGCCCCTTTTACCTGTAACCAATGAATGTTTTATATGCTATTATCTCTGCCTATGTCATTTTGAATATATAACCTTCTGCCCTTCCTTATTTGAATCAGAAAGCAATTTAATTTTGCAGGCAATTCATTGCTTAGCACTGTTTTCCTGTTTATTGCAATAAATATTTTAGTCATTCTTCCTCACTTGGACTTCACTCATGTTGTTCATTATCAGGCCTGGGGACATGCGAGTCACACTTGTGGAACAGTTTGAATCCCCACTCTGTCATGGAAGCTCAGTGGGTGACTTTGGGCCAGTTATACACTCTCAGCCTAACCTATGTCACAGATAGGGTTGCCAAGTCTGGGTTGGGAAATACCTGGAGACTTTGGGGGTGGAGCCAGGAGAGGGTGGGGTGAGGGGAGGGGCCTCAACATAGAGGCTACCCTTCAAAGCAGCCATTTTCTCCAGGGGAGCTGATCTCTGCCAGCTGGAGATCAGTTGTAAAAGCGGGAGATCCCCAGGCCCCACCTGGAGGCTAGCAGCCCTAAACTGAGCCCAGCCTGGCTGGCACCATAGAACTCAGCCTAGCCCTGCGGCCAAGCTGGGATCACACAACTGGACTAGACTTTTCCCATGGAGGGAAAGGGAAGGAGGAAAAGCTGAAGACAGGGGGGCAGATAACAGTAGGTTGGCTAATAGATGGGAAGGAGAGAAGAAAGCAAAAGAAAGGGGAGAGGCTATGGGGCCTTTCAGGAAAGGGAAAGAGGGAGAGAAAAAGATGAGATGAATGCAAAGGTCCTTGAAGGTCCCCTGCTTCTTCCCTTATAAAACCATTTAAGCTAGTGACCATCACTGCAACTTTCAGCAGTAAGCTCCACAAGTGAATTATGCATTGTCTAAAGGAAGTACCTTCATCTGATCTAGGGTTGCCAACTCTGGATGGGGAAATACTTGGAGATTCTGGGAATGGAGCTTGGGAGGGAAGGGGTTGGGGAAGGGAAGGACCTCCGTGGGGTATAATGCCATAGACTCAACCCTCCAAAGCAACCATTTTCTCCAGGGAAACTGATCTCTGTCACCTGGAGATCAGTTCTGATTCCAGGAGGTCTCCACACCCCATCTGGGGGTTGGCAACCTTAATCTGACCTCATTTAACTGCCTTTCCACTACATTGGGTGCCCCCCAATTTCTAATATGGGTGGGTGGGTGGGTGAAGGGAGAAAGGGACGTTCTCTATTTCTGCCTTCTCCACACCATTTTCCAGGTCCTCCTTTAGATGTCTTTTCCCTAAAGTGAAAAGCTTCAGACTCTTTAGCTTTAACCTCTCTGCTAGGGCAAGTGCAGCATAGGTCTCCCCTGGACACCAGCTGAGGATGGGGGGTTGGGTTGCCAGATCCGGGTTGGGAAACTCCTGGAGATATGGGGGTGGAGCCTGGAGAGAACAGGGACCTCACTGGGGTACCATGCCATAGAGACCACCCTCCAAAGCATCCATTTTCTCCAGGAAAACTGATCTCTGTAGATTAATTGTAATCCTCGGGGATCGCCAGGTCCCACCTGGAAGTTGGCATCCCCAAAGAGCTCCCTCAGAGCCCACAGAAATGTTTCGCCAGACCAGAGCATAGTGAATTATCTGAATAGAGACTGGCTCCTCTGCCTTGCATTTGTCTTTGTGCCACACTTGCTGCTATATAAATAATAATAATACTCAGTCTTGTTTACAGGTTTATTATCACTAGTGATTAGCATTTTAATTTGATTTTAAATTAAACAACCCAATTTGGTTTTATGTTCTTGGTTTATGGGCTTATCTAATGTGGTCTGTTTTTCACTGCTTTTGAATACACGGTCCAGAGCTGGGGGGGGTAGGGATTGCGTAGACTTTCCTTTTTATACATTGGTGAAAAGCAGGTATTACCCGAGGAGAATCTGGAAGATTCTAATTGTTGTTCATTCATTATTCTATCAATTAATTAAAGCAGTTGCTCCCCTCCCCCTTTCTGGTGATTATTACTGTTTTTCTTCCACTTGCTTTACCATATTTTCTCTCAATACTGGATTTATAAAAGGAGAAGAGCCAAAATATCGTTAGGCAACCCAATAAACTTCTGAAGAAGTGAGCAGTTACTCACAAAAGCTCAGACCCTACCACAAATGTTGTTAGTCTTTAAGGTGCTACTAGACTCTTGTTCTTTTCTACTGCTACAGACAGACTAACATGGCTACCCATCTTAATCTGATTGTAAATGCTTAGTTATGGATGGCAATAGACTAAATTAATGTCTAATGTTGTATTTAATCCACATTCATCTGTCTGTCTATCTATCCATGACCTGGATAGCCCAGGATATCCTGATCTTGCCACATCTCAGAAGCTAAGCAGGGCTGGTCCTGGCCAGTATTTGGAAGGGAGACCTCCACGGAATGCCAGGGTCATGATGTGGAGGCAGGCAATGGGAAACTACCTCTGAATGTCTCTTGCCTTAAAAATCCTACAGGGTTGCTATAAGGCAGCTGTGACCTGACAGCAAAAAAAAAAAAACCCTTCTATCTATGAAGCAGTGGTTCAAGGCAGTGTGCAATCATAGTTACAAACATTTTCAGTCAAAACCAGAATAAAACAACAAACCCAAAATATCTCATCCCCTCTTCTTGCCATTCAACCTTCCTCAAAAGCCCTGGCAAACAAGCAAGCCTTGTGATGTGTGTATGTACCTTTAAGGAGCTGGCTTTCCATTCTATGGGATGTATTTAACCTGTGGGAATGGGCAGGGTTGGCGTCTCTTGGATGATTGTGATGGTGTTCTTTGTCCTCCACTCCTGGCGTCTCCATCTACCGAATAAAGTTGTTTTATAAGCAAACGACTCAGGGTCGTTGCTCACAAGACGAGGCTTTTCGCCGTGGAACATTACATGGTGTTAGGAGTGGGATGATCCTCATGCTCTTCACTAGCAATCTTCTGCTGTGATATGCAGTTGCAGGAGAGAGTTGAGTCTGTTCCAGAATTTCTCTTCTGTTCTTGCAGATTGAGCTGAGGTTTAAGAGAGGTCTAAGCAGTGCCCTATAGCAGGGCTGACTTATCCATTGGGCATTGTAGGTACAGTGCCTAGGGCCCACAGTTCTTTTAGGGGCCCATAAAAATGTTTTAATTTCTTTTAAAATCAGGGAAAAAATGAACTTTTAGAGTTAAAGAAACTGTTTAAATTTTTCCTCACATTAGAAAAAAATGAAATCTTATGGCCTTAAACAGAAAGAAATGTTGACGTATTTAAAGTTATATCAAAAATAGGTTTTAATATTGATAGTATTATGTTGGGAGGGGCCCACAAAGGCAAAAGGGCCTAGGGCCCACAAAAGTAATAATGTGGCCCTGTCCTATAGAACCTGCATCCCTGAGGCCTTAAACATTCTCTACAACACACAAAGCGTCTAGTCCAGGTATGCAAGTTCCTTGGCAGATAAGTCTAGGTAGAATGTGTTCCCTATAACAATATAGTTCTAAAAACCCACTATTCTAGAGTACTGTTGACATGAGATGGGATTATTTTGAAGGAATCTGACATTCATCATATTCCTTGAACCCCTAGTGTCCTCTTTCTCTGTTAACACATTAGTTATGTTTTGTTAGGGTTGCCAGGTCGACTTACCTTGCCGGTGGGGGATGGGAGGGAGCTTTCTGGGAGTGGGGTGGGTGGGGTGATGTTGTCGCATGCGATACCACCAACACAATGACATCACACGGAAGTGACATTATCATGCCAGGGACATCATGCGGCAATGCTCTAGCATTTGGGGCAAAATGCTAGACCGTCACTGTGCAACATCCCCGGCATGATAACGTCACCTGTGTGATGATAATCTGGTGATGTTGCTGCATAAGGAGGCTGTTTGTGGGCGGGGCTTCCCCCACCAGCCAGCTGGTCAGCGGCGGGCTGAAGTCCCGAAAATCATGGGAACCCCTGCCCAGACTGGGAGTCTGGCTACTCTATGTTTGTAAATGCTAATAGAACTGTTATATATCATTTCCAGAACCCTCACTAGAGTTTTACTGCAGGATGAAGTATCTATCTGACTAGTAACCTATCTTCAATATGTTGCAGGGCTTCCTGCATAGTGACTACTAAGCCAAAGAAACACTTGTGCCATTTACAGATCTTTCCTTTAAAAAATAACACTGACAGAACAAGCCTAAACACAGTCACACCTTTCTGAGCTCACTGACTTCAGTAGATTTAGAAAGGTCTAAACCTGTTAAGGATTGTGCTGTAAGTCTAGAAATTGGTGTCCTGAGAATCTTCTCTTTGGTTTTTTTAAAAATAAACAACACTAATTTCTAGACCTTATGGCCGACTACAAAAACAAACATGAATGCATCTCAAAAGTATCAGGTGTGTATAAAGTTTCCAATGACTGAATGTGGGACAGGGCAGGGAACTGTTCCTGTTGGCAGCTGAGGATAGGACTCACAATAATGGGTTTAAATTAAGGGCAGGAAGGTACCGGCTGGATATTAGGAAAACCTTTTTTTACAGTAAGAGTTGTGCAGCAATGGAATCAGCTGCCTAGGGAGGTGGTGAGCTCCCCCTCACTGGCAGTCTTTAAGCAGTATCTGGACAAAGACTTGTCAGGGATGCTCTAGGCTGATCCTGCATTGAGCAGGGGGTTGGACAGATGATTCTATGAAGTTTCCTTCATAGCTCCTTGACTGGCCTTGTACTAGAAAATCAGAAGGAATTTAGTTAAATGGCAAAAGCTCCCTACACAAACAAACATATTTCCATATTTTTCGGAATCTTCATAATTTATGAAGATTGCCAAAATCTGTTCTAATGGTGCAGAACATGTGATACTTTGATTTTTACTTGTTAATATTCAACACAGTCCTGATATTTACAATTTTTTAGTGCTTAAATGAGGACTGGGCTTCTTTGCTTCTAGGTACTGAGCAGCTAGCTTGGTACATGAATGACATCTGGGCCTTACGGACTAAAGAAGAATAGCCTCCTGTATGTAGAACTGCCATCTATTTCAGTGCAAACTACTTTATTGGTAGACAGATAGAAAATGCTTCTACCAGCTTGCTTGATTTTTGCAGCCAAGTTTAATCTTCTTCACCAGCATAAATCTCTCGTTTGCATCTGGAGCATGGAATGAACTCTGTCCAAGGGCTGATTAATCTCTACTATTTCCCATAATTTTTGTTCTGTATGGGGCAATGTATTAACATATTGTGGTTCCAATCCTACCATTTACAAATGACAGTTTGTGCTTTGTCTTGAGCTATTCCTCTTATTCTGCTTTTCATCTTCTTTGGTCCTATCTTTAAACATTCATCCACCTTCAGAAAGCACACTGAAGGTGTCCAGTGGTGACATATTACAATGCCACCGAGTTTAATTAAAGTCCAGAAAGCCAGTTCCATTATAGATTTAATCAACTAATTCACTAGATCCATGAAAACATGAAATAGCTCCACTCAAACCCCAGCATGAATAATTCCTATTGTTTCCCAGTTGCTTGTATAGAGACAGCTCGGGCAGCACAGTGGTTAAATGCATGAGCTACATGCTAGGAGGTGCTGGATTTAAATCTCAGTTCAGCTATGAATTCACTAAATGGCTTTAAGCAACGCACTGTTCCTCACTACCAGCCAGCCATTTGTAATGTGGAGCCAATAATATTGACCTACCTTGCAAGTACCTTGACCGTATCAAGTTAATGTACAGGAAGGGATTTGAGTATTTAGGAACAAGTGTACTGGGAGATTTGGGGGATGATGCCAGGGAACATTAGAATTCAGAGAAAGTGTGATCTCACATCCAGATGGTGATCTAGGAATTTCCTCTAATATCGATGGTAAAGACCATAGAGACTAGAGGAAATTCGTAGACTGTCACTATGGAGACCATTATTGTCCTGCTCCTCAATTTCTGGAAGGCAAAAGATTGGGACTGGGCCCAGGCAATTGGGAAGCCTATATATAACTTAGCATGCAGACAGATGTTAATTTTGAGGGGCTGTAGAAGAGGCATGATCAATGTTTTGATAAGCATGCATAAAGTTTTTTTTCTTCTTTCTTTATAGAAAAGCTACAAAAGCCTGCAAAATTTGTTTAATAGAGGTCATAGCTGGATGTGTGCATTCTGTTCACCGTTGACAATGATTCCTTTATCATTCCATCTATAAAACGCAGGAAAAAACTAACATCTGTCCCAACTTTTAATGTCAGGTAACAGTGAATACCAATAGGGCATAGATTTAAAGAGGGTATGGGTTAAAGCTATTGCCTGTAACATCCTTGAAATGGTGGATTTCTGTTATATAAAATACATACCCATTAAATATTATTGCACATGTACAGAAACTGTAAGTAGTTACTACTTTGACTCAGTCTCACAGTAGCCATTATTCTTTTTAAGGATATGCACTTGATTCCAATCCTAATGAGAAAAGTCCATAAAAAGCCATTATATTCATTAGGGTCCTACCATTATATTCATTAGGGCCTTAATCCATTACCCTTTTATATTCAGGAGGACACATAAATTAAAAAAACATGTTATAAGAAGTCATGCAATATCAGATTAAGAGTCAGAGCTATGATGTCACTGGTTTCAAAGACAGGACTAGGGGCAGCGGACCAAGAGAGCTGGGGACAAGAATAATGGGCTTGCCAGTCCACCGAGTGGGGCAGGGAATCCTCAGTGCCCTAAGTGACATCTGGAGAATTTTTAAAAAATGGCTGTTGGGCCAATGATGTGACATCATTTCCAGGGAAAACTTAGAAGAGACATAAGTCCTCTCTAGGAATCACTGGAAACTCTATGGTTACTTCAGCAGGGTATAATGCCATAGAGCAGCCTTCAAAGCAGCCATTTTCTCCAGGGTAACAGACCTAAGTAATTGTCATTCTGGGAGATCTCCAGGCACCACCTGGAAGCTGGCAACCCTAGGGGGCCAGGCACCTACATTAGGCAAACAGTGGCAGCTGAGCTAGCTAGGGGATGGGCAAAGCACTCATACACATGAAGTGAGTGACAGAGCTGGGAACAAGAGGGACACACACCTTGCTTGCCCCCCTGGCTGATGTAGCATTACAAAGGAGGATGCCGGCCAGTGCTCTTCCCAGTCACAGTTGCTACATAGTACCCTCATTTGAATTGCTGCCATGAACTGAACAGTGTTGATGAGGGGGGAGGCAAAGTGTCCCATGCTCCTCTGCTCTCCTCACATGGGCAATGAGTGCCTCACCCCCTCCTCCAGCAGTCTGGCTGCTGCTGTGTGGCTTGAAGCAAAGGCCTTGCCCATCCCCTGACCAGCCTGGTGATGATGGCAGTAGCTGCTGCTCGCCTGTTGTGGGTACCTCATCTACCACCCGCCCAGCCCCGATCCTGCCACACAGTTTATGCAGGTGCTGGCCACAGAGGGAAGTCAGCAGAAACTTGGAGTCTTCCCAGTTGTGGTTGTTGCTGTGACTGGCAGGTTTCGTGGGAAGACTGAGAAGGAACACACACAACTTGCTAAGCTTGCTTTCAAATAGGCTGAGAGACAGCTGAGGAGGACATGATTATCTATTAGCTTCAGGGAGTGTTGGGCAGGGGCTGATGGGGGCGGTGGTGCCAACACCCCCCTCCCCCCTTATCTGAGGGCAGGGAAGTGAGAACCACAGCCCTGAGGGCAGAACCAAAACAAGGACCAAAGCTGGGAAAGAAAGAAAGAAAGAAAGAAAGAAAGAAAGAAAGAAAGAAAGAAAGAAAGAAAGAAAGGGAAAGAGTTTGAAATAGAAGGCACAAAACACAAGTAATAATAAAAACAAACACATGTAAAAGAGACTATAATAAAAATAATTATAAAAACCTGTTTGCATGCTTGTAGTTCTTTTCTTTATCCCATTCAGGAATTTGAGAGGTGACAATTACTTAAAAATGGCTGGGTGGTACTTCATCCTTTAGGCCAACTTCAGTATTTTTAATCAGATCACATGATCACATTTTTTGTTTAATCCCCTTTATGGAGATACTGTAATGCTCTGCACACAAACACCGTGGTCTGGAGGGTCTGAGAAAGTGTGCTTGGCTAAGTTCCCATAGCAACTGTCCACAGCCTATGATGACACCTTGCATTATTGTGGCATCAAATAGTTATCACAAAGGAAACATGTACAAATATGTGTGAATTTATCCTTAGACATGCGTGCAGGAAGGAACATCTCACTGAAAATGGCCTGGTGCAACGTTGGTTGCAACCAAGGATCCCTCAGCATTGAAACTTTCATTGGGTAGTCTGTGGTTGATCTTTAGGAGCCCTTAACATATTGGACCAAAGCAAGGAAGATTTTGAATTTGTTTCTGCCTTTGACTTCACAGAAGGTAGGGAATAGTTAGGTATACAGACCCATCTGTTTCAGTTAGTTATTTCTAACTGTGCATTGATTCATCTCTTCATTGTTCCTTCAAGCATATTTTCAGCATGTTGCTTTTCAAAAGCAGCTCTCATCTCCTTCCAATTCAAATCCAGATCTCCTTCTCATGTCTCTTTCTTACTCAACCATAGCACAGCCATCTGGTCATGCCTTCAGAACAGACAATGATACCAGACTGCTTTTTAATCACATTTGGACTATGTTAGATATGGTCTCTTGGATCTGATCATCCTTTTGCCAGTGCGTAAAAATTGAGGATTACAGTCTGTGTAGGGATGTAAATAAAGATTTCCAGATTAAAGGGGAAAAAGTTATTCTTGGTCTGAAGGGAACATGCACTCTATTTGGAAAAAGCAGACTTTGGCCATCTGGGATATTATGGGACATTGTCAGCTCCGGGGGACGGGGGAGAGAAGAAAACACTTTCACTATACTTAAATAGGGGAACTTTCCCAGTACTGTATTTCCCAGTGTTCACCAGCTAGTTAAGAAAATAAATGGCTTGCATTCATACAATTGTTTAGCCACTATAAATCTTAAAAGATCCAGCCATTTTATGGAAACACCATTGCTACTAAGAAAGCTTTTCATTATTTCAGTTGCAGAGATTAGTCATCTAAACTCAGACTGAAATTGCAATCCTACCAACTCCTACCACACAACAAGCCACATTCAGCACAACAGAATTCACTGCCGAGTAAACATGCACACGATTGGCCTATGAACAGGTGAACTTGTCTTATGTCACTACAGTATAGGTCCATCTAGCTCATTCTTCATGGACTAGGCAGCAGCTCTCCACAATGTCAGGCACAGTGGGCTTTTCCAACACCTGCTGAATCTTCCTATGGATTCGCTCAATGGGTAAGAAACTCATTCAGTGTTATTTTATCTTATTTCTTCTGGTTGTAAACTTTCCTCAGAAACCATTGGCTCATGGTCTAAATGGTTTTAAGTAAGTAAATAATTAGCTGACATCTTATAACTAGAAAGGCCAGGGAGTGCGTCATGACTCCTTCCGTATCTTCACACTCCCATGTCGGTCTCCTTCTTGTTGGGCTTCTTCTTTATTCCAGAAGGCCATTAGGGGCATTAACTGTGGTGTTTTATTAGCAGAAACCATTGTTTCTTTGTCTAGTTTTGCTCAGCTTAGTTTTTGTCTGCTTGAATTTTATCAGGGGCTTTAATGTTCCTTTGGGAGGAGGGGTGTAAATGTATTCTGTAGCTGTTGCTTTTGGTTTTTATTCTTCTTTATTTTGCAGTTCATTTGTTTCTCTATATTCCTTAATTTCTAAGATGTCCTAAATACTTTTTATAAAGAAGGGGAAATGGAAACGTGGGCAGTTGTGAACAAGCTGCAATTTAACAAGGATAAGTGCCAGGTTCTACATCTGGGTAACAAAAATGAGGAACATGCATACTGGATGGGGGGTACACTTTTGGGTAGCAGTGTGTGTGTGAACAAGATCTTGGGGTATGGGTGGACCGTATGTTAAATATGAGCAGCCAGTGTGATGCGGCGACAAAAAAGGCTAATGCGATCTTGGGGTGCATCAACAGAAGCATAACATCCAAACTGCAAGATGTCCTAGTCCCCCTGTAAACTGCATTGGTCTTTAAGACTGGCAGTCTTCAAACCGCAGCTGGACAAACACTTGTCAGGGATACTCCAGGCTGATCCTGCACTGAGCAGGGGGTTAGACTAGATGGCCTGTATGGCCCCTTTCAACTCTGTGATTCTATGATTCTATTCTATGGTCAGGCCACACCTGGAGTATTGTGTGCAGGTCTGGAGGCTTCACTTCAGAAAGGATGTGGACAGAATGGAGCAGGTGCAGAGGAGAGTGACGAGGATGATCGGGGGCCCTATGGAGACCAAGCCCTAGGAGGAAAGGCTGAGGGACACTGGAATGTTTAGTCTGGAGAAGAGGAGGTTGAGGGGGGACATGATTGCTCTCTTGAAGTATTTGAAGGGCTGTCACTTAGAGGAGGGCAGAGAGCTGTTCCTATTGGCAGCAGAGGATAGGACTCGCAATAATGGGTTTAAATTAAGGGTGCGAAGGTACCGGCTGGATATTAGAAAGAACTTTTTTACAGTCAGAGTTGTGCAACAGTGGAAACAGCTGCCTAGGGAGGTGGTGAGCTCCCCCTCCCTGGCAGTCTTTAAGCCACGGCTGGACAAACACTTGTCAGGGATGCCCTAGGCTGATCCTGCACTGAGAAGGAGGTTGAACAAGATGGCCTGTATGGCCCCTTCCAGCTCTGTGATTCTGTGGTTCTATGAAATGCATTAAATAAATAAATGCACCACATGTGTGTTTGTGGGGGGGGGGGTGACCTATCACTCTTTTCAATAGCTATGTGACTGCCTGTTCCTCCCCCACATCAGCAATTTTTTTTCCTGGTTCAATACTTAGGTTAGAAGAAGCAGGAGAAAGTGGCCCTCAGCCTCCACATTGGACTATTGATTACTGATTATGCTGAACAGATATTTGTGGCTGTCTTGTTCGTTTCTTCATGTTCTGTGCAGAGACCCTTTGTACATGCACAAACTTTGGGTATGCCAATCTCCATGTGGGAACTGGTGATCTCGTGGGATTACAGCTCATCTCCAGACTATAGAGATCAGTTCTCTTGGAGAAAATGGATGCCTTGGAGGGTGGACCCCACTGAGTTCCCTTTCCCCCCAGGCTCCAACCACAAATCTCCAGGAGTTTACCATTCTGGATCTGGCAACTGTACCCCTCATTCCCTGCCAATAGCCAGGAAGGACCTGGCAATCCTAACAAACATAGGGGATCTTTGTCACTGAAGGGTGGGCCTGTCAATGTTGGGTGAGTGGCACGTTTTGGCAGAGATGAGGGAGAAGGCAGTGTCTGAGCTAAAGCATGCAGTTGACACCACTGTCTAGGCCTGAACTGAGTGAACCATGTGACGCTGGGCTTGCAGCATGGCCAGGGCCACTCAATTTGGCTTGCTCAGGGTTCATTTTAAACTTCCCAGGATGACCTTGCAAAATAATCTTACAGCCATGTAAATGGCAATAAATGTCTGGGGTAAAATTTCACTGGTTTTCTTAGACTGACCACAGTAAAAAAGATGGGCCATGGTTTTATTTTGTACAAATCAAAGGTAATATATTTGCTTATGATATTTGTTTTCTTAATTAGTAAAGGGCAGATGGAAATGAAAGCGACAAAGAGAAATTCTGTAACGAAAATCAGTATTACTTCTAGCATACCTCTTCAGATTGCAAGTCCTGTGATTACTACAGTGATCATTCCCTTTAAGCAAACAAAGCACTGTCATCTGGTGGCAAACTAAGAGAATAGTCTTGAATTTGTACTGTATTGGGTATGTTAGAAAGAGGAAGGAGAGATGGATGAGTTGGAGGACCAGCCTTGATTTGTGCTGGATCAAGTGGGAAGATGGCCTCCTTCAGGATCTGCTGTTCCATAAGAATGGGACCAAGCACCAGAGCAGGAAGAAAAGTGACTCCCACATCCTCTAGTATATGCAAGAGTGCCTACTGCAGTATTACGACAGAATAATTAATGGGCACAACCAAGGTTGTGAAGAAATGCCTTTTTGGGGTAGGGGTTTGACCTTAGTAAAACCTTTACCAGGAGGTTTTAAAAGTTTCTCACTCTGGGCAGAGAACAGGTAGGGAGGAGGGAGTCAGTCAAATGCTTTCCAGACTTACCCCAGCCCACCTTCATACAAATACTGATAGGTCTAGCTAGAGACCATTGAATGGGCCAGTCCCCCCCCCCCCCGCAGGGAACAGCTGATTTAGAGACTTCAGGAAAAGCTTCCTTGATCTAGCCTGACTGGGTCAGTGAGAGGGGAAAGGGAGAAGATAAAAGTCCGGGAAGCAAGGAGAAAGGTCTCTTTTGATGCTGAGTCCATCAGAGCAGACAGAACTCTTAACTGAAGTCTGGAGGAGGTGGCCATTAACATAACAGCTGGAGGAAGCTGCAAGGTAATGGTGCCTCTGTAGAGATCTATAACATTGTAAGCTAAGGAGCCTGTCCTATATTTTAACATCTGATAGGACATATATAGAGTGAGGGACAGAGGAATTACATTTTACCCATTTCTCTTTAATCCTTTGTTCAGTCTGGTGCTGTGCTAAAAGTATGCTTGTGAACATTTTCTTTTTAATAAATACTTTATAACTTTTGAGGCTGGTAGTGGTTTTCTGTACCACATAGACCTCCACTATCTTGGACATGCTATTTTAAAAGTAGTGCCAGGGGGAAGCAGTCAGTTGGCAAATGGCTATTCCTCCAGGGGTGCACAAGGCAGTGAATGGTCCCTGCAGTGACCAGGCACTGGGCAGCGGGAAACACAGAGGCAAAGCCTCAGAACTTGGAAGGGAAGCTGGTAGTCCTGACCCTCACAGCAGGCAATTCCTTACCAAGGTCAGGTGGTTACTCCCTCTAAGCTGTGAAGTCTGGTGAGCAAAAACTCTACTTTGTGAGCTAATGGCATTAAAGTTGTGAGCAAGCAATTTGGCTACTGCATGAGTTAGTTTGCTCTGGAGCCATCCTTCCTGAGCTAAGACAAAAATGTGTGAGCTGGAGGCTAAAAACTGTGAGCTAGCTCACACCAACTCAGCTTAGGGGGAACACTGGTGGTGGCAATGGTTACTTGAGAAAGAAAAGCTTCTCCAGGTTTTGGGAAAACTTTGGAGGGCAGGGTAGAACAGGGTCTGAAGGCCAGAGCAAGCCCATTCAACCACAGAAATGATAGTAAGCAGTCCTAAGCAGAATTATACCATTCTAAATCCCATCAAATCAATGGACTTATAAAGATGTAAGGTTGCCAATGGACTTACAAAGATGTACGCACTGCCTGGCAGCCAGCAGGAGGGCTGAGGGTAGGGATAAGGGGAACTGTGACACTGGCTGCAGCATCACGTCCCTTCCAGTAAAAACAACTGAAGTGACATAGGTAACTCTGGGAATAGTTGGAAACTCTATGATAAAACCATAGTGTTTTCATGTTTCCTAGAGCTACCCTTTGTCACTTCCGGCAAAAAAACAGAAGTGACATGATGCAACACCACAGCCAGCATCGCTAAAAAAACAAAACAAAACTCCTTTTCCCTGCCACTGCTCAGAGCAGCAACAGGCAATAGGAGCAGGGGGTAGGAGGTCCTCCACCCCAACCAGGAGCCTGGCAGCCCTGGAGAGGTGTAACTCTATTTAGGATTGCTCTGAAAGTGGTCACAATACATGACAATATTAAAAAGTGTGCTACTGTGGTATGTTAACTGAATCACAGTGTCTCAGTTAAATGGCAGAAACACCAAACAACTGATTCCTGAAGGGGGTAGGCATTTTAGTACACTGCGGCAAGAACAACCAGGAGTCTTACAACGCCTTAAAAACTAGCAAATACGTTGTGGGATAAGATCATGTAATTCAAGGCCCACTTTATCTGTGGATAATCTACATAGCTAAATATATATATTCCTAGTATAAACTTTCATGTGCTTGCACACAAAAGCTTATGCTGTAAATAAAACTTTGTTGGTCTTAAAGGTGCCACTGGACTCAAACTTTATTCTGCTGCTTCAGACCAACACAGCTTCCCCACCTGAATCTATATAAATTCCTAGAATCGGGGGGGGGGGGGGGCTGTTTCTGTTTATAAAGTGAAGAAAAGTCCTATTCACCGTAAACATGTAACACTGGGAAGATCTGGATTGACAGCACAATCTTAAACAAGGCTACATCTTTTTAGCACATCTACTCCAAAGGATTTAAAAGGGAGTAATTCTGTTTAGGATTCTACTGTGAATTTAACAGTTCCATATGGACATGAAGTCTGCTGTTTTATGGAGATTTAATTCTAAAACTGTGGGGTTTAAAGGCTTTGACATTGTTCTTAAGTTTGTTTTCTTGGAATCTTCTGAGAGTTGTTTTCACATTTGTATATTAGTGTGAGTTCTTTCAGCGGCAGAATGGAAAATAAATAGAGAGGACAGATACAGAGAGGACCAGGGAAATAATAAAAGGATGCTTAAATTGTATTTGGTCAGATTTTTAATAGTCTGGTCCCTGAAGAGGATTACCAGAGTGAAAATACCCGCAGGTCATAGCACCTGGAGACACAGGAAATGGGTAATTGTTCTTTTGTGGATAGCAATCAAGATACACACACAGAGAGAGAACTGTTGTCTATTTGTCTGGGGGTTTTTTTAAGGGCTCTGGTCTTTGTGCAAAGCAAAGGTATTTTGTCAGTTGTTCACTGAAATTACAAGCAGTGTTCGTTTTGCACTTGTTTTGTAGCTTGCTATGCTCTGTGCCTGGTTTTAAATACATGTGTTGTGTTTTCTCCCACTGGTGTGCAATTGCTTTACTCAAAGCGGGGGGAAAGAAACAGTGAATAGGTAAGCAAATAATTTATCATGTCAGAAAGATTTCATCTATAGTGGACAAAAACCCACACACAGTTAATAAGAATATACTGTTCTACAACTTTGTGACCTTTGTAATGTTTACTCAGAAAAACTAGACATGAATTGTGATATAAAAGAGTAGGTTCTATTGAAATCAACTCCAGTGTAGCATTGCCATCAATTGAAGGATTTCTACTTACAGAGCACAACTTGCTTGTCTCCTCACTCCTGCTGCAGCCCCCAATGCCACCCTGCTGTTTCTGGGTGTTCCACTGTTCCTAGGGTTGCCAGACACTCAGGCTGTGGCCACACGGTACCAGATTCTTGTTTTTTTCTTTTAGGTTGGGATGTTCATACATCTCAACCCCGCCGGTGGCTGGCAGCGGCGGTGGGGGGAGGCACCCTTCCTGCTCACAGGAGAGTGCTCTACACCCCCCTCTGCTGCCACCAGCCGCCTTCACTGCCGGCGGACCCATCCTGTCTGCTTGGCTCGCCCTGTGCTCCGCTCCGGGCCCCGAGCCCCGCCAGTCACCACCTGGTAAATTTTTGGGTTAGCGCATGCGGGGGGGGGGGCAGGTGGCAGCCGGCAGGGCTCAGGGTCGGGAGCGGAGCATGGGGCGGTTCCCCCCTTTTACACTTGGGCACTTGAGTGCCCAAGCGCCCAAGTGCAAAAATGGGGGGGGGGAACCAGGAGGGATGATCAGACAGCCCTCTCTCGCAATCATTGTGAGAGAGGGCTGTCCAGATTGGCTCAATCGTGGGTTCCTCGCGTGACCTCCTGGAAAATATCTGATTTTCCCGAAGGTTGGAAACAGCGTGAAGAATGCACGATTTAGCCCACTTCGGTGCGGGAGTGGTCCTGGCCTGTGTGAATGGTCCCTTTAAATGCGGGAGGAAACAGCAGTTCCTCCCGCTTTAAAGGGCCATGTGACCGCAGCCTCAGTAGAGGCATGGATCCCCCGCTGCCAGGCCCAACCCCCAGCTGCTGATCAGCTGGCCAGCAGAGGGGGACTTATCAAGAGAAAGGAGAAGGCCAAGGCCTCATGGCTGGCATTGCACAGGAAATGATATCATCACACCAGGAGTGTCCAAGTGATGCTCTAGTATTTGGGCACAACCATATGGTAGAAGCTGATGGAAAGTGGGAGGGCAAGGGCCAGGCAAAGGAACCACGAACCAGGACACAGTCTGTGGAAAAAATTGGTCCATGGTTTGTTTTGTGTCCATCCCTAATCAACCCTTAATTAAAAGCCTAGGTAAAAAGAAAAGTTTTGGCCTGGGGCCTAAAAGAGAGCAACGTATGCACTAGCTGAGTTTCAAGAGGAAGGACATTGCACAGACAAGGTGCCACTTCTGAAAAAGCCCTGGCTCTGGTCATTGCCCACCTTACCTCTAAAGGCGACGACATGGAGAGCAGGGCTTGTGAGGAAGATCTTAGCTGGTGGGTTGGACAGTATGGGAGGAAGTATGCTTTCAAGTACCCTGGCTCCAGGGGTCATTTCGAGAAGGAGCTCGGGGGAGCGCAGCTCCCGCGGGGGAATGCCTGTGTCATGGCTGCAGCAAAATGACCCCGCCCCCTGGAAATGTCCTTGTTCCTCCGACCAGCCTTCTGAGGGCTTCAGCCACCACTGAAGCTATCCTCCCAGAATAGTGGTATTTCTGAGGCTTGGATTAGTAGCTGTCCCCTCTCTGCCAGCTCTCTTTCTTTCTTTCTTTCTTTCTTTCTCTCTCTCTCTCTCTCTCTCTCTCTCTCTCTCCCTCTCTCTCTCTCTCCTTTCTTGCCTTCTGACATACTTCCGGTGATGTCAGGTGGTGCAGCATATGCAAATAAGTTATGCTAATGAGCTCTTGCACCTCTTTTTCTACAAAATGACCCCTGCCTGGCCCCAATCCATTTAGGGCCTAGGACTGCAATGTCTGGCAACCAGCAGGTACCTGCGGGAGGGGCAGGGACATGGGGAGATACTGCAGGTGACTGCATGACATCAGTTCCAGAAAAAAAACCAGAAGTGGTGTCAACTCTTTCTAGGAATTGCTGGATTCCTAGAGAGGTGATTCCTAGAGAGGACTTATGTTGCCAATGGGGACTTTTAAAAATTTTATATCCTTCCACCAGCTGCAACAGCGGTCAACTGGGGTCAGGATGCCCCACCCCTGATGGGAGGCTGGCAAACCTGTGTGTGCATAAAGTGCCATTGAGTTCCTTCCAGTTTATGACAACCCTATAAATTAATGACCTTTGAATGTCCTATTGTTAACAGCCTTGCTCAGGCCTTTTTTCCTTCTGCCTTCAACTTTTCCTAGTATTATTGTCTTTTCCAGTGACTCTTGTCTTCTCATAGCAGTATGACCAAGGTACAATAGCCTCAGTTTAGTCATTTTAGCTTCTAGGAAGAGTTCAGGCTTGATTTGATCTACAATCCACTTATTTGTCTTTTTGGCAGTCTACGGTATCTGTAAACCTCTCCACCAACACCACATTTCAAATGAATCAGCTTTCTTCATTGTCCAACTTTCACATCCATAAATAGTAACGCAGAATACCAATATGAGTTATTTTGAACTTGGTCACTTAAGGATATTTTCTAGCTACTTCATGGCTGCCTTTCCCAGGCTCAGACCGATTTCACACCAGGCACTCCTTCACTGTGCTCTTCCCTTTGCCCCAATTGTGTGCTTCAATTTCTCACTATTTGCCGCGGGGCGCATTTTGACCCGTGGCTTTGCCTGATTTCCTCCGATTTTCTCCATGGCTTCTGTGATCCTCAAAAAACAAGATCACTGAAGCCACGGGGGAAATCGTGCAAAGCCGTAGGTCAAAATACGCCCCGCGACAAATAGTCAGAAATTGAAGCATGCAATCAGGGCAAAGGGAAGAGCGACAGCAAAGCAGCACCTGGTGAGAAATTGGTCTCAATCTCCTTCCAGTTTCTTGGTTGCAGTTTCCCTTTTGATTGATGATTGAGCCAAATAACAATTTCAGTTTCTTTATCATCAATCTTGAAAGTTGTGTAATTCTTCAGTAGTCATTACTTTTGTCTTCTTGATGTTCAGTTGTAATCCTGCTTTGGCACTTTCTGCTTTAACCTTCATCAGTAGTTGTTTTAAGTTAGGGGTGTGTGCTCGGTATATACTGAGCCGTATAAATACCCGAAAAATATCTTATTGGTATTTTTCGGGTATTTATTTAGCCAAATACAGATCAGAGATCTGAATTTGGCTACCGAAATAGCTGCACCTGAATAAAAACTGATATTATTTAGTTTTTATTCAGGCATAGCTAGAAGGCTGAGCTGACTTGTGGCTGAGTTGACTCAGTCAACTCTGCAAGCTAGTAAACGTTAAATCCCTACTGAATTGACTCCAGCACAATCCCTGCAACCACCATCAAATCCCCCGTACTGTTTTCTCCTTGGGGGATCACTACCTTCCCCTGGGTCAAACCCACATTTCCATCAGCCCCGGGAACTGATCTCTGTAGCCTAGAAATCAGTTGTAATTCTGGGAGATCTGCAACCCCCCCCCCCCCGAGGATGACAACCCTAGAGCGGTATCATACTTATCCAAATTTCAGGAGAAGGTGCACTAAGTGTTCTTTTGTTTACAGTAGGAGTCAGAAGTGGCTCCTATCAGGCAGGGAAGGAAAGGCCATCACAACAACTAGATTCCTTTGTCCCATTCCCAGCCATTTCACCCCACAGTTTTGGGAACTTTTGTAGCATTAGATGCTTTTATCGCTGCCCTGGAACCTGAGCAAGAAGATTTCAAGTTGAGCCAAAATTGCTAGTTATTAATAATAATAATTTGAAAGCATACAGAAAAGTGTACAAGGGGCTGATTCATGTGTATGTGTGCATGTGTGTACAAATATCTGCCAAGTCAGGTATAATTTCCTTACGAGGAAGGGAGCTGTAGTCCATGAAGCTTTTGCCACAACAAATCTAGTACTTGTTAAGGTGCCACGAGACTTTTTGTTTTTGTTCCTACAATAGACTAGCAGTTTATCTCCTCTGACCATTGTGATTATTGTGATTCTGTAGCCTGAACTCCAAATCTGTTATTGAGTGAATTTAAATCTCAGAATATTTTATCAGTGAAAATCTGTCCATTGTAAAAGGAACCCTTCAAGGAGGGGGTTTAAAAATAAAATGTGGGTAGAAGACTTTTGTGACTCATAGATCGCCTTCACTTTCTGCTCCCCCTGGGCGGGAATGCTCCAAAAATTTGTCTGCGCCCTCTTTAAAAAAACTGGCTAGGCAAAAGCCACCCCATGTGAAGGCAATGTAAGGATTTTTTATGGGACTTCTGCTGCTGTTTTCCTTGACAAAGTGGCATTTTATGCCTCTTCCTTTTACCTCCTGCTCAGACAGCACACGTCAGTCTTTAAATCTTCCTCTCCTACCTATGAAAATTTATTGGGGCTCTCAGACAGGCTTGGCTTAGAGCCATTGACCTTTGTGGCCTGCCTTATTGACCAGAACACAGCATCCTCAGCCCACATAATATCTGTCTCTTTTTATCTCCCTGAAAGAAAAGGAAATGGTTCTCCAAAGGACCAGGAATGCAGTAATAAAGAGAGACTCTACCTCTCCATTTTGTCTTGGGGGGAGGGGGAGGGAAGCCTGGCTCTTAAAGAGAAGTTACAGAACTAATCTATACACTCTCTGGAGCCTGTACTTTGACTATCCCTCTGTTCTTTATCACATTCTCCCAAAGTGCTCCGTAGTTACCATGTGTAATTAACCGAGTGGCAGTACCTATTACTAATCAATAGCAGATAATAAGAAATGTCAATCAGTCAGCAGTCACTTACTAGTAACTCTCCAAGTAAGAGCATTTCCTGACTCCCAATACATGGAACCAGCACAAAGACCCACACATTCAGGACACGCATCTAGTATATACTCCCTGTTCACATGTTTATTCAGGGTTCTGCCTTGCTTACTCATTTGCCACAGTCACTTGCTCTTTTACTCACATTCTTGTTTACAGGCTGCCTATGCAACCCTGTGCAAAGTCAGTGGGCTTAGACTGGAATAGCTCCACATAGCTCATTTTGTACCTGAGGCAAGAATATACTTTCCCCTAGTTATTTTGGTGAAACAACAAGAGTAATCATAACACAACATAAGAGAACGTAAACATAAGAACTTAAGAGAAGCCAATGTTGGATCAGGCCAATGGCCCATCCAGTCCAACACTCTGTCACACAGTGACCAAAAACACCAGGTGCCCTCAGGAGGTCCACTGTTGCCCCCCCAAACACCAAGAATACAGAGCATCACTTGCCCCAGACTGAGAGTTCCTATCTATACTTTGTGGCGAATAGCCAATGATGGACCTCTGCTCGATACATTTATCTAATTCCCTCTTGAAACCGTCCATGCTTGTAGCCACCACCACCTCCTGTGGCAGTGAATTCCACGTGTTAATCACTCTTTGGGTGAAGAAGTACTTCCTTTTATCTGTTCTAACCCGACTGCTCAGCAATTTCATGGAGTGCGCACAAGTTCTTGTATTGTGAGAAAGGGAGTAAAGGACTTCTTTCTCTACCTGCTCTATCCCATGCATAATCTTATAAACCTCGATCATGTTACCCCTCAGCCGTTGTTTCTCCAAGCTAAAGAGCTCCAAGTGCTTCAACCTTTCTTCATAGGAAACGTGTTCCAACCCTTTTATCATTTTAGTTGTCCTTTTCTGCACTTTTTCCAATGCTATAATATCTTTTCTGAGGTGTGGCGACCAGAACTGTACACAGTACTCCAAATGAGGTCGCACCATCGATTTATACAGGGGCATTATGATACTGGCTGATTTGTTTTCTATTCCCTTCCTAATAACCCCCAGCATAGCATTGGCCTTTTTCACTGCAGTCGCACACTGTCTCAACATTTTCATTGAGTTATCTACTATGACTCCAAGATCTCTCTCTTGGTCAGTCTCGTCCAGTTCGGACCCCATCAACGTGTATTTATAGTTAGGATTTTTGGCTCCAATGTGCATCACTTTGCACTTGGCCACATTAAACCCCATTTGCCACATTGATGCCCACTCGCCCATCCTCGACAGATCCCTTTGGAGTGCCTCACAATCCTCCCTGGTTCTCACCACCCTGAACAACTTTGTGTCATCTGCAAATTTAGCCACTTCACTGCTTACTCCCAACTCCAAATCATTAATAAACAAGTTAAAAAGCATCGGACCGAGTACTGATCCCTGTGGTACCCCACTGCTTACCTCCCTCCACTGAGAAAATTGCCCATTTATGCTCACTCTCTGTTTCCTTTTAATTAGCCAGTTTTTGATCCACAAAAGGACTTGTCCTTTTATCCTATGACTATTGAGCTTACTTAGGAGCCTTTGATGAGGAACTTTATCAAAAGCTTTCTGGAAGTCAAGTTAAACAACATTTATTTTAGTCATGATATACTTTTTTCTGCACCCCCTCATCTTTGTGTGCCAGAGGCAAAAACCTCACTTGCCTTGCCCTTGTTACAGTCTGAGCAGGGCTGCACTGTGAATCAGTTCTTAGTTACTGATTTGTCACTTATCTGCTTATCTTACTTGCTTCCTAACCTAACTCATGTAGTTCATTCAATTATTCACTTGATCACTTTGGGCAGCCATGCCATTTGCTACTCCCCTATACACAAGCAGAAAGTACCAGCTACCTATGGGCAAGTATCCCAGTGGCAAATTCTATTGCTGCTGTGTTTCTCTCCCTTCCCCACCTTATCACCGTCTCCTAACTTTTTAAAATACACTCCCCTCACCTTTCACCATATCATTTCTGTCACAGTCAGTACTGTTTCTAAACAGAGAAAAAGAAGCCTACAGTAATTACATATGTGCCAACTTATTCATCACTCAGATCATTCAGTATTTCTTTTTTGTCTCTTGCCAGTCTCTAAAAGACAGACCCCCACTGAATCAGTAACACTTCCAGACTTCTCCAGCTGAATGCGTGTCTCCAATCATACTTACACCACTTAGAGACAGGCCTAGAGAGATCTGATCACTCTGGGAAAACATAAGAAGACACCTGCTGGATTAGACCAGTGATCCACCTAGTGCAACATCCTGTATCAAACAGTGTTGAACCAGTTGCTCCAAAGGGCCAATAAACAGGGCATAGAAGGCAAAACCCTCCTCTAGATGGTCTTCCTAGTGCTGGTATTCAGAGGTTAGGGTTGCCAAAGCTGGGTTGGGAAATACCTGGTGATTTTTTGGGGGGGGTGGAGCCTGGGGGGGGTTGAGGAGGGGTGGGACCTCATTGGTATATAACACCATATAATTGAATGATGCCCCACTATTTTTTCATTTTGGATTCCCCATTCCATCACCAAGCCTTTACTTTGGTTCGTTTAAATGCCTTTCCATTGGTAGTCCTTTTTGGTAGATTTAGGCAGATACCTTCTCAAAATAGATTTTGTCCATGTGAATTAGGTACTCTTGATTTGATATCCCATATTATTTTAGAGTGTCCCCTCCTTGCTTTACAACGTAAACAATTCTTGTCTAAATACCTCCAGCGTCTTCATTAAGGAAAATATTTTAATTTATTTTTTAGAAGATGTCAACCCTCAAATCACTACACGTGTTGCCAAATTTTTAGTAGAAGCTTATAAAATTAACTCCAAACACATCACGGTATATTAATTGTTGGATGTCTATTTTCCTATTTGTTTCTGATGTTCTATTGGTTTAAATACATACTTGAGCTGTATTATTGGTTACTATCTTAATCAACTGTTTTATGTCTTTGTTCTTATCATCTATTAGACCTTTGTATTGGTGTAGCGGTTAAGTGCGTGAACTCTAATCTGGGAGAACTGGGTTTGATTCCTCACTCCTCTTTCAGCTGCTGGATGACCTTGGGCAAGCCATAGTTCTGCCAGGGCTGTTCCCTCACAGGGTGTCTGTTGTGGGGAGGGGAAGGGAGAGGAGTCTGTAAGCCGCTCTGAGACTCCAAGTGAAGGGCAGGGTATAAATCCCATCTCTTCCTCCTCCTCCTCCTGATTGTAATTTACCAGCATCTTTTTTGCCAATAAAAGTCGAAAATGATATAATGCCATAGTGTCCACCCTCCAAAGCAGCCTACCTTTAGTCACCATGGCTGGTAGCCACTGATGGACCAGGCAATGATCATCTTATAGTGCTGTAGCTGTTCCCAGTGCAGGAACTGGTGATAATGAATGGGCACAGGCTATCGTTTCGCCATGCATTCCTCCACATCTCTGTATCTGGTGCATGTTACAAACCCTCCTCACCATTCAGCAGGAATATGCCTGATCTTTCTGCTTTATGGTGAGAGAGTTTACTTGGAGGTAGCTTCTGCATGGGCTCATTGTTTATCTCCACAGTGGGAATTGTTTTGCTTAGTGATTCTGGCCTATCGAAAAGGAAAAGCAGGGAAGGGGAGAGAAGTTTCCTAAGCATTTAGCAGCTAAAGGACGTCTGCCAGTGTCCTGGTGGTCCTTAGCTACATGTACATTGTTACAAATTAAAATGGTAGCTGGGATTGGAATACTGGCACCAACAGAAGACTAAGAAAAGAGACAAACTGGGTGCGAAGACCTGCTGGGGATGCTCATGAGATATGGTCCATAGGAATGAGGCCACTGGAAAGTGCTCATATTGCCTATTTCAGTTGCAACATCCTTTAAAAGTGAAATAAAATGACTCATTTTCAAGCAGAATGCAACATTCCCAAACAAATCTTCATTCCTTTATTGGTGGGAGGGGGGAATCAAAGGAAATAAAAAGAAGAAATTCCTCTTGTGTTGAGGAAGAGAGAGAGAATGAGAGACAGCGCACATTGATTTTTGTCATGAGACAACAGCATCCATAGTTTATTGTTTTCATTTTGAAAACCTTGACAAATGAAATGGTGGCTTCGTACCTGTGGTGTGCACTATATTTGACCTCTTGTGCTATATGAAGATGGCTGTTACCATTGAACACACTATATAATTCTAAATGATTTCAATGACATACATTTCTGTAGTGTGTGTTTTTACAAGGGGAGGGTGAACAGTAATGTTCGTAGTTGTGCACACAATCGTTTCCATTGTGAATCTCCTGAAAAAACTGAATGTTGCAACAACTAGTGATCTCAGTACTTAGTTCAACAATAAGCTCCCCCGGTTCCACCCCCACATTAATATGATGCAGCATTGAATGCTAATCATATTTTTTTCAACTAGTTTCGGATTAAGCTAATTTATGTGGAACTGATATTATCTTGATTATGGAAAGAAATAAAATTTTCTTCACATAAATCATAATTTTGATTCATTATTGAGCAGTACCCCACATAATGAAACTCTACAGACAACTACTGAAATTCATTCAGTCTAAGAGAGAAAAATAAATCATACCAATTTTCAACATTAAGCTTTTCTTAAAGATTGCTTATTAGTGGACGTGTCATAAACCAGTAGCTTTGTCTGACCTTTTGTGGTAATGCTCATATTTAGAATACGACTGAAGGAAGTTAATGGAACAAGATGCCCTTTCTAAGGGCAGGAGTCAGTTCTATCCTGAACAGAAAAATATATGTACAAAGAATATTCCCAGCTTTATATACCTATTTAAGCTGCAGAGGTACAAACAATGTAAAAGTACATAGGCAGTCTTTTGGAGTAGAGTATTGGTATACTTAACATTTATATAGTGCTTAAGACCTAATGTGGTGCACTGGTTAAAATGTTGAAGGATACCAGATAGGAATTGCAAACTGAGGCATGGGGGGGGGGGGGGGGGTTGACCAAAACTGCAGTTTGGCCTTCCTGAGGGAAGCCATGTGTTCACTATTTTTATGTGAACACATACTTTACATAATGTAACCCAGTTCTCTCTACTACACCAGGGCAGAAGAACCTACTCAGGGCAAAACTTTTCTGCTCGTACATCTGTAGAAAGGTGTACAAATTAACAGATAATACTCTTAAAGCCCCAGTCTTAATAGGGGCAGCCAAAAAAAAAAAGTTCTGGACTGGCCAGCTGAGCCCAGCCACCTGAGCAACTTGGCAGAACCTCTCAAGTGTCCATATGCTGGTCAACAACAGAGAAAAAACAGCTGGAGCCTGGCTACTCCAACAAAATGAAGGTCCTGTTATTACTGCCTCTGGAAGCCTCCAGCTGCTAGATTCCAATATCTTAGAAGATTAGCAGTAGGCTTCAGTTCCTTCAGCAGTCAAAGTCCTCCAAACAGATAAGCTTCTAGGCTGGAAGTGATCAGCATTCTCTCTCTCTTCCTTTGAAGTAGTAGTAGTAGTAGTAGTAGTAGTAGTAGTTAACCTTGCTCTTCACTACCTGAAGGAATCTCAGAGTGGCTTACAATCTCCTTCCCTTCCTCTCCCCACAACAGACACCCTGGCCCTGTCCACACTGTCACTTTTGTCGCTCATTTCTCCCTATTGCTTTGGGTTTCTCCCCCCTTTCCACATGTGTTTTGCTCCCTCTGGGACTACTAGAGAGAACAAAACATATGGGGGGTGGGGGAACCTGAAGCAATAGGGAGAAATGAGCGACAAAAGTGACAGTGTGGACGGGGCCCCTGTGAGGTAAGTGGGGCTGAGAGAGCTCTGAGAGAGCTGCTCTTGAGAGAACAGCTGTGAGAGAACTGTGACTGACCCAAGGTCACCCAGCTGGCTTCATGTGGAGGAGTGGAGAATCAAACCCCATTCTTCATATTAGCATCTGCTGCTCTTAACCACTACACCAAGCTGGCTCGCCAAGCAGAGCACATGAAGCTGCCTTCTACTGAGTCAGACCATTGGTTTATCAACATCAGTATTGTCTACTCAGCCCCCCCAGTAGCTCCCCAGGCTCTTATGTTGAGAGCAAAAACAACACCAATGTGCAGATCAGTTCCCATCAGCATTACTGGGTTTCTTTTTCCTGCAACTCTTAAAACATTATTCCAGTAATGTGCTTGGTGGGATTCTTGAAAGACCTAGCCACTGATACTAACTGAGCTCACTCTTTTGGATTCTGCCTGCTTATTGCAATAGGCAAGGGAAAGCTGAGGCAAATCTTGACAGAATAGCACTATGCAATGCAAGAATTGATTAACGTTTCCCCCCTGTAGAACTCTGCCTGAAGAAATATAGGTTCCTATTCATATGTAATCTTTCTTCCACCAGCACATGATATTCAGACAATGATGTTATTGGCTTGCAGAGGTGTGCTGTAAGACACTTTTATTTAACTTTATTTATTTTAAATATATAGACCCCATACTATCAATCTATGAAATCCAAGGTGGCTAACTAAAACAAAATAGCCCTAGATATAACAATACCTAAAATGAGAAAACAAGAATAAAACTGAATAATAAAGAAATCCCTAAATGCCAAATTAGCAGCATAACCTAAAAACTAATTACAAGCTAATCCCAGCATAATCAAAAACGAGTAGCAGCATGTAGAATAACAACAGAAGTCACCATACATCTGCTATGAACATGTCAGTGTATCAATCCAAAGAAAGGAGTTATCAAAATAGCACTCAAGAAAAGTCCTCAGCAGATATATGTGTGTATGCACATACACACACACACACACACACACACACACACACACACACACATTTTTTAAACCTGGAACCAGAAACTCAACAAACTTGTTACCAGTACATAGTTGTGGGAAAGATGTTTCACAGTCAAGATGCCACAGTGGAAAAAGCCGCATCTGTTGTCACAAACCACTTCATTTCAGAAGGCGAGGCACTCTAAACAGAGCCCTCAAAGATAATTGCATTTGGCAGACAAGTTCACATGGGAACATAAGATCCTTTAATTCTTTTGAAAGGGTTTGTCACATAACCTGCTTCCCCATTAAATGGTCACCAGTCTTCCATTTTGAGCTTTGGTAGACATGCAATAGGAGGCCCATGGCACACCAGTTCATGAGAACACATTCAGTACAGAGCTCTGCCATGCAGCAGATGTCCAAAAATGATCTTATAACAGAGTAAATTAAATGTACAAAGCCTGCTATTTCAAACATTAATTTCAGTGTTGCAATAAATGCCATTATATTGAGGATCAAAACCATACCCCTAAACTAATGTATTATGAGTTTTTGGTTTTCCAAATTACTGAGCCAAAAACTATTAATAGACGCTATTAATTGAAGAAATATATATGCCCCCAAAAGAGAAATATCTTATACAATTAGCACAAAGCACTGAGATTTTGAATTTTTCTGATAATCTTATTCTCCTCCACTAGGTGGTGGCAAAAGACTATCTCAATGGGTTTAAGGACTTTCTTGTGTCTTCCTTAACAAATTCTTCCGATAGAATGAAGTTTGAGTCCAGTGGCACCTTTAAGACCAACAAAGTTTAATGCTGGGTAAGTACACAAAATCTTATACACAGAATAAAACTTTGTTGTCTTAAAGGTGCTACTGGGCTAAAACTTTGTTCTATTGCTTCAGACCAAAAGGGCTACCCACCTGAAACTAAATTCTTCTGAGTTACAAAAAAACCAGTGCTGTATTTCAGACATCTAGAGCACAATGTATTAAGATTATGACAACTATGATAAAAATAGGGACACTTTGTGTATTTATAATACCTCATGTCAACCCACCAAAAACACTTCCTCCATTATCACTTTGTTTGTTTAATCTCAGCCAGGGTCTGCCAGGGTCATCTAGTCCACTCCCCTGCTAATGCAGAAACTACAACTGTAATATCCCCAACAAACAGGTATCCAATTGATACTTAAAATCTTCCAGTGATAAAGAATCTGTCACTTTGCGGGAGATTCTTCCAGTGTCAAACACACTGCACTGTCAGGAAATTATTCCTCAATGTTAAAACAGCCTCCTCTGCTGTAGTTTATATCCATTGGTCCAAGTCCTGTTCTCAAACACAACTGAGAACATATCTGCTCCATTCTCTGCATGGCAACCCTTTAGGTATCTGAAGGTGGCAATCATATCACCTCGGAAGCATCTCTTCTACAACATAGAGATTCCCAATGCCTTCAGCCTCCCCTCACCAGCTTTGCTGCCCTATGAGGGACTCATTCCAGCTTATTGACATCCTTCCTAAACTGCAGTGCCCCAAACTGAACAACACAATACTGGCAGATCTTTTTTCGCTTGCTGTATGCTGTTTTCAGTTTACCCTATACCAGCCTGTCCTCCAATTACTTACAAAGCAGCTATAACCATTTTCTCTTTCAGGTCATTGCTTGGTGGGGGCCCTTAAGGACTTTAAAATTTGAAAAAGAAAACTCTGGAAAGTTCAGTCTCATTGCAGAATTGCTGCAACTCAAGAGCATTTAGCAATGTTTACTATCGAAACAGTAAGTTATAGGGTGGGGTGGAAGAAAAGTCAGTGTAACTATATGGGCCATAAACATATTTTTATTGAATTCCTCAGAAAGGCAAAAAGAGGGCACAAAATCTAGACACTGACTTACCAGGGACAAGGGTCACCCAAAAGGGACTGAGCCCGATAAATGGGGACAGCTGGAGCCTATATGAGCCTCTGTGCAAAAGAGCCCTTGAGCATGTAGAGTTCAGTAGCACACCCCCTGTTCTCCCAACCAATGTATCTATTTGTACTCTTGATAGCCATCAGGCCAGGTTTACAGTCTGTTCTGAAAACGTGGAGCTCTCTAATTACATGGAGAGCTCTTGTGGATGCCCTCAGGATACCGAACCTATATTAGACCCATATATAGACCTATATTATAATATGTTGGAAAATTAATGTAAGAAGAGGTCCACACTGATTCTAACTTTTTTTTCCTTTAGCTTTTGAGACAGGATGTTAATGTGGGGGACCTGGAAAGATGCAACTTGACCTGCACTTAGATGAGTAGCACAAACATATTGTGGCAGGCTTGGCTTCTGATCATGGTGGATCCATCTAGGCTACATGATAAAGGAAATGGTGATGTGTTTTAATGATTGTAGATATCTCCTCCCATAGGCCTTGAGTGTCAGGAAATGGTTTTGGTCAAGTACCCACTGGGATTTGGATGAGGTGAGCTTCCTGCCTAGTTAGAGGGTGGGAACAGATGAGTGTTGGTCTGAAAAGGAAGCATATTTTTGATGCTGAAAGGGATAATAAACTCTACACTATAATCAGTTTTTTCGATCACAATAGTCTCCTATTGTATTATCTACCACCGGTTTTGCTTTTATAGAGTTGACACTGTAGCTGTAGAAATTGTAACGGCAATGCAGAAGTATATTTGTCATTCTTATAAATATAATCCTCCAGATATCCTAAGAAACTAGATCAGAACTATTTTTAGCTCAGCCTGGAATAAATTACTGAATATGTATATAAAAACCCCTTTAACGGAAGAGCTAAGGAAATTAGGAGAGGAATGATGTGGTTAAATTTTTATGGCAAATAACAACAAACTATCTAATGAAGGGCGCTTTGACTCTTGAAAGTTTATGCCTGAAAAAATTGTTGGTCTCTAAGGTGCTGCTGGACTCAAATCTGGCTCAACAAACCATGGTTCTCGTTACAGGAATGAGCCACTTGGAACCTCACAACTGGGCCCCCCACTTCCCAGAATCTGTGGCTCAATAATATAAGTGTTCTACTACCACAGGAATCCATAGTGTGTTATTAAGTTCAGACCAAAAATCCTTGTTCTTTTTCAGACATATTACAATTTAAACAAGGATTAATCTAGAGTTTTGCATCCTAGATTGTGGGGGAAAGGATGAGCCATAGTTTATGGTTTGAATGTAACATCAGTGTCCCACAGCAGTGGCTTTCATTATTCAAACCTGCATGAAAAGAAGAGTGAATACAGAATCTTGACAGTCCCCTGAACTCATTCCTACAATACCAAACCATGGTGCATAATTACATGTGAACCATATCATAGGGTTCACAAGTTACAGCCCACATCCATCTGTCTAGTAGATCTGCAGGTGTGCAGGAGAATAAATCTGTGCCTTCCCCAGACTTGTCATTTCCTCTCATCCCTCTCCTGGTGCTGAGTAAATATGGAAGACAATGTTGCCTAAAGCAAGTGGGTGCAGAGAGTGGTCAGCAAGCAAACAAAAAGGTGCATCTATACCTTATTTTACAGCAAGAGGTCTATTAGAGAAGGAGACACAATCTCTGGGTTTTGCCTGAAAAACCCAATTTGCATGACCCTATGCATGCAGAACAAGGCAATCTCTGTGTAGCAAGCAAGAAAAGATACACATATTCACTTTAACATAGGTGTACACACCAATTAGGGGATAATTATGACGATGCTTCTCTGTAGAACTTAGCCTGTCTACTTTGCTCCTTCTTCAACATTTCCAGAAGCTCAGATCAGGAAATTAAAATGATCATGTTCTATGGCAGCATGAGCAAAAAAAAAAAAGTGGGGGGAGGCAGTATAAGTAACATACTGAGCAGAATTATCAATACAGGTTATGCCTCAGGATAATGCCTCTGTTCACACTGCAACCACTGTATCCCTGGATTAGGGTTGCCAGCATCCGGGGAGGGGGGGTGTGTGGATAGGGTTACCAGGTCCCCCCTGGCTACGGGCTACCGGCTACTCCTGGAAATTTGGGGATGGAGCCTGGGGAGGACAGGGACCTCAGTGGGGTACAATGCTGCAGAGTCTACCCTCCAAAGCATTTATTTCTCCAGGGGAACTGATCTCTGCAGTCTGGAGATGAGCTGTAATTCTGGGGGATCCCCAGGTCCAATCTGGGGACTGGCATCCCTAGGCCTGGGGATCTCCTGGAATTACAACTGATCTCCAGATTACATAGATCAGTTCCCCGGGAAGAACTGGCTGCTTTGGAGAGTGGACTCTCTAAGATCCTTCCCCTCCCCAAACACTGCCCTCCTCAGGATACACTACCAAATCTCCAGGAATTTCCCAATCTGGAGTTGGTAACCCTATGATCCACACATTGTTGGATATTGCAGTATTATAATTACATACTTCCTGCCTTTTTCTGCAAAAGACCTGTTGGGGGAAAAAAATTCTGTGAAGAAGCAAGTAAATCTAATTGTCAGCTGTGGTGCAAATGTTCTTCCAGATAAATCTGCATGTGTGGAACTGTCCCAAATCAGTGTATCAGCAGAAGTATTACAGGTATCTGAGGAACTAAGGCATAATGAGTCATCAGGATGTACCCAGACTTTTGCAGACTAGAATAATCTGTTCTGATGGTTTGTAGGGTTTGTAGTTTGTAAAACAGCAACTCCACTGGACAACACTTGGATATTTTTTATTTACATTATTTGTTTGCCTTTCTCACTGAGACTCAAGATGGATTACACAGAGTGAGTCAATACAATCAACAAGATGGGACATTCAATAAACAGTGAAATATGATTTGAGATGTAGAACCAACCAGAAGCCTGTAAAACAAAACTTAAGCAAAGCATAAGTGTTAACACAACACATTAAATGGTGCAAAATTACACAACAGAATCCAACCTGTAGCAGCAGACTATACACAATAGTGCAGACCACAGTACCCAATAATTTATCCAAGTAATTTTGTGAAGCTTTTTATGGAGTGCTACCCTATTGCTCTTGTAGAAAGGCCTCTTGAATAATGCTGTTTTTCATAGTTTGTGGAAAGCCAGGAGAGTGGGAGCCTTCCTGACCTCCTCAGGCAAGCCTTTCCACAAAGCGGAGTCCACAATGGAGAAGGCAGGTGTACGGGCAGTTGTTGGTTTTGCTTATTTGCAGGTTGCAGAAGGCCCTGATTGGATGAGCAAAGCTTTCATGGCAGAGTGTAGGAGAGAGATGGTCTCACAGGTTTGAGGATCCAAGGCCATGGTGAGAAGAAGAAGAGAAGAGATTGGATTTATACCCTGCCCTTCACTACCCAAGGGAGTCTCAGAGCGGCTTACAAACTCCTTTTCCCTCCCCTCCCCTCCCCTCCCCTCCCCTCCCCACAACAGACATCCTGTGAGGTAGGTGGGGCTGAGAGAGCTCTGATAGAAACTGCTCTTTTTCAAGAACAGCTGTGCCAGAACTATGGCTTGCCCAAGGTCATCCAGCAGGTGCGAGTGGAGTATTGGAGATCAAACCCGGTTAGAGTCCACGCACTTAACCACTACACCAAACTGGCTCTTAGTTTTGTATGTGCTGGCCAGTGAGCTTTGTATGTGGAAGCCAATACTTTAAATTGAGCCCAGTAACTGATGGGCAGCCAGTGGAGTGACTGTAGAATGGGAGTCATATATATGGGCGCTTTCACACACACACTAAATAACACACTTTCAATCCACTTTCAATGCACTTGGCAACTGGATTTTACTGTGTGAAATGACAAAATCCACTTGCAAACGGTTGCTGAAGGGGATTGAAACTGCATTATTTAGCATGTGTGAAAGCACCAGGGGAGTAGCCAGAAAATTTTGGTTGGTGGGGCATGAGGAAATTTGGGGGGGGGGGGTGCCCCGGCTGCACCTGCTGCTCCTCTTGCAGCAGCAGAAACAGCAGCTCTGGCTCCACTGCAACCTCTAGTCCTCCTCGAGTCCTTTCGATTGGAGAGACTCAGTTCCGGGCTGCTTTTCTGTGTAAGTCGGGGGGGGGGGGGAATCTCTGACTCTCTATCTTTTGCATTTTGCAATTTTATTTTCTTTCATTTGCATTTTTAAAGCCCTATTTATTTTTTGACCTGGAAAAAAAGAAAATGAGACTGAAGCTTCCCTGACTGTGCCTGGGGTCATTTCAGAAACCCCATGTGCATCTTACATTTTTAGTTTACCTTTTTAATTTTGGGGAGGGGGGGTGCTTATCAGTGGGGGGCATTGCCCCCAAATGCCTCCATGACTATGGGCCTGAAAGCACCCATATGAATGCTCCATCTAGCCCCTGATAATAGCTGAGCTGCTACATTCTGCACCAACTGGAGTTTCCAAGTTGATTTTGAGTGGAGACCAATATATAGTACATTACAGTAGTCTATTCTCGATGTCACCATGACATGGATCCAGGTGGGCAGATCAGCCAAGTCAAAGTAAGTAGCTATTTCTGAGCTGTGCTGAGTTGAAGAAATCCTTTTTTGCAACTGCATTAACTTGTTTCTTCATCAATAATGCAGGGTCCAGTATAACCCTGGGGCTTTTAACTGAGTTGGCAAGGGTCAGCTGAATTCCTTCAAAAGCAAGGAGCATAGTGTCCTTCAAGACCTTTAAGACCATCTTTCCAGGGTTTAGTTTCAATTTGTTCACTCTTAGCCATTTAACCACAGCAGCCAGGCAGCAGTTTAGAACCTTTACCAAAAACTATGAATCATTTGGCCCAAGGGCTTTACAAAAAGATTGAAGATCATGGGGGGGATAGGATTGTCCCACCCTGATGATAACTGGTCTCCAATGGCAATTCTTTGAGTCTGGTATGTGAGGAATGATTTTAACCAGTTCAGCTCACAACCCGTGATGCCTACTTCTGCCTCCAGGTGCCTCAACAAGATGGAATGGTCCACTGTGTCAAAGGCAGCAGATAAATCCAGTAGGAGCAACAGGAAGGCCTGACCTTTGTCTACAGTTAGATGGAGGTCATCAGCTAAAGCCAGCAGAGCCATCTCCAACCCATAGTCTGATCTGAAACCAGACTGGAAAGGGTCTAGAGTAGATGAGTTATCCAAGAAGACCTTGAGTTGGTCTTCTATTGCTCTCAATCACTTTGCCTAAGAAGTGCAGATTAGAGATGGGGCGATAATTGGCTACTTCATTTTCCTATAGGGATGGAAGTTTTTTTAGTAGGAGACAGATAACTGCCTCTTTGTGTGGCCAAGGGAAGGTGCCCTGAATTATAATAGACACTAGAGACTCATTGATGTGGTCTTTACATGATTTTAGAAGCCAGAATGGGCAAGGATCCAGGGCACAAGTAGTGGCCTTCACTGATTCCCAGGAGCTTGTCAACATTCATCACATAAACTGGGTCAAAGTGGTCCATAAATAGAACAGCTGGTACATTAGGTAGTTCTTCCGGTGGACCTGTGTTACAGTCAACATCTAAATCAAAGCATATTCTATTTTATCAGCAATTTTTTTTGCAAAAGTATCACAGCTAATTGTCTGGTCTTGATACAATGAAGTCTTCGTTTTAGGACTTAGTTACCTTAAACAATTGGTTTTGAACTAACTTATACAATAGTAGTAGAGAAGTAACATTTCTTAGCTGCCCTCACTGCTGCTTCATAGGCCTTACAGTGAACTCAGTAACATGATCTGTCAGATTCGGTACAAGTTCTCCACTGGTGATGTTCTAGAAGTCTCACAGCCCTTTTCAGATCACCCAGCTCCATGGTAAACCAGGAGTTTTGTCCCAAAGGCAGGAGAGGTCATTGAGTGGCAGCCTTGTCAACAGCTTCAAGGAACGTCAAATTCCAAGCTTCTACTGTAACCTCAACAGAGCCTGTGTTTGGAATACTAAAATCCCCTAGAACATTCTGGAATCCAGTAGAATTCATGGGCCTCCAAGAACTTGGGAGTGTGTATGGGGCAGGTCTGTTTTTTTATTTTTGTTTTAATTTTTAAAATAATGCTGCAAATAAAGTTGGCTCTACATTTTCTACGTGTCTTAATAAAAAGAAAGAAGTGTATAGGCAGGCCAACAAGTTTACATTTCATTCCCATTATGCATGTTATCAAAAGACAAGGTACAGAATACAATTATCCATACAGAAAATAGTAATTATATAAATGAAAACACCACCTTATTAGAATGAGTTCACACAAACTTTTTCTCTCTTGTTTTTTTTAGTGGAGAACACTCACCAAGAAGGGAGGAAGCCGACTGCCATGGAAGTTTCTGCATTTGTTAGTTTTTTTTAAATAAAGAGAAAGAAACAACAGAATGTCTTCTCCCTGAAAATAACAGGGCACCTTCCCATGGGGTTACCTCCTGCAGTAAATCTCCACTGGTAGAAGGGGTTTCCATCAGCAGAACTGGTCCTTTCCAGTTCCCCCTCCTACTGCAGTACAAAATGTTCCAAAATGCTGCCGCTGGTGAGTAGCAGATCCCTTTCCTTTAGCAGAATTTTTCCATACAATCCAAGCTGTTGCTTTTGTTGCTGCCTCACTAAATGATGGTGAATCTAAAGGAACGAGTAAATAAAAACGCAAAGGGGACATTTCTATCAGAATTAGCATTTTTTAAAAAATTCCTCTTATCTGAATGGGAAAGATAAGGATGTGTTTACCATTCAGTTTTTCCCTTTTAATTCCTTAAGAAGTTTGTGGGGTTTTTTTTAAAGAAAACCTTTAAAAAGAGAAGAATTTAATATTATTGGATTCCAAGAGCAATAGATCAAATAGTAAGGTTTGGATTAATCCGCCATTTTACTGGTCCCCTTGTGAAATATCTCTTAATCCTTTTATCATCTCTCAGCTATTACAGTCATGGCAAGACTGTTAGCACAAATAAAATTGTATGGTTACTTTAATGCACCACAAAATGAAAGCACAGAGATTAATAAAAGAATGCTTTTAAAAAAACCAAAACTCCTGCATGCAAATCAGTGTTGGTCTGATTTGTCCCTAGGGGCACGAATGACTGCAGAACTCTTTGGATAGGCAGCATTTTCATGCATGCACAGTTTTAGAACAGCCCAATGAAACTTGTTTGACTGTCACAGCTGAACATGGTGAGTTGAACTGCTGAGCATGTTGGTGGTGAAATCACAGCATTCACTTCAAAGTTTTTTTTATTACATTTTTATTTTGTAAGCCTCCTGGAGCAGGTTCCCTGGAGAGACAGAATAGAAACTTTCTAAGTAAATTAATCTGTGTTGGCAAAGGCAGAAGAAGCATGCAGCAGTCAGATCACTCTGTGCTAAGATCTGATGTAGTAGATTTAGAGGTTTTTAGAAGTTTTCCTTGCATTATTTATTGAGATGCTTATGTATACTCTGTTACACTGAAAGAATTTTCGCTTGGCCTTTGTCAACTGCTGTACCTACAATGCATAAGCAGAAACTGTTCTCAACAGCAACCTAAGAACACCTGATTACTTAGTCTGATCTCTGGGAGGTCAAGGCTAATCACTTTCAAACTCCAGTCCTCCTGCTTTTGTTTAATATAGCCCACTGAGATTAAAATGGGATTAGGGTGGAATCCATGGTGAGAGAATAGCTACCAAATGTGATTTTTGTTCTCCGCTGTTTGTGAATGGTTCTGGGGAGGAGGAATGTATGGAGCAAAAAATCTAGCAGACCACCTATCGCACACTGTATTACCTTTTCTGACACAACTTCCTATAAAGCTGTTTTGTTACAGCACTCTTTATCCTGGATGTGTTTAACAACGTGTGAGAGAAGTGAAATACATACTGAAAAACAAGAAGTACAAGGCCCAAGTTCATGTGCAGAACCTGCTACAAACTGTGTAATGGTAGCAACTGAGTAATGGCAAACGGTATAATGGCAGCAACACCAACAAGAGTTCCAGCAGAAGAGTTCATCTGCCTGCACTGTCCTATGGGCCAGTGAGAGCTGCTTAGTCTGGGTAGTGCTGCTGCACCGAGAGAGGGCAAGGCCATTCAGTGCTGCCAGTAGAGCCACCCCTCGGCTCATCTTTCCAGGAAAAGCTCCTCCCATCATTTTCCATTGCAGCCACGCAGGAGGAGCAAAAGCAGCAATGGTCAATTACACAGTAGGTTGTGAACCAATGCAGGGGTGAGTACTTACTAATATGCACAGGAGAATATTTACCAATATTCTCATTCAAAACTATCCATTGACAATAGTGCTATTACTGATACGCCAATGAAGCTCTCATGTGTCACTCATAAGCAAGGAATGGGTGATACTGTGTGAACACGTTTTCATCGGAACATATCCACAGTGTTATAGGAGGTCTTACTGCATACTTTTTAAAGACACAGGAAAAAACCCCCCCCCCCAATATTGCTCTTGGTTTTCTTGTACAGGGGCTCCTTAGGCCTACCACTTTGCACATTAGATCTTAAATATCACTCTCATTTGCAGTGATACTCCTGATTTGGTTTGCCAGTTTCCTCCTGTGGCTGCCACCTTTTAAACACTACTTTTTTGCACAACTAATGGTGTTCTGCATAGTCAAACTGTGATTAGCCTTTTCATCTGTAATGTTGGGATAATAATACTGATGATCTTAAAGGGGTGTTGTAAGCAGTGCTGGTTCCAGGTTTTGGGAGGCTGGACAGACATTGCCCAGGCCCTTTCTGCCTATCACTAGGTCCCTTCATGCTTCCCTTTCCACCCACCACCTGTGAATTCCCCACCTGACTGTATCCTTCCCCTGTCCACAAGCTTTGCCATCACCTGGACCATATTCAGGCCCTTTTCCCAAAAGTAGTGATGCCGCTGCGTACCACCTGCATACATTTCCCCATGAACCCTGGGAAAATGGGAGCATAGATGGCAGAATGCTTGCAAATTAATGGGTGGAGAAGGGCGCAGAGAAAAGTGGCAGGAAGGTGTGTAGGTAAATAACAGTG
Organism: Lepidodactylus listeri; assembly: GCA_029233225.1. NCBI lineage: Eukaryota > Metazoa > Chordata > Lepidosauria > Squamata > Gekkonidae > Lepidodactylus > Lepidodactylus listeri. Next base: position 111,969,766 of record JARCFY010000004.1, on the reverse strand, counting down.
GGCCTGCCAGAAACCTTGGGCCCCAGCAGTTGCCCCACCTCAAGGTATGCTGTCGGCAGCCTTGGTTTAAGACTTCTGAAATGATGGCTATATTCAGGGATAACAAACTAACTCAAAGCAAGCCTTTGGGCTCATGGCCTCTACCCTCCTTCTCTCTACCCGTTACACGATACACACATTGAACCTTTCCTGGTTTACAGCCAAGCACAATTAGTCATGACATCCAAATGAAGAGTGTTAACAATTTGCGGCATGTTTCTTGCCTACAAACCAGGATTATAGGGTTTATTTTTTTTCACTTTAAAAAAAATTAATATGCTGCCTTGCCAGAAACCATCTTGATAGGGTTGCCACCTCTGAGCTGGGAGATTCCTGGAGATTTGGAGGTAGAGCCTGGGGAGGATGAGGTTGGGAGAAGGGAAAGTTATAATGCCATAGAGTCCACCCCCACCCCCAAGTAGCCATTTTCTCCAGGAGAAACTGATCTCGGTAGTCCGGACGTCAGTTGTAATTCAGGAGATGCCAGGCCTCCCCCCGGAGGCTGGTGACCAGTACTTGAGGTAGTTTGCAACTAAAACAATAAACAAAAAAATTAAAACATGGCTGTTGTGGATGAACAGCAGATGGGCAAGAGGTGCTTTGACAGTTGTGAAGATGGAAGGCTGAATTGGCATCCCTGAGATGGGCAGAGTACAGGGAAAATACACTTCCCCAGGGTCGTTTACAATGTAATGGGAAAAGAGACAATCATCATCATCATCATCTGCCCTCCCCTGAAGGGCTCTTTGATATATTAACACCTCTTGATTGGAGGGACCATGTTTTGGTGGGTTTGAGCCCCAGGACCTAGCACCTAAATTAGCTAAGACGGCATGTGCTCACATGGAAAGGATGTCTGGAGAGGGGGTCTGTTCTTTTGTTTGAGGAGCGCTTGCTTGTGTGCGATCATCCATGGTTGCGATGAGAGATGACAAAAGCAAGTGATGCTGGAAAATACTTGCAGATGTAACTGGGGGCAGGGGGCAGGACCATTTTCTCCAGGAGAAACTGATCTCTGTAGTCTGGACATCATGTTCATGGATTTTAAGTTAACTATCGAGTAACCTTTCTTGCATTTAAAAAAAAAAATGTTTTAAAAAAACACCTAGAACTATTTTGTAGCTACCATGAGTTGTGACTTGAAGTAATAAAGTTGTTTAACTAAAGACCCCGCACACTTCTTTACTCATGGCAATCCTCAGGCAACACTTAAGTGAGAGGGACAGATTTTCAAACTCTGAGGTGGTGATGTGCTACCAAACATTTTGCCCCTGCCGCCTGACAAGAGCTGAGAGCTGGCAGGGGAAGTGCCCTCTCATTCACCAGTGGTGAAGCTGTTCCACTACAATGGTCTTTAAAAACAAAAAAACCAAGCCAGGGCATAAAATATACACCAAGCAGCCTGAAACAATATAAATAAAATAGGTCAGAAGGACTTTTAGTTAAAGTATCTAATGTTGACATTACAACAAATTGCAGGTAGTTTTAAAACCAGGAAGCTTCAATCTCGGCATGTGAAGAGCAAGAGTTTACACTTCCAAGGAAGCTCTCGTCACAAAGAAATGTGGGTTTATTTGTAATATCTGAATGAAGCCAACATCTGCTGTGCACATTATAAAGCTAGGCAAATTCTGGCAGCATTCTCCCCCCCCCCCCATAAAGGCTCCAATATTCTGCATTTGAAATCCTTCCTAGACTTGATAATACTACAGCAAGCTAATTGCACAGGCATAAGCCACCTCTCTGTTTGCAAAGGTCATAAGAAATGGTCGGGTCATTGTCATTTCCATTTCATTAGGGGGGAAAAGCTTTGATCCTGCTCTGAAATTTTTCACCTCTTCCATTAGATTGGAATTATACAGCCATTAGGGTTTTTAGGTTGATAATACTAAATATTCTTACTGAATAGCAACCGTGTCACTATGGGGCAATGATGCTCAATTGCACTCCTTTTGTGATGGACAATTTGCTGGCTCCTGGGAGTTAATGAATTTCAGGGCTTGTCAGACTTCACCAACACATTCTTCTGCATCTTACGGATAGTCTGCTAAATGAACACTGATTAGCTCATGACCTTTCCTTAATGGCTGAAAATGGGGACAGCGTCTTGCTACCGTAATTTCATTACCAAATGTTCATATCATGGCGATAACTCCTGTGGATTTCCCCACCTCCACTCCCCCCCCTTCAAACATGTTTTAAAAATCATACGTCATAGATGTAGTAGGACAAGTATGAAAAAAAAATCTGGGGGGGGGGGGGGGGAAGAAGGTGATTGAACTGAACACAGTTTCCATGGAGGGATACATGTAAATGTTTCATTAGAATAAAAATGCCATGTTGATTGTTCAAAAATAATCATCACATGAGTAGGGTGAACAGACACAGTAATGGAGGACAGGCCTTTTTATTTTTAATATTTGTCTACCAGCATGATTATTGTCAGATAGGTGAAGTTTATTACTCCAGTATCTCATGACACCATGGATCTTTCAAAAATTCCATCTTCTGCATAGCTGTGGAAGGTGCTGGAACACTTATCTCCATTTCATCTAATCATTCTGTTCATCGACTCCAGCTTTCTGGTTGCCCCTCCCATCTTTACTCTTTACTTCTCTCTCCCCCCCCCCTCATTTACATGCCACCCCTCCAGGGTCCTGCTCACTCAAGGTGCCTTACAAGTAAAAAAAAACCCTTCATACAAGCACAAAACATCATGAATTAGTAACATAAAAGCAAAACAAGCCATTAAAAATAGAATAACAATCGCTGGGCACTTCTTCCCTTTGATACTGTCCCTACTTACATAAGGTGGCTGGATAAAAGGCTACCCCCCCCCCCAAAATAGCTTCTAATTGTATTTCTGTATCCAAATATAATATGATAAATTGTTTAAAGTTAATTGTATTTTTTGAAAGGTGCATATTAAAATTAATAAAATGGGATTTTTAAAAGAAAACCACAACAGGAAGATCCTGCTTGGCATACTATATTCAACTTGCTGATTTTCATTTAAAAACTCAGGTGCAATTTTAATTTGGATGTGACGATTCTCAGGAATATTCCTTCACTGGATTTATTGCAGGAGACACCACCATGAAGAGAAACATAACGGCACATGGAATTTGGCTCTTGAGCACTGCTACATACTCCGGACAATGTCGGCTCACTGAGCAAAGGATCTGGGGTGAAAGAAGAACTGCAAGCCCATCTCTCTCTCTCTCTGTCTCTCTCTCTCTCTCACACACACACACACACATACACACACTCTACTAGCTCTGTTTTCACCAGCTACGAACTTATCATTACTTCAAGAATTGTATGATGAAGAAAGATCGTTTCTCTCATCTATTCTCATCTCATCAATACAATCATAATTATTTTAAAAATTAAGAGATCACTGCAGGGGGGGAAACATGCCTGCAGTAGGAAATTAGTTTTTCTTTCTCCTGTCCAACAGTAGGAGGAGGGAGAGAGGGCAGGTGTTACAAAACTGACAACGCTTGTTGTTTCCTGGCCAGCTGGCAGACTATGTGCAGAACTTGCAAATATTGTATAAAATTGCTGACCACCATTTAATTGGGCTTGGGGTATTTTTTTTAAACTGTCAAAATACATCAAAGCAATGCTTGGAGTTGCTCAAAGAAAATAACTTCTGTTTGTACTGCTAAATATGAAGTTCTATTTCAGAATTATTATTGTGGCGACAAGATATCAAAAACAACAGAATACAAAGCAAGGAGAAAAGGAGAAAAGTGTTAGCTCTTTTGAGGTTGCTATGACCACAGGCATAGGGCTCATGTAAAATCAGTGAGTGTTTCATCCATTTGATCTCCTGACCTAATTAGGCCAGAGGGTGAAAACAACATCAAAACGAATATGTTGTGTAGGATTTTTTTTCTGGATCAGGTCTGAATCATTCTGGAACAATGCAGATTATACCAAAATACAATGGGTTTGCACATTCCGCAGATTACCGGCAACTATTGTAATTAATACAATGGAAGAGTGATCTGTGGATATTTAAAAACAGAAGTTTTATTTCACAGAGTTTGTCCTCTTGTTTATTAGAGGCTTCATTGTCTAACCCTAGGCTTCATACAGGGCTTTTTTCCCCTGCTTTTATTTGATTCCTCCCCCCCCCCCCCCTAAATTGTAGATTACCCCAGGATGCAGGGCTAGGCATTTTCACCATTTTGGCCCTTCTCCTATGCGTTTCACAGGACCATAATATAGAGAATTTTACCTGGTGGTGCTTTTATTTTACTTATATCCAGTCTTGGAAAAGTTCTACCTCAATTGCCAGGCTGCTTGTGAATGCATATGAGCAGCAACCATCCCAGGAATGGGGGCTAGAAATTTCAGTCTTCAATAAACAGCATACTTACTTTACTTATGCATTGTTTGCCTGTTTTCAGGTACAATTAAGTTGCTGGAACTTTTAGAATCCAGTGTTTACTTTGTTGCATCACAGCCTTCCTTACAGACAAAATGACATACTTATTTACACAGAGAGTGATTAAAATGTGGAATTTGCTGCCAGAGGATGTAGTGATGGCCACAGGAATAAATAGCTTTTAAATGAGATTAGATAGATTCATGGAGGATAGGTCTATCAGTGGCTATTAGCCATGGTAACTGAGAAAAACCTCCACGTTCAGAGGCACTAAACCTCTGAACCCCAGAGCCAGCAGGCAACATCAGGGGAAGCTCTTGACCTCTATACCCTGTTGTTAGATCTCCAGAGGAACTGGCTGGCCACTGTGTGAGAGAGGATGCTGGACTAGATGGACCACTGGTCCATCACAAAACAACATAAAAACAAGCCATGGCAGGTAGTGTGCATTCAGATATCCTCTAGCCAGAGATATGCCCCAAATTCACTGGTTTGAGTGGGTCTGGGGATACCCAAAATTATGCAAAACACTGATGATCCAGAATGATTTTTTTTTTTAGAATTTCAGGACTGTTTGGGGGTTTCAAGGAGGTCAGATATAAGGTGGGAAAGAGAAGAAGGTGGCTCTAGCAAACAGCTGCTAGTGGGCTTCTCGGGTCTCTTTAAACCTTAAAGGGCCATTATGTTCTATGGGGAGCTCCAGAGACCAGATCTACTCCCATAGAAAATATTGGCCCTTTAAATTTTAAAATGACCAGAGAAATTCAAATAGCAGCTAGTAGTGTAGACAGGTGTCTGGAGCCCAGGTCTACTAGCCACTATTTCCTGATGGGATGGGACAGACTGTTTAAAAGGAAAGGAAGGATCTAACTAGCCCTGGATTTACCTGGCTGATATCAGCCATGCTGGTGGCTCCAGGGCCATATTGCTGGTCCTCCTCCCAGTTAGTCCCTGCTATTGGTAGTAGTTAATTAGAGGCCATCCAGAAAAATGAAAGTGGGTAGTCATTTTTTGATTGAAGCTGCATTGTTTAATTTACAGCAGGGGTGGCCAACCTTGCTTAACGTAAGAGCCACATAGAATAAACGTAAGAGCCACATAGAGATGTCTGAGAGCCGCAAGACAGGAACAAATATGCAAATTTGCTTTTTATTAACGTTAAATGGGACTGCCAAAAATAAAAACAAACGAGGAAAACCGGTTATTGATAATGATATTACTTGTTTGCTAATGATATTGAGAGAGAGAGAGAAAGAGAGAGAGATGGAAAGAAAGAATTAAAGAAGTGGAAAGAGAGAGAGAGAGAAACTAGGAAAGCAAATAGATGGGAGGGAGGAGGGAAGGAAGGAAGGGAGAAAGAGAGAAAAAGCATGCCTCCCCTTTGCTTCCCCAGCCGCCCTGCCAGGAGCCGCACAATATGTGTGAAAGAGCCGCATGTGGCTCCCGAGCCACAGGTTGGCCACCCCTGATTTACAGTATTTCATACAGAATAACCACAATATTTAGAAAGTCTGGAAGTAACCCAAATTTTTTAAAGTTGATTTCATGAAAGCAATCTTCAGATTGTTGAGAAGGATACCACTGGGAAAGAACCAACTAAAATTTTAAAACCTTAATAATTTCATATGCTTAAAATTGCTCCTATTGAACTCAGCAGAAATTATAAATGTTTAACTTTGGTTGGATCATGTATGTCCATTGTTTCCCACTTAATTCAGGAACTACTTGAAGATTGCAAACAGGCAAAAGGAGCTGCTGAAACAGTCCTAAGTATTAGCCCAGTGTCTAAACCTAACACATGAACTTGGGATTCAGGAATGGACAATTTTTATATAAGACATAAAGCAGGAGTACTCAGGTAATTGCATTGTGGCTGCCCAAATTACTTCTAATATAATGAACTTGTCATAGTTCAGAGTACCCAACAGATAATGGATTTGTACTAATAGGTTCAAACTCTCCCCCCACATACACACTCTAATTTGGTTGTTTGTACATTGCTCTCTGAAGCACAGAACTGAGAGTATTAACGCTTTCAGTTCTGATTTCAGTAGGAATGACTTCATGCAAACTTTACCAAAACTTCCATTCTGTTTATTTAGCACCAGTCTGTCTCCAATTCCCAGGGAGAAATTTTAGATTTTACTTAGACAAGCTTTTAGCCAGCAGGAATCAAGAAATTACTTTAATGGTGGCAACATGTACTGTGAAGGCCATAAGATATCACCAACAATTTTTAGATGGAAATGCCTAGTTTAATTTTATGTTTAAGATTTTATAAGGGGTGTTTGGCTGAATTGTATATTCTGTCTGTTCTATGCCTTTGGTGGTTATTTGATGGGTCTATGACCATATTAAACATTTGATGATGATTTCAATGTAAATGTTTTGGGTTTGGGTTTTAATCCATTCACATTGTCAAACTGATGAGAAGGGAATGCTGACTATGCATATCTGCCCCCAGTTGTTGTCACCATGTAGTGTTTTTTTATTGTATTTCTTTATTTAAAACATTTATATCCTCCCCTATATCCTGCAGGAAGCTACAGGGCACCAGTCATGTTGTTGCCAGCAAGGCACTGTAAAGTGCTCTTATGGATTTTAATATTCATAAGTTTGAACTTGTGTTGCTATGCTTCAAGGACTACAGGCATTCTCCATTGCTGGGAGAAGCTCCAGTCCACTCCAGGAGGCTGACAACCTCTATGGTTCACTAAGACAGAAGAAAGGACCCCCTTGCAATAAGGGTTCTTTCTGTTACATTGCGCTGGTCAACCCCTGCCCCCTCCAACATACTTGCATGGATTATGCTAAGTGAGGTTACCTGGCAACTAATCTTCAGCCCATCAAGTGGCTGGCTAGGGCCATTAAAGAGACAATGGAGTGGCCCCGGTGACTCATCGGACTTTGCCCAGGTGTCTAGCTCATAGTTTTGCAATATTGGCCACCCCTCTGCATCCCCTCCTCTTTTTACCTTGACCAGTGGTAGGGTTTGTAGGGACGGACCACCTGAAAGGTGTGTCAAGGGGATGTGGTTAGCACAGCCCGCCCCCCAAGACCACCTAATTAAAGACCTTGCACAGCATGCAATCAGTCTCTTGAGCTTCCACAACCCCTATCTATTTTTTATACCTCTCAGGTCCCACTTGCTATCTCAGTACCCTCCCTCCATCTTTAATCTCTGGTCTGCGCAGACAGAGAAAACGTGTGTTTCTGCAGGTTCAGAGCACACACCCCATTTTTCCTTTCCAATCCCTCTAATCTTCTTTTGGAATGAGGACCCATCTCCAGGATAGGTAAAGTATCACCCCTCAACGAAAGTCCTGCTAACGCAACAGTGCTATTTTCTATCTAAATTTCCTTAGACCTGTGTGTTTGTGTGTGAGATTCTGTTTTGTGTATGCTTGAACAACATTTTATAGTAAACATCATTTAAAAGGATTCCTGCCTCAGTGCCTATTTGCTGGGAACTCCTGGAAGGGGCGGGCCCTTGGTATAGCTGGCAAAGAACCCAGTATTTTGCCAGTTGCTAATCTTAAATTAAAGCAATTTGGCTAACAATGTGACACGAGTAGGAGGAGCCAGCAAGTGCAATCCTTAGAAGAGTTACATCATTCTAAGTCCACTCACTTCAATGGAGAGTCATAGAGCCTGCTTGTGCTAAAGAGGAATTTTCTCCACCACTGACTGACCTCAGCTTACCTTCCTGCTGCCTGCAGTGTGCATACAAAGAGAGGCAGATGCCAAAGCACACTATACGTAAGCACACTAGCAGCAGGTCCTTCCAAAAAACAACCAAAAATGGCAGTCCAGGGTGTGGAGAACCGGCCTGCTGGCAAGAGCTGTCTGAAGGCAACAGTTTTGATTTGGGCCACCCTTGCCAATCAGCTTGGTAGGTGGGATGGGTGCAGGGCATTGGCACAAAGTAAGTCCAGAGGAACCCGGGATGTGCATTTGTACCAACTAGCTGTGGTTAGTAAACCAGCGTCCGTAGCCTAGATTCAATTCCTGCTTTCACCGATCCAAAGTGACCATAGTGTGATGGTGCAGGTTTGGACAATCAATCGACTATGATTAATTTAATTAAACCATGTATGATGAGGAAGCCAGGTGACCAGCAGCACAGTTAGCAGCAGGTGTGCCAATCCAAGTGAAATTAGATCAACACCAATGAGAAGTGACTCTTCTCATTTTTTAGGGGGTGGGGGAGTTGCTTGTGCCTAGGATCCCTCTGCATCCTGGTAGTGGACAAAGAGAATGGAGAAGATGCTGCTGGGGTTCAGGCAGGGCTCATTTCGTAGCAGGAGCTCCTCTGCTTATTAGGCCACACACCCCGGATGTAGCCAATCCTCCAAGAGCTTACAGTAGCCCATGTAAGAAGAGCTCTGTAAGCTCTTGGAGGATTGGCTACATGAGGGGTGTGTGGCCTAATATGCAAAGGAGCTCCTGCTACGAAATGAGCCCTGGGTTCAGGAATGCCCCATATCAATCCCCTCTTGAAACGCCCCTACATATAGAGGGATATGGATGAAGAAAATGAAGATGTCCAAAGGCAGCTCCAGCAGCTATACTACCCATAGAGATATATACACAGAGAGGAGACAACTCCCAAGGCAGAAACAGAGTGGCTTGATGATGTAAGACCCCCCCTCCCCATGCAGTGGAGGATGCTTGGGCATCCAGCAGGATTTACACCGAAGACTGGGGATGTGCTCTCTGAGGTCCACAGAAATATAGTAAACGCAGAAGGTATAATCACACCCTGGCTTTGTGTTATGCCTGAATGGAACCCAAGTTCTTCAGAAATTATTGAATATACTTCTATAACATCACTCAAGTCAATGTTTTCATCTTACATAAAATGCAATAGCTCTAAAACAAAATGTTCTGCTTCATCTAAAGTGCAATATCCCAGGAGATAAATGAGTTCCTTGGAAATGTACTTGTTTGGATGCAACCTATTCTGCAAAACAAAAATAAAAAATCCAGTCCCTTGTTGTCCTAGCCTTGTGCATAGTTATAGATTTTACTATACTGAACAAATCAAAGGTGTTTCGTTTCCCCCATTATGAAAAAGGACATGGCTCTGCACACATCTCTGAGAGCCAGTTTGGTGTAGTGGTTAAGTGCGTGGACCCCATTCTGGGAGAACCGGGTTTGATTCCCCACTCCTCCACTGGCAGCTGCTGGATGACCTTGGGCAAGCCATAGCTCTGTACCAGCTGTTCTCTCAAGGCCAGTTGTCTCAGAGCTATCTCAGCCGCACCTACCTCACAGGGTGTCTTTTGGGGGGTGGGGAAGGGAAAGGAGTTTGTAAGTCACTCTGAGACTACAAGTGAAGGGCGGGGTATAAATCCAATCTCTTCTTCTCTCTCTTCTTCTTCTGTCTATTCAGCTGCTCATAATTTACATTTGTTCCTTCTTCCAGTCTCCTCCGTAGAATAAGGCACAAGCTGTAAAGTATTAAAAAAATGATTGCAATTTCAAATGTCTCCCATTTCTCTATTGTAATTAGCATTTAAAAGCTTGGCACCAATCTGAATTTAAATATGCCGCCTTTGTAGTCATGGTAACCTCCCTCACCAGCATCTTCCAGATTTAAAACTGGCTGCCTCTGTACTTCTAGTTGCTACCATTCAAGGGTTCTCATTTAGTCCTCTTCTCCTACCACTCATACACAAAGCTGGGCAACAAAAGAATGCAATCAAAAAGCTGGCTAAAAATAGAATAATATAATGATAAACACCACTGGAGGAAGCTTTTGGGGTAGAGGAATAAAAAATTATCCAGGGTCGGTCTTAGTGATTCTGGGGCCCAGGAAAAAGTCAAAGATGGGGCCCTAAAATCGCTTTTACTACCCCTCACCAGGGCAATGCCAGGGGTGGACCCCACCTCGTGCAAGATGGGTGGGTGCCATCGCTCCTGCTTGAAGCCAACTGCCCAAGCCCCAGACAGGGCAAGCTCAAGCAGTAGTTGGGGCTATGGGCAGGTGCCCCTATTGCCCATTGGCTAAGACTGCCCCTGCAGTTATCTCTTGGTAGTCTTCAGGATGCTGACTCAGATAATTTGATTTGGCACACTATTTGCTGCTCTAGGCAAAGGCTACATACCTTCAAGTCACAATGGGACTTCTGCAATCACTGTAACTGATTCCTGCTATTCTAAATGTCAGGCCAGAGGTTCTGACAGGTTCAGTGTCGTACTACATGCAGGATGTAATAGGTTTGGACAGCTTAGTTTCTGGTCTCATCATTAAAGGGTGACTAAAAGAAACACTGCTTGACACACTGACACCCTAACGTATGGAACTCAGTGCCACAAGATGTGATGTCTGTCGCTAGCTCAGGCCCAAAGTACATGGTGTTAAGTGGTGACATGGCTGCTACCAAGGAACATCTTTTTCATGTCACTCTGATGACATTTCGTTAAAGATGCGTGATTGGATGCTACTGTGTTATGTCTTACTAGCTGTTTTGCAAGTTATTTCATTGTTGAGGTTTAGAAGTTTGTCCCATTAGGGAGACTGAAGACTGTTGCTGGGCAGAAGACCCTCTAGGTGGAAAGCAGAATGGAATGGAGAAAAGAAAGATGGAGAAAGCAAAGCAGGGGCTATAAGAGGGACAGACAAATAAAAGCTGATTGTAAGAATCCTGCTTGTATTGTCTCTTTGCCTGCATTAAGTTACAAAACATTGCTCTTAGAGTAGCCCTAAGTGATATATGTCATGCGAGAGCATCACAGAGTTCTGTCACTACTGAACAGAGACAGCAATCCAGCACAGATGGAATTAATGAAAAGGGCATTCTCTGATCCCTTTTCTGAAAAAAAATACCAGCTACATTTCTGTCAAATCATTTTGACAGGCTCCTACTATTTGTTAGATAAAAAGCATTTTTAATATACTTGCTGGTTTTATTGACTTTGGTATTATTTTACTTTTATAAACATAAGCTGCTTTGGAGATTTCAGTTGAGAAGATGGAGAGAGGCCTGGTGTGTTCTTGCACTGTTAACAGTAGATTAATGTGCAACGTGATCCTTTGCTTGTGACTGCTCATCAAGTTGCTATCAAAGACACGTCCTACAGTTCCCAATTAAAAAGTTGACTACCTTCACTGCAAAGTGACGTAGATATTTATAACTGCTGTGCATGTCTGCATAATGTCCCATTAAATTCATTCGATTGCACCCTTTAGCACTGACCTTTTACAAACCATAAAGTGTACCTAGCTAGTGGTTAAGAGTGGCAGACTCTAGTCTGTTCAGTGTGTTCAGTTTATTGTTAGTCCTTAGACCAGTAATACAAAAAAGTACACCTTTTCATTATTCCAAAATTTCAAAATACATAAATAAAAATTAAAAGCAGATTAAAATTTAACCTAACAACCCTAGTCTGGAGAACTGGGTTTGATTCCCCACTCCACCACATGCAACCACCTGGGACAGCCATAGTTCTCTCAGAGCTCTCTCAGCCCCACCTATCTCACAGGGTGTCTATTGTGGGGAGAGGAAGGGTAGGAGATTGTAAACTGCTCTCAGACTCCAAGTGAAGGGCAGGGTATAAATCCAACTCTTTTTCTTCTGCTTCTTCTGTTGTAACCTACAAAGCAAATTGCACCATACTTACTTGGGAATTAGTAAATCTAATTGATCCAAATAGGAGCTGCTTCTGAATAATCAGCAATATGGGTGAGCTGTTTGAGGCTTCAGTGATGGGGAAGCTTAACATGCTTAGGAGCAGGTTACCCAGTGAAGCAACAAAAAGCTGCCACTTGTCAACTTTAACCACTGGTAGCACTTTCTGTTAACCAGGGCTATGAAAATGCCTCATGGTCAGATTACACAGTGCTATGCAGTTACCCCACTCTAAAGCAATTTCCTGGGAATAAGCCCCATTAAACATACCTGAACAGGATTTTCAGACCACTTCAGGATTTCTGTCGGAAATAATTCTGCATAGGCTCACACCGAAAACTGCCTGCCTTCATTGTAGTGACCATCAAAAATACAGTAGCTTTGCCAGGAGTTCTGAACTGTGTCGTCCTTAGAATATCTTTCTCTGGCCATGTTTGGCCTATTCTATTATGATATTAATGCATTACTATATTAATATATTGTTGTATTATTATTATATAAACAGTATGCATATGTTTATACACACACACACACACACATCCAACATCCACTGTTATTTTGGTTAGTTGTAATAAACGGTGCCAACTGAGGTGTGTGTGCGTGGCGGGGAAATATTTGCTTTGGACCAAGGCAGCTACCTGCCATTTCAAGGAAACTTGGTCTTTCAGGAGCCAGAAGTCTCTCTTTTTAGTTTGTAGCCCACGGTCAGGCCACGAAACCGCGAGGGCTCTGATCTGGGAGGGAGCCAGTCCCACGAGCACCACCGCGAGGGCTCCGGACGGGACTCGGGAGCGGCTGGCGGGCGCCTCTCCGGGCCCCGGGGGAAGGGAGGCGAGGGGCGTGCACGTTCTGCCGGCGAAGGAGGGCTCAGCTCCGCACCTGTCCCTGAGCGAATCCCGCCGCAGCTGTGGGCGTGGACGGAGGGGGAGGAGTAGCAGCTCCCGCCGAACAGAGCGGAGCGGGGAAACGGGGCCGGCCGTGGCGGCAGCGGATGGTGTGCGGCTCAGTCTCTCCCCCGGAGCTCGGCCTCTCACATGGCCGGGTAAGAGGCGGCTGCCGCCAGCACCACCCCCACCCCCCTCGGGCAGACGCCGTCGCTTGCTTTTGCCCTTCACTTCCAGGCGGGGAGGAACGAAAGCGGGAAAGCAGAGCGAGCCAACCAGCCTCCCCTCGCAGCCGAGCAGAGCGCGGCGGTCCACTCATGCCGGCCACTTTCCGTGCAAGCCCGGAGTGCGCTTTTGGGTAAGAGCGAGAGAGCGAGAGAGCGACAAGTTCCCCTTATTGGTTAAAGGACGGCGCGGGCGGGCGGGGGGGGGGGGGGGAGAACAGGGAGAGGCGCGCTGCCCCCTCAGACCCTCGGGTGTTGATTGGCTGTCTCGGACTTGGCGGGAAAGGGGATCCACCTTCCCTGCAGGGTCTCTGGTCAGCCTCCTTGCCCGAACTCCCGCCGAGCTGCACTTCCCTCCCACAAAGTTATCCTCGCACAGAAGCACGGATGTTGACATAATGCACTTTTGTTGGTTCTGACACCGAACTTCCTTCGGGTGTCCTCCGCACGCGGACCCATTAGAATATTCTCTCAGTTGACTCTGTGTTCGCTTTGATAGTTTAGTATTTTGTTATTTAGTTTGTGACAGGACTCTGAGAGGAAATGTAATTTTGGCAAATTAAAAATTTTTTATAGAGGCATAAAAATCCAACCTCTGCTCTTTTTGACTGCTACACTTCCCCCTTCCATCTGTACTGTTGGGAATCTCAGTGTTTGGAGAATAATGGTCTGGGATGGAAAGAAATTAGTATTTCAGCCTCCTCATAATAGGCTGGGCTTCCCCATGTGCAAAGACAGTACAAGGAGAATTTGATCTCTATGATAATTGGATCAGTTCACTAGGAAAAGTGCAGGGCAGTGAGTCTGAGGGATGAGCAGGGGTTGAATGAGGAGAGGCTTTGAGAATAGTTAATTCCGCAACCCCAAGTATATCCTGGTTACTTAATAGTGGATGTGTTCAATTCAGGCCAAATCTCTGGTAGGATGAGAGAAAAAAGTCAAGCGAGAGCATGGAAGACTGTTAACTTCTGCTTTTATAATAGACTGTATAGTCTTTTGTGCCCATCTCTTTTCTGTTTGTCTCATTGGTGTGGGATTATAGACTGTAGGATTAAAGAAGTTAGCAGCAGAAACAGTGTATTTATGACCTGATAGCTTTCTAGGTCTGAAGATGTATTGCTTTCTGTTCTGCGCTGTAGCCGTAAACATGTTCTGAAGTTCGGCTTGCAGTCTTTTCACACGCTTACAGGAATAAATTTCCATGTATTTATTCTCAAGCAATTGTATAGATGAATTCCATAGTTGATATTTGCTTGATAGAAATGTAGGTTTATGCACATGAACTAAATATGTGTAAAAGGGAGAACAACAGACTGGACTTACTCCTGGTAAATGTTTCATCTTCAGTAGTCTTTCTTCTAACTGTACTTTTTAAAGGCTGTGGTACAGTTTTGAGCGAGGTGTTTAACTTTATTGTTCAGTGTCGCTGACTGTAATGGGATATGTTAATGATTTGATATCTGAAATAAATAAACTTTCAGATGGATCCAAAGTTGGTGAAGTGCCAAAGCTGGTATGCTTTGGTTGACTTCAGTGAGTATCAACTAACTAAAGTTGCTTAAATACTGGCACTAATGCTTCAGCTCCACAGAACTAGTGACTGGGCTTCAAAAAACCCAAAACAAACAAACAAACAAACAGATCCTTGGCACACTCAGCCTATCATACTCCCTCCTCCCATTCATATTTGGATATTTCAAATACCTATGAATGTCTTCATAACATTGCAGGCTCTGGATTTTTTTTTGAACTTAATAATGAATTTGTACCATTCCATCCCTGCAGTATAAATCCCAAAGACACATGATGCAATGTTCTGAGAAAGATTTGGGGCGAGGGGGGGCTGGGCAGAGGTTTCCTGTAGTGACTGGTCCTATGAAGTAGCCAGATCTAGCTTTTATTCAAAGAAATAAGTAAATGGGTCTAGCCATATTTGTAATGAAATAAAGGGGCACAGTTCCTCAAATCAGCTATAAAAAGGAAGGTTTCCTTCTGAATCTCCTCTTAATGGGTTTACTGCTGTGTAATATGTGAAGCAGCCTTACATCAGTTTTGTTTTACTGCAGTGATTATTTGATTGCATATAATAGTAATTAACTTCTTTTTTCCACAGGAAAACATATTTTGACATATTACGTTTCTAAAATCTAAACTGATAAAATATTTCTCTTTTGCTTTTCAAGCACAACCAACGTATGCACTCCCCATGAAGCATAAAAACCCTTCATTCTGAAGAAGGTCACCAAAACACCTATTACTTTAACTTCGAAGGAATGAGAGAACAACCTCTGTGACTCTAAATCCTTGGGCCAGAGTGATACAGGAAGGACGTACAATGGCTCAGTGTAAAAACCATGTTGTTAGTTCGCTTGAGGAGAGGTGTGTGCAAGACCCAGCCTTTGAATGTAAGAAGCGTCAAAATGTTAGGAAAAAACTGAGACTGATACGAATAACAGGACTTCTCCTGGGAATTATGGCCATTAGCACACTCTCTCTTTCAGTTAGTGCCTTTTTTGAGCTGGAATCTTATAGCAGAGAAATGACGAACAATCTAGTTAGCCAAAAGTTAACACAAACGCATCAAAGAATTCTTTTGAACATTCAGGACCAGAGTAAAAATGACACTCTAGATCCACCTGTTTTTATGAAACTTGATCAAAATGTTTCTGAAGCTGAGCATCCCAAGGGAGAATATCCAGAAGATCTTTTTACTCTTGAACAAAGAAGAAACGGTGCTGTAATCCTACATATCTGTGGAATGATTTACATGTTCATAGCCTTAGCCCTTGTCTGTGATGAGTTCTTTGTTCCGTCACTGACAGTCATCACGGAAAAACTGGAAATTTCTGATGATGTGGCTGGAGCAACGTTCATGGCTGCTGGTGGCTCGGCCCCAGAGCTCTTTACTTCTCTAATAGGCGTCTTTATATCTCACAGCAATGTTGGCATTGGGACAATAGTTGGATCTGCAGTATTTAATATTCTGTTTGTTATCGGGATGTGTGCTTTGTTTTCTAAAGAGGTACTTCACCTTACTTGGTGGCCACTGTTTCGGGATGTGTCTTTTTACATCATGGACTTGATATTGCTAATCGTCTTCTTTTTGGATAACGCAATTATGTGGTGGGAAAGCTTAACACTTCTGAGTGCTTATATTACTTATGTGACTTTCATGAAATTCAACGTGCAAGTTGAAGGAACGGTTAGAAGGCTGATAACCAGGAACAAAGTGGAGAAAGTAACACCAGAACCTGATGGAAAGGTTAGTTTTGTCAAAACATGTTTAAAAAAAGCCACCTTTGAAACTTTAATGTTCTCTATTTGTGTCATAAATATACCAAATAGATATCCTAGAAAATCTCACATAGCGGTGATCATAAACACAAGTGATATATTTATTTTGTATGTTATTTTGTATACATGTTTATGATGAGCTATGGCTCTATACATAAAGTATATGGAAAGTTTTGAACTCTTGAACAAAACCCATGGTGTTTTAGAAAAGAATTTTGGAAGAGGGGGAATGTACAGTGTATACTTATCAGTTCTAAACGTCAAATACATCATATTGCACTGTTATGAAATGTAAAAGTATAAATGACTTCATTTTAAGCAAACACTAGTTACCAATGTACCCACTTTTAGGCATGGAATTCATTCTACAGTACTTCACAATTTTAACAGTTGGCAGTGAGGACATGCAGGGAAGTGGAAGAAACAGTCAACATTGTAGTAAAAACAAGAAACTTTATTAAAACTGCCTTAGAAACAGTTTACCCTCCATACAGCATTGTTTGGAAATAGAAGAAAAGCACATTTTGAAAGAACTATGAAAATAAACACCTCCAGAACTAAGAATAGAAACAGGCAATAGTTTTTTAAGAAGCTGAAAGTGCTTTGAGGGTGTCCTGCTGGATAATAGCACTGTTACTGTCAATTGCACATTCTTATATAGTTATACAGTTAATTAGTAAGCATTTTATTTATTTATTTATTTTGTACCCCACCCTCCCCGCAAGCAGCAGCAGCAGAAGAGGAGTTAGATTTATACCCTGCCTGCCACTCGGAGTCTCAGAGTGGCTTACAATCTCCTTCTCTTCCTCTCCCCACAACAAGACACCCTGTGAGATGGGTGAGGCTGAGAGATCTCTGAGAGAACAGCTCTGAGAGAACTGTTACTGACCCAGGGTAGGGTTGCCATTCACCTAGTGGGGGCAAGGGATCCCCCAATTTTGTGGGCTCCTGCCCACGGCCAGCTGGCTGGCGGGAGGAAATCCCCCCCAAATAGTGACGTCATATGCAACATGCCTGCATCACCCGAAAGTGACGTTGGCACATCAGGGGTGATGCTCTAGATTTTGGGCAAAACTTTATGGTTTGATGCCCATTTTACCATAGAGGTTTGCCCAAATTCCAGAGCGCTGCCCCCAATGTCGCCAAAATGCTGATGTCACTTCCAGGTGATGCAGGCACGTCACGTGGGATGTCTCTTCCCACTCCTGGAAAGTCCCCCCCATCCCCCCACCAGCGAGCGAAAGGGACCTGGCAACCTTAACCCAAGGTCACCCAGCTAGCTGCATGTGGTGGAGTGGGGAATCAAACCTGGTTCTCCAGATTAGAGTCCACTGCTCTTAACCACTGCACCAGACTGGCTTTATTTTAGGGACTAAAGGACAGCAAAAACAATATTGCTATTTATCTAAGTTATTTAGGCAATAAAGGACAGCAAAAACAATATTGCTATTTATCTAAGGTATTTATACCCCACTTTTGCCTGCAGTGGAGACCCACAGTGGCTTACAGCATTGCTTTCCCCTCTTCCATTTTATCCTCACATCGGCAACTGTGTGAAGTGGACTTTGGCTGAAAGAATGACTGGCCCACGGCCACCCAGTGAGTTTCTGTGGGTGTGTGGTGATTTGAATTTGGGTCTTCCCAATCTGAGTCTACTTTAAAACTTGTCTTAAACATTAATTCATTCTGAAAGAGAAACCATTTCATTGGGATAGTTTCCCTTTTTCCTCTTCCACTGGTCTTCAGTGGAGACCTGAATGAGACCTGAGATGCCTAGTCCATACCCAGTGTGAACTCTGTATGTGTGTGTGTGTGTGTGTTAAGTGCCGTCAAGTTGCTTCAGACTTATGGCAGCCCTATGAACTAACGTCTTCCAGAATGTCCTATTGTTAACTGCCTTGCTCAGCTCTTGCAAACTGAAGTTTGGACTGTGTATACATGCCTTAAAAACATGCTCCAGAGTCCACTTCAAAGTGGTAGGGTTCTATAGATACAAACCAATTTGGAAAGAGTTATCAGTAGGAAGTTGGAAAACTTACTGCTCTAACTCATCACTGGTTTAGATTGTTTTAATTTTCCAGCCCATATGGAATCTCAACTGATTTGGCAGTCTCTTAGAGATAGGAAAACATTCTCTATTGCATGAAGATTAGTGTCCTAAAATGCTTTTTGTTTGCATGTATGTGCCTAAGACATACAGTTTTCTCCATCCTAAAGATGCTCAAATGCATTGTGATTGATGGCCTCCTGAAGCTGGTAGGCAGTGCATGTACATGGATGGTTACATCTTTTTCTTTCTTAATAACTTATGGTGTTTGTGATTATGATCACTAAAACAGATTATAATTTTCTATTCTGTATATGTTGAAGGAAGGGCACTGCAGACCGAGCAGACCTAGCCCATGATACAAGAACTGCTGATGTGCCATAGAAATGTTTATTCCCTTCCCTCACCTTAGTAAATGAGCTCTCTGTCCCTCCCTCTCCCCCTTAAGCACGGGTTAACGTTTTTTCAGACATTTACAGTTAAATGATATTGGAAGTAGAATTAACCATGTTATGCTCTATGTTGGCGCTGATCTTAAATATGATGGGGAGAATTCATAATAAGGAAGGGAATTGCTAGGGAGAAGGGATATATATTCAGCCTGTGTCTGGTTCCTTAACCATGATTAAAGGATGGGCTATATTTTATTTTAACATTTATGTAATTATATGTCATTACTTTCCCCCCCATTGCTCAAGGCAGCTTACATAATGAAACATCAAATAGCAATAAAACCCCAAATTCCCTTCTGATGTAATAAAATGCCTCCAAAACTATAGTCCATGAAAGGCTCTGTGGAATGAAACGTCTTACAGTGCTTCCCAAAAGCTTCTAAGGAACATGCTCCCCTCAATTCCATATAAACTGTGCATCACTACTTTTGTGATCGTATGAATAACATATTTAAGGTATATTTGTAGTCTCTGTGACACTGGAGCACAGAATATTATGCAGCTTTATCCGGGGTGAAGCTATCCACCGTGTTATACAACAGCTGTGCTCTCATAGCCTCCAAAGTATTATAGTGTAAAAATTATCACACTTCACACAGTGGCTGAGCGCTGCTGCAGTGTAACTGCTGCTTTTTTACCAGTAAAAATGTGACTAGAGGTGCTCTTGTGCTGAAATGCTACAGCAATTCACAAAGTGACATGTGTGATTAACACTGTGATAATGCAGTGTCCTAGAGGAAATTGGGACTGCAAGGACAGATATTCCATATTTCCAAGTGCAAAACATTGTGGTTTTAAGTGCTTGGTAGAAGTGATACTCTGTAATAGAAGCAAAATATTGAAGGAGACAGTCAACCATATTCAACCAATGTGCCTGTATTCACACAAAACTGACCACATAGAACATCCTCAGTGGGTTATGTTCACATCAGCCATCTGACTAATAAGGAACTTTTCCTTTGTAAAACTGAGTAGTGTACCAGGGGTGAGTGGGTTTTGTTTCGTGTTTTCTTTTGCCTTCTAATTAAATGCATTGGACGTCTCTTTGCACAACCCATCTCAATCTATTTCTTTGGTTACCACCTTTCAGAAATGCACTTGGCTCTCTTTGCAGCATGCTGTGTGGTCTGTCTGGATCTGGATCCTGTGGGGAGCTGGTGGGGGGAGGGGGATTGTCCTGGTTCAGCACAGGGTCTCATACTAGATAGCTTTCCCTTTTTTCCTGTGGGGAGATTATCTGTCTATTTTTTTCCATAAATTTCTGCAGTATTCTGTATTCCATTAATTAGGCACTTATTTTGTGTCCTCATAATGAGAGCTTTAGAGTACTTCTGTTGCATTTAGAGATATGCCTTAAAGTTTGGCTATAGTTTACAGAGTATCTTGCTAAAAGCACTCATCTTAAATCTCCCGTCATCTGTATCAAGCATTATATGATAATCTCAATAGCCCATAGATGCTGGTTTTTCAAGCCATGGAACTTAGAAGCATTGTGGAGACAACATTCTTGGTCTTTGTTGGAGGAGATGCCTCATGTTACAGCATTTTATTATTGGCTGCTGGCTCTATCCCATTGTTATACATTATAGTATTGCTGCAGTCTACTCCAAAGTATCAAATGCAGAGGAATGTATTTCATTTCCCCCCCTCTATGCTGTTTCCTTATTATAGACACCCATTAAACTCATTAAACATAGAATAAACAAATTTCTGTGACAAGGGTTGTCCTAGACTATGATATGCAAGACTGATTAGGTAACTCATACATTTTCTCTGTTCTCTCTCTCTAGATATGCAAAAATGAGCTCTCAGATTGTTAAAGCTAAAATTGTTAAGCTGGAAAGTGGTCAGGCAAGGAAACTGTTGTCCATGGTATTTATCCTTAAGACTTTGTGTTGTAATCTGACAGCAGGTCAAAGGAGTTCTGAAAGACCTAAATAAAGAACCAGAGGGCTAAAGGGTTATCCTAGCAACAAATCCCCAATCCCAAACAATGAAAATGTACACAGTCCCAGTTACACGAAAAACTTTTGAGTCTGAAAATGTTCTGGGCACTATGTCGGCTGTTTCTGCAGTTAAACTGTTGGTAGTAGAATTATGATACCCTGTTTTAAAAAGTCCTTTGTTTCAGATTAGAAGGAGTTTTGAGTATTGTGCAGTGCAGGGGATGTACTTGCTGATTTGGTGGAACAGGTTGCCAAGGCTTTTGGCTGGATTCAGTGATATGGAGGCACAATGAATGCAGATCTTGTTGTTCCTCCCCCCAGCAATCTTTTATGACCTCTATGAACTAATAGTAGCCACAGGGTATAGGGAACTGTGCTGAGGAGGAACAGCGAGGGAGCAAAATCACCTGCTAAAGAGAAAGGGTCTCCAATCATGAATCAGTGCTCTGACATACATTTGATGTATGCATAGGCTCTTTAAAAAATGTGAATGTGGCTGTGCATAGAGAGGCTGGGGCGTTTAGGGTAATATGCGTTTAGGGTATACAGTCTTTTTATGTGTTCATTTTATGAGTATATCAAGTGCACTCACAATAGAGAAAGTATCTCCCAGTTCTCCGAAGCATATATTGGCATCAGAAAAGTACTGTTCCAGTCCTTTGCAGGTAATGGTCTCTTGTCCATTCTCATTTTCCAGCCTTTTGCCTAAGAGAGCCAGTTTGGTGTAGTGGTTAGGTGTGTGGACTCTAGTCTAGAAGAACCGGGTTTGATTCCCCACTCCTCCGCTTGCAGCTGCTGGATGACCTTGGGCAAGTCATAGTTCTGTCAGAGCTGTTCTCTCAAGGACAGTTCTGGAAAGAGCTCTTTCAGCCCCACCTACCTCAGGGTGTCTGTTGTGGGGAGGGGAAGGGAAAGGAGTTTGTAAGCTGCTCTGAGACTCCAAGTGAAGGGCAGGGTATAAATCCAATCACCTCCTCCTTCTCTTCTTCATCTTCTTCTTTGTCTTCTTCTTCTTGAGCCCATTTTGCATCTAGTGCATGCTTTTAAAATTACTTTTGTTATGTACAATAGCACAACTTCTGGTGGAAGAGTTGTGTTTTAATAAATACAATATGACTACTAGGAATATGACAGATAAGCAAACTGTCACTGTATCCACTAAATAGCCCATTTTAACTTCTGCACACTAGATTCAAGAGCACTCAAAGGAGAAGAGAACCCAGGAGGGAAGGAAAAGGAATCTTTGATGTCTTTCATACCACTTAGCTTTGTTTTAAGCTTTAGAAAGCCTGGATTATTAACTGTGCTTTTTTAATTTGTAGAAGAGCTGGGTTCTTGCAGTGTACTTTGCTTTCACCTGTCATGTTCAGCTCTTACCAAACTGTCTTTCATGTCTGGAAAATGTCAATGAGGATAAAATAATATTGCACATCTGGTAAGCCCATCAGAATGAATGCAAGTTGGAAATGCATTGGTTAAATGACAAATTATAGGCATTAGAGTAGCTTTAATACCTAAATGTGTATATCTTTCCAAGTGACAAAATTGGCATATCTGCCATTTGGCTATTGCCAAATGATCTCATCATCACCATGTACTGAATGACAACTAAAGAAGCCAAGTGTGGGTGGCAGTACATGGTTTTACAAAATGGCATCATCTTTACTGACAACATGTTCTTAATAAACAAGTTATGAAGAAGCCATTTACAAAATCACTTTGCAGAGTCTTACCTTTGTAGGCATTTCAGAATAATATAGTTTGAGATACTTTTGCTTGCTCAGCACAACAGTTTGTGTCAAAGAAATATGGAGACCTTTTTTTGGAAAGTATGTTTTCAATAGTAATGCAATATATGGTAGTCATAAAGTGGCAGTTATAGTGATTTCACTACAAACTAATTCTGTTTTTGAATGATGTGCAATTAATGGAATAATTCAGGTATTTGTAGACCTGACCACTGTTTAGTGTGATGCTGTTTTTACTTTTTGTGGCAGATAACAGGGTCTACTGTATGATATCTCACATTAGACATCTTTGTTGCTACATACTAACATAGCTACTCATGTGTGTCTGAATTTCCACAATGTAAATATGTTGTCTGATATAAGCCGAAAAGTTTACATAAGAGAGTCAGAGTTTTAGTCTATTGTTCTTTCAATGAAGGCTGAAAATGGGGAGCTTTAAAGGTCTAAATGAATGCCTTATTTCTTAACTTCTGAAAAGGTTTTAAGAGAATCAGTGTAATAAAGAACACAACTAATTGATGTTAGTATTGTCCTGATTTGCATTTGACCATCCCCAAGTTACAATACTCTGAAACAGGGCTATTTTGGGGCAGAAACGCACAGGAACGGCGTTTCGGCTGGCTTACAAGTTGGCCACGCTTACAGCCTCCCCCCCCCCCACCCGGGTTGCCCAGGCACCTCATCAAGCCATGGGGTGCCTGGGGAAGCCAATCCAGAAACTGCCTTCCTTCCCTCAGGTTTCCCATGTACCCTGCAAGCTGCGGGGCGCCTGGGGAAACTGATCCTGGGAGGGAGCTGTGCTGCCAGGGGTGTGGCCTAATATGCTAATGAGTTCCTGCTGGGCTTTTTCTACAAAAAAGTCCTGCTCTGAAGTAAAATTATGTGAAAAGCTCACTTTATTCTGAGTATGACTCTATAGGAAAGATGGCTCCTCAAGGGAATACACACACAGAAAGATGGGAGAGGTAAACTACATTTCAACCTTTGAAATGTAACATAAGCATACCTAACACATTTGATGAACTTACCAGCAAAAAAGTTGCCTAGGGTTGGAAATGCAATACTATACTGTTCTAAAATAAAAATGAGTGCCATTTAGATCTGTTTTAATGGATTAATTAGTTAAGGGCATTCTGAAAGTGCTGGAGCATACTTTATCCTTTAGCCATGGGTTCTGCATTTTTCCTTGAAAACTTTGGGAAATGCTATATAACAAAATGGATTGGGATTAATTTGTAACTTTCTATAGCTTTATAAAGCATGGATATATAGTGTGTGTATGTGATATGTATAATATACACACACTGAAATTGAACAACTGTGCAAATATGGGGCTGTATGGAAAAGCACAGTGAATGTATATCTTTCTCATATGTCTTTCAGTCATTTTACAAAATCCCTGCACTTTTCCTTTTGCAGGGCATGTCTGTGTCCATATATTTGTAAGTTCCTTGTGGTAATATTTTTGACCACCACCTCTCTTCCCCAGTATAAGAATGTAAGTTATTTTCGTGTTGTCACAGGAGCTGTTGGAGTCGGTGTCACTGTCACTCAACTCCCCGGTCGCCCCTTGTGCCGCCACTGCGGCATCCCTGCTTTCCCCGGCAGCTGGAGCCTCAGATATGGTGACCGGGGGAGGGTTACATCACCACGCCCCCCGAGCCACCTCCTGGCGTGATTCACTGCCCTTCTCTCTCTGCACAGTACCGGCGTCACAACCAGGCTTCTCCTCCCCGGCTCCATAAAGCTGCCTTCCTTTTATACCTCCCCCTTCCCAAGGCTCTCCCCTCCAGGGTTCCTCCCCCTCTGGCCCCGCCTCTCCTCTTAAGGTTAGACGCCGAAGTCCTTTGGGCGCTTCTGGGCCCGCCCTTCCTGCTTCCCCCATCCCGGGGCGATGTGCTCAGGAGTGCTGTCTTGCCCTCACGCCGGGCCCAGCGCGGCCTGCCCTGGCCCCCGCTCCTTTTCTGCCTCCTCCTTGCTGCCTGAGTGCTGAGATGGGCGGCCCCCCAGGAGCCCGCTGGAGAGACCCTGCCCCTCCCTGCATCCCACCTGGCTGCCCGTGTTTCCCTGCTGCGGCTTGGAAGGGGCCCGGCCTGTTGCAGTGCGCCCGCCTGACGTCTCCGGGATTCGCCGAGGAGCCGGCTGCCCCTCGCTCTCCCCCCCCCCCCCGCGTCCCGGCTGCGAGAGCCAGGTACGGCGGATTCCGGCCTTCCCCAGGCCTTCCCCGCCCCCCTGGTAAGTCTTGGAGACGGGCTGGTGGTCGTCCGGGAGGCGGCGGGGGGGGTCTTTGGGGCGCCGGGAGCCCGGGAGAGTCCCGTGATCGGGACACCTGTACTCATCTAAAATGTCAAATTTCTTATTTTTTCATCTTCCCAGTTATTATTAGCACACATTCATATGTATGATGCTGAGATGTTACAGTATCTATCTACCATTTATGCTACATGATGGAATCAACTTTTTATAGAGAGAGTTAATTGTAAATCTGAAAAAGTTACCTTGTGGAAAGTATATAATTTGTCCCCGTTCCAAGGGGAATTTTGCAGCTTTTCCCACATGGGCTATTTTGGATGAATGCCTTCTCCATGTGACTGTGGTGGTAAAAAGGCTGCACTTGGTTAAGGTTTTTATTCAGTTGTGAAGTCTCCTGGGTGGCCTTTAATATTGTTAGCTTTCAGTTTCACATATTTTTCAGGATTGTTGTGCATAAAAATGAAATTGCAATGCTAAATTTTCCTGTGGACCAATGTGGCTACCTCTGTCATTTAAACCCTAGAGATGAATCTTGCCTTAGTTCCCTGGAAGTTACTTTCCAAATATACACTTAGTACTGTGAGAACAGGATCAATCCCTGTGTCTTTTTATGGTTAAACATGTCCTGTCTGTTTGTTTTGACTCTAGTATGGTCTAAGGCTCTGGCTTCACATTACATCCAAAGCAGCTTAGAAGTATCTCTACTACAGCGTGAACTTAGCTGAAACTGAAAGTGTTCTCTGGCAATTTTATAAGGATCTTAAATGTTGACAAACTTCTCTAAATGTCCCTCTTCCTCAAAATAATTAGTCTGTAATGGTTGTTTGTATTGATCTGCCACTAATCAATCATTTCTCTACTTTAGTCTCTCTCCTTATGGCATGTTACTTTAAATGGTTAGAGCCATAAAGAGCTATGACCTTGTGTCTCTCTCTTAAGGTGAGGTATGGGAATAGGCTTAAAAGACAAGTCTCTCTGACATTAGCAGCTCTATAAATGAACAAATGCTTACATTTAGAAAAGAAAAAATAGTCAAATCATTTATGTTCCTAGATACATTTAAAGCAAACAGTTTGGTTGCTGTTGTCATTGGAGAAATAGATGCATTTCTGCCAGTAACTGAAGCTTCAGTGGCAGATGTGCTCGGTAAAATTAATAATAAATTATGCTCAGGAAATAATGCTGCTTTATTTAATGCTTACTGTTCTGAGATGACTCTAAAATAAAATTAGCAGCAACATTTATTACGTAATGATCTAATGACAGCAGTTCAACCCCCCCCCCCCCCCCGCCCGTGTGGTATCTCAGGTTAGCCTGAAACTAAACATATCCCTAGAGATGTAAAATTTCTAGAAATTTTGAAGCTACGGGGGAGGATGGAAATTTGGGGGAAATTTAACTAACCTATCAAGCCTAAAATATTTTTACTGATTTAACAATATAAAATACATCATTTATAATTGGCTAGCATAAAAATGGTAGTATCTGGCATATTTATGGAATTTTAAAGTACAATTATCTCCACTTTCTGTAAGAAAAATTGCAATTATACCCAATATCTGAGAAGAAGCTGAAAATCACTGAACCCTATGGTACCACAGCACATATGTCTTAATTTTTGATGCCTGACATGTAGAAAAAAAATACAAGCTGAAGGTAGAAAGCACATTCTGTAGCAAACAAAAACTGTATTTGGACAGAAAATCTCCCAGACAGTCACAATAGGTTGGGCTACCACCACATTTGGATATTAAATTACTATGTGCCATTATAAAGTTTATCTTAATATATTTAGTGATGATGTATTATCAAATGCATAGCATATTGTTGACAATTTTTAAACAGAAGTATTCTTGAAAATGTGTATATGTCTACAGTGTATATGGGAAGAGCTATATAGTATTAGCCACATGTGGCCATTATCTGCAGATGGCTAAATCCATAGATCGGGGCCACATGGAGGCTAAAGAGATTTTTCCACACACTTGGTGGACTCCCCAGGTGTGCAGGAAAATATGAAATCAAAAAACAAAATTAAAGGGGGGGGTTAAATAAATCCCCCCAACTACATTTGCCGTCACCTGATCACAATGGAGCCACTCCAGTCCAGCCTGATAGCGGATGCTGTCAGCTGTGCTGGGTCCAGCAGCAGCAGAAAATGATGCCAGTATCTGCCCCAGGCCCACCATGGATACCAGAAGCTGTGCTGGGCCCAACTGCAGCAGTGGTAGCCACTGGCCCCCACTGCAGCCTGGTCACAATGGTGGAAAAACACTGGCAGCCGCACCGGGCCCAGCCACAGCACAGAAGGATGTCGGTCTCCACTCCAGGCCTGGATGCGGCAGTTTGCCAGCAGCCTCTGCAAACCCAGCAGAGGCAGAGGAGGAAACCGGCCACTGCTGTGGGCCCAGGTGTCGTGGATGCTGGCAGCCACTCTGGGGCTGGGCACAACAGCAAAGGATGCTGGCGGCCACTGAGTGGTAGGTGGTGGAGCCTTGCCAGCCTCAGCGATGTGGGGGGGGGGGGATATGGAATTCCTCCTTGTGAGTTTCCCTCTCTCTTGACTGAGCTGTAAGGTGTGAAATTGATAGAATTGCAGGTTCTCACTTGCTGTTATTTAATGCTCTAGGTTTTACTCAAAATGGGTAGATACTTTATGTGAGACACTCAGACCGATTTCCCACAAGCAGTTGTGCCACCGTCGCTCTTCTGTTTGCCCCGGTTGCATTGGTCAATTTCATACTATTTGCTGTGCGGCCACATTTTGACCCGCAGCTCCCCCCAATTTCCCCCATGTCTTCTTGATCCTTGTTTTTTGAAATCAAGAAGAGGCAGCAGCTGCAGGTTAAAATGCAGTCGCACAGTGAATAGTGTGAAATTGACCAATGCAAGCAGGGCAAACAGAAGAGCGAGAGCGGCACAACTGCTTGTGGGAAATCGGTCTCATTCAAAATGAGTGGTCACAGGAGTTTTTTGTTTTAGTTTTCGATTGGAAAAATAGAAAAAGTCCTGAGATTTTTTTCATGCTGTACATTTTGAGAAAGAATTAACATTGTGTTAAGAAGCATTTCACTGATTCTAAAAGATAAAATATTTCCTGGAAGTTCTGTTAGTGCTCCCCATATATTCAAATATTTCCACAGAAAGAACTGGAAAAGTTTTTGTGGAGGGAGGGAAATGAGACAGTTAGATGCTCTCAACCTGACCTGTCTTGCAGGGTTGTGTGAATAAAATGTATTGGAGATCACTGTAAGCTACTTCAGAATCCTATTGTGGAGAAAGGTGAGGTATAAGTGAAGTAAACAAAATAGTTTTAACACACAAAGGCTGAACTGAGAGGGGGAAGCTGCCCTGTTGGTTGCCTTCATTGACCACCATCTAATGGATCAGGACACTGATTTTGGTCATCCATTTGTACATCGACTCAATTGATGGATTGAACCCGTTTCCATGCTGGGAAATGCTATTTCCATGCTATTTCCAATACTGGGATGCCTGGAATTTGTGCCCAGTACCCAGTATTTGTACCCATTAGTAAGGGTACTATTCCATATTATTTTTCTGCTACAACAGTCTAGGCCACACTCACAGTTGCCTGTCATCAAGAAGGCTCTGCCAAGTGTTTCATCTCACATTAGCCTTAACATATGATGTGCATATTGTATATTAAAAGCACAAGAATTTTAGTCAAAGAAGCACTGCACTAAATTGTGGGATTCTTTAGAAGAGGACTTAGGGAACAAAGTACAGAACTTCTAGATGTATCTTAACTTCAGATATATCAGTCCTACTGAAAAATTCATGTCACAGGCTTGATTTAGTAACATTGCTTCCTGCATGGTGCCTCTTCCCAAGCTGTTACTTACATTTATAATACATAGGGGACAATTCTTTCTGCAGTATCTGAAATATTTATTGTAAGACAGAAGTCTTTTTTGTTTAAAGAAATGTATAATCTTTTTACCAAGAAACAAGGTAGAACTGCTGAAGTATCTTTCTTGTAACCCACCCATGTGGCTAAATGGGTAGTATTGGATAGGTAGATTAATGTATAGCATGCAACCTATTGCAGCGCTGCAGCTTTACAAGCCAACCTGAAATAGTAGGATGAGTCACTGTCACTGTTTCTCAAAGAATTTTCATTACCAGATGCATTCTTGGTGGAGCTGTGTTTTGCTAAAAAGCTTTTAGAAAAATAAATGCCATAGACCAGACCTTGATCCTTGGATTTGTTTAAATTATTTTAATGGGCCTTTTTTTCCTGAATATGTTATAAATCATGTAAAACATTTTGGAAATAGCACACATTGACATAAATAAGTATATGCATCATTTGTAAAATTATGGTTAGTCTGAAATGGAAAAGAAACATTATTTGAAGGTGAGAAGTCTAAATATTTTGAAACACTTTGTTTCTCATTGGATCCTCTTTGTTCACTGTGCAGAAGTGTCACTGAATACAGTTTTTCTAAAGCATCTTAAAGGGGGAGAAAGCAACATAAATTTAGGAGCTTTGCAGGAAGTTGTTATGTGACACAGCAATATGCTACTTGTGGATGACTCATTTAGACAGTATCCTAAATAGAGTGTAAGTGTAGCAGGCTGTCTAAGACTTAGCTGTGAACCAAAATGTACCCAGTTCAAGTTTTACTAAAGCCCTGCAATTCTTAGCTACCCTTAAAGCAAGCTGTCCCCTATGTATATTATGAGGAAAACACGGACCTACCTTAACTGGGATGTTGAACAGATAACAAAAATAATCTGTGCTAAGTGGTTGAACATTCTGAGATGCTGTGTATTAAATATAACCATATAGAGGCATCTAGTTTAATATGGCAGTGGAAAGTGGAGCCAGTTTATGATGACCCTATAGGGTTTTCAAGGCAAGAGACAAATAGAGCTGCTTTGCTGTTGCCTGCCTCTGCATAGCAACCCAGGACTTCCTGGGTGATCTCCCATCCGAACATTAATCAGGGCCCACCCTGTTTAGCTTCCAAGACCTGATGAGATCGGGCTTGCTTGGGCCATCCAGATTAGGGCAATGTCAATATATGCTCATGGTATATGGTAGCAAATTGATGCAGTAGTATTAAAGACTATGCGCACATGCCTTGGCAAGCATAATCTCTTAATGATACTATCAGTGGTACTTAACCTGTAGCTTGCAGATAACTGTCAAATGCAAGAATCACATTTGCTTCCATCTCTGTCATGAAGCCTGCACTTCAGGGAGCCACCTGCTTCCAACAAGCCCTACTGTGGAAGGATGTTGTCCACTTTCCTGATGCGTGATGCAGGTGCCCACAATGGGGGGAATGTTGCTCAGAAAAGCCACATATGGAGTATCACTGTTCTACACAAAAATGCTAGCAACTTATTTCACAGCATATAAGGTATAAATGATAAAAACTGCTCCTAGGGCAGAGCGCCATTTCAATGACTTGTACCTTGCAGTGCTGGCCCTATTTTATTAACGAAGAATCAATAGCTTTTTTTGCTGTCTCCCTGAAAAGCAGAACTTCCAGAATGTAATGGCCTATAATGTTGTTACTAAGGCTGCATATTTACTTTTGAATTGCTTCCTCTGCAGAGCAGTGGACAAGCAAAATGGAATATAGCACAGTAGCAGCTGGACCTCTTTTTGCTGACACAGTAAAAGGACTCATATAGGTTAACACAAAACATGCAATCCTCTCTTCATCATTGAGAGCACAAAGAGGGTTGCAGAGCAGCGCTGAATTACGATTGGGACTGCATCACTGATGAAGTACTAAAGCAGTGCCATTTCTTTTTAAATAGTGTTGCAAGTACAGCTCTCTACTTGAGGAGACCAGAGTCCAAACTCTGCTGACAAACATTTTTCTCCCATCCTATGCAATAAATTGGTTGAAATGATTTGTTCTTCCCCTGACAGCACATGGTACTTAAAGCAAGTACAACAGTGGGGATCATGCTGGGGTGTCTTGGAAAAACTGCCGAGGAGACCTGAAACATATTTATTTTTTTATGATGCTATTAATCCTCTCTCGAGGATTGTAACCTTTTCACAGAATAGTTTTTTGTTTATAGACCACAGGCATTCTGCGGGTGTTCAGGTTGATATTGTGTCTGTGATTCTGCTGTTCTGGTTCTAAATGTCTTTATGCAGTTCTAAATGTTTTTTATGCAGTTCCTAGTTTTGGGCATATGATGATCAAAGCCATGTTGAGCCGCCATTGATAGGAGGGAAGGTGTTATAATTTTTTTTAAGTAAATAAAATTAACTTGTTTTGTCATGCCCTATTAGCAGGGGACATGCCATGATGACAGATGTTTTTCTCCCATCCCATACAATAAATTGGTTGAAATGACTGATATTATGGCTGTGGGCTGATTGATGTTACTTAGGTATATGCCAAATCTGCCCAAGGCAACAAAAAGTTTCGTAGTTTGAGCTAGTGGAAGCTAAAGTCAGAGCCAAAGACAGTTTACTCAGAGGTAGCACTGTCAAGGAAAACTGAACTTCCAGTTCAGTTCCTTGTTCTTGCATTGAAACGTTGGTTCGGGCTTCATATAAAAACTTGGGCCTGAAACATGGGGGAAAGAAATCAAAGGGAAACATCTGGGGTTTGTCATGAGAAAGTTAACAGTTCTGACTTGGTACACCTGAATAACAGTGACAAGGAGAGGCACCATTTGGTCACTGAACAGACACCTCACTCTCTGTGCTGATGCTTGTTTTACACTTCAGAGAGGAAGCATCCTGTCATAAACTGCTTCTCTTCTGAGCCATTTGTTGTCACAGATCCATGTCAAGATAACTTTGGTCATCTGAATTTTGGATTGGCTAGACGGGCCCCAGCCTGTCCAAGTCTTAGACTTTAAGAAGCTTGGCTTTCCAGTTTGTTAGGGGTTAGCTGGAGCAAACCAGGTCCAGCTCTCCTGGAGGCAATGGGCTACGCCTGTCCTGGGCTAGAGATGGGCCTGGCACACAAAGAGACTTGGAAAGATGCCCGACTTCACCAAGTAGAGTAACCTATGGTAACTATAGTTCAGGGTATAATGTGTAGCTAGAACTTATTATTTAGACTTCTTGTTTTTCCTGCTCATTGCTTTGTTCTTTGGGAAATATCCTGGCACTCTTTAATTAACTAAAAATACTTTGACTATACCTGGTTGTTCTGTACTTCAGAAGCTTCAATCCAATTCCAGTCTCTTAGACCTAAAACATCCCCCTACTGGTTAACTATTAGTGGAACCTCATTCTGCTAGTAACCGATCTTGCAGTGCTGGCATTTTTATTTAGTTCCCGGTAAGGTTAGCAGCTTGCCCCTTGGCTTCTGACTGTGTGGATAGTTTAAGGGGCTGGTGCTAGACTACCATACTGGTGAGTGTGTGGACACACACGCCAGAGTTTTGTATTTTTGAGCTCTGCCCACCCGTAACAAGAATCCCCTGGACCAGGAATCCTTGACAAGCACAAGGTGCAAGGAAGAAGGCACAAGAGTCAGGGTGGAGAAAACAAATCATGCAAATTGTGGCTGGTAAACCCTTGATTGCAAAAGATAGATTACTCAGGATGGGTTTGAGCTCCCCAAGAACCTGTTAGGGCATACAATACCATGTAGCTAGCAAGGACATCAAGAAAATTTTCTTGTTGGCCAACTGACTGAGGAACGTGAGAGACTCCAATGTAATGCTGTTAAATACAATTGACCAGTTCTTCTAGAGCGACTGGCTGCGCTGGGGGCATAAAGTTGTGGTGAGAGTGCTCCTACTTGGCCGACCATTTCCTGAAGGTAGAGCCAGAGGGGGTTTGCTTGGTCCTTGGCAGTTACGCTACAATGTTCTTAAAGGCTCTGGTCTCTTTCCTGTGCTGTTCAGTACCTCCACGACACTGCTGGAAGAGGTTACTCAGAGTTATGGGACTAGGTGTGACACCAGTAGGCAGAAGACACACACATCTCCCGTTCTTTCTCTCTCCCTTCCCCTCCTTTCCCCCTGGATTAATTGAGGCAGTGGATGTCTTGGACTGATGCCTTCATATGATAATGGGCTAAATGAGAGCCAATAAACTGAAGCTTAATCTGAGATGCTGTTGGTTGGTGTAGGTGCAGACTGTGAGGGATTGGGAAAGCGTTCCCGCTGAAGGAGCAAGTTTGCAGCGTGGGAGTGCAAGGAGACCCAGACTTACAGATGGGGGTGCAGATCTTCACTGTACTGTGTGGCACTTTTGTCCAGCTTCAGACAGCTGTGTCGCTTCCTCAAGAAGCGGGGTGTAGCAACAGTAACCTAAGCACTAATCGCTGCCAGTTAAAATACTGCAGTGGGGGCTGCCTTTGAAAACAGGTTGGAAGCCTGCCTGTTTACTAGCTAAGGTCAGTTATTATCAGTACGTTGTTGGTTTTCAGTTGCACAGTTGAGTCCAACTCTGCACGACCCCGTGGGCCACATCACGCCAGGCCCTCCTGTCTTCAATATCAGTATACTTCACTTTTTAAAAGATCTTTATTAGTTTACAGTTTGTTTCTTAGGATAATTCAAAGCGCTGTTTTTGACCTATAAAGCCTGGCCAGACCTTCTCCCGTATTGTTTGGCCAGGATGCCAAGATCACCATTGAAGGCTCTCCTCTGTGTCCCTCTCCAAATGAAATATCAGACTTCTCTCACTTCTCTTGCCCTTGGTTATCTTGGTTACCGTTCCCCAGGAAGTCCATATGACCCCTTCTCTGGCCTCCTTTTGCCAATGGCAGCTGAAGAGGCACCTATTGAGGCAAGCATTCACCAGACAGGCTCAGTTTCTCTTTGGATTTTCATGGTGGGTGGCAGCTCTTTGTTGCTGGTGCTGTTTTACTATTTGGCTTTATTCTAAGCCACATGAGACATTATGGGGAGGTAGGATATACATATTTAAATAAAATCAAACAAATCATATCATCTGTTTCACCAAACATATATGATTTCAGGCCCACTTCCAACATCATCTCTTCCTATTCATGTTTTCTAATTGCATGAAGAGATGAAGCCATGGAATTTGTTTTATTTACTTTATACCTCACCTTTCTCTCCAATGGGAAGATGAAGTAGCTTACATTATTCTTTCCTCCTCCATTGTATCCTCACAACAGCCCTGTGATTAGGCAGAGTGTGTGTGACTGGCAAAGATCACCCAGCAAACTTCCATGGCCTAGTGGTTGCTTTTGAAGTTTTATCACACAGTGCTCAACTCTGGTCTCATTTTTTCTCACATGCGACACTGTGAATAAGCTAGGACAATGATTGGGAATTATTTAGTTAGGTAATTTATGGGCCACTGTCCCAGAAACCTGCTGAAGGCAGTTCACTCAGTAAAAATCAATACAATAAACATAAAAAATCAGTACAATAAGCAGTACAATCAGTACAATCAGTTGTTTATTAATATTTACTGTGTTAATAAACCATAAAACAAATATTTTAATAAACCAAATATTATCGCTATTTTAATAAACCATAAACCCAAAAATAACATTCACAAAACAGTCCTCAGCTAGTATAGACATAGACAGTAAAACAGCTTTTTAAAAATGTGGAACCGCTCAGTTAAAAGGCTGAGTTTTAGGTTACTTGGTTTTAGGTACATGTTTTAATAATACTATGTTTCAGTATTTAGTATTATTATTATTTAGTAATAATACTAGGGTTTTTTTGTATGTTACTGATTTTAATGCTGTGAGCCGCCTAGAGCCGCTTTGTGCTGGCTAGGCGGATGGAAGTCTAAATAAATAAATAAATAAAATATGCTGTGACCGCCCTGTTTTATATGCTGTTTTATATGCTGTGACTGCAGGATATAAGCCCGATAAATAAAAATGGATAAATAAAAAGAAATGTTTTTGACATGGCACTTAATGGACAATAAGATGCCCGGTGAACATTATGGGGAAAGACATTCCATAGGTCAGCTGCTACCACTGAAAATGGAAGGTTTGTTTCATTTACCATGAAGTTCCCTTCTTGGTGGTCCTGGGGTGGGGCAATCTGAACTCGTGAGAAGAAGCTCCTCCCTAGAGGCAGGCAAGGTCACTGAACTTTGTGATTCCTGCGGGGAGGAGCTTCTCTTCCGAGCCCTAGGCTGGTTCCAAAGCAGTATAGCTCCCACTCAAAAGTATTTCAGTGGTTAACATAACCAACTGACATTTAAACCAGAAATCTCAACACAGAGAACAGAGATATGAACAGTAGGAAGACAACCCCCAAGGATCAGAAAGAACCCTACATCTACATGAATAGATTCCTCGGACCCAAAGCAGCATACCTGGACCAACTCAGGGGCCATCTACGAAGAAACTGAGTTCTCCTCCTGGGTAGGAAGAGATTGTCCCCCCCCCCCAGGTCCACCGTGAAGGGAGATTCATGGTAAGTGAAACAAACCTTCCATTCTCTAATGGTCTGGGATGGGGCAGTCTGAACTTGTGGAACATACAAAAGCACTACACCCCTGGGAAGGTAAACCTTGGATCCTTAGCCTGAAAAGGTGTGCTGTAGGACCTTTCTCCTGAAGGCAGCCTCAGCAAAGGCTGCTTTGTCAATATGGTAATAATCAGTAAAGTAATGGACCAACCTCCAGGTGGCTGCCCAACAGAGCGCCTCTAAGGAGGGGAAAGACCTGTAGGTTGCCGCCCTTCTAAGTGAATGGGCCATTATGCTCGCCGGAGGATCCAGGACCCTGGCCTTATATGCCAGAAGAATACAACCTCTGATCCACCTACTAATAGTGAAAGTAAAAACCCTATTTCCCAAGAAAGCTTGCCTTAAGGACACAAACATGGTGTGCGATTTGTGAAACCCTTTAGTCCTGTCTAAATAGGGTTTTAGCACACTCTTTCCATTTCAGCACACTCTTTCCATTTAAACAGTGCCGTCCCCTTTCCTGAGGATGTTTAGGATTAAGAAAAGGACAAGAAGAAGGAATAACCAATTCCTCCAATGCATAAAAGGTAAAGTTAACCTTTGAGACAAAGTCTGGGTCAGGATGCAGCACCACTCTGTCATTGTGAAAAATGCATAGCTCCTTATCCACAGAGAGGGCCTGAATCTCTGAGACCCCCCTGGCCAAGGTGATGCCCACCAGGAAGATAGTTTTAAAGGTGAGCTCCTTGAGTGAACAGGTAGCCATGGGCTCAAAAGGAGTTTGTGAGGGTTTTAAGCACCATATTGAGGCTCCCAGAGGGGAACCGGTGAGACTGAGGAGAATTTAATAAAGAAATCCCCTAAAGAATTTCCTGACATGGGGATGATGGGAGAAACCCCACTCCTTCTCAGCACCCTTTACTGCTGAAATGGCGGCCACCTGGCTTTTCACGGAATAGATACTCAAACCCTTCTCCAAACCATCCTGGAGTAAGGAAAGAAGATCACCCACTTTAGCTGAGCAAGGGTCTAAACCCTTCTCAAAACACCAGAACTGAACACTTGCTAAGTATTATTATATACCTGATTGGCTGAACCCTTCCTAGAGGCTACTAGTGTCTATAATCTTGTCAGAGTAACTTATTTTTTTGCATTACAGCCGCTCAACCTCCAGGCTATGAGGCTTAGGATCTCGGGCTGAGGATGAAGGGGCCCTTGACAAAGAAGGTCCTTTCTGATTGGAAGGTACCACAGTTCCTTGGAGGACAGTCACAGTAGGTTTGACCTTCATGGCCAGAATGGGGCTTCCATTTCTTCTCTTAGAGCTATGATCCTCTTTGAATCAGCTGGTTTGGTGGGAATGCTTATCTGGGAGAACCAGGTTTGATTCCCCACTCCTCCACTTGCACCTGCTAGATGACCTTGGGCAAGCCATAGTTCTATCACAGTTGTTCTTTCAAGAACAGTTCTGAAAAGAGTTCTCTCAGCCCCACCTACCTCACAGGGGAAAGGGGAAGGGAAAGGAGCTTGTAAGCCACTCTGAGACTCTCAAGTGAAGGGCGGGCTATAAATCCAATCTCTTTTTCTTCTGCGTAGCTTAGAGTGTATATTCCTATGGCCTGAGGACACTTTGTCCTTGAGGCAAACCTTGGTACCTGATGGTTGTGTTCTGAGGCAAAGAGGTTCACCCTTACTTCACTGAATCTGAGGCAGATCTGGCAAAAGGTTTCCGTATTCAGCATCCATTCTGACAGTTCCAGGGACCTCCTGCTGAGCCAATCTGCCCGGATATTGGATGTCCCAGCCGCATGGACAGCTTTGAGGGACCGCAGGTGGGTCTCTGCCCACTTCAAAACCAGTGTTGCTTCCACTTGCAGGGAGGTGGATTTCGTGCCCCCCCCCTCGATGGTTTATATAGGACTTGGCAGTTGTATTGTCTGTGTGAATGAGGACCTAATTCCTGACTAGGAGATCCTGGAAGGCTAACAGACCCCACTGGATTGATCTGAGTGCCAGAAAAATGATGCTCCAGTTGGCTTCCTTGAGGGACCAGGATCCTTGTGCCACCTCCCTGTGGGAGTGGGCTCCCCACCACTGCAGACTGGTGTTCAAAGTCATGCTCAGCAATCAGAGTGGAGTTCCCTTCCAAAGTCTGGGTGGAAACAGCCACCATTGGAATTCCCAGATCAGGCTATTTGGAAGTTTGATGACCTTGTGCTTTCTGTGTGCTATTACATCCAGAAAAGGAAGCCTTTGGAGGGGGGGGTGTAGTACCTTGCCCATGGAACCACATACTACAAGACACCAGCATCCCTAAAAGCCTCACCAGAACCATGACTTCCACATGGGACTGTTGTGTAATCTTCTGCAACAAGGAAAGCATCTCCTCCCATCTTTCTCGGGATAGAAACACCCAGTCCAGAGCCATGTCTGTCTGTCTGTTTTATTAGTGTTATATCCCTCCTTCCCCGCAAGCAGGCTCAGGATGGGTTCCATCAATCTGAATACACAATACAATTTAAAAACAGTTTAAAACAACAGTATTAAACAACATACTCATAAAATGCCGTGTTTAATTTAGCCAGATGTCTCAGGATTAGGTGGTTCTTGTATAGCTATTCAGATCCAGACCACCAATAGATCAGTCAGGAATGGGGGAAACGTTTGCTGCCTCAGTCAAAAGCCTCTTTAGGTTCAAAATTGCTCTCACATCCCCGTTTTTTGGAACTATGAAGAATATTGAGTAGACTCCAGATGACCTTTGGTCCTCTGGGACCAGCCCTATCGCTCCAATGTCTAACAGATGTTGGATAGCTTGAAGAAGGAGACAGTGTTTTCTTAGGCAATAATTTCTCAGAACTTTTATAAACCTGTCGTGAGGAAAAACTTGCAGTTCCAGGGAGTAACCATTTGAGACTGTGTCCAATACCCACTGGTCACCCATGGACAACTTCCAAACTTCTGCAAAAGACTGAAGCTGCCCTCCAAGGTTTGGTGGGGCTGACCGGCTGTAATTGTCACACAGCAGTGTGCTTCCTAACTCTTTGCATGGCCTAGCTGGTTGATCTGTGGAAAGAGGAGTTGGAAGCACCAGTTTGCTTGCGCTGGCAGTGACTCTTGGAAGACTTGAGAGGTCAAAAACTGAAGTTGCGTTGAGGTTCACGAAAAGAATGGAAGCATTTCTTTGGCTTGCCTTCCTTCTTGTGCATGGGTAGAGCCCTCTTCTTGTCTTTATCCTCTATCAGATATCGGTCGATCGCATCCCCAAAGAGATTAATGCCTTTGAAAGGAACACTGGCCACCCGAGCTTGAAAGGGTCTATTTCCCAGTTGCCAAGGCACCTAGCTGTGACATTAGATGCCATGGCCTTGGCTGATAATTGGATTGCATCCAGTGATGCATCTGCCAAGAAGGACAATCTTCTTTCACTCATCTTTAAGCTCTTATGGGATATCATTGCTGGCTGCCAAGAGGTCTGAGGCCCAGGAGTTGACTGGAAAAATAGTGAACTTGCTGTAAAAGCCCTTAGGGCAGCCGAAGAAGCCTCAAAATTTTTATGTAAGGCTTGATCTATTCTTCTGTCACAGGGATCCCTAGGAAGGCCATCTGACTCTGCTGGAATGACTGAATTCGAACACAAGCTGGACACTTGGGTGTCCACTACCAGAAGGTTAAAATGCTCTGCTGTCTTGAGTACCAAGGAGTAGAAGTGGGAAATGATGGGATAATTGGCCTTGGTCCTTGCGAAGAAAACTGGTTCCCTAAAATTTCTTGTCTGTTTCAAAGTTTAGTTTAGGTTGAGATGCAGCCTGCTTGTGAGTTATTAGAGTTCAGAAACAACTTGCTAATCCAGAGCAAGCTGACCTTGTAAAACTGCAGATAACACCCAGCAGGAGCCGGGTACAAGTTTCCAATTGGCCACATTCCATTCAATTAAGGTCTGTGATTTGTGCCTGTGGGAAAGGGCAGAATCTAGCTGCAGATAGTTTCAATTCTCCCCCTCAGTTCAGACCACTGCTTAGGTAATCTGCTTAGCCATTGAACTGGCTATACATCACCACCTAGGGTCCCTATTGGTCTTTCGGGCATGAGATCACGAGAGCCCCTTGCCCCCAAAGAAGTAGGTTTCTAGTCTATTCCTTAGCTTGATAGCAACTGTCTGAGATCCTGACATGCAGTCACTATTTTGCTCATGGCGGCCATCTTGAATGTTGCTTGTGTGAGCCAAACAGCTCCTGGCTATGCTGATTCTGGAGAGGGCCACTTTTTCTACTGAGCATGGTAACATCTGATAATGGGAACCAAAGTATTCCTGTTTTAGTTAGCTTTTGAATTTCTAGCTTTCTTGTTTTATTCTCACAGTTCTTGTCATTTTGAAATATTCTTGCATCTTAATAAAATATTTTAATTTACTTTTGTGGTTATTCGATTAATTTACTTTTGTGTTTACTAATGGATCTTCTTTGTCTGATAGTTCTCCCTCCTCCTTTGGGGAGAAAGAGTCAGAGAAATCTAAATCATGGTCCAGTAAAGGGCTTAGGGGTCTAGGGGAATACCTATTAGTTGGAACCCTACCCACCTCCCAGATCCAGAACTGGAGGGTGATCGGTGTCTAATTCTACTAGCTGGCCTAGCTGGAACTTGCCTGCTGGGGATAGCTTCTAACAAAGTTGCTTTAATCTCCTTATGCATCTCCCCTTTGATCCAAGCCAAAAGATTTGCATGGGCATTGTCCCCTGAAACATCTGGGGTAGGGCCTTCTGTTGCCTCTGATTCATGAAAAGAACCCTGAACCAGAGGTGTGGGAGGAGGAAGGAAGGAAGATCTAGACCTGAAGCCAACCCTTCCTGTGGCACACGCTCAGGCAGACCCACTTTAGCTGCTGTCCCTGCCTTTTTTTAAGATGGGGAAAACCAGGATTGCTCTCCTCCTTCTGCCCTCGAAAACCAGCCCACTAGCCTTACCAATGAGTTGAAGGTAGGAACCTGGTGTGAGTCACTGGGATTATGAAGCCTGTTTGGCTTGTAAAACCCCCGGAGGTCATGGAGGAAAGCCAAGGAAGCTCCCACTGCAGCAGCCACCAGTGCTCTGCAGGATGAAGGAGCGACTGGGGAGGCTCCTGACCCAAAGGCTGGAGTCCCCATGGCTTGCCTCTCTTCTTGAGGAGGACCCAAGGTTGAGAGGGGGATTCTCACCAAGGTGCTTCTCCCTCCAAAGCCCCCTGAAGGAGTGGCTTGTGCTTCTACTCCTGAGGAGGAGGCTGAGGATGAAGGTGGGGGGTCTCCCAAAGCGAGATTAGCCCCCCCAGATGCCCCCAAAGGGGGGCAGTTTCTACATAGCCCCTCAAAGGAAACCCACTGGCCTAGAGACAAAAGGGGGGAAGAGAGACTAGAAAGGATAAAAGGAATAAAAGAAAAAAGAGGAAAACAGGAAATCATGGTGCTCTTACAAGAGCACAGCTAGCGACCAACTAACTGCCCTGCAGGCGAGGCCAAAACTGGGGCCCGGAAGAGAAGACTCCCCTCAGGAATCACAAAGTCCAGCCACCCTGCCCACCTCTAGCAAGGAGCTTGTGCCCACGAGTTCAGACTGCCTCACTCCGGACCCTGGCTCTGGTTGCCACCCACCTTATTTCTTTCAGTTAAGTGCTTGGAGAGCTGGGCTTGGGAAGAGAGGATCTTAATTGATGGACAGTACAATAGGAGGGGATACTTACAGGACCATTTTGGACCATTGAAGTTTCTGGTCATTTTTCAAAGCAGCACCATATAACCAGTATCACAATAATCAAATCTGGATCAGGCCCTCACCTGGATGGCCCAGGCTAGCGCCCCGTCTCATCAGAACTCAGAAGCTAAGCGAGGTTGGCCCTGGTTAGTACCTGGATGGGGCCACCTAGAAAATCCGTGGTCACTGCACAGGGGCAGGTAATGGCAAACTGTCTCTGATTGTCTCTTGTCTTGAAAACCCTTCAGAGTCATCATAAGTCATCTTCAGCTTGACACTTTTTACCAACCACCT
Organism: Lepidodactylus listeri; assembly: GCA_029233225.1. NCBI lineage: Eukaryota > Metazoa > Chordata > Lepidosauria > Squamata > Gekkonidae > Lepidodactylus > Lepidodactylus listeri. The sequence continues at coordinate 111,928,457 of JARCFY010000004.1, read as the reverse complement.
GTGTTGGTGTCTGGATCTGGAGTGTATGCCAGCAGAGAGGGATGAAATGAAATTGGAATCAGGGCCACTTTGATTTCAGCTTATTCTTTTAGGTGTTTCAGTACAGCCCAGCTCCTGATATTGGAACAATCTGTGGGGAGGAGGCCACTTTGAGCTAAGCAAAGTCATATGACAGTGCAACCTGAAGGTCAAAGAGGTCAAAAGGCTTCATTCTTTTTTTTTTCAAACACCAATTCTTGAAATGTGAAAGGTAATGATAGAGATGTCTCCTGCCACCATTCTGGGTTCTTCCTGCTATTAAGCATTCTGAAATGGTCTCTCTCTCTGTCTACATGAATCCCAGATCCCTTGTAATACATACCTGTCTGAATTATGGGAATATATGAAGCTGCCTTATCTGAATTGGACCACTGACCCATCAGAGTCAATAGTGTCTACTCAGTCTGGCAGCAGCTGTCCAGGGTCTCAGGTGAGGTCATTCACATCACCTGCTACTGATCCTTTTAACTGGAGATGCTGGGTATTGAACCTGTGAACTTTTGTGTGCCATGCAGATGCTCTACTACTGAGCCACAGCCCCTCCCCCAAGATCCTTTCAAGCCTTATCATATAATTGATAAGAGTAAGTTAACCCATTGCCATCTAAGTATAAGGTTTTTTCCCCCTAGCAGGCAGTCTTTTATAAACAACTATAATTTCTGTATGGGCATATTTTTAAAAGGGGCTGCGGTGGCTCAGAGGTTAAGATGCTGAACTGCAGACCGGAAGGTCAGGAGCTCGGCAGTTCAAGACCCAAGTGTCGTGTGACAGAGTGAGCTCCCATCTCTGGCCCCAGCTGCGGCCAACCTAGCAGTTCGAAAGCAAGAAATTGCAAGTAGATAAAGAGATGCTGCTTTGGTGGGAAGGTAACAGCGCTCTGTGCGCCTCAGCATTTAGTCATGCCGGCCACATGACCACGGAAAAAGTCTTCAGACAGCACTGGCTCTTCAGCTTGGAAACGGAGATGAGCACCACCCCCTAGAGTCAGATTCGACTGGCTTTCAAGCAAGGGAGACCTTTAACCTTTTTATTTTTAAAAAACTAGAGTACCTGAAAGTCATGAAAAGAAAAGGGCAGCAGCTTTCATGTTAACTGCACTTTTACATTAAAATTGTATTTATATAATAAAGCACATTCATTTTTAAAGACATTCTAAAGATGACAGCGCATGTGTAGTTTTATTCATGGCTATTCGTGTGCCAGCAGTGCTTGGCTTCTGAAGGTAAAATCCAAGCCAGTTGTAGAAGGGCCATTGGTTTCGATGGAGGAAGGAGTGTTGGCACTCAGTTTTGCTCATCTTCACAAACTAATAAAAAGGGTAGATGCAAGACATGAACAATAGTTTTTAATTATAATATTAACTACCCTTGAAGCCTTAGATTGAAATGAGTTTCCAGCAGTGTGTCAGTAATTTGCTTATCATCCTGAAGGTCTACACGCACGCGCACACACTCTCACAGAATCCTATAAATAAACCAAAAATGAATGTATATATTTTACTTAAAAGCTGAATTAGCAGTTTGTTCCTAGCCCTATTCACACTGATTGCATGGAATAAATGGATGACTTTCTTCTCCCACATGGCTGAAATATAGAACACCTGTGGTGTAATTAGAACAACTGCGGTTTTCCTCTTGATCTTCATCCCTGTTAAGTCTCCGATTGCTTTTGCTTTACTTTAACTGTGGAACTTTGTCATTTGAGAATATTCAATGTACACTGCATCAAATGGTAAGAAAGACTATAAAAGAGAAAGTGGGCTTGAATCAGAAAATGTTTGGTGCTTATTGGATAAGGGACATGTTTAGTAAGATGGCTCAGGCAGGTGAGTCAAGTTGTACAATATCCTGGTTGTGTAAACAATGCGGGATCCGCCATCTGTTTCTTCCTAAAAGACAGCGCAGCCCCCGCCCCCCCCCCCAACTTATTCAACCTTTGGCTATCAAACCTTATGTGGTACCAAGCACTGTGATGGATATATGCCAAGTTAACTTCAGTTGGTGCAGCATGTCCCTTGCATGCTAGGCAACATTTCCTGTTAGATGTTCGCGAGTGGGGGACCTGCAAGGACTTGTGAAGTGTGTCTCATTTCCCCACCCCCACTATTTTCTCTTTCCCTTCCCTGAATGTCCCCCCCTTTTCCTGCTTTCTTCTCTCCTTCCCAGCCACCAGCTGACCTACCTTTATCTGCCCCCCCCCACTTCAGCTTTCCCTCCTTCCCCTCCTGGAAGCCTCTACCTGGGAAAACCTTGGCCCAGTTGCACAGTGTCCGCCACCAGGCCGGGTCTAATTATGGTGGGGAACCTGCGAGGACTTGCAAGGGGCACATTATTTGCCCCTGTAACCCCTTCCCATGCTACTTCCTTTTTCCCTCCTCCTGGTAAGTTGCACCTCATTTTCCCCTGTGCCCCCTTTCTCACAATATTTCATCTTTCCTTCCTCCTTCTCTCCTTCTCTTCCACGTACCTTCAGCTACATTGGTTATTTATTTACTTCATTTATATCCCACCTTTCTTCCCAAAAGGGAAACAAAGCAGCTTGTATCATTCTCCTCTCCTGAATTTTATCCTCACAACTATCTTGAGAGGTAAATTAGGTTCAGAATGTGTAACTGGCTCAAGCAGAGTGGTGATTCAAACCTGGGTCTCCCAGATCCTAGTCTGCAAGTCTAACCACTACATCATGCTGTCTTTTGTGGGGTGGCTGCTGTCGAACAGTAGCAAGCAATTGGGACTGGGTGAGTCATGTAAGTTGTGTGGTAGCAAGTTGCTTGTGGTTATTGCTGGGCTTGGCCCTGATGAGTCCTCCTTCAAAGACCAAAACATCCCTGAAAAGCTCCTGCCCCCTCCTTTTTTACTGACAGAAACCAAGTCTTGGCTACCAATACTGTTGTGATTGCCTAGCAACAGCCACTATGGGCATCTGTTTCTTAAAGCTACAGGTGCTCCTTTTATCACTGGGGGGTGTTAATCCCCAAGGAGGAGTTATTGTTTTTTTTGGGGGGGGGGTAGATTTCAGATTTTTCTGCAAACCTGGGGAGTTTTTTAGGTTTGTAGAAAGAGCTGTCTTGTCTGTTCCTGGCTCCAGTATCTGGGTTTAAGTATCCACGGATTTCCTTATGTTGATAGTTAGATAGATTGATGATATAACAGCACCAAACAATGGTATACCTATAATGTGGTGTAAAGTGTGCAAGAGTTCCAAGTCCTTGTTCTGCTGTGTCACCAAAAATATAGTGACCAGAGCTTTCTCTATTTGCTTATCCTGCACCTTTAACACCTTTAGAGCATATAAATGGTACATGAAGCAGTACCTCCTATCTTTCTGACAGATCTGAGGATCCCAAGGGTTGTTTCAGTGCATCAAGAAGAAGAAGAAGAAGAAGAGATTGGATTTATACCCCGCCCTCCACTCACTTGGAGTCTCAGAGCGGCTTACAAACTCCTTTCCCTTCCCCTCCCCACAACAGACACCCTGTGAGGTAGGTGGGGCTGAGAGAGCTCTGAGACAACTGTCCTTGAGAGAACAGCTGGTACAGAGCTATGGCTTGCCCAAGGTCATCCAGCAGGTGCAAGTGGAGGAGTGGGCAATCAAACCTGGTTCTCCCAGATTAGAGTCCGCGCACTTAACCACTACACCAAACCGGCTCTCAAAAGGTTCTCATATTATATACTTTGCTTCAGTATAGCCATTTTTGAGGTGTTAGTGGTCATTTGCTAGTTTTTCTTGCCTGGGGAAAGATCACTACCCAGTTGCCAAATATGTTGCTATGGATCTGTGGTATCTTTCAAGAGAACATCCCCATAGCCCATAAGTAGCTGTTGCCATAAGTAATACATCTGTAGATGTTTCCATCATGATTCCTTAGAAGATTTTTTTAAAAGGAATAGTAATCTAAATGAGGAAGAGGATTTTTTGAACTTTTAGTAGATCGGATGAAATGAAAAACAGTGAAAGTAATGTATTTGCTCCCACTGGTGTCCTAGGATAACTGTTCCAGAATTCTGCTCCTTTGATGATTAACCCCCCTTCTCATTTAAAGCATACACTTACTGAAGGACAATTTGTATCTTTGTGTTCTCTGTACCCACATTTGGTAAAAGAACTAAATCTTCCCTCTCTTGTCGTATGAATATCTGTTGTGTACTTATGAAAAGACTCATATCCAGCTTATGCTTTTGCTAGACTGAAGGCCTGCTGTTTAATTTTTTTCTCATAAAACAAGTATCTAAGTTTGCTCTGTCGCTTTTACCTCCATTGAATCCCAAGCTAGCCCTTGTTTCCATCGCCCTCCATACCCCCCCACTGGAAATAGTCCTGAGGAATTTGTGCGTAAGCTAAATGTCTTGGCCCCTTAAAAATTACTTTTATGGCCTAACCCTAACTATGTTTGTTTGAAAATTAGTCCTGTTGATTTAGAATCAATTTATTCCCAAGCAAAAATATATACTATTGCAGCTTAAATACAAAGAGTGCTTTTTTTAAAATGCATAACGCTCTAGATGCAGCTCTGGAAACTTCCTTCCCTGTATGGCCACTGTTGCCTCTTCCATAACCTGCTGAACTGTGTGCTAAATATTCCTATTTACAAAATCAGATTTTTGGCATTTGTAAGGATTACTGAGGTCCTGTTTTGTAATTTTTTAAGTCTTGCTTGTATCTCCCTTGCCGACCAGTAAAAGTTAGTTTAGAGTAGAATCACACCCAGAACTATATTTTCTTAGTCTCCACTACAGCAGCAAACCTGCATGTGAGATGTGAGTTTCCAGATGGTAGGAATGTCACAGCATGGGAGTGAGTGGCAGACATGTGCTGAGAGTTTTAAATTTGGAGCTCCCAGCACTTTTTTTAAAATCTAATTTTTTAGGCTTGCAGGGGCCTGATCTGTACCAGTTCTTTAATAAATGAGCAGATCAGACCTTCCTCCACACACACCATTTTTCCCAACCCAAAATGGTCCTGGGGTCTGGGAGTTGCTTTTTGTCCCATTATTAGACTAAACTTGTGGGTTCTGTGGCCCAACATTATCTGATTTCTTTATTTTATTACCTCATTACCTCCACTGGCACCTCCTAGCTGACAGCTCCTTTTCTTTCTTGTCCCTGTCAGAATATCTCAAATTCTATCAAAAGTGCAAAATATTCCAGTATTTGTATGCAAATGTGAGTATAAATAGTTTTATTACTGTGAGTCCAGTTCCAGCTGGTACTTTCAAGTCATTTATTTCTGAGTGCAGAAATCTGAGTCTTTGGATTAAAAATCTCTGGATGCTTTGGGACACAAAGCATTATTGGCACAAATCCTAGAATTTTATTTTGACTTCTTCATGGGGTTTTATGAAGATCTTTGAGCACTCAGAATGTACTATATGAAGTACTTCTGTTAATTGTAAGAGAGGAGTGAAATCATTTCAGGCCTCTTATGCTTTCTTGTCTGCAGTAAGCACCTCTCTGAACAAATAATACTTTATAGGTAGACTATATTCTATGTTCTTTCAGACTGTCCAGAGGACTGATGCCTGAGGACTGTTATGTCAGTGAGGTTTCAATAACTTTTTTACTAATGTAAGAATGGCCATGTATTACTTTTGTAAATGGAAAAACTGTTCCTTAAATCCTGTGTAGTTAGGTGCTGAACTGTGTGCTGAAAAGCAAACTTCAGAGTTACAGAATGCCAAGAGTTTTTAAAAGTAACCTATTAAAAGTTACTGCAAGCCAAGTCATCTTATTCGCACCAGCATATCTTCTAAAAAATTTTGCTTTAAAGAGTAACACAGCTCAGAAAGGAACTTGGCCCTGCGTATTTGACACATGTAGTGTTCTGTAAGCAGATGGTGTTCTACCTAATTCTACCAAGAACACTGTGATGCCCTTTCTGATTGGAATCTTGACAGTGTTTTTATGATATTAAAGCTGTTAGTAGGAAATGTGGCATTTTCTAGTGTCTGTTAGAATATAACTGACTGAATATGTGAAAACCCTTTAAACTTTCTGGGGTGTTTTCTGAACGGTGGTGCCAGGAGTGGAGGCAGTGGTGCAAGATGGAAAAGTGCTTTCTCTTGGTTGCAGACAGGGTTGTCACTCAGAGTTGCACCAAGAGACTAGCACCCTTCGCTACCATACTGGCTCTATTTGCCTGGCAGAGAGCTGTGTCAGTATGTGTCTCCACTCTTATGAGAGCAGAAGTTCCTCACTCAAATATCCTCCGCACTTTCCCCCTCCCTCCCTCCCTCCTCAGCAACTAGAAGAGGCAAGCCTCACTTGACCTCCCCTTATTCCTGTCTGCTGTCCTCCCCACCCTGGGGCCTGATGAGAGCTCTGACATTTCTGTAGCAGCCCATTCTTCATGCCACTCAGCCGTTAATGAGGCCCTGAGGAACAACCTGTCATGCAGAGCCAAACCAAAACAAATTGCTTGGGTGAAGGAGCCTGTGATCAAAGATATGCAGGGCTTAGTATTTCAAGGGTCAGTGACTCTGGGTAAGTTACTCAGATTTGCATAAATTGCGACACATGAAAAAGAAGTGGCATAGGCTCACTAGCCATTCTTGCCAAAGGGAGGTAAACATAGGGAACCGCTCCTTAGCCGAGAGTTCAGTTATGCATTTCAAAGAACCCCGTTACACATGGTCCCAAGGGAGCTGCTTCCTGAGTGACAGAAGGTAGTGTGTCTGCCCCCTGATAGAGTTCACAGAAGGTATGGGCCAGTCTGCGTTTTCTGACCTTGCTTCTCTCATAGAGAGGGGGGAATAGTCAGAAGAACAACAATAAGAGGGACCAGGAGAAAACCACCTTTTCTCATCCATATTTCCCCCAGATCCCTTTCTAGAGTGGTCAAGGTTCTAGAACTATCAATATGGGACTAAAGTGGGAGAGCGAGTCCAGGGCTGCGGTTGCACACACTAAATAATCCAACTTTCAATGCACTTTCCAACTGGTTTTCTACGTGTCAACTGGCAAATTCCAATTTGAAAGTGCACTGAAAGTGGATTATTTAGTGTGTGTGTGACCGTGGCTCTGGACATACCAAGGGAACTTGCAGTGCAGTCTTGTGCTATATTGCTGCATTGCTGCTATAACTGCTATGGCATGATTTACATGCAGTGCCACCAAGCCTTGGTTTACATGCAGTGCCCTCCAAGCCAGCTTTCTTCCAGTATCCAGGGTCCCTTATTTTCCTAACCCACGACTTGAAAGCTATTTCATCCCAATCATGTTTGTTCACTCCAAGCCATAGTTTAAACTTGCTTTGGAGGGCAGAAATAGCAAAAGCATGATTTGCTGCATAAGTAGAAATGTTTAACTGGCTGTGGGGAAGCAGAAGGCAAAAAGGGAGGAGAGTGTGTGGTCTTGATGATAAGGATGCATGTTACTGTAATGACAAGTGATGTTAAATGTGAATCGATAAGTCTGAAATCGTTAGCCTGGAGAATGTCCAGTATAAAGTAACAGTCAACAAGTAATAATTAACATCCTTCTTATCTTTTAATGGCTCTGCTTGTAGAGTAAGGAATTAATTGATATGAATTGATAGTGTCATAATCACATCATTAAACGGGGTAGATGCCACACTGATGTGTCCAAAACAGCCATTTCAGGCTGTTTACATCAGTGCTGATGACTAACCAATTAAGTCAGATTCCATATCTGACTAACCAAGTCTTAAGTCATATACCGCCGTTGTACACCTGGCTCATTTCATAATTATTACTGTTCACTAAGACCTGCCTGGTTTAAAATTACTTGTGCATACCCTTTATTTGAGTGCATATAATTTATTTGAGAGCCAGTTTGGTGTAGTGGTTAAGAGCAATGGACTCTAATCTGGAGAATCGGGTTTGATTCCCCATTCCTCCACATGCAGACGCTGGGTGACCTTGACTCAGTCACAGTTCTCTCAGAGCTGATCTCCCAAGAGCAGTTCTCTCAGAGCTCTCTCAGCCCCACCTACCTCACAGGGTGTCTGTTGTGGGGAGGGGAAGGGAAAGGAGATTGTAGGCCACTCTGAGACTCTTGAGTGAACGGTAGAGTATAAATCCAGTAACAACTTCTTCTTCTACTACTACTACTACTACTACCACTACTACTACTGCTACAGAAAACATAGTTTTTGCCCTGAAATTACAGAAACAATGACGGGTCTGGATATCTACATTTTAGGCATCCAGTGTGTGACACCATTATATCTGCACCAAACTTGAGGTGTGCAATTAAAACACTCATATTTTGAACAATTAAAGTTAATATTACTGTCATTTTGTCAAGTGAAGTCACGAAATCACGCACATCCCCAGTTTCAAATACAGGACTGGATAATCAAATGAGGAATAAGCGTTAGCCCAGTGTGCCTTTTAAATGAAAAGCTCTTTATATAATACTTCTGACCAGAAGGTGTAAGTACCTTCAAATTGGCAGCCTGCATACATTTGCTAGAGTTGCTGAAATTCTGAATAGATGTTATTGACTTAAGAAGGACTATTCTTTGAAAAAGTTGGGAAGTAACATGTATACAGACGTGAGAACAGTTGCACAAATTACTACACAGATTAATTTCAAGTTAGTCAGATGACTGTGTATACTTGGAAAGTATATAATGCCTGTGCTTTAAAAAAAAAGCCCTCAATGATATCTGAACAAAATTCAACTCCAGGAGCCCCTTAAATCAGGTTGCTGTGCCATAGACAAATATCTTCAAGGCACCTATGATTTTTCAGCAATGGTTTTATTTGCTATCTCTTAGCAACCCTCAGTTTGTAGGAAATTATTTATCATTTCATACCAGAGTAAGTTTTTTGTATGACAGAGAAATGCACGTGCATGAAATTGTGGTCATTGCTTTGCTTTATGTTAACTTTATACCCTTATTTGATGGTGAGTGAGTTAATTTCTTTACCAGTTGCTTTCTATATAGGCTCCAATAATGAAATTGTGAGAAACTGGGGAGAGGTTAGGTTAGGGTTAGAGGTAAGCTTCTTGTTGTAGTGATGACAATCAGTGTTAGTCCTGTGTTTATGCTTGTGACAGCTCTTGTGTCACAAGAAACTGTGAAGAGGCTAGGATTAGGCTTTGTAGTAGCAATCATTTGAAAAATATGGTCATTAAAATATGAAAATCTGAAGACTGAAATAATGAATCTGGCTTCTAAATTTTGGGGCCAGCTCCTCAAGCCAAAGAAAAATTGCTTTAAAGACCCACAAAATTTTCCCGGGTAAGCTTTTGTGACTCAAATATACTACTATAGACTAATATGGCTACCCATCTGAAACTATCAATCTGATCTGCAGTTACATCCATTGCAGGTGGTGGCTGGAATAGTGATTTAAAATTGGAAATCTGTAATGCAGTATGAGAAATCAGCAGGCCCTTTCTAATCTGTAGGTCATCAATCCATATAAAGAGCAGCAGACTCACTCAGTTTTTTTCAGCCAAGGTTTTAATATATTGGTTGGTTAGCCTATTGTATTAGGAGAGAGTGGAGAGACTGTAACTAACCGGTTAAATTTAATTTTTGCCTGATTTGTATTGGAATTTGTAAAAATTTGTAAATATTTCTTAATGTTTTAATGTTTTATAATTACACTGTCACAAAAGACATATTATTTTACTATTGTTTTGATAGCAACCTGCTGGATGACCTTGGGCAAGCCATAGTTCTGGCACAGCTGTTCTTGAAAAAGAGCAGTTTCTGTCAGAGCTCTCTCAGCCCCATGTACCTCACAGGGTGTCTGTTGTGGGGAGGGGAAGGGAAAGGAGTTTGTAAGCCGCTCTGAGACTCCCATGGGTGGTGAAGGGCAGGTTATAAATCCAATCTCTTCTATTCTTCTTCTTCTTTGACCACAATAAACTACATTCATTCATATTACTGAAGCAGACAGGAATCACATTGCTATGCCATGATTTCATCAACTATGTCCATCAGTGTATCTGTGAACAGTCAACTAGCAAAGAGTTAGTGCTATGATATTAAATCTAAAAATGCAATACAGTATTTACCACATTGTTGCATTTTAGTTAGCACTGGAATCATTGTGGTACACTCATCTTTTGTACCTGTCAGGAGAAGTCAATTGTTTCATCTGTGAAGAGCAGGGAGAGTCTCATTCACATGCTGGGATGGAGGTGAGGGCCCACAAAGTGGCACTAGATGAGCACTGTCTTGCCCAGGAAGCTGTGGGTACAAACTGGTTCAAAAACAAGGTAATGTCCTACACAGGAACCAAAGAAGCTTCGGATAGCTGCAGACATCTTAAATCTTTAATTCTCTTTGCAATTAAGGCTCATTAACTGTGATGGAAGTCATTTAAGGTGCCTGCAACCTCAGGCTCTAAAAGTTGAAGTACACAGGGCTTAAGATGTTTTAGCCCATCCAGTTTGTCAAGCGGTGCAGTGAGGCAACAAAGGCGTGTATGACAATCTGATTGCAACTTTGATTGTGGACTCAAGGGAACCGGGTCCTCCGATTATACAGTAAAACAGCTGGTAATCAGTTTTATGATTTCTAGTATAACGGAAGGATACTGCTAAAGGGCCGGAATAGTTTTCTGTGTTTATTTATAAGACTGCATACGTGCTCCCACTAGCATAATTAATAATAACTGGATATGTGAGTGATTTAAAACTGATTTTTCATATAAATAAATACGTTGAAATGTGCTTGAGCCTTGATTAAGTGACACACAGTCAAAGGAGAAGGGAGCACTTGCAAAGTATCTGTTGGTGGAGTGGAGACTAATGGTCTTTGTCTGGGACACCAGTCTGTGCTGCAGTCAGGTTTGGGTTTCAATGCCCGTGGATGTCCTAATGCAGTATGTGCCATACACACTTTATTTGCAGCCATTGAGATATTTGGATTCTTTTATAGTAGACAGAACAGGCATCTGGGTTAAGGTCATTTTTAACTATGTGTGCAGATGTGATCTTTGAATACTTCCTTACCTAATATCTTCCCATTTCAGTTTTCTAGTACCTTTGGAAGGGCAGGACATTTCCCCTCTATTAAATAGTGTGAATGGTCACGTCTTACAGTCCTGTTTTCTTGTACAGTTGGTTCTCTGCTCTTTTTGGCGCCATTTTTTCTTACTAAATCACCTTTCTTAATTAGTCAGGTGGGTTATCCTAGCCACTGGAATTGTTTATAAGAATGTGATGACCATGTAATGTTATGTTGCCAATCAGCATTAGCTTTGCATTAATACCACAAGAGCAAATGAAACCAATTCTGGAAGCCTAGTCTTCACTCTGAATAGACAACACTTGAGACATACTCTGCCCCTTATTCCACCCAGCTATAGTATTAGGTAAAGTAAAATTCTTCAGTACCATGGAGAGCAGCCTGCAGCTGTTAGGGATACTTTGCCAAGCCAAAAGGTTCATGAGGCATTCAATGAGCTCTAAAGCAGAATACCTGGGTCTAAAGATTTGAGCCATTTTTAAATGTCGTATGTGATGCTGGATTTTGGACTGGAACTCCAGATGTACAATTTGACTCATAAATAGTAGCTCCCAGGGCAATCTGGGTTGGTGCCATAAAGCTGGGAAACTAAAAGTTAAATCTTCCATCTGTGCCTTTTCACAGATTGGAAACCCCTCTGAGCTATTTTAAACCCCAGTAGGAGAAAAGCCACAGTATCAATACCAGTCTCTTTTCCATCTGCCGAGACTTAAATCAGCCTACTTGGGAGACATTTCCAGTTGGGAAACCAGCTTGGGGAGGGAGAGCTAATGTATTAGATATTTATATCCTGCTTATCGCCCCCGTGGGGACCCAAAGCAGTTACAACATTACATTCCCCTTCCTCCATGTTAGCCTCACAACAAGCCTACCAGGTAGTTTGGGATGAGTGTGTGTGAACTAACCCAAGGTCACCCAGTGAGCTTCTGTGCCAGAGAGGGGGATTTGAACCTGGGTTTCCTAGATTCTGGTCTGACACTGTAACTTCTACACCACGCTAATTTCTGTACCTTTGCACACTGCAGTGCTGCAGCTGAAATCCAGATAAAGAGCAGTCATGGCTGCTTTTTAGGGCACAGTTATGCATTTGGAGTTCTGTCTACAGAACGCCAGCATGTGGTATAGCTTGGCCCAGAGAAGAGATGGTTAAGCTCGTGTTAATTCTTCCATTTGTGGTGGAAACAGAGACTTGCCACTGTACAGATCACTGGAAAGTCACAGCTGACCATTTCCTCCACATTTAAGCCAAGCACAGTCCATTTAGTGAGACTACATTCTATTTTAGATATTACCTTGGAATAAGTGAAAATTGTTTCAGGGAGAAGGGGCAATCACCGAATGCACTTTAGTCCCTTTGTGAAGATTAAGCTAGTTTAAATGTTTCATAGACCATGCCATGTCTGGGAATGCACAATTATTGTATGGTAACTCTGAAAATGCAAACCCAGATGTTCTCAGATTAGTTTGGAGAGTCTTTAGTCTCTAATGCAGTTTAAGTATTACTGAAATTTCTTGCACTTCATCTTTGTCAAAGAATTAAGCACTCTGCTTTAAATGGGGGATTATCTGAAATTATTTTTATCATATATTTGTCTTCCTCGTGCTTTCTTAATGCCTTTCTTCATGACAGTATTGCTTACAATTCTGTTCTCCTGGCTTTTAGTCACAAAAAGCTGTTAAATAAATCCTTTTTGTGGCAACAGCGAATATCCATTTTCCTTTCCCACTGTCTATTTTTGTAAAGCAATTAAGTTTCGGGTTGTATTTCATGTGATTTTATAAATATCTTCTACTTTCACACGTGCCAATTTATCACTGACGTGCTAATGTGTCATGATACACACCATTCACTGTTCTAAATAAGATGACATACAGTGGCAGGCAGTGACTTATATAGAAGGCACTGGCAACCTCTTGAAGTTGTTATTTAACACCAAGAATTAGGATTGAAGTGTTAAGAGTGAAAGATTAATTATTTTTAAATTATTCAAATTGGCAAATAAAAATGCCTTCATAATTAATAATGATGATCTTTCCTAAGTGATGAAAAAGTTACACATATTTTTAACCAACAATTATTATAATGACAACACAGCACAGAGGGTAGGCCAGTATTGTTATTCCCATATTACAGAGGAGCTGAGACTGAAGGGCAGTGACTTTCTAGACTGTGAAGTGGCTCGTAACAGAGGTAAGATTTGAACCAGGGTTTGAGTTTGTAGTGGAATGACCTTTATTCTGACTGTTAAAGCGAGACGGAGGAGCACTGAGTCAAATCTCCACTTGGTCATGTGACTTTGGGACAGGCCCATTAGCCTAACCTCACAGGGTGGTTGTAAGGATAAAAGGAGGGAGACACCTCCCTGAGGTCTTCAGAGTGACTATGGAGTAAAATGTAGCAGCAATACAGTAATGTAACTTAAACAAGTATTTTCCTTTTCCCCCAAGTTTTTTTTTGTCTTTCCACATCTGCAACTAATGGCTTTGCCTTTTGCCTATAAAAACCACATTTTCTAAAACAAGTCCTTTGGTCTAGTTACCACTTTTTAAAAATCTGATATTTTAATCTAGTGTTATAATAGGGTTACCAGCTCCCAGGCCCAGGTGAGGGTTCCCTCGCTTTTGGGGGCTCCAATCTGCCCCCGGCCAGCTGGCTGGTGGGAGAAGCCTCACCCCCAAGTGCAACCACCTGTCTGGCCACCCCTCTCCTTCCCCTCCTGCCAGATTTAAAGGGCTTCAGCTGATTGCCGGAGACCACGTAGCCCACCAATCAGCTGGAGGGCCCTTTAAATCTAGCAGGAGGTAAAGAAGGGGTGTCACAGGCTGCAAGCTCAGCTCACCAATCAGTCCACCAATCAGCTGAAGCCCTTTAAATCTGGAAGGAGGTGAGGGAGAGGGGTGGCTGGCTGGGTGGGTGGTCACACTTGGGGGGGGTTGGGATGGGGCTTGTGGTGTCCCCACCCATCCCCAGAACACCCCCCCAAATCCCCCCACTGTAACAAGGAGGGGACCTGGCAACCCTATGTTACAGTAAGCTATTTTTAGTGGATAAAACACTAACCCTACTATGACTCTGTAGCAGATGGTACAAAGTACAAAGATAGCTACAATGAATTTATGCCTCTTTTTGCAAAACAATGTGTAATATTAAAAATGAGTGAAAAACTTTGTAAAGTATCACAGTGAAGAATGATTTGAAACATACTTAAACTACCATTTCCTGGGTTATTTGCCGGAAGCCATAATAGATAAACTAGATTAAATCAGTGCAGGTTTACAGTGCAAATGTTTCCTTTTTAAAAAGATAAATGTCTAGCCAGTTAAACCTTTTCAACCTTTTGTCTACTTTCACATACTGCTCTGTATGTGTTGGATATCAATGAGCAAAGGGTATCAATGAGCAAAGGAAAATGTAAAAACAGGAAAATTTAGATGCTGAAAATTAAGGAAGTGAGGGAAATTTCATTCTTAAATATATAAAAATGTCCCTATCTGTAGTCCACTGTTTCTATTCTAAAATGATTTCATGGTAAATAATTTCATAGAAAATGTAAAAACAAGAAAGTTTAGATGCTGAAAATTAAAGGAAGTGAAGGAAACTTAATTATATATAATGTTTCTACCTGAAGTCCACAGGTTTAGTTCGGTTTTTAAATGATTTCATGGCAGTAATGTCCATAGCCTGTATACCATTTTCTGCTGTCAGTCCTCTTAATTATATGCAGAAACTTTATTTACTTAATTTATTTACTTCACTTATAGTTTGAGACTGAAAGCAGATCACAGAATTAGAAATGCAAAAAAGGCCAGTATAAATGAGAACAATTAAATAAAAAACGGTAATTTATCCAATAAACAACGCTACGCAAATACACAACTTATTTGAAAAATTAAAGACATCCTGTGTCACACACAGAAAAGGGCTTCAAATGGATTTCAAATAATTTTCAGTAGCTCAGATAGAAATCCTCTGCCAATAATGTCAAGTTAGCCCTCAGTGTCTTTCACAAAATAAAATTCAATTTAGGTACTCTAAGCTGTTTTTAACCTCTCATTCCTATATGCATATGCTTGGCTACCTATCATATTTTTTGGTGACAGGATTGTTGTTGGCAGTTGGTAATAAAGTACTAACACCTTCTTGGTAGTCCCTACAACAGTCCAAGTACATATAAAAGTGCCCTCACACATGGGTACAATTCCTTTACATGTTTATATGTGATACAACCAGTGCACCCTCCATGTAGTTACACATCATTTCAGTGATTTATAAATGTTCCAGGAATCCAAACCATATAGGCACAAGGTGAGAGGCAGTACCTTCACATCAGTGCAGACAGGGGTCCTTTCGTAAAAAAAGAGGTGCAGGAGCTCATTAGCATAACTTATTTGCATATGCCACACCCCCTGATGTCACCGGAAGTGTCATAATGCCACACATCCCCGACGTCAGGTGTGTCAGAAGGCAAGAAGGGAGGGAGGGGGAAGGAAGGAAAGGAACAGAAAGGTAGGTAGGTGGGGGAGAGAGAGAGAAGAAAGAAAAAGAAAGGAAGGAAGAAAGGAAGGAAGGAGGGAGGAAGAAAGGAGGAAGGGGGGAAGGAAGGAAGGAACAGGAAGGTAGGTAGGTAGGTGGGGGGGAGAGAGAAGGAAGGAAGGAAGGAAGGGAGAGGGGAAGGAAGGGAAAGGAAGGAACAGGAAGGTAGGTAGGTAGGTGGGGAGAGAGAGAGAGGGATGAAGGAAGGAAGGGAGAGGGGAAGGATGGGGAAAGGAAGGAACAGGAAGGTAGGTAGGTAGGTGGGGGAGAGAGAGAAGGAAGGAAGGAAGGGAGAGGGGAAGGAAGGGGGAAAGGAAGGAACAGGAAGGTAGGTAGGTAGGTGGGGAGAGAGAGAGAGAAGGAAGGAAGGAAGGGAGAGGGGAAGGACGGGGAAAGGAAGGAACAGGAAGGTAGGTAGGTAGGTGGGGGAGAGAGAAGGAAGGAAGGAACGAAGGAAGGGGGGAGAGAGGGAGGAAGGAAGGAAGGGAGAGGGGAAGGACGGGGAAAGGAAGGAACAGGAAGGTAGGTAGGTAGGTGGGGGAGAGAGAGAGAAGAAAGGAAGGGAGAGGGGAAGGAAGGGGGAAAGGAAGGAACAGGAAGGTAGGTAGGTAGGTGGGGAGAGAGAGAGAGAAGGAAGGAAGGAAGGAAAGAAGGGAGAGGGGAAGGAAGGGGGAAAGGAAGGAACAGGAAGGTAGGTAGGTAGGTGGGGGAGAGAGAGAAGGAAGGAAGGAACGAAGGAAGGGGGGAGAGAGGGAGGAAGGAAGGAAGGGAGAGGGGAAGGATGGGGAAAGGAAGGAACAGGAAGGTAGGTAGGTAGGTGGGGGAGAGAGAGAGAAGAAAGGAAGGAAGGAAGGGAGAGGGGAAGGAACAGGAAGGAAAGAAGGAAGGAAGGGAGAGGGGAAGGAAGGGGGAAAGGAAGGAACAGGAAGGTAGGTAGGTAGGTGGGGGGGGGAGAAAGAGAAGGGAGGGAGGGAGAGACGCTTCTCACCCCAATGGGGCCAGCGTTTCCTTCCCCCCCTTGCTTGGGCCCCAGTGGCTTCAGTGAATTCCCTGGAACGAAGCCGCCACGCACCGTGCACACCAGCGCCCGAAGAACCTCCCCCCCCATCTGACACGTACACACTCCACTGGGAACACGCCACCAGTCGAGGCTTTCTGTCGCCAGCCCGTCCAGACAAAAGCGCCTTTGCAACGCGCGCGTTGTTTGGACGGTGCCTCCACCAAAGCAGCTCCCCCGTGAGCTACAAGCACAGGGCGACATGCAGCCAAGAGGGGACCCCTCGGGTTGCATTCAGCACGCTGGCTGTACCCACCGGTTGCAACAGAGCCCGCAAAGCAGGCGAGTCGCCCAGCTGGGACTCTTGCAAGCCCGCCGCGTGCAGCGCTGACCCAGAGAACGCCCGTGCAGCTGCCCAGCCCTCCTCCCTTTGTTTCTGCCCGGGGACTTCCTTCCTTCCCTCCCAGGTTCTTGCACTTGGGCTTGTCCTGCCACTGCGCCCCGCTCCGCCCCCAGCCTCCCAGGGCCGCCCTCGCCTGGCCACGGCCCTCCTCGCCACGCCCCCTGTTGCTCCCCCTCCCTCCCTCGCTGGGCTTCCCTGACTCCGGCTCCTTTCAGTGCTGTTCGCGCTGCGCTGCCCTTGCTGCCGCCGTAGCCACCGCCGTGTCCTCCCGGGCATGTCCCAGAGCGGAGTCCCCGCTGGCGCTCGGAGCTGCTAGGTGGCCCGGGGAAGCCCTACTCTCGCTTCTTCGCTGGAGGGGGAGGGAGGGGGCTTCTTCTTCCCGGGGTCCGCGGCGCTCTGCCGCGGCCATGGGAGCTGTGGGAGGGGGGAGGAAAGGGGCTTCTCGGCCCCGGGAGCAGTAACGGGGGGGGAGGGAAAGGGCTTCCCGGGGCCTGCCGCCGGCCTGGGAAGAGCGAGTGGGGGGCGGGGCTTTCTTAAGTGCCCGCCCCCGCCTCCTCTCTCCCAGAGCGGCGCTCCGGCGCGCCCCGGCCCCAACGGAGCCCTGAGTGCAGATATGTGAAAGCTATGTTGCATGAGAAGCAATTTAAAAAATGCATTTCAAGAATAATTTTACTTAACTTAGTATATTTATTCACAGCTTTACCTCCCTAAGGGGATCCAAAGTACGATTAATAGAACAGTGAAAATACAATAGGAAAATAGACAATTTAAATAAAACAAACAAAAATTAAGCAACCATAATTTGAGTCAGTTTCAGACCCAGTGGTCTAGCTTGTTGAAGAGCATGAGCTACAGGCCACATGTTCTTTGGTTCTTGCCCTTCAGCTTGTGCCTAAGGCTTCTCGTCACACTCAAGTTTAAACCTGGAGACAAGAAGAGCAGGAAAGAGCACAGCTTAGTTGTTACAATGATGTTGCTCCTGCTCTGGCCTCCCTTCTCCTGAGGGCAGTCTGGTAACATCAACTCAACGCATTTTAATATGAATTCAAAGCTTACCAGGACTAAATCTAATGTGCCAACTGTGGACCTGAAAGTGAGCCACTATCAGCATTATGTTGCCGTGTGAGAGTAGTAACAACAGTGTAATTAACATGATAACCCCAAGTAAATGTGTTGGTTGGGTAACACCATTATACCCAACCCAAAACTGTTGAGAAGAAGCTTCTAGCAGTATCACAGTAGATTGAAAACAAAATGATCAGCTGTAGGATGCTCAATAACGGCAGTGTTTAAGATTTTGGTTAAGTGAAGCTCTCACCAGCAGAAATCCCCTGAAATCTTCATTGAGGCATGTCTTTCAAGAAATTCATTGAGGCATGTCTTTCCAGAAGACATTGAAGCTCGTGTGACGAGAGCAGAACAACTGGATGACTATACAGGTATAGTATAGATGAGTATAATAGATACAAAAAGTCTTTAATTTGATTTTAGATACCAGTTTAATTGCATGAAGTTATGTTGAATGTGAGAAAGAGCTATCATTTTATAGTTTGAATGGAACTGCAACATTAACTTGGATCCTAAACCTTTGTTTCACGTGTGCTGTACCCTTTTCTGTTAAGGGGAGTGGTCTTCCGCCATGGAGAATATACCTCTGGTGCCAGGAGCTTCTCTTCATCTAATACTAGAGTCTTTCAGTGAGGTGAAAAGCACCTAGCACCAGAGGAAAGTGCTATGCAGTGGAGGAACACTTTCTTAATAAACAGAGAGGAAGCAAATCTCAGGATCCAAGCTAGCGGTTTGTTGCAGAAGTAACTATCTCACAATATGTGGGGGGAGGAGAAATTGAATGCAGGAATTGTGCAAGAAAGCCTGAAGCTCCTTTAAGACTTTCATACATCAATCAACCAACTTTGCAGTTGTATCTGAACCATGTCATAGTTGTAACCAGCTTTATGTCTAATGTCTTTGTGACCATATGGAATGCTACTCCATGTTGTTGTTGTTCAGTTGCACAGTTGTCTTCGCAACCCCATGGACCACATCACGCCAGGCCCTCCTGTCCTCCTCCACCCTCTGGAGCCTGCTTAACTCCATGCTTGTTGCATTGATAACACTGTCTAACCATCTCATCCTTTGCCATCCCCCCCTTTTTTTACTTTCAATCTTTCTCAGCATCAGGGTGTCAGTGAACTGCCATAGACTGGGGTGACTGCACCAATATTACAATGTTACATCCGGCTAAGCCTTTTTGTTTAACTTGCATTGTTTTGGATCTGAATGTTTTACTCCATACTTATAAGCCCGGCCTGGAGATAGCATAGGGGACCTGACACCCATCACTGGAATGCACACCTCACTTCGCCTCGCTCGCTTTGCTTTGCTTTGCGCATGCTCATTACTCATTCGCTTTTATCTCTAGCTTCCTCAGCTAACGAACTTGAAAGGAAGTGCCTCCTGTTATGTGTAACAACAGGTGTTATGTATTCTATTTTCTTAATTTCTCTGGGAACTGTTCTCCCAAAATGTTCAACAGTATTTCTCCCTGAGAACTCATTTTGCCACGCTTTCCTTGGGAACATTGGGCCAGTATAATTGGGCGACAAGAATTCTCTGTATTGATTGGTAGAGGGTAGTTGGGCCATATTTCATATCCAGTATAATTATGATTGTAATTCAAAGCTTAAGCATTACTAACAGAAGAAGTGTCTGACCAACATGATCTTTTCTATAAATAAAGGACTATCTGGGTGCGATCACACGGGCATTTAAACCCGGGTTCTCCCGCGCTGCTCTTTCAAGCGCGATAGGTACTTGTTTTTCCTGGTGGTTGGAAAAGTGGGCTCGAGTGCGCGGGGGGGGGCGGCTTCGAGACGGGAGACAGATGTGGCCCGTCTAGTCAGCCCCTTTAGTTGCGATGGGGAACACGCAATAAACGTCCGTGTGATCGCACCCTCTGTTTAAAGAGACCTGTTGTGGACTATATCTGTTGGGACAGTCTCACACAGGGTCTTCTCCAGTGAGTGGTCCCTTCTCATTTGGTGGCCAAAGTATTTGAGCTTCAGCTTCAGTACCTGGCCTTCCAGGGAACAGTCAGGGTAGATATCTTTTAGGATTGACTGATTTGATCTCCTTGCAGTCCAAGGGACTCTCAAGAGTCTTCTCCGGCACCATGATTCGAAAGCATCTATTCTTCGGCGCTCGGCCTTCCTTATAGTCCAACTCTCACAACCGTACATTACTACTGGGAATACCATTGCTTTGATCATATGGATTTTTGTTGGCAGGGTGATATCCCTACTTTTTATTATGCTGTCTAGGTTTGCCGTAGCTTTCCTTCCAAGGAGCAGGTGTCTTTTAATTTCTCCATAGTCGTCCACAAAATTTCATTGTTCTCATACTTATATAGAAGTGATGGTCATCAGGCATAGCCTGCTTATTTTTGGTGGATACTGTTGTTTTTTTCTTTGTGTAGTAGACTTTGGCTGTGAAAGTTATTTGGATTGATTAGAAGACTGTTACCTAAATGTGAGCCAAATGCAATCACCATTGTAACGGTGATGTCTGTGATGAATATTGGCACAAGCCATTTATGTTTAAAATATGTCAAATGTGTCATCTGTGGACAGAAGAAGAGACTGAACAGGTGAAAAGACTGAGTAAAAACTTAATGAGATAGTTGCCAAAAACCCAATTAAACTTCTGTCCATCGTTTCTGAATACTGGTTAATTGTAGGTTCTGTGGAAAAGGAAGTCTGGGCCTTTTTGAGCAAGTTATCTGGAGAAAGAACATAACTTGAAAAAACAGACTGAAAGGAAAGGAAACCATCCCCAGAGATAGTGTCCTCTGACAAAATTATGCCTTACTGTGAAACAAATGTATAAAACCTTCTGCCCTTCTGTTACATTGTTAGATAGACTGCCTTGTTTTCAAGAATAATGGGACTAGTGTTCTTTGAACACAGCAAATTGTAAACACTTATGTAATGGATTGATTTATTTCCCCTTGAAATACTTTCTGCTGAACATAGTTTCAGCAGTCCACCAAGGACTCCTTGTTCAACAGAACTTCTCTCAGCAAAGCTGAGCAAATTGGTCATGCACAGAATTTTTGGGCTTTTGACCTCTTGGGTTGTTTAGATTGCTACAGATCTGGTATTGCAATGCTATCAAGATATGAAGAAAACAGATGGAAGAGATGCCTGATTTGAGCTAGAGCTCCCTCATATTTCAATACTATATACCAATGGTGGTACTAGATGGTGGTGGTACTAGACAGCAAACACTGCTGGAAACAAACAGGACACTGTATCTTTGCTTCACTAGGAGGAAATACAGGAAGGTGTCATTTTGACATCAGCATGAATTTTACTTCCAGTATTCGGGCTGTGATCTAAAGATAGACATTGCAGCTGGGTACTGGTAATGATTATGGAAAACAAAGAACTGCATACAAACCATTCCATAAATTACAGTAAGGCCCTAGCGATGCTCACTATGCGGTATTTAACAGCTTTGTTCATTTACACTGAACTTGGAGCCTTTTCTGCTTTTTGTTTTAGGAATCCATTTGTATGGAGCTAAAAGAATGTGGGGTTATGCATGCATCTTCTTGCTGAAAACTTGCTGAGTTTTCAGGGACTGCCACTGAATAATATGAGGCACAGTCTTCTGGAACACAACTGAGACAGGCAAAACCTGACCTTACCCCCAAACATGGGCAAATTTATCCCCCACATAAATACCTCTATACCCTTAGGCCGAAGACAGACTGGAGCTCCGCTGCGCTACGGAAGTGGAGGCGGAGCAAGCTGGGGGCGAAGCGTCCCGGAGCTTGCCGTTTGCACTGCGGCGCAAGCATTTCGGGAGGAGGTGGCCCACAGCGTCCACACTGTGGGCGGCTCCTGGCAGCGGCGGCAGGGTGGCGTGTGGTTGTGCACTTCCGGGTTCACACCACCCAGAAGCAGGAGGAGTGCGCACCCAGACGGCCGGAGACCTGTTTCAAGGGGTCTCTGGCTGAAGCGGCATGACGGCGCCTCATGGATGGGTGAGTCCGCGCTGCTGACGGAGGATAGCTGCAGCAATGTGCATGGCCCCTCTTCCTCCGCTTTTAAAGCGGAGGCATAGCGGCCCACATTGGCATTCTGTCCTCAGCCTAACTTTGTCCCATAAAAGTAAATGATGGTTAATCATTCCTCTGGGTGGGGGGAAATAGAGTATTATGGCTTGAGTATAATCAGGGCTCCGTTGGGGCCGGGGCGCCGCTCCGGGAGCGAAGGCCGGGGGGCGGGCACATAACATAGCCCCGCCCCCCAGCTTGCTTTCCTGGACTGCCCTTCACTTGCTTTTCGGCCCGCGCTCCGGAAGCAAGCCTCCCTCCCCCCCTCACTCTTCCCTGGGCTGCGGCAAGCGCCGCAGGCCGGGGGAGAAGCCCTTCCCTCCCCCACTCAGCCCGTGACACAAAACAGAGAAACGAAACAGGAGCTGGGGGGGGTTGGAAACAAAAAAAGTGGCGTGGTTGGGGGGGGGTCGGCAAGGGGGGGTAGGAGGCCAGCAGCGGCGAGGGGACTTGGGCCTCAGGTGGCGCGGGTGGCCCTGAGCAGAGAAGGTGACCACGGGCTCCTTTCCAGGCGCTCGGAAGAGGGCGGAGCCGCGGCGCCGAGGAGTGCATGAGCTGAGCTGCCGGTCCGGGGAGAGAAGGTGCGCGCTGCCACAGCCAGCCCCCCCCAGCACCATGGCCGTCTCCATGCACCGCTCCGGGCCACGGGGAGTCGGCGCCGCCGCCGCTCCAGCCGCAGGGCCGCCGAGCCCCTCGACGGCCCCTAACATGTAGTCGGGGCGCCTGCAGGCGGCGCCATGTGTGAACCATGCCCGGCGTGGGGAGAGACGATGGCGCGCAGCAGCCAGGGCTGGGGAGGTACCCATGCTCACCCCAGCCGGGGGGCCCCCACGGGAGGAGGTGAAGCTGGCCCCACTCTCTTGGGAGGAAGACGACTCCGGATCGGAGCGGGGGTGGTGGTGCGCACTTTGCGCTGTGCCCCGGGCGCCCTGCCCCAACGTCTCCAAACTTAGGGGGAAAAAATGGGTGTGAAGGGGGGGGGAGATGACTGGATCTTGGGGAGCAGGATCGGGACCCTCCTTTCCTGCCCTCACATTTCTTCACCCCCCCCATTGGTGGGCCAGGCGGGCCCGGTGTGTGTTGGGGGGGAGCAGGCAAGAAGCGAGATGATGGAGCTCTTGCAGGGAACACGTGCCTCCTTTTGTACATTATTAATAGCCCTGCTAGGGTTAAAAATAAACCCGGATTTCTGGCAAAAGGGGGGGGGGAGAAAGACGTGGCTGCTTCTACCCCCCTCCCGGTGAGAAGGATCCTGCCAGCCTTCCGGGGGCCCCCCTCCCGTCTTGCATCGATCTAGAGTTTATTATGTGTGCGGGAGATAGGGGGGTAAAAATGCCACCTGGCTCCACAAGAAACCCCTTTTGCAAATGGGGAAAGAGATCGAGGGTTGCCGGTGTGTGTTTGGAAGGGGGGGGGGGTGTGGACCTGCAGGAAAGGGGGAAGGAACTGGTGTCTTTGTGGCGTGCTTTGCTACCGGCGCATATGGAGGGGGGGATGTAGGGGCCGTCCGTGCCAAGTTCTGCATTGCACTACGAGGTCCTTCTCGCCTCTCTCTGGCGGGTGGCAGCGACTCCTGATGGGGTTTTGGGAGCCGATGGAAAGGGGAAGAGAAGGGAGACGAGGAGCCCGGAGGGGGTGGGGAAGGGGAGAAACAAAGGCGGGCGGTGCGGGGGGGCGAACGAAGACAGGGAGAAAATTCTGCCGCCGGCTTATGCTAGCCTTACAGCCCCCCCCCCCTTCCAGGCTAGCCAGTGGAAGGGGAAAAAAAGGAAAGTATTGCGGGTGTCCAGGCTGGCACTCAATCCCTCTCCCTTGCCTGCCAGAGGAAGATGCAGTGGGCTTCTCTTTCTGTCCCCCACCCACCCACCCACGGTGGGGAAAGATCTAGAGGGTGAACCTACCTACCTTCCTTCCTACCTGTTCCTTTCCTCCCTTCCCCCTCCCTCACTCCCTCCCTTCTTGCCTTCTGACACACTGCCCATGACGTCAGGGATGTGTGGCCTTTTGACACTTCCGGTGACGTCAGGGGGTGTGGCATATGCAAATAAGTTATGCTAATGAGCTCCTGCACCTCTTTTTTTACGAAAGGACCCCTGAGTATAATATAAACTAACCTTGCATCAACAGGGATTCCATGGGAAGGTGTAATGTCTCATACTGGTTTCTGGAGCATATACTGTTTGGTTTACATTCATGTCATCTATAATAATGGCAAATGTTTTGCCAGTAAAAAAAAATCCTTATTCCTTAAATAAGGTAAGACAGCCCCCCCCCCCCCCAAAAAAAAACATTTTGGGGCTGTAGGCACTTTGGGATTTGGGGGGGGGGGATGAATGCCAGCCCCAAAATGTCTCCCACTGGAGACTCAGCTAAACAGAATACCTCACTCCTTACTTTGCAAAAGAGGCATGGAAAGGGCCTAAAAAGAAAGGAAAAGAAACCTGGCAGAAGGAAGAGAAGGGAGGAATAAAAAGGAAAGCCTGAAAGGGGAATAGAACTACAAGCCTGGATGCTCCAGAGGCTGCTGCTTCAAATGCACCCGTGGAAAACCCGTTTGTTTGAATAAAGGCAGCCAATAACAAGCCTACCCTACAAAGGCCTCCCCCAGCTTCTAAAAACCATGGTTGGGCATCAGGAGAAGTACTGTGATAGGCGCCATGTTTCCCATGAGCACCACACTGGGGAATGCTGGGGTAAGGAGTCATGGTTCCAGCAGTGACAAAAAAAAAAATTAATAATTTGCCTGTCGTTTAAAAAAAAAACTGGACTCTCATTCTCTGTTGTGATGGATTTTAATGTTACAGGGTTGGTTGGACAAAGAGAGTTGCTTGCATGCTTAGAGTGAAATTGGAGGTGTGTCACCAGTAACAGAAATCAAAATATGACTCATAAGTTCTGCATTTTATATGGTGGGGATGGGTTTGTGCGTAAACACAGTCTGGCTAGATATCGATAGGCCAAACTTAAAAGATGACCGATGATTAAAATGGGTTCAGAAAGTGCAGTTCTGTTATGTACTTGAATGCTGATAGACAGCAAGCTTGAACTTAAGTACATTTTAAGTGATTTCTTGATAGGCATGCCTCTTTTTCTCCTTCTGAAATGAAAGGACAGTCTAGCTTATTGATTCATGGACTGTCTAGTAAGCATTTCTTTGATAAATGCTGTTCTTGACTTGAGGCATAAGTCTTTCTGACTCTTTTTTTATCCCCTGAAGGGCAAGAATGTCAAAGGAAAAATGGATGCTTGCAAGACCTAACTTTTTCTGGACTTAAATACTGCGCCAGCAGAAGTTTGATATTCTAGTAGAAGCAGGTACAGCCTACAGTGAACCCCCCTCTCCGCCTTATTTAACCTGCCAAGGTCAACAGTCTTGTTCTATTTGCAGTTCTATTCTATCCTTGGTTTCTTTCAGCTTAGTTTGTGCTGCAGCAGCAAAGCCCCTTTAGTTCCTGTCTAACTGATACCATTTTGTTGTTGTTGTTGCTGCTTTTGCAGATTTGTGGGTGAGGGAACTTAGCTAGACAGAATTTTAGGGCTATGGAAAGTATCTCTGCACGCCAAAAGAGATTTCTCCTAGTACTGGTAGCACCACCATTAGGTTGGATCCTATGATGTCTTGGTGTAAGAATCCATGAAGTTTCCCTCTCTAACAACAGTCTTTTCCAATGCAAGGAAAGTTGATTCTCAGGACAGTGGGACTTGTGTGGACCAACAGCCATGTGGGTCAACTTGAGGAAAGGGAGGGAATCACCTCTTCCACAAGTGCCAGTTCCACCGATGCAAGAGGCCAGAAGGCAGCTTCATTCCCTTCTACCATCTCAGTGCAGTTTTCTGGTCCACACAGCTATTAGTCCAGGAATCAAATTTCTAAGGGTCAGAAGGAACTGCCGGGTTTGGAGGGTGACCAATGCAGGAAAGATCCACAGCCATCAGCCCTATTTGGTGATGGACTGTAGGATCCAGCCCCATAAGGTTTCAGCAACTGAGCAAAGGGTTCCTTACTCCGGGGCTGGAAATACAGCACCATTTAACTGAAAGTACTTGCGTTCTGTGCCCTGACCTGGATTGCCCAGGTTAACCCAATGTTGTCCAGTCTCAGAAGCTAAGCAGGGTCAGCCTGGGCTAGTACTTTGATGGGAAGTCCAGGGCTGGTATGCAGAGGCAGGCAATGGCAAACCACCTCTGAATGTCTTTTGCCTTAAAAATTCTATGGGGTCGCCATAAATTGGCTACAACCTGATAGCACTTTCCATGGCTGAGGACAGACTGGCAATCTGAAGCGGAGGCAAAGCGGAGGGAACTGGAGCGGGGGAAAAAACCCACGGAGCTGGCCGTTCACACTGGCCAGAGCAATGCGGATCAGCGGCGATACGGAGCATTCAGACTGCCACGGAGAGTTCAGACTGCCGCATAGCCAGCGCGCGCGGCTCGCGCGTGCCGCTGCACTTTTTTTGTTTTCCTTTGATGTTTTTCGCATATGCGCATATGCACACATGCGCATATGCGCATATGTGCAAAACTTTTTGCCAGTGCGTTCACACTTCCTCCGGATGCCTCCCGCTTCTTCCAGTTCACACTGTTTGGAAGCGGGAGGCATGCGGAGGAAGGCCCCTGAACACCGGGAAAAACCGGTGTCCGGGTAAAGCGGAAGGAAAGCGACTGGGAGACGGGTAAGTACGCAACGGAGCCGACGGACAGATGCGCATGTCTGAACATGCTCCTTTCCTCCGTTTGCGAAGCGTGCCTGCCCCGCTTTAGATTGCCAGTCTGTCCTCAGCCCATGTTCTGCAGTCATTATTTTCTATCACTCTGTTTCCTACTGCTAAGCTAGAATGCTTATACTTCTAAAAACTGGGGGTTGTGCGAAAAACTGTTGATGTGAAAGTGCTTCAGTCAACTCAAGCATGAGGTTATAAAGATATTAAATAAATATAACACAATTAAGCATTTTCATTACAGTGTGTATTCATTACAGATAACTGACATGCAGAAGTTGGTGTCCTAGATGGGGGACGGGTGTGTGAGAGAAGTGACCTTGAAAGAGAGGTATATGAGATCAGTACTATACTGCTGAGAGTTGCCTTTCAGTGTAAGGTCATTTTTCATCTACTGGTAGGTACCTGACGATCCATGTGAAAAGGGTATCTTTTATAGGTCAGGTTGCAATTTAAAATAAAACCAATTCCATCTGAATCATTAGACATTCAGTATTCAGAAATCAATAAAATGTGAACAAAATAAACTTTTCTGTGTGTGTACTCATCTGATTACTGTTGTCCTTTTAAACGTGGAATAAATATCCAGAATGGCGTTCTGAAGCTAGGAAGGTATGTAGTAGACTTTAGGGAAAAAAGAACTGCGTCACAATGAGTGTATTTTTGTTTAGCAATGGGGAGGGATTGGGTGAGAAGAGATCCGTGGAGTGCTTTGTTGGGTCAGCACACAAGCTGCTGGTATTTGGTCCCTTCTGAAGTTGCTGCACTATACTGTTAGGAAAAGTTGTGTCCCAGATGTACAGGAGATCAAGAGAAAGATGCAGATGTGTGAGATTAGTTTGATTTTGTGCCAAATCCTCCTTATCTTTTCCATTTTCACCGGGGGAGGGGGCAATGCTGCTGGCTTAAGCTGGCCATAAAGCACCTTTTGTCAAGAATGTTTGGATGGTCTAATAATCTTACATGGAAATATGATTTATGTCTCACTCCAAGCAGATTCCCTTTTAAAGAAAAGCTAACATATTAATATTGAAGGGCATAATGGAATCTATCTAAAGATAGATGTGAGACAGGAATATGGTATAGCAGCGGATAAGGTATGAACCAGTTCCTGCCCCTGGCTCAGATTTCATCCCAGACATCTTTTGAATGGATGCTTTGAGGCAAGCAGTTTTCTTTTAGAAAACCTCTAATTTACAATTCAGATTGTTATATTATTTCATTTATGTTTTGCACTGGATTGATCTGAGTCTCTCCTCATGTTGGTACAGATTGGTTTCCTTTGTGATCTGATGTTTGCTGCCTTAAGGTACTTTTTGACTGGTTTCAGCATCTGTTTTACAGTAGTGGCTGTGAGTGTTTGTCACCAGCTTTGAAAAATGCCATAGAACAACTGCTATCTAGTATTATAAGTCCTGCATTTGTTTGGATTACCATCTGTAAAACTTGCATTGTTTAACAAAGAGAGAGAGAAGGTATACAAACATCCAATTGGAGTGAACTTAATTTGAGCCAAATTCCAGATGGAATAGCTGTAAAACAAAAAGAATACATGTAGCTGGAGACCTTTCCATTAGATGCATGGAGTGAATCCTCCACTGGAAAATACAGGAAGAATTATAAACACTACTGTCAAAATATTATGAAATAGAGGAGCCACAGACTGACATTTCTCTGCAAAGCTCCATATTCCTTTATGTTGCAACTTGGGTTGGTGTCATAGTGATCCATTTGAGAATCAACCTGATAGATCACAATCTGTCTACAACTGAAAGCAAATACAGAAGATGTTCTTGTGGTCGGGTTAAACAAAGTGTTGAATCCAACCAGCTTTTTTGCTGGTGAAACAGTTAATCAGGGTCTTTTTTGGCCACCAAAAAAAAGGCTATGCCGAGAATTGTGGGACTGGCATGTACAAAAGCTATGTGGAATGAGGATATAGTAGGGAGGGGAATTTGGTGAGGCTGAGTGAAAAAGCTGACTGGATTCAACCCATAATTGTTCAAAAGTGAACGCTGTCTAATTCATGTCTCCCAGATACAGTAAGAGGAGTAGCAGTCAGTAGGAAGCAGGCTATCAAAAGGGCAGCACTGATATAAATAGGCCCACCTGTTCACCTGTTTGGCTCTGTTGCTGTGCAGTGAAAGCAAAGGTCAGACTTATGGGGGGGGGGGTGCTCTACACTGAAGGTGAGTGTTGCAATCATGGGCTGGGGAATGTGAGCTTTAAGAGACTTCAACCGATTTCCCACAAGTCAGGCCCCGGCGTTGTTCTTCCCTTTTCCCCAATTGCATGCTTGAATTTCCCACTATTTGCTGTGGGGCGCATTTTGACCCGCGGCTCTGCCCAATTTTCCCCACGGCTTCAGTGATCCTCATAAAACAGGGTCACTGAAGCCGCGGGGAAAATCGTGCAAAGCCACAGGTCAAAATGCACCTCTTGGCAAATAGTGAGAAATTGAAGCACGCAGTCGGGGAAAACGGAAGAACGACGCTGGGGCAGCACCTTGTGGGAAATCTGTCTTCTTTAGACTGTTCTTTGTGTACCATTGATAGGCAACCATCTGGGGCACACTTACTTTTGAGGAAGCCCCCTGGATCTCAGTTCGAGTGGCTTCCAAGAAAACTGACACCAGTTCCTGAGAAATTAAGTATCTTAAAACACTACAGAAGATGTAAATAAGAACAAATCGAAAGTGATGTGTAAAAATATGTCAAATAACAAACAAACTGAGTTACAAAATCTTATAGAATGTGAGGTGGTGAAAAAGACAAAATATCTAGGTGTGAACCTAACAATGAAAAATATTGATCTTTATAAAAATAACTATGAGAAATTATGGCTGCAAATTATGCAAGATATTAAAAAGTGGAATGTATTAAATTTGTCATTGTTGGGTAGAATTGCGGTGGTTAAGATGAATGTATTACCACAATTAATGTTTCTGTTTCAAACTATTCCAATTGTGAAAGATGTAAAAACATTCAAATGCTGGCAGAAGGAATTGTCTAAGTTTGTATGGGGAGGGAAAAAACTAAGAATCAAGATGAAAATAATGTGTGATGCTAAAGATAGAGGTGGGTTCCAGTTACCAAACTTAAGGCTATATCATGATGCAATATGTTTGACTTGGGTAGGGACATGGACTATGTTACAAGATAGAAAGTTATTGTCCCTGGAAGGCCATGACTGTAGGTTTGGGTGGCATGCATATTTGTATTATGGTAAAGCAAAAATGGACAATATGTTTAAACATCATTATTTGAGAAGAACGTTAATGGATACATGGACAAGATATAAAAACTTTTTTCCAGAAGAGATACCTATGTGGATTGTACCCGCAGAAGTTTTAAATCCAGTATCACGTCATAAAGGACAAGATTGGTTGAAGTATAGAGACTTATTAACAAGACATGGTAAAGACTTTATAATGAAGGAGCAGCATCAGATGGACTTTGATTATGGTTGGTTAAGATATAGACAAATATATGACATGTATAGAAGTGATAAAAAATCCAGTTTTAGAGAAAAGAATAATGAAATAGAACAAGTTTGGGAGGAAGGTGGGAAAAAATGATCTCTAAAATGTATAAAATTTTGTTAAAATGGTTTAACGCTGATGAAATGGTAAAAGAACAAATGGTAAAATGGGCGATAAACTTTAACAAAGACATTAAAATGGAATCTTGGGAATTTTTATGGAAAAATGCTATGGGTATATCTACATGTTATAACTTAAAAGAAAATTGTTTTAAAATGATGTACAGATGGTATATGATACCAAAGAAAATTGCAAACATTAACCAGAATATGTCTAACAAATGTTGGAAATGTAAAAAGAAAGAAGGTTCTTTTTATCATATGTGGTGGACTTGTGATAAAGCAAAGATTTATTGGTCTATAATACATGCAGAAATGGAAAAAATCTTGAAATGTACATTTAAGAAGTTGCCTGAAATGTTATTGCTTGGACTTAAACTAGAAGAGATAAATGTAAAGAAAAGGACAATAATATGGTATATGATAACAACAGCAAGAATGGTGTATGCACAAAATTGGAAAAATGAAAAAATACCAGATGTGTGGGAATGGTTGAGAAAATTGTTATATATGGCTGAAATGGATAAATGGACTAGAAAGTTGAATGACCTGTACTCAGAGACCTTTTTAGATGATTGGAAAGATTTGAAAGAATATGTTGAAAAATACTGGGACATGAAAAATTACATTTATACATGGTTATAATAATATAAAGCAATAGAACTAGAGTATATGAATGTATTAAGGATAATTAGATAATGAAGTTGTTTTTATTTTAGAATTATATAAGAACATAGAAAGTAAGAATTAGTATATAAGTATTTTTAAGATATATGACCATTACCAGAAATGTAAACATAGATATAAGTATTACTATTTTGGATAAAGTGGAAAATGTGTTATGCTTCAGATGTGGTGGGAAACCGCCAATACAAGATAAAAACAAGATCATGCAAACAGAGCAAAATGTTATATAATATGGAAAAAAGGATTTGTATAAGATAAATGTATTAATTTTAATGTTTTGAAAAATAAATTTTTTTTACAAAAAAAACCAAAAAACACTACAGAAGACAAATAATAAGGGACATGCCCAGGTATGGGAGCATTTCCCTCCCTCCCTCCCTCCCTCCCTCCCTCCCTTGTCTGTCTGTCTCTTTCTTTCTTTCTTTCTTTCTTTCTTTCTTTCTTTCTTTCTTTCTTTCTTTCTTTCTTTCTTTCTTTCTTTCTTTCTTCTGCTGTACTGATCAGTTGTGATACTTCTTCTCTCAAAGGGAGGTTGAATCTGGCTGTGATGGTTTCCCTGAAGACATGGCAGCCATGGGGGAAGATTTCAGATTTTGCTGTGCCATGTCCAGAAGTGTTGGCATGTGAGATCCCCATGGGGACTTTAAGCTGAAGGAGAAAGTTGCATGAGAAAGTACTAAGGAGAGATTGTGCAAAGAGTGGATGTGGCCACATGGCCATAAGATGTAGTGATGGTCACTATTTTACCTGACTGTAGAGGGGGATTAGACAAATTCATGGAAAGAGAGGCCTATCAGTGGCTTTAGCCATATTGACTAAGTAGAACCTGCATGTTCAGAGGCAGTAACCTTGATCACTAGAGGTGGGAGGGCAACCACAGGAGAAAGCTTTGACCTTCATGTCCTGCTGCTGAGCTTTTCAGGGATATCTGTTTGCCTACTTTTGAAATGGGATGGACTACATGGACCAGTGTATTAATCCAACATGGCTCCTGTTGTGTGTTCTCTATAGCACGGACTTAATGAGAGAGGCATCAAACACTTGTAATGATCTCTCCTGCCTGAGGAAGCTATTTATCTTGACCATGACAGGAGATAAATAATAAGGGCTTACAGCCAGATAAATGTACTATAGCCTTACAGGAAATACACTGTTTTTATAAAACCCTCAGATACTACATAATACAAATGTATTATTATAAAATCGTCAGATACAAAACCAACCCAAATGTAAGAAGGTTAGGGATTGACTCCCCAAATATCTTTTTCTGAAAGACATTTTCTTCATCAGAAGATGTACACATTGTACATTTGAGCTTGTTGCAAGCATTTGCTGGGGGGAAATGGAATGAGACAAAACAATCCAAATGTTACAAAATTCATTACAGCTTTAAAATTATCTGTGTGTACATTACTTTAGGTAAGACTGAGTACAGCAACTACAGCAGAGAGCTAGCAAAATAGTGACCATTACACACAAGAGAGGAAGCAAACAGACAAGTGCAGCCTCATTTTTAACCAGAAACAAAACCATTGGATAAAGAAACAGTACAGATTTATATATAGTCCTGTAAATAGAGATTATGACCATGGCATGAGCATAAACATGTATGCCGCAACCTCTTCTGGCAGAAACACTTCTGATGGTTCAGAATGGTCACAAAGAGCGTCAAGTGAGTGTAGCATGGACCAAAGTCAGGGAGAGCCAGTGTGGCATAGTGTTTAGAGTATCAAACTGGGACCTGGATAACTGGTTTAAATCCCTGGCCATGGAAGGTCTCTGGGTGATCTTGGGACCATCACAGTTTAACCTACCCCTCAAGGAGGTTATTTTGAGGTAGAAGAAAGAAAAGTGATGTTATAAGCTGCTTTGGGTCCCTATTGAGGAAAAAGTGAGATACAAAAAACAACCACCACCAAAGTTTAAAAACTCATGGCTGGATGAGTTTTCATGGATAAAGTTTAACCCCAAATCTGAAAGTGCAAAATGTGACATATCCGTTTCATGCCCTGTGGTATGTGACAAAGCAGCAGTACTTTTCCAAGGTTCAAGCATGAAACTCTGAAATATCCCAGTACAGCTCTTCGCCTTAGAAAATGCAGAATAGCTCTTGTCAGATTTTGAAAGTACTCCATTTGCATGATGCATAAAGAACCTGGATGAAAAAAATATTCAGGAAGTTCAGAGCTCTCATCAATATGTTCTATTATGTTGCTTGTAATAGCAAACCATTCATAGACCCTAAAGAACTAGTTGTACTGCTGAACAACTCTGATATAGAAATATGTGACTAGTGTGCCAATGAATGATAATGTGATGCAAGGGATTTATCAGGCACAAAGCAACTACAGTGAGGAATAAGCTGCTGTTAGAAGCCAAATAATGTAGTCAACCAAGCTTCCTCCTGGTTCCCCAAGCAAGGCAGCTACAGGAGAAACTGTTATTTATGCAAGGTATCTCAAGGATAGAAAAGCTAAGAAAGCATATTTATTTCATGGCACATGGTTCCTTAAAAGCTTTTGATCAAGAAATTGAAAGGAGGTCAGGTCTAAATTGGCGTACTCGAAAATGGCTGATTGATGTTACAGCAGATTATGCTGTTGTGGTAGTTGCCTCAGAAAATGGACTGGTTGCAAAAATGAAGGAAAAAGTGTTGTACATAGATTATATTTGGCAGTTTTAAAAAAACAGTTGTAAAGATTAATACCTCTTGGAAGTAGATATGACACTGAGAAAACTGCATGTTATGGTCACTCAACCTGACAGGTGAAGAGAACTGAGCACCATTTGCAAAGCATTGGAAAGTCAGGTAGGTTGCAAGTTAAGGTGATTGGACTGGAAGCATGAGCAAAGAAATGTTCTGAAGGTAGCAGATACTTCTGAAGGGACAGGTGCAGATGGAGATACTGCAAAAAAGGGTCAAATGAAGTTGCTGAAATCTCTATTCCACCAAAGCAATTGATTTCTTCACTGATTTCCTTGGAAGTTTAAAAAACAGTCTTTTGTGGAGGACCAGATATGGAAATGAAGACTAGGGGCACAATCATATGCACCCATTAGCCACATGAGAGGGATGACTCACCGGTGGATCAAAGTGGTACGATCACACCAGCACATCTGGGAGGCGTCCCGCAACCATCGGCAAGCCATCGCAAGCCATTTTGATCAGCTGGAGAAGCGGAGTAAAAAACTACTAGGGAAAATGCAGTAGCAAATGGTCTGCTGCAGGCCACAGCCGGACTTTCCCTGTGTGATCACTCCAGCGCAAACTTGTGGCATCGGGGATAGTCTGATCAGGCTGTCCCAATGCCATGCCATTGTTCCCCCCCCCTTTCTCAGTATGCGCATCATCGCATACTGCCATTGGAAGCCCTGGGTGGAGAAGCGATTCATTGATCCCTCGTTTAAGCGAATTGGAAACCAACAACAACAAAAAACAACCAACTCACCCACGGTTGTGTCTGACCACGCAGCAGCTAGTTGCGCCGGCAGCTTCACCAACCTGTGTGATCGCGCAACTGCGGGTCACAGTTTGAAAGAGTTAATGATGATTTCTCTAACTGGATCCTGTCTGGAAGATTTTACAGCACAGAAGATAATAGACTGTTAGCATCTCAGTGCAAAGTCTTGAAGGGCTATACTGGAAGGACTATACCAGTTTTGAAAGGCTATACCAGTTTCAGGTGAAAACTCTCAGCTTTCCCAGAGGAAATACATTTAGAGTCAACATATTAGGAGAGAAATGGATTTTCCTGTTAGGAAGCCTGGGAATTTCCTTTCTGTTAGGGGGCTTTCTATGCTTGTAGACATGTGTTTTCTGCAGGGGAGGACTATTCCTTCCCCCCCGAAGCAGCCATTTTCCAGCTTGCCAGTCTAGATTGCACCTTGCCATTTCTTCACCCATACCTTCTGAGAAGAATTGAAAACTATGCAAAATCATGTACTTCCTCAAGCCTAAATGTACTGTACTGCTTTAAGAGCATAAAAGTACATTCGTTAGCAGACGAAATTGTATTTGGCATATATTAATGTAACGCAGTGTATAAGTGCCTTAGTTTGGTTCAAACAAAACTGCAAATATAACTGTTAATACAACTAATGTTAGAAAAAAATATTAGAAACTGCTGCACACTGTGTGCTGGATTCTACAGATTTAACTGCTAATAATAGCACCTTCTTCTGGCACAAGGTGCATTGGGGGAAGTTACCTTATGCCGAATAAAGGTGCTACTAGGGAACTGGATAACCATTAATGGGGGAAGAAATCTGTTGCATCCAACACCATGTACCAAAGCACATATATCTTAGTTTTCAGCATCTGAGAAACAGGAAAAAATAAAAATCGAAAATAAAAAACATACATTTTGGATTAAGCAAAAATTAGCTTATTACTTGGACTTAGTCTTTATAGTGTTAAGAACTAACAACCCATGTAGACATCGAGTGAAACTTAAGATGAAAGCATTTAACTATACAGTAGTGTGGCGGCATCTTGTAGATACCATCTGTGGAAAAGCATCTTGAATTGCAGTATGTCAATGCCTGTTAACAAAACAAAAGGTTCAATTTTTTTTCCAGTCAATATAATCTATATATCTAATTCCCAATGCCCCCCCCGTGCGGATACTTAAATCCGCGCGGGGGGGCACTTGGGGGGAGGGGGGGGTTTTCTACACACGGGGGGAGTGCAGAAAAATCCTAAATGTTTTAAAAAAAACTTTTGGGGCGATATTTAAATCCCCTCAAAAGTAAAAATGTTCTCTGCGGAGGCGCAGAGAACGCTTTGGCTGGGAGGAGGGCTCGGCAGGCGGCAGGCCTCGCCACCACCACTATTTCGGGGGAGGGAGGGGGGAGGATGCTCGGCGCACGGCCACCACCACTGCTGATTTCCGGGGAGGGAGGGAGGAGAAGAGGCTCGGCGCGTGGCAGCCACCGCCGATTTTTGGGAGGGGAGGGGGAGAGACAGAGGGAGGAGAGGAGGCTCAGCGCGTGGCCACCGCTGCCGCCGATTTCCAGGGAGGGAGGAGGGAGGAAGGGAGGAGAGGTGGCTCGGCGTGTGGCCGCCGCCGATTTTTTGGGAGGGGAGGGGGGAAGGAGAGGAGGAGGCTCGGTGCATGGCTGCCGCCGCTGCTGATTTTTGGGAGGGGAGGGGGGAGGGAGGGAGGGAGGAGAGGAGGCTCGGTGCATGGCCGCCAATTTTTGGGAAGGGAGGGGAGGAGGCTTGGCGCGTGGCCACCACCACCGTTTTCAGGGAGGGAGGAGAGAGAGGCTCAAATGCCCCCCCCCTGCAAGTATCTTACTGCCGGGAGCCCGTGGGGGGGGAGGGGGCGAGTGGCGGGCCCGGTGAGATGGGGGAAATGCCCCCTCCCCGGAAGTTTCTTGCAGGTCTCCCCTTGTTAACATATAAAATCCATTAGTAAGAATTATTTTATTGTAACAGGTAAAGTTGTGGTGGTATTGAACTTTACAGTGGGCTAGTAGAAAATAATGCCTGGCTACCAAACTCGTCCACAGCGTGTAGATCCCTGGCTGTATAGAAAGCTGGTTGAAGTCTTAGAAATGTCCCCATCCTGTTTCCTGTTAGACTTTATAGCTGCAGTGATCATTTCAGATATTTCCCTGTTCCTTTCATGTTCAGCTGTGGAAACCGATCCTCTCTGTAGCTGGAAACATACAAAACATTACTGTTTGGCTCAGTTGGAATATGGTTATTATCTTCACCTTTGGATGTAATAAGAATAATTTGCTGTGCAGGCAAGGTGAGATATAAATAGAAATTAATTATTTAAATAAATAAATTTAAGGATGGGGAGGATAATATCAAAATGGTAGAAGTTTATATACTTGACGACAGGGGCTGTGCATTAACTGGCCAAATTATTTTATAAATTAATTAGTCACGTCTTTAACATTTATAGTCTACATGAAATGGCTTTTTGCAGAATAAGGTTAATGGTCCCTGGAACCCTGCACTTGTCTGCCCTGTGTAACACTGGATCCCTGAGGTTCCACATGGAAGTTATCCCAGCATTGATAGCCTTTACTTGGATATGTCAAGGCTTGCAAATGAACGTTTTCTTTAAATTTAATTTGGGATACATGTCACACCTAAATTCTTTTGATTATGACTTCTTTCTAATTGCTCTACTTTAGATCA
Organism: Lepidodactylus listeri; assembly: GCA_029233225.1. Classification (NCBI taxonomy): domain Eukaryota; kingdom Metazoa; phylum Chordata; class Lepidosauria; order Squamata; family Gekkonidae; genus Lepidodactylus; species Lepidodactylus listeri. The sequence goes on along the minus strand of JARCFY010000004.1, from coordinate 111,891,253 downwards.
CATCAGATATTTCCTGGGCAGAAATCACACAGCTGCCTGTCAGAAGCAGCAAAGGGGCATCCCAGCAACTCTTCTCTCAGAAGAGTCCCACAGCATGGTGACTCATCAGTGATACAGGCATCAGCATATATATATCAGCTCTCATGTTTAGGATCAGGTGATAATAGAATAATTTATTTGAACAGTGACTGATGGACTGCACAGAGAAGTAGGTCATATGAACACCGCAGGAAAGACAATTTGTACTGAGTGGATATATATGGAATGAAGCATAGAGTATGGCTGAAGACTGGTATCAGCTGCATTATTTGGAGATCAAAATAAAAGCTCTTAGTCCTGCAACATTTTCTCTCTGAACTTGTGTGAAAGAAAAACTGTAAAGATGACAAGCACTCTTTAAAAAAAAAAAACAACCACTGATTAAACACTGTCTCTGTTTCAGTAGTTTTACACTGCCATCCTAAGCAAAGTTACACCCCTTTAACACCACTGAAGTCAGTTGGCCTAGGAGGATATAACTCTGCTTCAGATGGTGCTGTTAGAGTGCAGTCATGTGCGGGGTTACTGTAGTCTAATAGGCTTCAGTGGTACTTAGACTGGAGTTACGTTGCAGAGGATTGCACAGTGATAGTGCAGTTTGGGGGTGGGGGTGGGGGAGTGTTCAGGAAGTTGACCACCTGCTGCGCCACTGGCATGTTTGCTGCTAGTCAGACCCTTGCCAGCTAGCCAGGTGGGCATCCTGTCCGCCACATGCTGATATGGGTGATAGGGGGATGCTCAGGCCACATTTCTTTATTGGGGTTGTGCTGTTGCTGGGTCTTTTCTCTCTGTCCTCTGGCACTTGGGGGGGGCAATTGGTGTGGAGAGTCAGTGGCTGCATCAGCAGGCAGTGGTTGGCTGTGTCTGCTACTCAGAGGGATATCATTGGATGCTACTGCCTAATTGGTGGGTGTTGCCAGGGTTTCTATGGACTCCAGTGTGCTCACAACACAGTCCTGTGGCTTGTGGAGGGGAGTGTGTTGTTCCTCCCCTGCTGACTGTCCATAGGGATCTGACCAGCAATGCCACTATTAATTGGCAGCTGACCACTTCTGCCAAGCCAGCCTTCAGGATTGCATTGCCCGACTCTTGATATTGTCCTTTTTGGTGTTGGAGCAACAAGGAGGTCCTCCTAGCCTTTGCTTTATGAAGAAAGAAGCATGATGCTGAATAATTCCCTTGCACCCAGATTAAAATGTTCTACTTTGTTACCTTCATAGGTTATAATAGCATTTGAGGATTGTTATTCTCACAAGCCCTTGTCAATTTATAATGTATTTGCTCTTAAACTTGAAGCCTGATCCTTCACTCAAGTAATCTTTTAATTGTTAATTTATGTGGGGCTTGGCCAAGTAGGGTTTGCATAGTTACTTCAGATCATATTCCATTTTGCAAAATATTTTTATTTTCTAAAATTTTGGTAACAAGCAACCATAGTGCCTTTATAGTTTAATTTCATTTAATCTAATTTAATCCTTTGGGCATTGCATACCATTCCCTCCCCTTTAAAAAGTGGCCATCTAACAAGCTGTTCGTGATATACAGGGCAACTTCAAGAGTGGCCTTCAGTACAGCTGGACTGTAGTGGTGATGGAGTGAGAGGCCTTAGTATGGCTTTTGTTGTATCTAGCATGAGCTCAGCAGTAGGAGTCATTCAGTGAACTTCCCTCCTCCCATTGCTTCCTGCTGTAGCCCCTGAAATTGTGCCTACATACATCAGTGGATCCCCATCAATGGGTACAGAGGGAGGGATCTGTGAAAATCACCCCACTCTTTTCTCCTGGCAGAAGAATATGGGCAGCTTGCCACGGAATAGTGCAGCCCCTAACTGACCCAGTTTAAAATGTTGCGGGACATATCAGCCACACAGCACACCCTACTGCGGGTTACCCACGGAGACATCCCATGGGAAAGCATCCACATTCTTGTAGCACATCAGCCACGGAGCGCACTGCAAAAATGCCCAAAAGTCATGTGCATGCATATGCACGTGTGTGCACATGGGCATTTTTTTTAAAGCCGCTTCCCTCATGGCAGAATGGATCTGCAGGTTCAGACTGCCAAATCTGTTCTGCGTGCACTTCCCCATGTTCAGACAGCCACCATGCGCGATGAATGCAGAGGATACAAAAATGCCATTTCGGAGGTGGTGGCTTTTTTACCCGGCTCCAAGTTGTCCTCTGACAGGGTGCATATGCCTGGGGAACAGCTGTGGCTGTGTGAACGGTGCCTTTATCGGGCCAAACTGCCAGTCTGAATGCAGCCATGGTTATGATGTAATCCTGGGTATGGAATCCTTTGTATTTTGCATGAAAGAGTTCTATGGATTCTAGATCAATTTCTGGTGGAATTGAAGGATTGCTAAAGAACAACAGGGTGGTTGCAGAGAAGCTGAATGAATCATTTGCAGCAGTCGTCTCTGTGGGAAGCGTCAGAACTGTAGTCTTCTGGAAGGGTGGCTAAAGAACTGTGCTAGTTAGAGAGATGAGATGAAGTTTTAGGGCTCATACTCAAAAACCTGCAAAAGGTTGGTGAGGCAGGAAATTTCTTTGCAAACGCCATGCTGATTATTTTCTCAGTAGGGCTGCTTTTCTAATGTCTTTAGGTCTTTAATAGTGCTTTCCACCAATTTACCAAGAACAGACAGACTTTTAGGGCTTCCAGAATTAACTTGGAACTACTTGGCTCCTCTCTGGATCCCTTTTTAAAAATTAGTGTTACACTAGCTACTTCCAGTCTTCTGGGACAAGAGGCCAGTTTTAGTAAGAAACTGCATATATTTCGTTTGGAGACCAGCAATTTCACTTTTGAATTCTTTAATAACCCACAGGTGTGTGCCATCCCTGGGTGCTCGGTCATCACCCAGTGACTTCGTATTTTAATTAGTTCATCAACAAGTATGTGGATAAGGTTGATCAGATAGATATTATATGCTTGAACTTCCAAAAATCTTTTAATAAAGTCCCTCACCAAAGGTTTTTGAGCAATGTTACCAGTCATGGGATAAGAGGATATGCCTTCTTTTAGATTAGTAACTGCAGGAAATAATACATGGTATAAGTAAACTGAGGAAGCAAGCAGTGGGATCCCCTATGGAGCTGTACTGGAACTATTGCTATTTAACTTAATAATGTGAACTGGAATTGGAGTGATCTTTGCTACCACATTTGAAATTGATATATATTTCTGATCACTCCCAGTTTCAGCAAAGGATATCACGGAGGTCGAAAAGGTACAGAAAAGAGCAAACACAATGCTTATCAAGTTTGAGCATCTTCCCTACAAGGAACAACTAAAGAGTTCAGAAATGCTGAAAATAAATAGGTGCAACGTGATAGATATTTATAGAATGAAGCATGGTGTGGAGAAAGCAGAGAAAGAGCTCTTTCTCCCTCTCTCAGAACTCTGGAATTTGGGTTCAACTAATGAAGCTGATGGCCCTGGCCTGGACAGCCCAGTCTAGCCTGATCTCATCAGACCTTGGCAGCTAAGCAGGGTCAGCCCTAGTTAGTACTTGGATGGAAGACCAAGGAAGACTAGGATAATTACATAAAGGCAGGCAATGGCAAACCACCTCTGACTGACTCTTGCCTTGAAAATGGGATTACTATAAGTCAGCTGTGACTTGGTGGCATTTTCCACCACCAGTGAAGTTGATGAAGAAGAAGAAGAGATTGGATTTATATCCCGCCCTTCACTCACTTGGAGTCTCAGCGCGGCTCACAAACTCCTTTCCCTCCCCCTCCCCACAACAGACATCCTGTGAGGTAGGTAGGGCTGAGAGAGCTCTTTCCCAAGCTGTCCTTGAGAGAACAGCTGGTACAGAGCTATGGCTTGCCCAAGGTCATCCAGCCAGGTGCAAGTGGAGGAGTGGGGAATCAAACCCAGTTCTCCCAGATTAGAGTCCGCGCACTTAACCACTACACCAAACTGGCTCTGAGCAGTAGATTCAAGACAGAGAAAAGAAATTATCTCACACAATACATGATTAACTTCTGGAACCCACTGCCACTAACCACTGATGGAAAGGTGTGGTGATAGCATTAGCTTGTGTGTGTGAAGTGCTGTCAAGTAGCAGTCAATTTGTGGTGACCCTGTAGGGTTTTCAAGGCAAGTGATTTAGCCTTCCTCTGCAAAGTCTTCCTTGGTACTCTCCCATCCAAGTATCGACCTTGCTTAGCTTCCAAGATCTGACAAGATTGGGCTGTACTATATCATTCCACACCCCTGCCATAGCTGAGATGGGAGCGATACAAATTCATAGATTTGTATATGTCTTTTTCTTGTATAAGTCCTTTTCTCCCTTTCTCACAATACAAGAACTCATGGCCACTCCTTGAAATTGCTGAGCAGTCGGGTTAGAACAGATAAAAGGAAGTACTTCTTCACCCAAAGAGTGATTAACACGTGGAATTCACTTCCACAGGAGGTGGTGGTGGCTACAAGCATGGTCAACTTCAAGAGGGAATTAGATAAACAAATGGAGCAGAGGTCCATCAGTGGCTATTAGCCACAAAATATAGATAGGAACTCTCAGTCTGGGGCAAGTGATGCTCTGTAATCTTGGTGTTTTTGGGGGGGGGGGGCAACAGTGGGAGGGCTTCCTGCCCCCAATGCTGGACCTTCTGAGGGCACCTGGTGTTTTTGGCCACTGTGTGACAGAGTGTTGGACTGGATGGGCCATTGGCCTGATCCAACATTGGCTTTTCTTATGTTCTTATAGATGGTAGGAGACCTGTTAATCATGGTGGGCAGATGTCATGTTCAAAGGGGATGTAATTCTGAAACCAGTTCCTGGGAGAAAACAGTAAAGGAGGCTGTTGCCTTCATTCCCTGCTTGTAGGTTTCCCGGAGCCATCCGGTGGGGACTCCTTAGGATCAGGAAACTGGGTTAAATAGATCTCTGGTCCACCAGGGTTCTGGTCCACTGTGTCTATATATCATCCATCTTTTTATAATAAGTGTCTTTAAACATGATTGAATATATTTTTAATATAACATACAAATGTGTACAAGATTAAAGCATATGTAAATATTTGGTTAACATAACCACCTTCGGAGATGAGAACTGATAAGGCATTAGGAAGAAACATATTAACAACTTTAGTTATAAATATGCAACAGCTTTGTACTGCGCTATTTTCATCTTGGACTCAACAGTTAACAGTTATTCCTGGACTTGCCTTGCAGATGGAGAGGCGGGTTGCCATAGTTGCTAGGTAGATCTTCTTTCAATTACATCTCACTTGGAAATTGTGCCCCCTCCTGGATCCACCTGGCCTAGCACCACTTATCCAAGCTACTGTAAGCATGAGGCTAAAGTACTGTCATGCATTTTATATATAGGGCTGCTACTGAGCAAAACTCAGAAACTTGAATTAGTGCAGAATGTAGCTGCCTTGGTATTGGCCCAAGCTTGTAAATTCAAAAATGGCTGGTAAAGTCACATTAGTGATTTCTGCATTAGCTACCAGTTCATTTCACAGTTCAGTTCAAGATGCTGATTCTGACCTTTAAGCCCTTAATAGCTTTGGGACCTAAGTACTTGCTGGGCTGCCTCTTCTGGTATGAGCCCTTCACTCATCACAGTGCCCCAGTGCCAAAGAAAAGTGAGGACTGTTTCTGCTTGAACTTAGGCTTTCTAAATAATGGCTTTATCCCTCTGAAATTAGGAGCCCAAAGAAGCCAAGTGCACCATCTTTGCCAGCATTCAGATAATGCTGAAAGACTCCACTCTTTAGAAGGCCTTTGAGGTAGTTTTTGTCGTTGCTATTCTTTGGAATAATGGTTTTTTGGTGATGTATGCATTTGTTGATGGAATGAGTTTCATGTTTCTTGGGTTGTGATTTTTACTAAGAGTATAGAAATCACTTGGAGCGATTACTGTTTTCAGACAAGCAGTATATAAGTGTTTTTAAATAAACACGGTCTTGGCTAAAGGGGTGGGGGAGGATCTAAGGAAAAACAGCACACTTGCAGCAGGTCCAGTCAGTGTTGAAAGGGCTTGATGCCAGAGAATGGGGTAAAGAGACAATTCTCTCTTCTCCTGCTTGGGAGCTCACATCTGATAAAGTGCCAGAAGTAATTAGATGAAACAATGCTGCCGTCCCCAGTAGGAGTGAAACATTTTATCGGTAATGAAGAACTTGTTGTTCAGGTTTTCTGTGCTTCATTCTGATTAACCGGCAAACAAGCTACCATTATAGTGCATTCCCATGGCAATAGCAATGTGAAGGAAAGTCGTCTTTCTGAGTAAATGTCACATGGAAGTAATATGAATTAGTACAGCATCAGTGTTAAAAATAATTATGTTCTACGTGTCAGCTTGGAATTATTTCAACATGTCTTGTTCTAGCTAGTCAGGAAGGAAGTGAGGTCTTACTATGTATGTGTCTTTTTTTGGTCTGGAACTTTTCAGGCCAGCACACTGAACCTAAATTGATTTACTTGAAACTGTTTTTCCCCTTGTTTTCAATGGGGTTTACCTCCAAGTAAGGATGCACAGGTCTTGTACCATGATCATAAATACATACATTTGGAATTCTTTGAAAATCAGTTGTGTTAGTTGAAAGCACAGCTACTTTAGCATTGGTAGGTTGATTAATCTTCCTGTTACTGTCCTAAGCACAGAACTCAGAGGGTATGTCTCACTGAAATCAGTAAAATTATTTTCAAAATAATTTGCTCTGATCCTAAGCTCATTACATAAACATAGATTCCACTTATTTTAACATCCTTTCCACTTTGGTGTAGCGGTTAAGTGTGCAGACTCTAATCTGGGAGAACCGGGTTTGATTCCCCACGCCTCCACTTGCAGTTGCTGGATGACCTTGGGCAAGCCATAGTTCTGTCAGAGCTGTTCTCTCAAGGACAGTTCTGGAAAGAGCTCTCTCAGCCCCACGTATCTCCCAGGGTATCTGTTGTGGGGAGGGGAGGGGAAGGGAAAGGAGCTTGTAAGCCACTCTGAGACTCCGAGTGAAGGGCCGGGTATAAATCCAATCTCTTCTCGTCTCTCTCTCTTCCTCTTCACATCCCATTTTTTTTTCTTTTAGCAGGGTTCATCTAGAGAGGGAAATTTATGGAAATTTCAGGATAGAGCCTGGGACAGGCAGAGTTCGGGGAGGGGAGGGAGCCGAGTGGTGATGTGATGCCATAAAATCCACACTCTGAAGCTGCCATTGTCTCCAGGAGAACTGATCCCTTAGTCTGGAGATCAGCTGTAATTCTGGGAGAACCCCAGTACCCACTACGGTTGCCAGGTCCCCTTGTTGTGCCAGCATGAGGATTTGTGGGGCGTTCCAGGATGTCCCTAACACAATGATGTCCCCTGGAAGTGGCATCATCACGCTGGGGACATCATGCAGCAATGCTCTGGTTTTTGTGCAAAAAATATGGTGAAACCAGCTTCAAACCATAGAGTTTTGCCCTCAAACCACAGTTTTGTCGTGTGAGATCCCCGATGTGATGACGTTACTTCCGGGTGATGTCACCAAATCAGGGGTGTCACACAGTGATGTTGCTGTTTGGGAGTGGGGTATCCCCCACCAGCTAGCTGGCTGGCAGCGGGCCGAAGCCCCAAAAACCGGGGGATCCCCTGCTGGGTCCTGGGGTCTGGCAACCCTATCATCCAGCAATATATGACTTTACGAATCTCTGTATGTATTTGCTAAGAAAAGTATGCCATCTTAAGAGTGAAAAGATAAAGAATGCTGAAATATTCCTATGCTATATGAAATATTCCTACACTCCCATAGGCATTTTGTGATTGATTAAATAATGCTGAATAGGCCTTTGTACTGTCATTGTCTCAAAGGCATGTTCAAATGTAGGTCTCAAAGGTATTCCTCACATGTACTGAAGAAGCAAGGGTATCTGAAGAAGTGAGCAGTGACTCACAAAACCTCATACCCTGCCACTAATTTTATTAGTCTTTTTTTAAAAATAAATTTTTATTTTCCATAAAATAACCTTAATAGTAATAGGCATTAACAGCATCATCATCAAATAAGCAGTAAAGCTTGACTAAAATCCAAAGACTTCTAAACCATGATTTTTTATTTTTATTTATTTAGGCTTATATCCCGCCTAGCCAGCACAATGCGGCTCTAGGCGACTCACAGCATTAAAATCAGTAACATGCAAAAAATTCAGATAATAACTAATTACAATAAAACCACAGAACCCACTAAAAATGGCGGCAAATACAAAATCCAACACCAGGACAGCAACTACAGCCCCACGACCAGGAGGCTACCACCTGCAGATTTACCGGGCCAATACTTCAACTGGCCACTTACCCGTGGCCATTTCCCCCAGTGGCAGCCCCAAAAACCTGGCGGAAAAGCTCCGTCTTGCAGGCCCTGCGGAACTGCAGAAGGTCCCGCAGAGCCCTGATGTCTTCTGGGAGCTCGTTCCACCAGGAGGGAGCCGCCACTGAGAAGGCCCTATTCCTGGTGGTCACCAGCCTGGCCTCTCTTGGGCCAGGAAGGGTCAGGCGATGTTGTGTGCCTGATCGCAGTGCTCTCTGGGGTATGTACAGGGAAAGGCGGTCCCGTAGGTAGGCAGGCCCCTGACCATACAGGGCTTTAAAGGTTAAAACCAGCACCTTGAACCGGATCCGGTATGCTATAGGCAGCCAGTGCAGTGACCTCAGCACAGGCTGGATGTGGTCTCGCACTGAGAGACCCATCAACAGCCTGGCCGTGGCATTCTGCACCAGCTGCAGCCTCCGGAGCTGAGACAAGGGCAGCCCCATGTAGAGAGTGTTACAGTAGTCCAGCCTCGAGGTGACCAATGCATGGATCACTGGTGCCAGGTCATTGCGTTTGAAGAAGGGACCCAGCTGCCTAATCAGCCGCAGATGGTAAAAGACTGCCTTGGCAGTGGCTGCTACTTGGGCCTCCATCGTTAATGAGGGGTCCAGGAGCACTCCCAAGCTCAGAACCCTCGGCGCTGGCACCAATGGTGCCCCCCGAAGGCCGGCAATGGGATCCCTACCCCCAATCCACTCCGACTCAGGCACAGGACCTCCATCTTCGTTGGATTCAATTTCAGTTGGCTCAGCCTGAGCCAGCCCGCCACGTCCTGAAGCACCCGCTCCAGGTCATCTGGGGTAGCCCCGGACTGGCTGCCCAACAACAAATATAGCTGGGTGTCATCAGCCTATTGGTGACAGCCCAGCCCATGCCTCCGGCCAATCTGGGCAAGAGGGTGCATGTAGATGTTAAACAACATCGGGGATAGCACTGCTCCTTGCGGCACTCCGCACACTAGTGGGTGGTGCATTGGGCGGTTGGTACACCACCCAGATAGCCAAATTCTCCCCGGTTTCCCACACCAGGCCAGAGCATTCTATGCCTGCAAGTTTCAGCGGCGGGAGCGCCCTGAAGGAGTAAGCCTCCCAAATGAAGAGCGCCACCCCCCGCCCCTCAGTCCGTGATTGGTGAAGGACCAAAAAACCAGGAGGAGCCATCTGGGAGAGTGCCACTGTCTCCCCATCCCACACCCAGGTCTCGGTCACTCATGCCAGGTCGGCACCCTGCTCGACTAGAAAGTCTTGCAGGGTAGAAATCCTATTATTTATGGACCTGGCATTGCACAACACCAATGTCGGAGGGGGGTCACTCCCAGCCCCACTGACTGTCTCCCTCGGGATGGAACGCAGGCTGGAAGGGGGCCGAGCTTCTCTATTTCTCCGCCCTCTTCCCTTTAATACCCGCCTGGTCCCACCGCTATACCTTCCCCTCCCCAAGAGCACTGATATCCCCAGACCTACCTCATCCATCTGTGGTGGCCTCCGCACCGTATTACAGTGCCCCAGGCTGCCACATAGGTGGGTGACTGGCAGATAACAACAAGTGCTGCACTAAGCAAAAGATCCACAATGTCCTACTTACTGGCTCCCCACAAACCTTCCCCTGCACAATACACTAACGAGGTAAGCTAAGAACCTGTCAACAGTAAAACAGTGTAACAGAACAAAAAACCTAACTGTAAAACAGTACTACTACGACCTAGATTAATAATTCTATAATTTACCCACCCTAAGCTCCCTTCTTGACCCCTCCCCCCCTCCCCTCCTGGCGACAAGAGCAGACAATTCAATGAAGGGTGGGAAAAGCCACCTCCAACTGTGGCATATCATCAAGAGGAAAGCGATGTTCCAAGCTAAGATCTTCCCAGCACTCTTGGCCCCCCAGTCTCGTCTCCACACCAGCGGCCTTCTCCTCGGAGCCGCACAGCCCTCCAGGAGTCTGGCAGCCGGGCAGATACCTATGCAGGAGCCAATTCAATAGGAATGCACTTCCCAGATTAAATCCAGTCCAAGTAAGCAGTAACAGCCAGGGACAGCCACGATGGACACACAGGCGATCTCTATTGGCCGGGGCGAGCCACACAGATGAAACAGGCGATTCAGGCCAGTGGGGGGAGCCCAGCAGACAGCAAACAGGCCCAGCATCAACAAGCGGGCCCGGCACAGGCATAACCCCCACCCCCAGAGCCCACAGCGTTGGCAGTGTCCTCGGCCGGTCCCAAGAAGGCACCTACTGCAGCTCCCGAGGGCGAGCCCCCCCGGCAGCAACAGGAGCAGGAACAGGAGCGGCAGCTCTTCACTCGGCACTTGGCGCCTCGCTTGTCTCCTCTGCCCGCTCCCTGATCTCAGTTTGCGATGGTCTGCGACGGCCCTCGCGCTCCTCCGGTAGCCCCAGCAAGCCCCAAGTCAGCCTCTGGCGCTGCATGGCCCGCCTGCACGGCGTGCCCAGCACCAGCCTCCTCTTGCTTGAAGGGTCCGGCTCAAAGTGCCCGACTCAACGCTCCCTCGTGCTCCTCTGGCGACTCCAGCAAGCCCCAGGTCACCCTCCAGGATAGATGGGCCCTCCGGCACGGTGCCCGTTCGAGACACCTGGCTCCCTCGGCAGGTCCACACCCGGTCTCTTCTGCGTCCACATTCCCTGGATCTCCCAGCCACTGCGGGCCCTTCAGGCCCCTTGAACCCGCTGCTCTCCGCTGCAGCAAGGCCTGGAGGTCCCTGGCACCTCTGCCGCCCAAGCCTCAGCTCCTTGGCTCCAGAACCTAGCGTCCCCTGGCAGCAGGCTACAGCAGCAGCAGCAGCAGCAACAGCAGCCATTACCACTGGGAGCAGGGGCGGATCTACTATGAAACTAATGAAGCTTAAGCTTCAGGGCTCCTAATCCTGGAGGGGCCCTGAAGCAACTTTTATTTTTAATGAGTGAATTTTTCAACAAAATTGATGGAGTTTTTTAAAAGTTTTTGTTATTAAAATATTAAAATATGGCTATTTTAGTGACAGAATCATAAGCCAATGGGTTGAAGTACTTAATATTGACCTTAGAACGTGCTCTAATACCTGTTTCATATGGTCTCAAAATGTCCCTGTTACTGGTCAAATTTCAAAATTTTCTCAGGGGCTTGCAGTACCCGAACCCTGAGCTGTATCGGCTTGCTGAGCTTGCCAGAATCTGTTCATAGCCTACATTTTGGCAGCTGGATCCTCGAATCCTTTGTTGGTACACGGCTTAATAGCTCTACAGCTTAGCCCTTAGCCAGTCAGAACCATAAAAAGACACCTGAATTCTCAATTCAGGCCCTTTGGATCTTGTTGGCAGTTGCCCTATTGCTGCTGGTTGAGAAGGCACCCCTATTACAGTTCAAGCTTCAGGGTCCCAAAAATGTAGATCTGCCACTGACTGGGAGGACAAATGCAATCTCTTTGTGTAAAATATTGCCTGTATATTATATAGCAACAGAATTTCCACCAGTATGGAATGTTGAATTAGGTTCTGGGAGATCCTGGTTCATATCTCTACTGTGCCATGGGAGCTCGCCAGGTGATCTTGGGCCAGTCGCACACCTTCAGTCAAGCCTACCTCACAGGGTTGTTGTGAGGATAAAATTAAGAAGGTAAGAATGCTACTTTGGGTCTCCATTGGAGAAAAAAGAGGGGTATAAATTCTGTTCTTGGCTTTAAGGGTACCTCTGGCATAAGGAGCCTTCCTCTAAAGGAAGAGGCTCTTTCATTGAAGGAACTCTTCAAACTTGGCTGAATAGAGCGGTAAGGATACAATCCCCCCCCATGGCTTGTATTGCTTTTGGTGGTTGGGATAAGATGTGGAAGGAAGGGGTGTTTGGCTGGGATCTTCAGTTAGCTAGTATTGGCTTAAGATCTATTTTAGTTGAATGCATATAAAGTTGCCCTATACTGAATGACTCATTGGCCTACTTCACCAACTGTTGTCAAGCCTATATGTGTGTGTGTGTGTTAATGTGTGTGTGTGTGCACCTGGAAGTCATGGCAACCTCTGGGGACTGACCCCTACTGGGGACGTGGAGGATATTGAGAGAGGTGGCTGAATAAAGCCTGCCCCCACCTCCTGACTGCTGGTATTCCAAGGAGGTCTCCCATCCAAGTACTTGCCAGAGTCGACCCTGCTTAGCTTTTGAGATCTGACAAGATCAAGCTTGCCTGGGCTATCCAGATCAGGGCAAGCCTGACTTCAAGTGGCTCTCTGGAGCCCCAAAAATCTTTTCCAGCCCAGCTATGCAGGAATCTCAGTCCTTTAGCTACAGTTGGAAACTGCAAGCTAAGCTAAGTGTGCATGTGTGTGTGTGTGCATGCTTGTGCATGTGTTAGTTACTAACAACACCACACCGTATCTTTCTTCAAAAACTGAAGTGAAGTTGAGTACAGGGAGGATAAATTTCTTTTGCTCTCTGCCAGCCATTCTTTCTTCTGAGTTTGGTCACAAAGCTGGTGTATCCTTTGATCTTTGTGGCCAGGAATAGGAATTTTTCATACATTACACATTCTCTTGAAAATGTTTGTCAATAGAGCCCTAATTTAGTTAAGGTCGAAGTCAATGGTCTTGGAAGGGTGTCACACTGCTTAGGATGGCATTGTAAGCATCTTATTATTTACGTGGCACTTTCACACTCCAGAGTGTTCCATAGTCCTTGCTATACTAAAACTTACAGGTGAGGTTTTTGCCTTCCCTTATAATTTGGATCTTGTGGGTTGTTAAAGAAAGGATTTCTGGAAAATTCAGGCACATCTGGTATAAGGAAGAGTGTGACAGATGTCTACAGCTGTTCAAACTGTCCAGATCTCAAAGTAAAATGACAAAATTTAACAGGAAAATTGTCTAGTGACAATAATTGGACAAGGACAATGTGCAATTTTTGTGACATGTGTTGCTGACGATTAAGAACGCTACAGCTGGTGTGTGTGTGTACATGAAGCTCCACAAGCAGAATGCAATGCCTTTCTCACAGTGCAAACAATATGGTCTGAATGTGAGTGTGAGAGGTTTTTTCATGCACACAGATGCACACGCCAGACTTGTGTGGTTTCCCCATTGCCAGTGTGGCTGACAAAGTGCAGCATCAAAGGGGCTTCCATATGGAAGGTTTCCCCACAGTTTCCTGACTCCAGTCCCCAGAAGTTGGTATCCCCCCCATGCCACCAAGGCTTTGGCAATTTTCTTCCCCCTTATATCTCTGTGAGAGAGGGAAGGCAGCATGATATAGCCTGATCTCATCAGATCTCAGAGTCTAAGTAGGGTCAGTACTTTAGGGTTGCCAGGTCCTTACCTGCTGGTGGTGGGGGGATTGGGGGGGGGGCATTCCAGGGCTGGGCAGGGATGTAATCAATGCAATGATGTCACTTCTGGAAGTGATGTCATTGTGTCGGTGATATCAGGGTGAAGCTCTACTTTTTGGGCAAAACTCTGGTAAAAATGGCTAGAAGCCACAGAGCTTTGCTTAAAAAGTAGAGCATCTCCCCCCCAGTGTCATTGAAGGATGTCTTTTGGGGAGTGGAGTTCCCCCGATGGCCAGCTGGCTGGCGGCAGGCCCAAGCCCACAAAAAGCAGGGGATCCCCTGCCCCCACATAGGGGCTGGCAAGCCTACAGTACTTGGAAGGGAGACCAGCAAGGAAGACTCTGCAGAGGAGGGCAATGGCAAACCACCTCTGTTTCTTACTTGCCTTGAGAGCGCCTTGCAGGGATTGCCATAATTGGGTACCAATTTGACAGCACTTTACACGTAAACGTATCTCCATGAAGTAAATGGCTAGGGACATATCCAGTGGTGTGCTGGAGCTGGCTCTTGACAGCCAATTGTTAAATTTTCTGGAATTTTGTGAGCAGGTTGAAAACTTACCAGGACCTCTAGGATGCCATAAGGTGCAAATACCTGAAGTCTGTCAAGACGATTCAGACTTAGTGTGAGGTTCTTGCTATTTGGGGAAACGGTTTTACTTTTAAACACTCTGTGTATATAAACTTGGTAGTTTTCTGCTGCCACCAGGAATTAAAAATTCCAAATCTCTCTCTTTTGGCAGAATGACCTAGAGTCTGAGCACTTCAGAGGACTATGTGGCCCTGAGGAAGTACTGTACTGATTTCTGGGATAAGTTTAAACAAAAATTGATTTATTTAATAAAGAAAAAAATAGGTTTTTGATTATTTTGAACAGTTGCTGAAGAAAGGAACTTGTAAATATAACTGGCAAAGCTTGGTGCTACAAACAGTCTCTCAGACTCTAAACTCCACTCTGACAGGCTTCTCTCTCTCTCTTTCTCTCTCTCTCTCTCTCTCTCTCCCTCTCTTATATATATAGCCACACAGGCTAGTCTCTTTGTTTTATTCACACAGAATAGAATCAACTTTCTTAGTCACACAGATTAAATTGTTGGTCTTATTCACTCAGAAAAAGACTCAAAATCCCATAGTCACACAGACTATGCTCTCTCTTCAAACTTCACACACAGAATCCTTCATAGACACCCACACAGAGATTCCTCTCAGAACATCTCCTCCCACACTCTCAGTCATCAGCCAATCACATCACACTTGTCTCCGCTATCATTCTCATTACATTACTGCAGTCAAACTAAACATTTAAAGAAGCACACACACCAAAACATGAAATCATTACACTTACCCTTGCCCTTGGCGGGGGGAAAGTTCCAGAGGCATTGAGAATCAAACAGTTCAGGTCCCCTTTGATTTCTGCTCCTTCCCAACCTCCAGCTACCTTCCATTTGATTGACAGAAATGTGTCTGAGAGGTGGAAAAGAAAACCTGGACTGGATTCCACTGGATTCCTCACCCTAATGGAAAGAAGATGCGGGGTGGGGGGGTGACACAACACATTTCAAATGAATGTAGAGCATGCAGGAAATGCAAGAATTTTATTTAAAACTTCCTTTCCATTGTGGGGAGGGAATAAAGTCTACCCCAGAGTTTCTTATCTGTTTCTCTTCTCACAGTATCTCCTCCAAGTTGGGTTGTCAAGTCCAGCTTGGCAAATTCCTGGAGATTGGAGAAATGGGGTGCAACCCTAAAGATCTTAGGGTGGTGTACACAGTTCTTTTTCACATTAACCCTACAACAACCCTCTGAGGTAGGTTAGGCTGAGCAAGTAGCCCAGGGTGGTCCTGGTCCTGGGAGTTTCAAGCCAGAATAGGGATCTGAATCTGGGTCTTGGGTGCTGAATGTCTCCAGGACTAGTTTCCTGAAGTTTCTCCCAAATCGTCTTCCTGACAAGCCCTTCATTCCTTGATGCACATTTCTAATAGATATGCCTACAACAGTGATGATCAGTTGGTCCCTCCAACATCTCTGGGGAGGGGCTGAAAAGGGATGTGGCTATAACGCCAAGAAAAGAGCAGCAATCTGAAGGCTCAAAGGGAATCAATGCACGTTGCCAAGTTCAACTCAGAGGAACACCTTCAGTTCTTTCTTTTGAAAATGCCATCTCTCCTTAAACCTGTGCCAGGAGCTTGCCAAGAAAAACCAATACAATAAAATCATTTTTAAAAAAGAAAGAATTAGCAGCAAGTCATAAAAAATAAGCCAGGGGCATAAAAACAAAATGAAACAACATTCAGCATCTTAAATTGATAGCTGTAAAACTGCCCATGGCCCAGAAACAGACAATAAAAACTGCTTTAAAAGATGGAACCCCTCAGTCAAAGTTCAGAAAGGTACATTCGAAGGGTAGCCATGCTGATGTGCAGTAGAACAGCTTGATTCAAGTCCAGTAGCACCCCAGAGACCAACCGGACCTTGGAGGTATGCACTCTTGCAATCAGTAGGGCTGAAGCTGGAAGTATGTGGACTCTAATCTGGGAGAACCGGGTTTGATTCCCCACTCCTCCACTTGCACCTGGTTGGATGACCTTGGGCAAGCCATAGCTCTGGCACAGCTGTTCTCTCAAGGACAGCTTGGGAAAGAGCTCTCTCAGCCCCACCTACCTCACAAGGTGTCTGTTGTGGGGAGGGGAAGGGAAAGGAGTTTGTAAGCCGCTCAGACTCCTTCAGGTAGTGAAGGGCGGGGTATAAATCCAATCTCTTCTTCTCTTAATGAATATAATTTGACGAGGGCGAGAAATAGTTTAACAGTAGATCACATATCTGATTTAATGACAATAAATTCATTGGGAAAAGAGTTAGCAGATTGCGATGCAACTCCATTTGTCGCATCATGATTGAACTGCAACCACAGGTTTCTTACGGATACTAGAGTTTGGCAAAAACCAGCAAAAGCAATATGTGAGATTGAATCAGCTATATGGAATTTGCAACAAAGAGTATTGTATGTTTTATTATTATTTGTAAATTGTGTGTTACCCATCCTTTATATCAATAAAATTTATAATAAAGTTACGTACGTTTGGCGATCCTGTCACAGCTATTTGGAGATCCTGTCACACCTATTGTTACAGTGGTATGTTGATACAATGATATCCAGGCGCCAGATTTTTTAATTAAAAAAAAAAAGCCGCCAGATGGTGGTGGAAGAAATGGCCACTGTTGGGGAAATCACTTCCATATGGGCAAGTCCTGGAAAATCCAAACTTTCCCACCCACACAGCAGCCATCCAGGCTTTGCTGTGATATTTCCCAAAACTTTGGAGCAAAGCATGTTTGAGAAAGATTGGAGAAAAGCCAGGGAAACCCTGAAAGTTTCATAAATACACCACAGTGCTGGGAGGAAGTAGGAAGAAAACCCACTTCCCAACTGCATTGTACCAGTGGTAGATAACTCACGTGAAAATGGCCCGAAGCAGGAATTGGTGCGTGTGCGCACACTCTTTACAGTAACCTGTTTCAACTCAGAGCGTGTGTTCTCTGGATAATGCCACTGATGAAGTTATATATATCTCAATGCTTTCTCTTTAAATAAAATCCTGTTCAGTGTAATTTTTGCATTGTGAGGTTTCAAAAGCTATCGTAAAAGATATTTGTGTCACATCAGCATTTGAAAAGCATGGAACGCAAGAACTGTATCCTTAACAAAGAGTGATCAAGAGACAGGAGGAGATCCTCTCTCTTACAAACAAAGGTAGTCTTTTCTCACGTAAACTCTTCTTCACCAAGAAGTTCTCAATTAAGATAAATTGTTAAGGTGCTGTTCACTCTTGGCTTACTGTAGCAAAGAAATGGGCAGCTTCTTTGTCATGTTAGTGTCATAATTGCTTTGTCCTCCGTTCAGCCTTTGAAGATTGGAACTGCTGACCCAGAAGAAGTTTTCAGATAGCTAATCTTGATCAGTGTCAAAAAGCGGAGATGGTTAATTTCCCTTGGAGATTGAGTTGTACACTGTAACTCTGGTGATCTGGAGTGGGAAATGTAGTAATTAAGCCAGCAGTACAAAAGGTATAGGTGTTACATTTCATTTCCAGTTTTATGAAAGAAGCTTCATGTTTTCATTTTATGAGCTATTATGTAGCTTAATTTGTCCCAAGTCGGAGTGAGGCTGAAGTTAGAACAGGTCATGTATTTTATTGAACCGTTGTGTGTTGGAGGGTGATGCAAGCTTTGGTTTCTCACAGAACTCTGAGATGATCCTGACAGCTCTTTCTGTCAGATTTGACAGGGAGAAAAAAAACTAATGCATTTTTCGTTTGCATCAGGTAGCCATGTTGAAAGTGAAACTGTTAAAATCTTCCCTTCACCTGGCTCAAAAATGAACCCAACGCTCTGCAGTTTGTCAACGTTCTTCGTGTCATGTAAAACTGCCAGTTCTGCTTGCAATGTTGTCACAAGCCAAGTGTCAACATAAAGACACACAAAAAGAGTAGCCATTAGAAGCAGAAGAGATCTGTGTTGCAACTCTGCATCTAGCCCTTTGAATTTCTTATTCAATGCCAGAATTCTCCCAAGGTTTTTTTAAAGGGATGGTGCTGTTGTCCAAGGCACTTGCACAGTCAGATCCGAAGGGATGTTTATATATGGAAAAGATTACATTGGAGCGCACTGCGGACACTCATTGAAAAAGGGTAACTATGGCTGTGGAAGGCTGAGATTTGCAAAATGACGTCACTAAAGTGCTATCGTTTTCAATTTTTATTTCTGGCATAACAACCCAGAAAACTAAGCTGATCTCAGGCCTTCTTGTGTAAAGGGGGATTTTGTTGCTGTAACCTTAGAGAAACATATGCAGACATCACCATCAGGGTAGACAGAATGAACTGCCCCCCCCCCCCCCACTCACCACAGTATTTGCAAACAGAATACCGTCATAAGGTTTACCTGCGCAGTGATAGATTCTGCTCCTTGCATGGCTCTGTGCAGATGCTTTGCTGAGTGCTCATGGGACAGGAACTGAACCAGCAGCCACAATCCTACTCCGTCACATGGGTGTTCAGACCACAAAATAATAACATGTGGACATAACTTGGATATCACTGATAGAGCTGCGAGTCTCCAGGTTGTGGCTGGAGATGTCCTGGAATTACAACGGGTCTCCAGGTAACAGATCATGCCCCCTGGAGAAAATAGCTGCTCTGGAAGGTGGACTCTATGGCATTATACCCCACTTAAGTCCCCAAAACCCACCCTCCAGAAGCTCTACCTCCAAAATCTCTAGGAATTTCCCAACCTAAATTTTAAGTTCATAACCTGAGATCCTCCAGTTTGGTGTAGTGGTTAAGAGCGGCAGACTCTAATCTGGAGAACCGGGTTTGATTCCCCACTCCTCCACATGAAGCCAGCTGGGTGACCTTGGGTCAGTCATAGTTCTCTCAGAGCTGTTCTCTCAGAGCTCTCTCAGCCTCTCCTACCTCACAGGCTGTCTGTTGTGAGGAGAGGAAGGGAAGGCAATTGTAAGCCACTCTGAGGCCTGAGGTATAAATCCAACTCTCCTCGTCCTCCTCAAAATGGTCCTTCTGTATAGACCTGCTCACCAGCTTCTCTTATCCCAACAATTATTTATGGCGTCTAGCCCCAGCCTTTGGATGGGAGACTACCAAGAAATGCCTCGTGACATAGAGACAGGCAATGGCAAACCACCTCTGAATGTCTCTTGCCTTGGAAATCCTACAGGGGTCACCATAAATCAGCTATGACTTAACGGTACTTCTGACCATCACCAGCCTCAGTAATAGCAAAGGTTTTTTAAAGTTTAGAATGGTTGTAGCCTTCCACCTTCTCTGGTTAGGTTTTGCAAATGACTTGGGTATCATTCATCGAGCTGCCAGTCTCCAGATTCTGCAAATGTGCAAAGCAGTTCTGTTCCAGCAGGCATTCCACTTGCTGATTTTAACAGTGAAGGTTCTAGCAAATATTCTGTTAAATCCCAGAGGTCCTGGTTTGTTGAGTTTCTTGAGATAACAATTTCAAAATGTCAAGACAAATCATCCTTAGTCCTTCAAATGGCTTTACTTATTGCAGGCTTAATATGAGGCAAATTGGTGTCTTAAGATGTAGTCTAGATGAGTCTTCTAGGGCCGTTTCTAGAAAATTTCCCCAAGTAAAGTTATGAGTTATAAAATAGTGTGGCTCAAAACTCTAGAGAGAGTTGCATAACTTCTATGCTGTTGCAACACTTTTGTTCTTAATGCACATTTTCATGGTGTTTGCATGCTCCGTCATCCACTATTCTTTTGTCTTTTTTTCCCTTTTCATGCTGTCTCACTTTGGGGAGAAGGATGATTTGATGCTGACGGTAGGGAGCAACTTGTATCTTTTTATTTCGAGGTGTCTTCTTTTGAAAACTTGTCGATTAAAAGTGTTACATGCTATCATATTTCTATTACTGTCAATTAAGGAATTCCAGGGGTCATTTTGTGCAAAAAGAGGTGCAGGAGCTCATTAGCATGACTTATTTGCATATGCTAAACCACCTGACATCACCGGAAGTATGTCAGAAGGCAAGAAGGAAAGGAGAGAGAGAAGGAAAGAAAGAAAGCTGGCAAAGGGGGGACAGCTACTAATCCAAGCCTCAGAAATGCCACTATTCTGGGAGGATAGCTTCAGTGGTGGCTGAAGCCTTCAGAAGGCTGGTCGGAGGAACAAGGACCTTTCCAGGGGACGGGGTCATTTTGCTGCAGCCATGAAACAAGCAGGCATTCCCCCACCGGGGGGGGGGGGGGGCGGCTGGCACCAACTCCCAGAGCTGCGCTCACCTGAGCTGCTCGAAATGACCCCTGAGGAATTCTATTGTTCAAATGACTAGTTCCATCACTCTGCTTGATTTGTGGGTTATGTGGGAAATGAATGTGTCCGGAACGCTGAAGTTTTATATTCAACAAAATGTTTCCTGAATGACTTTGCAGTTAGCGTTGCAAACTCTGGCTTGGAAAATAACCTGGAGATTTGGGGGCGGTGCCTGGGGTGGGTGGAGTTTAGGGAGGTGATGCCCGAGTGTATCACTAAAGCAGCCATTTCTTCCAGGGGACGTGATCACTGTAATCTGGAGATCAGCAGCAGTTCTGGGAGGATTCCAGCCCACCCCCCAGTGGTTGGAAACCCTAATTTCCATGGCTAAATTCCATTCATTTTTACAAGCCATTGCAACTGGTAATCGTTTTCCATATCATGAAACAAGCCAATTTACAAACCATAATGTCTGTCAAGTGACTGTAAAGCTGCATAGCTGCATATCGTATCATAATGAAGGCCTCCCATGGCTCCCCTTTTTTAGGGTAGACTTGGACCTCAGGACCAGGTATGACTACAAAACACATGCCCATCCTAATAATTCTGGATGGCTCACATGGATGAATTTAGTCCAACATTCTGATCAGTGCCCCATGCAGAATTCACAGCTGCTAGGTATCATGGGAAGTGTTTCCCCACCATGCTGGGATACATGCACAGCGGCAAGTAAGTAAATCACCAGCCATGGGAACGACATTGTTACTAGTCTGCAGCCTCTCCTACAGTTCTTTTGTATGCTCCTGGCAGCTGTGAGGGCCTAAGAGAGACCGTACCATGGCACATTCCTCCCAGCACTGTTTGTCCCCAGCGAATGCAAAGGGGGCACTGAGACAGGATAGGCTTGCATGGAGGTATTATGTAGGGAGCCTAATTCTTTCTGGGCCAAATTTAGGGGCTTTTTTTTTTTTTTTTGCCGGGTGTTTGAAAGATAGTGGGGGAAATAATCCAGGTTCCTCAAATTATTTCTGGTACAAAATATCACCCTGCTCATGTTTATGTGTAATTCCTTTATTAAAAATACTTCAATGAGACCTACAAATTGTGACCCAGAGACTGAAAATCTATCATCCTGGCATTAT
The DNA here is from genome assembly GCA_029233225.1 of Lepidodactylus listeri. Classification (NCBI taxonomy): domain Eukaryota; kingdom Metazoa; phylum Chordata; class Lepidosauria; order Squamata; family Gekkonidae; genus Lepidodactylus; species Lepidodactylus listeri. The sequence continues at coordinate 111,869,669 of JARCFY010000004.1, read as the reverse complement.
GGAAACCTATAAAGTATTAATATTTATTTACTTACTTTGTTTATGGCCTGCTGTCTCCCCAGTCTTCCTCCTCTCCTCTCTGTTTTACCCTCACAACAACCCTGTTTAGGTGAGAATGTATGACTTACCCCTTGGCAGAGGGGGGATTTGAACATGGATCTCCCAGGTCCTAGTTCAACACGGTAATCAGGGGTCATTTTGAGCAGGAACGCACAGGAACACCGTTCCGGGAGTAACATGTCCTGGAGCGGGCACATATGGTGATGCACTGTGGAAAAAAGCAAAAGCATACTAACTTGATCTGTATTCTCATGCTTGCTGTAGGGTAGCTTTCCTGCAAGAGCAAAGGAAACCTAAAATGTCTTTAGTCCAAGTGTAAAGCTGGCTTGCCAGCTCTGAGTTGGGAAATACCTGGAGGTTTTTGGGGAGGAGCCTGAGCAGTGGGTGTTGCCTTCTGACACACTTCCGGTGATGTCAGGGGGTATGGCATATACAAAAAAGCTATGCTAATGAGCTCCTGCACCTTTTTTTCTACAAAATGACCCCTGACGGTAACCACTACACAACATTGTCTTTCATGTAATACTACTACTTATAAAACTACTTTTAATACTACTTATAAAATTGATCTAACTGAAAGTTGAGTCTTTTGTCTGTCTTGATATATAAAGGCAACATTTGCTTTTCTGTACAAATCACAGCCTCATAGTGCATGAAGCAGATCTATTTTCAGAAAAATAATTCTTTCTCTTGTCTTTTTTTCTCCTTTAGACTAAGCCGCGTCTCCAGCGGGGTGGCAGTTCTGCATCTTTGCACAATAGTCTAATGAGGAACAGCATTTTCCAGCTTATGATTCATACCCTTGACCCACTTGCAGAAGGTATCACTAACTTCTTTTATTCTTCCGCGTTACTCTCTTCTCTATCTCTGTCTCTCTCAGATTTGCTTCTCCTAAAATTATCTTCAGCAGCTAATGCCTTTTCTCTCCTATTTTCTGTAGGACCAGATCACAAAAGCATGCAACCGCATGCCTTCTGTTCATAAGGCTTGCACACTTATAATGCCCATTGCACAGAAACACTTGTTTAAGTGCCTGTTTTAATATAGGGGCTGCTTAATTTATAACTCTTCCTTCATCGGGATTTAAATAAATAAATAGGTATTTTTGTGCGTACATGTGTGCATGTTCTGATGGCATAGATGGCACCTGCTGTTAAACATGCATTCTGCAATAATGCTTGTGTCTGCAATGCTAAAATTTCTAGAACTATGTGAAGAAGGAAGACGTCATACACTACTTGTTATGTAAACAGGCCTGATAATTTCCAGACTCAAGGGACTGCAAAAATTAAAGAGATCTTTAGTGGATTAGGAGCCACATGTGGTCTTTGACATGCCACTTGTGGCTCTTCTGAGGCTTTTCCTTAACATGGCACCTGCCATGTGTTCCAAGAAAGTGGGCAAAGCCCATTCTGGGTGACGCTTGTGGTTGGCAGGTGGCTTCCACCTTGAAATGGCTGCTGCCAGAGGAACAGGTAAGCTATGAGCCTTTCTGAGGTGCAGTCTTCATGCCTGGGATGGAAATAAATGTGGCTCTCTTGGTTGATGATAACTGTGAATGGTGCTCTCCATGAGCCATGCAATAAGCATTACTACTTTGTGCAGTTAACACAAGGAAACCAGGTTCCACTTGAAAACCATTTTGTTCCAGTTTTATAATGTAATGTATCTACATTTTTTCTGAAACAGAGATCCTGTCTTCTTATTTTTATTTTCAATCCTGCAAATTAACATTGATCAATGAAAAGGGGGGAAATGCTCCACTTACATCTTATCTGTTATATACATCATCAAGGCTTGGCTCTGATGTTTTGAATACACTTCCAAAAACAAGGTTCTCTGGGTGCTGATAAAACTACATCACTGTCAGAGTAAGACCACAATTCAATCACCATGCACAACAATTGATTTACCATCACTGAACTGAAATAAAAATTCTGCAGCTGATCAATAAATACCCTTCAATCTTTAAAAAACAGTTAAGAGCATGTGTCGTACCATTGCTGTTGCATTGTTTTCCCATTGAGGGAGGTCTGCACTGAGCAGCACACAAAGGTGTCCAAGTAGGGACAATGTATTGTGTAGCAAGTACAACCACAATGCACCACATGCCTGCGCTATAATTAAAAAAGCATTAAAACACCATGGCAGGGATCTACTTGAGTGTTTCAGTGGCCAGGATGATTTCCACTCATGCAGCACATGTGTCTGCGCTATAATTAAAAAAGCATTAAAACACCATGGCAGGGATCTACTTGAGTGTTTCAGTGGCCAGGATGATTTCCATTCATGCAGCACAAATTTTGTACACCCCTCCCAAAATATTGCTCTTGGAGTCCAGGGATCCTCAGGAACAACATTTCAGGGGGCATTTTGGGCCACAACAGGAGGGGAAGGTGAGAAACTCCTGCTCCATGGACAGATTTTATTCTGTCTCTAGAAATGCTTCAGTAGATCCAAGCCTTTAACTGGTATGTTGTAATTTACAACTGGGCTATTTCTTGACTGAAAGTGGGCTATGTCTGTTGAAACACGATTCCTTTTTGAAAGCATGCTTAAAAGGAAAAGAAAGAGAATAAGACAAATGTACAGACAGAGGCACTGAATAGGCAGGAAAACAGGAGAGAGGAGAGGAGATAAAATAAAAGAGAGTATATAAAATATGCAAAATGGGAAGGCAGCAAACCAATTGCATGTTCCTATTCAGACTGCAGTTTAATTCACAGGTAGATGTGCCCTGTGGTCAATTCTCAAGGCACTGGGCCAGCTTCAGACCCATTTTTGCCTGACCGTATACTCAAGAAACATGGCTTATCCAGTCTTGAAAATCTGTATGCTTGGAATCATGTTACACATTAGGAATATTAAACCCTGAAAGTAATATGGGTTTATCACTTTAATTAGTTCTAGGTAAATAAAATAAAACATGTTGTCAATATCACCATATCCTAAAACCACAGGAAGCACTTTCTGAGCCACAGATTTCTGTGATGGAACAGAGCTGTACACAAACGAAGTCATCTAGTGATATCTGACATAGGGTTGCCAGATCCCCTTGCTGCACCAGCAGAGGGATTTGGGAGGCGTTCCGGGATGTCCCCAACACAATGACATCACCTGGAAGTGACATCATTGCATCAAGAACATTGCATGGCAACACTCTGGCTTGAGGGCAAAACTCTATGGTTTTAGGCCAGATTTACCATAGAGTTTTGCCCTCAAACTAGAGCACTCTGTGCAACGCCCCCAATGTGATGATGTTCCTTCTGCGTAATGTCATTGCATTGGGCTGTTGCATGGGTATGTGGCTATTTTGGGGCAGGATTCACCCACTGGCCAGCTGGCCAGCAGTGGGCTGAAGTCCCAAAAACCAGGAGAACCCCCACTGGGACTTGGGAACTGACAACCCTAATCTGACGTAAGTATTCAAATGCAGTTTTTATTTTATATTTTGTATATATTTACAAGATGAGAAAAGAAGAAGAAAAACAGTATAAACATTAAAGATCACGTACACACCACTCAAAACAAAATGTAACAGTTAAATATGTTCAGTTTTATTTTTATGTTTATTTTATTTATAAATATATAAATATGTACAAAATGTAAATCTCTCATTGAGTAATACACTCCCAAATAGATAAAATACCTACCCAGCATAAATCTCAGTGAGATAAGCAAGCTATAAAAAATATTTTTATTCACAATTCAGTGAGACAAGCCAGGACCCGGACCCACCTGGGTCCTGTTTGCAGAGCTGCAGGGAAGAGGGAGAGCAGGGAACAGCCATAGACCCCCCTCCCCTCCTTTGCCAGGCAGAGGGAACAGATCTGAGTCAAGTGCGGGAAGCTGGAGCCCCCCAATGTGGTACTGACCCTATGAGCTGTTTTGGAGGGGACTTGAGGGGCGGGGACGCCTGATGGCTATTTAGGGCACCATGCCACCTCAGCTCACCATCTTTAGCTGTTGGACAGAAATGCTACAATGCAAGCCAGCCATTCTCTTCAATTCAGCATAGAAAATGCAAAACATGTTATTAGCAGAACTTCAACATCATGAATTATATATACAAACCAGGGTATCTCCTTACTATTACCAAGTCTCATCAAGAAGACTGATTGCTATATTCATAAGAGAATTACACAGTTATAAAAATCTACTGTCAAATAACATTCCCTTTATCATAATTCACAGAATGGCTACCAATTTTCTGGGTTTGTTTTTTTTAAAGTTATAACAACATAGACCCTACAACTAACCAGTCAGGTATTGTTCACAATAGCTCATCAAAGACCTAAGGAGAAATTTCTTCCTTAGCTTTGTCATTCCAGAACATTGTAAACACAGTCCAGCTCTCCATACATTTATTTGAGATATCCAAAGAGTTTCTTACAGTCCTTTGATAATCAGTTAACTTAATGAGCAAGACAGTATCCCAAACAGAATTAAGCTGGAGGCACTGGCTTTTTTGTCTGGCAGCAATATTTAATTTAGCTACCACAAGAAGAGTTAATACAAGTTACAAATATGACAAAGCCGTGTGATCTTTTATATAACCCAACAGGACAACCTTAGGGCTGAGGACGGACTGGCAATCTGGAGCGGGAGAGAGCTCCACTTGGGAAGCAGGGGAAGGGAGCCCGTTCAGACATCTGCAGCTGTCCCTCAGCTCCCTTCCGCACTTACGCGTTTTGCAGCCGGTTTCCTTTTGCTTTGGGAGGACACCGGGAGAAACCGGTGTCCAGGGGCCGCCTCTGCATGCTTTCAGGCAGTATGAACCGGAAGAAGGCGGGATTCAAGCAGAGGCAGCTGTGTGAATGTGCCATTTTGGCAGTTTGCGCATGAGTGCTCATATGCACATATGCACATTGCCGAAAACAGCCCTGCCACAAGCTGCAGAGGCTGGCCCACCCGGGGCCGCTCCACAGCAGTCTGAACGCTCCATAACAGCATCCTTGCGCAATACACTGGCCAGTGTGAACAGCCAGCCCTGGGGAATTTTCCCCCCGCAGCTTTTGCCTCCGGATTTCTCCCGCTCCAGATTGCCAGTCTGTCCTCAGCCTTGGATCATGAGATAAACTGAAATTTAGCGAATCATTTATAAAGTGGATTACAAAATCCCAAAAAGTCTAAATTTTTTGTTCAGTACTGAAAGAAATGAACAAAATCAGCTCCAGGCGATCCATATCTCCAGCATCAAGCTTGTACATTTCTATACATGCTAGCCAACTTATGTGGGATAATATGCATTGAAACAGACACTTTATAAAATACTCCCTTATGTTTAAGCTTAAATATGTAGATTTATGTTTGTCTATCATGCTTCAAACATGCCACTACGTTAAACTAATAATTTAGCAATTTGCCATAATTTTCTGATCCTGTTTTTAACAACTAGATTCTCAGCATATTTCTGATTTTTTTGCTGTTAACATTCTATAAGCTTTTATTAAATATAAAACCATATTTATATGCTTTTTCCACATAATTATGCATTATATCTTAAAAGATAACTTTGGGAGATCTCAGGTTTCTAATCTTCAGAATACCTTTACAACAAAAATTATTTATTTAATTATTCATTCAAAACCTTTGCTAGCTGCCTTTCTGCCTTACAGAACTTGGGGGCTTACAATGCAGCTGAAATACATAAAATAAAATACATAAAGTTCATGAAAAACCGAAATTTAAAATCAGAATTTAGGGTTGCCAGTAAATTAAATGCAGTCTTTAACAAAACTGTCTTCAGCTGCCTCATAAAAAGTGAGGAGGCCAAGTGAAACTCTTTGGAGAGGCTGTACCATAATTGTGGGCGGCTGCCACTGGAAAGGTCCTCTCTTGTGTACCTACTAGAAAAGCTGCTTTAGTTTATTGGACAGAGTCACAAAAGCTGTGATCTTAATTCCCAGGCAGAAAATCTATGAACAGTTAGGCAAAACTACCCCATATGTGCATGTGGGTAACAGAGATCAAAGTGTACTTCTAGCACTCATGAGAATGACCCCAAACCATTTGTTCAGTTTATGAAGGGAAAGAAGTGTGTGTGTGTGTGTGTGTGTCTCTTTTCATGTTTTTACAAATGGCATTAACACGTCCTCCAGAAAATAATTGCCATTTTCTGATATTGAACAGTCAAGTATCTTCTACCATCATTTATATACGATTAGTCCTGTTTTGACATGTGTTCCAAAGAGTCAATATTAATACAATTTCAATAGACTTTTCATCTCCTTGGTATTAAATGATATGTTCTCAAATTTGTCAGATGTATACAAAGTGGTTGTAGTTTTTCTGAAGAAAAAACATGTAGTTGAAAATATACATTTGTACATAGATTTTTTTTCTAAGTATCCAAAGCTCCATCATGCATTAATAAATTTTTAAAACCCTGTGTCATTGTTTTCCCTGTTGGCATCCTATTAAAGCAATAACAGCCTTACCTCTGGGCATTTACTGAGCAGTGGAATATTTACTGAGCCATCCAATACTCCCAGCTAATTTGTTTCTCTGCTGAGAATTTATAAGAATGATGCCAAATAATAGCACTTATATGCTTCAGAGTGTTCAAAGCACTATGCATAAATTAATGTGCCACAACAAACTTATATGACAGGGCAGAATTATTATTCCAGTAATAATTCCAGTATTTTACATGGGGAGTTGGAGGTTGAAGCTACTTAGTGAGTTCCTGGCATAGGGGAGATTCAAATAGGAGGTTTTCCGATTCATGCTGTGCTATAGCAGCAAGATGGTCGGTTCTTAAGTGCTTTTTATCCATATAACAAACCTACTTAATTTTAGGGTTGCCAAGTCCAGGTTGGAAAATACCTGGGGACTTTGGGGGTGGAGCCAGGAGAAGATGGGGTTTGGGGAGGGGAGGGGCCTCAGCATGGTACAATGCCATAGAGTCCACCCTTCAAAGCAGCCATTTTCTCCAGGGGAGCTGATCTCTGTCAGCTGGGGATCAGTTGTAAAAGTGGGAGATCCCCAGGCTCCACCTGGAGGCTGGCAACCCTACTTAATTTATTTACTTACTTCCTGTTATATACTGGGCTCTGGACGCATTGCAGTGATCAGCTCTAGTTTATTTAGGGATTTCAGGAACACTACAAGGACTCAATCCAAAAACCAGACCCCACTCCCAACGATAGGTTATTTAAATAATACTACATCTCTATTGGCCCACTCCTGAATCCAGGTGAGCTATTGCTCTGGGATAACAAGCTCAGCCCTGCTAGCTCAGGGATGTCTCATGCTCAGTACACAATACTTCCCCCAATGGAGACTCACAAGAGCTTACATCATTCTCTTCTTTTCCATTTTATCCTTCCAACTGTGTGAGGTTGGTTAAGCTGGGAGTGTGTCAGTGAACCCAGGAAGCCCCCGTGGCAGAGTAGGGATTCTAACCTAATCTGACACTGTAACCACTACACTACAGAAAAACCCATAATTTATTCCGCCCCTGAATATTCTGTGCCACTAATTAAGAGAAGATGATTCTGCAAAACCTTGGGACAACAAATCTATTGATTTAAACCATTGATTTGCTGTCCCAAGGCTTTGCAGAATCACCTTCTCTGAATTAGTGGCATAGGATATTCAGGGACAGGATTAATTAGACATTACGGATTTTTCTGCCCTTCAATTGAAATAGTTTGAAAGTTGGATTGCTGTTTGGTATGTATACATATCCCAAACTATTTTGGTGAAAGTGTGTTATGTATGGAAAATCTATGAGGCGGGGGGGGGGGAGTAAGTGTACACAACAGGAAGGAGAACCTCTCTCAAACTTTTTAGCTAATTTAATTTAAAAAGTATCTAGTGCAGTTATCTGCAGAAATGAATATTTATATTTTCTGGGGAATTCTTAAAAGTAACCAGTATTCTTCTGTGTGTATAACAAAGATACATTTTTCTGCCAAATTCTGCAGGCTGGTGTTTAAATTCGTTTTCAGAGGATGAATGCAGTTGCCTTTCCAGTCTTGAAGCTCTCTGGAGAAATATCAGAGCATGTTTTTTGTTCTCTTATAAGAGGGAATGTTTCATAGTTTATCTTCATATATATAACAAAATGGGTAACTGTTCTATATTATGTATATAGGAGCACTCAGAGGTCATTTGTAAAAAAAGAGGTGCAGGAGCTCATTAGCATAACTCATTAGCATAACTTATTGGCATATGCTAAACCACCTGACATCACCGGAAGTATGTCAGAAGGCGAGAGAGAGAGAGAGAGAGAGAGAGAAAGGAAGAAAGAAAGAAAGAAAGAGCTGGCAGAGAGGGGACAGCTACTAATCCAAGCCTCAGAAATACCACTATTCTGGGAGGATAGCTTCAGTGGTGGCTGAAGCCTTCAGAAGGCTGGTCAGAGGAACAAGGACCTTTCCAGGGGATGGGGTCATTTTGCTGCAGCATGACACAAGCAGGCATTCCCCCGCAGTGGGCGGGGGGCGGGGCTGGAACCAACTCCCGGAGGTGCGCTTCCCCGAGCTCCTGCTTGAAATGACCCCTGGGAGCATTGTATTCAAAGTATGCTTGGTCAGGGTTACAAACATCTAAGTCCACAGTTGCATGGGCACCTAAAAAAATAAGATGGATTATTTGCTACAGAGATCAGGAAGCAGATTTCTTCTCTTATTTTGCTCCTAGGAAAACTCTTTGCTTGCAAAAAAGCCCCTCCTAACTTAAAACAACAGCAATGACAAAAATACTAAGCCTATGATGCTGACTAATGTATTTTCTACTTGAAGTCATTTTTCTCTCAAAAAATTCATGTGCATGCCCACGTACAATATGCAGCTGGTGAGATCAATTTTCCTCAGTTTTTATTCTTCCCCTGCTTTTGTCCTTGTGGTTCTGGATGGTCTCCAAATATTCTCACTCCACCTCTATCAGTCAGCATGATAATGATCATTATTTTCACAACTGGGAATTTCATCCTTGTCCATCTTTAGAATTTACCAGAACATCTTCAAATCCAACATTTCCACAGCAACAATTTAGCTTGAAGTGGGAAAGAGATTCACTGCTTCCTATGAAGTTTTCCCCATAGTGGTGTGTATCCAGCAACTAATGGACTTCATGGAATGGGGCTTTGATTCTTCACTCTCCTGCTGCAGCCCATGGAATCCCCCCCCCCCCCCCCCGCATTTTGCTACAGGGGATCAACAGACCTTTGGTAACAACACAGGGGGAAAGTGGCATCTATGGGAAAGGGGGAATTCAGCCTGTACTGCTGTTGCCTCTTTCTTGAAGGGGAATGTTCTATCAGAGGGAATGCAGATACATGCTGGTGACCTTGACAACCAGATATGAGTTTTTAAATTTCACATGGACATTGTATTTGGCAACAAAAACTTGTAAGGTTTTTCTGCTTGCAGCAACATGTTCTGTTTGCACACTTGAATTGCTTTTTGTGGATCAGAACCTGAACTATGAAGTCTTTAAATCGTTATTCAAGAAATCCTCAGCTGAACAACCATTTACATTTAACTATTGAATCAAGGAACATATTATCCAAAGAACTAAGCTCCCAGTGCTATGTGGATTCTTAGCAAGGTGCCACTGATCAAAAACATGTTATCATTGTTTGGCATATGTGAAAAAAAATTACTAATTTATTTGCAGGGTTTCCTTACCACCACCACTACCACCATGTCTATTTATGAGTTTTAGAGAAAGACACTTCAGTTGTTGCTAAGCAAGCAGATAGTCTTACTGGATGAATAAAAGCTGTGATGGCAGCACAATATTTCCTTCGGTATTTGAAAATTCATCCCTTTTTGCAGAAGCATAAAACCTCCCATCTCCCATTCTTCATAAGTGTACAAAGTAGAATACAATCTTGAGTAGAGTTACATTCTTCTGAGTCCTTTGAAGTAAATATGCTTATAAGAGTGTAACTCTGTTTAAGATTATATTGTGTGAGTTTTTAAAAAAAAAATTAAGCCATCAATTGTACTTAAATTTCAATATGTCTTTGTTAGGAGCCTTTTAAGAAGTACTGAAAGTAATTTTCAATGCACTTAAACAAATAATTTAATTTTTAAAAAATGCAAACATGATCTTAAAATGTTTCTGGTTTGAGAGGTATAAAATATAAAAAGGGTTAATAGGTACAAACCCATTTAGGCAGCTAAAGGTATATATCTAGTGGTTCTATTTGTTAATACCTAGTGTAAAGGGAGGGAACTGAAACTCAATTACTCCACTCATCAGGGACTCTCATAACAGACTTCAATTTCAAATCTCCAGATGGTACAACTGACAAATAAATTGTGTTCTAATGGCGGAGATGGCTCCTCTTTACGCAACACTACACGCACTAGGCTTTTGGGAACAATTGCTTTAGAATAATGAAGGTGCTTTTGTAATGATGTGTGTTGAAATAATTTTAACAAAATGTCCAAAATACGGGCTTGAAATATGTTTGCAGTATTTCATTCAAATGTTTATATTTACAGTGAATGAGGGAGCTCTCCCCTCTGAACAAGCTGTGACATCCTACCAGAGATACAAAACACTTTTCTTTACATCTCTTGTTCAAACAAGAGATAAAGCAGGGGCAATTCCTCTAATCCATTCCCCTTGTGGTCCTGCTTTCATACTTTTGGTGGATCTGTAGGTACATGACAAAAATTGTTTTATCTTTTTTTAATTTTCTCATCCAAATATTGTAGATAACTAGTCATGTAAAATTTCCAGAGATTTATAGCCATGGAGTTTTTCTATTTTCAAAACTGAAATATATGCAATCCTTACTTTCCTATCAAGTCTAAAGTTATTTTACTGCTTTAGAAACAGAAAGTGAATTAACTATGTCTTAGTTGATATATAGAATTGTACTGTTCAGCATATTTATAGTACTTAAAAGTATAAATGCTTTCATATTCTTCAGGCAACATTGCAAACATATCCAGTACTTCAGACAAAGCTACAAATAACTGCACCATAGGCTGCCTTAGCATATGTATCTTAATTTTTGCCATCAGAGAGGTATGAAGAAACAAAAGTTAAAATTAGAAAACAAATTATGAAGTAAACAGAAGAAACTATTTATATAGAAAAGGTCTCTTAGAGTCGCTATAGGACTATTGGCATTTCTGAATATCAAGCAACACTTCAGAACATCAAACACAGTATAGCATATTAATTGTTGCCAGAATTATTTACATTTAAACAATAATCATATCCTTGAAAATATTTTATGTATGTCAACAGTATACACAGGCGTTGTCATTACCTAAAGCTGTAGATTGCCTTACAGAAAATGTTCATCCTACATATTCTAAGTAAGCAAGAGCTTGTCTTGAAAAGCATTTTGCTTATTTCAAAAGAGAAAATATTGCATAAGAGGGTCGTCCATCCCCCCCAGTGCTCTTGCACAGTTACCAATTTTTCAACTGGAAAAACTGGGAGGAGGGCCTTGAGGGGGAAAATACCATTTTCCAAAATGTTGAGTTTTTTTCCCCCCAGGCCTTCACATCTCACTGTGTAACAAATGATTACCGTATTTTTTGCTCCATAAGACGCACCTGACCATAAGACGCACCTAGGTCTGTTCGGTGCCGTGGCTCGGGAAAGGTGAGGGGGGTTTAAGACGCACACACTTTTCCCCCCACTTTTTTTGGGAGAAAAAGTGAGTCTTATGGAGCAAAAAATACGGTATATTTCACTATGTGCCTTGATTACTTATAGAAGTATCTGGATTCAGCTTCCTCTTCATCTGTCTACTGATGAAACTTGCTGTGTGCTTTGTGAACAGCAAAGACTACATAATTAGCGAGACGCTCACTCTGAATTTAAATAAGTAGATTCAGTGTATATATCTCTACCTGAAGATTGATTTACACAAGCATACAAGATTTTTTGCTTTAAAATGTTGGAACTAACACAGATTTCTCAACTTTCTTCAAGAAGAAAATTCTTTCCCATTTGAGGTCTATAGTCTTCTTAAATGTTCAGAACACAGTATGCAGTCTCTTAGCATGTGTATTTCCCATTAAGGTGCCAATTACCAATAAAGAAGTAAATTCAGCACCCCTCACTTGCCATGTGTAGCAGATGAACAAATGTTCCATAACAGAGAATAATGGAGACTGCTAAGCAAAGATATATGGGTACGATATTGGTCTTCCATTGATAATGATGGTCTGGGGAGAGATATTCTTCAGAATGGGGAGACAGGACTCTGTCATACTTCTGTGAAGGTCTCTTGATGTACACAGTGTCCACAAAGGACTGGATCAAGTCTGTTCTGTGGAGAGAAAAAATTGTACAAATTAAATGTCCGTGTGTGTGGTAGTTCACACAATAGCTTGGTATAAGCAGTTGTTGCTCTATAGGCTCCACATAGAATAAGCCAACAAATACTATTTAATCATTATGTGTATCTGTGGGAATGAATATATAAGCCGAATGCTTGCATCTTTGTATTTGTATCTCATAATTTATTGCACCATCATACCTGGCCTTGGGGGCATCAGTGAAGGAAGGTTGTTTTCTATTCATACCCTGTTTGTGGGCTTTCTGGGGCATTTTGTTGAACACTGTGGGAAACAGTATGCTGAAGCAGACAGACCTTCTGTCTGATTCAACAGGATTCTGCTTATGTTCTTGATCTCTGATTATTATTTTTTCGAATAAAAATACTCTGCTTTTTCATATAAAATTGAAGCTGTTACTTTAAGTATTTCTGATTAATGAGGGGCTGATGATGAATTTTTTATGAACATTGGACAGCAAATAACATTACATTACGGTTCCATTAAACTTGGTACTTAATGTCATATGGTGCTATTTTTTGGTGGACAGGAAGAGATCTCTGGACTATGAAAGTTACATTGTGGTAGTAGCAGTAATAGCCGTAAAGTATAGAAGAAAGGATGGTAGTGACCTCTCATTTGGCAGTCATGACAATCCTAAAAGGGTTTTTTTTGTGTGTGAGCTCTCTGTGATGTGCAGTCTATGCCCCCTCTCCCCTGCCATAAGCACCATGAAATCCAGTCCTTGCCCCCCAAGTCATGTGTTGTACTGGAGCACATCAGATACCAGTATCTGGCTTTTTGAGGTGTAGCCACATAACATCCATTAATGTAAGCATCTGCTGTCTTAAAAACAGAAAACAAAAAACGGAGTAGTTTATGTGATAATTAATAAATTATTGAAAGTTGGCCTTTTGATAGAGGGGAATTAGGACAAAAAATTATAAATCTGTAGATAGAAGTACAAGTGAGTTGCATTCATGTTGTCTGCATGTCTTCTTTCTTACTCATTTTTCCTCACACAAACTTTTTTCCCATTTGTTTGTCGTATTTGTCAGTGACCTCATATAATTACCATAACAAGACTAGAAACCCAATATCCATATCTTAAGTATAGCTTTACATCCTTGTATGGGACACTTGGTACCATGACCCATACTGTTTCTTCCCTACAGAACCATTTCAGATCCTTAACGTATGATTTGTGCCTTCCTTCCTGCACCCTTTAGTTATTTAAGATGCCTCTATTCCACTCTTCCTACAGACACCATTCTTAAATGTCTTCCTTTAAAAAAAAATTTCCTTGAATGTCTCTTCCTTCCTTCCTTCTCAATTGTTAGATCAGTCTTAGAACTGTCCCACTTTTTCTGCAGATATTTATTTTTTAGATCATCCTCTATTTTTTGTTAGGTCATTGATGAGCATCATAAACAATATGAGCTTGAATTCAAGCCTTCAGGCAGTCTTTCTAGAATCTTGAGAATCTTTAATGCTGAATTTGCTCCTCAGTCTGCCTCCATCCTTGTGTAACAGGAAGTGGAAGAATACTTTAAACATCTTTAAAGAACCATGTAGTTGTAATTAGCTAAGCTCCAGCATAACTTTGAAACAGATGCAATAGCAACAGTATTTGTGCTGGTGAATCATGTAAATCCCTGTGTTGGGTTCTACATCAGGATACAGCCAACTGGCATGTTATAGATTGCATGAATAAGCTGAGCATCAATCTGAATTTAGTGCACTCTGTTGAGCTGTAGATTTTGAACTTCTGCTGGTACACCTGCTCTCCTAAGCTGATGAAGGTAGTTTGTAACTCTCCCAGGCACATAAAGAGCGGTGCCTGTGGTGTCACTTAAGTTAAGACTGTTGCATCTTTCTCCCAGTCTAAAAAATGGTGGTGGAAAGATTGGAATCAGTGTTTTTAAGGGTGAGCATCTCCCTGCTCTACCATGTAAACAGCCTTTTAAAAGCAAAAAGTCTTCATCAAAGGTAATGCATGAGCATCTTCGCCACCATCAAGGACACTTTTAAGTATTTTGTGCTTCCTCCCTTCCATTGTGCAGGGTATGTTTTTAATGGAATTAATATGTTTCTCCCCGGAGCAAGGCAAACCTCTGAAGGAAGGCCTGTTTTCACAGTTGTCATGGTACCATGACATGATCAAGCCTAGGAAATGGTTAGCACGATAAGAGGCATTGCTCCCTTTGTTTTGTATAAAAGACCACCTGTACAAACTCAAATAATAGCTTTTGGAGTGGGATGTGTCATTTTCAAATAGTGTTAAGGGGGTAGGTGGATAGCAAGCAGGAAATGAAATAGAGTGAAGCCATGTTTCAGACAATTCAGGCATTCAGATAGAAGGTAAATTCTTTTGTTCTTTTTTTTAGCAGAAAAGAGAATTATCAACCATTAAGCAGTAAGCTTGGCAAAGTATTACAGTGCCTTAGAACTAAAAGCAAAAGTGAGCTGTACGGAAACCTATTTGAACTAAGACCATTTTATAGGAGAACAGGCAAGAACAACTGAAACAATAGACTCCAAACAAAATAATAGACTAGTAGTGCATCTGTAATTACTTTTTAAGTGCTTCCATTTAAAAAAGGGAGAATGACATGTACAATACCATTATCCAGTTTTTAGAGATCCATAAATTGTCATCATTGGTAGACAGTAATAAATGCTCAGAGATGCAAAACTAGAACTTAGTACTGTGGGGGAAAGTCAAATTTTCAAAGAATTTGGCTTCATTTCTCATGATTTTGCATCTCTTCTTATACTAAGAGTAAAATCTGAGGAGATCTTAAATCAGTAATAATTTACCCTCCCAGAAGCAGAAAAGGAGAAGGCAACAACATCCACAGTAAATCTTTGCACAGTAAATCTTTGCATTTATACTACCTTAGTAAACTTTGAACTCTAAAAAGAAAGGATGGAGATGGACATCTGAAGCCCAGATCTTAATGCTGGAGTCTTTACCCTGCAGAAGCTATATTGTCTAGTTCAGAAATGAGCAATGCATGTTTCTATATCACTTTGGAGTCCAAGAGACTATGCTAGCTTTATGCAAGATTTTGAGGACTGGATGGATGTTGGGCCAATCCACCCACCCTTGACCCATATATATTTGTAGATTGACAGCACTTCTCTTTGAATCATCTATTGCTCCTACACCAATTATCTTTACTCTGGGTGAGAAAGTGGAGAAGGGTTAGCTTATACTTTAGGAAATAGATTTGGCTTTGAAGCCACTGCTTGCTGTCCCTTGTGCTAGAATTTAGCTCTCAGTTATGGCAGTCTGAAAAATTAAATTCTAAAGGGCCTGGGGGGAAGGGTGCAATAAAAGTAGGCCAGGTTCAGTGGCTGAAATACAGCGTTTCCAGTGATTACGGTAAAAACATCTGAGCGTTACAACCTACACAGTTTCTTACCATGGCAATATTACTGTTCCTGGATTTAAGTAAATCTGTGGGACACTGAAGACAACCTGAGCAGCAGTCCTAAAGTCATTGTCTTACTAGCTGTTGTCATATAAAGCAATACTTGTCATCAGATTAACCTAGCTTGAAGATTCTACATTAACTATAAAAGTCGATCTTGTGAAAAGTGTTTCATGGCTACCAGTTTGCCTACTCTGCAGAAACCTTAGATAATTGCTGTGAATTTTTTTTAAGCAAGTGTGAAAAAATGTGAATTATCTCATATGTTTGCTGGTTCCTTATCTTTGTGTCTTTTGCTATGATGTTGTAGAGCTTGGATCATATGGAAAGCTAATGTATTATGAAACAATGACTGAAGAAGGTAAGAAATATTTTAGAATTTTTGTGTCAGCATTTTTTTTTTACTTTATAAAAAGTATCTTTTTTTGTGGTTACCTTTTCCTTCTTTGGGTTTTTTTTTTTTCATTTCCTCTCTGCATGATTTCACTAACTTATAATGTGACGTGTTACCATACTTTTAAAACATTTTTATCAACTTGCATTTGCAATTTTGATTTTTATTGTCATACAGCAAAAACATTTTTGCTTACTCTGACACGTTTTGATTTTTCCCCCTGCAAACATGTTTACATGATTGCTGATGATTTCAGTCAGCTACCCACTAATTAGAATGTGCTTCATTGAGGTAAGATAATGGCATGTGAACCACATGTCTGTGAAGATAAAGTTAAATCTGACTTCCCTGAAGCCAGTTTAAATTAAAATCCAAGTATTCTGACATAGGTGATAAATTGTGAACTGAATCAAAGGCTGCGGTCACACATACTAAATAATCCACTTTCAATCCACTTTCAAACTGGATTTCACTGTGTGAACTGACAAAATCCAGTTGTAAAGTGGTTTTAAAGTGGATTATTTAGTGTGTGGGACCGCAGTCAAAATGAATGATTTTTCCCCAGGCAGTATTCCAAGGAACCCATGATGTCTTGGGAAGTTTGAGGTATTCTTCAATGAGAAAATCTGTAGTGGTGGACAAGCAGGGCCAGCTCCAGGGATTTGTGGGCCCTGGGTGACAGTGTATGAACACAAATACCCTTCCTCTTTCATTCCATCCTCACCTCCTCTAGCCACTCTTTCCTTACATCAGCCACTCCCCTTTGGCTTCACCCTTCCCCTCGTAACCACATAACCTTGGGCTAAGGAGGAACAGAGAAGGATGGTGGGAGGCATCCTCCTCCTCCTCAGTGCCACTTCCCTCCAGCCTGTGCCCTGCTGAAGACTGGGCAGAACGAAAGAAACCACTGCTTCCTGCTAACCTGTTCCATCCTCCTTGTGCCTGCTGCTGCTCTGGGGATAAGTAAAGGAAAGCAGAGCCATTGCTAAAAAAAATGGTGATACCAGTACAGGTGGAGGCAGCAGTGGCCCCCTAGCTTGTAGCCCAGAATTATGGGATCCCCTCAGAAAATGGAATGAATATGGAAAATGGCTCCCTCTCTGGTTTAGTGGCGGTTGTTGTTTTTTTCTGAAGAAAAGAGAATGCAGTACCTGAGGTGATTAATAGGGGCTTTCTGCTTTGTTTGCTACTTTTTAAATTTGTAAACTTATGGTAAATTGAAAATGGTATAAAAACAGATTTGACAAATGTCTAACAGTGCACAACTTAGACTATGCCCACAGGATCTTCTCTAGAGTGCTTGGGTTCAGGGGCATAAGGCCAGTTGATGGGCAAAAGGATTCCATAAAGGATGGCAGTTTGAAAACTATGTGAAAAGACAATAAAATGGATTGATAAAGGTGTATGAGAAACTATAGTAATGTTACTTAAGTGTAAATATAGTTTGTGGTCAGCTATTTTCACACTCAAAATTACTATATTTTGTGTACTGTATACATTGAATCTTAATGTTCAGGCTCCAAATGAGAGCTGCTGCCTTTGATATTCAGTTGCAATTATTCTGTGTTGGGTTAAACAATTAACGTGTAGGCTATTGCATGCTTATAAAGATAAGAAATAAACAACACCTTTTCTTTAACAACTTGAATAAGGACCTTTTTGTTTTGTATTTTATCTTAATTTTGATTTTTATTCCTCTGCATTTTTCTAAGGCTCACATTATGACCCTATCAACCAACTGACCAATCTATATTGATATCTAAACCTCTGACTCTCTGTATATATTGAGAGAGAGAGAGAGAGAGAAGAGGGAGAGAGAGAGCAAATGTACAGCTAAGTGCTGAATTGTAGCTCTCTAATTTGCCATATCGTGATGTTCAGTCTTGTTAGAACTAAAGCTTTCTTTAGTCCATACCTTTAGAGTCATGGAGGGGGGCTGGTCACACACCTGCACAATTTAGAATATCTTTGCTTGAAGGCCACATACAGGAAAAAGAAGGAGACACAGTAGTAATATATTTGTGTTAATGTTCAGACTAGGAATAAGGCCCGTGGAGGGAATAAATACAATGGGCTCTAGAAAGAGGCTCTTGGAGAGTGTCAAGGTCTTGAGCACTCAGCGTTAATTTGCTATGGCAACCTCAGCAGGGTATAATGACACAGTCCACCATTTTCTCCAGGGGAACTGATCTCTGCTACCTGAAGAGCAGTTGTAATTCTGAGTGATCTCCTGCCCTCACCTGGAGATTGGCAGCAGTGGTTCCCCAAGAGGGAATAGGTGGTTTGGAGGGCAGAGTCTATGGCATTGTACCTGTCTGAGGCCCACCTCTCCTCAAACCTCACCCTCACCAGGCTTTACCCCTCAAATCTCCAGGAATTCCCTGCCTGGAGTTGGCAAACCCATCTCCTTCCCAGCCAAGCATCAACCTACCTTGCTCTGAAGCCCCTCTTATAAACACAGGTAACTGCCATTTCGTTTCACCTACCAACAGCTACTGAGGTAACAGTTAATCCCCCCACAGGAAGGAAGCTGGAGAAGTGTCTTCGTCAAGAGCAAAAAACCGTCTGCCAGGAATTCTGACAGGGCACAGCGACTGAAGGAGTGGGCGGGGAAGAGGAGCAGACCTAGCCAATGGCATGCGAGTATTCACAGCCAGGGGATAGGAACAGCTTCTGATTGACAGGCCAAGGGACCAAAGGCTGGGGTGGCGTGTGGAATGTTCTAGAGAGTGCCACCACCATCAGTGAATTATTATATAGAGAGATATTCCATTTTCCTTAACTGTAGTCATGTTCCAGTTCCAATTCCCAAGATGAAATGGCACCAGGAGGAGGACCCAGACCTGATTTGTTAAAAGCCACAATATCTGGTCTGAGACTTAAAATCAGCTTTCACTCTGTGTCTCTCTATGTGTGATTGTGTGCAGTGACTAGTGGCAGCACTTCTCTAAATCTTCAGTGCTTGACCCTACAGAGTAGTATAGAGGACTACTTAAACTTAGTAACCATTTGTCCAGGGATGGGTCTGACCCCATATTCACCCCTGGCCTCTGGGGTTCTCAGGTCTCCCCTCGCAACCAACAGGGGATAGGGGGGTAGGGTTGCCAGATACAGTTTGGGAAACTACTGGAGATTTGGAAGTGGAGCCTCGGGTGGACAGGGAACTCAGTGGGATACAATGCCATACAGCCCACCATCCAAAGCATCAATTTTTTCCTGGAGAACTGATCTCTGTAGTCTGGAGATGAGCTGTAAATCCAGTGGATCCCAAGATCCCACCTGGAGGCTGGCATCCCTACCAGCCTCTGGAGCCATGCCTAAGGGAAGAGCCACTAACAGGCTGCCAAAAGCAGCCACCCAAGTCTCAGCACAGCTACCAGGGGCTCTGCAGGAGCCCCAGAGGACCAGACCAGCAGCAGAGGAGACAGCGGCAGGCATGGCAGCACTGTCTGACCAAGAGAGGGAGGCAGCTAGTAGGGAGGAGGGACTGGGAATGGGTGGGCCTGTGAGAAGCAGGCCAGGCCTAGCTGGTGGGAATTTCCACTCCAGCAGGCCTGCTGGGTCAGCCGATCAGAGGCTGCCAGGACCTATCACAGGGAGAGCTGGGAGGAAGAACCAGCTTATCTCCTGCTCTGACAGGCTAGGCTACACAGAGGACAGAATATTTGGGGAGGATGGAGAAGAGGTGGGACCAAATCCAACCCATATAAAGCTAACTCCACAGCAGGCCAGGGAGGAATCAGAGGCCCTTGTTCCTAAGTCTGGGGAAAGCACAGGAAAGAGCAAGGAACAAGGTGGCACAAGCCCCTCTTCTTCCCATTCTGAAGCCTGAGATACAGCTGAAGGCCAGCAGGTGAGGCTGGAGAGGGAGGAGCCTCACACCATTTCAGATAGCAATTTGAGAAATCTTGTAAATAATAGTGTCCTCATCCTAGAAAACTTTTTTGTGTACTGTGTGAGTGACATCATGAATGAATAGGGCTGCCAGACCCCCAGGCTGGGCGGGGTTTTACCTGCTTTTTAAGGCTTTAACTTGCCCACCAGCCAGCTGGCT
This sequence comes from Lepidodactylus listeri, assembly GCA_029233225.1. NCBI lineage: Eukaryota > Metazoa > Chordata > Lepidosauria > Squamata > Gekkonidae > Lepidodactylus > Lepidodactylus listeri. Next base: position 111,849,461 of record JARCFY010000004.1, on the reverse strand, counting down.
GGCGGGGAAAGCCCTACCCCGAGCCCCACCCCCAAGCCCAAACAGACGCAGCCCACCCTCCCTTCTCTCTTGGGAAATTTAAAGGGCCCCCCAGCTGACAGCCAGAGGGCCCTTTAAATTTTGCAGAGGGGAGGGAGAGGGGCAGCTGCAGGCATGCGGGGCCCTGCCACCTGGAAGCACTTAAAGTGTCCCTTTAAGTGCTTATGGCCAGTGGAGATTAGCTCCCCTCACCCGGTCTCCAAGTGGCAATGCCACTTGAAGACTGGGCACAAGGCCCCGCCAGCTGGAAGTGCTTAAAGGGTCCCTTTATGTGCTTCCAGCCGGGAGGGAGTGGCCCTGCATGCCTGAATTCAGCGAATTCATGCAAACTGCCTCCAACTGTTTGGTGGGCCCTTTGAATCTTGCAGGAGGTTAGGGAGAAGGGTGGCTGCCAGAGATTGTTCTTGGGGGTGGGAATTGGGGTGGGACATCCCCCCCCCCCCCACAGGGTCCCTTGCTGAAGACAAAATCAGATCTGGCAACCCTATGAATTAAGAAGGGATGATTATGCTTCTGGGCACAGTTGACCTAAGGATGGACCTACATGTTATAAGGGAAATAGAGGGCTGGATCCTTCCAGTTCTTTTCACCCAATTTCACCTCATTTTCCTCTTTACCATAATCCAACTAAACTGGGTAGATCCAACCCTTAGTTCCCAAGCCAATGTTTCTGTTGTACTGCTGATGTAATAAGGTAGTTGTGAGTTGTGTACCTTCTCTTTGCATATGTGTGATCATGCTGCTGAAGACATTCTCTTGCAGGGATTTTTTGTTCTTCTGCTAGGCTCTGAGATTGAACCAGTTTGGCTGTGGGGAGAAAGGAATCTGTGGATAATACAATCTAAGTTCTGTGCTTTATGATCATTGGCCAGGTCAGGAAACTGGGTTGCTTATGTAAGGTGTAGATCCATCCTCAAAAGAGGCAAAGGAAAAAATGAACATTTTAGCCATTGAAGCATTTGTGCATTGCATATTATCAAATAGATCTGGTACAGGAAGAGGAAGACAGATACTGCCACAAAATGTAACTCTTGTTTCCCTGAAGAAGTGAGGGGAAGACCCATTGAATTTTTGTTCCCAGCTGCTCTATTTAGAATTAACTTTTCCCCTCAAAGTCTTTTTAGCACTTCCATTTGCTGTCAGCAGATGGATGTGCTTAAAGCCTACCCTAGTTTTTATCAATTTCTTTGAAATGTGCTTGTCGTACCTGACAGTAATAATCTCCCTATAAACATTTTGTTTTTCATTTCTCTTACATCGATCCCTTGCTATTCAGTTCTGGCACAGGACTGTACTACCATTGCCTGACTGTAGTGAGCTCAACAGTTATCTGCAGCAGTCGCTTCTGTGGTGCAAACAGTTATTGGTACTACTACAATTATATCTGGTGAGGGGGGGGGGAAACATCTGCCTTCCAGGCCAACTTTTCTGACAGCCTCTTGCTGTACTCAGACTGTATAAGTTCCTAAGTTTTCGACTCATCTGAAGAATCACATGAAGGAACTAGATGGAGTCCTATCCCATTCATGGCGCAGCAGATGTAATTATGTGCTAGTGCGTTCTGGGGGCAGAAATGACAGCCTCAACAGCTACAAGAAGCAACAATCTCGCACCACCTTTAAGCCTAGCTAGGATCAGGTTATGAAATCTGCTTTGCTCTAACTTGAACCAACTGTTTTGCCAGTATCTGCCAGTGGTCATGAAAAACCACGGTTACATCTTCACGGTATATTGGTTGGTATGCAACCCCTCCCCCCATATCATACACAGAATTGTGCTCCCAGTGCAAGGATTTGAATGTGGGATTTTAGTTATGAATTAAGCTATTCTTCATTCACTGTTTCTTTCTTCATCTCTCTTCTTAGCACCAGATGCTTAAGTAGCCTCTTTCCTTTCTTGAAGTTTAAAATTTGTCTACCTTGTGAGCTGCTATTATTCATTATCTTGCCTTAAATACTCCTATTTTCAAGTTTTGGGGTATGTACCAAAGATATCAATCTATGTAAAACCTACTTGTAACTGTTTAAAAAAAAAAAACCCTGAAGCTTCCAAACTTGTAAAATCATAACAGCAATTCTTCTGGATGGGTGCATGTTCCAGCTTGCAACTGTGTTGGTGTTTGTCATATTCTTTGATGTCTTTTTTGTAACAATTGTGTAAGTTTCATGCTTTCATACATGGGTGCTCCTGTTCACATTGCACAATGAATACTAATCTCCATCTACCTCAGTACTCTCCATAATCATTCCAGAAGACACTGATAAAATAACCTGAGCCTCAATAAACTTGATTTTAAATTTGGGGGGAGGGGGGGAGTAAGAACTTGTATTTCCTCAAAACACTGGGCTGTTTATTCTGCTCATTATACTCGATCTGTATCCCTGCCTCATTATCTCTACTAGTAACCATCTGCAATTATACATTTGTGTTCACTGCACCATTGATCTCTTAGGCTGAAATCCTATATATATATATCTATATATATTTATCTGTAAATAAGTTTCATTGCACTTAGTGAATGGTATTTAGCTCTGAGTTAACATACATAGGATTCAGCTGCTACAAATCAATACAGTTGCCTTCGTGACCAGGGCTCTTAATGCAAAAGTGGGGAACCATAATAGCTGTTTTGTTTGTAAAAGTGTTGGTACTAATATTGCGAGGTTGTTACAGTAAGTCAGTTGAAATTCGATGTGTACGTGCATCCTTCGTGCAAAGCGCTTTTTGACAACACACGTATTTAGCTAGAAAATTAATGCTTTTTGTATATCCTCTTGAGATTGGAAGAATTCAGTAAGTCTGATTTTTCATTGTGTGAATTTAAACGTTTAGGTAAATAGCCAAGAAATCTACGACATCAAATAGCCATGATTTAAGAAATGTGTTCTTTTCTTTCAGGAAAGTTCAGAGAAAGGGTATCAATTCTTCAAAAGATGGCCAAAAAGTGCCAGGTAGAGGATGATGAAAAACAGAATGGAAGTGCTAAACATGTTGGTAGGTACAGGACTATAATATTGTTTCTTCCATATGGAATATTTCTTTTAACAACTGTTTCTTTTCTGATACGTTAGTACATGCTTACACAGCATGTTATGCATTACTGCATGAGTATTTCCCCACATGGCCCTTTTTAATATGTAAATTGCAAGATTTTTTTTAAAAGATCATGGTGAAAAATGCTTGAAAATTGGCTCAATCCATGAAGAAGAAGAAGAAGAGTAGGAGGAGGAAGAAAGGAGATTGGATTTATACCCCACCCTTCACTACCTGAAGGAGTCTCAGAGTGACTTACAATCTCTTTTCCCTTTCCCTCCCCACAACAGACACCGTGTGAGGTAGGTGGGGCTGAGAGAGCTCTTTTGAGAACTGCCCTTGAGATAACAGCTCCAAGAGAGCTTGTAACTAACCCAAGGTCACACCAGCAGCTGCATGTGGAGGCATGGGGAATCAAACCCAGTTCTCTCAGATTAGAGTCCGCTGCTCGTAACCACTACAACAAACTCAAGTGAGGGGGCCCCTGCCTGTTTCTGCTCCTCACAGGCAAGGCCATCTGCTCAGAACAAGATCTAAGGTACATGCAAAGTAAGAGACTGTTATCTCTGGGCAATCATGTAAACCAGGTTTGAGGAATGCATTCATAGCTTTATTGTGAAGTCACTTCATTTCTTCTTTGTGGCACCAAAACTTCAGACTTCCTCACCAGGGAGATTCGGCTGTCCCCCAGTAATGGTGTCTTCCACCTGTGGGTGAGAACTTTTTTGTTTTGTCTGGCATACTCTCAACAATGTCCAACAAAACTGGTCAGACATCCAACGGCGGCCGAGGCCTATGTGCAAAGACCACCAACAGACAGATGACCAGCCAAGGGATCCCGGTGATCCTGGTGATGGGGAGGTACGGCGGTGAGACCAGATGGAAGTGGAAGGGAAGGGAACGGAGACGTGGACAAGTTCGGTCCCCTTCCAATCTGTGTCCCATTCCGAAGGTGGTAGATTGTGGGGCTAGGAGGGAGAACCCTGCTCCGACATTGGTGTTATGCAACGCCAGGTCTATTAATAATAAGACCAGAACCCTGCATGACTTTATGTCAGAGCAGGAGGTAGACCTGGCGTGCGTAACCGAGACCTGGGTAAGAGAAGGGGAGACTGTCTCTCTCTCCCAAATGGCCCCGCCCGGCTTCTCGGTCCTCCACCAATCCTGGACTCAGGGGTAGCGGGGAGGAGTGGCGTTGTTCATCCAGGAGAGTTACACCTTCAGGGCGCTCCTGCCGCTGAATCTTGCAGGCATAGAGTGTGCCAGCTTTGTCTGGGATGCCGGGGAGAGGTTGGCTGCCTGGCTGATGTACCAAGCACCCAACACACCGGCGAGCAGCCTGCCATTCCTGCTGGAGGCCGTATCAGGCGGGGCACTTGAGCACCCGCAACTTTTAGTCCTGGGTTACTTCAACGTCCATGCCGAGGACACGACCTCCATGCAGGCAATGGATCTGGTGTCGTCCATGGCAGCACTAGGACTCTCCCAATTTGTTACGGCCCCTATGCACAGAGCCGGTCACACGCTTGATTTTATTTTTGCGGTGGGGGTTACGGTGGACCGGATTACGACTATGGTCGGACCATGGTCGGACCACCAAGCTCTGAAGGCCTGGGTGAATATGCTTCTCCAACCCTGTTTGGGTGGTGAGCCTATTTTAGCTTGCCCACGAAGTCAGATGGATCCCATGCGATTCCAGGTGGCTCTGCGGGATCCGAGGTCCCCTGGCGACTTGTTGGATGAGCAAATCGAGGACTGGCAACATCGTCTATTGGCAGCCATCCCTGGCGTCCTCTGCACCCCCGCTCACGGCTCGCCCCATGGTATACATGAGAGCTGAGAGTGATGAAGCGGGAGCGCAGACGACTAGAGAGATGGTGGCTTCATGCTCTTGATGAAGCAGCAAGAGTATCTTATAGGACGTTTATGAAATGCTATGAGATGGCTGTCAAGGCAGCAAAGAAAGTTTTCTATGTGGCCGAGATAGCGTCCGTGAGTTCCCGCCCTGCCCATTTATTTAGGACAATACGATCTTTGACGACACTGCCAAAGTGCAGACAAAATGATAGGGAATTGGATATTGGCGGTGAGGCTTTTGGGAACTATTTCACAGACAAAGTCTTGTCGCTCCGCCGGGACCTCCCTGCCACAATCGATACAGTAGCGGAACTTGAGGCTCCAAGCATGTCTTCTGGTCATATTTTGGATTATTTCAATCTACTCTGCCTAGAGGAGGTCGACAAATTGCTCCTATCAATCCACCCAACCACCTGTAGTCTCGACCCGTACCCATCATGGCTAATTAAAGCAAGTCATGAGGAGGTACGAGGAGCGCTAAAGGAAGTTATCAACACATCCCTGGCAAATAGGATGTTTCCTAGCACTCTAAAGGAGGCTGTGGTACACCCCTGTTGAAAAAGTCAACAGCGGATCTGCCCGAATTGGCCAACTATCGGCCAGTATCTAATTTACCCTAATTGGGGAAGTTAATTGAGAAGGTGGTGGTGGACCAATTGCAGGGCTTTTTGGATGACGCCTCCGTATTAGATCCCTTCCAGTCTGGCTTCCGTCAAGGCCATGGGACAGAGATGGTGCTGGTCGCCCTCATAGATGATCTCCGGAGGCATCTGGATTGGGGCGGTACGGCAGTGCTGATGTTGTTAGACCTGTCGGCAGCATTCGACACGGTCGACCATCAGATACTGGCCCACCGCCTCGCTGACATTGGGATTCAGGGGTTGGCCTTACAGTGGCTTTCCTCGTTTCTCCAAGACAGGGGACAGAGGGTGGCGATTGGGGAACAGATCTCTCAAAGACACCCGCTAGTCTGCGGAGTGCCACAGGGAGCAGTACTTTCCCCAATGTTGTTTAACATCTACATGCGCCCCCTCGCCCAGATTGCCCGGAGGCATGGGCTGGGTTGTCATCAGTATGCTGACGATACCCAAGCTCTATCTGTTGTTGGGCAGCCAGTCAGACTCTAGTCCAGGTGATCTGGACCTGGCGTTGAAAGCCATGGCTGGGTGACTTAGGCAGAGCCAATTGAAATTGAATCCGACGAAGACGGAGGTCCTATGCCTGAGTCGGAGTGGACCAAGGCTAGGGATCCCTCTCCCGACCTTCAATGGGGCGCTATTACTGCCAGCATCGAAGGTTAGGAGTTTGGGAGAGCTCTTGGACCCCTCGCTAACAATGGAGTCCCAGGTAGCAGCCACTGCAAGGTCGGCATTTTAACATCTATGGTTGATCAAGCAGTTGGTTCCCTTCCTTGAATGCAACGACCTGGGTACGGTGACCCATGCTTTGGTCACCTCAAGATTAGACTACTGTAACGCTTTCTACATGGGGCTGCCATTGTGCCAAATCCAGAAGCTGCAGCTGGTGCAGAATGCGGCGGCGAGGCTGTTGATGGGCCTCCCCATGCGGGAGCACATCCAGCCTTCCTTAAAAGCACTGCACTGGCTGCCTATAGCATACCGGATAAGGTTCAAAGTGCTGGTGCTTACCTATAAAGCCCTATATTACCAGGGACCTATCTACCTGAGGCACCGTCTCTCCCCACATGTACCCCAGCAAGCACTGCGGTCGGGGTCCCAGAATCGCCTTGTTCTCCCAGGGCCAAGGGAGGCCCGGTTGGCGGCTACAAGGGCCAGGGCTTTTTCGGTGGCGGCCCCATGCGGGTGGAATGAGCTCCTGGATAACATCAGGGCCCTGCGGGACCTTTTGTAGTTCCGCAGGGTCTGCAAGACGGAGCTCTTCTGCCAGGCTTTCAAGTAGGGGCCGCCCCAACACATTTAGCCTGGCCCTTCCATCGTAATCTGTCACTCTGGACCATCTTGCGCCTACCAGTTGGTTACCACTTGGGACACTGCTCAGATGTAGATAATGGAATGGTGCCATCTTGTATTGGGGGCACAGTATGGTTGTAACCGCTGTGCAGTGTAAGTTTTATGTATAATGTTTTATGTTTTTAAATCTGTATTGAACCTGCTGGAAGCCACCCTGAGCCCGCCGTAAGGCGGGGAGGGCGGGATATAAATCCCAAGAATAAATAAATAAATAAAGATTATTGGCTCTTCTCCCTGGTTTTGGTATTGTTTATATATTTTCATTGAAATGTTTTTAATTGTTCAGATGTCTTAATGTTTTTATGTGTGCTGCCTGGGGGACCCAGATCAGGGGCATAAAAATGTTTAGAATTATTTTTAAAAAATTCTGAAGATGCTATGAACATTCTAGATTCCAGCTGGTCTCGTTCAAAGACTCTTTTTCAGTATTTATATTTGAATTCTGTTTGTGTGACACAGATCTGAAAAAAGAACTGATTCAGTATTTTTTTCTCCAGCAAGACTTACATATGCATGTCGTAAACAATAGTCTTTTTATTTATGGATTGTGTTTCAGAAAAAATTGAACTGCCCAACAACACAACAGTTGAAGTTGAAGTGACACCTCCAACTGATGTTTCAGAACCATTGCAAAATGGAAGCGCTTTTCCAGCAGACGAGGTTACTCTGTTATTTTCTTCCTCTTCTTTCTTCCTGCCCATTAGAAGTATTTATGCTCCCTTCTGTGTCATATAGAAAGTGCCATAAAGAGGGACATGATGGAGGGATTATAATAAAACAAGAAGCAGGACCCGCAATACTCATGGGGGGGGTATTCCTTAAGGCTGCAGCTCCACATCGAGGAGGAAGCAGCTGCAGGTAAGTCTTCTTCCCTCCCCTACCCCCCAGCACTGGCAGCGAGGCCTCAGTGGCTCTCAGCTGCCGGGCCCCCGATCTTCACCCCCCCGGCACTGGCGGCGAGGCTTCAGTGGGTCTCAGCTGCCAGGCCGCTGATCTTCCTTCCCCACCCCCCAGCATCGGCAGCGAGGCCTCAGCAGCTCTCAGCTGCTGGGCCGCTGATCTCCCCCCCACCCCTCGGCACCAGTAGTGAGGCCTCAGCAGCTCTCAGCTGCTGGGCTGCCAATCTTTCCCAGCACCGGCAGCGAGGCCTCAGTGGATCTCAGCTGCTGGGCCGCCACAGAGTTCCCAGAACGTTTTCTGCGCATGCACGGGGGATGCTCTTTTACTTTTGGGGGGATTTAAATATCCCCCCCTGAAAGTTTTTTTAAGTTTTAAGATTTTTCTGCACACCTGGGGAGTTCCCCAAGTGTGCAGGAAAATCTCTCTGCCCCCTAGGTGCCCCTGATGTGTGGATTTAGATATCCGCACGCAGGGGGGCACCTTGGCTATTAGATATATAGATTATGAATGGTGTGGGGATTCACACATCTTTTCTCGCATTACTAGAGCTCTGGATCAGACAACAAAGTTGGTTCAGAACAGACAAAAGAAAATATTCCTTTACACAATGTGTGATTTAACTTACAGAATTCAGAACCACAGTATGTGACCGCCACTAGTTCAAGGTTCTTTTTTTAAAAAGGTTCAGATATATACATATTGTTCATCAGAAAGGTCTGTATTCAGACCCAGCATAACTTCATCCAACAAAAGAAGGATGTTTCCTTCCTTTGTGCTTCCTAAAGACCTAGCTGACCATTGTTGAAAAGCAGATACAGGAACTATGTGGACTTTTGGTCTGGTCATGTAGGATTCATCTTATGTTCTTATGATTTTTATGGTAAAAAGATGCTCAGAATAGTAAGAATGGTGTTCAAAAGGCTGAAAGGATAGAGCATGAACTTTCTCTACTAGGGAATCACAACTGGAAGGGAGGGGGAACCCATTCAGTTCCTATAGTGGGGACAGGTGTTTTGTTGTTGTGGCTGGGAAAGAATGTGAAGAAGTAAGTGCTAAATTTTCCACATGCCTTTTGTATTTGTGTCTGTTAATGCCTAGTGTCAGTGGAGAAAAACAGAAAAGAGTTCTGTTCAAGAGCATGCCTCATGTGCATGTATGTACTGCTGATACAGCTGAGCATGGGCTTACTTTTCTCACAATGTTACAACAAATTTTCACACAGAAGGAAGAAAATTGCTCAGCTTTTATGTATAACATGACTAGAATGATAGAAGAATTAGAATCATTTAAAAAAAGGAATGTTAAAGAGTAAATGTTATTTGCCCTGACCTGGATATCCTAGGCTAGCCAGCTCTCTGAAGCTGCGCAGAGTCAACCCTGATTAGTATTTGGATGGGAGACCACGAAGGAATACCAGGGTTGCTACACAGATGCAGGCAGTGGCAAACCACCTCTGAAAACCCTACAGAGTTGCCATAAGTCAGCTGCGAATTGGAAATGTTACTTAGAGATTTTAGAAAGGGGAAAACAAAGGTTGGATCCAACCATCTTTTCTGCTGGTAAAAAAGGAGGAGGAATCTTCTTTGACCACCTAAAAAGGTTATGCTGAGAATCTTGGGACCTGGATGTATAATAGCCATATGAGACAAGGGCTGTAGTATGGATAGGCATTGGGAGAGATTGAATGCAAAAGCCAAATCCAGCTCCAAGACAAGACAAAAATCTAGTAATACCTTATTCCTAATCAAAAGGGCTTGAATTTAGAATAAACCAATTAGAATAACTCTTTTTTGCATGATGTGGATCGATAAGTTAGACGTTTCAGCACTTTTAAAAGTCCCATTAATTTCAGCTGGATGAAAAGATAAGCATCTGTTCAGCTTTCTCACTGAAATAATTGGATTTAAGAGTGCTTAACTTTGACTGGATTATGCTCTTTGTCTAACCAGGAAGGATTTTTTTTTAGCACAGGAAAACACACAAGGGTCTTGCATTGAACAAATTAATATGGAAGGCTGTCTTTCCTGTAGCTCATACCTCAGAAATTATTCAAGAAGCACAGGGACTCAAAGAAGCACAATTGCTTCTCATAGAATATTCTATGTGTAATCATTTTGTATTGAGTGTTTTGTTGGAAAAGCCTGCAGAGTTAGGAACACTCACCATAGAAAGCAAAACACTGTAAAGAGTTTATTATTTCAAAGAACTGTAAGAAGAAAAGAAGTGATTCAGTGCAAGTCCATCTAACTAGACTACTTTTGCATAGTGTCTGTATTGGCAACCAATCATAGTCCAAATGATGGACAGAGAAAACCTTATTATCCCCATTGTACATTAACATTCACCATTCCCATGCTGAGGGATGTGTGGGAATTCTGGTTTGTAGGGGTCCAGACTGGTACATGACATATGTAGCCAGGCCATCATACTTAGGGCATCACAGATTTTTGTAGCACACTGAAAACAAAATGGACGTGAGATGCACATAATTCACTTCATACAAATTAAGTTGCAATACAACCGTTCTGTGTAGAGAAAACAAGTCACCACACAGCGGGGAAAAAGTTGGATCAGCCCAAGAAAATGTGAAATGTGTACATTCTTTTCTTCCATGTTACACTTAGGCAATAACAACATTTTATTTGTACTCTATTTCCAGAGCATGGAAGTATACTGGGGGAGTGTACTTTATTTCCAGGCAGAGCATGGAAATATATTGGTGGAGAGAGGGTACTTAAATAGGAGTTCCTTGGATTTCAGTCAGATTCCAACTTCCTGTAATATGGGACATATAAGGGAAACAGGATTTTCTGGCTCACAGCTTTTCCTAACGCTAAAAACACAATCAGTGCATAGAGGACATGCTGCCCAATCATATTCTTTTGTACTGATAAATAATTCCATTGCATTTAGTGGAGCTTACTCCTAGTAAATGTGCACAGAATTAGCATTCTTCATGTCGTGAAACTAGGACTAACATTCTGCATGTTGTGAAATAATTTTTAGTCAATTAATCATCTTCCTTTTAACCAGTTGATTGATCTTACCCAACTGGATTTAAGTAACCATGTTTATAATAATTTTTTTTAAGAAAGTACAAGTTTACTTGTATTTTTAATAAAAGCTGGCACTCAAGTGCTAGATGAAAAGGCCATATTTTATATTTTTATTGCTTCCAGAATTAGAATATAGCAGAATTATATAATGCTATATATTTATAGCTTAACACTGAATATGTTTGATACAATAGAAAGAAAAAAGCCCAAAAGGACTATTGGGAATTTCTCATTAAATATGTTTTAAACTTGCTTATGGAAAACCATCCAGAAGCATATTATTTTGTTTTTAAAATTTTCTGTGGGTAAGCAATTAGGCAAGTTCAGTTGTAATAGTTCTAGCCTATGACTGTTCTAAAAATAACATTCAATTTCACATGAACATCTCCCACTCAATTGTGATCCTTTTTACCAGTTTCTATGGAAACCTAATCAGAAAAATTTATATGTGCCTAACATGGCAAAGATAACTTAGAGAAAGAATAGGCACCTGGGATCTAATGAGGGAGCAACCCTGAGCACATACTGTTTTCTGTATAATTACCAAACAGCTCACAAGAGCAATCATGGCTAAGTGAAATTACCTTGATATACCAAGTTGTCTGACTGATTGAATTCTTGAATTCTTGTTGTTTTTAACTTAAATTGTTGCCGTCATGATTTTAAAACATGTTTATAGATCTGTAATGGATATTATAATTGTTGTTGCAATTGCTATATTATGATTTTGATGTTTTTTGCATTTTGGTGTTATTTGCTAAGGCTTTGAGCCAATGCAATAAAGTTTACGGAAGAAAATTGTTGCCAGATATGCCAAGTTCACTTCAGGAAAAGTTCCTGTGCGTTTTTATCTCCTGGCAATTCATGTATGACCCTTTTCACTCAGCTAACTATGAGTAGTTGAGCCTTTCATTTCTTCTAAATCATGCCATGGCCTCTTCAGGTTGGAGAACAACCTTGTGAGATAGACTGAGATATTATGATGGGCCAAAGTTTCCTAGTAAGCTTTTATGGCAGAGCAGGGTTTCAAACTGAGTTGTCCTAGCTCAAGCCCACCACTCTGGCCATGGAGGCATAGACGACAGTCCTTAACAGGGCTCATTTTGTAGCAGGAGCTCCTCTGCATATTAGGCCACACACCCCTGATGTAGCCAGTCCTCAAGAGTTTACAGTAGCCCCTGTAATAAGAGCTCTGTAAGCTCTTGGAGGATTGGCTACATTAGGGGTGTGTGGCCTAATACGCAAAGGAGCTCCTGCTACGAAATGAGCCCTGGTCCTTTAGAACACTTTGCTGGGAATAAGCCCCACTGAATAAAATGGGACTTACTTCTGAGAAGACCTGATTAAGATTGTTCCTACATAGGTATATTGACATGGTGTTCACTTGTTAACAGATCTCATTGTGCTTCAGAAACCTGTTTGATAGAGCCCTGATCTGGATAGCCCATGCAAGCCCAATCTTGAAAGATCTCGGAAGCTAAGCAGGGCCCACCCTGGCAAGCATTTGGATGGGAGACCTCCAGAGAATACCAGGGCCAGGAGGCCAGAGGCAGGCCATCATGCCAACTCTCTGAATGTCCTCTGTGCCCCAATAGGAGTTGCCAGAGGTCACCATGACTTCCAGGCACAGGTGCATGTGCACGCACACACGCACACACACACACAAATGCAAAAATACCAACAAAACCTGTTTGATAGTGAGCTAATAAATAATAATGTATAGTACAAGAACTAATACCCCTGTCAGACTAGCTTCACCTGTCTCCCAGCCACATCTCACTTCCTCTTCCCTGTATGCCCAACCTCTTGAGGCAACAGTCCACCTATTTTTTTCTATATTAGCTCTCACCCAATTTGATCCATATTCCAATTTACTTCCCCCCCCCCACTTTCTCCTTATTATAAACTATTGGCCTTTCTGACACCTTTCCCACCCCTCCAGATTAGTGACCATCAGACTCCATCTGAAGTTACTTCTTCTCTTTCACTAGCAGTAGACGGTCACTTTCTAACTGGCTGGTGTAAGTAACACAGGTACAGTTCTGGAATGTAACTCATCTGTCAGGTCTTAATCCTGTTTGCCAGTACTCAGGTGTGATTGGTTGTTTCAAAGCACCACTCTCATTGGCTTCTGTATTGTTAGGTTGATTTTCATTGAACAACCTGCCTGTCTCTCTCTCTTTCACACAACACACATATACTTCAACCATTTCACTGTGAACCAGGGCTCTTTTTCAGACGGAACGCACCGGAACAGCGTTCCGGCTGGCATCCAAGCCTGCCCCTCCCCACCGGGCCTGGGCTCTTTGCACTCAAAGGGAGCTTTCCCTTTAAGTGTAGAGAGCCGGCAGGAAAAAGCCCCACCCGGAGATTGAGCACCGGGCCTGGGCTCTTTGCACTCAAAGGGAGCTTTCCCTTTAAGTGCAGAGAGCTGGCAGAAAAAAGCTCCGCCCGGAGATTGAGCACCAGGCCTGGGCTCTCTGCATTTGGCTTGTCAACATTGCATCGCCGCGCCTACACCCTCCCTGCTCCGGTAAGTGCCTCCCCCGCATCTCTTTTCCATCTCTCTCTCTCTCCCCCCACCTACCTACCTACCTACCTTCCTTCCTTCCTTCCTTCCTTCCTTCCTTCCTTCCTTTCTCTCTCTCTCTGTCCCCACCTTCCTTCTTCCTCTCTCTCTCTCTCTCTCTCTCTCATTTCATCTTGTTCCTTGTGTTTTTGTAAAAAAAAATTGTTGGAAAAGGGGTAGGATGTAAAAAAGCAGAGAGCCTAGGAAATGCTGGTTTTGACTATATCTTTAATTTTTGAGAATCTCTTTAGTTTTCTCATGGCATCTTCTGTTTAAGAAAAATAAGTTTGAAGCCTGAGTGTAACTAGTTCATTGTTCTGTCTTGTTGGGAATGGCTTGCAAATATATGTATGTCTAAAGTCTGTATTAAAGTGATTTGGTGCTAACTGCCATGCAAGAGAAAACATCTGAAAAAGTAGCTTCATTGTTGTGTGTGATGGCAGAACACTTGACTGTTGCATGGGGGACTTTGGGGGACATCTGCAGAGAAACAGAGTTGTAACTAAAAATGAGATGGTCAGCAGCACTTTGGAGATTGCCTGTTTTGTGAAATTTAAAAAGTGGGCAGAATTTCCAAAGAAGATGATTGTCCTTCTTCTCATGCCACTGGGCTGGCATCTGCTTTTAATGGGCCAGCAAAGTTGATGTTCTTAAACCTCTCTGTAGTTTGGAGCTCAGTTGTAATTCCAGGAGATCTCCAGACCCCACCTGTAGGTTGGCAACCCTAAAAATTCATATTCAGCGTACTAGTTCTGCAGGAAGGCAAGCTGATTTCCATGGGAACCTAACCTTTAGGAATTGATTCCAATCCAGTGGGAATAATTGTTGGGCATAAGATATTGGTTCAGGCAAGATTTGTATAGATGCGACAGAAATTAATGTTTTTATTGGTTTTGTCAAAACCATTTTGATAACAAATAAGGTAAACAGAATAAGAAGCAAAAGGTGAGTGTGGCTGGATGACCACACTTCTGGTAACACTGGAGTGAGGCCTAATATGCTAATGAGTTGTGCTGTCAGTGGTGTGGCCTAATAGGCTAATGAGTTCCTGCTGGGCTTTTTCTACAAAAAGAGCCCTGCTGTGAACTAATTACAATATAATGTCTTTCTTTGCCTTTACAGGGTTGAAGGACAATAAAGGGGGGGGGGGTGTTCCTTTTGTGTTCTGTGCAAGCTGAATCTGTCAGAACAAGCTCAAATCACCATGATGCTGCACAAAGCCAGTTGTGAGGATTTCCTCATACAGCTCTCACTGTACACACATGATGGGTCCTTAATTGCTAAGCCAGTTGCTCTGTTGGTAAACTCAGACTTGTTAAGGAGCCCAAAGTTGAAAGCAGGATGGGTTTTCTGACATTTCAGGCAGAAAGGCCACAGGCCACATGAAACTGTCATAACTGCATTTGGAAAACATCGCATGACAATATATTTCACACTGGTACTTTGACAGTATGGTAGCTTTTGACTAAGTGGTGGTGCACAGAAATCACGAGAGCAATGCAAATATTTTAAAATGATTTTTTTTAATCGGCAGAAGAATCAGTTGGCTTGTATGCTAGACCTAATGAGCTTCAAGGCAATTTTGTTTTGAAGCTGTAAATGATATTTGTGGGGGTTTGGTTTAGTGTAAAGCACTTTTAACTGCATCATGCATGTAGTAAAAATGCGGCTGGAGGAGGAAGCTTTTATGTCTACTGGGCTTTCATGAAAATATTCAACTCTGTGCCTATATATGAATTGACTTTAGAGAGCAATACCTTAACTCCTGGGACATGGAAGGGTATAGTATAGCCTGATCTCAGAAGCTAAGCAGGATCAGTACTTGGATGAGAAACCACCAAAGAAGATTTTGTAGAGGAAGATAATGGCACCTGTGCAGACTCACTTGCCTTAAAAACTCTTATGTTGTTGTTGTTGTTGTTGTTGTTCAGTCGCACAGTTGAGACCAACTCTTCACAACCCCATGGACCGCATCACACCAGGCCCCCCTGTCCGCTGCTGCCCTCCCGAGTCCACTCCTATAGGGTCACCAGAAATCATCTGCAACTTATCAGTATTTTACACACTCACACACACCTTTAATTCATAAATGCATTTTTTAAATTTTTCAGTCAGAACTGGTTGCATAGGAACTCCTAGTTAATTTGGTGTAATAAATAAAAGGGTTATTGATAAAATGTCACCATCAGTTGGAATCATTTAAGTACTTAGTTTTCAATCTGCGCTCCAGGGAATACAGCTTATTTGGCTTCATCAATGAGTAGATCAGAAATGTCAAGCAAGTTTACCTGAAAGGAGAGCTTATCCTTCTCTGCTAATATTCTTCCGGAATCTGCAACCACAGGGTGATGCTGAGCATGTCTTGTCTGGTGAATGTGACGCCTACTGAGAACTAGGGCTGAGGACAGACTCGTGTTCTGCTGCGCCTCCACGGCGCGGCAGAACAAGGCGGGGGGGATTTCCCCCGCGGCGCGGTGTTCGCACGCCGCCGCAAGGAAGCCGCCCAGAGCGTCCAGACTGCGGGCGGCTTCTGGCGGCGGTGTGCGAACGCCATGTGGCTCCCCCGGCTGGTGTGCGTTCACACCCGCCAGAAGCGGGTGGAACGCACGCACAGCAGCCGGGACACCACTTTTAAGTGGTGCCTGGCTGCTGCAGGCGGAGCGCGGCGCCAGACGCGTTGCATCCAGCCCGCCTCCTCCAGGCAGATGTGGCAGTCTGGACTGCCGCTCTGTCCTCAGCCTAAGTGTGTTCTTTACATTATACTCTTGAAACCTGATTTGTGTTTTTGGGTCAGGTTATACTTTTACTCTTTATTAATTTTCATCACATCTGTTTTTATTGCCCTCTAATTAATGCATGTATCTTATGTATTTTTAATTTAAGATTGTAACAGCCTTTGTCCATATGCAATACATTTTACTACTACTACTACTACTAAATTATACTCCCAACTCATGTGCAGTAGTCAATCACCCAACCAATCCCAGAGTTTCAGAAAGTGAACCTAGCAGCTGCTTCATTCTCAAAATGGCTTCCTGAGGGTATTGTATGGGAGAGGAAGAAGATAGTTGCCCAAAATCTGGCATCTGGACTGGAGTAGAGTGGAAAATACTTGCACAAGAGCTTGTGCAATCCCTTCTGCAGGCAGAACTACATTAACTAGATGTCTGTTTCTGTTTGTGCATCACTGGATCCAACCCAAAGTGATGCGGGTTTCTCTGAAAGTGGAAATTTTAAAATCTTTTACATTATCTGGATCATGTGTTAACTCTACATATACTGTCTAAAAGTGAACACAATAACAAGAAACAATTTTTAGTTACTTGTGAAGCTTCAGAAATGTGTGGAACTTTAAGGGATAGTGCCTTAATGTTCAAAGAAAATTGGATATGGTGGTGTTTGTTTTCCCCCCAGGAGTTTTTTTTTAAAAAAAACATATATATATATATATATATATAAAAGCCCAGCATACTGGCACTTTCTGGCTCTCCCATTGGCTGTGATGTGCACTCTAACAGCCATTGGCCCATCAACCACCACTCAAGAGTATGCACGTGCCATTGGCTGGGTGCTGAGTCCGCTCCTCTCTCTCACCCACTGCTAGCCTGGCCACTCTTCCCTGACAGAATAAACTGCCAAAACGGCTGTCTCTCCTGACAGACGCTTATCCTGCTTGGCTCCTCTGCAGCTGGCTGGCTATTGAGGTGAACCACCGGCTGTCAAAGCATTCTCTTCTGCTCTGGGGCTCGCTTTCCCCTCAGTGGCTGTTGCTAGGCAACTAAGTTTCGTTCTGTCAGTAAAAAAGCAAAGACAGGAGGCCTTTTCCAGGCCTTCTTTGGCATTTGTGGGGAACTTATTGGGGCTAGTGCTGACTAGGGTTGCCAGCTCCAGGTTGGGAAATTCCTGGATATTTTATGGTGGAGTCTATGGAAGCCTGAGTTTGGGGAGGGGAGAAGCCTCAGCTGAATAGAATGCCATAGAGTCTACCCTACAAAGCAGATATTTTATCCAGGGGAACCATTGCTGCCAATCTCCAGGTGAGGGCTGGAGATCACTCAGAATTACAACTGCTCTTTAGATGGCAGAGATCAGTTCCCTTGGAGAAAATGGTGGACTCTAGAGTGGTCATTATATCCTGCTGAGGTTGCCACAGCAAATTGATGCTGATTGCCCAAGGCCAGGGCACCTGCCCAGAGCCTCTTTCTAGAGCCCATTGTATTTATTTCCACAATGGGCCTTATTCCTAGTTTAGATACAAGGTCTCTCTATGACATTGGATTGCAGGAATCAGAACTACCTTAGTTCATATAAACTTGTTCCTAAAAGATATTGGGCTGAAGTTATCCACAGGTTGCTTTCTGCCTGTGCAAGGGAATGACTTTTGCTGATTTCCTCCTCTTACTGCAGGCCTCCACTCCCCCACCCTACCATACACTAATCCTGATGGTCCCCTTGGCCCAGCAACAGTGAACTTCATTGACTGCAGTAGGAGGGGGAGGCAAGAAAATTCTGTTCTGGTAGCAGAAATAAATTCTGCCAGAAAAAACAAAAACACCTTTGAATTCAATCTAATCTTTTCTTGCTCTTATTCTTAACAAGTAGCTTCATATAAGAATGCATAAAATAAGGAATGATGTGAGTAGAAATAGTTTCAACAAGTGAAAACATGCAAGACGGTGTTTATCCATTAGCATGACAAAAGACTAAAAAAATCTGATTTCCTTTTTAATTAAAGGTTATTGCCCCCCTGGCTTCAGAAAACAAAACAGAAAAACTTGGCCATGTAATAGTATATGGAGACATCAATAAAGTATGGCATCTGGGGGGAAGAAGTCAGCAAAACTGTGACAAAGAAGGATTTTGTATTGCTGCAGTGAGACAAAATGTGATGGGTTTTTTAAAAAAAGGCCTTTGAAATTGCTTGGACCTTTGTAGTCTTTAGTGTATTTATTTACTTTGGGCATTTATATGTCTCTTTTCCAGGGGAAAAAAAACTGTTCAAGGTGGCGTGAAGCAATAATGCATTCGAATAAAAATGTCTGAAACAAATAGCCAATAATAAAAATCCGTTCACAGAGAAACAACACAGGGACACACAGCATGACAGGATGTAGGGTTGCCAGGTTCCCTTGTCACGCCAGTGAGGCGATTTGTGGGGTGTTCTGGGATGTCCCCCGACACAATGGTGTCATTGCTTTGGCAACATTGGGGGCGACACTGGTTTTGGGGCAAAACTCTATGGTAAAACCAGCTTCAAACTAGAGTTTTGCCCTCAAACCAGAGCATCATTATGTGATGACAGCTCTTCTGGGTGACATCATTGTATCAGGGATGTTGCGCAACAATGTTGCTGTTTGAGGGATGGGTTTCCCCCTCCAACCAGTGGGCTGGTGGCAGGCAGAAGCCCCAAAACTGGGGGAAACCCTGCCGGGACCTGGGGACTGGCAACCCTAACAGGAAAGTTCAAATTATTGTGCTTAGGTGAAGCAAGGAAGATGAAATGCTACAGTCTATAAAATACTTAGGAAAATCTTACTATGCTCTGGCAATGCAGAGTATTTAAGGGTTAGCGCAATGGTTTTCCAACAGTTCTGAAGAACATGGGATTCTTGGGAAGCTTACCAGGGTTTCCCAACAAACGGCAAGTCGCCATAACTCCTGATGTTCCCCAGCAGTGAGTTTCTACAAGAGGGTGCTTGGGGATTCTGAGGTGTCCCGTCTATTCCTCTGAATTAATTGTAATGTTCAACAGACATACCCGTACCCTCCACGAAGAGTGGGGCTTGTTCTTGGTGCAATATTTTCTACAGTGAGAGTAGTTCTGGGCTGAAGTGCAAAGATTCCTCACCGATGTATGTGTATTATAAGTCGAATGAAGCACAATATTATCATTTAGCACTGTTTCAATTGTAAGTTTATGAAGTACTTTACAACTCTGACTTGATTTTCCTTTTCGATAACCTTGTGAAAAGGCAAAGTTTACAAAACTGAGGCACCAAGACTACTATCTTTTTCTATTGCAAGATGCTAGAAATTTGTAAAACTTTCCCACAGGGTAGTATTGTATTATTTTACACCCAAATTAATATTACTGTATCTGGGTTTTTTTCTGACAGGAAGCAGAAGAAAATGATGAGCCACTAAGCCTAGCCTGGCCGGATACCACACGTAAACGGTTCACTTACCTAATGATTCTTCCTATTGTTTTGCCATTATGGATTACCCTGCCTGATGTCAGAAAACCTGTGAGTGATGAAACGTAGTGTGTGCCTGTTTTTAAGGAAAAGATCAAACCCACATTTTCTCAAAATGTGTTAAGTTACAGGGTATCTATAAAACGAGCTCTTGACTTCTACTTCCTCAGCCCTCTGCTAGATAGCTTTTGTGGGGAAATTACCAAACAACAGTTCAGTGGTAAATGTCATTTGGTTTTGGCTGTTGGAGATCTTGCCTGGCAGACAATAGCTATGAATATATTACCATTTACTTTTATAAATATTTAATGGCAACCTATAAAATGCAGTATTAATGGTTCTTTCATGACAGTCCTTCTCATTGCTTCTTTAGATGTTTATTCTTGGTGCATATGCATAAGAAATTTTACTCTCAGGAATTTCCAGACACCCAGTGGCTTGCGTACCCCCTGGGTCTCCTTGTCAATGGTTAGGCAAAATTTCTGTTAGGCAAACTTTCAAAAATTAATGTTATATATTTTCTGTAATAAAAACCTACGAGCATCCAAGTCCCTACTTAGAAGAAAATCCTTTTTTAAAAAAAAATCATGGATTTGGATCTAAATTTCCCACTGGGGAGCAGAATTTTCCTGCCTCTCCTCTTCACTGTAGCCCACTGATCTCCATGGAATAGTACTCCTAAGAAATAAGATACCCTAAGGAACAACATGAGGGTCATCTGCAGCAGGAAGGAGGAGCTGGTAGAAATTGCCGGTTTAGTCAAGATCCAACCCAATGAAATGTACTTGCTCCAACCAGTTTAATATTTTTGTAGATTATACAAGGTCTCTCGGTGCCATATACATTAGGGATGCCAGTCTCTAGGTGGGGGTGGGGAATCCCCTGATTTGGCAGGCTCCTGTCCACCACTGGCCAGCGGGGAAGCCCCACCCCTATGCCCCAACCCCAGCAGCAATCAAGAGGGAGCATGTGACCCACCAACCAGCTGGAGGGCCCTTTAAATCTTGCAAGGGGGGGAGAGGGCGGCCATCGGCTGCATGCCTGAACTGCAAGTGATGAATTTGCTGCTTGAAGTATGCATGCCCCCCACCCCGCTTCTTGCCCAAAGCATTTAAAGGGTCCTTTGTTTGCCAGCCTCCTCCTCCATGGTTCCTTCTCTACATCCTCCAAGAGATTCTGCCCTGCCTGTCTCCAGTAAACTAATTTAATTTAATCAGCTAATTAGCTTACTTAGTTAATTTAATTTAATTTTTTTAAAGAGACATTGTAGGAAGTGTTATGGACACTACAGTGATTCAGAAACACAACAAACAGGTTGAAAACAGAAAAAAGCAGTTTCCCTCAAAAGCAGTTCAACCACACTTTGCTAACCCAACGCAAGTGGGTTTGTATGAACACGTAAATAAATCCCGCTAGCAGTCAGTTACTGAAATCAGAAAAAACCCATTAGCAACCAGTAATTAAAATGGAATACAAAGGCAGTGTGAAAAGGGTCTTAGAGTCTGTTGTATACAGATAACAAACAACCAATTTGTGGTCTTTTTCAGGCACAACAAAATGATGTAATGTAGCTAACTGAGTCAGCGTTCATAAGTGCACAAACACATGCACTTCATGAATTTTATTTGGGCTAATGAACAGTTTAGGCCAAGGGAATAGATGGGCACGGTACCTGGACTCGGTACTGAAATATGCTCAGTTGAACAGTATGTAATGGTTAAATCCTTTGACAATGTACTTTTGTTAATTTTCTCTCTCTTTGGTGGGGTACCTTAACAAATCAGCCTGCTATGCGGGGAGAGCGGCCTAGAAATTGAAATAAATAAATAAATAAATAAATAAATAAATAAATAAATAAATAAATAAATAAAGTTAAATAACAACAACAGCAATGTGCAGTTGCATGGGTTAATGTGGTAAGTTTAGGCCTGGGTACAAGAAAATTCATGCGCATGGGCACTGGACTTAGGACTGAAATATGCATGTATAGGCCGTGTCCTTAACTTCTCCCATTCTTTTCTCTTTCAGAAATCAAAGAAATACTTTCCCGTTACATTTTTTGGAGCAATCTCTTGGATTGCAGTATTTTCCTATTTAATGGTCTGGTGGGCCCATCAGGTAAATCAGTGATACAGACTTGCCCTTGTGTGTTTAACCCTCCTTCCTGCTTGCTTGCTTTTGATTGTTACTTATACATTGCATACACACACACAATGTTTTGCTCTCGAAACCATCGTTTGCCCAAAAACTAGAGCGTCGCCGCCTGATGTCGGCAATGCAGTGACATCGCTACTGGGTGGCATCATCGTGCTGACAACGCCAGCACAGGAGGGGACTGTTTGGGAGTGGGGTTTCCCCTGCCTGCCAGCTGGCCGGTGGTGGATTGTAGCCCCCGAAATCGGGGGAACCCCTGCCGTGACTGGGGGGGATGGCGATCCTAATCAAGTCACAGCTGACTTATGGTGACCCCCCTAGGGTTTTCAAGAGACATTCAGAGGAGGTTTGCTGTTGCCTGCCTCTGCGGAGCAACCCCAGACTTCCTTGGTGGTCTGCCATCCAGGTACTAATCAGAGCTGACCCCGCTTAGCTGCCAAGAGCTGATGAGATCAGGCTGTCCTAAGCCATCCAGATCAGGGCTGTTCCACCTTTACAGGCTCTCAATTTGCTTCCTGGCCCAATTCAAGACACTTTTTAAAACCATTTATTGTTTGGACGCTGCATACCTCAAGGACTGTCTACCCACCACCACCACCACCCCCATTTTAACCTACCTGACTGCTGCTGTAATCATCAAAGGCCCTATTTTGGGTGTCCCTGCCATTTGGGGCAAATGAGTGGTAACCTGAGAAAGGATCTTTTTTATGTTTGTGGCTCCAAAACTGTGGAATTCCCTCCTCAAGGAGATTCATCTGTCCCCATCTATCACTGCTGCCAGAGGGCGAAAGCTTCTTTATTTTCTCTGGTGCTCCTAGATTCTCATTGACCTTTCCTGCCACTCATTGTTTATGTGTTGTGCTTAAATTTTAAAAAATGATTTTTATGTATTTGTATATGTTCTTAATCTTGTTTTGATATTTTCATTGTTCACTGCCTTTGGGATCCTAAATTGGGTGGGAAGGTGGCAATGCTCCCTCTAAACTGTGGAGTCTTGTGAGCAAAAATTCTACTTTGTGAGCTACTGGCATTAAAGTTGTGAGTGAACCATTTGGCCACTGCATAAATTAGTTTGTTCTGGAGCCATCCTTCCTGAGCTAAGACAAAAATGTGTGAGCTGGAGGCTAAAAAACTGTGAGCTAACTCACACTAACTCAACTTAGAGGGAACACTGGAAGGTGGTATAAAAATGTCTTAAATTAAAAAAGAAAGAATTTAGTGGACAGGCAGGATACAGATGTTAAATAAATAAGCAAATAAGTTTTTGTCTTGTGATATGCCAAATCAAGGCAATCCCAATTGCTTACTAACTTCAAGTTTGAACCTGTAGAAAAAGAAGCTAAAAGGCTTAGCGGGAAAATAAGTGGCAGTGTGGGTGCCTGTGCCTCCTCAAGAGCATTGTGCTGGAAATGCAGGGTCTAAACATTTCAAATAAGTATGATTGGGTTACCAATCCTATGGTAAGCTCTTGAATTAATAAGAATATTAACTTGAACGTGCTTGTTTCTAAGCAATTCCTGTTGATAGGAGTAGAACTTCGGAATAAATTGTACTATTTACTTACTTCATTGATATTCCACCTTCCTTACCAATGACGGCCCAAAGCAGCTTGTATCATTCTCCTCACCTCCATTTTACCCTCACATGAACCATGTGAGGTAGGTAAGGTTGAGAGAGTGTGTGGCTGACCCAAGGTCACACCCAGCAAACTTCCATGGCAGAGTGTGGGTTTGAATCTGGGTTTCACATATCTTAGTCCAACACTGTAAAGACCTCAGTAAAAGTCATGTCCCTGGCTACTGAAGGATCCAGTTTCCATCAGCTAAGATGAAAGAGTATGGGCTCTTCCCTCCTCTAAGGTGTGCGGGTTTTCAAGACACTAGAGCTCTGTCCCAACCAGGAAGCCAGACTTCCACCCAAACACACAGAAAAGCTACAGTACACTCATCCATTTATTTTACTGACTGTTTCAGCAGAGCAGTCTCTTGCTTCTGTCACTTCATTGCATTGTTTTGTTTTGTTTTTTAATTTTTCTCCAATCCCATTTAGGTCGGAGAGACCATTGGCATCAGTGAAGAAATCATGGGCTTGACCATCTTAGCTGCTGGTACATCCATCCCTGACCTAATTACTAGTGTCATTGTGGCCCGCAAGGGGCTAGGGGATATGGCAGTGTCCAGCTCAGTGGGAAGCAACATCTTTGACATCACAGTTGGGTAAGTATGACCAGTTGTAAAACTTCACAGTATTTCTCTGTACTGTTTTGAAAACTTCTCATAAAGTGGAAATCTGAAGGGGGAAAAGGGTATGTTAGCTTTTTGCACATACTCTTTTCCGGTTAGTCTTTTGCTATATTGCCAGCTGTTTTGGCAGCTGGCAGACCACAGGCCAAATTTGATCCATGAACATCTGCTGCTTGGCTCACGGTTCACTTATTCTAGCAGGCTGAATAAGCAGACTAGGGCATGGACTCATCATGCTCAGGACAGTATACTTTTATTGCAGTTTTTTAAAACAGAAGTTATAAATACAACATGTAGAGATCTTCATTCCCCATCCCCCACTCCCCTCCCAAACCATCGAGGATAGAAAAAGAGAAAAGTGGGGGGGAGAAAAGGTGGGGAGGAGAACAGCGGGTGGGTGGAACGCTGTGGTATAGTACACAAGCCCCCGCTGCATCCCATGTAATGCTTTTCAAAGAAACTAGTGGTGATGGTCTCCTGTGTTGCTCTTTCCAGTTTGCCATCTGAGGCATGCTTTCAGTTATCTGCAGTGCCTGCCCTCCTAACAGCATTCCTTCCCAACAGCCTTCCTCTCCCGTGGCTACTCTTCGCCTTGTTTAACGACTTTGTCCCAGTGAAGGTGAGCAGCAACGGGCTATTCTGTGCTATCGTCCTCCTCTTCATCATGCTGCTCTTCGTCATCATCTCTATTGCATTCAGCAAGTGGAAAATGAACAAAATCCTGGGTTTTACCATGTTCGGGCTCTACTTCATGTTCCTGATCATCAGTGTCCTTCTGGAAGACAGGATCATCATGTGTCCTGTGACCATCTAATTAGAAGGAGGTGCTGTTCTTGAACAGCAGCAGCAGGAAAAAAAGAGCGCACCCACAGCCACAAACTAGAAATGAACAATAAATGCAATACAAAGCAGCATCTTTAGAAACCTCTAATTTTAAAGCAGGAGAGAAGAGTGACTGGAGTCATAGTTGGACGAGCTCAACAGGTATGTTCACCACTAGTGAACGAGCATTGTGTGTTCCCTGGGTTGGGAAGGCCCCAGTACTTATTGCTTGGAGGTGTTGTGCATGTGTTGTATAACATTAAGCTTTTCTATATGCTACATGTAAGATCTGTCTCCATATACCTTTCTCTCTTTTAATATTAATGTAAACATGCCGCACAAAGAGAGAGAGAGAGAGAGAGAGCGCAATATATATCTTTATAAATAAGCAAGAAAGTGATAATATCCATTTTCTGGAGACACAAATCCTCCTAGTTGGGATTTTTATCTCTTTGTGACAACCAACGGAAGGCACTGCCTGACAGCATTGGCATGAATTGAATGACAGAGAACGCTGTGGTGAGTTAGTCAAGGCAGATTGGCCGTGATGGGGACAACCCACTGGAGGTTTCAAGAAGTGCACAACTTTTTAAAAAACAGGATATTACCAGCTGCTTTGGTTCTTCACAGTCTCAGAGACTGAGAACCAGGCGAGATGATAATGTGAGCGGGGCTAGTTTCATTTTTCAAAAACTATGTAGTACAAATGCTGGCAGGTCTTGTTTTTCCAAGGTTTAGGCCCTGTTCCCCAGATGGTATGTTCATCACTGCATTACTGCCACATCTGGTGATGATATGGACATTTGAAAGCCATCAGGGGTCAACCATCACAGGCAGAATTTGCCTCAGATATAGTATTTTTTAACGGTGGTGGTTCATACTACCTCTGGTTGGAGACCAAACAGGAAATTTCGGGCACTGCTTTAGATCGGAATACAAATGCACACGCTCAGCTCTGCATCAGCAGCTGATGAGTAGTGATGTGCAAGCATAGGCTGGTGAAGAAGGGCCTATGGGATGGTCACAGGTAAAACTCACACTAGGGATTTGTAAATTCTGTCATCATCTCAGCATTTAAGTAGAGAAAACATCTATAATAAAATACTCTTTTAAATATTGTAGCAATGCTGTAACAGTATTAAAGTCATTTAAGTGCTAAGTCCATTAGTGCATTTGCCTTGTAATATGCAAAAACAGGCTGAATTGGCTTCTGCATAGCTTTTAAAGTAGATTTTTCAAATCTTATCATGTGAAAGGGACATAAACCTAGAAGTGGATACATTTCAGAAATTATTTTCTTTTTATTACCTTGCAACACAAAGCTTCCCTGGGGTCCCAGGCTTACTTCCTTTGTTTTGAGAATAGCTTTTGGAAAGGTGAAATGTGTTTCTAGGGAAATGAAATCACTGGGGTTTTTTAAACCAAATTGGACGGTTCCCGGAGTTTCTGGTAAACGTAGCTCTAATTTGCTGATTAAAACAGAAACAAAGCTCCATCCCACTCCTTTAGGTGACCCAGGAAAAGGAGCAACTTCAGTATCAGAAGAGAATTGACAATAGAGGTTTCATGTTTGCTAGAACTCAGCATTAAATAGAGCAGCTGAAAAAGAAAACGGGCTTTCTTTGACATTTACCTTGTCAATGTCATTTCTAAGTGGCACATTATCCATTACCAGATAGCTTTTTGAGCTAGTAAGTAATTGGTTTAATGGAAATTTTATACTTGGGATCATATACAGGAGGTTTCAATACATTTGGCAATGTGCTTCACACTTGTGGCATCATTCTGTACTGTACTTTTTCTCCTCCCAAAATTCAAAGAAAGTAAGCCTAGGTTAAATTTACAAAATAATGAACAAAAGTAAGAAAAGCATCTAAAAATGTTACAATAGTCTATCTCTGCTCAGCTATTTCTAGGATTTGGTGCAAAGCCGTTTACTGGGCAGTTGTAAGGTAATTCAGTTGTTCCTCATAGTTTAGAAGGCAATGAACTTTGGAGGGATTTTTCATTCATTACTTGGTCAAAGGATTGTATGAAGGGTGAGATCAGGTTTGCGTCTCATGCACTCCCCCTCCTCTTGGTCGAGTGGGCTGAATATTCGGCCTGATCCTGGGGCTTCACTGAGATCCACTGAGTTCAGTAGGACTTGCTTCTAGCTAAATGTGCATGAGGTTGCAGCCTTGTGATAACAATAATGTGGTGTTAAAAATACCTAGGCCAGGAATGGGTTCAAGGGATTTTTGTGACTAATTCTGATGGCCCTGGACTTGTGGTTCACAAACAGGAAACCACTGTGCCCAGTAAGACACTTCTTTTGAGACTGAAAGCAGCTATGTTACTACTTGGGGGATGATTTCCAAAGAGGTTAAAAAACCCTAAAAATTCTTCTTGGTACATTCAAATTCTTAGGCATGGCTGTTGCACTTCTTAGAAATCCTAGCTGGTTTATTTGTTCAAGCCCACAGGTTCTCAAGAAAAGACACCTGCATCCCCATCAACGTATTTTTGAAAGCATCAACATAAAACGTCTGCCGCCTTGCCTCTAGACAACATTCAAACACATGAATTGCTTAATTTTTAAAAATGGCCATTATGATTCATAGATATGAGAACCTTGCACTCTGGGTTTTCTCATAAAGTAAGGTGATTTACAGCGCAATCCTAAACTAAAAACATCCTTCTGAGCTCACTGAAGCCAGTGGGATCAACTGTTTAGAATTGTCTTAATGTCTTAGGGAAGCTGGTGATGAAAGCTGATTACAGTTCTTATCTCAGCAACCTCTTGAATAGCTAGTTGCTTTTCAGTGGTCTCTTCTTTGCTGTTCTGTAGCTTTACTTTTAAAAGTAAAATAAGAGTATGGAAATCAGACTTCTTGATCACACAATCAGAATGTGTGAAATCAGTTGATTGGCTGTGGCTGACACAACAGCATAAATTGCTTTTGCCCAATAGCTGTGCCATCTTGGGCTACAAATTCATCGCTCTAATGAGAATGTGCGTATAATACACCCATACATGGCAAGATGGGTAGCCATGTTAGTCTGTCTGTAGCAGTAGAAAAGAGTAAGAGTCCAGTAGCACCTAAAAGGCTAACAAAATTTGTGGCAGGGTAGGAGCTTTCGTGAGACTGCTCACTTCAGAAGAAAGCTTATAACCACAAATTTTTGTAACTCTTCAAGGTGCTACTGGACTCTTATTCTTTTCTACTGCTACGTACAAGGCAAGGAATTATTGCATGATTTGTTATTGATGAAAAGTCACATCAGAATTGACAAATTACTATCCCAAGGCCAAATTATGATTTAAGGGCATGGAATGTTTGTTATACAAAGGTTGTCTGGACCAACAAGGCAGTTTTAGCATTGATTGAGAAATAAATAGATTTGCAGCACTACAGCACCATCTGTGGGAACAACTGTGCAGGCATCTACAAAGTGGGTGGTTCTGCACCCACTTTGACTGTTGAAGGGGACAGAATCTTCACAAGAAGGAACAGTTGTAGCTGTTACTAGAGCCTACGTTTGACAGAGGTTTCCCTCCATGAGTAGCATGCTTTCCAGTGCTTGGTTTCCATGGCTTCAACATTCCTAGTGGTTTAAAGGGTGGCTATTTGAAAGCAGTATGCAAAATTGGAGTGCACAGAAACACATCTCATTGTATGCATGTAAAGTGCAATCAAGTCTCAGCCAACTTTTGGCAACGCCACAAGGCTTTCTAGGCAAGACACTAACAGAGGTGATTTTCAGTTGCCTGTCTCTGCATAGTGATCCCAGACTTCCTTGGTGGTCTCCCATTCAAGTCCTAACCAGGGCTGACCCTGATGAGATCAAGCTAGCCTGGACCACCCAGGTCAGGGTCTTTGCCCCCTTGTGGCTATAAATTCACTACACTACAGTGAAAGTAGGAACTACAGTTGTCTGAATGCCTCTTGTATGACTGAGGTTCCAAACTGGGCAACCCTATTCAACCGTGGCACACAGACTCCAGCCCACCAGTGGTGCAATCCTAAGCAGAGGTATAACCTTCTACTGGCTTCCGTGGATTTAGAAGGGTGTAAATCTGTTCAGGAATGCACTAGAAAACACCACCTCATTCCTTCCTGATTTTAGGTCCTATGTGTAGTTTTGCCCTGACCCGGATGGCCCAGGCTAGCCTGATCTTGTCAGATCTTGGAAGCTAAGCAGGTTTGGCCCTGGTTAGTATTTGGATGGGAGACCACCAAGGAATACTAGGGTTGCTCCGCAGAGCCAGACAATGGCAAACCACCTCTGTTTGTCTCTTGCCTTGAAAACCCTAGATGGTTGCCATAAGTCAGCTGCTACTTGATAGCTCTTTCTACCACCACTGCGTATAGTTTTGACCCAGTCCTAGGTGTTCTGTCACCCCTTTTTTAAAAAATTGAATTGCTTTGTTTGGCCACTCTGCTTCTTGACCAGCATGCCTAGCCTAGCAGCTCTCTCTCTCCCAGTTAACAAAGTTTGCAATATTCACAGATGCAAAGGCCACTAGTCTGTATGAGGATCAGAAAAGTGCAAAAGTTCAGCCTAGGGGTGTTGAGAAATAAACTTTGAGTCCTTAATGGCTGCAAAGCAAGGGGAGGACTGGCCACTTAGTCTACTGGGAGAGTTCCCAGTGGGCTGCTGTCTTGGATGCTTGACTTAGACCAGGGGTGTCAAACATGCGGCCCGTGGGGCAGATCAGGCCCTCGGAGGGCCCCAATCCGCACTGTGAGGCCCTGGCTGTTTCCTGCTTCCTTTTCCAGTTCTGCTGCTGTTGCCAGGTCACAGTTTGCTTTACCAGCCTCTCTCAGTCCCCTGGGTCCTAGGCTCAGAACCCTGAGCATGAGATTTCTTTAATGAATGTCAATAAATCAAAAGTAGGTTTTGCAGCTTACAGATACACACCTGAATGGCATATTCAGGATTGCTACAACACAGACATTTTGGTGCAATAATTCAGAGCAAGAGGCGTCAGTTATCAGAGACTGTTAAAAAGACAAATATTGCAAGAGTGCTAGCGTTTTAGGCACGTTTTATTTAGAGTTTAAAAAAATCTTTAATAGTTTTTGTCTGTGTCCTTTATTAAGTTTATACCTTCGCTACCTGGGATTACATTTTATGGCACACATGGCCCAGCCCAACAAGGCCTCATTTATGTCAGATCCGGCCCCCATAGCAAATGAGTTCAACACCCCTGACTTAGACCCTTCAGCATCCCCTGGCACTGCCAACATTTGGAGGCAGCATATCACCTGATGCCCAGCAGCAGCAGCAGCTCTTGCCAGGTCTGAGTTGAATTACTCTTGCAGCACTGGCACACATAAGGGCTGGTCAACTTGACTTGTTCTTGGGATATTTTAACATTACAGTCATCCACTGTAGCAAAGGTATGCTTGAGAGAGGATGTGGGCAATGCTTTCTGAAATCTCAAGATCCAGAGGGGGTGGCCAAACAAGATTTGAAGTGGCTAGAGACAAGGCTTCAGTCCCCCGCATAGCTCCTTGCTTCTTTCAGTGATTAACAAACCCAGAACAAAAACAGCAGTGTATAAATGTGGGTTATTTGTTCCAATTGCTGGAGTCTGCTTTTCTTAGTGCTGAACTTCCTGTTCACCAAATTTTATTTTTCCCCCTTTAACAGCAAAATATCCTCAGCCCTGACAATATTTATAAACCTGATTACTGTAGTTAGTTCCAAGTATGACTGATTTCAATTGAGCCAGGACTTTCCTGATGTATTAAGTGGGTTGGTGGGGGTGGTGAAAACCTTAATATTTGTGAGGTAGGCTTGTTTGAAGAGTGATATGCTTTCGATCACTTTGTCCTTGGTTGAGAGTCGTCCTCTTAGAAGTTTCTGTTCTTTAATAAACAAGATTGCATAAAGGAGTACTTTGGACATATTAAGCCTGATTGGATTTCACTTCACTGCCATCATGCACTACTGAGGTCCTTGCTTTAGGAAGCATCTGTGAGGTTTAAGTGGTGTGCAGCTCTTTGATATCTTTCTCTGCAGAGGAACATTTCAGGCTGTGCTGTAGCTAAAAATAAATGCCACCTGAGTGCTTCATTTCCAGCCGGTTAAAGCTGGTGAAGTTTCCTAGCAGAACTGAGAATGAGAGTGTGGTTTTCCTTACATATAAAAGGGGAAGTGAGGGGAAAATATCCTGTCCAAAACTTTAAGGGCTATGTCAGAAATTTAGTGATTTTGAACCAAATTTGAGATATATGAATGTTGGGTACAGACACATGGATGACATTAAAAAAGCTGTAAGGGCTGGGTTTTAATTTAAAAGTTTATTTATTTATTTATTTATTTATTTTGTGCCCCCACCCTATCCCACAAGAGGGCTCAGGGTGACTTTCTAACCCTTCTGCCTCCATGAGGTACCCAACAGAACTAATGGCATTAAAAATCAATATGGGTCAAGAAACAAAAATTAAACCAAAAAAGCACAACTTATAATCATAGAACAAAACAATGGAATAAACCAGCCAGAAGAACCAAGGGAGAAGGTGGAGTATAAATATTTGAATAAAACAATAAAAGAAAATAAGAGTTAAAGCATTTAGCAATCTATCTGATTTCCCTCTTCAAAGGCTCTCCGATACTTATGAGCTTATTCTGTGAACAAAAGGAGAGAGAGGAGGCCTTATGGGCGCCCCTTGGCAAGGAAATGCTATTGCCTGGAACCCACTGTATTTTTACTGCTCTTTTGTCCAGGTTTTTTTAAAACTCAGCCCCCTCCCTCTGAATTTACCTTTTATGCCCCACATCTCAGTCCAAAATGAATATTTTGTTTCTTTGTAGGTGAGTGTGTACAGGTTCTCTTTTCATGGTCATTAGTAGCCTGTAGTTACAATCAATGATCTAAGTGGGGATACTGTTGAAATGCTGGAATTAGGAGGAATGGGACATTTCTGACCCTCTGCCTTCCTGAAATCACACACACACTGAATTATCTCTAGAACAAAACAGCAGTTGTTCTTAAATTTTATAATTTTGAAGCACTCAGGACTAGACCTGACTATGCCAGAAAGAATGCAACATCCCACTCTACCCTGGTTTTAGTTACCGGGTGAAGGACATTCAGAATCCTGTTATTCCTTAGAGCCTCAGTCTGTGTATGTGTCTGCTTAAGAAGAATGTGCTGCTGAGATCTCCATGGCCCTTTGGTTGTTGTTGCTAGGCAGCCCCAAACAATGCCACTGAGGCTTCCCAGCCACAGTTAAAGGCAGCATGGGTAATACAGGCAGATTAAATAGGTGAAAGACAGGAGAGAGAGAGAAGGTAAAGCTGGAAGAGGGCAGCAAAAAGAGACAAGGGGAAAGCTGAAGATGGGGGAGAAAAGAAAGACTGGTGGGGGGGACAGAACAGGGAAGGTATGTGGGTGGGAGAAAGGAAAGGGGAGGGGCTGTCAGGCAGAAAGCAAGAGGGAAAGCAAGAGGGGGTAGGGAAATTAAATCCCACACACAGAGATGTAAATTCTTACAGCCCCCCCCCCCTTGTACAAACAGAGACTTAGAACTGCTATGCTAAAATAAAATTAGACCCTGGTTTCAGAATATAACTTTTATTCTCAACATTGATTGTATCCATTAGTCAAAAAATTGTGCATCTTCTGTGTAATGCATACTTTTAAAAGAATAATCTCAGTGAGCAGAGTGTTGTAAAAGTGCAGACCAATCTAGTGTTCAGTAGAAAGTGTTGGGAGACGAATTTGAGTGTCAAATTGATGATTAAGAAAATGGTGTATTACAGCCCGTCTTTCAGATTTATCTGGAATTTCAGTAAGGACAGCTGGAGATGACTGATGTCCAATTAAATCTTTTAAAGGTGCCATAAGCTTTCCAATGTGTTTTCCCTTCCACCTCTTGTCCCATCTGGGTGGGACCTAGCATACCGGCAACCCCATTTCTCTGGATTTAGGTCGGCTTCATCCCTTTAGCTCTTGTGAAGAGAATGTTGTCTTGAATTTAACAGCTCCTTTGTTAGATTAGAGCAAGGGTCTGCCTAGTCTAGCATCCTGTTTCCAACAGCTTCCAAGTAGTACTCTGAAATACTGCAGTTTTACTACTAGGTGAGTAAAACTGCCTGCAATAATAAATTGAGCATCTTCACCATAACACAGTGATAGAGTATCATAAGGACAGCCCAAAATGAGTATTGAAAAGGTTTTTGGGATTGTACCTGGTCATTGTGGGACCACTGTATTTCACAAGGATATATAGGATATCAACTTAAATCAGTAGGAGCAGTCCTACTTCTAAGGACTAACAGCTGAGGATTACAGCCAAAAAGCTTTCCAGTGTGATGAGTAGCAAACATACTAGGCCAGTAAACATTTGAAAGATTTTGAAAATGTTGATAAAGAATTATAAATGACAATCAGATATTATTTTTTTACTAGAGTAATTTTTAAAACCCAAGAGAGTTCAATGCCCTTGATTCCCTTAACTGCTAAAATAGAGAGAGCTTATTATTTTTTTAAAAAGAAGAAAATATATGCACTTCCCAAATACTTTATTTTTGTGTATTTATTGATTGTCCATTGAATGAAAATGGGGTAACTAAAATCAGTATATTCTGCGAACACGAATTTGTACATAGTATGAAAGCTATATTTGTTTGTACATAGGTGTCTCAGAAACAATCTTTTGAATGTATTTCTTCACTGTAAGCACTGGATTTTAATTACTGTATTGCGTGTACTTTCCCACATGTTTCCTTGTACTACTGGTAGCTACTTCTCCTTGTAAGTCACTCTATGTAATCTAAATCTTCTAAGTGTGAAAATAAACTAAATTTTTAAAAGGGGAAAACCTAAAAAGGGCCTTGTTTTTCTATGTTTAGTTCCAGGCAATTAGTATTTGTTTTGCTTACATGTAATCAGTGCCTTGTGTGAGAATGGCTATGTATTTCAGCACTTCTAAGGATCCGTGAAGCAATCGAGCTATCTCAAGAAAGTGTTGGTTCTCTATCAAATTATCGCGGCACCACCATTAAATGGTCATACAGATCCTCCCTGAATCCCACAAATATCAGCTACATGTACAAAATTATATGTTCACCTTTCCCACTGCGATCAGATGACTGTTTCACATCAACCGGATTGTGCCACACATTCTCTATATGGTTCTTCAAGACTTGGCTAACACCCTTTGATCCATATTATGTTTTTCTCAGTTTTGCACAACATGCCTTTCAGTAGCCTTCCCATAATGCCATTTTCATTGAAACAGTCCTATCCTGTAGAACAGTTCCTTCACAGGAGGGATATTTCCTTCACCCAGTGTGAGATTAGAATTTTCCCACAATAATATTTTAATACCTTTTAAAAACTTACAGTGGTTCAGTAGGTACTTTGATTCTTGTCACTTGTTCTATGTTCTTTAATTTCATTTTCTTAAAAGAATTCATTTTGTTGCATCTCCACTATATTAACAGTTCCACACTTCCAGCACTTACGAAGAATCTGTTTCAACGTGTGGCATTAAATACATACTGCCAACCAGAGATCAAGGTTAGTTTCTTCTACAGAGTTGTGCCCTTACTCAAATAACAAGTTCATAGCTTCAGGGTACTATTAGTCCATGCCTATATATGTATGTATGTGCAGGTCTCCTTGGTGGCATTTAATACCTTTGCCCAACTTTCTTTGTTTGCCAGTTGCAGCTTTTCCTTGCTATGACTATCCATGCTTGAGCCTGGACTACTGTAACACATTCTATATGGAGCTCCCTTAGAAGGCTGTTCTGAAACTTCAGCTGGTACCAAATGCCACTACAAGATTGTTGATGGGCACTTATGATCAAGAAAACACCTTCCCAGTAAAAGCAGTGCTAGTTGGTGATTTCCTTCTGAGCATATGTTAGTTATTGCCTTTAGGGCTTATGATACCATATATTCCCATTTGAACCTGCCCAGTGATTCTGACTTCCTCACATGGGCGTCAACTACGGGGGGGCTCGAGGGCTCGAGCCTCCCCCGAAATTTCCCGGGGGGGGCTCAGCCACCCCCGGCAAAATGGAGCGCCCGCGGGGAGCGCCCGCCAGCTGGCCGTCGCCGCCTCTCCTTCCCCCCCGCGGCCTGCCCTCTGCCTCCCTGGGGTGGGGGGGGGGGAGAGGGGCGGCGGGGACATGGTCCCGCTCGCGCGCGCGGCAGTCAACCGGCCAGCTGGCTGCCGCCGCCGAGACTGCGCCCTGAGGTAAGGCGAGCGCGAGTCTGCCTCCCTGGGGCCGGGGGGGGGGGGGGAGCGCGTTAGTCTGGGCCAGACAATGTCCCCTACTAAGGAGTGTTGGTTTGCCCCGCTGACAGTTCTCCTCTCCCCCTAACAGAGGCTCCTTCAAGCAAACCAGAGAGGGACACAGACACGCGCGCAGTGTACGTACAACTGTCTTTCTGTTGCCCTGCCCAGCCTACTCGCTGCTGGAACACGAGCCAGAATTCATGTCCTGACTTTCTTCCATGTTCAGAGATATATTTTTTCCCTTTCCTAGTAATCAGGATGAGTTGCGCAACGTGCATAATAAATTCCAGCTTTCTATGTGCCGGGGAAGCTCCGTAGCAGTTTTAACAACCTCATTAGAGCGTGAGTCAGCGAAGCCGAGGCATTGTCTAAATACTCACACAGAGCAAGGCGGGGCGGGGGGGGGGGGGGGAGAGACAGGGACTTTGATTCCTGCTGCCCGTTGCTGCGCCTTCTTTCAGTCTCTCGTGCCCAGGTTCCGCAACGGCCAACGGAACCAGCGGGGAAGCTGTGTAGCCCCTGGGCCTCGGCAGGTTGCCTTCCAGCTTTGGCCTGAAGCCCTTTCCGGGTCTTAATGCTTCCTCAGGGAACTTCTTTCCATTGCTAGGCTTGAATGGGACAGAAGGCACAGAGTTCTCCCAGCACCCAGTTCTCCCACCAAAGAAGCATCACCACTGGAGAAGCTGCAGAACAAAATTCGAGCCCAATCAGGCACCTTTACGACCAACAAAGTTTAATTCTGGGTATATGCTTTCGTGTGCATGCACACAAAAGCGTATACCCAGAATTAAACTTCGTTGGTCTTAACGGTGCTGCTGGATTCAAACTTTGTTAGATTGCTTCAGACCTGCATGGCTTCCCACCTTAATCTATCCATCTGGTGAAACTGTAAAATGAAAAAATTCCCCCTTCTGAATTAGGGTCTGAACCAAGCAGCCCTATTCACGGACAAAACGATAAGTTCTTCCAAATGATATGCTGTTCTTATGAATGTTGAAATGTGTTTATCCATGCCTGTCTAACCATGACTGGTGTGTCCTCCACTGAGAAATTTTGTCCCTCTTCTTTTAAATCTTTTTAGAATGTTTGATTTCTAGGATTGGAATTCATCTTCATTTTTAAAAAAATATTTGTATTTAACATAATAACACATTATTCTGAGCATTAAGAAAACAGAGGTGCTCACGTACAAAAACATTAAATCTATCCGGCTATAGTCGTAGAAACGAGCAAGCCTGTTTCAAGGAGTGCAAAGGGTTACAGCTTGGACAAGGAAATTTCCTCTCCTTTCTCTCAATTGGATGCTGAAGGCCGGAGGCCGGCGCTTCGTCGAGCTTCCATTGGCTTCTTGAGATGCCCTTTTCAGCTCTGTCGGTTCGCAGCCGCCCTTGCTCCCAGGCTCTCCAGCCAAGGTTTGAAAGTCCAGGGGGGAGGCAGCCTCACTCGAAAATGAGTTTGCACAAGATCGCGCCGCTTTCTCCTGTTGCAGAGGTGGGCAAGAAAGGCTATAGCGAGCGTGCGTTCGTGGGCAGCTCCAAAGAGGAGGAACACTATCTTCCGGTTGCATTCAAGGGCCGGAAGAAAAAGAGAGTGCTTTTCGGGTCTATAAAGTTAACCAGCAACGCGGCCAAGGGGCTTGACGTCCGGCAGAATACTATCAAGTTCAGGGTAGGTGTGAAAACAGGAACAACAGGAAAAAAAACCAAGCGTAACTGCTGTTTCAGGGTTGCACAAGGGAGGGGCTGTTTTGCCCAGCTTCCAAGATGCCACCAGAACACTCTCGCCGCTTAAGGGCAACTCCACTTCCCGCGCTTTGCCTAAACTCCGCCCGCTTCAAGCCTTTCTCTTCTCGCCCCTCTGCCTCTCGGAGGCTGCTTTTACAGGTTGCGCAGGCACACTGAACTAGGTGGAGGCGGGTCATGGGCGTACCCCCGCGCGCTCAAACATTTCCGCGCCTCTGCCGCCAACGGCGGAAGAATAGCGGTTTGTGCTCCGGTTTTTTTTTTGGCTTGTCTTATTTTCTGTCCAGGGAGGGAAGCGCCAGTTATGCTAGGCGTGCTTTGCTCCAATACAGAACTATTATTTGCTTGTTCATGTGCTGTTTTTCAGTGCAGCTGAAATAATTCTGTGTAAAGGGACGCGCCAGGAAAGCTGCGGGATTCATATACCTGTCGTTGGTAAAAAGTGAGGATAGGGCAAAAGAGTAAAAGGGCTGAGTGTCCTGCTGGAAGACCCGAGTTCGGATTCCCACTCAGCTGGGTGACGCGGGGACATGGTCCCGTGTGCGCACGCGCGTTTCGCGCACGCTCACGAGAGAGCCCCCGCCCCCCCCGGGGACTTACAAACTCTACGCCCCTGCTTCCTCAGAGGCCCCACCCTGAACCTCCTCACTTGCTGAAGTTAGATAGATAACCACTAGGCAGTATTCCTTTAATTGTAAGGAATTATTCATTAGGAATTATGTCCTTCATTGGCCCAGCTCTGTGCCATAACTCAGCACTTACTTACACATGGCTTCCACTGAAAATGGCAGCCTTGTGTGAGGCATCTTCTCTCAAGTGTGTAATACAACATACTCTGTGCCCTGATGCTATTGTTTCATGTGTTTCCCATCTCATCATTGGCTGCTGAATGCAGGGATAGAGACACGATTGTTGCAATAACATAAGAGCATGAGATAAATCGCAGTGCATTTACTGACGAGAATTCAAAGCAAGGCAACACAGGGTGATATTTTCAAAGGCAGCACTGTGTTCCTCATAGCATGCCACTCAAACCTAGGAACATGCAGTAGACTTAAACTGGCATTGTTCCACTGCTCTTAGCACTGAGGCTGGCCCCAGGCATTTTTAGTTGAAAGCCGCTTAGCAGTTACACAAAGTAAGAGGGTGTCCTCTTGGCAAAATGTCGATAGCTGCCTGAATCACCCAGCAGCAGAGGACTTTTCCCTAAGGTGCAGTCACTAAACACTTGACAACATAATAGTTTCAGTGTGAGGGGCTTCAGTGCTCCAAGGTAATATGTTGCCCACGACTGCTTAAGTGTTTATGCCTTCAAGCGGCAAACAGCTCTTGTTCATGCCTCCAAAAGCAAAATACCTTATTAGCATAAGACCACTTTGATCTGCCACTGCTAAGCTTACCTAATGACATGCAGCCTGGCATGAGAGTTCCAGGAAAAGCTTTTCCTGGAAGTCTTAATGGGGGGGAGGGACGGTGGTGTGATTATAACCTCACTCCCTGGGCTTAAGATAGGTTCTCAGCAAAGTAAATATAGTGAGAAGCAGCTGCATTTCCCCCAGGGATGGGAGCAAATACAGCCAACTGGCAGGCAGACACTCCTCCAGATTAGTATGTGGGCCTAAGAAGATTGCATAAGGCTAGTGTTGGTCTGAAAATGGTTAGCAGCAGGTATATTCATAGACACACCGAGGAAATCTGTTGACTCCAGGTAGGAATCAAAGTGTCAAATGGTTGGCTGGGAGGAAGTCTGGGGAATACCAAACAAGGAACAAAAATGAAGTAGCAGTTAACAGTAGTTAGCATTAGAACAGTACAGTAAAAGTTCCGGTTGCACTTTTCAGTTCCCTGTCTGCATCATTTACCAAGTCTGCTACAGTAAATATTACAAAGGAGATTTTTTAAAAGATGCAGAGAGAACTGCATATCTCTCTCCACCCTTATAACATAGAGTATACAAAGGGCAAAACCACACATTGGCTGTGGTCACACAGGCTAAAAAATGCCCTTTCAATCCACTTTCAGTGCACTTTCCAACTGGATTTTACTGTGTGAACTGGCAAAATCCAGTTGGAAAGTGCATTGGAAGTGGATTGAATGGGCATTATTTAGTGTGTGTGACCACAGCCAATATTTCCTGATCTGTCTTTGAATCAGTCAGTCACATGTCAGCTGCTAATTTCCTGCTCAGAACCCATTTCCCACACCCAGTGGGGTGAACAGCAACTCTCTAGGACCATGTCAGATTGGGAAAACAGCATGGGAAGGATGCTGAAGCCTCTTCTTCAAACTAATTTGTGACGGATTCAAAGTCATAAGAACATAAGAGAAGCCAATGTTGGATCAGGCCAGTGGCCCATCCAGTCCAACACTCTGTCACACAGTGGCCAAAAACACCAGGTACCCTCAGAAGGTCCAGCAGTGGGGGCAGGAAGCCCTCCCAGCCAACTGGGTCAGGTCAGGGATCCCTGACACAATAAATCCAAATTTGTAACAAGTTTGGCTCCATACATTTATGGAATGTATTTATGAATCTTGTATTTATGTATTTATGAATCTTGGCTCTGCCAAGTCCTGTAAGCCGCTCTGGGCCTGCAAAAGCAGGGAGAGCAGCCTATAAATCGAATAAAATCAGGGGTCCTTTGGGGCCGGAGCGAGGCGGAGCAAAGCTCCGCCAGCTCAGGAGTGGCCACTAGGGCAGCCATGGGCCAAATCAGATTCTCTGATCTGATTTGGCTCACTGCCGAATTGCCGCCAAAATTCAGTGGCAACTTTAAAAGCAACTGGAGGGAGGGGGTTTGAGGGAGAGGCTCCAAACTCACAGGGTAGCTGCTGGGGCCTCTCCTCGAAATACCCACCAAGTTTCAAGAAGATTGGACCAGGGGGTCCAATTCTACGGGCCCCCAAACAGGTTACCCCCATTCCCTCTATTCTCTATGGCAGGAAAAAAGTAACACTTTTTCCCAGCATAGAGAACAATGGAGGGGATGGGACAACCTGTTTGGGGGCCCATAGAATTGGACCCCATGGTCCAATCTTCTTGAAACTTGGTGGGTACTTCGAGGAGAGGCCCCAGCAGCTACCCTGCGAGTTTGGAGCCTCTCCCTCAAACCCCCTTTCCTCCAGCCCCTCATATACCCTATGAGTTTTTGCCATTGATTTCAATGGCCCATAGGGTATAATGGGGCTGAAACTGACATTCCCTTTCTGACACACTTCCGGTGATGTCAGGGGACGTGGCATATGCTAATGAGTTATGCTAATGAGTTATGCTAATGAGCTCCTGCACCTCTTTTTCTACGAAAGGACCCCTGAATAAAATAAAGAAAGAAAGAAAGAAAGAAATAATACATGGAGCTACCAGCATCTTGTGTAGTTTGGCCAAGCTAAAGCAGACAGATCAGGGGCAGATCTTGTGATCTTCCAAGGCCCAGGCAGTGTTAGCTATGGATTTCATGGCAAAAAAAGACCTGTGGGAAATAATTCCCTTTCACCAAGCATGACAAACGTATTTAGATGGATCATCTCAAGAGTTGCAGAGACTCAAACAGTGAGTCTGAAGTAAAAAGAAACAGAATACAGCGGGAAAGGCGGGTGGAGTAAAACCCCCCCCCCTCGAGACTGGCGTACTTACGGGACTCTTTACGTGGCGTTACTGCATGAAAAAACGTATGTTCGGCTTGCTTGATGGCAGCATCGCTCTTTAGAGGATATGAACTTTAAAAAGATATAAGCGCAGTCGTGGAATTTGCTCCTTTCGTCCATCTTATCTAACTATCAACAAAGAAGCACAGTCTCAACAATGGCGGGGAAACCGAAACCTTCCCCCAAACTAGGAAGTACAGCTCCGAGTTCAAAGGTTGATACCACGGAGATGAGCACGGTGTTCTCCTCGTTATTGCGACCTCTAGTGGACCAAATGACAGCTCTCAACGTTAAGATGGACAAGATGCAATTGGACCTGAAGGAGTCGAATAAAACTACAGAGAAGCTGCAGCGAGAACTTCTGGAAGTTAAGACTTCAGTTAAAAATCATGATTCAAGACTACAAAAAGCGGAGAAAGAAAAGGCCTTCCATTCTGATCAGCTCTTGAAACTTCAGATGGAAAGATCGAATTTTTTCCTAAGACTTCAGAATGTACCAGAGGATAAAGGAGAAGACCTTAAAAATCTGTTAAGTGAAGCGCTTGAACCAGTGACGGGCTTAAAAGCAGCGGAAATAAAAAGCGATATGGATATGGTTTACAGAACCTATCCAGATTATACTAAAAAGAAAAGCCTGCCTGGTGAGATTCAGATAAGGTTCTCCAAAAAGTCAACAAGAGATGTGGTGCTCAGGACCACAAATAAAGCAGTTCTGAAGATCAAAGGAAAAGAAGTTAAAGTGATGAAAGACATCCCATTTGAAATAAGGAAAAGAAGGAAAGCCTATGGAAAACTGACATCTTGGCTACAGTCTGAATCTATTATCTATAGGTGGAATGTTCCGGAAGGACTGAGCTTCAGCATCAAAAACAAGAAATACAAGATTGACTCTGTCCAACAGGCGAAAAGTTTTTTGGAAAAAAGCAAAGAAAAGAAAAAAGAGAAAGACTCAGATGGTTCACTGGCATCGCAAGAAAGTATGTATGGATTTGATAGCTCAAAGAGCGAAGAAGAAACGTCTGACTCGGAAAAGGGAGCAGCAGCCCCAAAAGTACAAGAAGAGACTGTTAAGACAAGAAGAGGACGAAAGAAGAAATAAAGGCTGAAATGTTTTTTGAAACTGCACTTATATATAATAGATTATGTGTATAATTAAGCATTCCTTCAAAAGAGCATGTCTGTCAAACAGCTTTTTTTTATTTTTCATGTATCATCAGTAACAATTTTATCTAAATATTAGCCAAGGTTTAAAACGCTTCATATGTATTAATGGCATAGCAATATTAAGCAAATGATAAAGCACACTCTGTATAAGGTAAACATAGCTTAGAAAAGTAGCGTTGTAGAATTAGATATAGATAAAATTAATAAAAATTAAAAAAAAAAAAAAAAGAGTTGCAGAGCTCTTCTTTGACGCTCCACATTCAAACCCTTAATGTATCTATCAACCCAGAGCACTGGGGTCAAGGTTCACATGGTTGGGACCTCTCTATCTGCAGGGTTCTTGTTCCACTAACACCAGCATTATGAACATTTGTGCACTATAGCATTACACTAAAGCGAAATGATCCTACAACTGCAAATGTATTATTGTTCTTTAGAGTACATGTATATATATTTTAAAGCCTTCCTTTGTACTTTAGAAATGTTTGGGCAGTGGATCATAGACTTTGATAATGTCAGCTTTGTGGCTGCTGGCATATTAATTGGAATATAACTTAAAGGCTGTGGTCACACACACTAAATAATCCACTTTCAGTGCACTTTCAGACTGGGTTTTGCCAGTTCACACAGTAAAAATCCAGTTGGAAAGTACATGGAAAGTGGATTGAAAGTAGGGTGTGTGACCACAGCCAAACTAAACCAGTTTCCATAAAAAGAGAGTGGTAAGATAATATCTTCAGTGTCACATTTAGACTTTGCAAAAGGTTGCTGACATTTCTGTCCTTTCCTTTTATTCCCTTAGAAGCTCACTGATTAACAAATCTTGAGTAGCAGAAGATTCTCCTTCCTCATTTTTTGGATGCAATTTTGCTATTGCCAGAGTGGTCTTAGGATCCCTATCACTAAGCAAAGGAGACAGAGCTTCCAGGGTGTAAGGAGGCGACTGATCAGTTAGAGGCTTAATATAATGATCCTTTATATTCTCAAAGGACCTGCATTCAAGCAAAACATGAAAAGGTGTCAATCCTACTAAAGCCACAAGGGCAAATTCTATCACCACCACCACCACCCCAATTCACTCCAACTAGCATGGGGTTAATTTCCCTTTTGGTTTTAATAGTTAAAGCTGGAGGGTGAGAGTGTTTGCACACCTGCCTTTAGGAGAGTACTTTACCTGGGCAAATGACAAATTAGAAACTAAAACCTACTAGTTTTGTAAAAAGTGCCCTCATTGCTGTTCCCTTTCTCATCATTGTGAGTAGGGCAATGAGCGCAGGGGTCCTTTGTCCAGCTCAGATGAGAAGGTCTTTTAAATCTTCCCCATCAAAGTTATACAGCAGTACCTCCATCACGATGTTCATACCATGGGTACAACAGGAGAGGGTTGCCTAGGGGTACTTTCTATTTCTGAACAAAGCAGTATTTTATCTGAAGCTTTCTTTATTCTTTACAACTCTCATCTGTTCCCAGAGCTCTGCTCTTTTGCCCTTGTTTCTGTTAACAGCTATTACTTCTAAACTATTTAGGGCAAGATGAGTTAACAAAACTTATGAGTAAGCCACAGGTGATCCCAGCCAGCACACTGAAGGCCTATGTGTTAAACAGAACCTGAGTATGCCCAAGTGAACACCTAAGGGCCACTTCCTAAATTACTGCCTGGCCCAGCTAGCAAAGGCTGCTGACAAGTGCCTTGGTGATGCGCCATGCACCATGCATAGACCCCCGTCTTTTGCCAGGGAGACGGAGAGCTTCCGTGCAGGTGCATGGAGAGCCTCTTCACACTAGTTCAAATAAAGCAAGCGGGTGGGGGGGGGGATGTGCACTGCAAAGCAGCATTTGTCATCTTATTCAGGACTGCAGGTATGACCGTTGTTGCTGTAAGTTGCTTGGCTGTCCATCTGTCATAGTATCCATCTTTATATCCTCAGACATGCTTGAAGTACAATCTCTTCCGAGAGAAAATGCACCAAGTTGTGCCGAACTACGTGCTGCCATCTGACTGCTGTTACAAACTGTGGTTTTATACTGGGTTTTAATGATTAATTTATTGTTGTTTTAATACTGTCGTTGGTACCTGTTGTCACCCTCCCTGAGCCCTGCTATACAGGAGGGGTGTGCTATAAGCCAAGATGATGATGACAACGACAGATAGATAGATAGATAGATAGATAGATAGATAGATAGATAGATAGATAGATAGATAGATAGATAGATAGATAGATGTGCAGATCCTACTACCAGACTCTGAAGTAGCAAGTACATTCAATAAAAGAGCATGCAAGGAAGCAAGCAAACTGGAATAACATCCATATTAACCTAGCAAACGCTGGCTAAGGTGCCAGGAATTTTTAAAGAACAAATTGTTTTACTGATCTGATTGGTCTCTCGGTGTCATCACAGGAGGGGGTTGGTCAAACAATCAGACTAATTTTGTTCTGGAACATGACCTTGGAAATAAAAATTCCTTTTGGACTGAATACAGTGAGAGCTCTTGCTGTGCAACCCCATTGTCCTAAAAACTCTGCGTGTCTGCATCCAAAATCTCAGATAGCTAAGGGGTCAGTGGTTAGGGCAGGGCTTCCTTCCTCCTGACTAGCAAAGCTAAAATAAATTGTGCAAAAAATAGACAAAATTATGCAAATTCACTCAGTCATGACTAATCTTCCCTGCATCAGGGCCTAAATCTCAACAGAAAAGGTTATTCAGAGTTCACTTAAATCCCTGTGCTTTCAGGGAGTCACAACAAAGTTTGGCTGGTCAGAGTTTCATTTTGTGTGTATTTCTAATGGCCAGCTTTGTCTTAGTGCCATGATCTT
Source organism: Lepidodactylus listeri (assembly GCA_029233225.1). NCBI lineage: Eukaryota > Metazoa > Chordata > Lepidosauria > Squamata > Gekkonidae > Lepidodactylus > Lepidodactylus listeri. Next base: position 111,804,993 of record JARCFY010000004.1, on the reverse strand, counting down.
TTTCTTATTTCTTTAGCACAGAGTATACACAAAGCCCTGATGATGCATGGCATAACATCAGCTGCTAGTCACAACATCCTACATGGTTTATTTTCCATACACTGAGCTATATACAGTGTGATTCCTCACCCACCCAAACAGGCCGCAGATCTGAGTGATCCTGTTCTCCTCTTGTGCATGCCTTACACAAAACTCCCCCAAGTCTAATTACTGCTTCTGGGTGAGGAAAATATAAACTTCTGTCAGTGATTGTTTGAGGAATGGCAAGGGCAGCAAGAACAGTGCAAGGAAAGGCGCTCTTGCTCGAAGGCAGCTCCCTCTGCAGCCTGCCTGGCTTTCTCAGGTTATGCCCATGAGATAAAGCTGTTTCATTAGTGTATAACCGTGTGTGTGTGTCTTTCACACGCCCGCACAGGGAAAAGGCATGTGCTCTATCCTTTGTGTGCTGCTCTGGCACCGAAGCAAACAACGCTCTGTGGCAAAAACCTGAGGCAAGCTTCTTTATTTAGCCTTAAACCTCTTATGAGTGCGCCCTATTTGGGCAAGGGCAGCTTCCCACAGGATGAAAAAAGGCGCCGGCCCTCTTGGGAATGACTGGGGGGGGGGGGGGGGGGAATTAACCACCACACTGTTGTTCAGAAACAAGAAGACAAAACCAGAATTGCAGCTCATGTCAAAACTGCCAAAAAGGATACATATGCTTTAATTTTTTTAGAAAAAAACAGGGCTACGATTTTTAGCTCAGGATTCAATCATTACTGGATTCACCAGTTAAATTATTCAGAGAGCTGATTTTTTAAGAAATGGCGTTACTTTTTGCATACAAATGCTTAAGGGAGTGGTAGAGGCCTCAGGCACCTTCTTACAAGAGCCATCCCCTTGCCAACTTCCAGCTGGAGATCTCCTAGAATTACAAATGACCCCCAGACAATAGAGATCAGCTCCCCTGGAGAAAATGGCTCCTTTGGCAGATGGACTCTATGGCCTCAGACCGTGCTGAGGTAATTTCCCTCCTCAGGCTCCATGGCCCCCCTTTCAATCTCCAGGAACTTCCCAATGGATCAATAGCTGAGGGAAAACATGAGGGACTGTCTCCAGAGAAAACAGAGGTGATGCTAGCTTAGCAAGGGTGAGATTTTGGCGGGAATGGTACTGCAGCTGTTTACACGGGGGATGTTTCACTTTAACAGACTTGATCCAGGTGGGCAGCCGTGTTGGTCTGAAGCAGTAGAACAAAGTTTGAGTCCAGTGGCACCTTTAAGACCAACAATGTTTTATTCAAGGTATGAGCTTTTGTGTGCAAGGCACACTTCCTCAGCTACATTGAAATGGATGTTAACAGTTCATCTACAGAGATGGATGCCTCTACATAGGTGAATAGCAAATTAGCATACAACTTAATGAAGATGTTTTGACATAAGCAAAGGCTAAACAGCAATAACAAGCTAGCTATATACGGTCACCAGGTCACCATTTGTTTGGATTTAGGGGGGGGGGGGGCACAGTGTAGTAATAAATGTGTCAAAATAGGAGACAGATGTGTAAAGTTAACTTTCTTAATTTTAAAGAGTAATAAACTGAGATTGTTACTCTCCACTGATCTCCTCTTTAACAGACTTGGTTAAGGATTTGGGAGTTTGCTTAATTTTCTTACAGCAGGGCTGTGTTCAAGTAAAGGTGGTGGTTAATAGAGCCCCCCCCCCCCCCATGCACGTAAATTGTATCCATGTCCGATTCCAGGCGCTGGTTTTAAAACCCTTCACAACCTGGGATCTGCATATCTGAAGGACTGTCTCTTCTCGAATGAACTCAAGCAGTAGCTGTGCCTGTCCCAGCAGGCTAGTCCTACATCTGTCACTTCCTTGTTGTGCTCTTTTGCTAAACTCACACAATTTGTTCAATGCTGCCCTCTTGTGGAACTTGATGCCTCTGTTAAGAGAGATTGCCCACGCAGAGCCTGAAAAATGTTTTCAGGAAGAAGAAAAAGACAAGCTTTACATTCCCTCTGGGGTTTTTTTTTTGCAAGGCTCTTCTGTGTTTCCATTAATGCATTTTTACTTTTCATGCATTACTTTTCGTGCCTTAAAACTTGTGGAGATCCAAAGAACCACCTTCAAGGGTTGATGCTTCTCAGATACTGAAAGGAAAACCACCTATGCCTTCTGAAACTTTCATATGACGAGGGGTCATTTCGTAGAAAAAGAGGTGCAGGAGCTCATTAGCATAACTCATTTGCATAACTCATTTGCATATACCACACCCCCTAATGTACCGCAAGTGTGTCAGAAGGCTACACCCACTCCACAGGTGAGTGAAACTGACCTGCTCTTCCGCCATTCCCTTCCCCATCCAATACTTTGTGCAATAAAAATAAGCGTCAAGAACACACCCTCATTCTCTTCCTGCTCCCTTGAAACCACCAGGTTTCAAGTAGACTTGAGATACCCAGGACATGTGCACCACCCATCCCTTTCCCTTCCCCTTGCCCTCCCCACAACAAGACACCCTGTGAGGTAGGTGGGGCTGAGAGAGGTCTTTTGAGAATTGCTCATGAGAGAACAGCTCTGAGAGAACTTGTGACTGGCCCAAGGTCACACCAGCAGCTGCATGTGGAGGAGTGGGGAATCAAATCAGTTCTCCCAGATTAGAGTCCAACTCCTGACCACCAGGGCTCCGTTGGGGCCGGAGCTAGGGGGAGCGACGCTCCGGGAGTGACGAGTTCGGGGGGTGGGGCCAAGCCCCGCCCCCCCTGGTCCCAGTGAGCGAGGAGGAGAGAGAAGGAAGAGGGTAAGTGGCGGCGGCAGGCGCTCCAGCTGGCCCCAGGTCTCCTAGCTGGCTGAGAAGCCTCTCAGCCGGCTAGGAGGCCTGCAGCAGTCCCGGGCGCCCAGGAGCTGGGCAGGGGTGTTTTTTGGGGGAGGGGGGGTGGGACGCGGCGGCGGCAGGAGCTCCGGCTGGTTCCAGGTCTCCTAGCTGGCTAAGAAGCCTCTCAGCCGGCTAGGAGGCCTGCAGCAGTCCCGGGCGCCCAGGAGCTGGGCGGGGGTGTTTTTTGGGGGAGGGGGGGTGGGACGCGGCGGCAGCAGGAGCTCTGGCTGGTTCCAGGTCTCCTAGCTGGCTGAGAAGCCTCTCAGCCGGCTAGGAGGCCTGCAGCAGTCCCAGGCGCCCAGGAGCTGGGCGGGGTTGTTTTTTGGGGGAGGGGGGTGGGACGCGGCAGCTGCAGGAGCTCCGGCTGGTTCCAGGAGCTCCGGCTGGTTCCAGGAGAGGAGACAAGGGGCTTCTGTTTGGGCTGTCCGGCGCCCAGGAGGAGGCGGTGGCTGCCTCCCCGCTGTCCTGTGGCCATGTCCTCGCTCGCTGCGCGAGCTGCCCAGGGAAGCGCTGGGCTCCCCGCCAGAGAGGGGCACGGGGCGCTGCCTGCAAGGAGGCTCTGCTGCTGGGCATCTCGGGCAGGGCACTGCGGGGGGGGGGGACCAGCCCATCCCGCACTTTCAGGTGTCTGAATAAATAACATGTGAGTCCAGTGGCTCCTTTAAGACCAACAAAGTTTAATTCTGGGCAGGGACGTGGAGTTTTAAAATCGGGGGGGGGGGGGGGGCTCTTACAGAGCTCTAAAATTTGAGTCCAGGGGCTCCTTTAAGACCAACAATGTTTAATTCTGGGCCCCTGACACCATCCCAAAGGCGGAAAGAGTTCTGAGAGAATCCTCAGCTGAGGTTGCAGACTGCAACTGGAGGGGGGAAAGCCCTTCAGCTGGATCCCTTGAAGGTTTACTGGCAAGCAAGTAAGGGGGGGGGGGGAGATAAGCCTTCAGTCCCTCCCTGCTGGTGACAGAAATGCAGGCTGTTGTGTACTTTTTTTTAAAATGGGAAGTTCTTATTACATAGTTTTGAAATGCAATGGCAAATATCTGTTCCATGTAGGTTCGACAAGGCTGCCTGCCAGTAACTTTGCATGGGGTGACGCTGCCAGGGGTACTGCAGCATTGTAAGGGTTAAATGGTGCGAGAGCTGCTTCCTAGAGAGGTGGGAGGAAAAGTCCTTTCCAGGGCTGGGGAGAGGGGGCTTTGCTATTTGAATGGCCAAAGAGACGAGGGAGGGTTTCAGTTCTGCAACAGGAGAAAAAAAGCTTTTCAGCCGGATTCTGAGCAGGGTCTCAAGTAAGTCATGGGGGGAAATAAGTCAGTTGTGCTGGAAGAAGGAGAGATTGGATTTATACTCCACCCTTCACTTGGAATCTCAGAGCAGTTTACAAACTCCTGAGCTGTGACTGAGTCAGGAAAGCTCCTCCCCTGCCACAAATTTTGTGAGTCTTTCAGGTACTGCTGGACTCTTGCTCTTTTCTTCCCTTACACTCTGCCATGACAACTTTGCTCATCTGAGCAGCAGGAACTCCTGCAGGCGCCCCCCCATGGGCAGAATCAACAACTGCCCGTCCAAGGGTGCCTTCTTGACGGCCCCCACCTTGTGGAACAGCATGGCTGAGGCCAGGAAGACTCCCAGCTTTCCGCAATAGGGTGGCACTGTACAGAAAGATTCACAAAGTCCCTTGGAGAAATTATCTGAGTCTGAGGTCTATATTAATGTATATTTGCTGTTGTTGCTGTCAAGTCACAGCTAGGGTTTTCAATGCAAGAGACATTCAGAGGTGGTTTTGCTTTTGCTTGCCTCTGCATCATGATCCTGGTATTCCTTGGAGGTCGCCCATCCAAATATTAGCCAGGGCTGACCATGCATACCTTTCAGGGGATGAGGGTGGGGCCCAGGTTGCCTGCCATGAAGCAATGCTTCCCCCACCAAGAAGGTTTTGGACATTTGGCATCACCTCAGTATCCCTTCATTCTTGGAGCTGAAACAAGGGAGGGGAAGGGAGGCCAGTCCTGTCATTTTCTTTGCTCTCCCCTCCTTGATTGCATTGACTTAGAAGCAGGTAAAGGGATAGAGGAGCAATGGCACATGGTCTCCCCCCCCACCCCAAGCTCCTTAGAACAATATTGTGACTAAATCCCAGCCAGCCAGTGATTTCTCACAGTTGTAGGGAAAGTACAGTCTCTCCACCCCACCCCCCCTTTTCCAGGTGAAGTTATTTGTTCCTGTGGGGAAGGAGGAGGAGGGAAAGACCTGAGGGGGGGGGGATGGAAAGTCTACGCCCTTGATTCAAGTCCTCCCACCAAAGCATGCATTTTCTCCAGGGAACTGATTTCTGTAGTCTGGAGATAAGCTGTAATGCCAGGGGTTCCTGAGGTCCCCCCTGGAGGCTGGCATCCCTAATTGGGAAATTTAAGGAGCCAGAAGTCACACCTCTGAACTGAACAGCTGCATTTAGCCTGGTTTCTGGACAGCTTTGATTGTATTAATGGAATATTGATAAAAGGCTAAATGGTGTGCTAAAACTGACCGCAATCCTCTGTTACATATGTATAGTGAACAGCTGTTCCTAAATACCAAGTATACAATCTGCTAAAAAAAGAAATTCTCAAACAACAGCTATTTAATATCTTTTTAATGGTGGCAGAAAGTGCCAGCAAGTCACAGCTGACTTATGGCAACCCCCTACAGTTATCAAGGCAGGATGCCTTCAGAGGTGGCTTGCCATTGCCTGCCTCCACGTCACAACCCTGGTGTATTCCTGGGAGGTCTCCCATCCAAATACTAACCAGGGCTAACCCTCCTTAGCTTCCAAAATCTGACAAGATCAGGCTAGCTTGGGCACTTTTTAATAGGGAGCAATTTTTTCTGCTCCGCAGAACTTTATGTTGCCTCCAAGCAGTGGTCTTCCAAGGTTTACTGATAACCAAATAGACCTTGCCCAGAGCTGGTTAGCTAGTTAAGCAACTGGGGGGGGGGCACAATGAAAAGGGGACCAATACACTGCAGAGGTTTAGCTGACTGAACCTGCTTTTCCTCTCTGAAAGTGACCTTGTTGTGGCTGACAAAAATAACACTAAATGCCAGTGATATAAAACCCACAGTCAACTATAACAGAGAGGAAGACTGCCAGTCAAACAGAAAAGGAACACTAAAAGCACCTCAGCTATCAATGCCAAGGAGAATAAAAATATATTGACCTGGTACCCTGGCATCCCCCCTCTTTACATGACATGGGTAGTTTGTTTGTTTTCCCCCACGTGTGCCATCAGATAGGCTTGCCAGCTCTGAGTTGGGAAATACCTTGGAGATTTTTGGGGTGAAGCCTGAGCGGTGGGTGTGGCCTTCTGACACTTCCGGTGATGTCAGGGGGTGTGGCATATGCAAATAAGTTATGCTAATGAGCTCCTGCACCTCTTTTTTTACGAAAGGACCCCTGCTGACCACTACACCAAACTGATGGGGTGGAAGCTGCTGAAGGGTTGGTGAAATTTCTCCAGTACTTATGTGCCATGTGCCCAGATAAAAAATGGTATACTTAGAAAATTTATATGCCACCTTGAGCAAGTCTCTGGAAAAGCAGCACACAGTCATAAAAGGAACAATGATAAAATTATCAACATTAAAACAAAACATTAAAATCAATAAAGACCTTAGCAGGGCTTTCCCTGGGGCGCTGCGCCTCTGCACTGCTCGGGGAAGCTGAGGAGGGGGCGGGGCTTGGTCATGTGCCCGCCCCCTGGGCTCCTCACTCCCGGAGCTGCGCTCCTGTGCACTCCCGCTCCAACGGACCCCTGCATATGACATTTGATAGCATGAACTTGAAGTCTTATCATTAGGCCTGCCAGACACTGTGCTTCATAGGGAAGACCTGCATCTGCTTGAGGCAACTGAGCTCCTTCCATCAGAGCAGTATAAGCTTCTGTTGGATATCAGGCTTCACATTGTCTGGGTGACTCAGTGGTTTCACAGTAAGGTTGGGGACACTATCTTTCAGTATCTGCTGCTGGTGAACAGAGGCAGAAAACAGCACACCAAAAAGAGAAATAGATTCCTTTGATAATGGTGGTGGTGATGCAGCTGAAAGTACCAGATTGGGGGAGTGACAGCCACAGGGCACAAATGAAGCTCTTCGGGTTCACTGTAAGTAGTCTTGCCTGAACACCTTTCTTCTGTCCCTTCATGTTGGCATCATTACCATAACCTTGACCATAGAAATCCTCCATGTCATTTTATTTCAGCATTCTCAACAAGAGCTTCACGAGCCCTTGTCCAGTTGATTCCTGAACTGCCCTGAGTTCTAGGAAATGTTCTTTTACACAAATTTTGCTTTCATCTTCATCCACAAATCTTGCCATAAATGATGTATTTTCAGGGCGACTTACATCAGGCATGGAATCTGACAGAGTAACATTCAGCTTCGTTCAGCTTGTTATGTATGTTTTCTAACTCTTTGTTGGCCATAAGGGTGATTAGTTCATTGTGAATAATTTTGCCACAGTAGTTATCATTACAGTCCTCAGAAGATAAACGCTGCAAATGCTCATGCATTACCTCATATTTGCCAAGCAGCTGTATGAGACACAGAAATTTCCCACTGTTGTCTGTGAAGAGCTTCTCCAAAGATCCCCAGCATACTAAGTTGTGAGATGCCAGGAACCCTGTAATAGCCATTACACTTTCAAACACTGCCCTCCGATGCTGAATTTCTTGCCTCATGATCCACTGGTATTCTACATTAATGCGCTTGTTTGATCTAAGTCTGGATTCAGTTTCCATTCATTTGCAGTACGCAGTCAAATGGCTGGGTGACTTTTCATGCTGTTCCAGAATATCATTTAAGTGTTTCCAATCACTAGTTCCAGGACTCCTGAATAAAGTACTGACAGTAGTAACTCCTGCAAATATTGTGCAGCAGAAGCAAAAAACCTCACTAGTACTTTTTAGAATACACAAGCCAGCGCTTTTTCCACTTCTGACCATTGTCAACAAAAATTTCTGAGAAGTTAATTTGTTCTGATCTATAGGAAAAGCCATATCCTTAGTTTCACTTGGCCCACTGGAAACTACTATATCTTCAAATGTAGGCTGCATTATCTCTGGCCACAATACAGGCTCAGCAGCACTAAGTGTGACCCGATGTGGTTCCTTCTGTTGTATTATTCCACTCAGCCCCTAAAGAGAGGCTGAGCTCTCACCATCTTCTAAATTCACATAAACTGGAACCTTCCACTGTCATCTCTGGGCACTTCCTCATTCATATTACCATGGCATAAAGTATCCACTGCTTCAGCCAGCTGAAGGAACTTCTGCATAGTACCCACATTTTTCTGCAACTGGGTCTGTAAGCTACACTTTGCATTTACTTTTTAGAAGGTATTTTCACAAACATAGCATTGCATGTTGTCATGGAAGTCACGTTGGTCCTTTGTCTAGCCAAAAGCTTAAAGATTCTTTTTGTGTGTTCTCACTGTATTGCGGTATAGTAAGATAGTTCATAAAGGAAGGTGGTTAAAGTTTTTGGAAAAGAAAAGGTATGTGTGTGCATGTGCTTGTGAGCCTGGAAGTCATGGTGACTTCTGGTGACCCCTAGTGGGGCTAGGATGTTTCAGAGAGGTGGCTTATGTTATCTGTCCTGATATTCCTTGGAGGTCTCCCTTCCAAGTACTCACCAGGGTTGACTCTGCTTAGCTTCCAGATCTGATGAGATCGGGCTATCCAGGTCAGGGCTAACGAGCTTAAAGATTCATTTGCCAGGCAAATGGTGATCACAGGAACAGGTCTGCAAGCAATCACACCCTCACAGTGGGCGCACTGCTTTATACTTGTGAGTTACAAAGCTTGAAGGTGGTGCAGTTGACACCTGTAGAACATGAAAAACAGGAAGATAACTGCAAGATCAAAGAACATGCTGTGCTGGATCCATTTTTTATGGAGAATTAGCGAGCCCCCCAACCTTTCTGAGCTTGCCTGAGGTTTTTCCTCAGATGTACTGAACTTTGAACTGAAGTCTTTCCTTTTATTCCCTTAGAAGCTCATTGATTAACAAATCTTGAGCAGCAGAAGATTCTTATTCCTAACTTTTGGGTGAAATAAATGTTGCTGTTGCCAGAGTGATCTTAAGATCCTTATCACTAAACAAAGGAGACAGAGTTTCCAGGGTGTACGGGGACAACTGATCAGTTAGGGGCTTAATATAATGATCCCTTATATTCTCAAAAAAACTGCATTCAAGCAAAATATGATGTATCAGCCCTATTAAGGCCACAACAGCAAATTCTATTGGAATAAGGCCTATTCAGAAATCTCCCCTGTAGAACCATTGAGGGTATAATATTCAATCTTGCGAATAACAAAGCTCTGCAGTATTGCGGAATAGTAAGATAGTACATAAACGGGAAGAAAGAACAAAAGGCAGGTGAGCAAACAAGGCGGGCTCTTAAGATCAAACTGCAGTCATCAGTTTCTAAGACTCACTTTTTGATAAAATGCTTTTGATTTGCCCATATCAGAAATATGATTAGCCAACATGCCAACTGATGTCAGTTTCTCATCCAGGGCTTTCATCCAAATCGATCTGTGGGTATGCACTGAACTTTTTTGGCTGACCTGGGTCACAGCTGGGCCTCTAAAATGGCTCTGGTTATGCCCAGGAGAGATCTTTAAGATCTTCATACTTCCGTGTAGTTACTTCAGTTCTATATATTGGGGCAATTGCTATTTTCAGAGTGCAACAGAAAAGCTTCATGGGCGTCATACGTAACTCAACTCGCACAGTTCTGCAGTGGAATAGTGGTGATAGAATAAAAGGGTAGGGCTGGAACTTGAGCTCTAACATTACACCAAAAAGGAGAGACTTGAGACGTTCAGTGCCTCAGAAAAGAAGATTTTGTGAAAGAAAACCCACAAAATCTGCCTCTTAACCTGAGAGACCTTCAAGAACATCCTTGATGCTGCTAGTTTTCTGCCATGGTACTGCTGGCCCACATGACCAAACTAGGGTTGCCAGCCTCCAGGTGGGGCCTGGGGATCGCCTGCTTTTACAACTGATCCCCAGCTGACAGAGATCAGCTCCCCTGGAGAAAATGGCTGCTTTGAAGGGTGGACTGTATGGCATTGTACCATGCTGAGGCCCCTCCCCTCCCCAAACCCCACCTTCTCCTGGCTCCACCCCCAAAGTCCCCAGGTATTTTCCAACCCAGACTTGGCAACCCTAGACCAAACAGGCCCTCCTTCCTCAGCCTGCCCTGGAAAAGGAAGTGCTCTTCCACTGGGAAGTAGGAGTGCTGATTCTGACTGAGGCTATTCCTACATTTTTTTCCCCAACTCAGTGTAATGTTGGAAATTCCTGTAGCGTAACAGTGTTTAATTTTCCAGCAGGGCTGCTTTCAGGAGTCTCCCGGAGATTCCAGAGACCATTCTAGAGGGCTGGCAACCCTACTGTTAAAGAGGGAATCTGTTTTTTTAAGAGAGAGAGAGAGACCTGGGTAGTGGGAAGAAGAATGAGGAAGCTTCAGGCCTATTCTGCATCCAGCATTCATTCCACTGTTTTACCGAACCCATATTGGAACAGAAATTCCCCTCTACATTGCATGCCACTTTCACTTTCTTTGATTGCTGGATTTTATGGCAGCCTCCGCCAGTGTTCCCTCTAAGCTGAGTTAGTGTGAGCTAGCTCACAGTTTTTTAGCCTCTGGCTCACACATTTTTGTCTTAGCTCAGGAAGGATGGCTCTGGAGCAAATTAATTTACGCAGTAGCCAAGTTGCTCGCTCACAACTTTAATGCCAGTCCCTCACAAAGTAGAATTTTTGCTCACAAGACTCCCCAGCTTAGAGGGAACACACACTGCATGCCAGTTTCACTTCCTTTGATCTCTCGGTTTTATGGTACCGTCTTCATAGATTTATGGCCGTTCAGGGGTGACTCTGCAGTCAGTATAGCGTTGCCCTGGGGTATCTGAATGTGGTTTTGAGCTGCATCTTTTTCTGTTCCAGTGTGGGTTTGGTAAAATAATGGAGCGAATGCTAGATGCAGAATGGGCCACAGTCTGGGAAGCTTCACTGGGATCCCAGAACTGAAGTGGGAAGACAGTACTGAAAGAAAAGCACCACAGGGCAGATAACTTGTTCTGGGTCTTTTTCAGACATTCCTGGGAAAGCCTGAAAGGCACTGTAGAGCCTGCTACACACACTGCTGCATTTTGCTATCTTGCACAAGCCACACAACTTAGCAATATTGTAAAGCTGACACAGGGAGGTGCCAAAAGCTGTCTTTGCCCAGGGTGTTGTTTATCCTAGGACCATCCCTGGGTGGGGGGCATGTTGATAAAAGCTTCCCTTTTATCTCATCCTTCTTCCAAAGACCTCACCCCACCCAGCCACCATTTTTTGTCACATGGTGAAACCCAAATGAAATCAAATCCTGAGAAGTTCTAACATCTTTGTGGCATCATCTGTTTTCCCAAGAACAAAACAGTATAAGATGGTACCAGTGTTCCCTCTAAGCTGAGTTAGTGTGAGCTAGCTCACAGTTTTCTAGCCTCCGGCTCACACATTTTTGTCTTAGCCCAGGAAGGATGGCTTCAGAGCAAACTAGTTGATACAACAGTCAAATCGTTCGCTCACAGCTTTAATGCCTGTAGCTCACCAAGCAGAATTTTTGCCCACAAGTCTCCACAGCTTAGAGGGAGCATTGGCTGGTACAGCATCACAGACAGGTTTGGAGCCCATATGCTGCCCATTTTGAAACAACTACATTGGCTGCCAGTTTCTTTCTCAGGTGCTGGTTAAGCCCTTTAAATGGGGTTGCCATCACTCATGTGTGGCCTGGAGATCTCCAGGAATTGCAACTGATCTCCAGACAGAGATTAGCCCCCCTGAAGAACATGGCTGCTTTAGACAATGGACTCTTGTGGCATTATACCCCACTGGGGTCGCTCCCCAGGCCCCACCCCTCAAAATATCCAAAAAATTTCCAACCCAGAGTTTGCAACACTGCCTTTGAAGCCTGCCTTCACTCCCTGGGGCCCACAAATCTAAAGGGCATTCTCCTCCCATACATTCCTGTGCATCTCCAGGTTGCCACCTACTGACTGTTCCCCCACTTAGGGTGACCCACCTGCCTGCCTGACATCTACAAGCCTGTGCCTTTTCCATCGCAGATCCCACCTTGTAAAATAGGCTCCCTGAAGAGATGTGGGAAATTAATTATGTTTATAATAGCTCACATCCTGCAATAATTTTCTGCTGAAAGGAAGCAGACAATTTTTGCTGCAGAACTCTTGCTATTGCTGGGGAGTTTCCTCTGCGCCAAAAGCAACGTAACTATGAGTGTTGTAAAGCTTTAATTTTAAAAGACAGCACAAGTCACATCGTTGTTCTAAAGATAATTGAATATTGCAAAATAGAGTATGTTTTGTGAAAGTTACCGTTACCCATTTCCCATTAAAAACAACAACCCAAGTATCATATTCCCTCCACTTTTCAACAATATGGCTAGAATTTCCTAATCCAGTAATTGCCCTTTTTGGGGTGCAGATTGAACCCCATCCATACAAAGTGAAGCACCATGAAGTCCCATTGACTTGGACAGGAGATGCTTAAGCATGTGTTCAATGCTCCCATCACAGTCAAAGCAACAGCATAAGTCTGGCTGGATTGTGCCCATACTTAAACATTTGTGTGCAAGAAAAGCATCTTAATTTTACCTTATTCTGTGCAAAGGAGATGCAAATTTTCGTGTTCAAAAACACCCATCTATTCAGGCCCTTTTAAGTTTATATGGCTTAATATAAGGAATGAAAATAAATGTAAGTTTAAATACTACTGATGTTTTCCATGCTCTGTTCTCAGAGTTTTGTTTTTGGTTTTTAGAAAAAGCTTTGCAAAGGGAAATACTGGATCTACTATACACAGGGAAAGAACCAGTTCTTGTGTTGGGCCACTCAATATGGAACCAAAAATTTCCTTCCAATCTTGATAGCCAATTTAATTCACCTGGCCAGTTACGCACTCGGTTTCTTATCAGAATAACCTCCATACCAGTGAGGTCAGTGGCGTATCAATGCAATTGCGGCATTAAAAAGAAACTTTTTAGATACCCACAAGTATTATTACATTGGTTGAATGCCTGTATTGCACTAATGTTTCTTCTTCTTCTTTTCTGTACATGGCTTGCTCCCTCTTGTGGTCACTTTGATCTTTTCCTACTGTTTCTCTGGGTTTCGAATGACTACTTTCACTGATGAAAGATCGAAGCGACCACTAGAGGGAGCAAAACACGTGCAAGAAAAGAAAAACAATGCAGCAGGGACACACAACTGACATGAATAACAAGTGTGGGGAGACCCTTTAATACCACTGGCACAGCTACTGGATTCCTGTTCGAGTGATGGAGGGTGGACTGGGAGGGGCACTGTGGAATAAGAACAGGATAAAATCTCCTCCCCCTCCCCTTTCTGTTACATGCAGCTTTGCCCCATGCCACTGTTTTCAGTACCCAAAATACAAGATCATAAATCACCCTGTGTAGAGAAACTAAAGTGCCAGGACAGCAGTGAAAAGAAACATGAGATCTGCCAAACCCCAGGAATGTAAACTGCAGCAAATCCATTAAACATTTTTTTAAATCAGCAAAAAACACAATACTGTATAATACCTGACCATTTCTTTACAGAATATTCTGTTAATACAATTTAATTAGCACTGTACAGGTCAACATTAAAAACACAAATATTAGAGGATAAAACCATGGGCAGAGTTTCATTACATCTGAAGAGGTCACCCCTACCCTAAAACCAGAATCCAGTACACTTACTGGACATTTAAGTCCCAGGCCTAAATCATACATACTAGAAACTAAATCTCACTGAACGCAATGGAATATGAGTTCAAGTAAACATGGTAAGGACCAAACTGTTAAGATTCTCGGTTTTAACGAATTAAGGCTGTTTCCACGTAGCCTGGGGTTTCATGCTGTTGGGAAGTGCTCCCCTGTGGGCTTCCCCATAACACTGCAGTACATTCATGCACCTCCTGTGGTTTCCCTGGATTTTCTCCAGTATTTCCCAAAGTTTCTTTGCTCCAAAGTTTTGGGAAGAATCCTGGCAAAGCCTGGATGGCTGCTGTATGGGTGGGAAAGTATGGATTTCTACAGTCCTACCCACGTAGCATCATTTTCCCCGCCTACCACTGCAGCCGCCATTTCCTTCCCACACCAACAGAGGGCTTTTAAAAATAAGCAACTGAATGTTATTATAAGGCTATGATCTGTACATCAAGTTCTCCCAGCTTTCATTTTAAAACAAAGTTTCTAGCCCCTTTTGTTGCAGAGAAATAGGAGGAAAGGCATGTTTCTACACTGAAAGGCCTAAAGACCTACTTTAAAATGGAACTGGAACTTCAGAGAACCTAATACACAGTTATAACTATGTCACAATATTTAATTGCTGATTTAAAAAAAACAAAAACTCCTAGAACGGGAAAAGCCACTACCCAGGATATTGGGTAGGGAAATTATGGGGAAACCTTCCACGCGTAAACCCTGTTGCTGTTGCTGTTGGAATGTCTAATGCAAAAAATCCGGTTTATTCATTTAAGCAGTCCCTATTCACCTGACCCAATTCTAGACTCCAATAACTTCTGAAATACCACATTATCTATAAATGTGACCAGCAACACTTAGAGCAATGTACTGGAGAAAAAGAAGACATTCTGCTGGCATTAACCTCACTTTGAACTACTGAAAGGGAAAGGCCACTGGATGGGAATCCCACGTACCTGTGCTTCTCCACCTCACATCCTCTTTGAAACCCATTTTCCCAGAATGAGCTTGCAAAGAAAACATCTTATTATCCATTCAGCAATGAAAAAGATCAGTTTGCTAAAGGGTTTGGAACCTGACTGGATTTTTAGTAATTTGCCTTCATCCCCATCATTGCTGCTAGCCAACGGAGCCTCTCATCATCTGAAGGGATTCACAGTGGCTATTTGGTACGTATGGGGGGGGGGGAGTACAGTGAGCTTCCGGCAAAGAACCCCATTCACCATTATTAACAATGCACCTGAGGATCACCACTTTATGGAAACTGGTGAAAGTATATAGAACTTTGACATGCAAACCGTACCAAAAGAGGTATAACAGGTTTACACTGAAAAGCATATGCAACTTTTATCTTGAAAAGCAGAGGAAAAACATACCTGCTTCCCCCCCCCCCCCCCAAAAAAAAATTCAGAAAAGATTTTCTCTTGGTATCATGTTACAGAGGTTCTACAGATGGTCCTTACAATAGGTGACATTCCCAAACTTATGATTATAGTCCCCTCAAAAAAATAAGCATCTGCCTGAAATCAAGAGTTTGCACCCAATTCTTTTCAGGTGGGATTCAACTTACAAAATTTCCACAGGAGGGGGTGATTTCCACCAATCCTCTCATACCACAGCAGATCTCAGACTCCCCCCCCCAAGCTATTCCTGGGGGTCTCCCATCACACAGCAGTATTGTGGGGGGGGGGATGCCAGGCTATAGCACGAAGTGGGCAGTCACACTTCTTCAGACAGAAATCCCTCCACCTTGCATGAATTTTACGTGGGATGAAGCCAATGTTTATTGTTCACTTGAAATGTTTTGTACACTAATTTCTTAAAATGGGATCCCCAGCTATCTTCAGATGAGGGATCAGAGAAACCAGAATATGAGCAAACCAGACTAATTGAACAGCAAAGCATTAAGGAAATGCTCAAAATCCTCAAAAGACCTAAATTGCCCTAGTGTTTTTTGAAAATGTAATTCTCTAACCATAATCCTCTAACCCCAGCAACAGCTGAAGCAGCTTGCTTATGGTTTATTTTTATACTGTCTTCCTTCTGCCTAGCAAAAGTGGCAATTTTTTCAGTATAGGGCTACCAAGACCACCCAAAAGAAAGATAGCAACACACAACCAGCCAGCAAATCATGGAGAGGAACACTGAGAAGGCATTCTAGGGTGTGGGCAGAAGAGAAGACCAAGATTAAAGTGACATTCAGTCACACAGGCATTTTAACAACTCAGAAGCTGGGGAAAGCTTCCTGCGTACCCATCCATGTGCATCATACCAAGATTACCTGACAAGGGACACACATAGACTGGGGCAGACTCCAGCACTGGGATCTTGTTCCATCTACTCATGTGCATGCTCATCACACCCCCCCCCTCTGAATCTTGTACGAGAAACAGCTAAAGGGAACTGTGCCCAAAGCACTGGCATCTGCTAACACCTGGCAAGGCTCTAGCACTAGCGTCAAGAGAAGCTAACCAAAATGCCAGGAAAATCCAGAATGGGAAATTTGTCACCCATGCAAGAAAACCCGAGATCTACAGCCAGCAGAGCCCTCCAACTGTGCCCTAGGTGGACAGCTGACTCTCCCTGAAATGGTATGGTGTGCCATACTGAGGTATATGCACTCTGAGCAAAAGACCAGATCCTGTTCAGTCTTTCTGATTCCATTTGATGCAGATAAGTAGACTTTTTTTTGCTTGGTAGTTCTGCCCCACAGGATACAACATTTCCAGGGATGGAGCACATGGTACTGTCACCTAAGTGGGGAGGAGGAGAGGAGATCAACACATCTCTATCAGCCAAACTGCATCATCTGCTGTAGCACTCAAGCAGGTAGAAATCCATGTTGGTCAATCAGACACCTAGCTTGGAATCTCAGGTAACTGTGTTGCTGTATGTTTTAAAAAAAGCTATGCATTTTATAAGAGAAATCCAGTAGGGGGCATAACACCCAGTTCTGGAATTAAGTATTTTATAAAACTCAGTTTAAAACTCAGGTTCAGTGAGCATTTAGAATAACCTATCCAACACTTGCAGCTAGAATTGGGATGGGGCAGGGCGGGATTTAGGACCCTGCGTTCTCTCACTTGTTAAACTGCAGCTAGAATCTCAAAGTGCCATACTGAGTCAGAATATATTCTGGTTACATGTTTTAAAGCATCAAATGAATCTGCAAATAGCTCCCATTCGCATGAGATTCACATCCAGTTGCCTTGAGAACTAAGACAGTTTTCATGACTTCAGGGTGGTCGCTTGTGAACTCGTCCCCGAGACAAAACTGCAGCAAAATTGGGGGGGGGGGGGGAGCAAATGCCCCTCAAAAGGCATGTTTATATTAACATGCAAACAGAACTGACGTTCCTCCCACTCCCTTCGCTTGCAAAAAACCAAGGGTTCAAATGCAGATTAAGGTGAACTGCTGCTTTTTTTTCAAAACTCATGTAGATTAATCACAGCATTAATCTCTTTCCAAGAGAGATGCTGACTAGGGAAGAGTAAGGAGGCTGCATCATCATCATCTACAGCTTTATACCACCAGCAACTTTAGAAGAACTGCTGCTTCCTCACTGACTTCATTAAGACCATTTGGCTCAACGGGGATCTTTAACACAAACCAACCAACCACAAGATCTGGTGCCTTTTGTTTTTTGAATCAAAGCTCACACGTATATGTTAATTATATAACAATTATATCATACAAAGGCATGGGGTGTTGCTTTCTCACGCACCATGATCTAATAAACACTTTCTGGTTTACTGACAAACAGACCCAAATCGTTAAGGGTCAAGGCCAAAGATCCAGCTGCAAGGCCAAACTTTGAAGGGCTTTGTGAATTTGAAGGATGACATATTTTAATTAGAATGGGAAGACCTCCCTGACACTGATGAAGAATGCAGCTGGTGTTCTGAAACCCTGCATCCTTGGTCCATAGCCTCCTTTATTGTCTCCTTGCCTTTCCTCTTTTATTTGCGCCCCTTTATGCTCCAGGCCCTGTGCCTGAAGCATCGTTGTGAAAAGGCTGGCATTGTGAAGGAATTCTCCCTTGTGCGCGTGCACAAGAGCCACAGTCCAAATCTGGGTGAAGAGGGCTCAGGAGTTGTCAGAATCTGGAGTCTACCCCTGCTGCCTCCAGCCTGCTGTCTCTACCTGCCCGCCCCCCCACCGAGTATAACCTATGGGTACAAAATGGTGGTGATGCACTCAAGCACTGCCCTCAGGGACATGCCCCAGAATGAGGAACAACTGGAGAAGTATTAAAGGCATGGAGAGATGTACACAATCACTGTCAATGACACTGTCAACAACAGCAGACCAGAGCAAGTTCTTAAGGCCTGTACACAACAGCAATAGCTGGGGAAGGACAACTGAAGCCAAGCAATTACGCAAAAGCCACTTCAGTTCCCGTATCCAAGACCTTTTACCAAGTGGTTACCCAGGCAAGTCAACCTGCCAAATGACTGGAAAGTAGAGGCCAGTTTTGCTCTTCAGCCTCCCAAAATCAGCTTAGTCTGCAGGCCCCACGTCTTGCACCACAGAGATCAGCTATACCACCTGCTAATGCCTGCTTATAAAGCTACTGCTTAAGGCACGGGAGCCCCAGATCAATAAATGAATTAGTAACTATACTGTCATAGGGCAATGTGAGCTTACCGCACCTCAGGGGTAGATGGGTGGCAGAATGCCTGCCTGCACCCACCCAATATCTCCAGCCTAAGCAGAGAAGTAACTGAACTGCATGAGGGAGAAAGGGACTGGCTTCTTTACTTCTTTAAGCGTTTCTATTTGGTTTCCCCAGGAACTTCTAGCCAGGGGTGAGAAAGGATTGCAGTCATGCGGTAAGTCTAAACAGAGACATGCCAGAAGTATGTAACCACTAACGGGTAGTATTAAAACCTTTCAATAGGAGTTGAAGCTCACAATTGTGTCTCTCAGTCACAATGAAACAGCAAGTTTAAATTCACCCTCAAAGTCTGCAAGAAATACAGTTAGACATTCTCAGATCTGCATGTCTGCTGCAGATAACAGCAGTCCTGTTTCCCCCCTCTAAATGCTACCGGAGGAAAGAAAATTAAATGTATGACATAATGTCAGTTCTAGGGGTGGGCAAGAACCGGTTCATAAGCCAAAAGTCGGCACCAACTTGGCCCAGTTTGGAGCCCCCGAACTAAAACCAGACTTTTGTCTGGTTCGGCTGTTTGGGCCACTTAAACCGAACAGCTGAGCAGCATGGGTCCACAGCTGACCTGTTAGGTTTAAATGGCTGTGATCCATTTCACTGGTCAGTTTCGCTTCCCTCGCCTGGAAGCAGGGCCAGGAGAAAGGGGGATCCAAACTGGCAAGCTGCAGCCGGGAGAAAGGGGGATCCGAACTGGCTGGCTCAGTTTGGGGCATTTTGGGCTCAGTTCGGGGGCCTGCCCCGAACTGGAATTTTTAGGTTCATTCCCATCCCTAGTCAGTACATTTTAAGCTGTTCTGTTGCAAGTAGCAGACAATAAAAGTAACTCAGGGAAGGATGGGGAAATCAGAACTCAGTGATCCAGAGCAAGGTTGAGTGTTTTGCCATGTCATGTCAAGAGAGGAGGAGACGACTGACAACTTAAGACTGCTGGTTCGGGCAACAGCCATGCTTTTCTCATAATGTCTCCTGTGGACAGCATCCAGAGAATTCCATGTCAGACATTCAAGGTGTGCCGGATAAAACCCAACCTAGTGCTAACACAGATTTTGAATGCAGAAGCTCCGAAGCCACCTGAACAAAGAGGGGAATTTGGGTTCCCAGGTTCTGCAACAAAGAGACCTTGCTGCCCGCTCAAAAACTTCTGCATGTAGCACGTGCTTCTGTCAGAAATGGAAAAACGGTCCTTGTGGCTCCCCCTCGACAGAACCACAGGAGTTTTCAGAGGGAGAGAAAGACAGTAATAAATAGTTCCGCGGCCTCTTCTCTGCATACGGAGCTTCATGTGGTCTTCAGGGGCGATTTCTTGTGAGCACAGAGGAGGGTGACGTAAGGCACGCCAATGAACGCCCACCTCTCACTGGGCCAGAACTTTATGACAGGGCCTTGTTCGGGAATCTCTGAGACAGCGTCGAAATAAGCAAAACAAACGCAGCCCAGGTAAGAGGCAAGGCAGATGAGGATGTGCCTACGAGAGAGAGAGAGAAGCAAAATGGGTAAGGCGAGCAAAAAGCACTTTGCCCAAAAGAGGCCTCAGGTTCCTTCTTCCAAAGGACAACTAGCACAATCATTATGTTTCCCCTGAGCATGTGATTCTTGTTCAGCCAAACTTAACATACAGGGTGAGTGTGAAGACAATGGGGGGCTCCTTCGAGGAAGTTCAGAATAAAAATGAAACAAAAACTCTCACTGATAACTTGGATATATGACCTTTGGGCATGGACAGATGTGTGGTTATGTGCCACTACGAAACCCCAAGAACATCAGTGCAGAATCTTCTATTACTTGGATATATGAATCTATAAGCATGCTGTAAGCGTACAGATATACCTGGAAGTCAGGGCTGACCAACGTACCACTGTCTAATCAAACATTGATCCAGGACTCTGCTTTGCCCCCTCCCCCAATTCTGGTAGGTAATCTGCTTCTTTTTTAAAGAAAACTTTTAAAGTGAAGCATGACTGTTCATGTACTTAATTTTGCCAGGTGCCTGATTTGCAAACAAAATCAATAAAATTGACAGTAACAAAAAAATCCTCTGTAAGAAGGGAAAGAAAGTCACTGAGTTACATCACTGGGATCAGCCAATCGGCTCTCTCTGTGGGGAAGCCTGAAGTGGATCCTGAATGGGGGGAAAGACCCACTTAGCTTCAGTGGACGTTGAAGGGTGCAACTCTGCTTAGGGCTGTCCTGAGTACGTAGATACAGTGAAAGTGCTCTCCCAGCATTCTCACTGCTGAAGCTGTATGTCAAAGACAACCAGGGCTATTTTTGGGCAAGAATGCACAGGAACGGACTTCCGGCTGGCTCCTGAGTTGACCACGCCTACAATCAAAACCTCTGGCATGTGTGGCTACAGAGCACGCTGCCCTCCCCACGTTACACACAAGAGGGAAAGGCAGCATGTTAAAATGCCTCTTGGTGGGATTCCCTTGTCAATTTCACACCCCACCAGTCTGCTGAGAGTGAAATTGACAAGGAAAAGCCTCTCTCTGCCTTCCCTTCTCTAGCTAACATCTTGCAGCTGGAAAAGGGCAGGCAGGGAAGCCAGGCATGTTGAAAATGCCTTTCTTTCCCTCCCCAATCTGGGGGAGGGAGAGAAAGGCATTTAACCATGCCCCCCCCCGCACTTCCCCAAGTCTCTCCGCAATACAGCCCAAGTTATACAGAGTCAGACCACTGATCCATCTTCCCCACGACCATCCACTTTGCCTGTCAGTAGCTGTCTGCAGTGTCAGGCAAGCACAGCTGCATGAAATTGCATCACTGGAGACGACAGGGACTGAACCTGGAACTTCTAACACCAAGTCTCTGGAAGCTCCTATCCAGCACCAAGGCAATGGAACAGCTTTTATCACCATCACTTTCATTCCTGTGGACATTTTCATTACAACAAAATTAGACTGTGCATTAACTGGATTTTCTGTTTGTCATATGACCCAGGCAAACACTGAAAACATCAGCACTCATGAAAACCCACGGGACTCACCAGACACAGTGCAAATAGGGGAAGTTAAAAGACGACCAGATCTCGCAAAACACTTTGTCACTGATCCAGCAGGAAAGTGCCAGCGCCCACCAAAGACCAGAAAAGAGTCCCAATTTGAACACTCGTAGATTATCACACCTAAAAGCAAAAAGCAGGGAGGGGAAGGCAAATAAGGACACGGGTGGTGACATGCTAAATAAATAAAATGGTCTGAAGATTAAAACTAGATTAATTAACAACTGGCACAAATGTTACAATCTCTACAGTGAACCAAAGGGGAAAATATCATGTTGTTGAAAGTGTTATTTATGTTCAACACGGAAGACTATAATATTTTTTTATAAATAAATAAATAATTTTTAAAATATGCTCATTCTGAGCCAAATTCAGTGGAATTTAAACATTTTTAAGTTTCAGCTCTTTATATTGCACATTTGATACCCAATGGATAATGTAATCATACTTAGCATGCATGTCTATTGAACTTTTCCCAGGTACCCAGAATGCACTACATATCTTAGAAACCTTCACAGCAGCCTCATAAGATAGGACACCATTATTATCCTCTACAGTTCGAAGAGAAGGTCGAGAGCAAAAAGGATGCATAAGGCCGCCCAGGGAGTTTATGATTCCAATGAAGTTCGAATTTAGCACATCTCATTCCCTCAACCACTTTTCTATACTAACTCAATTATGGCAATGGCTCTAAAAAGAAAAGCTCAAAATGCACTATAATAATATTAAAAATGTACTACTTCTGCCTAAGATCCATTTGTCTTTTAGTCTAAGCATTGCTTAGAAGTTAACAAGCCTAGGCAGAGAATTTTTTTAGTTTTTCCTATGCTAGCCCTCCCTAAGCAAAGAAAGGAAGTCAAGCAAAATACAGAAAACTGATACATTAGATAAAAGTGCTGAATTTGGACTTGAGTTCACTACACTGCTCGCTCAGGGATTAACTGAATGCTTTTCAGCAGTTCAATCTTTGTCATGCTCAGTTCATGGGAAGGGCCACATCTTTGTCAAGCTCAGTTCATGGGATGGGCCACATCTTTGTCAAGCTCAGTTCATGGGAAGGGCCACATCTTTGTCAAGCTCAGTTCATGGGATGGGCCACATCTTTGTCAAGCTCAGTTCATGGGATGGGCCACATCTTTGTCATGCTCAGTTCATGGGATGGGCCACATCTTTGTCAAGCTCAGTTCATGGGATGGGCCACATCTTTGTCATGCTCAGTTCATGGGATGGGCCACATCTTTGTCAAGCTCAGTTCATGGGATGGGCCATCTCTGGAGATTACCCAGAAAGGCATGGTCCCAATTAGAGCTACAGTTTCCACCAATGAAAGTAAAGTAGATATTGACACACAGCTACAGACCTTGACCAGATATAATCAGGGAACAACTCTACAACCATGGCACCCACAGCAGTCCAAGAGAATGTATGAAGCAGGCCACAGTCAAGTTCCAATACACTTATTGCATGCCTCTTGCCTTGCCAGTGATTAGAATTGCATGACATGCATGGTTGCCCCTTCACACAGCTGGCTCACTACAGAATTTGATGTCCTCCCTGTTTGGACTTCTAACTACACTGTCGAAGTTGCATCCTATTTCATTCTCAATTTCCCCAGCTCCATTCACAGCCAGTTGGCAACACTCTGCTCAGTTCATAATAGCTCAGGAAAACAAATTATTTTCCGAAAACTGGTTAGCCTTTCAGGTGCTACAAGACTCCTGCTGCTTTATTTTTTTCTTGATCGGCATCTCGTTCCCCTCTGAAAGGAAAAATGCTGGTTTGGAAGTGAGGCCCACGGGGGCATCTTACTTCTATGACTTTGCCTTGCTTTGGTGGCAAAATAGGTTACAAAGCAAAATAAAAGAAGTCTGACACACCACAAGTGATGCAATCACAACATTTATCCCCTAATTTACATGTCACATGCACGGGGCTTCCAAACGTGAATCCTCAACAAGCAGAACAGTTTTGGCCAAGACAGACATCAAGAAGAGAGCTACCCACCTTCTAAGCTCAGCAATTAGCAGCAGAGTGCAGGGAATGCCCAGTGTCATCAGCGAGATGTTATTGATGGCTGGCTTAATGAAGGCAAGGCAGGTCGTGACTCCGGAAAGGATCCCTACTGCCGCTTTAAACCGGCCTCTGAATAAGACACATTTTAAAAAGTTACTCAGGCTATAACTCAATAGAAGCAGTAAATGTCAACTTGTTGAGATTGTGAATTGAACTTGCATTTATTTGTGGCAACCATGCAACACGCTGGGTGGGGGGAGGTATGCCACTGAAGATACCACTGAATTAATGGCTCCCTTTCAGCACACAGGTGAAACCCCCACAAGGCCAACCCCACCCCATCCTGCCTCCCAGTGATTCTTTAAGCGTGAGGTACAGCCCTCTTGGGAGCCTGGAATGCCGAACCTGAAAGCTCCAGGGGGGGAGAAAGCAGCCCTGAGGTAATGTTACCTGAGGAGCCTCCTCCTCCTCGAACCTTTCCAATAAGCCCTTCTCCTATACCCCATGTGACTATAAGGGCTGGACCAGGGCAGGCTGGAAGGAAGGATGGCACAGAGGATTTAAAGAAGATTCCGCCAGAACTTTTCTTCACTTGGGTTAGGGAGGTTCTGCTAGTCCAACTTTTGGGGGCTCCTACACATTTTCTTCTAGTATCCAGGACTTGGGAGAAGAAAAGGTAAAGTTCTATGGGAGCCATTTAAAGCACATTGGAAGGCAAAGGGGTTTTCTCAACAGTAATGGGGGGGGAACCCCTAAAATGATTGTTTGGGCTGAGGGTCAATTCGGGATTCCCAAGATTAACCCAACCTCAACTTAAGCCTTATTCAGCATCCTGTCAGCCTCTACAGATCAGTGAACCCAGGATCTGCGCTAAAGCTGACTCTTCTGATTTTCCTTTTAAAGTAGGGCCAAGAAAGGCAGTTTGAAAAGGGGAACGTTTAACCTCATTAGCACCCCTATCCAAACAGGCAGTTTCAGATGGCGGACTTCCATCTTGCAGAGTATATTTAGGTACAGTCACAGAATGCAAAATACATGCATGTCGTGTCAAACATGGCAGAGGCACACTCATCACACATCCCTGTAAAAGGAAGTGGGTGGGAAACTTCCCACTGCTTCTGCAGAACAGACATTCTACAGTCACGTGTCCTTTCATACTTGAGCGGCACATGAATTTTCACTGTGGTGTACTTGTACAAGTGCAAAATGTACAGGGGTCACCCTTCCTGAGAATAACAGCCACAGAATGGCTGAAAGCTTTATTACTGGTTTCAGAATCTTTGTGTAACAAGCTACAGCCACGGGAACACAGAACGTTGTGCAGCTGCCGTCCAATCCCACGTCAGAACTCGGCCTGCTTGATTAGTTTAGATTTGGGGGGTGGGGGGTGGGAAGAGCAGCAAGTGTCAGCATCCTGACACAAGCAGCCAGTGTACAATTTTACAGGCATAAACAAGTTTCACAGGAGTCACAAGACTGGGCTGACAACAGCAAGCCGTGGCAAGCTGTGCTGCAAGCTATTTGTGCAGCATTCCAGTTGAAAGGTCAACTTGGGGTACTCTGAAAAATAAGGAGACGCAAACCAGTAAACAGCAGCAGCAGTAAATCATGAAGAGTCAGTTTTAGGAAGCTGGAAAGGTAAAGCTTAACAGTTTAAGGTTTTTTACCCTTCAGGGTACGTTTATTTCTCTGTCTAGGAATCTCAGTGTGTTGTTGAAGCGGCTGAGGAATATTTTCTACGTTACGCGGGTGACCTGTGAAGGCCCACTGAGACTCACTTGTTGACATGTGTCAACCAGTGAGTGTTCCTAAAGTACACTCCCCTGCAACTCCACACTGGCAAGGGGAGAGCAGCTTGTTCATCACTACTGACTGTCACCTGCCAATTGCAGGTTGTTCACGATAGGCAAGTTAACATTACCTGAGACATTACCTGTCATTTCTAAATATTTTGGGTAGGTATCTTCTGGGAAACCACATGGCCAGAGCACACATCAGAACCCAGAGTATAGCAAGTTCATCCAGTATCTGACCCAGGAAACTAAGTGTAGCATGGAAGTAGACTGATCCAATTCCTAGGAGGACACATTTGAAAGTAAAAGGTCATTACAGCCTACAGTACTGCTAAATGCCTTCTACTCAGCAAGATTCAGTAAGAGCAGATGCTGTGCATGGATGATGAATGTTTGACAATTAAACATCCTAGTGACTAACAAGGAATGGGAACAATTTATTATTTGTGTGCGCGTGCCAAAAAAACAAACAAGCTGTATAACCAAGATTTCAAAAAAAACAACAACCCCAAAACACATGGTATTCCTGAAAGTGTTTGGGTTGGATCTCAAAGGGACCTTGCATATTATTTTTTCAGGAATTATGAAAAGATGCAGAAGACAGGGGAAGGAAGCGAAATCCTGTCTAGAAGCTCCCATAATTCTTTGGAACTGACTCAAGGACTGCCAGGATTTTGCCTGTACAAAGAGTATTCCTACACAGAGTTTATACTCTTTAAAATCTTTGAATCAAAGAACAAGGAATGAATTTCTGCATCTCCTGACCCATTACTCTGGTAGTCCCTTCAACTGCCTGTTCCAGCCTACTATGGATGAAACCTGGACCCTGTGCACCCTAGGAATCACATTTTCCCTTATGGTACTGCCCCCCCCCCTTAAAATCGGGGGGGGGGGGGGAATCTCTGCAAGAGCAAGCAGCAGAGCCTCCTCTGTTACAGCACCCACACAAAGAGACCCAAGATCTTCCACCTATTGCAAATGAAGACTTTTTTTTATTTTTGGAAGAGTTGGGGGAGGGGGCAGTGGTATTTGAAGATTAGATTTTATACGGATGGGTATTGTTACTACTGTGGTTCAGGGATGATCTTTTCACTGGATGTCATGGCACTGCAGTACCATTTCATACATATTTACTCCCAATAAGGTTGGTGTGGCTTACTTTCAAGTAAGCAAAGACAGGACCTCTCCAGTATTATTTTATATCTTTGAAAAATGCTGTGCATCACTCTGACTGAGTGACTGACCAATATGACAAATTGAAAAGGGAAATAAAATTGCCTTGATGCAGAATTAGCAAGGCAGGATGGGTGGGTAAAAGGGCCTGTGGAGTATACGGCTTGATACGGAAGCAGGAGTGTGAATCGAATGGTCAAAGGGACCGACGGAGCAAGAAGCAGAGAGTTTCCATCTTCTCTTGCCGCCTAGAGCTATCTTCTCTTGCCGCCTAGACACCATCTTATCTACAGCAAGCTATACTGAGAGGATGACAACCGAAACAGAAGTAGAGCCATTATGGTGGCCTGGTTACAATGTCAGACAAGGATTTGGGGGACTCAGGTTTGAATCCCCACTCTTCCATGAAAGCTTGCTGGGTGATCTTGAGCCAATCATATAGTCTCAGCCTGTCCTACCTCACAGGGCTGTCATGAGGACAAAAAAAGAAGGAAACAGAACCATGTCTGCCATCCTGGAGTCCTTGGAAGGAGAACGGAATAAAAATGTACTAGACAGATAGAAGTGTCTTATGCTTCTGAATCAGGCAATTTTTATGGCAAACATGAAAAGCAGATTTTTCCGCAACCACCCTGTGCTAATCTCCATCTGAAAAATAGTATTTTCCTTTGTTTTCAAGTCACGTATGCTCAGTCTCATAGAAGGACTTACCAACCACCACTAGCAGGGTCCATATTAAATATATTCCACTGTTGAAGCAGGATGCATATTGTCGGAATAAGCACATACATATAGGTGGCAAAACAAAAAATAAGATGTTGCTTATCTAGGGGGAAAAATGAAATAAATGTATTAAATAAGCAGGAAAGAATGGTGAAATAAATTCATATGATTATTTTTATTTAGATTGTTAAGAGTGGGGGAAATATATCTGGTTAGTGTTTAAAGTTTATTAAGACAGATGGACTGGGTAGCAGGACCCAGGAGCAAATACCAGGCTTGCCCTGTGTTTCCCCTGCAGCAAGACCACTCAGCCCTACCCCCCAACCCAATGATAATATGTAGTCTGCATACTATGCAAGTAGTCACTCTTTGAAGATAGACTGTTTGACTGCCTGTGTAGGACACTGTCCAAGGCAAATGGCAGCTAACTGGTGATACGGGAAATACCATGTGGCAGAAGCACTAAGGGGAGACTGTGACATGCCTGTGTAAGAGCAAGGAGGGCTTGGGGACCTGACAATGCACACAGTAAAACCTACTCTCCTGCTGCCAAAGAGCCAGTTTGGTGTAGTGGACTCTAATCTGGGAGAACCGGGTTTGATTCCCCACTCCTCCACATATAGCTGCTGGTATGACTTTGGGTCAATCAGAAGTTCTCTCAGAGCTGTTCTCAAGGGCAGTTCTCGAAAGAGCTCTCTCAGCCCCACCTACCTCACAGGGTGTCTGTTGTGGGGAGGGGAAGGGAAAAGAGTTTGTAAGCTGCTCTGAGACTCCTTCAGGTAGTGAAGGGCGGGGTATAAATCCAATCCCTTGTGCTGCTTCTTCATCCCACTCTGCTCAGAAGCTTAGAGGCCAAGGCTACACCCCAGCACGACCTATTCACATATACATGCCCTGGTACCCTTTCATTCACTAAGCAGAACTTGCATCACACCTGCTGAAAAGGATGGCTCAGATTCACATGTACAACAACAGTGCAAGGTGCATCTTATAAGGGCTTTTCAGGATAGCATGCCTGCTTTCTGTCTATTCATGATTTTTGTTCAGGAGATAATTCAACACACTTCCCCTAAAGGAGGACCACGTTCTGGGATCAGGATGTTCTCCAGAAAGAAAGTCATTGTTCTCTCTGTGATGAAGACAGCCATCCTCAGAACAGTTCATGGAGGCCCGGTTTGCTTAATCTACCAAGGAAGAGAACATTTACATTACTCCCCAAGGGACTTTGGAGCAGGTCCTGGTGCCAACCCGATTACACTGACTTTGGCAATGGCGCTTCTTCTGGTAGGAGGGGGTAGGGAGAAAAAGCACCACAGAAGGCTCAAAGAAATGCCACAACAACTTTTAAAAGAAAAGTTGTTTATTTAAAGTCAAGCTTTACTTTATGAAGCGGGTATATACATCTCATTTGCAAATCTGGTTTTAAACCTTAACATCCCACCACTTCAACCCTGCTTACACCACTTTTTGGTTAAAACAAAACCTTTTTTTTTGGGGGGGGGGGGGGGGAGGACAGTAAATAGTTTGCTTTTAATGTGAAGCATCAGATGAGCCTTAACTTCAACTTTCAACCGTATGAAAAGTGTTCCAGTGGTATAGTTGCTTAAAATCCTCAGCTAGACCCAACAAAAGCCACTGACCATTTCCCAAAAGGGCCACTGCCTGGAATTTAGCAAATTGTAATTACATATAATCTGAGTGCCAAACATGAAATTTCACTAGTGTGTTGTTCCCGAAAAAGGCTGTGAGAGGGAAATTATCACTCAGTGCCACACCTTGTATGTAAAAGAAACTATAGCTGAAAAGCACACTTAAACCAATACATCATATAACAGAATTATGCAAGAATATCAATTTAATACAACAAACAGGGGTCCAAGAATCATCAATGAAACATCCGGTAGGTATATTCGTTTCTGGCAGTCTTCATCAGGCAAGGACCATCATATGACTCCATGAATGACAAAATGAGCAATATCCAAGAAAACAATCCTTAAAATCAGACTAGTCCAACACAGTCAATTCAGTCAGTTATTCATTCTGGAATCATACATGGAGTATTCATGCAAAGTTATACATTGTGAAGCTTGCCTAGCTATGTATAACTTTGCATGAATACTCCATGTATGACTCCAGAATGAATAATTGACTGAATTGACTGTGTTGGACTAGTCTGATTTTAAGGATTATATTGCTCATATAATCCTTATATGAGCATACTTCTCTGGCAACCTGAACATGCTCAGCAGGTGTGAAGTTGGACTGTTAAAGATCATTCTCATTGCTTTAAAAGATGAATGCATTAATTCATCTTGTTTGAGAATGACGCCTTGTCAGAGACAGTATAGGATATGACCATGTGCTGTGCAGTTGGAGGAATCAGCACATGTGGGGGGGGGGGGGGAAGCCACACATCCCCTGAAGCAAAACAAATCGTACAATATTCCTCTGAGATGTGTCCAGTTCTCTGTGGAACCCAGTAAGATTCTTTGCTTCCTGATTTCCACGGAAACTAATCCACTTCTAAGTGCCACAGGCCTGTTTTTAATGTCCAGACAAAAAATGGTCATTCCCCATGCAACACCACTGGTCTCGGACAAGACCAGAGGGCCGGTCTCATTAGAAAATCTGCCAGAAACTCACCGCGTAAGGTACACACGCAGATGATAACACACAAACTAACCCTACATTTAAAATACCTACTGCAGCAAATTGCAGAACTGATAGGTGTTTACTGAGCTCATTAGAAGACATAAATGCCTCCCAGGGGTTTTTAATGTGCAAAGTTATTAGCCTGGTTATGTAGCTTACAAACAACTTGGACCCAATTCTGATGGGGATAACTGTAGAGGATGAGCGTCACAGTACAATGTTCATAACTCATTAAATGCCCAGCAACAGTTGAAAAATTGTTAGTTGGGAGATGGCAATAAGCAACAGTAGGCTTGTGTTTGGCTTACTAGATTTTTTAAAAAATAAATGAGACTGAACTTTATCCTGATATTATAGAAAGTTTCCTAAGTTTGAGGAAGTTTAAGTGGCTGCCCAGAAAACAAGCCTGCATCTTTGTGTCCTTTTTTTTCTTTCTTGGAACTGTAGGTCAGTGTGCTCAGTTGACATTTTTTTGGTATACATTTTTAAACACGTTTTCTAGTATAAATAATGCCATTTTAAAGGATTTTTGAGATCTGAGTTCTAGCCAGAAACGCCATACAAAATACTTAATTAAAATGCTATGCAGCAATAACCTTTGTACTAACCGTTAAATAACTCTTTACCAAATAAACATTACACAACTTTTTTTAAAAAATTAATTTTAATGATACTAAACAAAAGAAAGAACTTTGGCTTATGTCAGTGTGTTTTCAGTATGTTTTCCTACAGAGCATCGTGGTTAGAGATGCTCTCAGCTCTAGGGTTGGAGCCATTCAAAGGGATGGAGGATTTGACACTGACTTCAACGGCACATTTATACCAAAGTGTATGTAACCGCAAACTGAAGCATAACATGAAAGAAGCAAAGAAGTTTTGCTGAGGTTTCTGTTTTCACTCCTGTTTCCTGCTTTAGGCGTAAATGATGAAGGTTAATGAGCAAGGAATGGATAGTTCTAGCCTCACGACAACGGCTGGATGTGGTCTTGGACTCCCTTTCAAGCCAATCATCCCATGAACAGGATTGAAATTAATAAACAGCCAGACAACATCAAATACAACTGTACTGTTAGGCCACTGCTCACATTCCATGAAAATGGGTATAGAATCTGGAGTGCACGCAAGTAAACTTGACTACACTGAAGCATCAACACTGCCATGGCAACCGGCTCCTGTTCTATTCTAATGAGAACAAAAGGCAAGAGAGACAGGAGGAGAGTATGGAACCATTTTTCTCCACTGAAACAGCACACACTTCTGACATTATTACTAGGTTTGGGAGAGTGTCACAGGTGAAAATAGAGTCACCTCACTGCAAATAAGCAGTGAAAGAGACCAGTAAAAGTGACTAGTAAAAATACTTAGGAGCTTGTAACTTTTATGAGCTTATTTGGAAAGCTGAACTAACACGATGCCTACGTGGAAGCAAAGATGCAGGGGTCCATGCCAGATCTTTACAGGCACTTTGGGACGGATGACCCTTGGTAAGCGTTTTCTCAGTTCAACAGCTGAAACAGTTCCTCATGCGCAGCCCAGCCCTATGTGGGATTAGCAGTTAGAGGGTGAGACGGCTCTGCGAGACCCAGGTTCAAAATCCCCTGTTCAGCTTGCTGGGTGTTCTTGGGCCCATTGCTCTCTCTGCCTGACCTACCTCCCAGGGTTGTTGTGAGCATACAAGGGAGGGAAGAATGACCTTGTAAGTGCCTTTAGGTCCCCATGGGGAATTAAGGTGAGCTATAAGTAAACCTACCCAATAAACAAATGCCCCACTGTGCTCAACAGGGCTGACTCGGGGGGGTGCATGAGGCTGCAATCGACCGTACAGTCATGTTAATTCCCATGCAGGACCCGGTGCCTTCAGCACAGTTTATTTCCACGTCTGTGGACATACCATCCCAGCCTCAAAACGCTTAGTTTGTGTTTTAAACATGACACGACCGACGTATATTCCCTCTTCTACAAACACTGATATCCAGCGCTTTGCCCCCAGAGACCTGGAGCCGAGGTCCAGCTTCTCCAAGAGGCCACTCACACAAACCGGCTGGCGCGTGTCGCCGTGAAACCAGGGCACTCATTCACACGTGTCCGAGGCCCCCGTTCGCAGGACGGGGGGGGGGGGGGGGGCGCCGCGCCTCGGCTACGCACCGTGTTGTAGAACTCGGCGATGGTGGGCACGATGGTGTAGTTGTCCTCGCACCAGTCCACCTCGGAGCTGCCGGCCCGCAGGTGGTCCCACCAGCCCAAGCTGAGCATGACAAGCCCGCTCGCCCCTCTCGAGCCGGCGGAGCTAGACGGCCGGGCCGCGGAGACGCAGCAGCAGGGCGCCCCGCACCGTTCTGGAGACGGCCGCTCAGACAGGTCCGGGCGACATCGATCCTGGAGGCCCCGAGGAGACACCAGGCGCCGCCGATCCTTCGCTCCCCGCCAGGCGGATATGAAGCGCGCCGCGACAGCCCGGCCGCCCGCAGCCTGTGGGACACCCAAGCAGCTCCTGCCTCCTTCGGGGCGCTCTCGGAGGCTCCCAGCCCGCGCCAGGGCACGCCTCCGCCGCCCAGCTGGCCCGCCCACCCGCCCGCACGCACGCTTGCGCCGGAGCGAGGGGCTGTCACGTGCTGCGTCCCCGAATCCCTCCTTGGACATGTACGGACACGCGCGTGCTTCCTCGGGGGACCACAGTCGGTGAACCAAAGCCGGACGCTTTGACTTCCGGGGGGGGGGGGGGAGGCTGAGCTAGCTGCTGAGCAACAATCAATCAGTCAATAATGCTGCCTGCAACTGCCTCCGTCGCCGTTCCAAAGGGCCGAGACCGGCGGGGACGGTGACAGGTTTTTTTGCACGCTAGGCGAAGCTACCTTCTGGCGCGCCCCCCCTGCACCCACCAATTTTTAGGAAGCATGAAAAACACAAAATTTGAAATTATAGTGTAGTGGTTAGGAGCGCCGACTCTAATTTAGGAGAGTTTGATTCTCCCACCCCTCCCCATGCAGCTGCTGGTGTGACCTTGGGTCAATCTTAAATTCTATCAGAGCTATTCTTTCAAGGGCAGTTCTCTCAGATCTCTCTCAGCCCCACCTCCCTCACAGGGTGTCTGTTGTGGGGAGGGGAAGGGAAAGGAGATTGTAAACCGCTCTGAGACTCCTTCGGAAGTGAAAGGGCGGGGTATAAATCCAATCTCTTCTTCTTCTTGCCCCTGTGCTCTTTGGTTGTCAGTGCCCTCAGAGAGCTTTTGGGGGACATTTTAAAAAAATGGCAATGGATGTGTTTCTATAGCTCAAGATCTTTGGTCGAAGACCTTTTGAAAAAGTCGCCAAGTGCCTTCTGGTGGGAGGGAGCATGGGCAAATGAAAAAGGTGGATGGATCCAACCCACAGTTAGAATGGCAGCTCCTTCCAGACATGGTTGTTATCAGTCAGCTGTTCTCCCATTCTTTACCTGAAGCTGCCTTGTACTGAATCAGACCGTTGGTCCATCAAAGTCAGTATTGTCTACTCAGGCTGGCAGCAGCTCTCCAGGGTCGCAGGCAGAGGTCTGTCACATCACCTGGTCCTTTTTCAACTGGAGATGTCTAGGACTGAATGCAGGATCTTCAGCATACCAAGTAGATGCTCTACCACTCACTGTAGCCCTGTTTTTTTCCTTAGGTGCTGATTTCTTGTGATCTTTGGTTTTGTATGGAATAAAAAGTCAAGTTCTGGGGTTGTGTGGACAGTCTTTATGATACTGCTCACCCATGTTCTCAGGATGGCATGTTGGAAAGCATAGACCTTGACCTAATTGCCATGGTAGCTGTTTAATATTTTTAAATTGGAGTTACTACATCCTTGTAGTACCATTTCTATTTCTGCCATACACACAGGGTCCTGATGTAATAATGCTAGTTGGTTCAGGAATATTTCTGTTACTGCCAATAAAGCAGGGGCTGCATTCATCATGATTGCTACAGAACCCTCCTTCGGGGGAGTCAGCCCAGCCTTGCGACTCTTACCAAGGGAAGCCTACGCTGGATACTCCCTTGCCTGCAGCAGGCTCTGAGCCTTCTTTTCAAGGCCCTCCTGCACCTGTGTTTGCAGTGCCTCACCTTCCCTCCCCCGAAATGCGTGTCGAGTCCTGCCAGCCTCCACTCCGCGCCTCTTGCCTTGCCCATGTTCAGCACTGCGAGGGGAGGGAGGACGGTCGTCGCCACCACTGCCACTTGCCTGCCCCCCCTTGCGAGGCGGGCCCAGGAGACGGGTCCCTCCAGCCAGCCCGCCCTGCCCGGCTGCTCTGCCCATGCCTCTCCAGCCTCCCTTTGTGCTCCCTGCCGGGGAGGGAGTCTGCACAGCCCCGACTGTGAAGGTATGAGAGAGCCGGGGGCCAGAGCGAGGGAGTATGGGCTGGTGGCACCTTTGGCCTCTGCCTGACCTCTTTCCCTTCTCTTCCTTCCTGCCGCCACCACATGGGCCCCTCTCAGTTGGGAGACCTCGCATATCTGTTCGCCCAGCCTAAAGTGCTGCCACTGCCTCCTGCTCTTGGTTGTGCCTTCTCTGGAGGCTGCTGGGCCTGGCTTGGCTGTGCCGCCCGCCTCTTAGCCACCGCCAGCAGGGGAGGGAGAAGGGGTGCGAAAAGGGGCGTGATGAGGGGCACACCTGGCTCCTCTTCCTGCTCCTGAAGATAAGCCACACACAGGGCGGGGGGCACAGAGGAAACAGTCCTCCTTACCTTTGTGGCTGGTGAGGGAGGGGCAGGGAGGTTCAACAGCAGGCCAGCGTCCTCTGGAGGTGGCACTTAAGGCAACTGCCAAACTCCGCCTTTGTGGACGCACCGGCCCTGGGGATGGGAGAGTCACAGAGAGAGCGGAAGGGGAAGTCAAGGAAGACATGGAGAGGCTGCGGACGGTATCCCAAGCACTGTGTAGCGGGGAGCGTGTGACTACAGTTGAATGTGATGGTTTTTCTTTTCATTCTGCTTGTTTATGTTTTATTTCTAACTGCTTACCATGTTTTGTTTTGTTTTTGACACTTTCCAAACGAGTCACCTTGTGCATTCTGGAAAGGTGGGCTAGAACTGCTACTGTCAAGCCTACTGAGAATGTATAAGAGGAAGAGGATAGGCTGTTTGAAGGCTATGTAGGACTGGACAGAGGGCCGATTTGGGGTGAACATTTGGAGAGAGAGAGACACAAAGCACCCATCATTTTACCAATGAGAAGGAAGAGCACAAAGAGATTTTGCATGGGGGAGGAGAGAAGGAGAAGACATCTATCCTTTCCTCTGGAAAGTGTGCTAATGCTTCTGTGCCATGCCGCAGTCAGACTCCTCCCCCATTCATGATAAGGGTAATGCAAGGGCTCTGTTTGCCATCAATGAAGTCCCTATTTGGCCCTGTTTTGTTGGCTACGTAGTGCTAGGACTTCCTCACTCTGGATATATCATCCCTGACTGGCTGGGATCTTGCAGTCAGCAGGACAGAAATTATTTCTTTAAGAAAGTGCTGAAGCAAACTGGCTGCAGGGTCAATGAACAGCCGCCAGCTAGGTGAGGGGCAGGGGATTAGGGGTGATGCTGGACTCTCCCCAGACCTCCTTTGTGACCAGATTTATGCACCCAGAAAATGTGGTCCAGGACTAATAAGAAGCACCACTCCAGGTCCAGAAGTTTCCCTTGCAGAGTAAGAAATTGGACAGGGAAGCATCCTCACCAGACAGTAGTCAAAAACAAGCCTTGGTGGACCAAACAACAGATTCTTCCAGGGGGTTGTGGAGCTCCATGTCAGGAGTTCATCTTCTCCCACCCACACCTCATCAACTCTGCATCTGAGGAAGCAGCAGCCAGCCATGGAAGGATCCAAGGACTCTGCTGGCATCCCATCCACTGGTTTCCCCCAGGCCCAGTGGAGGTTGACTGGAGGAGGAGGAAGAAGAGGGTCCTAGTCACAGTGTTGGACAAGGCAAGACACAGATGAGGAGAGCAAGGCCAGTCTCCGTCCGCCACGCTGGAATCTCCTTCCAAGTGATTTTTCCCTATCTCTGAGTGGAGAGAAAAGATGGGTTCGAAGAAGACCACAACATGGAAACATGGTTGGGTCATTCATCGGTCACCACTGCAGCCAGCAAATTGCCTGGTGACTGTCCAAAAACTTGGGAGCAACTGGATACTGCAGAAAAAACAGTTCTTCCCTAGCTCTGGAAGGTTTGCAATGAATCCCTGCAGCCGGCCCAGGAGATCTCCCGGTTCAGCGAGACACCAGCGCCCGGGAGAGCTGTCCAGCAGAAGGCATTCCCGTGCCAACTCCTGCCCGGGACATTCCACATGAACAGTCTTCCGAGCCGCCGCCTGCTTGGGACTTGGCAGGCCCCCTGACGGAGGTGGGACTTACCCCGGGGCACTCGGAGCTCCCGGACTCAGCAGAACGCTCCCAGTTGAGTCCGCCGCTGCCGCAGCTCATGCCAGCCCGCTTGGAGTCCTCAGACCTAACTGGATGTTCTCTACTGAGTCCGCCATTGCCACGCCGGTCCCATCGGACCAGGCGCTCCCCCATGTTTCTGAAAGACTATGTTATCTGAACTAAGGGGGGAGGAGTGTTATGTTCTGTTATGTTACATCGCATTGCATTGTCAGGGCTCTGGTATCCTAACTCCCTCATTCCTATTGGCTGATGAATAAAGACTCCTTATTGGTCCTGAAGCCAATCCAAGGAACCAATCGCAGAACCCTGCTTAGGTCCAATGAGACTGCGTGTTTCCAGTTACAATGTATATAGTTATTTATTGGCACACTATAAGTTGAGTGCCGCTCTTGCTAGAGCTGTCCCTGCGCTGAACGATGTTTTGAATAAAAACCTGCATTTGATTTATCGTCTCCCGGCTCAATACTTAACACCTAGTATGAGCTTTTTTGTGCACACACGCTTCTTCAGATACAACCTACAGACATGAGAGATTGGTTCCCCTGGAGAAAATTGATATTTTAAAGGGTGGACCCTATGGCATTTTATCCACCCCGCCCCCGCCCCCGTCCCCCATCTGCTTCCCCAAATCTCTAGGAGTTTCCCAGCCTGGATCTGGCATCCCCTGCCAGTGGCCAGGAGGGACCTGGCAACCCTAGTATGAGCTTTTTTCTGCACACACACACACCTTCAGATACAACCAAAAGATGTGAGAGATCAGTTCACCTGGAGAAAACTGGTATTTTGAAGGGTGGATCCTATGGCATTGTACCGCCCCGCCCCCCGGTAGCCTAGTGTGCAAAAAAACCTGGCATCGGCCCTGCATAAGCAGGGCATAATGCCACAGAGCCCCCCTTCTAATACAGCTCTTTTCTGCAGAACAAGGGATGCCAGCCTCCAGGTGAAAACTGGGGATCCACCAGAATTACATCTCATTCCCAAACTACAGTTCCCCTATAGAAAATGGATGCTTTTTTGGGGGGGGGGGGCAGACTTTATGGCATCGTACCCCACTGAGGCCACTGCCCTCCCCAGGCTCCGTCCCCAAGGTTTTTGTGATCAAGAAGGTCTGTGAGGCTAGAATCTGAAGCAGATCAGGAGAGTGAGATTCCGATTTAACAATCCCAGGATTAGCTGGGTCAAAAAGTGAGGCACGGCTCAAATCGAAAGATGATTTCGGGCACTCCTGGTCGTGCTTTAAGCCGTCAAATCTATTTGAGGTTGGAAATGCATCAAAAAACTCCTCGAGCTTGCTTTGTTTACTTTGTTTCCTTAAAGGGTCTTTTAAATCATCAAATGAATATTGTCTTTTTTTACTCATGGTGTGGCTTGTGACAAGACCCAAAGTCCAAGAGTCCAAAATAAGAGGATCCAGAAAGTTTATTGAGGTCCAAAAGTTGAAAAAACCAAAAGACTGCAAAATTTACAAACAAACTGTTACTGAGGACGATAAATAACAAGACCAAGTCTTCACACTAGAATTATGTAGCTCTGTGGTTACAAGGTGTTTAAACAAAAATAGCTCTAAGAAAACAAACAAACAAACAAACACAGTGAGTGGGATAGAGCTAAGTATTATACAAAATATATTATAAAAGGTTTTAAGAATTTTTAACAGACTTTTAGCAGTTTCCCACCCCATACAGTGGGGCTTTGCCTGAATAAATTTCATTCAAAAGTACAATATAGTCCTAATTAAAAAGGACTACAATACACAATAAAATACAGAATGAAACCATGCACAATAGTGTCTAATTAATCTAACTGATCTTATCAAAGCTATACAAACATAGAAAAGCTTTCAAGACTGGTTTCTCTTCTCACCAGCCCTGAACATAAACTCGTCAGGCATAATGTACCCTTATCAACAGGTTGAAACCTAAACAGGCTAGAGGCTGGTGGCAAGTCTAGGTAGCAAACTGGCAAGCAAGCTAAAAATGGAGACATTACTTCAGCATGCTTCAACAGAGTGCAACAACAACCCTTTGCCTCAAGACTGGAACCAGAAACTCAGATTTTCCAGGAGTGAGAGTAAACTCATCTGTTATACCCACCAGGAGAAGCCGTCGAGCTTATCACCCAGGACAACAGACCCGGAGGATTCTAGTCGGGACCAATGGGGAAGCCCACAATCTGTAGGGAGACCTATAGGTGGCAGGCGCATGTAAATAACCAATCATTGGGGGTTTGGTATGTGCATGGGTGCGGTCATGAAGGGGAATATAAGCGGACCTGCGAGTCCGGTTTGTTATCCTTATCTCGACCTCTCAATAAACTATGAGCTTTAATCACTCAACGTGTCTCCGAAGTCAGTACTTTACACTGGTGACGAGGATGAGATCCCGATGAGTGACACCAACGCCGACTCTAGCACCGCACCAAGCACCGATCCTCCAGCATCTGAGCAACGCCTGGCTCCAGCACCACCTGGCACCACCAATCACCCCACAGGATAATGCTCACCGCATCGCTCAGGAGAAATGGCAACCACTCCGGGACAGTTCACCGCATTCGACCCCACTCGCCTCGAACTCTGGGAAGCCTGGGTCGAACAACTGAAATATTTCTTCCTGGTCCAGGACATGACTGACGCAGAGAAGAAGAAAGCATGGCTCATCAGTTTGTGCAGCATCTCCACGATCCGGGTGGTGCAAAGCCTCATTGCACCCAAGACTCTGGACAACTCCACATACGATGAACTGATTACGGCGCTCACAGCGTATTTCAGCCAAAACCCTCTAAGATGGCGCTGCAGATAGACTTCTGCACTTGCTCCCAGAAGGTTGGAGAATCCACAGCCAACTTCATGGCAGACCTCCAACACCAGGCCATGGGGTGTGGGTTTCCATTCATCGAGGACACCCTCCTCACACATTTTGTGTGGGGAATACGAGAGCCAAAACTCCATTGGAAACTCGTGGCCAGCGATGACCTGAAGCTCAACTCTGCTTGTAGAGCAGCTGACACCTTCGAGAAAGGCCACAAAGACCACCAAGGGTCCACCACACACCACGTAGCAACCACCGACAGCCAGGCCAAGCGCATGGTCCGCACAGCAAAAGAAGCCCTGTGCTGTTTAGACAAAGGGGATTGGCACCACAAGCTGGCCTCTTTCCTTTTCGGCCAACGGACAATTCCCCAAACCAAAACTGGGCACAGTCCCGTGGAGCTCCTGATGGGCCAGCACCTCACCACCTGTTTGTACTGCCTACACCCTGACTGGGCCCCGCACCACAGTGCCACTCTGGAAACCCAACCCGCTCCAATAAACTATGAGCTTTAATAACTCAACGTGTCTCCAAAGTCAGTACCCTGCACCCTGTAGGCCATCCCAATCAGGTCTCCTCAGGAGCAGTGCCCTCAGGTCTAGGTAGCAAGGCTTGAGAGTATCAACAGGCGCTGGAGGCAAGGTGCTGGAACACAGACTTGCACCCAGAAGACCAGTTGATCCAGCCCCCAGTTAGAAGAGTATTCCTCAGATTTAACAGCACAGTGTGAGGGTCTGTACTATCTTGTAGTGCTTTCTGGATCATCTGCTTGGTGGTCTGTAGAATGTGCTCTGCCTGCCCATTTGACTGGGGGCATCCCGGACTCAAATGCATCAAGGCAATACCCCAGTTTGTGGCAAATTTCTTAATCACCGTGACCTGACTGACAAATAGCACATGAACACAGATGAATTATTTCATTGCGCCATTCAGGGCTTTTTTTGGTAGAAAAAGCCCAGCAGGAACTCATTAGCCTGATAGGCCACACCCAACAGCAGGAACACATTAGCATATTAGGCCACATCCCTGACAGCACAGCTCCCTCCCCGGATTGGCTTCCCCAGGTGCCCTGTGGCTTGCAGGGCTCATGCGGAACCTGAGGAAAGGAAGGCAGTTTCTGGATCAGCTTCCCCAGGTGTCCTGCGGCTTGCAAAATGCCTGGGGAACCCAAGGGGGGGGGATGTAGGCATGGTCAAGTCAGAAGCCAGCCGGAACTCCGTTCCTGTGTGTTCCTGCCCCAAAATAGCCCTGGCGCCATGGCATGAAAATATTGCTTTCCACTTTGCTACTAGTCATGGCCATCTTGTCAGCCAGGTGAAGAACTTTTGGGAACTTGGAAAAGTAGTCTACAACTACCAGATAGTTGTGTCCTGTAGCTGAGCTAAAATATATCAGCTGCTACCTACAGCCATGGCAGGTCCAGAATCTCATGGAGAATCACTGGTTCGCTGTGATTGGCTGGCTGGAGTTCTTGGTATGGCTGGCAGTTGCTAACCCAATGCTCTAACTTTGCATTCATATTTGGCCAATACATTAGCGCTCTAACATGTACATTGGATCCCTTGAATTTCTGGTGTAGTACATGCAGCAGTTTCAACATGCTTTCTTCAGCACACTGTGGAATGATGATTTTGGAACCTATTGTGAATACGTCTTTTTCAAGTCTGATGTTGTCTCAGAGTGGCCAGTGAGGATGGAGCTCTCTCTGACCTGCTTGTGCCTGCTGGGGCAGCCACTGATGCATACAGCCTTTGGGGCAAGCAGGTCTGTGTCTACTGCAGTGCAGCCCTGCACCTGTTTAAGCAAGTGATCACTGAGTGGAGTTGTGCTGTACAGTCCATAAATCACCTGTTCCTCCATCAAGGGTTCCATACCAGCAGGAGCAGTTTCTATGGCGGCCCTTGACAGCACGTCAGCTGTACACGTGTCTTTGCCCTTTTTGCATTGGAGCTGAATGTCATACTTCTGCAGTTGTAATAACACTCTCTGCAGTCTCACTGCGGCCGTCCCAACTGCGCTGGCAAAAATAGCTTCAAATGGCTTAAGGTCAGATTGGACTCACTTGGGGACTAAAGGTGTACTGGACATTGCAAGCAGCACCTTTTCTGTTTGTGCATAGTTTTGTTCCGCCTTGGACATGGATGGGGATGCATATACTATGGAGCTCCCTTCCTGGAACAGACGCCCCCTTGCCAATCCTTGGATGCGTCAACCTGGACCTCCAATTGTTCTGTGAGACAGAAATATTGCAAGACTGGGAGTGTTGTGACGGCTCTCTTCAGTTTATCAAGCGTTGCTTGGTGAGCAGGCCTCCATGGCCAAGTGATGGTACTGTGCAAGAGTCCTGAGAGGTGGGGTCAGGATGGATTCATTGGGTAAATATTGGGCTAGATATCGAATGGTGCCACCGAGAATTCTTTGAAGACCATTTTTGTCTTGGGCAGGGAAATAGCTTGGCAATTGCTTCCATCCTGATGTCATGCAGTCACCATCCTTTGAGAAGATATGTCTCATGGATTTAACAGTATTCACCAGGAACTGAATTTTGTCTTTGTTTAACTTGACTCCCATTCTTCATGCTCTCAAGGACGTGAGCTAAAAGATCCATGCTCAGAACTGAATTCCCAAATGCACATGGTTATGCATAAGATTTCACAACAGTGGAAACAGCATCTCCCCAGCACTGTTTTGGCAGATGAGGGAATTCTTAAACCACCTCTTTCCCTAGGCACTGGGAAATAAGTTCTGAGCAGATAACTACCAGAGCATATCTGGTCCCCAAGACCTGGGACACACCCATAAACAGTGTAGCCTTTAGGAGGGTTCTGGTGAAGATGGGCATGGAGTAACAACTTGCAGGAGAGTCTTGCAGGTTGCCTGGTCTGGGTTGGAAAATACCTGGGGACTCTGGGGATACAGCCAGGAGAAGGTGGGGTTTGGGGAGGGAGGGGCCTCAGCATGGTCCAATGCCATAGAGTCCACCCTTCAAAGCAGTCATTTTCTCCAGGGGAGCTGATCTCTGTCGGCTGGAGATCAGCTGTAAAAACGGGAGATCTCCAGGCCCCGCCTGGAGGCTGGCAACCCAACTTACGGGAATGCGGCCGCTCCGAGCCAAGCCCCCTCCCCCGGTTCCCAACTGTTTACCCCGCTAGTGAGGAAACAAAACAGCATCAAACATAAGCCGGAAACCCCACCTCCAGACGAGAGAATTGCCGCTCTAGTCCTTCTGTTCATGTCTATGGGCCGCCGGTCTCCTACAATCTCGCGAGAGCGCGTGGCGCCTATGTGACTTCCGGCGGAGCGGAAGCGCGGCCTCTTTCCCGTGGCGGATCCGAAGCGAGTGGTCCCTTCGGCGCCATGAAGGTACAAACTGGGGGTTGGGAGCTGGCCGTAGATTCTCTCGGCCTCACAAATACTGACGCCGGTGGTTAGAGGAGTTTTGCGCGCAAGTGATGAGGCAGGGGTTGGTCGGGGGGACGCTGCCCCGGCGACGGATTGAGTCGGATTCTGGGGCGGCACCACGGGCAGAGAAATGGTGGCTTCTTTGACGTTCCTCGGCGGCCGTCTTATGAAGGAGCGCGCGTCAAGACGCCCCCCTCCCTCAGTCTCGGGGGGGGGGGCGGGATACTGAATTTTTCTGCAGCGTTGGTAATGGTTTCTAAGCTTCGTGGAGGGCGCCCTGTTGTCGTTATTACGGCGTGTGCTTCAGCGCCTGCCCGGTGCTTCTCTGCTGAGCTCTCCTTTCCCCCCATCTCTCTTTCTCTGTGGTTGTTTCCAGCTGAACATCTCCTTCCCAGCCACTGGCTGCCAGAAGCTCATTGAAGTGGACGATGAGCGTAAGATCCGCACCTTCTATGAGAAGCGGATGACCGCCGAGGTCTCTGCAGATACTCTTGGTGAGGAATGGAAGGTAAGGTGCAGTGTCCAGCGTGGCAGACTATACCGTATGACTGGAGTTGTGGTGCTCTTGGAATAAACTCAGGGAGGTATTGCGTTAGGGGGGAGGGAGGCCTGTCCTTTGAGGCAGATGCATTCTTTAGAATGGGCCAAGATGGGAAGAAGTTTGCATGTCAGAAGTAAACGTTTGAATTGGCTTTAAGTCCTTGGGTTTAAAGTGTTTCTCTTGGGCTTAAAGTGTTTCGCTGTATTCTTGCCCGAAGTGCCAATTTCTATTTTACTTATAACCAAGAAGAATAAGTACTAATAATGGTGTGCTGCTGCTGTTATATTTAATTTTCTGGAATCCATTTGGTTGTCAACTAGGCCAGTGTTAAAACAGCAGTGGTAACAAGTCTTCTGCAATAAATTATAATCCAAATGGTATTTATAAAATACCAGTATATCTGTGGGAGTACAAGCAGACAATGAATGAATGGGAAAATGTGGTTTAAAAGGTCCTCTTGAGACATATGCCAGAGAATCCTGGAGTTGGAATGGGCCTTATGAAGTATCTATTCCAGCCACCTCCCCAGTGCAGGAAAGACCTTCAGGAGGGAGATCCCTCCGCACAGCTGGTCTCATCATTAGGACATTTCTCTTACGGTGTAGCTGCAGAAGAGTAGACTGAATACATGAACCAGAAGATCCCCTTTTGTAGCCCCTTAGATCTAGTCTTGCCTTCTGGCCCAGCAAAGGACAATGTCTTTATTATCTTCCATGGGATAGCTCTTCAGGTGTTTGAAGAGTGTAGCGGTCAGCCCCCTCCCCAGTCTCTTTTCTCTGGGTGAACAAACCCAGTTCCTTCAGTTTTTCTTTGTAGGTCTTGTTTTTGGTTCTCAACTATTTTCATTGCCATCCTCTGAATTTGCTGCAGTTTGTGTAAATCATTCTTGGAAAGGAGGCACTCAAAGTTGCACACCGTATTTCAGAGAAGTATTGCTAGTGCAGAGCAATGTGTATCTTTTGTGAATTGGATACTCAGTAGCCTTCTTGTACAATTTCTTGAAAATTCCAGCTGTTGTTTAGCTTGTAACTGAGATCTGTTTCATGTGTAGTGCTGCCAAAACAAGGTCTGACTCTGAACTCCTTTGTTTAACAGGGATATGTTGTCCGCATTAGTGGTGGCAATGACAAACAAGGCTTCCCCATGAAGCAAGGAGTCCTGACTCACGGACGTGTCCGCCTCCTGCTCAGCAAGGGTCACTCATGTTATCGTCCCAGGAGGACTGGAGAACGAAAACGCAAATCTGTTCGAGGTTGCATTGTTGATGCCAACCTTAGTGTCTTGAATTTGGTCATTGTAAAGAAGGGTGAGTGTCTGGAGTTATCCAGGAGTTTTTTCATGTGAATGGCTGGCTAGTAAGTACTTTGCATTTGTCTAGGAACTCTGTTACGGTTTCAGAAGCTTACTGAAACAGTCACTCTCTGGCCTAAATTGAGATGCCCTACCTTTTGCCTAGAGTTCCTGGTTGTTTCTCAGAGGTCTATGTTACTTACATTTTGCCAACAATATATCTCAAACTTTGCAGGGTAACAGTGAAGAAAGAAAGGTCCTTCCCCAAGGAGCTTCCTTTGTGCAGTTGGGGGGCTATTGTACAGTCCAAGAACTTTATGTTGATGCCAGTATATATATTCAAGAGATGGGTGTTCTGGAGTGTAACTGCTATTCTCCCATTTGAGGCAGTGTTTACCATAATTTTGTAGTACCTCACCATTTGGGTAACAGCCTGGCATGTTTGACTGAATTGTAGCTGTGACTGTATATGTGTGAAAGACATATATCTGCACAGGAAAATGAACATTTGGAGAGTAAGACTAGTAATATGGCTTGGTGCCAGTGTTCCCTCTAAGTTGAGTTAGTGTGAGCTAGCTCACAATTTTTTGGCCTCCAGCTCACAC
Source organism: Lepidodactylus listeri (assembly GCA_029233225.1). NCBI lineage: Eukaryota > Metazoa > Chordata > Lepidosauria > Squamata > Gekkonidae > Lepidodactylus > Lepidodactylus listeri. Next base: position 111,760,252 of record JARCFY010000004.1, on the reverse strand, counting down.
ATTTTTGTTTTAACTCAGGAAGGCTGACTCCAGAGCAAACTAATTTATACAGTAGCCAAATCACATGCTCACAATTTTAATGCCAGTAGCTAACAAAGTAGAATTTTTGCTCACAAGACTCCACAACTTAGAGGGAGCATTGCTTGGTGGGTAACCTGTTCTTAACAAAGTTATTAGCAAAAAAGCATATAATGTTGCACATTTGCCAAAAAATTTCATTCACTCTTTCTTGTGTGAGTCAGACGTCAGTGATTTGTATCTAGTTTTTAGTTGCCAACTAACCTTTTTGTGAAAACTTCCTTTGATAGTTGTTGAGCAGCTGAAGTATATACTAGTTTGGGTTTCAGATTAGGACCAGGTTCTAATCTCTATTAAGACATGAAGCTCTTTTGCTGATGTTGGACTGGTTATTTTCTCTCTGCAAGCTCCCTAATAAGAGGAGGCAGAATGGTATAAGGAAGAAACTACCTGTGTAGCTCCTTGGGAGGAAGGGCAGGTTAAAAATGTGATGTTTGAATTTAAAGTTGCCAGGAGCTTTTATTTGGTAGGGGGCAGAAGCTAATGTAAATAATAAAGCCTAGACAGCGCAAATCTTCACTTACCTTGAGAGACCTGGTTTTGTAAAAGGTTAAACCTCCTAGGCTAGCATCCCTGTGATTGAGAGATGAGAATGCTGTTTCAACTGAGAATAATACATACTGACTTTCAATTTCAATAGGTGAAAAAGATATTCCTGGACTAACTGATACCACTGTGCCTCGTCGCCTTGGTCCAAAAAGGGCCAGCAGAATTCGCAAGCTGTTCAATCTCTCCAAAGAAGATGATGTTCGTCAGTATGTTGTGAGAAAACCATTGAACAAGGAAGGTAAGAACATAGAATGTTCTGATGTTTCTATCATGACAGGTCCATATGGTAACACAATTGTTGGGCGGAGATTCAGTGTCCTAGTGGGCGTGGTTTTTTTTTGATCCTTTTGGTTTTTGATCATTGTGTGAGACAGTGTCTTCAGTGGTTACTCTTGGGATGTGTGAGGCAAGGAATGGATAGAAAGTAGTTATGACATGGTGCACCTATTGGTGTGTCTGAGGTGATACTCTCAGGTGCACAGAGTGTTCTGTATGTAGGACACAAAAGGTCATTAAGAAGAGACATATTAATAGGTTTTCATTAGGTTGTATATTGGTCAAGGGCATTATGAGGCACTGTACATGAATTAACTTTGATTCCAGTAAATTACAGTAGACGGGTGTACATTTGCTCTTGTATGTGTTGCCCACTAGGCCTTGTTTCAGGCAATCTTGTATCTGAGGTTTCCATTGTCCCCATGCTATAAAGGAGTTTTTCAGTACTTGCCAGACTACTACTACTTTAATCTGTGGGGACAACTTGATGATGTTGTGGTTTCAAGAGATTGATTTGAATGCACCAAGTTAGAATGGAAGCAAAAGCAAAGACATTGTCAAACTTCCTACCTCTGTGTTAGGAGGAATTAATACCTAACCTTTAATTTAGCCAGTCTGTTTCGGATCAGCAGCATAGACTTCATGTAGGATTTGGCTTGGAGGATAGAAATGGGGCCTGCAGTTGTAAATAGCTACAGTCTAGGCTTCAGAATAGCTGTCCTGTTGGTCACACTCTAGTCTGTCCTCCTTAGGCAAGAAGCCCAGGACCAAAGCACCCAAGATCCAGCGTCTGGTAACTCCCAGAGTTCTGCAGCACAAGCGCAGGCGCATTGCCCTAAAGAAGCAGCGTACTCAAAAGAACAAGGAAGAGGCTGCTGAATATGCCAAGCTTCTGGCTAAAAGAATGAAGGTATGCTCCTTTCCATATGGAAGTTAAATCCACATTTTTATTCTTAGTCTACTGTCAGAGCTGATTCTCATGGTAAAACCCGTGAATACAGTATTGGAAGAAACCAGTGCCTAGTCCATCCTTATCCATTAAAACCAACCTGACAAAAAATGTCCTGCAATGCTGTTAGACCATGTTTGGATTTTGATGAGCAAGGAACAACTGAAGCCATTCTCTTCATTATGTATTTGTGACAGAAATGTGCTAGAACTATTCTCCCCCTCCCAAAAAAAATATTTTCAAAGTGGATTAGTATCTCAATATGGTAGAGTGGGGGAGAGAATGGAACCGAAGTTGAGGATGAGAGAGGGGACCCTTTCCTAAAAAAAGATTTAGATAGCAGTTCTGCTGTTCATGTAGCTGCCCATTAAATGGTGTGGTTTCTTTGGCACTAGCACATTCTGCAGCTGACACGCAAAAGGAAGCAGTTCTTATGAGGAAGCTGAAGCATTGAGTGTAGGAGTCCATAGAATGTAGCTGTACTTATTATACTAATGTGAAGTGACATTATGTGGCGGTGGTCTTTTTTTTTTGTTTATTAGGAAGCAAAAGAAAAACGGCAAGAGCAGATAGCCAAGAGGCGTAGACTTTCTTCCCTGAGGGCCTCCACATCTAAATCTGAATCAAGCCAGAAGTAAACAATGAACTTTGGGTGTAAAAACATTAAATAAATCTTTTATGGTCAGACTGTACTGTTGTTTCTTCATATCAGTTGCACTTTCTTTAAAGAAAACTCCTTTTGATTAAAGAGCAGAGGTCTACTCTTCCTTGCAATCATAGTTACTTTTTCCTGATGGGGGGGGGGGAACAAGTCATAGTTCTTGGTTTCTGTGGCCTTTGTAATTGAAGCTCTCCTTCGGCTCAGGTATTATTTACAGTCCGCCTTTCTTACTGGGACTCAAGGCAGAATTCTACAGAATGAGCAGCACCTCCTCCTGAGGCAAGAGGCTCCTGGCCTCTTGGAAAAGAAAGAGCTGCTCTCAGTGGTGATCAAGGGTACAGCTCATCTGTTATTCCTATTCTGCACTACTTTCACTGTTAAATCTTAAATCTGAAAGAAATGTAAATATATTACTAGCATAAATGTTGTGGTACTGAGTAACTGAGGCTTAGGTAACAGTACTGATTGCCGAACGATTTCTTTCCCATTCCTGATTTTCATTTATACGGGGAAATGACAACCATTATCACGGTGTCTAGTATACTCTCTCTAAATTCTAGAAGTAGGGCCCTTGGTGATAAGGCATAAGGATGAGTTTCACTTTATCAGTAGTGTGGACGTGTTTTCACTGACCTGTCCACCAAGATAAGATCTCCTTGGGTATGCAAAGATAGTGCAGAAGATCCCATCAATGTATATGTGAAGTTGGGATTCTTTTTTTTTTTTACCCCAGTGTTGGTATGTATCATTTTACATTTATTACATTGAGTCAAATCTGCCATGTTGCATATTCACCCAAATTGGGGTTTCACCCTCCTAGTTGGTATAGTCTACAAATCTGAATGTCCCGATAAATCTGTGGATAAAAATAGCTCTGCTCCCAGTACAGCCTCATGGTACTTTACTATTTTTCCCCATTGCAAAAACTGTTTTTATCCCTGTTTTAATGAATTAAAAAACCATAACAGGACTTGATACGTCAAGTCACTTGCTAACGATATCTGTCAAAAAGGTTAAGGACTTGGGGCTTTCCTCTTCAGATTTATCTCATAGCAATTTCCCTCCTATATATTTCATAAATCTGTTTTAAGTATTACCCACAATTTGCTTCAGGTGGGGGTAATGGACCAGTAGTTTCCTAGCTCCCTTTTTAAAATTCAGCACTAGCTTGCCTCTAAACATTGCCAAAAAAAATTGCCAGAAAATGCAAGAATTTTTTCCACATTTATTATTTTTAAGATACATAAACAGTTTCTAAACCACCTAGGGTACCTATACAAAAGTCAACAATAGGAAATAAGAGTGCCTATTTACTTATGTACAAAAAAACCACAAAACAATGCTAGCTAACAAAAGCACACAAAATGTCATTTTTCAGCAGTTCACACTATCTTGAAACTATTGCATTAAAAACAGCATTCCATCTCGAGATTTATTCAGTTCCCCCCCATCCATTACAATATGCAATTTAAGCTCCCCAGTGAAAAACTCTATTCCTTGTAGTAGCAAAAAAAAATCTGTTGATACTTACACCATTGATAATGAAGGGCAATTACACTTTTCTAAGTTTCATAACCAGTAAGATGCATAGCTCTTTGTTTTTAGTTCATAACATGCACATTTTAAAAGGTCTTAAGGAAGACATGCAGAAGGCACCATAGGCTTCAAAATGTGGTTAAAAAGAGCTTGTTTCTGAACAGTTACCATATATGAAAACTACAACAGTAATATAGTTAATAGTTTTTTGTACTGAAGGGGATTGCTTAATGGCTGAAAGTTAGATTTGTTTTGAAAATAAAAAATAAACATGTTGAGTATTTAATACACGTTTAGAAGCATCTTGAGTTGCCATGATGCAACAGCCAACCTACTTTGAAGCAAGATACATTATACTCTATGTAAGTTATATATTCATAAGAAGTAATTGCGTCTTTTAAAAAAAGGGACTGAAAAGCTGGGGTGTATACATTAATGCTTGTAACTATAGAGGACCAAAGCTGTCTGAACAGAGGGGTATAATTCATGTTACTATTTTTTGGTTTTGATTTGCACATACCAACTTCTAGCATTCATTTACTGCAATAAGTTTGTCCCAACAACTCACTGTACACAAATCATTTTAACTAAAGATGCTTTTCTCTTTTAAAATTAAACGTGTTTACAAGTTCTGTATTGACACAGATATTAAAGTAGAGCTGGGCTTTGAGTAACTCATGCACCGTTACTGCAGTCCAAACCCATTCATTTCAATAGACTGCATAGGATTGCCCTGTAAGTGAGCTGCAAATACAGTGAAGTTCTATGTAGCAGCGGCTTGGCTACAATTTTCCATTCTCTTACTCAAGTTATTCCCAAACATTTCATAAGATCTGGCTACATGAGTACAATTTAAACCACTTTGTAAAGCATTCTCTTTGTGCTTAATGCTTGCCCTTCCCTTTGCTCTTACTTAAATGATAGTTAATAGTTTAGCCTGCTTGAGCAAGCTCATGTTATTTGCCTTTACTTTCTCTGCAGATTGCTTTGATAGGAGATTCTGGTTCAAGGTTTTCTAAAAAGTTTCTCAGGGATTAAAATGTTTGTAAAACTGAATCTATAGCTTGCATTTTTGTTTAAAAAACCTACCCCACCTGCTCCCAAAATGTAGTTTGAATTCTATTACGGGTAGGTAGATTTGTAACTGGATGACAGATCATTCCCAAAAAGTGCTTGTGAATGATTCCGGATCCTCTTGGAGAGGAGTGACAAGTGGAGTGCCTCAGGGATCTGTCCTGGGGACCTGTTTTGTTCAACATCTTTATAAATGATTTGGATGAAGGAATAGAGGGAATGCTTATTAAATTTTCAGATGATACTAAATTGGGAGGGGTAGCTAATACAGTAGAAGTCAGGGTTACCAGGATGATCTTGACAGGCTGGAAAACTGGGCTAAAACAATGAATTTCAGTGGGGATAAATGTAAAGTTCTGTGTTTAGGATGGAAAAATCATGCATAAAACTACAGGAGGAGGGAAACCTATCTTGGCAGTAATATGTGCAAAAATGATCAGTTCTTATTAGGCCATACACTGAACATGAGTCAGCAGTGTGATGCGGTAGCTAAAAAGGCAAATGCAATTTTGGGCTGTACCAACAGAAGTATAGTATCCAGATCACACAAAGTTATGGTATCGCTTTTTTCTGCTCTGTTTGGACCTCACCTAGAATACTGTGTTCAGTTTGGGGCCCCACAATTTAAGGAGGATATAGACAAGCTGGAACATGTCCAGAGGGGAGCAACAAAGATGGTGAGGGGGCTGAAGTCCTATAAGAAAAGGTTGAAGGAGCTTGGTATGTTTAGCCTGAAGAGGAGATATAACTATCTTCAAGTACTTGGAGGGGTGTCATATAGAGGAGGGGGGAGAATTGTTTTCTGTTGCACCAGAACCAACGGATTGAAATTAAATCAAGAGTTTTTGGCTAAACATTAGGAAGAGCCTCCTGACAGAGCAGTTCCTGAGTGGAAAAGGCTTCCACGGGAGGTGATGGTCTCTCCTTTGGAGGTTTTTAAACAGAGACCAAATGGCTGGCAGCAATGCTGATTCTGTGAACTTAGGCAGGGAGAGCAGAAAGGGTTGCATCAGTGCTTAATTCTTGTGGCCCTTTCTTGCCAAGGAAATGCTGATCACCACTTTGGAGTCAGGAACAATGCTCCCTTCTAAGCTGTGGAGTCTTGTGAGCTACTGGCATTAAAGTTGCGAGCGAGCGATTTGGCTGCTGCATAAATTAGTTGGCTCTGGAGCTATCCTTCCTGAGCTAAGACAAAAATGTGAGCCAGAGGCTAAAAAACTGAGCTAGCTCACACTAACTCAGAGGGAACACTGTTAGGAAGCAATTTCTCTCCAAGCCAGTTTGGCTGGGGATCCTGGAGATTTTTTGTCATCATCTGGGCATGGAACAGAGGTCACTGGAGGTGTGGGGGGGGGGGGAGTATTTGTGAATTTCCTGCATTGTGCAGGGGATTGGACTAGATGACCCTGGAGGTCCCTTCCAACTCTATGATTCTAAGTTGCATCCCTTGACGTCAGGCTAAGAGTCTTTAGATATTGACTGTATTTTGAAATATAGATTCCCAATAATTATATACCCTATGGATTGTATTCTAAGAACCTCAGAGCTCTGCTCACAGAAAGATGATTTCCCACTGTAATCTCTTGTGAAGGCCTACGTCAATACGGTGGGGATGTGGCCCAGTGGGCAGCATCTGGAAGTGGGAATATACAGAAAGCCAAGATCTCCACTGCCTGAGTGGAAGTGCTTTCTAGTAGTTTAAGAGTGACTGGATCATACCTACAGTCTCAAGTATATGCCAAATCACAACAACCACACAGCCTAGAAGCAAAATCTATCTGCACATGTAAAAAAAAATTTATTTGGGGGGAGGGGTAAGTCTCAACTGAATTCAAGCAAATCTTTGGAAAAGAAATAACCAGCAGTCCATACATCAGTGTAAATGGAAAGCCAAGGACTCACCACCATTTTTGAAAATGGTGGCTGAGTCACAGTGTGTTAATTTCACAGAATTCATTATACTTGTAAAGGAGAAGGGGTGATATACCCCCCACACCCCAAATACTTGTACAGGGGAACAAGACATAGTTCCTCCCCCAAGAGTTGAGACCAATACTCATGTCACTTGAGCCGTCGGGGCCTGGCAATGCTGCTGAGATAACATCAGAACCCCCTGAATGCACAGGAGGAAACCAAGTTACAGTTCTTCCTGTAATGCCTTATCTGTTGGAACACAACCACGAGCTGGCAGCCATACAGAGGACAAGGGCTTTAAAATATTTTGTTCCCTTCTGTGACTAAATGTGTATAAATTAGGGCTGGAACATTTTTCTACATGGGTTCAAGAGCCAAAGTTACATGCAACTGCCATATAGGTTGCTCCTGAGGACATGTCAGCATAAACACTAAAAGTGGTAAGAAGCCTTCTTAAACAAAAACATAGTGCTTACCACGATGAAAGCACAAACATACAGAAGTGTATTTCCAAGGATTTTTATTAATATATAATAAGTTTGTTATTTGGGGAGGAGATGTGGAGGAGGCATATTTTAGAAAACAACAATTCTATAAGCATGTATCAGAGACCTGTCCGTCCCCCCACACCACCCCCCAATGCTTTCAGCAACAACAGGAAAAGGAGCATTTAAAGTGACGTAATGGTGAAGACATTGTTTTCATACTGTGCTCTGTAAAGGTATGGCATTCACATTAAAAACAAATTCCTGGTAAATTTAATTTGAAACTTGGTTTATTATCAACAGTTAAAAGACTTACTTGAACTAAAGCACCCAAAAATGTGCTCTGACAAGTGCAAAACTCACCTCTTTATTGAAAAGGCTGAGACATTACTAGAATGTTCAAAATCCTGCTGTGCTATGCAGTACATGTCCCTCTACTGACGCTACTGAAATGTGAAAGAGGACTGTGGACAGAATACACTGGAGACAGAGTGAGTTCATGTTGCAGTTGGATCTGTTCCACTAGCAGCAGTGCTTTCTTCAAGTGGAAGGTGTCTCTCCTCCTGGAACAAAGTGCCTCTGCTAGTGGAACTGACCCACAGAAACCAACCAGTTCGGTACAGAGCCCTCCTGGTGGATGCGCTTCATAAGGCAATGTTTGTGGCTTCATTGTCCAAGTTAAGCATGAAGACTGCTGCCCAGGTGCCTTCTGTGTTAAGCCTTTTACTGTCAGATGCTGGAGAGCACCATCCAAGTTTCACTTTGCAAATGGCTTGGCTCCACAGACACAAGAGGCCATTTCCTTCCACTGCATCCCCCTGTGCTGCTACCAACCTGAGTAGTCTTTGGGGAAACGTGGGGGCTACAGAAGGGGGAAAGCCAATCATTGCACGAGCAAAATGATCACTGTGTGAGTGGGGCTTTCTGGATCCATGCCAATCTCTACTGCAGTCAAGCGAGGGGAGCGGTTAATGCAAGTCATGTTTCTTCTATTCAAGATCAGTTTAACCAGAGATATTAAAATTGTTGACTTAAAATCAGTTTTTTCACTCTTGCTAAATACATCTTCAAGTGTGAGATTATAAATATATTTATGATAGAATTATTTAACTTGGGCAGTGCAAAAAAATAATTGTCCCACAGGTTAGAAAGATGAGCAGGAATGAGGCATTAGTGCACTTGAAGCTTCAAGCTTTGCCCCAGATATAGATATATATATGCATATATTTCTTTTACACAAAATGCTAAAAATGTATATGATCAATATTTATTTCACACCATTTTATGCACCCTAGATTAATTTATATTCCCCATGATAGAACTGCCATTCTATAATGGAATTCTTCCATTGCAGAATGACAACTACCATACAGTCACTCAGGGCAGGAACCCGTCATTGTTTAGGAGAACACAACGTTGTATGTACAGTTTTAAAACTCTCTGAAGTAGGAAACTATGAACAGAGAAAATATTAAGTTTTACAAACAGCCCAAACTAAGGCTGTGGTTTTTTTTTTTACTAACTGGGACAGTGGTGGTTTTTCAAAAAGAAGAGTATACAGTTTAGTCTTTTGACCCAGAAGACAAGATTTTCCATTCACACATCAAATGAACAATAAGTATGTATATATACATGGAAAACACATCCCTCTTTGAGCAGGGGTTGCTCCATAGGCAAAGAGAGTAATTCAAGATGCTCTTAGGTCGGTTATAAAATATCCCACTGCTTAGAGTCTTTAGAGAAAGGCACCAAACAAATGTCAGTTGTCATTCTTCTCTTTTAAACATGAGGCTGAGAAGGGTTAAAAGGACAGAGCAACACTGGACAGTCCACTCAGGACCCTTATACTTCATAGTGGTGTACTGACCCCAATTCATTGCCTGGTACATACATAATCAGCTGCTGTGGGAAAGTGTCACGACGACTCCTGAACTGGATTGTACATCATCAGAATTGACATGTTGCCCAGATCTGCCTCTCTCCTCTGTCTTGTGGGATGGTTTGCCACATCTTCTCTGTGGACTTTATATGACAGGTGCTCCAAAGCACTTCCTACACCACTCGACACTGCTGCTGGGTGGAGCATCTATCTTCTGCATCTTTTCAACCACTTCACTCGGGAGGCTTTTGTATGCCGCCCTGTATTCATTGTCGAAGGCCTCTGCAAGTAAGGAAAGCCAAACCTGAGGCAAAACTTTCCAAAACAGCCCTGGCTCATTTTTGAACCAGTGGCAAAACTGGTAGCATCCAACACCTTGTAAGCTTGTCACAGGGTGTCAGAGATCTCGCAATTCTTTCAAAAATCAGTAGACACTAAAATTGCCAAGCATTATTAATCTATTTATTTAAAACATTTATTAGCCACCTTTCTTCTGTACAGAGCTCAAGGAAGCTTATAACATAAATAAAACACAAATTCAAAAGGAACAAAACCCAAAATTTAAAATCACATCTCAGCACTGCCAGTAAACATAACCAAATATGGGTCCTAAATAAAACTGTCCTCAACTGCTCCTAAAGACTGAAAGTTGGGGGGCAGACGCACTTGCCCCAGGAGGCTGTTCCACAATCGTGGGGCTGCTAATGAAAAGTCCCTCTCTCATGTACCCACCGAACGAGCTTCTTTGATTGATGGGACAGTCAAGAGGGCCTCTCCCTAAGATCCTGTCTGTCAGGGTAGTTGTCTTTACCAAGGTGGAACAGTAACTTGGAAACCCATGAAGGATTAGTTCACATGTTAGTACAACAGGGACAAAGATTTTCCTTAACCCACAAAAGGAAATTAGCAGTATATGTACAGAAATCCATATTGCTTACCAATGTCAATATTCTCCCTCCCAAGCGACACTAGGGACAGAAAAAGGATCTCTCTGTAAAAACTCCTGTAAAAGATACATTTAGAAGTTAAAGACAAGTCAACCTTTTCTGTCAGTAGCGACACAACTTTCTAAGCACTATACCACACTGGCCCTCCACATGGCTATGTATCTTTTCCTTATTGGGATTGCTTGCTCACCAGCAACTTAAACCTCTGCCTCAGTGTTAGACACCCAACTAGACTTCAGAATTGGTGTCTATTACCTCTATTGCTCTGTTCTCTTTTTTGGACCTCCAGTCTCTCCTCTCCACCACAGCAAGAAGAAGAAGAAGAAGAAGAAGAAGAAGAGTTTGGATTTATAACTTGGCCTCCACTCCCCAAGGGAGTCTCAGAGCGGCTTACAAACTCCTTTCCCTTCCCCTCCCCACAACAGACACCCTGTGCGGTAGGTGGGGCTGAGAGAACTCTTTCCCAAGCTGTCCTTGAGAGAACAGCTGGTACAGAGCTATGGCTTGCCCAAGGTCATCCAGCCAGGTGCAAGTGGAGGAGTGGGGAATCAAACCCGGTTCTCCCAGATTAGAGTCCGCGCACTTAACCACTACACCAAACTGGCTCTCTAAGAAGCAGATGGATGCCCGAAGTAACCAGCCCTTTAGTCGGCATTTGATAATAATACCCGACTGATGGAGACTTCCTCTGAATCTTGTGCCCGGATAAAGGTTTAAGATTCTCAAGTATTTCCAATTTTCATTCTATCCAGTTCTCAGCATTCCTTTCAAGCTTGCAGCATCCCTTTGCCACTTAGTCAGAGACCTCTTATGACCAGTATGTGGGTCACCACCTAGACTGGAAGGTTTTGTTTATAAAACTTAAGCCAGGAGCTCCCTAAGTACAGATCAAATGGAAATGAAAGCAGCTCCGTCATGTGGACATGTGTCTAAAGGTACGGGCAACTCTCAACTGTTCATGGCAACAGAAGGGCTTAGAGTGTTAACAGTGGTTGAGAAAACACAGTTTCAAATACTTACTCAGCTTTGACATTCACTGGGTGACCCTGAGCCAGTCATTCTCTCTCAACCTAGCATACCTCACAAGCTTGCTGTGAGAAGAAAAGTGGGGGGGGGGGAGCTATGTGCACCGCCTAGAGTTTCCCCCCCTCCCCAAAAAGACTGTTGCTTATTAAGTTATATTACTTCTTGTTTCTCTTTGACAGTTTGGAACTCAAAAAGTCACAGATTTCCTAAGCAAAATGATTTTTACAGTTCTCAAGGGGGGACTTAACCACCAAAATCTTCCATGTTATCTGGAAACAGTGGATCCCAAGGAGAGTGCTCCTCAACTGCTCCAAAATGACAGTACATGTTGCTTCATTCCAGCTGGTTCTACTTAGCCACATACCATTTTAAGACAGTTATCAGTATGCAAGGAGCATGACCAGTAAACAGCACTTAAATTGCTAGATTTTGACCCTAAGATCCAAAGCCACACGTTCTTTTACTTACTCATGCTTCTCCATAACCATTCCTATCCCTGTGATTTGGCCATTGGCTTTCCCTTTTCTGTACCAACGTTGTCTACACATAAGCATCTGCAAGGTACTTTTAATGCAGCAAAAGGACTATCCTGGTCAACAGTGGAATGTTTCTTATGTGCACAGCTATGGATGCTAGGAGACTTCAAGACAGCAGCTCCCCTTGAGTTTATTTTTCAGGTGCACCATGGCACTTCCCCCCTTTACCTCTGTCGCTTGCCATTGCGCTTTTGCTGCACGAGGAGATTGATGGGTTTAACAACATCATTGTGCTGAATGCTTAGCTTGATAGTTTCAACTAAAGTGCTTATTGCTTGCTGCTCTTCTGAAGCTACTGAGGGTTTCTTCTCGGTGGAATCTGTAAGACAAAAAAACCCAAAACACTGGAAAAGAGTGGAGGGGGTCGGAGAGTTTCTCTCTCTCTCTCTCTCTGGCACTAAAACTTACTCAACTCTGCCTCCCCTCTTTGTCTGGATATGTCTTGACCAACTTGGATGCTAGCTGCAGAAGCCAGCAGGGCCACCCCTCTATCCCTCCCCAGCTGTCTTAAGCTAATTATCAAAGTTAATTTAATTAGCTGTGTTAATACCTCAGAGCCCCCCAGAAAAATTCCTAGCTACGGGCCTGGACCCAGATTGCTGCTCCTCCTCCCCTTTCTTTCTTATTTCATTTGAATCCCAAGAAAATCCATTTTCATCCTTTAAGAAGTAAAAATTCTAAGTTCTGATGTTGAAGAGACACAAAACTTGGAAACTACTGATGTTATGAAACTTAAACTGTTCTCAGTGTAAGAAATAAGCTTCCTGGTCATCAACTAGACCGGCTGCTTTCCCATGTCACAGCAAGACTATTTCTGGAAGAATCTGTGACATCAACACTCAAAGGACACACTTGCAGCTGGCTGTGGGTGATTGGAGAGATGTTGACGCTTATACTAGATGCCCTTTAAGTGCTACCGAAGAGATACGTTATTCAGAAGAGAATGAAGATTTCCCAACAGCACAAGCGCCTCCTGTTCATTGGCCCTCTTTCATTATAAACATTTTACTCACTGAGATTTCTCCACGATATATACAAGGGCTCCCCAGGCTCTTGGTGAAGATTGATGTTGTCCCAAAGTAGCTGGATGTACACCAGCTTGCTGTCTTGAGACAGATTGGACAGAGGAAGCTAGATGGGAGGAAACAAACTTTCTTATCAGTTTGCCAGTAATTTTGGTTAAGAATGTCCCAACTGGGGAAAAAAGCAGAATATAAATGAATCAAATAAATAAAGATTTCCATTCTGGGCTAGCTGAATTACCAACATTTGCCTAAAAAACCCAAAATGTACCTTCCAGTTCAAATAAAGCCAAACTCTGAAATGATTTGCATCATGTGCAGAAGTTCATTTATACAAGAGACTGAGGAAACCCACCTGCTTATGTTATGACTATTTACTTGGAAGTGTGTCTCCAGAGTAACAAGCCACATCCCCGATAATTGTGTTTCTGAACTGAAACACATTATTGTCCACCAGTTAGGGGAAACCAGACATGTCACTGAACTGCAAAACAGCAGTCATGTTGGCCTGAATTTGGAGTAGGGCTGTGGCACAAAGGAGGAATTTCCTTCTTTCCCACCCCCAACCTCACATTTCACTGCTGTACGTCCTGGGAGGGAATCTGTTTTTCTCCCCTTCTCGGGACTTAAGGCAATTGGGGTAGGGGTCTTTACCAAATGACAAATGCATGGAAGAATCCCTTCCCCCTTTACCTATCACTGACGTTCTGATTTCTATTTTCCTAGCTCTACAACTGAAGTTCAGTCACACACCTGGGGATCCAAGCATGGATCCCAAGGATCACATGCCCTTAAAGATGGCCAACCAGAGTTCACCCTGATGACACTTTGTTATTTTCTGACTGATCAAGTTCTTTAACATTAAAATGGAGGGATGGCATCCAAAATTTGAATACTACTGTGAGGCAAAGCTGGATTTCATCATACACTTACGGGTTATGGTTGCTGTTGATGGTTTTCCCTTGCAGGTGGTGTTAAGGTGGCCGCACTGGCCTGCCTTCTTATCATCTCTCAAGGATGACACATCACAGCCGAGAATTACTTTCACATGAGAACAGTTCTTTGAGATAGGAGGGGTAAGAGCAGGATGTATGACGTGAGGTTCTGGAGCCATCTTGAAGCAGTGGGTATTGACTAGCTGTCAATCTCACCTGATCCCTTGACCCTCAAAGTATACCTGTAACATGGTTGGTAATACCAGCTAGCTACCTGGGATTCTACACGACTGAAGGCTTGTCTTGCTGCTTTGTGAATGTCGAAGATATAGACCACTCCACACAGAGGCCCTTCTGAACCAAAGTTTTGTGTTACCTGATCCAGAGTATAGTAAGTCAGGCAGTGAAGGCAGCCTTTGTTCTTTTTTCTTCTATGACTTTTAGAACCATGTTGGCTTGAATTTGCCTTTCTTTGCCTTTCTTAAATAAAAATCGAGTTTTGTGGCTTCTTGTCTGCACCTGCCCTGGGAAGACCCACTGGGTGAGCAACCCGATATCCTCACAGCTACCATCCAAAGTTAAACGATTTGGTATCTTATTGATCTCTACAGAAGAATCAAACACACACTTAGATTTCTTCTGTGGAAACCATGAGAACCAAAGTCTTTAACTTTGGCTGGATCACGCTCTAAACTTGTTAGTATCTTCACAACATGTTCTCATCTTTGATAAATCAGCCTTTTAAGTTCAATGTCCCTTTTGCAACCAATATTCACTTCGGCAAGTTGAGAACACTTTTAAGCAATGCTATTTTACTGCTATTGGCATTTGCAGCCATTCAGCATTACTGGTATTCTTTACATTGCAGTTCAGAGATATAGGATACTGGTGCAAACACACACACCAACCCACTCAGTGTCTTAGGATTGCCTCCTCTTTACATAATCAAAACCGTCAACCCATAAGCTCTAACATAAACATGGGCCTTGGAGACAACCTACCTGCACACCCTCATTGCAGTGTTCTGAAGTCAGAATGAGCCCTGGCAAATTACTTGGGAGATCCAAGCGACGGAAACACCATACTAAGTTCCAGAAAATAATGGGATGTTGATTGATGAATGTTGAAGTGTGGATCACCTGTTCTCCTTCATTCTCCAACAAAGATTCCAACTCTTTTCGGAGTACCAAAGGGCTCAAATAGGGCACAGATACAGGTAAAGGATTTGGCCTTTTTGCTATGGGATCCTGGAGAACATTGGCAATAATTAGTTTGCAAATTAAGAATGGTGGAGCAGTTTCCCTTATTAAAGTCTCTAGGAGCCAGTAATCCACAATACTCTTGGAGCAGAACACAAGCTATAATGAAAATTTGATTGTAAATAGTATAATATTGATTAAACCAGTACTTATTCAAACAATAATTATGTAGTATACTTGGAAACTACATTACAATTAAAGCTTACACAAACTGCATAAGGAAATCTCTCAGATATGCCCCTTCTGCACTTTCTCCAACTCAGGACTCCAGAGCACCACAGAATTTCCTGTATGCTTATTGCAAAAATCCCTCTTGATTCCTAGGGAAACTCCCCCCCCCCAAAAAAGCTAATGCTCAAAGATGCTCTATATACTACAAAGACTGACTGGTGGCACCTACACTATAGCCCAGGGGTGTCAAACATACAGCCCAGGGGCCGGATCAGGCCCCCAGAGGGCTTCTATCAGGCCCACAAGGGACTGGCTGTCTCCTGCTTCTTCCTCCAGTTCTGCTGCTGCTGCTGTGTCATAGCTTGCTTTCCTAGACTCTCTTAATCGCTCAGGAGAGATAGATAGGCAAGCTTCTGCTACCTGCACTGGGCTGAGGCTCCTCCCCCTCTCAGATTGCTACAGCACAGACATTTTGATACATTATCAAAGCAAGAAGTGTCAGTTATCAGAGACTATTTTAAAAAAACAAAATTTTGCAAGAATGCTAATGTTTCAGGCATATTTTTATTTTAATTTAAAAAAAATCTCTGTGTTTGTGTCCTTTATAAAGTTTATATCTTCACTACCTGGCGTTACATTTTATGACACATGTGGTCTGGCCCAACAAAGTCCAATTTTGTCCTATCCAGCCCTCCACAACAAATGAGTTCGACACCCCTGAACTAGCCATTAGCTAAAAGCAAATTAGATTAACAAGGAAATATTATCAAGAACTTACCATGGCCTCCTGTAAACTGTTAGGGAGGCTAACTGTTGAAATGCAGTGAGATGGCCTCTGCAGGAGATCAATATTTTGCAGGGGGCCACCAACACTGTGGCTCCTAGTCAAAGAAGCTCCTCGCTTGGATGTGTTATTTGGAACAGATGGTCGTGCAGGTCTGAGGTCTCCACCCTCTTCTGCTATCCTGCTGCTTGAACACAGTGCAAGAACATACTAACATTACACACAGGTGGTAAAATATTAACTTCCTCATGCTCACAATGATTCTATTAAGAACATCTCGACTAATCTCATATTATAGATAGAAAGTGAATCCCAGCAAATGCCTCAGCTATTCAGCGTCAGCCCCAGCCTTGGTCTCTGCACTAATTGAGTTTCTTTTTAATTTTTTTTTGTATTTTTCATATGTGTGTGTGTGCAGGTGCATGTGAGTGTGTGTGCACCTGGAAGTCATGGCAACCTCTGGTGACTGACCCCTACTGGGGGCCTGGAGGATTATTCAGAGAGGTGGCTGAATAAAGCCTGCCCCCGCCTCCTGACTGCTGGTATTCCAAAGAGGTCTCCCATCCAAGCACTTGCCAGAGTCGACCCTGCTTAGTTTTTGAGATCTGTCAAGACTGGGCTTGCCTGGGCTATAGGGCCACTAGTTTCTTGTACATCAGAGGCTCGATGAAACTGGCAGTATTGAAGAAGGTAAACTCCAGGCTGGGCGTTATCAAGAAAGGAATGGAAAATAAAATGGTCAATATTGTAGAGCCCTTATATAGATTTATGAACATAAGAAAAGCCCTGCTGGATCAGATGAGTGGTCCATCTAGTCCAGCATCCCGTCTCACACAGTGGCCAGCCAGTTCCTCTGGAGGGCCAACAACAGGGCATAGAGGACAAGATCTTCCCCTGATATGGCTTCCTGGAACTGGGATTCAGAGATTTAGTGCCTGTGAATGTGGAGGTTCCCCGCAGTCACCATGGCTAGTAGCCACTGATAGACCTATTCTCTGTGAATCTATCTAATCACCTTTTAACTTAGAAAATCATGTCTAATTTATACACTGAGAATAAAATAGCTGCCATGGGTATCCCATTGGACTCACTGTTCATGCTCCCATTTACAGGCGCTTTTCAAATGATTAAACACAGAGTCAACAATATTGAAACACAAAGGCTTTACAGCTTAGCCAACAAATCTTGTTCTCCCCTGAACTTTGAGATGCCCTTTACGGTAGGCCAAATGGCCCCATATCTATCTGATATACAAGCACCGCAACAGCACAGAGCCTTTTCTGTAGCAAGATTCAATGTAATACCATCAGCAATCTTGCCTGGGAGATATAATAACATAGTATATGTGAATACACTTTGCCATTGCAGTTCTGGATGCATTGAAACTGTTTCGCATATTTGTTTGTATTGTCAATTTTATGTGGTTTTACATTCTAGATATTTAAATCCTGTCTTAGCCAACATGACAAACCTTCCTGATGCTCTAAAAATGCACCGTCTTCTAAATGACTCTGTTCCAGATATATCAATGAACGTAGCCATGTTTCTACAATCAGCGATAAAGCTTTGTCAGGAAAACTTCCAATGAGTAATTCTTTTATGCTATATTTTGCTCTATATGTATGGTGATATATGGTTTTAAATGTATATTTCTTTTATAGTAATCCTCTTTTAAAGTATTGTATGCCAATAAAGGTTAACTGAACTGATCACTTTTTAAAGCTGTCTATTCCTGTGGCCATCACTACATCCCTCTGCCAGCAAATTCCACATTTTAATTACTCTCTGTGCAAAGAAGCTGAGAAATAAACACTATCTTAATAATTCAGCAACAACAAACTTTCCACTCTTGGATATGGTGGGGAAAGTCTTCCATGTTCCTTATTAAATCAAGTTAAGAAATGCTGTGGAGGTCTGTCAACTCCCTTACTTCATTGTGATTATATAGGACTGGGAAAACAAGATTTATTTCTTGATAAAGCGTCTTCATGAAATAGGGTTAAAGATAACAAACTTGTTGGAAGATATTATTCATTTCCCAGCTTCTGGAAGATAGTATTTATTTCTCAGCTTCTACTCAACATGGTTCAAGTCATTCTTCCAAGATTAATTGGTGCAAAACCTAAGGAACTTTACTATACTTACAGAATACAAGAGTTAGTAAACCACAGGAGCACATTATTTTTTTCCCACCATAGAGAACAACGGAGGGAATGGGGGCAACCTGTTTTGGGGCCCATAGAATTGGACCCCCGTGTCCAATCTTCTTGAAACTTGGTGGGTGTTTGGGGGAGAGGCTCCAGCAGCTACCCTGTAAGTTTGGAGCCTCTCCCTCAAACTCCCTTCCCTCCAGCCGCTTTTTAAGCCACCGCCAAATTTCGGGAGCAATTTGGCAGCAGGCTGAATCAGATCAGAGAATCTGATTCGGCCTGTGGCTGCCCTAGTGCCCATTCCTGGGGCCTTGCTCCGGCCCCAAATGATCCTTGAATATAGTACAATATAAGAGTTGGCTTGAGTTGTACTGTAGGTACTGTACCACTAAGATATGCTGTTATCATTTATTTCATAAACAGATACTAAAAGTTTATATAAATGCAGGTTTGAGTGTTTTGTTGCACAGTCGCCATCCTAGCATAAGCATGTTTCTAACAGCGTTGAATGCCATTCTTATTCCTGAAAAATCAGAGTCCAACAAGTTTCCCCAGAAACTAAGATTTCTGTACCTTTGCATAGCTGTGGTGCTGTTTTCTTCAGCAATGGTTGGGTTGGTATTTGAGGGTTCTTCAAAACTGATCAGATCAGTTGCAGGGACGGAAACAGGCTTCTGCTCCAGAGAATCAGTGATTAATGGAATGTTACTGCTGTGTACACTATCACCAGAGGTACTTGGCTTCAAAAATAAGCTAGTAGAATAACAAGAAAAAGGTTAGAATGCATCATGCTGGTTTTTGCTTTATCTCACTGTACTCCCAAACAAACCAGGAATCAATTTATAAGTGTACAGAAGATCATAAGACAAAAAGGAATATCAAGCCAAAAAGTCCACAAATGAACTACAAGCACCCCCTCATGCTATTGTACAAAATAAAATCTAATCTGCTTTCAGAGACATAACCAAGAGAGGAACAACATGGTGTTACATGGTGTTACACAGTATGAATTCCATTATCCCAGTTACTACCCAAGTTAACATGCCATTAGTTGCTAATGACAAAACATGCATTTAATGGCCAAAAATGTTGCCCACAGCAAGCCTACCAACCTTGCATATCCACGCAAGTCTTTAAACTCCACATTAAGAAGAGGTAAGAAAGTGCTTTTGCAGAATGGGCAAGTAGTATTCAAATTAGAATCATCTGCAGTCCATCCTGCCATGATTTCTTCATCATAAACTAGTGCTCCACATACGCGACACTGAGAACAGCTTGACATTAAGACCTGCCAAAAACATTTTGTACACAGACAGAAAGAAAGGGTAAGGGAGTAAAGAGGCAGACAGGCAGCTCAAAACATCTGGAACTTGGTTCTAGTTTTTGAGTTGTTCTACCCACTGTGGGGTTTTGTCCTTCAAATCCTATCCCACTTTACATCCAACAATACAACCATTTTTTGAAAGGCCTGTACTCAACCTTAAGACCGATCTTGATCATCATGGTTTTAGCACTGCACATAAACAGTGTCTAAAAAGCTATTCTGATTTTTTTAAAATCTTTTAAGTAATAGCAAATTCTACAGAGAACATTTTCAAAAGGATTTTTTAAAAAAAAGATAACACTTTTGTATATTTAAAAAATATCCAGGGAGGAATCAGATAATTCCAGTGGGCATTTTTAAAGGCAGCTTTCATTTGCATAAAGTAAAACAAAGCCTGATACTACCAGATACTGACAGGTCCCTGCAAAATACAAAGCACATCCTTAAAATGATCAACTTTACCTCCATTGCACAGTTCTGGAAGATACTAGACAAACTGGTGTTCTGGGAAGAGCCATGTTCAGACTTTTCAGAATCCACACCCTTCATACCTCTAGAGAACGGAGCTTCACCTGTATAAAAATACAAGGCAACTACACCTGAAGCTTAGGTAGCAGCAATGAAGACTATGTAAACCTGCTGCAACAATGCTGAAATGATCTAAGGTCCCTCAGAGAGGTCTCTCATGGCCTAGTAAGGATTAGAACCGAGCCCCTCCCCCAAGTTCTGATCCAACACTTCAACCACTACACCACACAGACTCTTCCAAATGTTCAAGAAGAGGATGAGTCACTGTTGTCACAAAGGCAACGTCCATACCTGTTGGGTAGTGTAGCTTCCCTGCATCTCCACTACTGTTGCTGCTGCCAAGACTAGTTGTGCTCTGTGCAAGGTCACTGGCTGCGAGTCCTGCAATGCCTGTTTTTTGTGACTGATTGACACCTAAAATTTGGTCTTCAAAGCCAACGGGAAAGGTAAAATCAGGCCGACTCCCTTCATCCTTCAATTAAAAAAAAAAAAGACACAAAACAACTTTCTCAGTATCTCCTATTTTGTTGATATTTACTTGTTACTATTGAGAAATATATAAGCAGCAAGTTAAAGAACAGCTGCCTGTATGCTCCACCATAGCCCTTGGAATCACGCCCCCACCCCCCCACCCCAAAAGTCTCCCTCCATATTTAAAATAGCTTACCAGTCTTAGCAACTGCCATACATTTATGCTAGGTGGACTAAACACTCTGAATACAGATCAGCTGAAGGGGCATTGTGCTAATACTCCAGTTTCTGGCCACCCTGTTGTTGTGCCTCTGACACGATTGACACCACTGATCACATTCTGTTATTTTGTGGAATTCCACCATTTTGAGCAAGTACCAACTTGCTACTGAACCCCCGGTAGTTTCTTTTTTGTTGACTGATGTTGGTTTTCAGGGCAAAAGCTATTAGAAGATTTTTCTTTTTAGAAGGTAAAATACCACCTGGTATTAGGAAACAAAAACGTACTTGCCTCATCATCTGAATAGCTATATGCTGACGCTACAGCTCCCCACATCTTGCTGGCGACATTAGCTGCTTGCTTCATGCCAGATTTCAGAACATCCATTTTAGGTCCAGATAAGATGTGGTCTAGCTTCAAGCCCGAAAAACTTGTAACTACTGAACCAAATGCAGCCTGCGGCGAAGAACGGCCCAACCCTGTTAAAGACGTGGACCGTTCTTTTTGGGTCCGTGAAAGAGCCAGTTGCTTTGGTCTTCCAGTAAAGGTTTTGGATCGGGAAACAGCTGGACTCTTACGAATGGTGTTCTGAACCTGGGGTGATGGAGCGGAATCTAAAGGCAGGCTCGATCGCCTGTCTAAAGAAGGGCCAAGTGAAGTAGGAGAGGCTTCATCTTGGCTGCTCTCTTTCTTGTGCAGTTCCATGCTGAATGATTTGCTGCCCAAGGGACTTTTCAGATTCATGTAGCTTTCAATTTCGTCAGCCAAATTGCGGGCAACCACTGGCGACATCATCTTTTCTTCCGGTTCAGAGGGTTTCGGCTCTACCGTCTCTGTTGCCAGCAAAGACAAAGGGTCCAAGCCCACCTGAACATCCTCCCTTTCAACAGGCTTGACTATACCGTGAAGACTATTTCTTTTGCTCACCGTCTCTTTGAATTCGGCCTGGCTAGTTCTGGACTGAGAGGCATTAAGGGGTTTGGCGTTAACGTCCTCGGCTTTGGCTGCACTGCTGTCGTGCCCGTTTTCAAGTTGTTCATGTCCCTCTTCCAGCTCTTCCAGAACAGGTGGTGACCAACACTCCACATCCCAAGCATTTTCATTCTCAGAAGTCCTAGAGGTGTCTGAGCCAGAATGGTGCTGGTCACCACTTATGTTGTCAAAACTTTGGGATTTACTTGTATGGGGCGGTGATGGTTTGGCCCCAGACAGAGCCGCTGTGAGGATCTTTGCATCTGCTCCCATCATTATTGCGACTTCGCTGGAGTTCAAGTCTAAGCTGCTTTTCTTCAGCAACATGCCTGCTCTGCTTTCAGTGCTAAAGCTGCAGCTCCTTTCTGAAAAAAGCTTCTGTCTCTTCTTCCCTTTTTCACCAGTCCTCTTGGGAGAAGTATTGTCATCAAACACTAAATCTTCTATCGGATCCTGAGTTACAAACAATGGGCTGGATGGAGTTCCTGTAAGAACAACAACAACAATAAGCTAGTGTACCCACAGAAAACCAAAGTAACCAAGCAGAGAAGAATAAAATCTTGAGGAAAGAGTAACATAAGTATCTAAAAAAGAAAATAATTCAATAGACTGCAGGAAACCTACAGAAGCTTCTGACAGTTCTTTGGACTTCTCTATCTAGCAGTCTGCATCTGTACAGCACCAACACAGAACTTTGTTTCCAGCTAGTTTTGTGTTTGCATGATACATCTTGATACCATTTATTCCAAAGAATTATCTCATAAAGAGACGCACAAATGTACATTCCCACTGAAATGAATCAGCAGCACTTTAGAAAGACATATTTATGATTTGCATTGGCAGAAAACACACTACAAAAACTAGATGCCTCTCTGCTTACAATCAACCAGAAAGAATGGGTTATGGCTTGCTGACACAGAAGTCTAGCCAAAAAATAGGGACCCCAAGCGTATGTAGTATGCAAAAATATAAACCGCAGGGGTAGACCATCAAAAGATTCACAGCTTTCCCAAGTAAACCAGTAGATATCAGTCCATTGAAATACAATAACAATAAATTGAAAATACAATAGAATTGGTGGTCACAATTCAAAAACACTATCTGCAAATTCAAAATACAATTTAATGATAATGGAAAATATCCAACAGGAGACTCCTCTATATCCTTTGAATATAATAGTGTCCAAAAAACCTCAAAGTCCACAAAAAAGGCAGAGGATGTCCCAAAGCACAAACAAACTTGTAACTGCTGAAAACGTCCTTCCCAGATATGCCAGACATTTCAAAGCAATCTTCCGCAGTTGTACGGCTGAAAATGGAACCAAATGTCCACAGTAATGTAGGCACAGCGCATACCTCAAATGGAATCTGTGGAGGAAGACTGCTTTGAAACATCCAACACTGGACCTGAAGACGGTCAAGGGGCATCCAGTTAACTTACTGTATCAACATTAGCAGGCATATTCTGGCGGATTGGATTGACAAGACTTTATCAGCAAAAAAGCTCGCAAACGCCTCACAGCTAATGGCTGAATTGTTAATATTTTGAGATCTCTCAGTGAGAGATGTTAGGGACTAAATTACCCTAACAACTGTGCCAGGCGAGAGCTGCGGATACAATGGAGGCTGTGAAGAAAACCCTTCTTCACTAAATTCACTGCCATCTCACAGGCTTTCATAAACGTCCTATAAGATGTTCTTGCAGCTTCATCATGACTCTACTGCCAAGCTCGCTCTAACCATCTAAACTCTCATTTCATCTGCCTTAGCTCCTTGGTATACCAAGGGGCTATTTTGGCACAGGAGCAAAGAGGGTGTCGGGAGTGATTTCGTCGATGGCTTCAGAAAGCTGGCTATGCCACTCTTCACTCAGCTCATCTAAGGAACCGCCGGGGGAATTGTATCCTACAGAGCATTCGGGAACCCTATTGGGTCCATAAGTCTCTGTTGGCGCGTATAAATCAGCTCATCGTCTAAACAGGGAGGGCTCAGGATTCTCAGACGGGCCTTCAGGGCAAAGTGGTCTGACCACAGCACTTGCTGTTGCACCTTAGATCAAAAAAATTATTTTATTAGACTGTTACCCTGCCCTCCCCAAATAGTAGGCTCAGTCTTGTTGCTCCGCCAGGATCTTCCCACTAACGCTGATACAGTAAGTGAACTGGAGGCTCCTTGCCCATCTTCAGGTCCGGTGTTGGACCAATTGCTAGTGTTTTATTAATCCATTCTGAATGAAGAAACAACCATTTAATGCCATCCTACTGGAAGAGACGTGCTTTGCCAAAGTTATCTTAGTAACTGCAATGCTTAATTTACAAAACTATATGATTTATTTTAAAAATCCACAATGGGAAAGCTGTTGGATCAAAATTTCATTTCCTTCAAACATCTGGTATGGGCAAAGGAGTCAGTGAGAATATGAAGTGGTGAGAGAAGAGGCATTTTGCACCTTCTCACGTATACTCTTCTTTATTATTTCTTAGCCATTTCCCAAGCTGAACCAGGGCACACATAAGACATGCGTAACTGGCTGCGGTCTGTTTTCATGACATCAGACATCTCCAGCCGCAGTTAGATGTAAATGCAAACTCTACACTCCAACATGCTTCCTGCATTCAGTAACTCACCACTGCTGCTCTTCCTGCCACTACTGCTGAAAATACCAGAGGGAACCTTTACAATGCTGCTTCCAGGCTGTACTGGGACTTCCACTGGGCTGTGGGATTCTGGATTAAGATGCTGTTTTTCATCTGATTCGCTGGCACCACCAACTTCTTCAGAAGGAAAAAGATTTTTTTTTAAAGTTAACTTATTTACAGATGAAGTGCCTCCAATGTCCTACATTGCCCTCCCCCATGACCAAAGAGAAAATTAAAAGTACAATCTATTCAAAACTCAGTTTAAATTTTTAATCAGGATGGAGTGTGACCTTGGTCTCAGCCTATAATGAATTTAGTTAAATCAAATCAGAAGTAATGTGTGGTTTGCAGAGGCAAAAAAAAAAAAGAGGCATGAGGAATCCTGGGCAGACAAAGGTCAGCAGAAAAATCAAGAAAGAGGAACTTCACGTGGGTGACTGATGGGACAGTTCAGACTTGGAGCAATGGACTGTGTAGGTTTGCAGCTTTTCTCCTCAGGAAGGGCGTCTAGCTCCCAGAACAAGACAGTCTTCTTGAGAAACAATTCTCAGATAGGATAACAGGAAATGAAGACACGACCAGTTCCTGCGCCTATCACAGGATGCCTTGACCAGGCAATTTTTAGTCTCGCTGGCCTCAAGTTTCACAAGACAGCTTGAAAAAGTCTGAGGTCATACGAAGACGAGTAGACCCACAGTCAGCTACTAGAAAGGAAAGGGTAGGGGCAGGATGTCAGAATCTGCTGATTCAGACAAAGTATTTCTAGTCCTTACAGTTGTGCATTCTGTCTACTTTTTAATTCTCTCTTGTTATATTCTATTGCCATGTATGTATGTTCTGTTGCCATGTATGCATTACAGATATATGCTTGCAGATGCCATGTTGTAGTGCTTAACCAGGCCTGGGTTTTGTAACTGTTAAAGCGGGAGGGTGACACCTGCAATGTATGGGAACAATGGGCCTCTCACACCACTGCCTCCGCATTCCATCGGCCCCGGCTGGGACTTCAAGGGAGGATGCGTCTCATCTCTTATCACATGCAAAAGCCTCGAGGCCATTGATTGTTATGTGAACTGGTAACATCTGAAGGGTCTGGTTGGGAAGGGAATTTAAAACTTAACACCTCACTTTCTTTCCTGTGGGAAACAAACGGTCAGAGCCCCTTTTTGCCCGCCGTTTTTCCCCTATAGTGATTGGCTACCTATGGGTAATTCAAACTCCTTGGAAAGGTATAATAGACCTGCCTGTATTATCTGTCTCATCTCTGACAATAATCCGAGAAGCTGTACTAATGTAGAGATTGGAAATAAAGAACTGTGGTTTACCAACCAAGATCTGATCCTTGACTACTTTGAGCAGAACTCTCACACAGGACTGTTTACCTACTAAACAAGAGTGACCATTAAGGAGGGTGTAACGATCCCAAAGTGAACTATATAATTGAAAATTTCCCAACTCGACAGAGGAGACCAACAAGGCAACATCCAAGGCCAATAGTCAGGGGTCCTGCCTCTTAACAAATAGCTAGCGGTTGGATCTGGCCAGCTGACCAAGTGAACTTGCATGGAATTTTGCATCCTCTCACGTATACAGAATGGGAACTTAGTAAGAGGATGCTTAAGATGTAACATCACCCTACTGACTTAAATTTTTTTCCCCTTTAATTAATGACACAGTCAGTGAGTTCTTTTTTCTTTCTTTCTTTTTTTAAACAATTTTATTAATTTTTACAAATTTTAAATTCTAATAACACCAACTGAGTGCAATACATATTTTCGAGCATAAACTAACATTGTTTATCTAACCATATATACAATTTGGACCACGTATCCATTTCATTATACATTACTCCTTCCTCATTTCTTAATTGTATTTTACCCATGCGGTCACTTTCGGCTGCATCTAACAATTTCTTTATAACTTCTTGTGTTGGCACATTATCTGTCTTCCAATTCTTTGCCCATAAAATTCGCGCTGTCGTCAAGACGTAAATTAAGAGAATTACTTCATTTTTGGGCATCCCAACCGGGAACATATTTAACAAATAAATTTCTGGTAAAAAATCTAAATCTATCTCCATCATATCAAGTATCATTTTTTTAATCTTTAACCAAAATTTCCGTGCTTTCCCACACAGCCACCACATGTGAAAAAAAGTTCCTGCCTGTGATTGACATTTCCAACAGTTCTTAAAATTTGTACCAAAACATTTTGCCAGTTTAACTGGAGTCCAATGCCATCTAGAGAAGACCTTATATATATTTTCTTTATATGAAACAGATTTTACTAATTTAATGGCTTTCCAAATTTTCTCCCATTCTTCTATGGGGATAGTATGTCCAATGTCTTGCATCCATAATACCATATTATTAGTTATCGGTTCTTCTTGTGCCTCTAGCTCCATTAGGTATCTATAGGTTTTCTTGATTATTTTCTCATTTCCTATCTTCCAACACCTTTCAAAGTCCTTCGTTGTTCTACAGAACCCTTGCTTTTTATCTGAGTCGTACCTAGATCTTATCTGTATTCTCTGCCACCAAGTCACATCTAAATTATATTCCAATTTTAGTTGGTCTTCAGTTTTAAGTTCCCCTTTATTATCTAATAATTCTTGGTATGTAAGTATTTGTCTCTTAGTTATTAATGAGGGTTTGACAAAGGCTTCTAGTGGTGAGACCCAACTGGGTATATTTAAATATTGTGTCGCTTTAATATCTTGCCAGATTTTATTCAGAGACCCTCTCAAAGTGTGGAGATGAAAATTGGAGTGGATCTTATCCTTACCAGACCAAATGTAGGCATGCCACCCCATCAATAGATCATGCCCTTCCAATGCCAATAACCTTGCATTCAATAACGTGACCCAATCTTTGATCCACACCATCGCTGCCGCTTTGTAATAGTTTTCCCAGTTAGGTACGGCACATCCACCCCTCTCTTTGTCTTTTTGTATTATGTTCCATTTTATTCTTGGTTTTTTTCCAAGCCATATCAATTCCCTTGTGATTTTGTTAAATTCTTTTTAAAAAGGCGCTTTTATTTTTATTACTGGGATGTTTTGTGCTAAAAATAAGAATTTTGGAAGGACATTCATTTTTATTGTTGCTATTCTGCCCAATCATGACAATTGTAAATTTTTCCATTTAGTCAAATCTTCTCTTATTTCCTTCATCAGCTTATAATAATTATCTTTTATCAAAGTACTTGTTTTGTTTGTAAAATTAATGCCCAGATATCTAACTGCTTTAACCGTCTTCATATTAGAAATTTTAGAAATTTCTTCATCTACCTCTTTACTACAATTTTTTGTTAACAGTTTGGTTTTATTTAAATTTACTTTTAGGCCTGCTACTTCTCCAAATTTTCCTAGTGTCTCGAGGAGGCCTGGCAATGAACTAGTTGGTTCTTCCAAAATAACCACTACATCATCGGCAAATGCACGGAGTTTATATTCAAAGCCTTTAACTTTAGTTCCTTTAATTTCATTGTTATTTCTAATCTGTTCCAACAAAGTCTCCAATGTAAAAATAAACAGCAAAGGAGATAACAGGCAACCTTGTCTAGTTCCTTTCTGGATGTTGAATTTTTCTGTGAGGTCTCCATTTATAATTATTTTGGCTGATTGTATTTTGTAAATCGCTGCCACGTTTGACAGAAAGGAGGATCCACAGTTCATTAATTCTAGTTTCTGTAACAGGAATTCCCAAGAGAGATTATCAAATGCCTTTTCGGCATCTAAAAACATTAGTAGTGTTTCTTTTTCTGGGTGTAGTTCATAATATTCTAATATATCTATTATAGTCCTAATGTTCTCTCTCATCTGTCTTCTTGGTAGAAAACCAGCTTGATCCTCATGAATATAGTGATCTAAAACTTTTTGAAATCTATCTGCTAATATGGAG
Source organism: Lepidodactylus listeri (assembly GCA_029233225.1). Lineage (NCBI taxonomy): Eukaryota > Metazoa > Chordata > Lepidosauria > Squamata > Gekkonidae > Lepidodactylus > Lepidodactylus listeri. The sequence goes on along the minus strand of JARCFY010000004.1, from coordinate 111,731,966 downwards.
GCAAAGATCTTATAATCTACATTCAACAATGAAATTGGTCTATAATTACCAACTTCATCTTTCTCTTTTTTGTCTTTTGGGATCAGGGTGATTATTGCCTGATTCCACGAGTCAGGCACCTCTTTGCTTCCTTCTATATTTGTTACTACCTCTTTCAAAGGGGTTGTTAGCTGATCTTTAAAGATTTTATATATTTCAGCAGGAATTCCATCTGGGCCTGGCGCTTTTCTTACCTTTAATTTTTTAATTGCCTCTGTTATGTCAAAAGTTGTTATTGGGTTACTTAGCATCCTCTTTTGTTCAATAGTAAAGGTTTTGCCGTTTTTTTCTTTCAGGTAGTTATTTATTTTTCCTGGATGTTAAATATTTAAATATTTAAATAGGAGAGGTTAAATATTTAAATAAAGATATGAAAATAATTGTGAAGGAATTCTATGAAGAACTTTATAGAGGAACGAAGAACATCCAGTCTGTGAGTTCTTTTTTCAACGATCTGTTCCCTTCAAGGCAGTGGTCTGATCACCTACTGGCCTTAGAACAGGATTAATAATTAGCTTGCAAGAACTGATTAGCATTTTTTATTTCACTTACAAGTGCTTTCCCTTCCCTGGAATAATCTTCTAGAAATAAGTGTACAATAAAAGAAAGCACCACATTCCAAGTTTAGGCAGCTCTTTAGTTTGTTTGTTTTAAAGGAAGACTGTTGGTATCATATAACCACCAAGGGTTTTTCTGTGCCTTTAAACTGTCTTTGGCAGACTGGTTCAGCATATTACACAGAGAGAAAGAGATCACAATGGCTAAGTTTCACTTTGCTGTGCTACTACTGAATCTACAGCCTCTATTAACCTGTCTCACACTGTATCCTACTTTTCAACCAAGGAACACAGAAATACATGGTTCTCCCTTCTACCACTGTTATCTTCACAACCAGGGGCGTAGAGTTTTAAAATCCTCCAGTGATTTTGCGTGTCTATGGTGCCATAGAGTTTCGGGGCGATTGCTAGAGCATTGCCCCGGCAACGTGGCCAGCGTGACAGCATCACTTCTGGGTGATGCCATCACACTGGGCATTTGCCCAGCTGGCCCCCGGACGGAGGGAGGGACGGACGGAGGGAGAGGGAAGGAGGCAGGAGTGGCCCAGCGGGGGGGGAGAGGAGGAGGAAGCGGCAGCGGGCGGGCCTAGAGAGGGCCCAGGGAAATGCGGCGGCGGGCACTTTGTTTTGCCGGGGGGGGCTCAGTCCCGCCCGGGAAATTTCAGGGGTGGCTCGAGCCCCCCCGTAGTTGACGCCTATGTTCACAACTATCTCATGAGACCAGTTAGACCAGTCACGCTCTCAAAGCCTCAGGTCTCCCAGTGAGACTCCTGTGCTAGTATATTGTATATGTATCAAATTTACTTTGAATGATAACAGAAACCACCACAGGGTCAGAGCCCAGCATTATTAGGGCTTGGATCTACCAACGGATTTCCATGGACATAAGGAGGATTTTTGCTGATTTACCCATTATGCTGGTCTTTTAGGGGGGGGGGCAGTGTTCCCTTGTACCTGAGGAGCAGATTTTCAGGACTCATTTGGGGCTGCAGTAGGGGATGGGACAAGAAAGTTGTACTCTTTAGTCACAGAAATTTCCAGTGGATTCAACCCCAGAACTGCATTTGAGTATTTTTAAAATATATACAAAGTAATCGATATAATATACCTCCGATTAGATCTTCATCTTTAGCAACAAACTCTTTTTCTACAAGCATATCTGATGTATGAACACTATCTCCATCATCCTTTATAAGTTCATCTTTGGAGCCATATCCTTGATCAGACTGACCACCTGTTGAAAAGAATGCAACATATTCTAGCAACTTTTTCTAATTACAAACTAATAATACAAAACATAGCCATTTACAGATTTTAATTGGAAAAAAACCCTCCAAGAACCAAAGCTGGAATTACCAGTACACAAAAATATACACATAAAAGAGTATCTGCAGTCTGTTGGAAGGAAAGAACAGCAGCTGAGATACAAAAGGCTTATTAGAGATCTGATATGCACAAATTTTTAGCAGGACATTACGGTAAGTTCCAACAAAGGTAAGTTCTTCACAGAGGAATAATTATCATTCCCATTTTACATACCATGACAACATGCATCTTCCTATTTCTTTCATAATTCAGATACAAGTTAGTTGTTACTTCGCTTGTACCAATCTCCCCCCTATGCACATGCTCATACACTGCTGGATTTATTTGTTAGATGCATCTCTGCTGCCTTGTCCCTAGGCCTTTCTTGGCTGCTGATTCCTGTTACTGCTAGTTCTCATTCGTGTTGCCCTCATTTAGAGTAAGCAGAAACCAAGGCAGGCTTCATTGGCTGCCAATTCTGGCAACTCCACCTAATCACAATACCCAAGTAAGCTCAGGAGATTTTCACTGGGAGTCCCTTCATTAAACTCATTAGGTACGTAAGGCTGTATGGGAAGTTTAAAAAAATCCAAACCCATACAGGCTGAATGACAGTCAAGTCTTTAAGTGAAGTAGTAAAATGCTCATTGACAATCTTGATCCACATTTTTTTTGTAGTTTTTCTGCCATTCAAGAGATAATATGCAACACTGGATGATCAAGAAGTACACAAGGTCAAAATGGGCCATCGGCTATTTTTACAGCATCAAGAGGAACCACCTCTCCCACTCCTGGCTCATCAAGTGACAAAAAAACCCTATAAATGGGAAAATTACCTGGAGCGGTTAACATTCAAGAGCAGAAATAACGCCTATGTGCCTCCAAGGCTTCACGACACACAAGTCTGCACCCCACACCATGACAGCACCAAGAGACAGCACAGAGCAAGAAGCAGAGCAACAGAGATCAAAGAGAAGGAATCTTTAGTCATCTACTAGACAGCAGGCCATCTACACATCAAGAGAGACTCAAACTCTTTAAAAAGAAAGATATCAGAAAGTTTAGTAGCGGAGGGGAGAGAAGAGAGGAAACATTTAGATCTACAAACTACAAAAGCAGGGTTTTTGGTGTGGCAGCCATTCTTCAGTATGTTTTAATAAAAGTGTCTTATGTGCGTAATGAACATCTTTAGAAGGCCAGGACAGCATTTTCTTTTAAAGTAATATAGAATATATATATATATCACTCTGCACTCATCTCTTTCTGCAGATATATGTCCTACATCAACTTCACGCAAGTTCCCACTGGTTTGTCTGTCAAGCTTCTTGGTCATCTCACCCTTTCCCAGTTTTGTTATCATTCCGTTATGCAAATTCAAATAAGCATAAGCATTTAGCCTAAAGGTTTATGGCACAATGCATTTCTTGCCAACTTATAGTTTGAACAGCCTGCAGGATTATTAACAGACCGTGCATCTGTACAAGAATGTGCATCAGGTCCAACTGCTGGTGATACAAGACCATGTTACGGAATTGCGGAATGAGTGAAAACTGACCTGAAGCCGCACACTTGCCTTATTATCACTAATTTCAGTTTGCAATCCCCTTGGCCCCTTTCCAAAACAGTTGATCCGTGAAACACCGCACCACTCTAAGCAGAGTTACACCCCTTTTAAGACCACAGAGCCAGGGATTAACTCTGTCAGTCCTCTTTCAGGGGGCACAAAGTGATTTCCAGACATAAGATAATGCCCCAGAGAGACATATGGCTGAAAACATGAATCCTGAGGGTGATTTGCACATGGAATTTGCCTCCCAATGATCCTGTGAACTGTACCCTTGACTCTGCTGTTCATGGGACTGCCACAGAGCAAGCTGCATATATGAGCCATTTCTCAACCTCACCATTTTCATAGGAAGAACAGATTTCAAGGAAAATCAATTCAGCAACATATTAGAAAGAGGATGTGCAGTTAGTGAAACCCAGCAGATCTAGTACCTGTGCTAGAGTGATTACCAATGGAATCAAGCCTGACTAAGTCTCTGACGAAGAGTGTGTGCTCCCCACTGTTAGCATCATTAGAACTATCCACACTACCATGGCTCACCGTGTCCCCATCACTTCCACCTGTGGTCATCCGAGGAACTGAAGATACGAACAACAAGGCATTAGTTTCAAAAAATGGACATTTTAAAAAGTAGTTCTTAAAAGCTTACAAAGATCACCACATTTGAAATGACACATAACTCTCTTCATCGGATGTACAATACTCCTATGATTACATTTTCAAATTAATTTTAGAAATTTTTATGAATGCTCTCTGACCACCACTCAAAGCCATCTTAATTTGGTGTAGTGGTTAAGTGTGCGGGCTCTGGGAGAACCGGGTTTGATTCCCCACGCCTCCACTTGCACCTTCTGGATGACCTTGGGGAAGCTGTTCTGGCACAGCTGTTCTTGAAAAAGGAGCAGCTTCTGTCAGAGCTCTCTCAGCCCCACCTACCTCACAGGGTGTCTGTTGTGGGGAGAGGAAGGGAGAGGAGATTGTAAGCTGCTCTGAGACTCCCTGGGTAGTGAAGGGCAGGGTATAAATCCACTCTTCTTTTTTTTTCTTTCTTTTTTTTGAATTTTTTTATTGAAGGGTTAAAAGGGTACAGAATAAAATTAATGCAGAGGAAAACCACATAGCATGTTAAACATTGCTAACTTGAGTGTCAACATATATATCATCATGAAATTCAGTCGTTTTACATTTGAAAAGTAGCATATAACTCAACCTTGTTTATCTTATTTAAACAGTAACTATTATGTTCATAACACCGTTTACAACCATAAGTATAATGTAGAATCTTTTATCCAATTTTTTGGAAGATGTTTATTGCTTGGATTAGGGTTACTATCTAAAATCGGTTCCCATTTAAGCATTTGGCTTTTGGTGCTTTCCCCCTTGTCTCTATTCTCAAACTTATCCGCTATTTTATCTAAGATAAAATATTTTGGCATGCCATGTGCTCAATGAAGGCTTAGAGGTTTCTTTCCAATTTACCGCAATTGTATACTTTGCTGCTGTAATGAGTATCTCAATTAGTTCTCTTTGGTCTTTATTAATTTTCGTTAGGGTCTTTGGCCAGAGATTGAGCAAAATTAAAGTAGGGTCACAAGGTACAGAGACTTTTAACATAGAGTTGATTTCTGTTATGATTTGCTTCCACCATACATCCACCATTTTACATCCACCATAAGTGAATGTAAGTCCCAACTTCTGACTGACATTTCCAGCATTTGGGTGACTGAGTGGAATATATGTGGGAGAGTTTAACTGGTGTGAGGTGCCATCTGTAAAGTGTCTTTAGTGCCTGTAATCTAACGGGAGTGGATCTAGATCTGTAGACTTTAGATGACCATATTTTTTCCCACTGGTCCTCTGGAATTATAGTGTTTAAGTCCTTGTGCCATGCTGTTTGGAAGGATAAGGGCCGGTGGTAGGAAGTTTGAAGGAGGAAAGAGTAGAACATTGAGATGAGTCCTCTCTTAATGAGGCTTGATGATGTTAATAGGCGTTCAAAGAAATTGTATTTTCTTGTACAGTTGAGATTGGGTTTCTGAGCTGCAAAAAGATGGGAGACTTGAAGATATTCAAACCATGGTAGCCGTTGTTTCGCTTTAGTTTCTAGCTCTGCTTTTGGGAGGAGTGATCCATTTTTGGAGATATCACAGAATCTTGTTAATTTTGCTTTAAACCAATTGGAAAAAGATGAGGTGGGTTGGCCGGGAGTGAACCAGTGTTGGCGTAGGAAACTTTTAACCGGTGTGTCTGCTGGTATCAGTGTTTTTTTGCAGTTATTCCAAGTTTGAAAAGCTGCTTGGAGGAAGGGATGTGAAGTTCCTGGTTTGAGTCTTTTTGAGGGAGGATTCCATAACGCTTCGCGGAATGACTGTGAGGTAAGGTAAGTATTTTCCATGTCTTTCCAGTCTGCTTCATAGTTTTCGTGGTAGTGTCGTGTTAAATTTGCCATTATAGTTGATTGGTAGTAAATTTTTAAATCAGGGAGGGCCAGTCCCCCTTTGCTTGTTGCCCGTCGTAATGTTTGGAAGCGAACTCTTGGTTTTTTGTTGTTCCACAGAAATTTCATGAGGTTCCGTTGCCATGAGGCAAGTAATGTAGGAGATATGCTTACAGGTAGGGCTCGAAAATAATATAAAAATTTTGGCAGAATAATAGATTTGATGGTTGAGATACGTTCAAACCACGATAGTATTTTTGTATCCCAGGATTTGAATTGAGATGATATTGTAAGGTTAGCTTTCTTGTGGTTGTACTTAATTAAGTCTTTCAGATTCAGAGGGATATTTACTCCTAAGTATTTCCAGTGTTTTGTAGTCCATTGGAAAGTAAAGTGCTTTTTGATATATGTTTTAGATGATGGGTCTATAGTTATTGGGAAGAAGATAGTTTTTGATTGGTTTATACGGAGGCCTGAGATCTTTCCAAAATCATCCAGTACAGAAAAAAGAGGTGGAAGAGAGGAGATTGGGTCTTTTATATAGATAACCATGTCATCTGCAAAAAGGCTTGTTTTGGTGGGGATTCCATTTATGGTTGGTCCTTTTATTGAGGTGTTGTGTCTAACCAACGCCGCCAATGGTTCGATTGCCAGGGCAAACAGAAAGGGCGATAGTGGGCAGCCCTGTCTGGTGCCCCTGTGTAGGTTAAAATTAGATGAGGTAATCTGGTTGATTGTTAAAAAAGCTGTTGGCTGGGCATAGATTTGTTGGAGAGCAGATTTGAATTTGACACCAAAGTTCATATGTGACAATAAGTTGTGTAAGTATTCGAATTCCAAAGAATCGAATGCTTTTTCAAAGTCAACTGAGATTATGCAGGTTTGATTTATTTTCTTTTGGTGACAGTGATGGATAACGTTGATGGTTTTGCAGATGTTGTCTGTGATGTCTCGTTGGGTGATGAAGCCTGTTTGATCAAGATGGATGTAAGTTGGAAGAATCTGTGAGAGTCTTGCTGCTAGAACTGAGGTGAAGATTTTGTAGTCGCAGTTGAGGAGTGATATTGGGCGGTATGAGCTGGTTTGAGAAGTGTCCTTGCCCGGTTTGGGAATTACGCTTATTCGTGCCTGATTCCAAGAAGGTGGAGTTGGGTGGTTTTCTAAAATTTTGTTAAATAAGTCAGTTAAAAATTGTAATAATTTTGGATGGAAAACTTTGTAATATTCCTTTGGAAACCCGTCAGGTCCTGGTGTCTTGTTACTTTTCATTCTTTTTAAGGCTTCTAAAATCTCTTGTTGTGTTATTTCTTTATCAAGAATTGCTTGATGTGTATGAGAAAGTTTTTTGTTGCTACCTTTTTGCTTTAAGAAGTTTTTTATATCTATTTTAGAAGGTGTTGTTGATGTGTAAAGTTGCTTGTAGAAATTCTCAAAGGTTTGTAGTATCTGTTTTGAAGAGGTTTGTAATACTCCTTGCTGGTCTTTTACGCAGTTGATTAGTGTGGAGGTGCATTTCTGTCTTAATTTTGAGGCAAGAAGTTTGATTGATTTGTTATTGCGATATTTGTATTTGTGTTGCATTACAGCTATATTTTTTTGTATTGCAGATGTTTCTATGGCTTCTAACTTCTTCCTGAGGATTTCCAAGGAGTGGTAAGTTGTTTTACATCCAGTTTGCTTATGTTTAGTTTCTAATTTTTGTATTTCTGTATGAAGGTCTTTGATCTTTTGCTGTTTAATTTTGTTATAGGCTGCTGTTAGGGTGATGATCTTCCCACGAAGGACTGCTTTGTGAGCATCCCAGATTACCTCCAGCGGAACTTCATCATTTGTATTCAGTTTGAAGTATTCTTCTATGGCTTCTTCAATTTGTGTCTTAAAAGCAGGGTCTTTCAATAAAGCCTTGTTTAATGTCCATGCTGAGCATTTTCCTTCACTGTTACTTATATTTAAGACACAATCTACCAGGGCATGATCAGACCATTGGCGGAGTCCTATATTGGAGGTTTGAATGTTGTTGAAAGCTGAGTTTGAGATTAAGAGGTAATCCAGTCTGCTAAAAGAATCAAATTGTGATGAGTAGAAAGTAAAGTCTTTTTCTGTTGGGTTCTTTCTTCGCCAAACATCGCTTAGGTTGAAAGATTGAAAAACTGATTCCAAGTGATTATTGTGTGGAAGCAGTTTTTTTGGGAAGCGGGTTGGATAATAACGGTCGATTTTAGTGTTTGCCACCTGGTTAAGATCACCGCCAATTAAAATTATGCCTGCATTTGGGCTTGTAATTTTTGTTAAGAATTCTTGGATGTATGGTACTTGGCCTTTGTTGGGGGCATAAAGGCTTGCAATGGAGTAAGATGTACCATCTAGAGTGCCTTGTAGAATAAGGTATCTTCCCTCTGAATCTATTTCGGAATGTTGAAGTTGAAATCTGGTGTTTTTTGAAAATAAAATTGCTACTCCTCTTGATTTGTTTGAGCCAGGAGCGAAGTATTGTTGTGGGAACCAAGCCTGAGGGAAAAGCAGGTCATGGCCTAGTTTTAAGTATGTTTCCTGGAGCATAATAATGTCTGCCTTCTCTCTTTTCATTAAAGATAGAATTCTTTTAATTTTGATTTTGTGATTGATTCCCCTACAGTTGTAAGTTATTACCTTTAGTGTGGATGCCATTCTAAAGGAAAAATGGAAGTTAGTCTAAATATATTTCTTACATCTATTTGTGGCCTTCTGAGAGTAGTCCTTGCATATAAAGAAAGATAAAATTGGGGATATGCCATACTTGGTGGATGGGATAAATTGCCCTTCTTAGCACAAAGTCTCCATATTTCCTATGTTTAAAGAAGTTTTTAGGACAAAAAACTGTTTGCGTTGCTTCACTCCCTGCCCTTAGGTGAAGTTTGATGAGCTTAAAACCTCCTAATAGGAGCCTTTTCAATTCAAAGTAAATGCATGCCACAATGGAGTACTGTTGTGAGTGTGCCATGCTTGGGGTTTGGAATAAATTACCCTCTTTTGACCGATGAGCCTTATATTAAAAAAAAAAATTAACCAAGAAACATTTTGAGTTACTTCACTCCTTGTCCTTAGGTAACATTTAATAAACTTAAAATATCCTAATAGGAACTCTATCATTCCAAGGTACGTGCAAATCATAATGGAATATCCTATGCTTAGCATTTTGGAACAATCTTTTAAAGTTGACTTTAAAATAAAATTCTTTTGAGTTTCTTCACTCTTAACTGAGCATAACCCATATTTATGAGCTTTATGAGTTAAGTGTAGCATATATTTTGTTGCTATCCTAACAAGAAATACATTAAAAGTAACATACCATAAAACAGAGAAACATTCATTGCATTTTGTTTTAAAGAACTGTACCCCCCATGTTTGTCTAAAACGATCCTTAAGAATCCCTCCCCTCCCCCCTCCCACCCCCCTTGCCATAACTCTCTTTACCTCAACCACTCCATAGTTATTAAAAGGAAACTTATTTAAAACGTTTAAGTAATAACATCTTATAATACGATTTGGAAGAGTAGTTTTACCAATTGAGAATGTAAGGTTCGGTAGGAGCACGCATTCCGTGCTAGGGCTGTAGAGATTGAAAAAGCCCTTCCAGTCTGAACCTTTTGTCAACACTAAAAATAAAACGTAGACTAAAAATCCTTTCCAGCCCATGGCTGGAGAAACCAACAAGGAAGAAAGACAACGAAGGAGAGGGGAAGTAGGAGCCCCTTTCCCTCCCTCCTCCCAGGCAGCATAGTTGCTTATAGTAATGCCTAAAACCATTTGTCTGTCTGGTTATTGCTGTTATGACATTATTTGGCTTTGTGTTGTTATTCACGCTCACAAATTCTGAGATCAGAGGTGCAGTTCTCAGTTGGATTTGTGGATAGGTATTTTACTCCACTGATATGGTGATGCAGGGTAGTCCAGCTTCCTTTTGGATGACTTCTTTATTGATGAAGATGGCAGAGGTTGTAGATTCAACGCTGACAGGAGAGCATATCCTGAATCTTTGTCTTGTGCTGTGTATGTAGAGCCTTGAAATCTTACCATAAGGGATCCCGACTTGGTCCAGCTGTATCTGATGCCTGATTCTGTGAGCTTAGAGGAGACTGGCTTCAATAATCTTCGTATTTGAAGGGTTTTAGCTGTGAGGTCCGGGAACACTTGGATCTTCCCTTCTTGAAACGGTAAGCCGCCAGCTGAACGCGCCTCAGCCAGGATTTTTTGTTTAGTGCGCAAATCTATAAGTTCTACCAGCACGTCTCGTGGCAATTGGGTTCGGTTCTGGTTTTGTGTCAGAGTTAGTGCGCCAATTCTATAAGCTTTAAGGATGGTTGGAGCCACCCCCTCCTCTAATTTAAGTGCGTGCGAGAGCCAAGCACCCATGAATGCAGCAATGTCGGTGTTTCCTTCCGCCGCTTCAGGGAGACCGCGAAATTTGAGGCGGCGGTCTCGGAGAGTGTTCTCCAGGGCCATAATTTTTTCAGTGGCCCATCTTTCGTGTTGCTGAAGGTCTCTAATATTCTCCTGATTCGCCATACTGTTCTCCATAACGGTATCTAGGGCCTGAGACATATTTTGAACTGAATTTTGTAAGCTCGCTATCTGATCTGCCACAGGTTTTAAAAGATTATTCATAGTGGCCATCATTTCGGCTTTGAAGTTTGTGAAGGAATCTAGCCAGTCCTGTTTAGAAATGTTGGAGTTAGAAGCAGTAGGGCCTACCGGTTCAGTCACCATTTTGAGGCCTCGGGAGCCGTTAGTCTTCTCCTTGTTACCGGAACTTTCAGTTGGGAAGTACTGTGAAACAGTTTTTTTTGGCGACTCAGTTTTTTTTATGTCCGTTTGGTCTGCCCATTACCTTTTATCGCTTTTTAACCAGTTTTTGGGGCTTGAGAGACGCTTGCTGCCCAGGAGGGAGGGAATCAGGTTAGGAGCTTCACTACACAGCGTCCGCCATTACGCCCTCCGACGCCCCGCCCCCCATAAATCCACTCTTCTCTCATCTTCTTCTTCTAATACAATTATGCATTTTCCTGCCATAATAAGACGGCTCTCATACCCTACCTCTGTAGAAGCTGGGCCCATAGAAGTTAGTGACTACAAAGTTACCTGGTATAGAAGGGACCTGTAAATTGCGTGTAGACTTTCTGAGGCATTGTCTAAATTGTGCCATGCCATGCACCACATTCCGCACTTTTGTCCACAGAAAAATGCCACTGCGATTACTGCTAGGCCATGGGCTCTCCAAAGCTGCCTAGAAAAGTGAAATTGCTTATTTCCAGAAACCCAAAATACTCTACTTCCAGGCAACATACACTCACACCCCCCAACCTATTAATGTGGTCTCAGTCATGCTACAGTCCCATATTATTTTTGTGCTATGAGTTCACACTTTGAAGTTCCCATTCTTATATATGAAAATCCAGAAAAATACACCCCAGAACTTGGTCAATAGGTCCAGCTGCAGAAAAGTTTATTAATTACCAGTGATCCCCATGCATAAAAGCTTGGATAGGCTGGATCTAGCCCTTCTCTGGTGTGGTTCTGATGGCCAACTGAGTAGAACAGGGAAAAAGGGTAGTCCAAGAACCTACTCTGCTCCACTTGGGGCCACCCTGACATTTGAATTCGACACTGCCCAGAGAGAAAGGAAATTTTAAAACAGCAAGTGAGGGCCCTTTCCCACTTAGCTGGAAAGTTCCTTCTGTTTGGGGTAGATTCTGAGAGATCTGGGACCCAAGTGGTAGCAAACCACTCTGATAGACAGGAGAGACCCAGAGTGGTGGCAAACCACTCCGATGGGCAGGAGAGTATGGGGTGGGGACAGGTAGCCAGAAAGCCAACTGATTACAAACGTTACCCAAGATAGTACCTAACATAGCTCCGTAGCCAGAAATTTTTGGCTGGTCCGGGAGTGAAACTGACCAGAAGCAGTAGGGCGGCTTCCCTTTCCTCCCTCAGCCTCCTCACCACTGTAGGGGGCTGGGCACTCCCGGACCAACAGCTGTTGAATTTAACAGCTGATCAACAGGGAGTGAAACTGCCCAGAAGCAGCAGGGTGACTTCCCTTTCCTTCCCCAGCCTCCCCGCCATTGTGGGGGCAAGGTGCACCAGAGGTGGGGATTCTGGCATCCTCCCAGGGTGGGGCAGGCCTCATTCATAGTGGGGCTCCGCCCCAAATGCCCCACCATGGCTATGGGCCTAATCTAACATGGGTCAATCTGGGCATAATAAACAAAGCAATGTGGAATGCAAGATCAGATTGCTGTTCTTGGCCAGCCATAGATATATTAAGGCAGGGAAGCCTTTGAATAGAGGCGGGCAGCCAATCCCCATCCCCAACCTTTCCAAAACAGTAGCTAAGGAAGATAGAACAGGCAATCCTATGGCTAGGGTAATCTGGGCACTATTTCAAGATCAGCCCAAATAAAAGCAATGTGCACAATTTAGACATACTTACTTGACTTTTTTTTGCACGTCTCGCTTACCTTGTTGTAGTAACCGTAGGTGATTGCGTTTGGCTGTATGCCAGCATTTTTCATTTCAAAAAGGACTCTCACAGCCAGAACAGGATGGCCCCAAAGTCCACAGAGCTGCATTACAACTCTATAGCAAACCTGATAAAAAATTGAAAAGTTTGTGCCATCAGTTTTGACAGGCACTCTGTAGCAGTTTACACTGTGTAAAACAATGGATGTGAAAGGACATAAAAGATGGAACTACTCCATATGTTTGATTCAGTAACCAGTAGAGGGAGCACACGTTAAATCAGCAAAACACACAAGAAGAAAGCAAAAACCTCTCCAAGAGATTTCAGGACCTGTTGAGCAATCCAGATGAGGAGTTACTATATTTGTTCAGACCTGGTTTATAAGAGATTCTTAGTTCAGTTCTAAACTTCTGTACTGAAATTAAGTTTTTGAGATTAGAAGTAGATGTTCAGTAACTGCTGTGCCATTCACTTTACCTCTGGCAATGTGCTATCAAATAATGTGTCTAATGTATCTAAAATTAGCAAAAGCTTAAACATCCTGTAAGTAGATTTCGACAAAAGATACAGGAGTACAGGCTCAAAGGTTCCCAGTCCCGTGTCTGGTGAGTGTGTTCTCACCAACTCCAATTCAGTTACAGAGCTATATCAACTATGGGAGAAGGATTTGCACGAAGTCTATGAACTATGAGAAAAGGATTTGCATGAAGCCGTTTTGCATAGGGCAAAAATAGCAGCAAGTTTTAGCTGTTACCAACCTGAAGTCTATTTGAAAGGGAGTAGAAAAAAATTAAAAAACTGAGCTCTTTAGACTTGTTACAATGAACACATGATGTCTGGAAACTCAGCCCCGGCCTGGTAGAACATGCTCCCATCTGAGATCTAGACTATAAAACAGAGCTGTTCCACCAGGCCTTTGGCTGAGGCAGCAGGCGTTCAATAAAATCTTGCTCCCCCCCCACGCTGAAGTTTACTATCTCTATGTGGCCCAGATTAAGAAGAAAATGGCACCAGCTTGAACTCCATGCACATGAATAGTGTGACCTGTTCTAATCCACGCTGTTTTAAACTGTTTAATTGATTGTAAATTATATTTGATATATATTGGAATTTTTATGGTTTTCTAGATTTTGCTCTGTGATCTGCCCTGAGCCCGCTTGCTGGGAAGGCAGAATAGAAATCAAATAAATAAATAAATTAAATATTCACATGTGAATAGTGAAAATCCTAAAGAAATGCTGAGAACATTCAAGAATTTCAAGATACATCAGTGAATCATGACAGCCCAAAGAAAGTTGTCTGTGAATGCCAACATGTGAACACTGGCATTCATGGTAATGTATTTATAAGGTTTACTGGAAAAATTACAGTAGACAAATACCAGTAGCCCTCCCAAGTCTAACTATGTGCTACAGTGAGGGGAAAAATAAACTCCACATTCAATATTAGCACATTAACTATTAATCTCAGCCAGACAACACTATTTGCTAATTTATTCAACCATCACTACTGCCTTCTCTCAAAACAGCTACTGTAGGATAGAATATATACAACTGTAGTTGACAGGTCCCCTGCTACAGCAGAAGACCTCCTACCAGCAACTCCTGCTGCCTGCTATTGCTCTGTCAGCTAGTGGGGAAAAAGTAAATTAAGTAATTGCTATTAAGTCACTTCCAGAGAACACCCAGAAGTGATGTACCATAAAAACTCTACCATAGAGTTTTTGGCGATTCCTAGAGTGGAGTGATGTCACTTCTGCATATTCCCTGGAAGTGACTTAACATGGTCACACTGATGGCATGCCTTCATGTCCCAGTCCCGCCCCCTGACTCCGGCCAGTTGCCAGCCACTGGCTGGCAACCCTACAACAGAAACATCTCCATTTACAAATGTTTTCAAATAACTGTTCCAAGTGCTAGTTTCAAAAGCGTACTCTAGTTAATGGGATCTGCAGGGCCTCATTACAGGTTTGGGCAGATTACTTTGGTAAAACCAATGCAACAGCAGTACTATTTAATTACTTCCCAACTTGTCTAACTTGACTCCCTGAACCACACCCAGATCTATGTTAAATAACTCAATGTCTGCATTTTCCTCTATTTTTTCTATTTAAAATAGGTTGAGCTAAGATTTAAATGGGAAAAGAAACTCTCGGCATGAAAGGAAGTTAGTCCAGTGGCATACTATTAAATTCCCTATGACTGCCCAAGTGGAAGAGGAGAATTTCCAAAAAAAAAAAAAAGCTTTTTAGAAGTTTACAGATTACTTAAGCTGGTTTTCCTGAAATGACTTTCCTTTTCTGTATCAAATACAACATTTATTCCATAATAGAGGTGCTAGTCAAAATCCCAAGGATCTGGTAGAACCAAGACATATTCTTGGATAGGTGGCCAACAGTGGAATTAGCCAGGACAACTAGCACTGGCTTGAACTACACTGAATTTGTGACTGTGACTAGAGAACAGTTCCCTACTTCAAGATCACACTTAGAAAATCCCAGTACTGAAAGAGCTATTGAGTCAAGAACATGATAATGAAATCTAGAGTAATGTGATCAATGTTACTGAAAACTGGTAGAGTCCAACATTGTTCAGAAATCTGAACCACATCATCTGCCTTGAGTCTCAGTGAGAAAGGCAAACCAAATAAAGGAAATAAACAAATACAAATACTCTAATTTTCTTCCTCAGTGCGGATGACGAAGCAAAATAAGACAGCAAGATATTGGCTATCCAATTTAATTGCAGCTAAATAAAAAATGTGCACAAACTAGCCACTGGGCTAGGCTTTTTTGGCTTTTGGTAAAAGTTTGGCTTTTACCTCCCTCCCTTCTTGCACAGACAACAATGAAGGAAAAATCAGCGAAGATTAAATCTGGTTATCAGTGACATATGAAGAGAGGCAAAGTTAGCAAGAGTTAGTCCCCATCCAACCCCAGCAGGAATCTTAATCAGCAGTTAATCAAGATATAGAATCCCGGTTTATGGAGGAGGGGCTAACTCCAGTTAAACCATGAATTTGCTCTTCACAGATAACCACAATTAATCATTAGCCGTCATTTCTTGACAATGCTTCCTATGAGAAGTGTAAGGGGACCCGGGGACAGGCCAAATTGCACACATTTTTATGTAGCTCTGCTGTTTGAATGCGGTCTTCAAATAGAAAAATAATTTCTGGATTGCTCACTTAAGTAGCTGATTTATTCTGAGGGGAGAAAAGAATACTTTAAAAAGTATTCCAAAGCAGAGGAACTTTGCTGGAAATTAAGTCATTCTTGGTGGGAAAGAGTAACTGATAATGAAATTAATGAGCGGTAAGCATAGAACAGATAAAAAGAAGTACATCTTTGTTCAAAGAGTAATTAACACATGGAATTCACTGCTGCAAGAAGTAGTGGTGGCTACAAGCATAGACAACTTTGAGAGGGAATTGGAAAAATATAGAGAGCAGAGGTCCATCAGTGGCTATTAACCGCAAACTACACATGGAACACTATGCCTGGGGCACAGACGCTCTGTATTCTTGGTGCTCGGAGGTCAACAGTGGGTGGAATTCTGGAGTTCTGGCCCTGCTGGTGGGCCTCCTGATGGCATCTGGGTTTTGGCCACTGTGTGACACAGAGTGTTGGACTGGATGGGCTATTGGCCTGGTCCAACATGAATTCTCTTGTGTCCTTATGATACTACAAAAATCTACAGATGACTATGCACTTGCATCGTTTCATGCAGCTCAGCAGCTCTCTAGACTTACCTCATCTAATGGTTCCACATCAGTTTTCCTCATTTTGATAAGAACATCATATGCTCTTTGCAGAGCTTTGACTTTGGGATGGGAAACTCTAACATAAGCTGGCAGACAAATGAACCATAAGCTGTAGCAGTGACTGAAGAGGCACTTGGCCCACTGTGGAGGGCTTGTGTAATATCTCTTGGCTAATTTATGGGCTGCTTTTATCTCCTGCAAGATAAGAAGATAACAAAAATTAACAGCAATAATCATCCGGCACAGAACATACCACATTTTCCTTCAGCGATGCAGAAGACACAGAATGCTGTTTTGCATGCCATGTTATTTTCAGGCGTTTCCCTTTTAAATATTCACCAGCTGTCAGATGCAAATGCTTTCTCTAGCTTGTTGATCATGGTCTTGTACATCACATAGTCGTGTATGATTTAAAAACACAACACAACTCAAAACTGACCTGTTTTGTCCTCTTTGCCATGAGCGCTGGACTGTTTGAAATAGTACCTCCAGCTGGGTGCCTGTTGAATGAAAGCTTGAGTTCCTGTGGTCTGTCGAAGAACTTAAAATCTAGTCTAGGGAAGTTTTTATAGCTGGAAAAGGAAGAGTCACATGTTTAGGAACTAGTCTTCATCACAGTATGGCATACAAAGTACAAGCTACTCCATTTCTAAACAAATGACAGTTGTATTAGCACTATTTCTAAGGGGCAAGAATGCAACTGTGCTAAATAAAATCCAGCCTCCAGGGGAAAAAAAGTTATTAGACATGTCAAAAGCTTGAATATGCCCAGTGAAATTTCTGACTTATTCCCTTCGAGTAGCAGACCCTCCAGGACATATCACAAAATGCAACTTTCCTCAGCTATAAACTTGTTTTGCTTTGTGGCTTTGGGGGTGGGGGGTGCTACTTGGGGGTGGGGGGTGCTACCTGACTAAGTACAGAGAGAAAGCTTCTTCAGGCATGCAGAGCTAGTTGCACAGTTCTCAAGAACAAAAGCATAATATTTTGTACAATATTACCATATGGCATATCTTCCTTCCACATTAAAAACAAAAACAAAGTCCCAGTCAATTCTTCTCAAAAGTTCAAAGTAAACTTTAAACAGTAATCTGGAATGCACAACATGTCATCATAACTTAGTCCCACCCATCGGTAGATTTTTCCCCTCTCTATTATTTAGCAGAATACCTGTACTTAGGTGTCCTCTCCTGCTCATCGTCAGGGGGAGGCTCTGGAGGCATTATAAACACCGTGTGTTCACTCTTTTGAGACTCATCAAGCTCAATCAACCGAATATCCTCTGTGGAATCTACATCAACCTGCAAACACATCATAATCCAATTTTAAATCAAGATGCCTGTAAATTCTGTAGCTACATGGGAAGCTCCTGTGCTCTAAAGCCCTGTGCCTCCAGACCACAACTGAAGAAAGGTTCTGGAAGCAATAGCAAGCAAAAACAGCAGATCACAGCTTTAAGACATATCGCTCAGTTACATTGCCTCCATCACCTGTGATGACTCTGCCAAGAAAACTACTGGAAGATCAGCACAGTGTCATCTTGCAAGGCTCTGGCGCATCGAGTCAGCATGTTAAAGATCCCAAGACATTTTCTTGAACAATCATGATTTGTAGTTCCATACTATCACTATGCATGCTTAATTAGCAGAAAAGTCATAAAATACTCCCATAATATGCAACTTAAGTACCTTATCTCCTTTTTCTGATCCTTTTTCAGGGAAAAGCTAGGAAAAGGAGTTAAAAACAGAATTAGAATTCCTTACATAAATAAATGACTGACCACAATGTACTTTTCATTACACCATTCAAATATCCCCCCTCCTCCTTGTCTAACAACCAGCCTGATTGGAGCTCTCTACTTCACACACATGCTGCAAGATGTACAACTAGTGGATATAAATCCAGGATAAGCCAGAAGAGCCAGTGTGATGCAGTGGTTAGTGTACCACACTTGAACCTGGGTACCTTACTTCCTAATCCTCATGATCCATGAAGCTCACAGGATGACCTTGGCCGGTCAACACCTCTCAGTTTGACCTGCCTCACAGGTTTGTTGTTAGGATAAAATGGAGGAGAGATTCATGTCAGCCACCCTGGGCTTCTTGGAGAAGGAGGAGGAAAAAATGTACTAGATTGGATAAGGGATAACTGTGGAATCTCCGAGTTCAGACATTATAGCCCCCTAAGCATAGCAGGAGAGGATACAACGGCAGTGGGTGGGGGAGGATTATACTGTCCAAGCAACGCTAAGGTATCCCGAAAGTTCTGCATGAGATTCACAGCACCATTTGCCTACTCCATTCTAACATGTGACCTTCTCTATCAGCAAAAGCAGTTATTGCATTAAGATTTAACAACACATGAGATGAAAGTGGGAAGGTTCAGTTTGAGAAATACTTCTATAAACAAATTAAGCAGTTACCAATTTGCCCTAAGTACTAAAGATCTTGCAACATCAAAATAAAGACAAATTCAGGAAGCATCTAACAAGAACAAGAAAGCCACAGATCCACAAGAGGGAGAGTCTAACACTACCTCATTTGTTGAAACAGAAATTATTATTTTTTTACCTTTTCCACACAGTCATCAAAAAAAGCCAAGCCGGTATCTTTGTCACTCACAAAACTGCATTCTTCAATGAAGCGGCTAAATATCTGTGTTTTAGTTAAAGCTGTGTAAAATTTTGTGTAGGCACGATCTCTACTTTTTAAAAATCCTAGTTAAAAAAGAACACATTATAATTGTTAAAAAGTACTGGCGTAAGATAAAAGATTCACAACTATTTCATTTGTCTATTTAACATTTTAGTGTAACCCTTGGCATTGCTTTTGAGAGCTTAGGAAAACAAGTTCTCTCATTCGTAAGTTTATTTATACTGAGAAACTTGTACACAGATGGGTTCCACACCATTTCTCCTGCAGAAAATACCCCATCTGTAGGCTCTTTCAACATCATGGTAGAAGAACAAAACTGAAAAATGTTACCACAATGTTTTGCCTGGATAAACTCTGATGATAAAAGGACTCCCCGAAGCATTTTAGGAAGGCTTTGCTTCAGCCTCTCAACTCAAAACTGTTTTAGCAGACTGTGCAACACAACCAGAGGATATGTATGTTTTTGAATGGGAATAGCACAGATCTTATTCGTTGCAAAAGGGGCTTGTGCAGGAGAAATTCCAAGTTAATTGTACCTTTTGCTTTCTTCCCCCACCCCCAACTTCCAACTTTTATTACCAGCTGATGAGGTCTGGCACCACAGTGCACCCTTCCCCAAATGCAAAGCATAAGTTGCTTCTGGATCTCTGTAATTTCTATGGCAACACAGATAGAATGCCCACGTTATGTACAATATTAAATACTAGTGAATAGGACGGCTTGCTTATTGTGTTAAGCTATGATAATGCAACAGCAATATCAGCTCTTACTTTAATGGTGTATCGCCACAGCATTTCTAGGCAAGCAAGGAACCCAAACTACCACGTAACTCCACCTCTTTTATGTGTGCCTTCCTTGTCTCCAAGCTGTTATGATAGAACGTGGTGCAAGAGAAGTTCACCAGTATCTCTTGAGTCCAAATTTAATGACTATGACAAGTCTGTTGGGACCTATATACGGTGCATAAACCCTCCTGCCATTTCACATTAGAGAGGCTGAACTCTCGGATGTTCTTAGCAATTCCCAACAATGATCACTCTCTTCAGATTGAGCAGAGGCATAACATATAGCAGTATGGAGTATTATTCTGGGAAATACTGTAAAAATTCTGTACTCAGCCATCACTCTGCCCTGCTTTGTCTCCATTTACATTACATACTAGAACACCATGTCTCTCTTCCCTTCCCAATGCACCTCTGGCTGTGTCCAAAGACTGATGTCTCAGCTGTCATATTACACTCTGTACCATTCCCTGTGAATAACCAACACCTGACCACACAGCATGCCCAGCAAATAAACTAGTATATTAAGTGTTGCTTGTTTCAGGCCTAACTAATCTCACAGGAGTCCTTCTCTAAACAGCAACAAGAACCTGCAGGGTATCCACTACTTGCGTTGCTTTTCTTTCCTCCCCGGCAGAAACTTAAAGCTATTGACTGGATACATTTTATAGCACGACCTATAAGTCACAGACTGGGATTGCTCTTAACAAATAATATCAGAGTTTCAATACATCCAGAATCAACTCTCTCTTCAAGACTCACCTTGAAGATCAAACAGGGAATCTGCAGCAGTAGCTTTATTAGAAGGTGCCTGTGTTATTGGTTTAAGGAATGTTCTGTACCCTTTTAAAACAGATGCCATGAAACGCAGAAAAGCTTCCTGAATCTCCATTTCAAATTGGGTCATTTTCGTCTGCCAGGAGAAATCTGCCTCTATAGGCGTCATCTCAACCGCTGAGCCTTCTTGTGTCTTTCTGTGAACTGGGGTACAGAGACGTCGGAGGAAAGAAGCTGAATTAAGGAACTTTTTTAAAAGTACAGCTATTTAAAGAGATCTACAGGAGAGGCTTTCAGATGTGCTCAACTTTCACAGAATGCTCAAGCACATAAGTGTTATAGACACACAAGCAGAAAATTGTTATTTCCACAGTTACACACAGAGACAGGCATTTGGATCTCATAACCTACCCTTTTTATGAATTCCAACTTTCCTAATAGCCTCAAGTCTTATCCTTGACATCCAGCTACTGTCTCACACTCATTACGAACAGAAATATTCTGCTTGCTCAATCAATGTGGTTCCCGGCTTTGCAAACCGGCATTACTGCACCCCTTTCAATCACACAGCAGAAGAAAATCTGTTTTTAAAACACCATCCTGATGCTTCCTGTCATAGTGATGGGAAAGTGTGATGAGCATGGAACAAAGCTTGACCACCAGCAATCTTACATTCCAAAGAAACCTCCTGTCAGTAAGATGCAGCTAGGGATGCCAGCCTCCAGGTGGGATCTGGGGAATCCCCTGGAATTACAGCTAGTCTCCAAACTAAAGAGATAAATTCCTGTGGAGAAAACTGATACTTTGGAAGGTGGACTCTATAGCATTGTACCCTGCTGAGATGTCTGACCTCCCCAGGCTCCATCTTCAAATCTCCAGGAGTTTCCCAGTCTGGATCTGGCAACCCTACCCCCCACCCCCAATCTCCTGCTGGTGGCCGGGGGGGGGGGGGTTGTGAACCCTAGATGCAGCACAGACTTTTCATACAAAGAGAAAAAAAACCAAACTCCAAATGTTTCCCTGTATTAATTTTCATCTTTCACATAGATCAGTTTTCCTCTCCTGTCCTGTGTTTTACCTAATGCCAGCTGTGGATGCAATTTCTTTAAGGTGCTGAGCAGAATTTTGCATGGTTTCTTAGGAAGCTGTTTCCAGTTCATGCTCTTCTTATCATCTGATCTAAATAATTAAGTGAAACATACACAAAAATCAAAAGGGAGCCAACATTCAATACTAGAAAATGTATCAATCCAATAAAGTAATGTTTAAAATAAAATCAAAAACTTCTTTCTCTCCTTCCAACCCCCCCCATACATGTTTGTGTGTGGGAACGAAAATGAAACATTAAGCAAAGTTATCTTAATTGAACTGGGATCCAGTCCCACAACCGCTTTGCTTAGGTTTGATCTAGACATTATTCCAGCAGCAAGTAACTTGACTCACATTTCACTGCAGCCAGTTCTACAATTTAGTTTTGTTTTCTTCAGTGAAAAACCAGTTTAGTTAGACACAGTTACACATGGTAAGACAAACCACTTTATAGCTTTACTGAAATTCAAGATCCAATAAAATAAAATTTAAAGCTGTGTGTGTATATGAATGTACAAAAAAGAAAATATTGAGATTTTATAGATATATTTTCAGGTATGAAGTCACTCCCATGCGTTCAGAAATACTGGCAAATATACTATGAGAGCTGCAATACATGTAAAGGTCCAGCACAGTGCTGGGTATACTTGGTACAATGCCTATTTGCATACTGTTCCTTACAGAGTTATTCTATGTACATGGTCAAAGGGATGCAGTCTTCCACCATATACATGTATAATACAATGCTGCCCAAACATGACAATACAAGCTTTAATCACCACTTTTGGAAAGCTGTGTGAAACAAACCCAATTTGCTTCAAAATACTAGTATGAGTCACATAAAGCTTGTGTTTCCGTATGAAAATATAGGAACAGCTCCCCTCTCCACAAAACTGAAACTGGGATTGAAAGATGGTATGTGTGTTTAGAAGGACAGAGCCACCACACAACTGCAGTGTTACTTATTTGGAAGAACAACTAAATGACTGCTTGTTCCACAAGAAGAGGCAGGGTAGAATCCTGATAGCTAAGGATGGGATTCCTTCTCTCCCCACCCCTTGCAGTGGAAGTAGGGGGTGAGATCCAATTATTCCCTTGCACTCAGGAGAGCCCTTGGGAGGCAGAAGGGCATCTTCAGACCCAATTTAAAGATTACAGGAGTAAATGTAACATGTTCCTGCCACAGCATTGAAGGTATTTAAAAACTACCCATCTGTTTTGTTTCATGACATTAATATGGCTGTTTTCCTAATGTTAAAAGGAGATACTGGCACGTTTCCAAAAACAACACAAAACAAAGTAGATGGACATCATTATACGCTATCCAATAACCGTTCCTACTTGACAGCACCTACTAGTGTTTGTAGGCTGTATGACTATCATAAATCTTCCAAAGCACCATCTCAAAATAATGTAGGTAATGCAACACTTCCAAATGATTACAATATAGAAGCATTGCATATGTTGATACAGAAATTAAAACAGAGGCTGCATTCCAATGTAAAAACAAGCTTCAACAACCCTGGCCTCCGTTCTTTGAAAGGATCTGGACACTTTATTGAGTTAGAATTTGTGATGAACCTGCACTCAAAGCCCCAAGATGAACAGTGTCCGGGGGAGGGGGGGGGAAGTGGGCAAAAACACACCCTACAATTCCTCTCTGATTGGCATGACAACAGTTTGTGGACCTGCAGGTGCCCCTTATTGCTCTCCACTCTCTTTGTGGCTGGTACAAAACTTTCTGGGTTTGATCAAACCCCTGTTCACCATGATGTCCAAATGTAGTCACCTGAACTGGGATCAAACCACAAATCAAAATCCAAGATGATGTGGAATAATCCAGTTCCCTGAGAGACAGATGCATCTGGACATCCTTGTGAACTGGAGTTTGATCAGTCCAGGAAGGAATGACACACACACACACCACAACAGCAACAAGCTGTGTCTGTGCCTGACGGAGGTTTAATTGCAGTTTGTTGTGACATCTGAATCCCAATTAGTCCAGTAAGATCAGGGGGGAGGAGAGAAAAATGTATCAAGGCCAATACAAGAACAGCATCTCTCTCTAAACCAGAGGTTTATTCATAGAACTGTAATACTAACTTGAAAGCAACATTAACACTATAAATAACAACAAAAGAGGATGATAAAGATTGGCCTGTCATCCCAATCAGACTTCCATACCAACAGTTTCTCATTGTCACTTCTCCTAATTGACTCTGGAAGCAAATAATGAAGAGAAAATCTAGTGAATGAAAGCTATTCAATGTTGTTCTGGCAGTCATTAATGATTCTATCACTACACTATAATATCGCTACTAGCAACACACACAGAAAGCCCTCTTATCTGTGACAAGTACTGTGCCTGTGTGACAGTGCTTTGTTCTTCTGAGAACGCTAACCTCCCCCCTTCCTCGGGGAAAGGTCTTCTTTGCAATCATTTCTTTATACACAATGGATATCCAAAATCAACAAGCTTACATTAATGTAGAGTCCACGTACTGAGATGCTTTGGCACATCTATACCATTCTCCTAAATGTACGAAAATGTACACCATTTGTATTTTCACACAAACCACATTGCTTTCCTACTGTATCAAGCACAAATTCACATGTAAAGCAATATTACTAGAAAAATACTCCTGAGTTTTTCTATCCTGAGGCTTCTTACAAAGCATTTTCAAAGACGAGGGTTCAAGGACTAGTGTGACAAAATGACACATTAACACCAAATTAAGATCTTGCATGGTATGAATAAGCCCTGTGCTCCTGCATTCCTCCTCACCCAATCAATTCATGATTTCCTATTTAGTGCAAACAATGGTTTGTGACTGCATTCAGACTGGGAGACGGGAATTTGTACTCCACCACCAAAGCTATGGTTTGAACGTCACTTGAAACCAGGGCTGCTTCCACATGGGGACAATTCCTCTTTCCCCTATCAGCAGGAAGAGAGGCTTCACACAGGGGATTCTCCATGTTACCTCCTTGTGTTTGCCATTTCTCCTCCCCTTGCAGCCAAAGTACTTTTTGCCTGCCTTTTAAGTAGGTACACTGATATAGAAATAATCTGCTATACAGATAGGCCTACTGCCAATTGTTTTAAAGCTGGCAAAAAGCCTACTAGCAATGGAAGAGAAATGCAATCAGATGTGAGTGGGGAAGGTGCAGAAATCTCCACCTTCCAATCCACACAGAACCCAAATCCACTTTTGAGTACAATCCTCTTCTCAGAAAAATCGTAGCAAAGTGGGTTTGGGAAGGCACACGGCAAAGCAGGGAGAACACCACAGGAGGCAAAGGGCACGTCAGTATTCTGCATCAAAAAAATCCCCAAACCACTGCAAGGTTTTTTTGAGGGAGGGGGAGCCACAGAGCAAAACTTCTCTGTGGAAGAAACCCAGAATTGTGAACCAGTTTCAAACCATGATTTCAATCCTGGGAAGGAAAAAACTATACAGCTTGCTGTTTTGGATACAAAGCGCTCTTTTCTTCATAAACTCATCATTGATTCCAGCTGCCGGGGGGGCGGGGGGCGCGACAAGCACGGTCCTTGTTAATATAGCGCTAAATCTTCCCATGGCACTACAAATGGGTTTAGGCCACCTGCTTCCAGTAAATTTTTGCTGAGAAGAAGCAAAATTATTCCACATGGAAAAAAACAAATTCCAGGTAATTCTTCTCCGTAACCGTTTTTGAGGGGTGGTGTAGCCATGTATTATTCTGAAATATACGTTCCATTCAAGATATTTTACAAACAGTTCCACTCAGCAAGAAATACTGTATTTTTGTAACAGCAGTAAGAGGAGTAATGTTTTTCATTTTTAATACCACAGATCTTAGAACCGTATGAAATACACATTTATAGCGGAGCCAATATATGCAGTGTGAATAGAAATAGTATACTTTGAGGAATTTTCTTCCACAAAAAGCATATGCTCTGGAGCAGTTTAAAAGAAAACATTCCACATATGAAGAAACCACCAAAGAAATGTATCTACTATAGTGTGTAGACAGTTTTATTTCAGAGAACATTTGGTAGAGGGTAAACTGCTTTGGAAGATTTGGTAGTGGTTTCTTTTCTGTGTGGTGGTTCTTATCTTATTGATGGACTGTTTTATTGTTAATGTGTTTGCAACTTGTTGTTTTGTTAGTGCCTTGAGTCTAAAGAGATAAGGTTGGATGGATGGATGGATGGATAGATGTGTGTGTGTGTGTGTGTGTGTGTGCACGCGCACGCACACACACTCACACAAATTCAGCTACTGTAAACATATGCAGGAGTCCGGTCAGATATCATTTCATCTTGTGTCCCAGAAAGGAAGGCTGCAAACTAAATAAACAAATCACATCCTCCCTGAAATAATCCTAGGAAGAAGTCCAGAAATGGTCTTGTGATCATGAACTACTTCTCCTTTTCTCCTCAAGGTAGCAAGAAATAAGTTATAAGAAATAAGAACTCGTGGGCACTCCATGAAATTGCTGAGCAGTCGGGTTAGAACAGATAAAAAGAAGTACTTCTTCACCCAAAGAGTGACACGTGGAATTCACTGCCACAGGAGGTGGTGGCAGCTACAAGCATGGACAGCTTCAAGAGGGAATTAGATAAACATATGGAGCAGAGGTCCATCAGTGGCTATTAGCTACAAAGTATAGATAGGAACTCTCAGTCTGGGGCAAGTGATACTCTGTATTCTTGGTGCTTGACGGGGGGGAGGGGCTTCTAGTGTCCTGCCCCCACTGCTGGACCTTCTGAGGGCACCTAGTGTTTTTGGCCAGTGTGTGACAGAGTGTTGGACAGGATAGGCCATTGGCCTGATCAACATTGGCTTCTCTTATGTTCTTATGTTTTTAAGTTACAGATGCAGAAAATCTGTTTTTTTTAATATGCAGAATCTCCTCAACTGTGGGAGAGTGCTGCAGTTAGAATTTAAGGAGGGCTTGAAGTTCAGTCTCTGCCACCACCATGCATCAGCATACAGCCGTCCTATTCATGACTCAGTCCTTCTGTAGGTAATCCTATGGCAGCCAGAGGGGCAGGATGTGGCATCTATGCTTTGAAAAGTCCACTGTCATTGTTATTCAGGTCATAACATTGTAGCAAGTAGGTGAGTTAGGACTTGTGTGTGAGATGCAGTCCATTTTTGTCATCCTGTCACATATGACGTTTTCTTTTCTGGATCCCCATCAAGCAGATCTCTTCATATATTTCCATAGTAAGCTTTACTAGAGTTCTACTGGGACTTTATGTAATGCAAAATGGGTATCTCTTGCTTTAAAAACAAACAAAAATCACCTGTATTTACCTGAAAGGAAGATGACCCCCCCAGTTTATATACAAAAGGGTTTTTTTTTAAAGTGTATGCTTGTAACTTGTACATGAATTTAAATGACCCCTATTTTTCTTGACAAGTACTCCTGGTTTTTTTTTAAAAAAAACAAACTCTAGCTTTCCTTTCAGGTAAACAGGATAGTACTAAGTGAAAATCAGAACAGGCATGGCACTCTGAGCAACCACCACAAAGGAAGCTTATCGTGGTTCAGGCAGCCCTAGAAGATGCCCATTCCATTTACAGACAACACCGATTAGCAAAGGAGTCAAGCAAAACAGCTAACATGGAACACAGCATAAACCCTCGACTCCTGTTAAACAAAATATATTTATAACCATACTAGGAATAAGGCCCGTTGTGGAAATAAATACAACGGGCTTTAGAAAGAGGCTCTGGGAGAGTGTCCCGCTCTTGGGCACTCAGCGTCAATTTGCTGTGGCGATCTCAGCAGGGTATAATGACACAGAGTCCACCATTTTCTCCAGGGGAAGATCTCTGCCATCTGAAGAGCAGATGTAATTTAGCATGATCTCCATCCCTCCCCTGGAGATTGGCAACAATGTGTCTAGCAGATCCTGCTTACCAGCTTGTAATAAACTGATACAGTGACAGCTGTTTCAGACAGCCCTTCCCCTACCATTTTGGAGCTGTCTTCGGAGCAGTTTGCCTTTTGAGACTGCCATTTTTTCCCCCAAGCCTCTTCACCACACACACACACAAACACACTAACACACACAAACACACATAAAAACACACACACACACACATAAACACACACACAAACTCAAACGCCTAGGGTAGCCAATCTCCAGGTGGAGCCTGAAGATCGCCAGGTATCACAATTGAACTCTGAACAACAGATCCTCCCCCCTCCCTTGGAGAAAAGGACTGCTTTGGAGGGTGGCCTCTATGGCATTCTGTTCCGCTGGCCCCAATGAGTTTTCTCCCAAAGGCCAACGTAAGTGTGGATAGGGGCTTTCAGAGAAGCAAGCTTGGTTGCCTAGCAACGGGCACTGAGGGGATAGTTGCCGGCTCTGATGATGGAATAGGGTTCCAAACCTCCAGGTGGGGCCTGGGGATCTCCCGCTTTTACAATGGATCTCCAGCTGACAGAGATCAGCTCCCCTAGAGAATATGGCTGCTTTGGAGGCTGGACTCTATGGCATTGTACCATGCTGAGGCCCCTCCCCTCCCCAAACCCCACCCTCTCCTGGATCCACCCCAGAAGTATCCAGGGATTTTCCAACCTAGACCTGGCAACCCTATGATGGAAATCCCTGAAGATTTGGGGGGTGGATCCTTTGGTGGGCAGCATTTGGGGGGGGGAATGGAAAGACTCAGCAAGCTATAATGCCATAAGGTCTACCCTCCAAAGCAGCCGTTTTCTCCAGGGGAACTGATCTCTGTCATCTGGAGATCAATTGTAACAGCGGGAGATCTCCAGGTCCCACCTGGAGATTGGCTACCCTAGGGGGGAAGTCAGCTTCACCCAGTCGGTCCTTCCCCTTCGCTGGCTCCCTCCAGACTGAGGCCGGGATGCTGGCCGGTGGCTCTGTGGGCGGGACTGAGGCAAAGAAGGGAGAGAATGCAGCCAATGGCCAGGGACCCTCTTTTGAGTGGCAGTCCGTCCAGCCTACTGATTTTGGCACCCCATAGAATCTTGCCACTTGAAAACGGCTTTATATAATAGGAAAGATACTGAATTTACATACGTAATTGAGCATGCAATGGACAGAACCTAGTCTATGTAATTTTTAAAGTTCAGTGTATATACACCACCCAAACAATATACAAATTTTTAAGAAGTGCTTTCTAATATACCAGTGGGCCAGTCTGAGCTCTCTAAGACTACAATATTTTCCTAAGTTTCCCCCCCACCCTGTCATTGTACAAAGGTCTGACACCAAGAAAGCTAGTTAAAAAAAATATACAGGAGGGATGGAAATAGATGCTGACATTGATGGGAATGCAATTAAACAACACTAAAGTTAAAAAACACACAACAGCACTTCAGCAGAGTTTTGCAGGTTTTATCATAGAATCTTACAATGGCTTGTTTTTGTCCTATCATGCAGGGCTCCTTAATCTTGTGATTCTACTCTCAGAGGAGATTCTTTCTCAAATTAAAGATCACCAGTCCTCAGGGTATATATTTCTAAAATACAAGGCTGTACACCATTCACCCTGATCTTAAAGTAATTTCATGCTTCCAGGCTGAAGTCCTGCACATGAGCAAGCAGCTATGTCTCACCTGTTTGAAAATAAGCCTAAGCAGGTCTATTCAGAAGTAAGTCCCATTTTGTTCAGTGGGACTTACTCTCAAGAAAGTATTCTCAGGACTTCACTCTGAGATTATTTTCAGTACTAAAGGCCTGTGCATTTGTTATTCAACCTAAAGGATGAAACTGGAAGCAGACTTCAGGCTGGTGCACTGTGGCTAATTCTTTGTCTTCTCAATGAAAGAAGATCACAGTTTGTGCACAGGGAGATTTTGGACTATCTAAACATAAACTCACTCAGAGCTTGCAAGAGTTTTCCTGTGAGACCTGAGGTACAGATTCAAACAAACATGGAATCTCCCTGTACACACATTACCTTAGCCCCTGTCACCAGTCCAAAGTCTGCTCTTGACCTAACTTTGGATAGACTCTTGGGTGCAACTAACAGCAGACCGCTTCCCAGGCAAAAACAGCATTTAAAAAAATCTGATGCCAAATATTTACATTAGCTTCTTTTAAGTATGTTCCTCTTTCCCTTTCACTTGGTCATGTCAAATGATTCAGCACAGATATTTGTGACAACTCAAGAATTGTTTCTATGTATGCAAGCTCTACTGTTTTACATAAAAATGCAATTAAACACATTTAATAAGTCATTAATTTCAGAGGGTTTTAAATTTTAAAAATGCTTCTTCAAAACTGGTTTCAGAGTCTGGATGGATTAAGACTTACACTGTACTGAAGTAGCTTGTCCATACTGTACAAATGAGAACTAATTTTAAAAGAGGGAATAGAATTTCACTCTTTAAATTTCACGAGGTTTGCTCTTTTGGCAGGCAGTGGTGTAATTCTTGCTCTGGGCTCTCTCACTCTCATATATTTAGGGGACAAAGGGTATCTCTTAACTGATTTTAGTTCATGATAGCTTCTAGAGAATTTGAGTTTTAGTGGAATGTATTATTGCTGGGATGTAAAGAGGAATGTGGGGGGGCTCCACAAATGCATCATGGTTTCTGGTCCCCCTCCCCCCAACTTACAAAAAAAAATACCATCTACATGCAACAGTAACCTCAAGGTGACGCTCTTCTAAGTTCTATGCAGCTGCCCTTGGACAGAACTTAGAAGTGCTAATTCATCCAAAATTCAGCAACTCAATTAGTATCTGAAACCAATCACTTTGTGCACATTATTTACTTGAGATATGTACTTGTTTCTGAGTTCAGCTCAAGGAGGTGGTTCTTGCCCTTACAGGCTTTCATAGTCAGAAACCTACATACTTGACACTCTCCCCCAGTATGAAGCCATGTGGCAGCTTGTCCCCAGTCTCTGTCCCCTTCCTTTAAACAGGTGAGAATGGCTATGACTCAGTTATAGGATTCTTCTGTGGCTGCCCCTGTGCTGCACAACAGCCTTCCTGAAGTTGTCAGGAATGTACCTACCCTTGCGGCCTTCAGAAAACTCTGTAAAACTAGTTGTAAGATGGGGAGATAGAAAAAAAACAGTCATTATTGTTCTAACTTTTTGTCTCATTTCATTAGCTTTAAATGCTGTGGTAAGGTGCTTCAGGTCCCACTTGGGAAAAAGGCAGCTGACAGGTTGGATTCAGTGATTTGTAAGAGGAACAAGTTTTTGCCACACTCCCCTTTCCCCAGCAGTCTCTTCCAACTCTTCAAAAGCTGATTCCAGGTCATGGAACCTGTGTGGGCAGACAGCCATGCAGGCTAGGGGCCTGCAGTGAGGAGAGGCAGACACAGAATGAGGCCATCCCTCCCTCCCTGTTTCCTCATCTCAGTGTAGTCCCCTGACCCACATGGGTCCCTTAGCCCCTGGAACAACTTTTGAAGGGGGATGGTTGCTAGAAGGAACTGCTGGAGATAGCTGAATGCAGCAAAAATCCACGATCTTTCCACTGACCGATCACTGCTTCCAGTTCTTGTAAGTATTTAAAATAGGAAAATAAATCTGATCTCTTTCTCCTAGAACTCTGAGAACAGTGTGAGGATCTACAAAGAAAGGTGGGAACAAGGAACAGGGATGGCCCAGTATATAATTAGAAGGATTTATATGAAGGTGCTCTCTTTCACATTGGATAATGCATTCTCAATGCACTTTAGCAGTCTTTGCGATTGGATCATCCTGTGTAAAACAGGAAAACCCACTTGAAAACGATCACTAAAGTGAATTGGACAGTGCATTATCCAACACATCTGAAAGCAGCCTCAGTCCATGGGCTTAATCTATTAAAAATGCCAGGGATAGGATAAAATGATTATGTACAAATTTAAATTAAAACCTTAACACACACATACATAAAAACAGAGGATATAAACAAATTTTTAAAACAAAGACTTACATGTACACCATGTTTGTGTCTAAGTCAATGCAAACAACATCTTGTGGAGGGTCATACAAATCAAAGTACCGTGAGTCAACTCCAACTATAAATGGGAGGGGAGCACTGAGCACCGTTGCCAGAGACAAAGGACAGAGAGGGATGTAGGGACATTGCCACTGAAATGGAAAGATCATCTGAAGGAAAAATGAAATGAAACCAACGTATTAACAAGACAACAGAAACTGCATTACATCAATTAATGCTCATAAACATGGAACGCCACATCAAGAGCACCAGCAGATATTTTGTTCTGTAGAGTTTTGAATTATACAGTAGGCAACTCAAAAATCTGCAGTAAAGACTAGCCAGCATATTGATCAAGAAAAGCGAGCCTTTTTTGACTGAGTTCTTCACACGTTCTTACAGCACTGCAAAGGGTTCAGGTCAACGTTCTTTATGTACAGGACCATCTAAATAGAAATGACTAAAATATATAGTATACACGACTAGTGAAGAAAGCCTTAAAACAAAAGTAGAAAACTTAACTATGCTGTTATTAAAAAACATGTTTTTTAATTTAGAAAATGTCTACAGTTAGTGTGCTGTACAGCTAATTTTAGAAGTCAAAAGAAGACTAACTTGTAAGCTTATAAATTAACCAATTACAGACACACAGAGAAATAACAAGAGTGAAGACAGAAACCCCCTTTTGGCTACCAAAGTAGTGATATGGTTTCTTCTTTTTAACTGACAAAGTTCTACAGCATTAGTCTAATTTGCTTCCAGTCAAACTGAAGCAATACAAAGTTTGTTTGTAAAACTATTTTTACAATCTGGCTGGACTATATTTTTATACAACAGGGAGGGGTTCAGTGGATCTTTATTTTTATGTTTTAAATTGTGATTTGTATGCTATGCTGAGCCCCAAGGAAAAGTGGAACATAAATATTTAAATTAAAAAACAGAATATATAATTCCCTTAAAACTGTGCTATGATATGGTAAACTAGACTTTTGGAAGCCAGAAGAGGTCAGGTTCAGACTCCATTTCTGTTACCAACATGACTGAAAATGTACAGCCCTGCACAGGGAGAAGTAATTCAATGAAAAGATTAATTCCTTCAATAGCACCAAACATACAGAAATCCAAATTAAAGTGACATCATGCAGGTGTTTAAAAGTTTTTTTTACTGTTAACACGTGCTATTTTCTAAATATTCTATCACCTAAAAAACCCTCTTTTTTAAGTTTGCTACTGACATTACCACACCCACACCAAGGTCTGAGCTGCGTCCTACCATTTTGTTTCATCAGTACCCATGAGTTTCCTCAGCACAATGATCTTTCCACCGACATCTGCATAAGAGAATCTTGCATCTGTGGAAGAGTCTGTATGCTGGAATTACTCATGAGAAGTGGCGGAACGCAGAGGCAGGATCCAACACTGGATATTTTTGACAGCGAGTACACTTGAAGATTGAAATGTACCGTTTCCATTACTTTCACTGTTCAGGTTTTTAATATTCCAATTTGCAGATGTTAAAAAAGGACCAGTTGCCTGTATTTGCTCCGATGCAGTTCTCCCCAAGGGAGAAAATAATTCCTTAACTGCAAAAAAGAACACCCTATCTCTCTACAAGGTTGAGACTTCTGCTGAGTACTCTGTGCAATAATTGTATAGTAGATGTGGCACATTTCTGTTACGCTGTCTTTAAAAGTTTTAAATTAACTTTTATGGTGTATGGCCTATAGGTTTTTAAACCTAATAAACTGAAACTGAAAACCCTCTCTCAAGAGAATATCCTTAACAAGGCAAGGTAATAGTCACTGGACAAAGTTGTTTTTCCAAGAGTGCCTCATCTACCCCCAGAAGAGTAAGAATTATTACAACCTAGTTCTTTACTTATTTCTCTCAGAAGTATCCCTTTTACTATGAGATGAATGGAGCATTGTCATTACATAAATTTTAAGTGGAAGAGGAAAGACTGAAAATAGGACGAAGGACACAAGTAGTTCAGAGTACATGCAGAGGTTTTCAGCTCCTGACATTCAAAACTTGCAACCAAAGTAAGGGAAAAATATTTTAGGGCAGAAACAGAATGGAACACCTGTTGAAAAGGTACAGGGACACTACAGAGGCAGTAGAAGCTAACATGCTAAAAGAACACAGCACACTTACGGCTACCACAGCTTCAGCTACCCCAGTCAGCACGGCAGGTCGAAGAGAGTGGAGTAGGATCTTGCCCTCTAGTAACACGAACAGCAGCAGAGTAGCACAGTTTTCTGGTCCAAGATTCATCAGCAGTGTGCTGAAATTTGCACCACTAGAATGAGAAAGCAGAATGCTGAGGACTGCAATGGCCATTACATGTAATGTAAAAAACCAGGACAGACATATTGGATATCAACACACACACAACCTCATCCAATCACTTTCTGTAGCAATCGCAGGGCAAGCATCTTCTTGTGCTGCCACTGTTCCAGTTATATTCTATAAGCAGGCAGAGCCTAGCAAATACAGCGGGGGTGGATCAGTCATTTCAGCTGAGTCTGGTCAGGTATCTGAGATAAACCTTAACAGTACAGTCAATCAACAACATCTGTAAAATATTTATAATATTTACTATTACCTGAGTGGTAAAGGTGTAGAAACTGGTTGAGACAGTATTAATGCATCGTGAGCAGAAAGCTGCAAAATGGCAAAAATCAACATTAGTTTTCATCCAGGATAGTCAAGATCCTGTTGTTCACTAGACCTCTAAACCCCAAATTTGTTATTGAAAATAGTTTTCATTAAACAGCCAGCTGTTTAACCAGGCCTATAGCTCCCAGGGAGCCCTGCCCCCTCATAAATGTGCCATTCCCCCCTCCTCTCCTAGTCAACGTTTCTCTCCCCCTGGAGGTGGAGGGAGCCCTGGGGCTGATTTCAGGTACACGGCTCTTGGTTGCTGCCAGGAGCTACCCCCCGAGAGGGGGGGGAATTGGTGCACCTTTCTCGCTCTTTCAGGTGGATTAGGGTGGGAGGGAGGGGGGGACAGGATTCCCAATGTGTGCATGGATCTATGGCAGCTCAGCAGCATGCCCATTCCAGCCCAACTCAGAATTCTGCCCTTGTACTTTCCTGCCTTCCTTGGCCACCAAGCCTCTTTTGCAATCTTCGCCCACCATCGCCAGGCTCTGGCTGTGGCAGTGGCTCCTGTGGACCACAGATGGCCGGCACAAAGTAGCGCTGGACTGGAGTGCTGCCATCATGCTGGATGACGCAGGGTGAGATGCAGCCTATTGTGTGATGCCTCCTACAGCAAGCCCAGCGCCAACTGCACCAGAGACTGATCTCCCCCAGCCATCAGCAACTGGGACTGGTTTCCCGCACCACTGCCACCTGTCTCCACACTACTCAGGCATCCACTCCTGGGTCCTGCCAGCTTCAGGGAAGTGGAGCAAGCCGTTTACTCCCAAAGAAGCGAGACCAACTGCGGTGAACCTAAGTTCCCAAATAAGTGTGTCCTGTTCAGGCCATTCTTTTTTCTCCCCCCGCCCCTCTTCCGTCCAGTGC
This sequence comes from Lepidodactylus listeri, assembly GCA_029233225.1. Classification (NCBI taxonomy): domain Eukaryota; kingdom Metazoa; phylum Chordata; class Lepidosauria; order Squamata; family Gekkonidae; genus Lepidodactylus; species Lepidodactylus listeri. The sequence goes on along the minus strand of JARCFY010000004.1, from coordinate 111,697,056 downwards.
CTCCCTCCAAAAATCATCTAGCAACGGGCTGAGTTCAACACCACACAAGCACTGCCAGCAACAGTAGTAGTACTAGCAACAGCAGCATTTTTACAGGTTTTGATCCACCAGAGGATTTCCATGGATGGAAGAAGGGCAGTTCCCACCAACCCCAACCCCGATCTGCTAAACCTTGGGGGAGAGGCTGTTCCTCTGAAACAGCTTTTGAGGAGCATTCAGGGGGAGGCAATGAAGATCCTTCCATCTGCAGAAGTTACTGGTAGATCCAAGCCACAGTATGCTAGAATGTTTACTATAACACAAGTCACCACTGCTGTCTCCAAACTGCAGAGCAGAGGGAGGAGAGAAAAAGGGCTGAGACAGTGGCCCCCTTTTGAACAGCCTTTGTAATTCACTTCAGTAGCCGATTGGTAACAGATTTTTTGTGTAATTTCAGACACAACCATTTTAGCAACTGGCTGCTAACAGATTTTATTTACCTTTTCATACAAAGCCTCTTGTGTCTGGTTAACGAAGTGGGGTTGGGCCATTTTTGAGGTAAATTGCTTTCTTCTGTTTTCAATTCTTCTTTGCGCTTCTGAATTACTGTAGTCTGCTGTTTAAAATGTCTGCAGTGCTTCCAATAGTGCTGCTTTCCCCCCACCCTTTTTTTACTGCATGGTCTTTCTCTGACTTTTTTTTTTTTAAATCGTTCTAAGATGAGTGCTATAGCGTTAGACCAAAATAGCACTTCAGTGCTGCAGTAGGACCACTGAGATGCCTTGCAAGCAAGAAAGGGTGAGGAAAAACAGAGGCACTGTTTGAAATGGCCACAGCACTTCTAAGACAGTTCATTAATGGAATGAAATTTGCTATAAGAAGCCTCAGTCCCCTTATTGTTTTACTCGAAACTGGGCCAACGACAGGTAACATCCAGTTTAGAACAGTAATGTGAAAGAGGCCACCAGTTTGCCCAAGACCATCTACTAAGTGCCTTTCATAGCTTAGATTTAAATTGCAGAATTTCTGCTTCATGGCTCAGTCACTATATAAAAGTATCTCTTGAATAAACAGCACTGGTACACTCCTTTTTCAGAAGATTCTACTTTGCTAGGTACATAGAAAAGAGACCCAGCATTGTTACTAGTTTCCATGGAGATACCTTAAACATGTCATGGCACAGAATAAAAAAGTAGCAGTAGGTATGACTGAAAAACAAAACTGCCTTACTCAGGGAAAAGAACAGTCTCCTTACGTTGTACTGAACATTTCACTTACCTGTACGAGGATTCTTGGTCTTTGAGGAGAAGGGAAAGGTATGTTGTGCATGAAGTGGGATATGTGCCTGAAAAGTAATTTTTAAAAAATGATTGCATAATTTGCCATTTTAGATTTAAATACTCACTTGATCATTCATTAATATTTTTAAACAACATACCAAAAAAGTGCTATTCACCATACAATGATATCATTAGGCAAGTTATGGTCACAACAAAAGTTTTACATTTCAATTCATTCTAGGCTTGGAAGTGTTGTAACTATCAACATACTTGCTTTCTCAGTGACAAGTATTTAAGATGCTGAACTTCAGTACTTCAAGTTAAGCACCTGCATAAACACTACGCGAGAACAGAGCTGTCAATATACACAAACTGTCAGATTCAAATTACATGTAATGCACAAGGCATTAATATCTGGATAGCTGCAAGATGAAAGTTTGCTTTCATTTCCGTTGTCTCATCTATTTATTATTTTTATTTACATCATTTATAGTCTACCTTTCTCCCTTGGACTCAAGGCGGATTACACAGAGTGGATCGATACAATCAACAAGATGGAGTACAGGGATGGGCATGGTCCAGAAAAATGATGGTCCGTGGAGGTCTGTAGGTCTGTGGGATTTACAGACCCCCTGGACCACGAATCTCCACGTTAACAGACTGGACTATGGTCTATTTGGACCATGCCGTTTAAATTTTAAACGGCTTTTGCAAGGCCTCCCAGTACATCAGTGAAGGCCAAGCCCACATACCACCCACCTAGAAGTGGGTGAACTCACCACTCAGCCTTCACATTTTGCAAAGCCTCTTGTGTCTGGTTAACGAAGTGGGATGCGAGTGAAGGCTGAGTGGTGAGTTTACCCACCTGGAAGTGGCCTTCACTCGTACTGTGTGGCTTTGCAAAAGCCATTTAAAGGGAAGCCGACTGTGTCAGCAGGTGCATAGACCAGGCTCACAGACGATGAACTGGGCCCTGGTTCATAAAAAAATTGGGTCCATGGTTCGGTCCATGCCCATCCCTAATGGAGTATTCAATAAACAATACAATAGCCTTAGGGTTGCAGAACCGATCAGGAACCTGAAAACAGAACTGAGGCAAAGCATAACTCTTGATATGACACATTAAATGATACAAAAATTACATAGGAGGATCCTAGTTTCAGCCAGCTAACACAGTAGTATAGGCCACAGTCCCTAACGATTTATCTAAGTAACAGTGCAACTCTATTGCTTGCACAGAAAAGTTCTCTTGAATAATTCAGTTTTGCCATGAAGGGCTTCGTATGTGATGGCCAATGCCTTAAATTGAGCCTGGTAACTGATGGGTAACCAGTGGAGTGCCTGCAGAATGGGGGTATTATGTATGCTCCATCTAGTTCCCCATAACAGAAGAGCTGCAGCATTTTGCACCAAATGGAGTTTCCAAATTCCGAATTTAATGAAGGCATTTTTAAAAATGGAAGTCTTATACACTCTCAGGGGCCTCCTAGAGCGCATATCCCAAGAACTGCCCAGCATGCTGACCAACAATTTGTGTTTCTGAGCAAGAAAGACCTGGGACCTTGTCCTGGGAAGCAAGTGAGTAAGACAAGGCTGCTTCTCAGGACCAACAGTAGAGGAAGTTGGGGGGGGGGGGTACTCAAAGTCTCCAAGGATGACAAAAAAGAAAGGGACTAAGAAAACTAAAGAACACACATGTAAAGAACTTCATGAAGAAAAGGGTTCTACCTGGTTATCCTTAGTCAGGAAAACAGAGCAGAGAGAAGAGATATGAGATCTGGCACCCTAACAGCAATAACAACTAGTCAAAATGCTGAACATTTTGCCTATTCGAAACAAATACTGCAACAGTGTGCTCAGTTAAACAGAGTCACATAGGTTTATGGTGCTTAGATCTTAACAGATCTTTCAGCTCTGTTTTGAAATAATTGTGGTTATTTTTCTAACACCATGTCATGGATGTGAAGAATTAGCCACTAGTCAGCAATTTGCCACTTCCTGCCTGCTGCCACATTTTTTAAAGAAATACTACAATGCCACAATTTATATTTTCTTTCTCTACCTACTCAGATGACACCATGATCTCAATAATTTGCCTGCCAACTTCTACAGAGTGAAGATGATTTAGACTGTTACATAAAAGGTGAAGGTGTTGTAAAAAGCACAAAACTACCCAAATATACTATGTAATACCATCCCAAAATGTTTCAGCCTTTTGATCATCAGGACAACAATCCTGTTAAATTCACATACAGGGAACTGCAAGATTTTGGTAAGAACTATGTATAGATAATGTTATAAACACACACCCACACCTTCCCACACCCTGCCTCTAGGAATTTCCCACTACTTATACTATACACTGTCAACATAACAGCATTCAAAACAACAGTGAATGTTTTGATAAACACCAGTGAAAAAGTAGGGTTGGCTAAATATTGTTTATTTGCATATGTTAAAAGCTGTTTAACTGTGCATGTTAGTAACCATCTATTGTCTATGACAGAAGGGGAAATAAGATTTCATTGTCTTTCAGACCCCTGATTCCACCAAGAGTATTTTAAAGTTGTTAACCCATTTTCAACATCCATGTTTAAATCTGAATATCTCACATGTGCGTATAAAGATGACTTCCTATTTCCAAAGTTGATGTAAGCAAAGGCAAAGAACAGACTAGGTAAAGGTAAAGGTTTCCCTTGCTCGAAAGCCAGTTGAATACAACTCTAGGGATGTGGTGCTCATCTCCGTTTCCAAGCCAAAGAGCCAGTGCTGTCCAAAGATGTTTTCTGTGGTCATATGGCCAGCATAACTAGACGCCCAGGCACACAGAACGCTGTTACCTTCCCACCAAAGCAGTACCTATTTATCTACTTGCTATTTCTTGCTTTCGAACTGCAAGGTTGGCAGGAGCTGGGGCCAGAGACAGGAGCTGACTCCGTCATGCAGCATTGGGGTCTTGAACTGCCGAACTACCGACCTTCTGGACTGCAGTTCAGCGTCTTAACCACTTGAGCCGCTGCAGCCCTCAAATAACAGATTAGACGTGATATAATCAGATCAGCATATGGTTGTCTTTCATCTCGAATCCTTTACAAATATTTAATTTTGTAAAAACTGTACAAAACTGTACAAAAGGGCACAAATATTTGGCAGTGCCAAAACTGGTAACATCTCCTCTCTATTTTGGCTCCTGAGAGGTTACTGTATGTATTCCTGGCTTTTTGTGCCCTTCCTGAGTAAACCCACTTTACTAAACCCTCTCTTTAGTAAAGCAGTCTGCTAGCATACAACTCACTTTGGTAAATAAATTTACAGCTTAAAATGGAACCTCTTATCTTCTCTCTGACTCAGTGTTTTAATAGTTCAACAAAAGTTATTCCATGTGCCATACATAGGGTTGCAAGTCTCCAGGTGATAGTTGGAGATCCCCTGGAATTACAGCAGGTCTCCAGGTTACAGAGATCAGTTCCTCTGGAGAAAATGGCTGCTTTGGAAGGTAGATGCTATGGCATTATACCCCACTAAGGCCCCTCCCCCTCCCCAAACCCCACCTTCTCCAGGCTCTCCCCTGCCCCCCCCCCCAAAAAAATCTCCAGGGATTTCTTAACCCAGAGGTGGCAAACCTAGAAAGAATAAAAACTATGCTTGTCAATTTAAAGCCTATAAATTTCCAGACTGCCAGAATGAATGCATGTATTTATTGGAAATGAAATCATAAATAACCACGCCAGTCATCATGCCTGACAAATTTGGCAGCCTGTTAATGCATTCAAATTTAATACTCGTCTTTAACTTCTTGAAGTTGCAAGGGAAGGTAACCTCCGCTTATTTAAATGCCATAAACAAGTTAAAGCACCTCTGTTTACATATAACTTCGCATGTATGAAAAACTCTTTAGATGTCCAGGAATTCTAAAGGTCTCTTATTTCTGGTATTCAACTAAGTATCAATAGAAGTGAATCAGTGCACTGCCATTCATACATCCAGTTCTCTCTCTCTCTCTCTCTTATGTATAGCTTCCAAGCCAATGTTTGCTAGATTCTGCATCACTGAGCTCCTGATGGAACTGTAGCAGAAAGAAACTGATGGCATGAATGTTTCCCTTCTGTACTCAGCCAGGGGCTCTCAAAAGGAGTGCAGTCCGATACCTACATTTGAGTTTTAAAACGTTCTTTCAAAGCATCTTAAACTTGCAATAGCAGACAAAATGCAGAAAGAAACCAACTATGATTCATCTCCCAATTACTCTTTGTGGGAGGGGACTGGAGGAGGCGACACAATCTAGTAAAAATGAATCAATTCAATTGAAAGACATTAAAGGTGTCATTCTAAACCACCATATGCAAAAGAACTTACTCCCAGGAAAGTGTTCTAAGGATTGCACTGCAAGGCAGGTTTTCCTTTCCTACTGGAGTAAACAGGACTTAAAATGTTTTAATTTTGGCTGTATCCTACCCGCTACTTTGAACAACTGGATGTGTTATCCAAAATCCATCTCTACATATCCTGGCTCTTCCTCTTGAATGGTTCAGTGATCTAGTTTTCAATATTTTCTGTAAGCAACATACTACAGTTTTTAACATATACATCTGTGGAGGAAGAAAGCATTTTAAGATGAAAGGAAACTCAACCTGGGGCCAAGAAGGGCCCCCTGAGTGTATTGTTTCACACAATGTGCAAAACAGAAATGTTCAGTAGGGCACTTTAACAAAGGGATTATAATGGAATATAATGTAATTGCAAAGGAAGTGGCTACTATAAAGGATATGATGAGGGGCTGTGGCTCAGTGATTAGCGCATCGGCTTGGTATGCAGAAGGTTCCTAGGTTCAATTCCCAGCATCTCCAGAATTTAAAAAGGACCAGGTGATGTGGAAGACCTCTAACTGACACCCTAGGTTCTGCTGCCAATCTGAGTAAACAATACTGACCTAGATGGACTGACAGTCTGATTCAATCTGATTCAGTAGAAGGGAGCTTCATGTGATAGTACTGCAGTCTATTGTATCACCTCTCTTGTTTACTGCAATGACCTCTACCTTTGTAAGCCCCTTTCTTCATTATGGTATGTCATGATTTAGACAATTTTGTTTGCACTGTTTTCCAGTTCTGAATTGCTACTGTATTGTTTAACTGAAGTTCTTTGCTGTCTGATTGAATTGCTTTTCACACACTGTAGTCCATCTTGAGCCTCAGTGAGAAAGGTAGGCTGTAAACGATGAGGGAGGAGGGACAATGATGAAATCCACTCAAGCATATATATCTCTAAAGCTTTAGTCCTATAGGAGCCACATAAGTAAATGCTAACTCCTATCCCATATATCAATTAATGTTTAAATCTGGTATGCGCACCTTACATTACTTTTAAAAGCTGTGCCTCTCTATTAATTTCCTCGGTATCTTAAAAGAGCCAAATTATGGACTGTAAGAGGAAGGGAAGCTGGATACATATTGGCATGAAAAGGAAAGCGATTCCGTTGCAGGTGCTGAAGCAGGTGGTTCTCCCGTATTTCCTACTCCTCTTTTAAGCTAGTTCACAGCTACACTTGAGGGCAGAAAGCAAAAGGAAGAAGGCAGCTAGAAGGATAGTGTTTTCAGTCCAGAGAATGAAGCAGTAGCATTGCTATTGCTACAGTGATGGCAACCTCATCGAGGTCGACTGGTTACTCCAGCAGCATCCTCCTGTCTGTCCTTCAGCAGAAATGCAGCAAAAATGCACAAGCCAGAAAACAACAGGATCTTCTCCTTTCATAATCTGAGACCAAAGTACAGGGGGACATAGAAGGGTACAGCATGAACCCACCTACAAATTCTGCCGCTTTTGCTCTGGGACCCCGGCCCATGCTATCCCATATGGAGATTTGTTAAACAGCTTGCTTTCATTGTGCGAGTGTCAATAAATAAGTGCACAAAAGCTGAGAAGCAAAATGAATTACTCAGGTGCCATAAATCTATCAACTCACAGACAGAATAAAAGCCAGATACTTTTTCCAACAACAATTCATGGCATGTACCACACATTGTAGTCAAAAACAGCAAAAAAGAATACATTACCATAATCTCCCACTTTTGGAGCCACAACTACAAAAACCAAGGAGCTGCTTGGGAAAAACTTTCACTTACTTTTCAATGGGAAGAGGATGAGGTCCAGACACAGACAGCTTGTAGATGAACATAAGGAATTTCCTGAAGGCCTCGAAGAAAGGCCAGTGTGACAGTAGGCAGATGCATTTGTTGGAATTTATGGACTTGGAGGTAACCACTTTTCTCTCTACAGCAGTCAAGAGGCCCAACTGCATGTGCTGCTTCTCTGTTAGCAGCTCTCGTGAATACGGCTCATAAAACTGGATAGCAGCACCATACACCTAGAATAATAGCGGAGAAAGATGTGAACGGGGGTAGAGGCACAAAAGTACTTACATCAAGCCAGGGGGTGGGGAGAAGAGGAGGAGGAGAGCGGGGACAAGAGACAGACGCATGAGTTTTCCTTAGCCCTCTTGTATTTCTGTTTTTTCTCCTTCACAGCAAGACTGCTCAGGATAGGTTTATTTATTTAAAACATTTTTATGCCACCTTTTCACCCAGTCAGGGTCCACAAGGCAATGGATATAAAAACATTAGAACATCTGAGCAATTAAAATACAATTAAAATATAAAATTCAATTAAAAACACATAACAATCCTAGAAGGAGGGCCAATAACCATTATTGGGGGTATGCCAGACAAAACAAAAAAGTCTTCATCGGCTGGCAAAAGACTCTGATAGAGGGAGACGAATTAATTACTTAATTATCGTATGGCAGTGTGTGTAGTATAGCCAAGGAATCCTAAGATTGCAACCAGAAGTTCTAGCTCCTTAGCATTATGCACGACTAGGTGGCAAGCTAGACTTGTTTTTAAGGCAAGAGACGTTTTAGGGGTGGTTTGCCAGATGCTAACTCTGCATCACACCCCTGGTATTCCTTGGAGGTCACCCACCCAAATACTAGCCAGGGCTGACCGGGCTTAGCTTACAAGATCTGATGAGATCGGGCTAGCCTGGGCTATCCAGGCCAGGGAGACTGATGAAACTCCTTGGGGAGGGAGTTTTCAAAGTTCTGATGCCATGACAGAGAAGGCTCTTTCTTGGGTTGCCACCCATCTAGCCTCGGGTGGTAGGGCAACTCAAGCAGGGCATCCGAGAATGACCAGAGTGAGTAGGTAGGTATGAATGGGAGAAAGAGGTCCTTGAGGTATGCTGGTCCTAGGCCATACAGGACTTTAAAGGTCAACACCGACACCTTGAATTGAGCCTGGAAGCAAACCTGAAACCAGTGTAGGTGGAACAAGACTGGAGTGATTTGGTTCCTATGACCCACTCCAGTCAACACTCTGTACCAACTGTAGCTTCCAGACAGCCTCCAAGCGCAGCTCCATGAAGAATACATTGCAGTAATATAATTTAGACCTTACCAGGGCATGCACCACAATGGCAGTATCTTTCCTGTCCATGAAGGACTGCAGCTGGCTCAGCAGCTGAAGCTGCTGAAAGCCATCCTGGTCACCACTGCCACCTGTTTATCCAACAGGAGGCCCGGGTCCAGGAATGCCCCCAAGCTATGAACCTGGACCTTTAGGGGGAGTGCAAACCCATATAGAACAGGGGATAACCCATTTCCCAGGTTAGATCTACTCCCACCTGTAGCACCTCTGATTTGTTAGTATTAAGCTTTATGGCCTAGATGAGTGCCATAAACCAGCAATTCAAGATCCTAAAAAAGACATGGCTTGGGCCCTAACATCTGCTATCAGCTATGCACCAAGTCATGTTCTCCATGCCTTCAGCATTCAGGCTCAGTGCCTGTTCCAAACTAACTTTTTTAACTCTGAGCGGTTTAGTAGAGTCGAAACGTATGTATCTTCCAGCCTGCACAGCATTTTTCATTTAGACTAGAATACTGAATACGTTTAGTTGATATGAAATTTCTTTTCAGAACAGCTGCAAAAGTGTAACAGTACTCAAACCAGTGGTACTCACTCTGCAGTTCACACACAGCCACATTCACAAGTACCATCAAAAGAGCCACATGACTACTGTATGCCCTACAGACCCCTGTATTATTATTAATTAAATATATAACTATAATCTTTACAGTTATGAGAGTCTCTCTGAGCATGTAGGGTTGTCTCTCCTCACCACTGTTGAACCTTAGCCAGATTTTGTGTGTCAGGAGTGAGGGAAAGGGCTCATGACACAAAATATAGTACAAGTTTTTCAAGCACTCCAGATCTCTTTATAAAGCTGGATGTTTAGAAGAGTGCTTCCCTATGCTAACAGTTCCCATCAAGGTGAACTCTAGCATTACAATTGGAATTGTTGATCCAGGTGGGCAGCCGTGTTGGTCTGAGTCCAGTGGCACCTTTAAGGCCAACAAAGTTTTATTCAAGGTGTGAGCTTTCATGTGCACACACACACACGTGTTGGACACAGAGTGTTGGACTGGGTGGGCCAGTTTGGTGTAGTGGTTAACAGTGCGGAGAACCGGGTTTGATTCCCCACTCCTCCAAATGCAGCTGCTGACCTTGGGTCAGTCACAGTTCTCTCAGAGCTGTTCTCTCAAGAGCAGTTCTTGAAAGAGCTCTCTCGGCTCCAACTACCTCACAGGGTGTCTGTTGTGGGGAGAGGAAGGGAAAAGAGACTGTAAACTGCTCTGAGGCTCCGAGTGAAGGGTCAGGTATAAATCCAATCTCCTCTTCTCTCTTCTTCTCTTCTGAGGAAGTGTCTGAGGAAGTGTGCGTGCACACAAAACTCCACACCTTGAATAAAACTTTGTTGGTCTTAAAGGTGCCACTGGATTCAAAATTTGTTCTAAGATACTGAATGGTTAGAATTTCTCTCCATCCTAAGACTTGCAAGGAGCTCCATTTCATGGGTTAGTATTCATTGGTCATATGCCCCATTTTACCTCCTCATTCACCTGCACATATTGACCCAGCCTCATACACAAAACCACTACATCTCCACATCATGGACAAGTTGTATGGTTAAAAACACCCAACTGTTTTATCTTCAGCCCATATTAATAATAAAATTCTACCCATTTCTAAAGAGCTCCTCCTATCTTTGCCTTCCCTCTTCATCACCCATGATAGGTTTGAATGACTTGAAAAGCAAAGACCTCCAAACCCAAGGACTCTGAAAACACTGACACTGTCATTGCTACAGAAGAAGGACCCTTTACTTCCATCCCTGGCACAAGGCTCACAGCGGCTCACGGCTTATCTGTCCCCTAGTCCCTGAGGCAGCAATTTCAAGGTGGGAAAATGTGGCTGATGCCGCTTGGGGAATGGTGTTCAGAATAGCCACATATAGCAAGTAAAAGAGCCACAGGGGATTTCCAAGCTACTGAGTGAACTGGCATGAATAACTGTTCTGATTGCAACGAACATATTTCAGTGTACATACTTTCAGGACATATCTTAAGTAGACCTCCCAGGATTTATATCCTAGGACAAAAATATTTCAAATGAATATTTAAAAATATTACAGTGTTACAACAACATAATTCACAGTGCTAAAACCCAATAGGTCAATATAACTGCAAATAGTATTTCTGCAATAGGCAGCCTACAGTTATATAAGATCCCAACATGCTAAATTAAATGCTACGTAGCTCAAATGTACCTTTTCAGCAGATGAAGCAGTAAGAACAAACGTTGAGAATACAGGTAGTGGATATTTGGTTTGAGGGTCCCAACATTCAATAGTAGCTCCCATTGGAAGACAGAACAGAGGTACAGATTCTGACAAAGGGAATGACTCATAATCATCTTCTGGATATCTGAATATTAAGCCTTTTAAAAGAAAAAAAATTCCATCCTTTACAAAACAGAGTTTGCAATAAATAAATAAATACAAAAATACAAACACATAATCCTGCACAGAGAACTGTGTGCCAAAAGCCTTTCTGAAGTCCAAGTGTGTAATGGCTACGATACCATCCCTATTCACATGCTTGTTAATCCTCTCAAGCAGGGGTCCTTTCGTAGAAAAAGAGCTGCAGGAGCTCATTAGCATAACTCATTAGCATAACTCATTAGCATAACTCATTAGCATATGCCACGTCCCTTGACATCACTGGAAGTGTGTCAGAAAGGGAATGTCAGTTTCAGCCCCATTATACCCTATGGGCCATTGAAATCAATGGCAAAAACTCATAGGGTATATGAGGGGCTGGAAGAAAGGGGGTTTGAGGAAGAGGCTCCAAACTTGCAGGGTAGCTGCTGGGGCCTCTCCTCGAAATACCCACCAAGTTTCAAGAAGATTGGACCACGGGGTCTAATTCTATGGGCCCTCAAACAGGTTGTCCCATTCCCTCCATTGTTCTCTATGGTGAGAAAAAATGTTACCTTTTTTTCTACCATAGAGAACAATGGAGGGAATGGGGGCAACCTGTTTGGGGCCCCGTAGAATTGGACCCCCTGGTCCAATCTTCTTGAAACTTCGTGGGTATTTGGGAGAGAGGTCCCAGCAGCTACCCTGCAAGTTTGGAGCCTCTTCCTCAAACCCCCTCCCCTCCGGTCGCTTTTAAAGTTGCCGCCGAATTTCAGCGGCAATTCGGCAGCAGGCTGAATCAGATCAGAGAATCTGATTCAGCCCATGGCTGCCCTAGTGGCCACTCCTGAGCTGGCGGAGCTTCGCTCCGCCTCGCTCCACCTCGCTCCAGCCCCAACGGACCCCTGCTCTCAAGGAACTCCAAAAGGCCGATAAGGCAGAACTTTGCTTTGAGGAACCTATGCTGATTTCCCCCGAGAATTCTTAAGTACACTGAAGAACAAAGCCTGCTATCATTAACAATAGTTTCTACTAATTTACCCAGAACAGACTTTACATTAAGTAATCCGTAATTTTGTGAATCTCCTTTGGAGTCCATCTTTTTTAAAAAACTTTGTTAACGTGTGCTATTTTCCAGTCCTCCAGTAGAGGAGGAGGATTTTTAGCAACAAATTCCATATACTGGCTAGAAGAGCAACAGTTTCATATTTGAGTTTTTACAGAATCCTACGGTGTATGCCATACAGAGCCAGAAGCTTGGTAGTTTTGAAACTAAACCAAAACTTCATATCTTGTAACCTTTATTTGACTCAGTTCTGTGTACACCCCTTCTGAAACAGTGGCTCTGGTAGGGGTATCCATCACCACACATTTTCCTTGTCTCTGTGGAATTGGTTGAGCATATATTTATCCAATCAACATCAGGGTAGCTGAAGCCACCCATTACTACAATGTTTTCTGCTTTAGTTGCCTTCCATATTTCCTTCTCCATCTCAAGATCACCCTCATCGTTTTGGTCAGGCAGGTAATACTACACATCCAAAGGCACACACCTTTGGGGCCCAGGATCCAACTATAGTGATTCTCTTATTTGACTCTGATACCAAAAGCAACTCTGTCCTCCAACACATCCTTCCCTGTCCCATCTATAGAGTCTGTATTCAGGGATAACAGTATCCTACTGAATTAACCCATTCCACTAGGTTTGTAAAATGCCCACAAGATCTATGTTGCCATTTAACACTGAGTACTCCAGTTCCCCCATCCTGATTCAGTGTCTTCTAGCATTTGGCATATAGACACCAATGGCTTGTTTCCTCCTCCAAGAATCCTTGTCACCTGTAATCCATTGACCTTCCTCACACGGTCAGCATTTACCACCCTGCTTTTATTTTCAAGTTCTAGCCAGTTCCCACAAACATTACTTTGGACATTTACCCCATCATACCTTAGAGATAAGTCATCCCAAATAGGAGGCTCCCCCAGCTCCTTCAGCTTTGCCCCAGGGGGTGGTTTAAAAGCTGTTTTGCAGCCATTTAGATATTAAGCACCAACAATCTGGTTCCACTTTGGTTCACGCAGAGCCACTCTCTTTTGAAGAGATTTGGTTTGTCCTATAATGTTTCCCTATGTGTAAGAAATCTAAACCTTTCCTCCCAGCACTACTTACTCATCCATGTATTCAGAGCCACAACTTCTGCCTGTCCAGCGGGCCATGCGCCTAGAACAGGTGGCAATTCTGAGAACGCTTTGAGATATCCTATGCTATCTTTCTTTTGCAAAACAAAACATTAACACACATACACCACACTTGCCCAGCTACTTCACACCCTCAGTTTGTTTACAGCAATCTGATAGTATATAGATTTCCAAGGTTTTCTCGTATAAACATATGAAGCCTTTTACCACGTAGGACCACTGGCTTATCAATGTCAGTACTGTGTACTCTGACTGGTAGCAGCTCTCCAGAGTCTCAGGTCCAGGCCTTTTACATCACCTACAGCAAGATCCATTTCACAGAGATGTGAAGGACTGAACCTAGGACCTTCGGCATCCAAAGCAGACAGCCACTGAGCCACAACTTCTTTCCCTTTCTCCAAGGCTACCTTCAACAGTTTCTGAACTGTTGACTTCCCTCCCTATATTCACCAAGGTAAGGAACTTACCACTGCATACTGTTGTGCTTTCTGATCAACCCACCAGATCAACTTAAGTGACCTTCCATCACACGCTGTGGGTCAGGCAGAACTCCATAGTTTGTCCCCATGTCTCAACAGCTATCCAGTTCCACACATACACCAGCTTGCCAGGTGGTCTCTGTAGGCATAGGGGACAGCAGCAGCCACCCCCATCTCATGCTGATATCATTAGCATATTTGGGACAATAAATCCAGACTGACTTTCTTGGCTTCTCCTTCATAATACAGTGAACATGCCAATAGGATTCTGTCATGCTATGATGAGGCTTGGATTTCTAGTGCTGCAAAGCTCATTTTGAGTTACATATATAGTTAAGCTTTTGTTTAATAAAACTGGGGATGGATCCAGGGTGGAATGATAGAAGATGGAATGATAATATGAAATAATTCCAATTCATTTGCTTAAGAGACAGATTTAATACATTATAAAATAACTTCAAATAAGATGAAACATCTGCTAATATAGCTTCAGTTTATGACAACAAATCCCTTACCAGCTTTATATGCAATTGAGTTAGAAGCTGGAACAGACTTCTTATAACAAAGGTATACACTGGAGCCCCACTGTAAAGACACAAATTAGGTCAAATCATAATCGGAGAACACATACTGAACACTACACAATAACTCCTTATATTTTTTAACATTTTACTGCTAAAAGCATCTAATGTTCCAACTACCTGTTTCACACATGCATGCTAGTTACTTATCAATGGATCTGGGAAATGATTTAACTGGGGAAAAAATATGCTGCTTGACCTGTAATGGTTTATTTACGTATGTATATCACCACGTGATGCTGAAGCCCTTAAGAATATGGAAAAACTGTGGGTATCACAAAGGCAAACAATTTTGATTCTGCATGATGGCTACACTACCACAAGACAGGTGACACCGAGATCTTGTAACACTAATAACCTAGATATATTCTCCCCTTTGGAAGTGCATACACTCCACACATATACTTCATGGAATGTGGGATGAATATTCAACTGGCCAGCCTAATCTGCATACTTGAGGCCACAAAAAGAGACAACTTTATAGAAGACTATATGGGGGGGGGGGGAACACTTTTATGAGTTGGATCCTACAGAGGATTGCCATTAATGGGGGGGGGCAGATTTGCATGCATTGCCCCTCTTGCTTGGGACCTGACTTCCCCCCTCCATGTTGTTTCTAGGGGTCTCCATCTTGTAGGAACAGCACTGGGGGTGGTAGTACTTTGGGCTGCAGGTGGAAAGTGGAGCTGAGGATGGTCTACTCCAGGTTTCCAGCATATATAAAATAAAATCGCCAAGGCATTTTTAAACAACATACTGCCCAAGCTGAAGAAAACACGTCTTTAAAAAAAGTTAACTTTTCACTTCCATTTAAATAAGCCATGATGAAGAAGGAAACATGGCTTTTTACCTTGATCAACATCACACATCAACATCATTACAAATTCAGCACTCCCCCCACAAAATTCTTTGTGAGAATTATCTGGTGCTCTCTTCAGTATGATCCTGGCAGCAGAACCAGAGGAAGGAAGAAACTCAGAGCTGTGGAAACTAAAGTGACGCAAGTTGTACTTTGAATTAAGTATGCTAGGTAAGAGTGCAGCAGACACATCTTTGACATTTTTTAAACATCAGTAACAAGCCCTGAAAGGCCAATGTTTTAAAACTGACATATTCTCCTCACCATGCCACAATTCAAATTCTTATCAACTTTGCAGAAAGTATGAGGAGGAGTTTCTCCTTTGCTGGTTACAATAACACAGATGTCGGTAACAGCCAAGGAGTTTTGGGGTCGCACAGGAGGAGCCCGCCGGTAGGTGATAAAGATTCGCTGGGAAGAGGCTGAACTGTTATTGACATTAGCGCAGCGACCATAGGGAGTAGCCTGGATCACTTCACAGCCTGGCATTAAACGTTCCTTCCCTTCATATAAAACTCTGCAGGTGGGAGGGAAAAGTGGGACACAAACATTTCACACACAAAATCTTATACTATTAATCAATGCACTGTGCAACAAACCCCTCTCAAAAACAACTCTCTCATGTAAGGGACAAAGATCCTCAAAACGAGGAATTCTGAACACTGGTTACTTTTATCTCTTTAGTTTAAAACAATTTTGTTTACAAAGCTACTAACAAATGGGGCTGTTGTTTCACTGTGGTAGTTGACATACACTAACAATGCTTACACCTGCTATGGTTTGTCCTTTTACATTTATACATAATATAGCAAGAATGCAGCACTGCACATACTGTAGTATTTTAAATGGGGGCAGGTTTTGGCAAAAAACTTATGAGAAACTAGTCAGTTCTGCCACATTTAAGTGTCTTGCTGAGGGCACTGTTACACCGGACTTCTACTTAAAATTGATCATCCTAGATTTCGAACCATAGACTTCACAAATTTTCTAACCATAGACTGCTTCACAGAACTGTTGGCAGGCAGAGGGAGCTCAGCAATGCAGCTGCAAGCAATTTTTTATTAACACGTTTAAACAAAAAAATGATCCTGAGACAAAATAATTTTTTTAAAAAACAGCTTTGCGGTTGTATACAGTAAATGTAATAATGAAATTAATTAGCAGACAGATGATGCAACTATGTAAGAACACCACAGCCTGGGAACGATGTACTCTCTAGACCACACAAGGTAAGATTTGGCTGACCAAGCCCAGACTTGCAAGTATGCGCAACCATCCCTTTTCCAAATGTGTGCTAGAGCTCGCTGCAGAATTACGGTTCTAATAATCCAGTTCTAAACACAATCACAAGTACATCCACTATTGTATCATGTAGCATTACGCTCATGGTACACTGATGTCCCAAATCTAGCACAGATGTACCAATACTAGTATGATCTGCCGACATCAGGTCTAGCACATGAGTTCTAGGCAACACCCATGCCCATTACCAGATATGCATGGAACAGAACCCGGTCTAGATCCTTATGTGTCACCCTGAAAGCCCTTTCAACACATCAGAGCGGGCTGTGCAAGCTGGCATTCTGGACATTCTTTGGACCAAAACAGCCACACAGACCACACGGCATCTGAGTAGATTACAGGAACTGACAGCTGTGAACTGGAGGTGGGATGAGATAAAGAGGCAAAAAGGTACTCCACATCCCCTCAGCACATTGCTGCCTGATAATGGTAGACTACTCTAAGATCTAAACTAAAGCCAGTGGAGTGTATTGCTCATCAGAATATTTCACAGAACTTCATGCATCAGAAGTATAAATGCAGGGCTCATTTGTAATAGCAAGGGCACAATACAACCACAGTAAGGTATTTCCCACCTTCAGCTGATACCTAGAATGACTGACTATTTGGGTTCCCAAGACAAGTTGCATTACATGTAAACCACAACTAACCTACATCAACGCTCTCTTCAGTTTGCTTTAACTTTTTCACTTACTCCCATTCACTAAGAAAGGGGCCCTGAACACTCAAAATGTGGTCCAGTTTGGCAAGGGAGGGGATTACATGTAAAATCGCCACCAGCATTTTCTTCAGACACTCACAGTTTGGATTAGACCAGATTCCTTAATAGTGGAGTTTTAGTATTAAAGCATTTTTAATAACACCTTAACTCTTCCCTCTGATGCATTTTCAAACAGATTCTTTTCTACTTCATCATGACCTTACTGCCTATAAATCAATTAAAACCCATCTCACCCAACATCAGTAAGAGGTGGTTTCTCCCTGCCCCTCTTGTAGCAAAGAAAAAGCTCTGGGCTTTTAAGACTCCCATAGTTCAAGTTGGCTTGAAGTGCTGTGGGTGTTGATTCAACACAAGTGTAACCTTCAGGGACTGTTTCACCCGCTGATTTGATAATGATAGCAAGATCTGTGATTGGAGCCTTTGGACCAGTCGACTTTGTTTCCAAGCGATTTACTTCTTGATCCAGAAGTGTTGATGTATCCGTGAGTCCTGCCACTACAAAGTAGTCAGCCACTCTTGGGCCTTTATCCTCTATCATAGCTGGGGCTGGAATTCCTGGGAAAGCATAAAAACAAATATTAGATTAACACACATGGTTTCCAACAGAGTCAGTAGGTCACCTCCATTAGCAGATGCAAGGGTAGGAGAGATTCCTTTATATGAATCAACCTTTCCAGAATGCTGATTAAATCTACCTCTGTGTACTAAGCAAACATGGTAAGAGATTTATCTTGCAGTGCTCAAAGGATGACAAGTGTGCATATTTGTACACTCATAAACAAATGAAATTTGGCTTTATGAGGTCTTCTTCATCCCAAAGGAACGCAGAGAAGACACAGATGGATGTTTGATAGAACTCCTGGAACTTTGCTATCTCTTTACTTTCTAGTCTCTACAAAAAGGAATGCAATTTATATTTCTGAAAGCAATGTTAAGCTGCAAGCTAAAAATATGTTTTAAATTGAGCAAGTTGTATAACTCATGCCAGCGACAAAACTCAATTTTCCAATGGCAGACTGCTGAGCTTTTTTATTTATTTTAGAACAATCATTTCAGGTGAATAATGCATAATAGATTTTTTCCTCATCTGGACATGAAATGTCACCACAGAGCACTTGCTATATGGTCAGATAGCCAGCTAGGGTTGCCGATAAGCAGGCCAGTGTGTGTGGGGGGAACTTACCACCAAAAAGTGCAAGGTCCAGCTGACGTTGCAGTGATGCATATGTCACTTCCAATGTGACGCAGAAGCAATGTCATCACATCGGCAATATCAGGGCGACACTCTGGTATTTGGGCAAAAGCTCCTTGGTAGAAGCCAAATTTACCATCAAATACCATAACATCGCCTCAACATTGCTGTGTAATGACATCACTTCCGAGTCACCTAGGAAGTGACATAGACACATCACTGCTGGTTGTCGAGAGGGATCTGACAAACCTATAGCAAATGTCATCACTCAGATATACGGTCCATATCAGAGCAAAAGGATTGTCATCATTCTTTAAAAGTTCTTTCTAGCGCAAGAAGGAAAACCCTTGTATCAGAAAATACTTTCTTGTATGGGTGGCATGCAGTTTTCCTAAATGCACAAGTTGCCCCAAATATTTCTTCTGAGATTCTTACAACCACTCCATAGGTCAAAGTACTATCTTTATATGTTTGGAAACTTGGGGGGGGGGGGGGAGAGAAGCAAACAGCTAAGGTTCATCTGACTACCTAGTATGGTCACTGCTGAGCAAAGCCTTCAACCTAGATTTCCACCTTATTCCCCAAGCCACTGTGCTATACCAGTCCCAATCACAGCTTTCGGAAGAGGAAGAAGAGGAGGAAAAGAAGAGGAAGAAGAGGATGAAGAGGAGTCTGGATTTATACCCCACCCTTCACTATGTGAAGAAGCCTCAAAGCGGCTTACAATCTCCTTTCCCTTTCCCTCTCCACAACAGACACCCTGTGAGGTAGGTGGGGCTGAGAGAGCTCTTTCAAGAACTGCCCATGAGAGAACAGCTCTGAGAGAACTTATAACTGACCCAAGATCACACCAGCAGCTGCATGTGGAGGAGTGGGGAATCAAACCCAGTTCTCCCAGATTAGATGCCACACTACTAACCACTACACCAAACTGGAGTATTGGGATCTAGCATATCAAATACCTACCATGCCATAAACAGAAAGAACACTATAGTGATTACTTATATCTTAGACATCTAGGTGACTCAAAAAGAAACTATCTTCCTTCTTTCTTAGAAAGCTACCACATCTAGGATCCACCATTTCCTCTTCTGCTCCTTCCCTTCATGACAATACCTGAACCTCACAGATACCCTACGCTACCCTTCAAACTACAGCAGCACAGATCTATTAGGAGGAAGTTTTTATACAAGCAACTCTTGTCCTTTGAGTTCTGAATGCAAACCACCATGCATCAGGAAAAGCTTGCTCTGCAGATTAAGTTAACATCAGCTCATTTCTTCTCATTTAACACTACAACTGGAGAATACCTGGTGAAAAGGCAAAAAGCCCACAGCTGGTTTGGTGGCAGTCTGTACCATAAAAAAATAGCAAAAAAGAACACAAGACTACTGAAGTTTTAGAAGGCGCAAAACACTGGTTGAATGAATGACATAAACTTCATGCCTCCCCTCCACCTTGCTATCGACAATTAAAATATTTCTCCCTTCTCTCTACTTATGGCTGAAATGTTACACCTAACAATTTTGTTCACATTTATCACCTAGCCAAAAAGAGAACAGTATCAATTCACATCTTCCTGCCTGCGCTTGGGATGCCTCCATAGAGGAACATTTATTTCCTGGTGTGGAGAGGGGGCAATATATCAGGATAACAGATAATAGGTACCTTGGTGACAACACTTCTGAATTCTTGATAGGCTATTCACACATGCCATGTTCCCCACACAGCTGCTATGAACAAAACCACCAAGTGTGCAGGGCTGATATCATACTCTTTGCCACCCTTCTGGTACAGTGCTGATTGTGTTTTATATTGCAGCCATGTGAGATAGTGCTATGGAGAAATAAATGTGTGTAACAGGAGAACATCTGCCAGTTCAAGACAACAACCTCTCGTTAAGACTCAGGTTAAATTCCAATTGTGCAGAAGTGTTCTTAAGCTAACTATTGCCTTACTTTAAGAAAACAAATTCTAGTATTCACAAAAATCAGTATTTGTTTGTTTCGCCTGCAGTTTAAAAGGTAAATTGCTGTCTTGCCATCTTTTATCTTAAAGAACTCCCATCTAATTCAGTCCAAAGCCTTCTAAACAGGGATAATTAACTGTGAGAAATTCACATTTTGATGTGCCTGGTTCTGCTTCTTTTTAGTTATTTGTTTTACAATATCTATATACCTAATTCCCAAGGCACCCCCTGCATGCGGAGATTTTTCTCCACACTTGGGGGACTTCCCCTGTGTGCAGAAAAATCTTAAAACTTTCGGGGAAATATTTAAATTCCCCCCAAAGTTAAAGAGTGTTCTCTGCACATGCACAGGGAACACTCTGGGAACTCTGCGGCGGCCCAGCAGCTGGGAGCCGCTCAGGCCTTGCCACAGGAGCCGGGGGTGGGGAAACAGACTCCACAACTTAGAGAGAGCCTTGATCCCCAGGTCCCGCCTGCAGAGTGACATCCCATGTTTGGTGTCTTCCTGGCTGGGGGGAGAGAAAAAGGCACTCTGTGTATGCATAAAATCCTTCTCTCACACACACACTTTGCAGAGGGGCTTCAGGGCTGCACCACAAGCCCCCCTCTCTCCCCCTGGTTGAGTCTCCCAACTCACGGCTTCGAATCCCGCATCGGGTCCCAGGCGAACAGGCAGGCCTCACAGGCGCTGAGGTAAAAACTTCGGCCACAACGGTCAGGCTCCACTCTCATCCATTTTGTCTCCAGGGTGTGAGGGCGCCATAGCCCTCAATCTACCCCCCCCCCCCCAGTCCCTCACACTGATTCTCGGCATTCTCTCTCCCTCCCGCCTTTTTTGAATACACGCAAGCACCGAAGCCTCAAGCAGGCCAGCAATCACCGGAGGGGAGGGGATTTCTGCCCTTCTCCCCTGCCCAACGTGCAGAGCCGCTCCAGGAAAGAAAGTTAAAGGAGCCCAACTCATCCCTTGACGTGTGGGGTGGCACAGGGGACTTGAGGGTCGCAAGACTGTGCTCCCAGAGTAGCTCTTCTCCCCTCCCCTCGCACCGAAAGGTGAAGAGAAGGAGGAGGTGGCGCTGCAGGGCAGGAAGGGAGGGGTGAGTGAGTAGTGGTGGCAGAGAAGGAGACCGGGACAGCCCCAGAACATCTGTAAAATTTGGATGCGGGGAGTAGGAGGAAGCGGCAGCAGCAGCAAAGAAAGACAACTTTTAGAACACGTGAGTCTCCTCCTTGAGTCTCCCATCTCCTTCCGACCCTGAGAACGGCTTGCCCGGCCCTTTCCAAGGCAAGGCCTAGCTGCCCGCTGCCCCCCCCCCCCCGCCGGCCCTCTCGGCCAAGTGCGGCTGCCTTTCCCACCTCGCCACCTGGGCTTCCCCTCAGGAGATACCTGGGCCCGTTCAAAACCCATTTGTTTAAAATAACGGACACTTTCTCTCCTTTATCTGTCAGGTAATTTCTTTTTAATCTTCTGCTCAAAATCCAGGTGGGGGGGTAATTCAGAGCCCATTGGAGGAGGGCTCAGGGATGCAAATGGCGCGCTTCTTGAAAGGCAAAGTGCAGAACGAAACCAAACACACAGACTCTCTATCTAGGGTACAGTGACAATATTTTAAGAAGCAAAAAAAGAGGTCATCTTTCCCTGACTGACTGCTTCAAACAAGGGGTCACTATGACACACACTTTTAAAAAATATATAGTAACATAAGAGAAGCCAGTGCTGGATCAATAGTATCTAATCACCACATATAGCTGGGGGAAGTCACAATACCAAAGACACCAGTAACACAGCAGAGGGTTTTTAAAGGATATGTACTTATTCAGTTTTATTACTAACTCACCTAAGCATTTACTTTAAAAAAGGGATAACCCAACCATGCTGAAGTCTGCCTTCTATAACCTGTGGGATCCACCATGAAAGGTTGCAATAACATAGTATTACCTTTATTTTAAAACTTTCCATATTCATCAGTGATACAAATATATCACTGCTTGCTAAATGTACATCTAGTTTTCACAGCTACCAAACAGAATATACTTGATTGCACAATGTGAAATTGGTGCAGTGAAAATAAAGGGACAGGACAATACAATAATATATCCCAAGAACTGGGAAATTGCTGAATCGAGTATTCTGTGACGTAGCTGATAAACCTATCAGAAAGACAATATTTTAATTAAGATGAGAGTTAACCTCATCAAGCTGTTTTTGTTTGTTTTTTAATTTCACAGATTTCCATCTCTTCGTATATATAAGCCACCAAGTCACAAGACAGGTTTCAGCTGAAAGTCTTGGCACTTGAATCTTATACGTCAGCACAATACTAAAGATGTTTCTCCACAGCTTTTTTCATTCAATTTCTATTGCAACAAAAACATACAAACACTGAAAAATACAGTTGACATTTTGGGCTGATTTGACCGTTTCCAAGATGTTGGAAAGGTCAAGCTAGCTGACATATCAGCTAAGGCCTGAGCATATCCTGATCTTCTCCCTTTGCTACACAATGTACATTGTTCTCTTGGGGTTTCACTACTGATAAGGCTGTTTGCCAGGAGAGAGCTCTAGGAGACATCTACCTGTGCTGATGTGATTATGTGTATTGAACACTGACATGGCTGACTGTAAGTGTGTTGCGTAAGACTGTCAGCCTGGGCTTAAAATAAACGACCGCTGCCGAGTTTGGGCAGACCGGTGCTTTTGCTTCCTTCAACTCCGTGTCTCATGTGCAGTCCTTCATGTGGCGCCCAAACAGGGACACGCGAGAGGGTCACACTGCGACTCACCAGCGCCTGGCACAGGTTCCTTGAATGCACTCTTCTCGTCGCTGGGATCCACGACCCCTACAACTGGTGAGTATGGGGGGAACTATAACACTCCCCCAAAAACAGCATGCGAAGGAACTTAAGTACTTGATACAGGAGTCTGGCAGGTCCACAACTCTGTCTCAAGTACAAACTCTTTCAAAACTCATCAAAAAAGAGTGTCCCTGGTACTGAGGGATCCCTACAACTCCACCAATGGCAGAAAATTGGAAAGACTTTCCATTCTCCCCCGAGGGGGCCAGTGGATATGCTGTGTGTCTGGCATCAGGCTCAACATGCTGTTGAAATGCATGGCCCCGTTCAGGCAAAAATGAAATTAACTGACAACCCTCCCCCTTATTCAGTCTGTCACGCGGCTGCCCCATCGCCCACTGTTCCCAGTCCTCCGGCTGGACAACCTTCAGCTCCAATGGCCCCCACTTGAAATTCAACTGGGAGACCAGCCAACCGACCGGGGAACATGGTCCGCCAGGTCCTTGAGGCAGAACTGGAGCATGGGAACACTGATCTAGAAGATCTCACTGAAATGTTAAATCTCTGTCCTGTCCATTACACTGGTCAACAGAACGCCAATGGCCAACGTTGTGGAGTACAAACCCCTGCCTTACAATTTATTGATGGAGCTCTGAAAGGGGATTAGAGACATGGGCCTTAGTAGTCCTTACGTCCAGGGTCTCTGAGAGGCCACCATGAGGAATCATCTCCTGGTCCCCGAGGATTGGAAAACCACCATACGAATGCTCTTAACTCCTGATCAGTATGTGGTTTGGGACAGTGAATATCAACAGCAATGTCACACCTGGGGTCTTAACTCCGGGGGGCAATACACGGCAGAGCAACTCTATGGACACGGTCTTTTTGCCCCAGTAGATCAACAAATCGTTCTGCCTGAGGCCACCCTTCGGGTCGCCGCCAAGTGTGCTTTCTGCGCATTGCAAAAAGTCCCACCTACTGGTGTTTCCTTGCAATCCTTTTCCTCCATTCGCCAAAAGGCAACCGAGCCCTACCCAGATTTTATCAATCGCCTGCAACAAGTGTTAAAGCACCAAATTGACAACTCAGAAGCGCAGGCTGAATTGATGAAAAAATTGGCCAAGGAAAATGCGACCGCCGAGTGCCACCAGGTAATTCATGGTCTCGGGCGGGATCCCAGTCTTTCAGAAATGATTCAGGCATGTCAAGATTTGGGCTGGTTTATTAGCAGCGGCGCTTCAGAGAGGCCAGAAGCCCTAAGGAAAGTGTTTCAATTGTGGGAGAATGGGACATTTTCGGGCAGAATATCGAGCCCCGGGGGGGGGGGGGAAGTGGTTGAAATTCTTCAAGCCAGGGCGCAAAGCCAAAAACTAAGTGTCCGAAGTGCGGGGAAAAGCTCCACTGGGCTCGGGACTGCCGCTCGGGAAACCACCAGTCGGCCCCGTCTCTGGCCCCGGTTCAAACAGGGAATCCCCAGGAACTGAACCTCGATTAAGCTAAAGATTCCCCAATGAGACCCCAGGGATTGATCTCATTGTAAAGGAGGAGGTTCAGTTCAAGTACCCCAATGAAGTTTTAGTTGTTGCTTACCAAGTAACAGGTCCACCACCATCAGGCAGGTGGAGGGGGATCGCTTGGCCCTGAGGGAGCACTCCTTGGCCTAACTGCCACTGTCACTGAGAAGAGACCTCAGCAAACCTTTTTGCTCCAAGGACGTCCCTTTAAGGGAATCTTGGACACCGCTGCAGACGTTATGGTCATTGGTGAGGATCAGTGGCCCCGAGTGGCCTCTGGAAACATGCCCCAGTGTGTGGGGGGTGGGAGGACACCAGGCAGCCCACCAAAGCGCAGCGTTTATCACCGTTTCTCTTCAAAATTCTGAGACTCGTGTTCAGTTGTGCCCTTTTGTGTTGCCGGTCCATGTAAATCTCTGGGGCCGAGACTTACTCTCCCGGCTTGGAGCCACCTTAACTTTTGATGGCTAACTCCACTGCCCTGCCCTTGCACTGGCTCACAGACACCCCGGTATGGGTGGATCAGTGGCCACTGGCTCAAGATAAGCTCACTGCTCTGGAAAGTCTAGTGAATGCGCAGTTAGCTGCAGGTCATATTGAGCCTTCCTCTAGTCCTTGGAACATCCCTGTTTTTGTAATAAAAAAGAAAAGTGGCAAATAGCGATTGCTGCATGATCTGAGAGCAGTGAATGCCTGCATTCAGCCCATGGGCTCCCTGCAATGTGGCACGCCCAAACCAAGTTTAATTCCAGCTGGTTTCCAACTGTTTATTATTGATTTGAAAGACTGCTTATCATTCCCCCCCCCCCCCCCGATCCTCGCTTTACTCTGATGCAATCTACTCCCTGTCGCCTTGTTTCTGTCATATCTCCTTCTCTGCTCAAGGGAGCCCCCATTATCTTTACTGATGGGGGGGAAACTCCGGGGAGCCGTTGCTTATCAGCTCCACGGCCATTGGAAAACCCGGTACACGGCAATGCAGGCCTCTCCGCAACGGGCCGAGCTGGCTGCGGTAATCCTTGCCTTTCAGCTGTTTCCTCAAGCTGTTAATGTCATTTCTGACTCACTGTATGTAGTGAAGCTGCTTACTTCCCTTCCAGGAGCTTACCTGGCTCCGCGCATAGACTCCAATTTGCTTAGCTTGTTTCTCACTTTGCAGAATTTGTTAGCTAGCCGCACTCAGAAGTTTTTTGTTGCCCACATTAGAAGTCACAGTTCCCTTCCTGGGTCTCTCACAGAGGGCAACACCCGTGCTGATGCTGCAGTGCACTCACTTTTTTCTGACCCTTTAGAGAGCCATCAGTGTTTTCACCAAAATGCTCAAGCTCTTCCTACTGCCTTTACTATTCCTCTTTCTGAGGCTCAGAGTATCGTGGCTGCCTGCCCTAGCCGTGCAGGTTTCTACCATGTCCCCGGAGCCGGGGTCAACCCCCATGGACATGGCCCTTGTGACCTGTGGCAAATGGATGTCACTCAGGTCCCTGAATTCCCTCCCTGGAAACACCTCCATGTTTCTATTGACACCTATTCTGGAACCATCCATGCAACCCCTCAGAGGGGTGAAACGGCAAATCATGTAATCACTCATCTTTACAGTGCTATTACAGCCCTGGGTCAGCCCCATCGCATAAAAACAGACAACGGGCTCGCCTATGTTTCTTCTGCCTTTGCTGTCTTTTGCAAGCAATGGGACATTGTTCTCACACATGGTATACCATATAACTCCACTGGTCAAGCGATTGTGGAGCGTGCCAACCGCACCTTTAAAACCTTTCTTGCTAAACAAATAAAAACAGGGGAACTTTCCCCTCCTAACCTGGCTAACACCCAACGGGCCATGGCCCAAGTTTTATTCACTGTTAATCAGCTTAATGTTACCTCTGGAGCTGATCATGCCTCACAAACTGCTTTTGACTGACATTTTCAGTCTGGTCCACCTTTGCCCCGTCCTCTGGTGATGTACTGGGCCCTGCCAGATCGAACTTGGCTGGGTCCGGTCCCTTTGATAACCTGGGGGAGAGGGTATGCTTCTGTTTTGTCTCCAACAGATCCACTGTGGGTTCCTGCGAAGTGTGTCCGACCCAGTCATGGCATGGCACAGCATCACAAACTTCAACCCAGTGCCTGAGATTACCACAGTCAGCCTGTCAGAAGCTCAGCACCCATTCCGGCCCTGGCAGCCCCAGCAGAGGGCACTTCCAATAACCTGGGGAGCCATCAAGCTGACCACCAACCGAGTGCAGCACCTCCTGACGGAGCAGGGAAAGGAACAGACCCCAGAGAATCTTTTTGCTGCAATTTGTGCGGTTATAACTGCAAATTCTACTCTCACCATTCTGTGTTGCCTTTGCTTGCTCTTCCTCCCCCAGGGGGGAGATGTGAGCCCCCTACCTCTGAACCCCCTTCTACCCCATGATGATGACCCCTCGGGGGCCCCAGACCCAGTTCTGGGCAGATCCCTCTGACAACACATCGGATGAGGGATCTGATACAGAGACCTTGCTTTAGAAAACAAAGAAGAGTGGGATGTTGGAAAGGTCAAGCTAGCTGACACATCAGTTAAGGCCTGAGCATATCCTGATCTTCTTCCTTTGCTACACAATGTACATTGTTCTCTTGGGGTTTCACTACTGACAAGGCTGTTTGCCAGGAGAGAGCTCTAGGAGACATCTACCTGTGCTGATGTGATTATGTGTATTGAACGCTGATGTGGCTGACTGCAAGTGTGTTGCGTAAGACTGTCAGCCTGGGCTTAAAATAAACGACCACTGCCGAGTTTGGGCAGACCAGTGCTTTTGCTTCCTTCAACTCCATGTCTCGTGTGCAGTCCTTCAACATAATACATTTTTACCAGCATGCACATATACAAAGTTCTTCTGCAAGAAGAAATTGTAATGTTTTGTTTGGATATAAACTGGCAGCCCAAAGAATTTTCTTCAAACCTAGGCTAGCCCAATCTCTTCAGATCCCAGAAGCTAAGCACAGCTGACCCCCGCTCGTATTTGGATGGGAGACTTTCAAGGAATTCCAGGGTTGTGATATGGAGGCAGGCAATGGCTAACCACCTCTGAATGTCTGTTGCCTTGA
Source organism: Lepidodactylus listeri (assembly GCA_029233225.1). Classification (NCBI taxonomy): domain Eukaryota; kingdom Metazoa; phylum Chordata; class Lepidosauria; order Squamata; family Gekkonidae; genus Lepidodactylus; species Lepidodactylus listeri. The sequence continues at coordinate 111,669,285 of JARCFY010000004.1, read as the reverse complement.
AAACCCTACGGGGTCACCATAAGTCAGCTGTGACTTGATGGCACTTTCCACCACTACATTAGGAACATACTTGGAAAATAATGCTATCACTGTGAAGTCAATATAAGCAAAATTAGTGCCTGCATCCATATAAAGCCCAACAGCTGAAAGTGTTTTTAAGTAATCACTTCTACACCCCAATATTAAATACATGTACTCTCTCCCAACTGCTAGCAATTATGTTCAAGAAAATCACACAGAGATGGACTATTTTGAAGCTTACCAACTTCAAGGCATATCACTTTTTACAAGAGCCTTTTCCCCCCTCAGGAATTCTGTAGTCCTTCACATAATTACTCAGCACATCTAAACTCTTCAGACAGATACTCCAGTACTTTCTGGAACAGAGATTTTTCACATCAAAAGTCTTGAGATTAAACCTCGAACCAGAAAGCACATTCAGGATGTTGTTCCTATCTTCATCTGAAACAACAGTGGTAAAGATATTTTAGCCCAACAAGAGTCAGCAGAGATGAAATCTACATCCCAAAACGAGGACAGCCATCTCAGTTTTCTGCCCAGAAAAAGTAATGAATGTATCTTAGAAAATTCAGCAATTTGGAAACAGTTTATCTTGAAAGAGTCGAAATGGAAGAAATTGGTATATGCAGGCTAAAAAAGTAACTGGATCAGGGAATGACAAACACCACATTTTCCTTGTTTCCTTTACTTTCTAGTTATCTTGCTTACAATGGTGACTTTCCAGCCTGAAGGTACAGAAAGATACAAATGGTCTATTTCAAGAAGATCTTCAGGTGACATTTTACTAGACAATCCACGCAAGGTTATTAATGTTGCAGGAACATAACATTTCCCAGGGCTCAAAGTGTACAAATGAAACTCCTCCTAGCACTGTCAAAGCTGAAATTACTGTTATGTAGAATGCAGTTGTAACCATCACAATATAAAGGTTATATTAAGGATGTGCACCATAGTAGAATATGAGGAAAGTTGCAAGGGTCTCCTATAGGGATTTTGTTCAGACAGATGCATTTCAGCAGCAAGTCAACCAAATTGACCATTGGCACTTACCGTGAAGGGTCCTTCTACTCTGAGGAAAGGAGGACATCTTGGGTTATTCCCACCCTTCTATCAGGGAAAGGCAGGATTTATTTTTTCTTCCTCTGCCTGTGAGGCTTGGGACCGCCCACTTCTTCAGTTTAGGTGATTCCCAGTAGCAGTAACGGACTAGAACAACTTTCCCCTATTAACACGGAGAAAAAACTACAAGAAACAGAGTCAAGGTGAAGAACACAACTAAGGAAGTAAAGTGAGAAGATACATACTCCCCTTATGAGAAAAAACTATGTACAGTCTAGCAGACAGTAGAAATCAGACAGAATAGCCAAAGAAGGCATATTTCATAGGCGCTTGAGGAGGAGAGGAAATAAGACAAATGAGATGAGAAATGAGAAGCATAGCCCTGGGTGGGGCAAGATGTCCTCCTTTCCTCAGAGTAGAAGGACCCCTCATGGTAAGTGCCAAGGGTCATTCTCACTCTGAGGCGGAGGACATCTTGGGTACTTACAAAACAATACCCTACGCCATGGGTGGGAGAATGCTCTCCTCCTCCACAATGTGCTGTAGCACCCTTCTTCCGAAGGAGGCGTCAGTCGAATCGAATATATTCAGCTTGTAATGCCTGATGAAAGTAGAGATTGAGGACCAGGTGGCGGCTTGGCAAATCTCTTCAGTTGAGGCATTCTTAGAGAAGGCTGTGTTGGTAGATGCGCTTCTTAGGGAATGAGCTGTAATTCCTAGTGGAACTTCTAATTTGAGAGATTTGTATGCTTCTACTATGCAAGCCTTGATGGTTGAAGTTATTGCAGATCTAGACATTCTCTATATTGGGTGGAGAAATGTTGATGAACATTGTTTCTGTCCTTCTTATATTAGCGGTCTGACTTAGGTAAGCTTTAAGAGCTCTGCGGACATCCAAGGGTATGCCTGATCTTCTCCCGTGGATGTTTGGGGTCTGGACAAAACGATGGGAGGTAGATTTCCTGTGATATGTGGAAGTGGAAAGAGCGCTTTGGTACAAACGTTGGGTCTGTGTGAAGAATGACTGTCTCTGTGAAAGACACATAGTCCTGAGTTCACCAAGAGTGCTCCGAGCTCTGACACCCGTCTAGAGGTGACCACCACTAAGAATAGGGTCTTCATTCGAAGCCATTTCAATGGTACCTCCTAGATAGGTTCAAAAGGGTTTTTGTGAGATCAGAGAGAACTGTATGCAGTCTCCACGTAGGAAATCTGTGAACTGGAGTGGGACTGATCATCGTTGCTCCCCTTAGAAATCTGCATATGTGTGAATGAGTGGTGAGTTTGTCCCCTTTGGAACAGGATAGGACTGAACCCAATGCAGTAACTTGTTTTTTGAGAGTGTTAGGCTTCAGACCCGCTTTGAGATCATCGTTCAGGAACTCCAAAATAGCATGGATAGGGGGATTCGTGGACTTCACGGATTTTCTTCTGCACCACCTGTGGAAGGCCTTTAAGGTGGAATTGTATATTCTGGTGGAACTCTTTCTGGAAGCCAAAATTGTGTTACGCTGGAGGAGTAACCAAGTTTTAGCTAAATCGACTGTTCAAGCTCCACGCGGTCAGAAGCAGGCGCTCTGGGTCTGGATGCCACACTGGGCCCTAAACCAGCATGTCCAGGTACACGGGTAGATGTAGGGGTGTGGTCTCCGACATCCATTGTAAGGTCGAAAACCACGAGCGTCTTGGCCACCATGGGGCCACCATGATGACAGTGGCCTTCTGTTGTTTGGTCTTTCACAATACTTTCGGGATGATTGGGATTGGGGGGAATGCGTAGAGCAGGCCCTGTGGCCATGGTGAGGAGAGTGCGTCCGTGGCAATGGCATCTTTGTCGTGAAATCACAAGATGAATCTGGGCAGTTGGTGGTTCTGTTGCGAGGCGAATAGGTCCACTGTCGGTGTCTGGAAGTGCTGTAGTATCCAGGTGAAAACTCTCTTGTTCAGCATCCATTCCCCCGGGTGGATTGTCTGTCTGCTGAGCCAGTCTGCCTTGGTATTCTCCAGGCCTCTGATGCGCTCAGCTCTGATGGACGCCAGGTTCTTCTCTGACCAGAGCATCAGTATCATTGCTTCTTTGCGTAGAACGGATGATCTGGAGCCGCCCTGATTGTTTATATATGTCTTTGTGGCCACACTGTCCATCCTTACCAGGATGTGTCTTCCTTTGGTCTCCTTCCTGAAACGTAGTAGGGCTAATCGGACTGCTCTGAGCTCCAATAGATTTATCGGCAAGGATGTCACCCAGTGGGACCACTTCTCCTGGGTCGGACGTTCAGACAGGGATGCCCCCCAATCCCGTAGGCATCCCTGTCCAAATGTCCGACCCAGGGGAAGTGGTCCCACTGTAGGCAGGCATCTGTGAAGAGTTGAAGTTCGTCGTTGTGCACAAACTTCTTGTCCTGACAAAGGTTCGTCTCCTTCATCCACCACTGGAGGGAAAGTTTCACTGACCTGGGGACCTGAAGAGTCATTGTCCGCTTTTCCATGATTTGTAATTGATACAGGTGCAGGAAGAGTTGCAGTGACCTCGAGTGCATTCTGCCCCATTGCAATGCATCCAGGTTGGAGATGAGCAGGCCCATGACCTTGGCTAGTGTCAAGAGGTGTGAAGATGGGCTCTTTATGATGAGTTTCACTGCTGATCTGGTCTTCAGCACCTTCTTGTGTGGAAGAAACAGCATGGCTTGCTTGGGGTCTATGAGCATGCCGAGATGTACCAGGGTCTGCGATGGTATCAGGGAGCTTTTGTCTCTGTTTATTAGAAAGCCATGAGCTTGTAGGCAAGTGATTGTCTCCTGGACGTCGAGAAGTGCCTTTTCTCTGGATGCTGATCGAACTAGTAGGTCGTCAAGATAGGGGTGGACGTGAATTCCCCATCACCTCAGATGTGCTATGAGGTTGATCAACACTTTTGTGAAGACTCTTGGGGCAGTAGCTAGTCCAAAGGGTAGAGCCCTGAACTGTAGGTGGAGGTTCCCTACACAAAATCTGAGATATTTCCTGTGTAGTGGCAGGATAGGAATGTTCAGGTATGCCTCTTTTAAGTCCAGGGAGGCCAGATACTCTCCTTGTTGCAATATTTCTGTGATGGACTTTAATGTCTCCATGTGAAAGTGTCTCAGCCAAATGAACCTGTTGACAAATTTTAGATCCAGGATGGATCTCCAGTAGCCATTTTTCTTGGCCACGGTGAAGAAAACAGAGTAGACCCCGAGGCCCTTCTAATCTTCTGGGACTGGTTCTACTGACCGGATGTCTAATACATGTTGAATGGCAGCACAGGTTATGGATCTTTTCTCGGGGTTCTTGCGCAGTGGGGAGATGACTAATCGATCTGGGGGTGGACTTCTGAACTCTAAGGAGTAACCTTTGGGACTATTTCTAAGGTCCAGGCATCCGCTTGGGACTCTCGCCAGGATTGTAGGAAGTGTGTTAGTTGCTCCCCCACTGGAATTCGATCTGAGTCATGCTGAGTTGGGACCACTTCCCCTATTCTTGTTGTCTCAGTCTGTCTTGTCAGGTCTGTTGAATGGTTGTTCCCCGAAGCATGAGCCGGGGAAGTTCCTCTTGAAAGGCTGCATGGAGGAGCCCCAGGAGCCTCTCTTGTGGTACTGTCTGGGCCTATACGACATGCTTGAAGGACGAAAGGACTGTGCTGAGGAGCTTCTTTTATTGGGGTGACATACATGTCTGGGCATGGCCTTTTTATCTCTGGTTTCCACCAGAATCTTGTCCAGATGGTCTCCGAAGAGTTTTTCCCCTTGGAAGGGATAGGCCATCACAAAGGCTTTTGATTGGAGATCGGCCGGCCAAGCACGCAGCCAAATGCCCCTCCTAGCTACTACAGCCGAAGACATGGCACTGGAGGAAAAGGTTAAGGCATCCAGGGAGGCGTCGGTGGCAAATGCAGATGCCTTCATCAGTCTGGTTGGTCCTTCTAAGAGGCATCTACCATCCTCAGGGAGAAGTTGGATGAGTTTTCTGGCCCATACCAGCATAGCTCTTGTGGCTATGGCCGCAGACGTAGAGGCTTTTATGGCCATTGCCGTGGCTTCATGTGACCTCTTCAGTGCCACATCTATTTTCTTGTCCAAGTTATCTTGGACGGAGCCACAGCCATCCTCTGATAGAAGGCCAAAGGACTGAAGTGCTGTAACTGGTGCGTCTACCAGAGGTACCTGTAGTATCTCGTTAGCAAAGGAAGGTAAATCATACAATTTTCTAACAAATCCAGGGGCCTGTCCATTAGAGGTAGGTTTGGCCCATTCAGCTTTTAATTGTCTCTCAAAGAATTCAGGGAATGGCATGACCTTTTCTGAGGCATAATATCTGGGAAACAATTCCTCGGTGCCCTTAGATTTATTTCTGGGGTTAATGCCTGGACAGACCTTGTCCTCCCCCACAGGGGAGCTGCTAACGTCTAGGGCATACAGGAACTTGGAGAGGATAAGTTGATAGTCCTCAGCTTTAAACAATCTGGTTGAAGGCTGAGGGACGCTAATGTCCTCCACTTCCTCATCAGAAAGGAACTCACCCTCCTCCCTGAGGACCACTTCATGATCTGGGGACTGTTTCCTATCAGAATCAGAGTGAGGGTGGCTGTGGGACTGCTTCCTCGCCACCTTAGTAGGCCAGCGTGTTCCTGAAGACCCATCTATTGGGTAGTGCAGGGGGGGACCCTCAGGGGAACCAGACCTGGAGGAGATGGAGGCTAACTCTCCCGTGCGGCAAAGGCTGAGAAGCTCTGCCCTCATGGCGCGTCTCATGGAGCGAAAAAGATCTTGGGAGACTGGGTTCCCGTCTGACTTTACCATTCTGGAGCTTGCCGGCTTCCTCCACAGTCTCCTTATCGCTCCTGGACTGCTCACCGTGATCTCCCAGCAGGAGGTTGGCGTCCGGGGTCTGAGGGCCTCTTGGCGCGCTCAGGGGAGACGGGTCAGGTCTTCCCGCCAAAATCGCGGAGCAAAAATGGCCATCGCCACCAGTCGCGGAGGGACGGGGGCGAGTCTCCACCACAGCATCTATGGAGCGATGGCGCTTCCGGCCCCTCTTCTCCCCGCTCAACTCGGGGTCGTTGCTGGTAGCCTCAGCAAGCCTGCTGGTCATGCTGGCTCCAGGTGACAGCCTCTGGCACGAGGTGTAGACGGCATCTCTCTCCAATTCAGAGAGGAAGCTGTCTTCTCATTGTCCCGGCATCGATGGAGTCCGGGGAAAAGAGAAAGTAAAGTGAGAAAAAAAGGGGGGGATTCTCCTGGCCCTGGCTAGAAAATAAGGAATTAGAATAGGAATAAGACACAGTAAAAATAAGAAGTAATGAAGAGGAAGAATCAGAAGAAAGGGGATAGAATTATAACTAATCACTTCAAATGGACTGGAGGCAAAGCCTACAGCGTCCTCTCCCTATAGAGGCAGGAAAGAAACTGAAGAAGCGGGCGGTCCCAAGCCTCACAGGAAGAGGAAGAAAAAATAAATCCTGCCTCTCCCTGATAGAAGGGTGGGAATAACCCAAGATGTCCTCCGCCTCAGAGTGAGAAGAGTAAAAACAGTGAGGGGTTTTTTGTTTGTTTTGTTTTGTACCATCACCCCAAGAAATCCCAAATAAATCTTAAAGCAATGGATTGGATCCAAAAAGGAGATCTTCCATAAACAGAAGAGTGCTCTGGGTTCAACCTACTAACTACAAGACATCATGTCAATTTCCCCTCAGCCAGATGGCCTAGAGCATTTTTCCAGACTATGACAAAGAATTTATAGGGGCTTGCCTTGATCTATCCTATGCAAACTAAATATAGTACTAAGATCAGATCTATAGATCTGAATAACTTTAACAAAAGAACCAACTCTTAAATGTTTACTTCCATAAGTTGACAGCTCTCTTGATCTGAATTTTTTCTGTACAGACCAACCATAGTAGTTATTTTACCTGCATGTTACAATACCTTTTTTTTTTAAAAAGAAAAGAAATGAGAACTATTATTTATTAACATCTTAGAAATGAAAGTAATCTAAAAATAATTCAGGCATCTGGAAGCAAAATTTTAGGGAATGAAGCAAGATTAGGGAAGGGACAAATGTACTCAAAAGCTACCTGTAACCATAGCAGAAAATACCAGGGTCAAAATGAAATACATTTTCCAAGATAACTGAGAGTATGATCAAACCTATCCCAACTCCCAAAAAGATTTTTTCCAACTATGCATGGCAGTTGTGCAAACCTGTCTTGCTTTTACTTGACTATATCCTCATTTTCAGTCAAATGTTTATGTGAGTCAGACTGATTTCCAATGAATCATCACATTCAGAAATTGTCTTGGCAGAGCCATACAGTGAAGAAAAACCACTGAAACATGTCCAAACTTCATCTGTGTTGGATCCTACGGATCCATTCCACGCAAGATGGCACTTTCATCCAGCACAAACAGCCTTCTACTGACACAAAAAGCTCTTCAGACTAGTGTCAGATGCAGCATTCCTAAAAAGCAGCTGTCCCTTGCAGCAGCCCAAAACATTCAACCTATTTTAGAACAATCTGCTTCTCATCCCTGCCCACAGACAAAATGAAAGTGTGGAGAGGGGGGAATGGGGAAAGATGGCAAAATACCCCACCGGTCTGATTGCTGTAACAACCAGAAATAGTGAGAACTGGTCAATGACTGCAAGCAATCAAGCTTTTTTGCAGGTACTGCTACCAACTGACTTTTCAACTTAAAGAGGAAAACACACATCCCATGCAAGTTCTATTCATTTATGGACAAGCTGACATTCTTTTTATCAGACACAGGGCATTTTATACATGGAGATAAGTCCTGCTGGGAAATTAACCAACCAGAGACTCAATCACTATTAACCAACTTGTCATCTTAACAATTAACACATGACTATCAACAATGCAGTACTCCAGTAATAAGGGAGGGGGAGAGAAGAAGACTAATCTAAATAGAAAGCCCCCACCCCAGTTAAACCTTTTTCAGTCTAGCAATAGCATATCTTCATATCTATCAAGCCAGACAGGGTTTCAATCAGTTCAATAATTCCATACCTATCCCAACTTCACAGTTCTAGTCAATGGCCAACTGAGTAAAATTTACAAAATTCCAGGCAATCTCAGACAGATGCACAAAAGAACACCAGTAATATGTACACAGTGATGGCTGCATTACAACTTTTTACCTTTTTGTTGTGATAGCCACACACGCCCCAATAACGGGAAGGACGGAAAAGGTCTACTTCAGAATCTAAATATGATAACCGTTTTCTTGGCCTCACTTTTACCCTAGCACACAAAAGTTTGCCAAAATATACAGGTTAGTGTTCTGGGGATAATAACACTTTTTCCCACCATAGAGAACAATGGAGGGGATGGGACAGCCTGTTTGGGGGCCCACAGAATTGGACCCCGTGGTCCAATCTTCTTGAAACTTGGTGGGTATTTCGAGGAGAGGCCCCAGCAGCTACCCTGCAAGTTTGGAGCCTCTCCCTCAAACCCCCTTTCCTCCAGCCCCTCATATACCCTATGAGTTTTTGCCATTGATTTCAATGGCCCATAGGGTATAATGGGGCTGAAACTGACATTCCGTTTCTGACACACTTCCAGTGATGTCAGGGGACATGGCATATGCTAATGAGTTATGCTAATGAGTTATGCTAATGAGCTCCTGTACCTCTTTTTCTACGAAAGGACCCCTGGTCCTATCAAACCTGAACTAATTTTATTGCTTTACCAACATAAAATTCATTGTTTATACCTTACTGAGCATATAAAATTACAACATTTCACATATTTATAGACATTTAACAGTTAAAAATGACTTCATTTTCAATAAGCAAAACTGCAAATATATACAATACTTGAGAGAAAACTGCAAACTGATGCATCCTATGCTGCCTTAGCAAACATACCTTAATTTTTGCTATCTGCTTAGAGAGAGCTCAGTGGAACTTTCAGAGTTTTTCTCTGAGGCTTTAGTACAGTTTTTCTTCTATGTCCTTCTGATCATGTCTTTCCTCTAACAAGGTAGGACACAGTGGTTTGAGGAAGAGGTGAAAAGATCAACCACAACATCAACCACATCATCGAAAGGACAACAGAACATATGCAACACCTGAAAAGCAATGAAAGCCCTGCATACTTCCCCCATAAAATTAGGTATCCTTCTAGACCAGGGGTGTCGAACTCATTTGTTATGAGGGCCGATCTGACATAAAATGAGACCTTGTTGGGCCAGGCCATGTGTGTTATAAAATGTAATGCCAGGTAGCGGAGATATAAACTTTATAAGGACACAAACACAATGATTTTTTTACTTAAAATAAAAACATACCTAAAACATTAATACTCTTGTAATATTTTGTTTAGTTAACAATCTCTGATAACCGACACCTCTTGCTCTGAATTATTGCATCAAAATGTTTGTGCCACTGCAATCTTGAGTATGCTGTTCAAGTGTGTACCTGTAAGCTGCAAACCTACTTTTGATTTATTGACATTCACCACAGAAATCTCATGCTCAAGAGTTCTGAGTCTAGGACCCAGGGGAAAACATGAAATTGCTGAGCAATTGAGAGAGTCTGGCGAAGCAAGCTATGATGCAGCAGCAGCAACAGAACTGGAAGCAGAAGATGGCCAGTTCCAGTGTGGACATGATAGAAGCCCTCCGGGGGCCTGATCCGGCCCCCAGGCCGCATGTTTGACACCCCTGTTCTAGATGCTGGAACACATCTTAGATTTAAGAGCTACATATGTCTACAGCATGCCCATTGCCCACCATGTCTTTGAAAGCATTTAACTCTTATTTCATAAGAGTCTGTATGTTTTAGTACTCCCTGAAATTTCCAATTTTTTCTGTGGAAAAAATTGAAAGAAGGGCATAGGGGGAAAACTGTTTTTCCTACCTCAAATGTTTCCATCCCCCCCCCCCCACAGCCATTCTTCTTATCCAGACCTTCTTATCCCCTCCTCAGTTGGGATAAGGATGTGCTAAGCAAAAGACAGCCTTCATGACTAATTTTCTTCATTTAACTTCTCAAAGGTTATTATTAAGTGAGATGGTTCTTGGAACACCAAATGCAAGAAGCCCCTATTATGTAGTCGCTACTTTACAAACTGTAAAAACCATGAGCGCAGAGAAAAGTCAGAATACAATCCTTTGGTTTTTTTAAAGGAAGCAACTAACTCTTAACAAAAACAGTTAAGACACAATTGCAAATCATCCTGTTACCATTTTCTGTCTACATGTCAAAGGAACCTTATCAAGTGCCAGATGGTAAGGACAGGTCATCCGCATCATGTGCTTTTGACTGTTTCTATGATAAACACCCTTTCTATGATAAACAGTACAAATATACTTACTATGCAAAACAAATACATTCTGGAGAATTCATACGAAAATATGAATCATTCCATAGGAAGTAGGAAAACCCTTCTCGAATCAGAAATCCAGATACCTTAAAACAGGTTCAGACACAAAACTCACTTTTAAACCCTAAAACTGATAGAAATTATTTAACTGAACAAAAATACCAAATATTTAAAAGACTGTTATAATAAAGCCTACTTGCTTATACTTACTTAAAATAAAACTCCCCCCATAGAAGACAGGAGTTTAGTGGAAGGGAAGAGGATTTCATCTGTCAAAATCATTGAGCAAGTTTCTTGCTCATAATGACGATGTAACTGAGGCAGCTACAGGAAATAATTCTTCCTGTAACATTGTCCCATAATTCTATTTTTCTCCTTTAAAAAAATTTGTTTAGGCTTCATCCAAATTAGAAAAGGTAATTTTGTTTCCCAAAAATCCACAATGACATGCTAGTTGGGTATTATTGTCAAATAAAAAGAAGGAAAATCAGTTTCTCATGGGGGTGGGTTAACACTGCACTGAACTATATGAAAAATTAATCACTGTTTATTTAAAATACTGTTAACTTACAAAATAAAGATTCTGCATTTAATTTGGGTTTTTTTAAATCTGTAAGGTAATATACCAAAATGTAAATATATTACATTGTATAACCACAAAACAGGCACTCATTTGAGATATTAAAGGGAAAAGGATAACCTGTAATGCAATTTAACAGAAGTCCTTTTTTATTATTAGAAGGACAGGTACGGTAATCGTTAATATTAGTTTAAATTCCCTTTTTACAGGAGCGTTCCAAAAACAAGCATAGCCATAACCCTCAAGCTTATCAATTAATCTACTAAATTGCAACTTGACAAGCAAAGACATTTTATATTTAAGGTTACTACGGATGAGTCAGAACCAAGTAATTTCCAGCCTCTCAAGATCACAGGACAACAGTTACTACGCAATACCAAGAAGGCAAGATGAAAAGTCTGATCTGAAAAGCATAGAAAAAAATAGAGAGAGGCGGCCACCTATAATACCACTTGAATTAAGGCTTGTTGTGTTTGGCTTTAACTCACTCTTGTTTCCTGCTGGTCAAGTAGTCCCATTTGCTCATGACTGCTATGGAGAAACTTCTTTCTCTGATTCAGCCACCTGCTTTCCTTTTTCCTTTACAGCCTGCTATTAGCAGAAAGCTTCACTCAAAACAAACAAACAAAACCTCCTCACAAAATTAAATAAAAATATTTCTTTTGGCTAGGTCAAAGATAGCTGAGATAGCCAGAGGCACATTTCATTTAAGTGAGAAAGAATCGGTGCCACCACCCAGAAAATACCCCCCCACACACAAATGTTTCTGCATATCAAAGTTTTGGGCCTGCTACCTGTATTCAGGGAGGCAAATCCAGATCAGTCACAAGAGGCAGCTTCCTTTGAGGGCATGTAGTTCTACTGTGTTCAGTAGTGATGGATCAATCACACCCAAAGAGTGATTAACATGTGGAATTCACTGCCACAGGAGGTGGCGGCGGCTACAAGCATGGACAGCTTCAAGAGGGAATTAGATAAACACAAGAGGGGACCCACAACAAAATGTTCCAGAATGTGTTGTGGCCCTACCACAGTCTTCATTGCAGGCAGTCCTTGTAAGGAACTTGTGGGAAGGGGGGATACCCCCACCTTTCCCCCCCTCTCCCCCCCCTTTATTGTCAAAGTACTCTCCTCTGTCTTTCTGCACACACCCCTTATTTACTAATCTTCCCTCATGTCCCCTTCTCCTCACCCCTTCTATGTCAGCTTTCCTCCCTACCCCATTCTCTAGCAATCCTTTCCGACCCCATTTCTCCTCTCGCCCCTTATATATCTCACCCCCTCTTACCACAGCCCTTCTTGATATCCTTTCCCCCACCCCCTCTCAGTCTGCCCCTCTTTCTCTCCACTATTTCTCTACCCCCCCCCCCATCTCCCCTTCCTCTTTCTCTCCCCTCCCTCAATCTCCCATTCTTTTCTTTCTCCCCCCCACCCCCGGCAACAGACAATTCCCTATTCTTTCTCTGTCTCTCTCTCCCTTCTCACAGAACCTGGTTGCAGGAGGGAGGGGGCCAGCGACACAGGCTTCGCCTCCTTGCGCTTCAACTGATGGCTGCAGGGCCAGCTTGGGCGGTGGCGGTGGCGGCAGCAGAGGGCAGGCTGGCTCCCAGAGAGGCGCCGCTGCCCCTTTGGCTCCCTTGGCCAACTGGCTGCCTGCCCTCCTTCCCCAGGGGTGCCACTGGCTGCCTTTACTTAGCAGTCCAGTGCCCAAACCCGCTGGCTGAAGCTATAGTCTTTGTTGCCGGCAGTCCTGGGGGGGTTGTCCCAGGGGTGGTGCACACAGCTATTGTGGTGGTGGCTTCCCTTGCAGCTCCAACGGCTTTTCCCACGCTTCAGTAAGTCCATTCTCTGTGCTTGCGCAGAGTAAGCAGTTTTATTTGGGGGGGGGGGATTTAAGTATCCCCATATACTTTTAAAAACATTTTAGATTTTTCTGCAAACATGGGGATTGCCCCAAGTTTGCTGGAAGATCACCTGGAAGATCACCCTCCATGTGACCCAGATCCATGGAAATAAGTATCCGCACGCAGAGGGGACCTTGGCTATTAGATATATAGATATGGAGCAGAGGTCCATCAGTGGCTATTAGCCACAAAGTATAGGTAGGAACTCTCAGTCTGGGGCAAGTGATGCTCTGTATTCTTGATACTTGGGGAGGGGCAACAGTGGGAGGGCTTCTAGTGTCCTGGCCCCACTGCTGGACCTCCTGAGGGCACCTGGTGTTTTTGGCCACTGTGTGACAGTGTGTTGGACTTGATGGGCCACTGGCCTGATCCAACATTGCCTTCTCTTATGTTCTTACACCTGACAGGAGATGCAGCAGAACTCCAGTGAAGGCCAACTGGAAAGACAACCAGAACAGTGAATCAGGGAGAGATTCACCAGACAACTTCTCTTATAGATGAATACTTTGGTTTCACAGAAGCATTTAATAACTGAAGTGTATTAATTTCTTATATCCCACAAATAATTCTCTCATGGTGGTGGAGTTTCTGAATTACTGCGCTAGATATAGGGAGAAGTGTTACAATATCTGATTTTCTTACATATATTTCACAGAATTATCACAAGTAACTTGACCCTAAGTCACCACCAACTTCTAGCACTTAATCTCTCTGGATGAGCAACCCCATTCCTCACAAGCAACTGTTCCTCACTAAGAAATGCAGACTGCAAATGGTTCCCCCCCCCCCCGGGGGGGGGGGCAACCTCTCCCACCCTTGAGGCAGAATCTGGTGCCTTGGTTTTCTGTGGAGCTGGGCTACTTGAAGAGCGCTGGGAGACATCTAGAATGGCATTGGCAAAAAAAACCCCACTCAAACAGAATCTGACAGTATACTTTATAGCTCATTGGAAGGCCAAGGTCTTAAGGAACATTAAGTTCCGGCCCAGTGTCAAAACTGGGTTGAGTTGTTCATTTGCGGACCAATGAGAGCCCCCCCCCCCCCCCGAAAACAATGAGAGCTGGTGCTGTGACATAATTGTATTTTTTCTCACTTAGCAAAATTCACACCACAGTACAGTGGAAAGTGGCAACTTTATTACTTTATGGTGTTGGCGCTAAGCAGCTCTCACCAAGGTGTCAAGTGACAACTTGGACCTGTATACCTGCAGGACAGCATTTTTCACTATGCTCCACCATGACAATTTTGTTCATCTGAGCAAAGCCTTCTGAGGGTGCCACTCAAACAAATGAGTAAGACAGGCAACTGTCCATACACTGCCCCTTTATACATAAAGGGTTTAGATTCACAATATAATGGAACCGTCTAGGAGGACACATTTATAAGGGAACATGATTGTAGTCTGTTACAGTGTTAATTTTGTTTTCTTCTTCCTTCTACTGTCCTGCCTTTGTAACCCACAGTCTGCATTATGTATGATAAACACAATGCCTTAGACAGTTTTCTCTTTGCATTGTTTTATGCTGCTGCTTCTGACAACTCTTGTTCTTGTCTATTCTGCAGTATGGTTTTATTGTTTTTCTGTATTATATTATATGTCAAGCTTTCAAAGCAGTTTGGGAGTACTGCTGTAAAGCAGAGTAGAATTTTTTAAGTAAAAACAAAAATAGCATATCTAAAATAATACATTATTTTACAATCCCCATTTTCCTGAGCAATAAGGAGATATGGAAGACAACATTCTATTGGGTTAGTTTTCTTTGAGAAGACATTCAAGGAGGTCTGTTGTATATCCATAATATTACAAAACTACAAGTAGTGTGAGGTGGGGTCAAAAACAAACTTTCAGAGCTTGTTTCCTGGCAAGTGACATGTACTATGTGTTCCAGTAGCTTGCAGTCGGCCATCAAAGGACGCTAAGCAAACACTTTCAGCTATCAAGCTATATGAAAGCCAGGAGAGAAGGTCATTTTTCGATGTCCAGAGACCATAATTGCATCACTTTTGTTGACAGGGGTAGTATTCAGTTATTTGACCTAAGCACTTTGTTCATTATTGAGGACTTATATCTATTGAGAAAATCTATTAATGTAAAAAATCTTTATAGAAAAATACAAAAAAATCATAGAATAATATCTTAGTAATTACATCATGGTCGTTTGTATAGCTTGCATTGGTTGTTCTTCTTCCTCTTTCTTAGAAGGTATGTTTGTCTTCCTTCAGGCACTCAGACTGAAATACTTGCTTTAAGGATAAGGTCTAGAACCCAAACAAAACATTATGTATCTGCTGCACTAAAAATTAGTTGCCTTGTATTTTCCTCAAGATCTAGCTTAAAAAAATCTATTTGTTCCTCATTTCTCTTGCTCGCCACCTTTATGAGCACACCACCTATGCGTATACATAAACATATATTTACCACCTCAGTTCTGAACATAACTGCATGAATGAATGAACACATGAAGCTATTGTACTGTATCAGGCCTTAGGTTTATCTAACCCAGTATCATCTACTCAGAGGTAGCAGAAGCCTTTCCTAGGCCCATGCCACCTGGACTTGTGCACACAGAAGATGTAGTGTACTACTGATCCATGGCAGCTCCCTGCCACGTAAAAAATCCCTACTAATTTCTTCATCTGTTTACTTTTTCAGATTTACTATTAAGTACAAAATGCTGGCAATCATAATGCTAACTCTTGTTCCAGGCTTTGAAGAACTATATCACTGGGTTTTTAGTGAAACAAAAACCTCTAGCAAGTAGTAATAAACTAGTCATCGTCCAAAAGATTAGCCCATAGTGCATGCAATGTTACATGCATGATGCCATAAGAATATGCACAAGGAAAGTTAAGGACACGTTGCATGGAATGACATCCCCACTGACAGAGTTTGTCATCTTGATACAATCAGGAAATTCTTTACAGTCAATGCAAGAAGTAGAAAATAGAGAAAGGCATGAACTGCATTTTTGCTGTTCAGTTCATGGTTTGTGGTTGAACCACGGACAGAACCATGAACCAATACACAGATTCATTAATTGAACCAGTTTGTTGTATTGGTTTGTGAGCCATTAAAATCCCTGCTTCCTGCTCAGAGCCATTTAAACTCCTGCTTTCTGCTCTTCACGGACCACCATGAGCAGCATTAAAATCTGTGGAAGTTTGTAGTGGCTCGTCAGTTCACAAACATCATTTTGCGAACCACAAATAGGCGAAAATTCATCACAAACTTCTAGTTCGCGAGCTGCTTCGTGCCCATCCCTTCTTAAAGCACAGGGCCTCACCAGCAAATTTAGTAGCATAAAGCACTTCAGATCGTGGTACAAATCTGTACAGGCAGAGAAAGATAAGAAAGCCAGATCTATGCCTTCTAAGCTGTCCAGAACATATCCAGACATGCCAGGTACTTCAGCCACTCAAAGCAATAGAATAATGTGACTTCATACATCAGGCTATGTCGGAATATAAACACTAAAAAATATAAAGAATGGCAGGCTTAATGTGTCAAGCCAGAAACTGAAAGTCTACACAGAATCTTTAGTACCAGCAACTATAGACAATTTAAGACTTAAACATGACAAATGTGTTCTAACAAAGTTTTAATCAGCATGTCACCTTTGCTACTTCAATAGCAGAATGTCATATTTCAACAAGTATACTGATGCACAGAAAATAAAAGTTATACTGCAAATTAGTTATTCACTTGTCAACGCCAGCTTCAAACACATCAGTGAAGGGGCATAACCAACACTTAACCCTAATCTGCTCTATACAAGATTATGAATTTATGGCTACATAAAAGCTACTTAACTGCTAGTCATTGTTGGTTATTCAGGATATTAACAAAGCATCTTATATTGTTCATAATATACCTTAATAGTTTACAGGCTGAATTAGTGCACAGATGGGACATTTATAGATTACTAAACAACATACTCACAGTACCTACGTTACCCGGTGCCTTTGCATGGCGCAGGAGCACTGCATCATGCAACTCTTCCTTCCATTACAAAGATGGCACAAGCCATCATGTAAACTGCCCAGTCACATGGAAAGGATCCCTCAGAAAACAGGAGAGGTAGAGAGAGGGACTAATGACTGACCATGGGACATTCTTGTGTGTCTGACAAAGTGAACCCGTTTTGTTTCTGGCATCGCCACCAGTGTTATAAAGTTAGACAATAACAAGGTATTGTATTAGACATACAAAACCCTTCACATGCCATTTCAGCAATATTCAATTGTAAATTTTATCTGGAAGAGAAATCTGAGTTCTTCCATTTTTAAAAATATTTTACAACGTAAAGAGTGAGGCTATTTAGAGCTAAACTTGGTACAACTGTGATAAGTTCCAAGCAGGCCCTCCAACGGCCTTGAGAGAGAAGGTCTGATGTTAATAGCAAAACTGGTCTGTAGATTAATGGTGCCAAACCTTCCCTGTGACCATTTTCTTTCTCTATTCTATCTCTCTCCATAATCCACTACTGATCACTTCTGGTATTGGAGCTTAGCTACAGACAAAAGCCATGAGCAGAACGATGGTTCTGTCTTCCTCACCCGTACAGCCCACTTGTTGTTTCGGTGTATGATTGAGGCAGTGTCATAGTTAAACACAAAGAACTCTCACCATCAGATCTAATTTGGTTCTTTGTTACTGTCCTTATAAAAACACCGTGTTTTATCACAGCCCCTTCAAATTGTATAGTTAAACTGCATTATTTCTTTGTCTTGTGTCTAGTCTAGTTCCTATTTTGACTTAAGCGTGGGCAGCTGACACCAACTTTTTAAAAACCACAGCGCAAGTATTAGAGTCAGTATCCTTAATCTCAGAGGAGCCGTCACATTTATTTACTGCCATCAAAAAGAATCTCATGGCAGCTTAGAACCTAACAAACGTATTGTGTTGGTAAACTACAGTCCACTTCATCAGATGCATGAAGTATTACCCACACTAAGCAGAGCATGTATTACACATATTCATTGTTCTAGGCCTGGACCTTCCAGTTTCCCAAACTATTAACGGACCAAGCTGCCTCATTCATGCTAACTAGCTACTGAAGTAGTCAGTTAACTTGGTCAGCATGCACCTTAATTCATCCATAACTGCAACCAACAAAATTGCAAAAAAGAGACTGAGCCAGAAGGAGCACCAATGTTCAATATGATAAGTAGATAAGGTAATGCAACTAGTTCTTCAGTGAAAGATCACAAGCCAACATCCCCCCATTTTCTGAAGTAAACTGGAACATTATGCAACGCTGCCAAGAACTGCCTCAAGGTACTGTTAAGTACACACTAAACAATAGCAGTTCACATAACCAAGGCCCAGACCCACGCTGTAAACAGAAACCCTAATGACATGGAGAAGTATACTTTCATTTTGAATCTGCTTGTTAAAATACGACTGAGAGTCAAATATACTCATGCATATCATAGTAACTAACCTACGATTGTTGTTTTCTAAGAATCAGTGATTAGGATTCCTTGCACAACTTCCTGGAAGAGTTAAGAGAAATCACACAGGGGCTGAAGGGAGGGGCTAGAGAGAAGGAAAAATAAAGCAGATAAGGTAGAAAGTGCCCAGAACCTTACCTCAACACCTGCCGTCTGTATCTTTTGTGCTGGCATTCAAGGAGGTCCCCTTTCAACTAACTAATCCTCCATCTGCTGGGCACAGAGCAAGCCAAGAGCTGGAGGGAGGGAGAGAGGGAAAGAGAAACTCTAAGCAGGAATTTCACCAGGCACTTAGATTCAGCTGGATAATGAAAACTTTGCTTACTTCCACCAGGAAGATTTTGACCATAACAGAGTCTGTATAATTAGCAACCATATTCCTTACTACCAACACAGATGATGACTGCAGAGGAGGGTTACAAAGATCAATAAGATGAGCTTGTAAGAATAACCATTTACCCACATGCCATTTTGCATAACAATAAAATCACTGATATTACAAAGAAATCCTTGGGGGGGGGGGGGGGATAGGCATCAAACCATTACAACAGGGTGAGGCCTCTTCTCAGTGACTTGCTCTTTCCCAACCACCAGACAGAAAACCTGGGCAGGTAAGGGCATGTGTAGGTAGGAGAAAACCACTCACAAGAAGTGTGAAGAGATTAAAGCTCCAGGACAAGGTTCCCTGGGAATAATCCTCACTGTACATAGTGGGGCCTGCCCCTGAGTAGACATGCAGAGAATTATGCAATAAAACAGCAACCGTCTGCACACTTGCTTGGAACCCAGTCTCCCTGAACTCATTTCGGCCGGCTCCTGCACAGAAGTGGGCTGCAAAACCCAGCCTCCACCCCTTCAAGGGCTTCCAAAAACACCTCCCCGGAGAAGGCGGGTCAGGCATTTGACTTGCCGTAAAGTCAACGCAGCACTCCTCACTTTTTAAGAAAACAAAACCCATCTGGCAACCCCCGACCTCTGAGGGGAGGAGGACTAGAGGCGAAGCGCCTGTTTACGAAATAAAACTCCCGTTGCCGTCAGTCCATCCCTTCCCCGCCCCCCAGCTTGGCTCCCCCCGGGGCGTGCTGCTGAAGCCGGGTTTACCTGTTCCCGACCCCCGGGGGGGCGGGGACGGGGCAAAAGCAGGCACAGAAGAAGATAAAAAAGAGCACGGCAAGCCACCGGGGGCAGCCAGGCGCCTCCCTGCCTACTTGCCTGTCACCCCCCCCCCCCCCCCCCACACGCACGCACCTTTTCCCTCCTCTGGTGGGTGACTCACCTGCAGCGGCGCCGCCAAACGCGGGGCCTCCTTCTCCTCGCGTACAATCAGGAGCCGTTCCGGCCGCAGCCTCCGCAGCGCCTCAAGAGCGACCAGATTCGCCGCTCTGGCGGCTCCTTGGAAGAGAGGAAGCGGCCACCATGTTCCTTTCACCCCCGCAAGCGGCTGGAGGCGGATCCAAGGCCCGCCCAGGAGGCGGCGGCGGCGGCGGCAGGGACTGGGGGGGAGGAGAGGGAGGGGAGACGCCTAAAGGCCGAGGGCGCTTCGCCAGGAGGCGCTCGAGAGTTAGCGGCGCCTCCTCGTTCCGGCCTCGGAATCTCCCCCGCCGCCTCAAGGCTCAGCCCCGGCGGCTCGCAGGGTGACAAGGAAGCGTCCTGGAGCTGGCCGAGCGTTTCCGCACGCCTTCGGGCTGCTGGAAGGTTATCGCGGGGAAAACGACCTTCTCGCGCTGCCTCGGGAAGAACTACTTAGGGCGGTTCTGCATCGAGGATTCACTCCGCATTTTCTCAACTGGGAGGGGAAAGTGCCGCTCAAAACCACATTCAGATACCCCGGGGCCAACGCCGTACTGACTGCAAAGTCACCCCCCTGAACGGCCATAAATCTATGCGGAAGGTACCGTAAAATCCGATACGCAAAGGCAGCGAAAGTGGCATGGAGTGTAAAGGGGACCATAAAATCCCATGATCAAAGGAAGCGAAAGGCGCATGCAATGCAGAAAGGAATTTCTGTTCCAAGGTGGGTTTCGTAAAACAACGGAGGGAAAGCCAATGCAGAATCAGCCTTATTGGAATCCATAGCATTTACTTCAGAGTAAACACCAATAGGATCTTGCTGCAAAGAGTTTTGTGTTTTTCCCCTTTTCTGTATATGGCAGAGCACAGCATCCAACGTTTGCTCCTTCAGTGACTCACACAAGAAAGAAAGAAAAGAGAATCCAGCAAACAAGAATCTTTGAGAGACTGATTTGGCTTTGACAAATGTATCCTTATTTCCCTTTCAGTTTGAGACTGCCATTGTATAGCTTAGGCTGCATCATTCTGTGTTTATGTGCCATCAAGTCATTTCCAACTTCCGGCAACCCAGACCTCCAAAATGCCCTATCATTAACAGCCCTGCTCAGATGTTGCAAACTAGAGGCCATAGCTTTCTTTATTGAATCAATCCATTTCATGTTTAGGCTTCCTCTTTTCCTTCTGCCTTCCATTTTTCCTAGCATTATTTTCTTTTTCCTGTGAGTCTTGTCTTCTCATGGTGTAACCAAAGTACAGTAGCCACTGTTTAGTCCTTATGCTTCTAGGAAGAATTTGGGCTTCATTTGATCTAGAACTCACTTATTTGACTTTTAGGCAGTCCATCTTTCTAATTACACTCAAAGCCAGAATAGGCATTTGATATAGAAAAAAGAAGCTACTGGGCAAAGGAGTGATAGCAGCTCTCCTTTTGAAAATATAAACAGCAGTAATTAATCCAATCTGTTGATGAACTCAAGGCTATGACAAACTGCAAACTGCATCTCACACATCAGTCTCAATAGCATCTCCTTTATACCCCCTTGGTTTTTGCTGAACTTCCAGTCCATAGAGGAGTTTTGGTGAGTGCAAATGCTTGCCTGCTTCTTCCTAAGGCTTCCTAAGGCTTCTAAATCCTACAAAAGGTATTATTCTATGGTTATGTTTCAATTTTTTCCCCTGAAAGACCAGCACAGCAGCATACAATTGTAACCTTTCCAAATCATAACTGTTTTTAACCAACAAAAACAGCCTTGTTCTAAGGTCAAATCTACATCTGACTTTCCCGCTGGAATCATTCTAGTTTCAAAAAAACCCCATCTATACCCGTTTCTAGTTTCAAACCATACTTGTTCTAGTTTAAAAATTACTGTTTACATTCATTAATTGCCCTCCTGTGGTCAAGCTAGCATTTTACTGCTTTAAACAGATCCTGTTTCTTAGTACTCTTCAGAGTGAAATTTGCTTAATACTCTTCAGGGAGTGAAATTTGAAACCAGCGTGAAATGAGTGTAGGAAAAGACAGCAGTCAAACTACTTCAGAGGGGAGGTGTAAGTTGGGCCATCCAAACCATCAAAATGTGTACATCCAGATGTAGCGTTAAATGGGGAAGATGTAGTGGCATACAAAATTTGCATCTTTGTTGTGGCCAATTTGGAAGGGGGGTATAGAACTCTTCTGAAGAATGTAAAGCAACAAAATCCACACAATATATAGGATTAGAAGAGAACAACGTGGCAAGCCACAACACCTCCAAGAAACCCATGTTCTAGTATGCATTCTAGCCAAGCAATCAAGGATCTCTGATTCTGATTCCTGCAAACAATCAACCAGTTAGGATTCCAAGGGTATGATGCAGTGAGCCACAAAACCTCCCAAGATCTACATTCTAATAACTATTCTGCATAGTATAGAGCTGGCAGAGCTACCTCTGAAAAATCTTGCTTCACACACACACACCTGCCATACCAAGTTTCATTCCAATATCTCACTGTTCAATTATGGTGTAAACACAGATGCTCAGAAATGGAATGCCGCACAGACAAGTGAAACCAAAGGTACTTACTGGGGCAATAATGTGTTCAACCTTTATAAAAGGACATTAACACAGAAATCTCTGTTCAAGATACATTTGGCCAGTTGTCAAGAATTCTTGGCTTTCATTCATTGTTATATCATTCAGTCAACCAATTCTGTAACTACAGAATTCTGTAACCAATTCTGTAACTATATTCATAAGAACTCTTGCTTGACAAACGCATTGCCTTTTTATGACTCCTGCTCCTGAGACATGTGAGAGGCATATGCTGTGCTTTGTAGGGAAAAGAACACTGTAGTGAAACATGCAATGTTTCTCTCTAAGCTGAGTCAGTGTGAGATAGCTCATAGTTTTTTAGCCTCTGGCTCACATATTTTTTGTCTTAGCTCAGTAGAAAGTATTGGAGTTGGGAGGCCGGTAACAGTGAAATCAGCATAGTGGTTTAATGCGGGTCAAGATGGAACATGAGAAACCCCGGGCTCCGAGCCCTCTTTTATGCCATTCGGAGATAATCCCCCAACCTCGCCCCAATGTCCTGATAGGACCTTAAGATAGTGGTTACATTTCATAGGTCCCCTCCTGATTGGTGGTCGTTTAGGATCCAACCGGCTATTGTTCTACCTGGCTGAAGCTCAGGTAGATTCTGGCCATGTGCAATGACCACGTGGTGGTCGCCATTACGAGAGTCCCTGGCGACCGTGGTCCTGATACACAACACCCCTCCCCGCATAGTCTAGTTCCCCCCTGCAAACATAGTCCTTCAAGTACTCCAGCCAGCAACGCTCGCATCCCGAGCACCGGGGAACTGCCAGCCGCAGGGCGCTGCTCTGGGAGTGGGGTCGCCGGTGGCTGCCCGGGCTGCTTGCGGAAATGTCTGGTAGCGGCTCTGGTGGCGTGGACTCACTGGGATGGTCTAGAGGTAGGGGTTCTGCAGGCTCCGCATCTGGGTCAGATTCCTGGAGCGGGGTTAGAACCAGCTCGGCAGGAGCCGTAGTCTCAGGAACGTTGGGTGCGTTGCTTGGGAGATGACGCCGGAGCTGGTCGATATGGCACCGCCACACTGCTCCATCATCTGTGAAGACCTCGTAGGAGAGCGGCCCGGTTGTGCGGACGATCCTTGCAGGGACCCACGCCAGACCTCTGGCGTAGTTCCATGCGTAGACGGGAAAAGGCTGTTACTATATCCTGGGATAGTCTTACCCTTGTCTAGCCCTATAGACTGGAAATTTGATGTGACTCCGTACACTTCCCATTCCAACTGATATGCCAGCCATCATCTTTGCTGAGATCTCTGACTCAGCCTGCTCTGTGCACCTTTGAGTCAGCTTCATGACATGAGAGGATGCTGCAGGTTCATACCCACCCATTCCTTACTTACAGCCACTTAGCTCTCCCTTCACGTAGCCAGCCATGAGGGTTCTTTGCCTGTTGCCTTGCCTATCTTTTCCTTGCATCTCCGTATCATAAAGCTACCCTGCAGCAGTATCCATCCTAAAAGCCAGGCTCTAAAATCCTTTTTTAAAATCACAACTGTTTATAGTGTGTGTGTGTTTGTGCATGAAAACAGACAGAAAGATAGAATTAATCTGGACCCAGTACAAACTAGGCCTCTATTGCCTGATTCCAACATATAAATACAATCTCTCAAATCATAAAGGGCATTCTATTGTTATTTTTGAAAAGTTATTAAAATACCGTATCATGGTAATAGGCCTGCAGACCAGACCACCACCCTGCAACTGTGGGCTCTGTCCTGGCTATACTTGGGCTCTGGGCTTAGCTAAAGTGGTAGCTTGCATGTTCATTTTGAAACTCCAGAGAATCTTAAGAGTTTCTCAGCAGTTTAACTCATTAAAAATAATAATAGCAGACAAGCTATTTTCTGTCTTTCTCCTACAGGGCAATCCCCACCCTGGAGATCTCTGGCACTGATAGTGTAAGCCTAGTGTGGGATGCTGAGGAGAGTGTGGCTATCTTGCTGGTGTACCAACTGCCTAGCGCATCATCTGATTCCCTGCTGAACCTGATTGAGACGGTAGCAGAGTGGGCTGGAGGTATCCCAGACTAATAGTTCTGGGGGATTTCAACATCCATACAGACACCGCTTCTCCTTCTTCACAGGCATCCTCTACCAGGGCCAGGGCCAACCTGGTAAAACTCTCTGTCTAACAAAACTCGTGCCCTGCAAGACTTGGCTCAGTTCTGCAGGGCCTGTAAAAACCAAGATGTTCCACTCAGCATATGGCTGAAGACTGTGGCAACTAGAAAGATAACCTGGCCTCCCCATCATTGGGCCGTGAACCTCACTGTACTGGCTGCCCCTCTAGTTATCAACTTCTGAAGGTTTGTAGGGGTGCCATCTGATCTGATATGATTGATTCTTAAGTTTTAACTGTAAGGTTTAGTTTTAAATTGTCATGTCGATTTATTGAATTTATTGTTGGAAGCCACCCTGAGCCCTGCCTGGTGGGGAAAGTAGCAGGATAAAAATTGAAGAGGGGGGTGCTTTTCTAAAAGACAGACCCCTTCCCCATTGCTGATAGTTACAGTGATATGAAGGGGAGCAGCAGGTATGCCCAAGGGAGCCCCCTCACTTCATCTGGATGCAAACTGGCCTTCACAGCTCTGGCTAACACCCTGCCTGATCTGCTTCTACATGCCCAGAATGCACTTCAGATTCTCTTCAGCTCTGTGGGCCAGTCTAGATGTTATCTCTGCAAACGGGGAAATGTGAGGTCCCAACCACATATTTGCTGAGATCATGGAAAATCCAGAGGAAGGGGCACTATACAAGTGAGGAATTAGCAGGTAATTCTTCCCAACAACAAATGTTCCCCCAAGGCTGCCCCCCCAGCTGTTTCCTTCTGGTTTAAGCATAAGAACATAAGAGAAGCCAATGCTGGATCAGGCCAATGGCCCATCCAGTCCAACACTCTGTCACACAGTTTCAGAACCAGCACAGGATTTGCAGGGGAGGATTCACAGGCAGAGGAAAGGCTAAGCATCTCCTACTACCCACGCAGCAAATATGAGTTCCCACCATAATCCTGAAAGGTGCACAGGACTGGAAACACTATTTCCCTTGCCTAGTCTTCTTTGGTCCTGCGCCTGTCTGTATGGTAGTTATTCTTCTTACACAATCCCTTTGAATCAGAATGTGTCATATCCTCTTGCTGAAGGTAATTATTTTAGAGTTGTTTTGGAAAACTGGCTTTAAATTTTGTAGCCGTACCAGAAAAACCTCATGCTGTGACTATAGTCTGAAAAATTAGCAAAACTGTGGCCTGCTTTGTCTCCAGAGGATAAGATGTCATTCATTCAAGCATTTCCTTCATCTCCACTGGAATTTTGCCATTCATTGTGTTTAGACCTCCTTGACTGACATGATAACATTACAACTTGTTTTAGCCTCTGTATCCATAGCTGCAGAAAACACTTTCTACCAACTCAGCCTAGGCCTTAACATGGCCCTTTACCTTGATACGGCTGATCTCGCCTCCTGGATGCATGCCACACTGACACTAGACTACTGTGATATAGTGTACATTGGTCTCCCCCAGGGTCATTTCGTAGAAAAAGAGGTGCAGGAGCTCATTAGCATACCTATTAGCATAACTCATTAGCATAACTGGCCAAATGTCAGTTTCAGCCCCATTATACCCTATGGGCCATTGAAGTCAATGGCAAAAACTCATAGGGTATATGAGGGGCTGGAGGAAAGGGGGTTTGAGGGAGAGGCTCCAAACTTGCAGGGTAGCTGTTGGGGCCTCTCCCCGAAATACCCACCAAGTTTCAAGAAGATTGGACCAGGGGGTCCAATTCTACGGGGCCTCAAACAGGTTGCCCCATCCCCTCCATTGTTCTCTATGGTGGGAAAAAGTGTTACTTTTTCCCCACCATTGAGAACAATAGAGGGAATGGAGGCAACCTGTTTGGAGGCCCGTAGAATTGGACCCCCTGGTCCAATCTTCTTGAAACTTGGTGGGTATTTCGGGGAGAGGTCCCAGAAGCTACCCTGCAAGTTTGGAGCCTCTCCCTCAAACCCCCTCCCCTACAGCTGCTTTTAAAGCCGCCGCCAAATTTCGGCGGCAATTCGGCAGCAGGCCGAATCAGATCAGAGAATCTGATTTGGCCCGTGGCTGCCCTAGTTCCCACTCCTAAGCTGGCAGAGCTCTGCTCCGCCTAGCTCCGGCCCCAAAGGACCCCTGGTCTCCCCTCAGATCTTCTGTCACAGGGCTGGCCTTGCGCAGATGTGGCAAGAAGGCTATTAGCCCACTGGGGAGCATCCTGGTGTTCTTAATGGCCAATCCATTCTGCTTGTGAGGTAAGTTAGGCTGAGAATGTGTTAAAGACCCATGGTCATCCAGTAAGTTTCCATGGCAGAATGGGGATACAAGGCCATAGCCTGAAACTCTAACATACTGTTGAACAGTAGCAAGTGGTCAGGCCTGGGTGGGTCCTGCCCCTGCCTTCTCCTGACAGGAACCATGCCTGGAATGCTTTCATAGTTGCAGTTGCCTAGCAATGGCCACTGAGGAATTCTCTTTCTTAGATACAGGTGCTCTTTTATCATTTGGGTTTTTTTAACGCCCCACTCCCACCATGTATTTTATTTTAGATTTTTCTGTGAACCTGATTTTTTTTTTCAGGTCTGTCCAAAAAATCCATTTTGTCCTTTTATGTCTCCAGATGTAAGTATCCTCAGATTTGGCCAGACTGAGAATTAGAACACACACATACACACACAAGTGGAGACCCACAACAAATGTTGCAGATTGTGTTGTGGTTGTGCCACACTCCCTAAACTTTCCTGTCGACTTCTAATCAGCAAGACCAAGGTGATGGCACTGGAGGAGTGTGTTAAGAAGACTCCTCCTTGCACACACACACACCACAGCCCTGCTACCTGAAACCTCGCTAGTTAGAACCTGATGGGATAGTTTAGGGAGGGTGGCTCAGGCAGTAGCTATGGAGTCAGGAGGGTGAAAAAGAGCCTCCTCGCCTGCCCGCCTGCCTCACAGCTGCCACCTGAGCTGCGCTTCATAAATTTCCCACTGGCTTCCAACTGGTGAGACTGCAGAAGAGACACTGGAAGGAGGTGAGGTTTGAGGAGTATTCTTCTCGCACAGCCACCTGTCTCCTGTTTCTCCCCCCTTCCCCAGTGCAGCAGTGGGGTGTTTTGGTTTTTTTTATCTGCCCCTCCCCACTTTTTATTATAGGTTTAAGATTTTTATGCTAACATGTGGGGTTCCCCAAGTTGGTGCCATTCTGGCACTTGGGTCCAATCCACAGATATAAATGTCCACAGATAGGCCTGCACTTCACTATTAGAATATAAAATCATATTATTATTATTAATAAGCAATAATGTTTTAAGCTTTTTAGAAAGTAGTCCTCAAAATCAAATTTCAAACACAGCATATGACCTTTTCCAGAACCCAGACCATTGTAACTATGTCATTCATTTTCAATAGCCAGCACTGATAGACAGGGAATTCTACACTAGCAAACATACACAGGACTACTTCTCAAACATTTTGCAGGCTGATGACCTTAGGGGAACTACCTCTGAAGTTACAAAATTCCTCTTCACGTGTACTCTCTGATCTAGGTCAAATCTACAGGAAATAAACAGTGGGTGGCCTCAAAATGAGACACCAGTTTTGTGCAAAGTTCACTTCATGCAAAAACCTTAGTTCAGGATGGCTGATTTACAGGAAATGCTCTCGCCTTTGTGTGTTCTGGAAGCTTACCAAATTGAGATAAATCAGAACACTGGGGCTGAGAAACCAGGTGCTCTCTCATACAAATGATGTGTGTATGTTTATCCTGTAAATCCAGCAGAAGTTGGTGGTATTTACTGCTACTAGATGATAAAGTATGATAGAGTTATTATGTATTTAAGGGCCAACAAGACAATATTTTTATTTTAATTAAAATAATGTTACCTGCATAATTTATCTGTGGTTCAAACCATGTTTCTTTTATCCATGAAATACTGAAAATAATAGCTCTGCATATTCTTAGATTTTATTCTAGATAACACAACTTTTAATGTATTCCAGGTAAAATAAACTGAGTTGACTAGGCAAAGGTTTTTCAATGGTTTCTTTAAGAATCTTAAACATAAGCTATTGATGGACAAAAGCTATTGAGGAAGAATCAGCATGGATTCTGTAAGGAAAGATCTTGTCTCACTAACCTTTTAGAGTTCTTTGAGGGGGTGAACAAACATGTGGACATGGGTGATCTAGTAGATGTTCTTTACCTAGACTTCCAGAAAGCTTTTGATAAAGTTCCTCATCAAAGGCTCCTAAGTAAACTCAGTAGTCATGGAATAAGGGGACAAATCCATCTTGGGCTGGGTCTTTTTTAAAATAAAGGAATGAATTAGATGTTTCTATGCCAAAGCATGCTTTCATCCATTGACCATTCAAATGCATGTAGAAATCTTTTGTCAGTGTTAAGATGGCAGGAGGCAACTGTCTTACTATAGTTGAGCACCTCTGTTCTTTAGACCCCACTTTGCACAAATACGGCCCCACTTCTTAGTGAGAACTACCCCTTCTCCACAGTCTTTTTTCTCATAGAGTAGGTGGCTCAGATTTTAATGCTGGCAAAGGCTCAGCTAATATTCCCAGGAACAAATGCCCTTAAACACTCCTCAGGATCCAATAACCCTACAAATATCAATTCAAAAGAATGACTCACATTCCAGGAATAATGATCTTTGATTGGGTGATGCTCTGTCCATTGCAGACTTAAAAATGGCAAAACTGGTAATAAATATATATCAGAAATCGTAAAATAGAATTAAAAAGGCTTATAAGGGTGAAAGAGCATACAAAATATTGATAGGGAAATCAGCAAAACTAGATGATCAGAGAGTGAGAGTATCTATGAAAAGTGTTATTCTAGTTCTATTAGACATACCTGGTTCCTTTAACTTATTTTCTTATTTATACTCCAGCCTTCTATTGAATAATCCAGGGTGTATTACAAAAATAAAACATTAAAATAATTATTAAAAGCAAACAATAAGCACCATCACAAAATATTTACTATAAAATGTATTTATCGGCAACCCAAAACTATACAAATACATTAACCCACTAAAAAAACAGATAAAATCATCAGATTAGCAGTAGAACTCTAAAAACAGCAGCAGAACAACATAAAAATATAAAGGACACCTAAAGTCCATCACTAAAAACTACAAAACTGTTCTCCCCTGCCACATACCTGGAAGGCCCAGTTTTGAAAGAGGAGGAGGAGTAAATTGGATTTATACCCCGCCCTTCACTCAGAGTCTCAGAGCGGCTTACAAACTCCTTTCCCTTTTACTGTGCCACTTGCTGGTCTAGGACCGTAATAAATAGATTGATTGATTGATTGAACTCCTTTCCCTTCCCCTCCCCACAACAGACACCCCGTGAGGTAGGTGGGGCTGAGAGAGCTCTGGCAGAAACTACCTGTTCAAGGACAGCTCTGACAGAACTATGGCTTGCCCAAGGTCATCCAGCAGCTGCAAGTGGAGGGGTGGGGAATCAAACTCAGTTCTCCCAGATTAGAGTTCACACACTTAACCACTACACCAAACTGGCCAGCAATGAAGACAATGACAGGGAGTTCCAGAGTCCAGCATCATTTTTAAATAGCATTCTATCGTCATCCCTCATGGGGCAAGTATGCAGAGGATGATCTTAAATTACTAGAAGGTTCATACCTTAGTATCTTTGGAACTTTTTAATTAATATACACTAACATGAAAAGCATAGTTTGGGTGAAAGTTAATAAAACAAGGAAAGGCTTTTGTAGAGTTACTATTTTTTCCCCAGAAGAGGCACAGACGTGTCACTAAAATAATATTGTCTGAGTTGCTTTAACTTTTATGTATGTTTATTTTAATGAGAATAGCCTACCAGGTATCTTCCTCCATATGAAAACTGGATTTTTCTTGATTTGTCCCCAGAGTAATATTGTTTTGCAAAAATGAAAGAGACTAGCATGGAGAAATGAATCCTTGCCAGTGAGTGGTTATAAAAGAGGTAGCAGTGGGTAGAAAGGGGGTTAGGGCACAAGAATTCCATAATACATCCACAGGATGTTTATTCCAGAGATCACAGGCAGCAAATCTATTCTTCTACAGACACTGCTGGTTCCCACCCATGCTGATGCCCCTCCTTGTCTATACAGTGAGTGGAAAAATTTGTAGGGTCTGTAAGCATACAGTCAAGTTGTCATCAACAACATCAGAGTGTCCTAGGGTAGTGATCCCCAGCCTTTTGTAATTTATGTCCCACCATCCACTCCATCGAAGAACCTGACATGATACAAACAAAAACCTCACTTTCCCCAAGGAGGACATTTATATGTTCACAGGCAGTATCGCAGTGTTCCCTCTAAGCTGGGTTAGTGTGAACTAGCTCACAGTTTTTTAGCCTCCGGCTCACACATTTTTGTCTTATTTCAGGAAGGATGGCTCCAGAGCAAAGTAATTGATGCAGTAGCCAAATCGCTCACTTACAACTTTAATGCCAGTAGCTCACAAAGTAGAAGTTTTGCTCTCAAGATTCCACAGCTTAGAGGGAGCATTGGCGGTATGTTGTTATATTTATTATTTATGATCAGATTTAAAGATGTAAAAAACCTGCTGTAGTATATGTATGTATTGAAATAACAACAACAACAACAGTAATAATTTTTAAATGAAAAAACCTGCTGTAGTATTGTTGAGAGTAATTATTTGGTGTTTGGGGCTTGTTTTATTTTTTTGCTATGGAAGCAGCAACTGCCAATGATGACCCATTAAAGACATTTGCTGATGGGCAGAGAGAATGAGGTATTGGGAGAAACATGGGGTGCGTTCAGACGCACAGATTTGAGCCGGTTTGAAACGCTTTGAGCCGGCTCAAATCTGCGCGTTCAGACAGCCACAGCTGCCTCCTGTCCCCAGCCGTCACCTACTGGACCAAATGCCGTCTCAAAGCATCGCATTTTTGAGACCAGGTCTCAAGGTGGTTTCTCCCATGTAATCACGGAGCCGTCGCCGAGCTACTTCCAAGTCTTTAAGCCCCCCCCCCCCGCGGAAGCCTCTGGCTTCTGCTTTTTGACTGCAGATTTGAGCCGGTTCGAAACGCTTTGAGCCGGCTCAAATCTGCGCGTTCAGACAGCCACAGCTGCCTCCTGTCCCCAGCCGTCACCTACTGGACCAAATGCCGTCTCAAAGCATCGCATTTTTGAGACCAGGTCTCAAGGTGGTTTCTCCCATGTAATCACGGAGCCGTCGCCGAGCTACTTCCGAGTCTTTAAGCCCCCCCCCCCCGCGGAAGCCTCTGGCTTCTGCTTTTTGACTGCCATTTTTTTTTTACCATCGGTGATATGCGCATGAGCACTTCTACACCTTTCCAAAAAATAAATGTTTTAAAAAATGGCCACTACTTTTCCGTTCCGGATGCCATGAAGACCAGTTCCGGGGTAAAAGTTTAAAGGGAAGTGTTCTCTCAGCACAAGGAAGTCACGGAGCTTGGGTGAGTGAGAGGCTTTGCTCTCCTGCTTTTGCGCATGTGCTAGATTGTATTTTTGGGTGATTGCTTATGCGCATGTGCAAGCAGCGGGGGGGGGAAGCCCAACGCATGCTCCCGTGTAGACGCCAGGGAGCTGCTTGTGTGCGCTTCGCGCCGGTCCAGAGTGCAGCGTTTCCAGCTGGCTCCAGCACACCATCTGAACACACCCATGGAGTGTCCAAAGTTACTACTAATATGCTGACAGGTCACAGGTAGATAATCAATGGCAGGCAAGGCTGGCAGGAGACAGCATGGCATGCTTGCAAGTGGACATGGAGATTAGGGAAGAGTACATTTGTAGCAGTTGTTAAGAAAACTCTGAGTTCCATCTAGACTACTTCTGCATCCCTCTGGTCATACATGTACCACCAGCTGAGAACTGCTGTCCTAGAAGACCAGGTTCCTGACAGTCCTTTCTATGATTGCCACATTCCTGGCAATGTGCTAAAACTTTAAATGAAATACCGGAAGCTGTGTCTCTGAGTATACATAGATGTCTCATAGCTGGTTGTAGAGGAAGGCATGCACAGCTAATATTTACAATGGATCTGGTTGCTGTCATAGAATTTATGCAGTTTTAATACATTCAACAGCATTTTATATCTGGATTTGGCATTAAGGTAAGGGGACTGTACTATGGCATCTTATTTTTATTAAACACCTTATAAAACCAACTTCTTCCTAAAAAGGGACTTATTTAGTGCTCATGTGCATGCATATACATGTATTAAAATCAAAAGGTCCCTCTTTCCAGAAATCCTGGACATGGACTAAAAGCTGAAAAATTATAAAGCATACGTGTTCTCATGAGAAAAGAGTTTCCTCAAAATCCCCCAGAGGCAAAACAGTGACTGTAATTTGTCAGGAACTGTGATCAGAAAATAAAGACTGTGTCTGCTAAATAAGAGACATTTGAAGAGAATGTATTTCCCACCATTTGGCAGTTTATTGACTTCAGTCTATCTGATACTAGACACTTCCCAAGGTTTGTGTGTAAAGTGCTGTCAAGCCACAGCCAACTTATGGTGACCCTGTAGGGTTTTAAAGGTGAAAGACATTCCAAGGTGGTTTTGCTGCACAGCCAACTCCAGTCTTCCTTGGTGGTCTCCCATCCAAATACCAACCAGGGCCAACCCTGCTTAGCAGCCAAGATCTGATGAGATTGGGTTAACCTGGACCACCCAGGTCAGGATAAAACACTCCCTCCCCAGAACAACAAGACAAATTAGTAACAACAAAATAGAAATATACATGGTTAATGGTTGCATTCTATCACCAGAGATGCTCCTGACACCATCAGACAATGTACGTTTGCACCCTTCAAGTCAGACTTGAAACAGATGTGATGAAGATCACAGATCTCTTGTCAGCCTGTAAAAAGTGGAGTGTGCACAGCTGCAGTCCAGATAAGGGCGATGCAGGAAGGGAGAGGTAAGAAGAACATTTGTAAGGACCTGCTTGAAAGGGTAGGCAAAAAACCAAGAGGGGATTTCTGTGAAGGGCTGGGTTCCCTGATTGCATGATATGCTGCCAGAAGAAGGATTCTATTCATAGAAGGGGTATTTTGTGCTGGTGAAGAACTGCAGGAAGCAGAACTGTAACAAAGGGTTCCTGTGACATTTAATATAGCTTGATGCTCCTCATAAAATTTCAGCAAAAGCCTATTGTATGTTTACTAAAACGTAAGTCCATTCAGCAAAAGTTCTGCTTTTCAAGATCCTTTGTTTTAGAGACAAATTAATTACTTCCCCTTCTCCCCGTTGCCAGTCGCGGCATTCGTGATTCAGTTGTTATTATCAGCGTGTGTGGGGTGTGTGTGCATGGGAGTTAAATCCTGATATTTATTTTAGATATTTATACCCCACTTTTCTCTCCAGTGGGGACTCAGATTGGCTCACAGTATCATTTCCCTCTCCTCTATTTTAACCTCACAACAAACCATCCTACAAAGCAGATTCGGCTGAGAGAGAGTCTCTGGCCCAAAGTCACCCAGCAAACTTCCATGGCAGACTCTAGTCTACCACAACTGTACACTGGCTTTTTATAGGCAAGCTACTGCCCATGCTTTATTTAATTTTTGTTATAGTAATTCCGTAACAGTGCTGTAAAAATCAAACATAAAATTAAGATAATGAGATAGTGTTTGTCTGCAAAGCGCAAAATGGAACTTACTGTTCTCTTACCCACATGAACCCAAACAGACCCAAGGAACTTCATAATTATCAGTTGATTCATTAATGCCATGCCAGCCAGGAGAGAACAAGAAACAATCAGCAGCTCCAAGGAGCAACCAATTGCTAAGGATATTGCCTAGATTTTCCATTACAACTGAGTGAACAAACCATGGCAAATCAAAACAAAATGGCTGGTGTGGAGAAAATTGACATGAGGGGCTGCTTATTGTCTAAAAAGAGGGGTGCTGGGGTCACGTCTTTGAAACATGCTCTCTAAACCAGGATCCTTAATTGCAAGCATCGAGAGCGGAACAGACTGGATAAACTATTGTTACTGTTGTGCTTTTTATATACCTTAGGACAAAACCCTGATACTGAAAACACATTCCAAAATATTCCATATCCTTAGTAAGGCATAAGAGAAATCGACCTCTGAGTAGAAAACATTTTCTCTGTAGTTTGGGCTGCAATTTCTTTTATGTATGGCGCATGTATATTTATTTATTTACTTAATTTTTACTCCACCTTTTCCCTCAGTGGGGGCCCAGAGTGTTAGCCAAATTGCCTTGATTTCTTATCAATACTGGGGAATTCTAGCTTATTAATTAATTGGCAATAGGCAAAAAGGGGTCACCACCAACATATACAAAGGTCCCATCTCTTCCAGAAGCACCAGAAATAAACAAGGAGGCTGGCTTTAGTACTAATATAGTTTCTTTACCAAAAGGTTCTTACTCAGGCAAACAATGCAGATTCACACATTCACTTATACAGAGCCTAAGAAATAAAGATAGAGCAAAGACTGTTGCATTAGCATGAATATCATTGGTATCCGTCGAGGGCAATAATTACCTGTCCGGAGAGATATTGAGTTACCACTGGAAAAAGAAGGGGAGGCTATGAGGGGATTAGGGACACGTGTCCTGAACACGCAGCGACACGTGTAGACTCTGGCTGCGCAACCAAGAGTCAAGGAGGTAGGGTAGGGTAAGAGGTAGTAGAAACTAGAGAGAGAACACTTTGCTGGGTGTTCTCTTTTATTAGGGGGCTCTGGGGGAGGGCTTGACTGGACACCTCCCTTGAGACCACCCCTTGATGGTCTGCCCCAAAAATCCTGTCCACTAGAGGAGAGGGGCTTAAGGGGTTGGGCAATGTTACACTCTACCTGAATTGTGACAGAGATACCTTGAGGGCAGATATGACTCATCGGCTAGACCCTTTGTTTCGCTGATGGGCTTAATGTCTCTGAGCTAAGAACTAGTTTCTGGCTAGCCAAGTCCATTGTCTATGTGAAGGCGGGAATAAGTCTTTTATTTCTCTGGAGCAAAGAATGTTGGAAGGAGGTTTGCCTGTGCGAGGAAGAAGAATAACACTAATGGCGTCTGAAAGCACATGTTCAGACCACAATGGTGAGTGGCTGTTTCTGTGTAAGTAGTTGTGTTAAGGGAAGTCTCTGGGAGCTGGCGACCTTGGGAACCACTGGCACATCATCTCAGGTGTCGGCTGGCGTGTGTGTACAGCTGGCATCACGATCTAGTCATATTGCATCTCAGTCCCTTTTACATATTCAGCAACACAGTTTATTGTTAACACTTAATAGACTTTATAAGGCGCATAAGCGCCTTGCAGGGCAACAAGAGCAGCTTACATCATTCTCCTGACCTCCATTTTATCTTTTTGGATCGCTGCAGACCAGACACAGATACATGTAGGAAACAGGTATATGGGAATAATCTCTTTTGCTGTTGAGATCTGTACACAGAGCTTATAGGGTTCTGATTGGGGAAAAAATGTTCCTTTGCAGAATAAAAGAAAGGGCATGCTGATGTATTCTTACTGAATATTGCCAGGGTAAACAGATGTCACTTCCCAAAGTATAACCTATCGTTAAGAACACAAAATACGTTACTCAATTTATAAAGCTACTGTTGGTCAGCAGGCCCCCAGTAGCCTTCTATGACTGGCTGAAAATACCAGCATCACAGTTAAATGAGTTTCTCTCCATGCAGAGCTGCTGGGGATTTAGTCTAGAATCCTCTGCATGCCAAGCATGGGTTCTGGGTTGCATAGCCTCTGTAATATGTGCGGATGTACCTTTTCCTCCCTGACAGAGATACCAATCAGTTTTATACATGTAACTTAAAAGTGTTTTTCTTGTGAAAAACAGATATGCATCTTTCTAAATGCACTTTTTAATCAGATTTCTGAGTGGACTGCTAGACCTGCAGGAAGGTTGATTTACAGGGACATTCCAGCCTTCCTGGGCTTTGCGATGCTGCAGTAATTCTGACCACTATGGCAGTGTAGAACAAATAGGACTATCGTGTGCTGAAGCTGCCCATAGTAAGTAACAATGGGAGAGATTAAAGCCATGTAAATATGGAACAATTTAACAGGGTTTTTTTGTGGCAAACAGTGAATGATATGCTAGAGATTAAAGTGAGATA
This sequence comes from Lepidodactylus listeri, assembly GCA_029233225.1. Taxonomy (NCBI): domain Eukaryota; kingdom Metazoa; phylum Chordata; class Lepidosauria; order Squamata; family Gekkonidae; genus Lepidodactylus; species Lepidodactylus listeri. Next base: position 111,632,892 of record JARCFY010000004.1, on the reverse strand, counting down.
AATATGGACCAATTTAACACATTTCTTGTGTGTCCCCCAATAAATTACAATCTCAAGATTAATGTTTGATAAAGCACACACAACTGTAACAACTTCCTTATGTTTGATGTTTAAATAAGGCACACCCGGGTTCATAGTCCAGTGAACTAAAAGCCATTGCTTCTAGTATACACACAAAAGACTGAGGAGAAGGTAGATTTTATTTATGCTTCACCTCCTGAAAAGGGTATTTTGAAATACCAATCAAAGTGTGTATTGTTCACAGTCTGGTTCCAGAAAAATCATATGTCATATATGTAAAGTTCAGATGCAGTTCCCTAGCTCTGAAAGTACAAGCACGGAACAGCTGCAGATCCATAACATGATATGATTCTAATTTTTATGTTGCAGAGATGGGGATGGAAGCATGGGCGTCAACTACGGGGGGGCGCGAGGGCTCGAGCCTCCCCCGAAATTTCCCGGGGGGGGCTCAGCCACCCCTGGCAAAATGGAGCGCCCGCCGGGAGCGCCCGCCAGCCAGCTGGCCGTCGCCGCCTCTCCTTCCCCCCCACCCCTGGCCTGCCCTCCTGCCTCCCTGGGGCGGGGGGGGGGAGAGAGAGGCGGCGGGGACATGGTCCCGCTCACGCGCGCGGCAGTCAGCTGAGACTGCGCCTGCCTCCCTGGGGGGGGGGAGGAGCGGCGGGGACATGGTCCCGCACAAGAGAGCCCCCGCCCCCCTGGGAATTTAAAAAGTCTACGCCCCTGGATGGAAGTGACCAACAAAATGTCAGCTTTGTCAATTGGGTTTGTTACCTGGTTTTAAGGGTCAAACTAGACACAGGCACACCTGTGTAATCAGTGAATACCTATAAAGCAGGGTCAGAAGAAGAAAGTTTTCAAGTGCAGCATCAGAGAGCAGATGAGGGAAATTTCCCCCCATCTCACTTTGCTCCTCTTCAAGCCGTCCCCCCCCCCACCTCCTGCAATAGGGCTTTGTAACCAGAAGTAACCCCAAAATGAAAGAAGAACATCCTTACAAATGATTTGGGGCAGAAGTATGGGAGGAGGAGTAATTCAGCCTCCCTTCATGCAAACCTTTCTTCTCCTCCATCGAACTAGGCATGTCACCTGTTCTTTATTTCAAGGAACTATTCTTTATATAGTATGAAAGTAATACCTATGAGAAAGAAAAAATGAACAATAACTTCAAAAGGCAGCTAAATTATAATATTACTAGGACAGTATATTCCTTTCGAAGCTGGACCCATTTGCTTTTGAGGATCTACTGATTTAAGTAACTTCTTGCTACTTTCTCCCTCTCCAACATAAAATTGCACAAAATTACATCAATTAATACTGAACAAACTGATGTTACATGTTTAGTATTTATAGATTTATAGCATAATTGAGCAGCAGGCAATATTTCATGGCCATTTTGTGCATTATGCATTATGCAGAAGCAAACCAGAAATTCCCCTCTGAGCCTCCCTAAATTACATTTACCAGCTCATTCTATTCCCTTTCCCTGCCGAAAGAGTTTGGTTCCTTATTCACAGTCTGAGAACCACTGGTATATTCGAATAAAGGACTAATCGCCTTGTAAGACCTAATTTTTTTATTGTTCCTCAATGTGTTCTTCAGGTTGCCACCCTGCCTGCCTCCAATTTTCTACAGATTTCACGCGACCTGCGTAGGGTCATGCAGTTCAGTCACATCATAATCTGGCTGAGTATACTGGAAAACTAGTGGTGCATTCTGAAGGACTGTGTCCTCTGTATATAAGTGGTGCAAATGATATATTTTTGAAGATTTTTCATTTTGTGTATGCATGTCTATAGCTATTTCTGTGATTACGCCTTGCAATATACCTCATCACAGAGGCTGCTGCAATCTTCTCTGTGTCCCCACTTCCGATATTACACTTCCCACACAATTAGACCAGTTGCATGAACAGTGAGTTTGGCCTAGTATAAATGTTGCTATACCAAAAGGTAATTGATGCATTTTTTTGTGCTGTTGCAAACCTATTTATGTTCAGTGAGTCATTAGCAATTAACTATAAATAAGGAAGAGAATACCAGGGAATTGTAGGGAAGAGGGCAACTAACCTTGGTTTTAAAAAACGTCCCCTTCTATGTCATCTAATAAAGTAATGGCTTCATCTACTGTTAATCCCTCATAAACTATCTAAATTGTGTGGGAACTGGTCTGTAAAACTGTTCTAAGCCAATTAATTGCTTCAGTTTTTCAAATGTCTTTTACTTTCCTCAACCCATCTGTTTAAGGCTCTGTCCTAATGACAACCTAGCTGTGTGTACGTTTTGCCCAGCTTTTTTTAAATTTCTCTGAAAGCTTTTTTACATTGTTCAGTGGTCAGCCCAAATCTAAGTATGACTCTTTTTTTAAAAAAAAAGCAAATAATTTGAGGTTTCCTCATCCCTCATCTCTAAGTAAACAAATTTGTGGGTGTGAATAAATCATTCTGTCGTCATCTAGGACCCCAAAATCTCAACAAGTTTGTTCAAAACTGAAAAGAAATGCCTTCACATCACCCCCCTTTTGATAACATGGGAATTTCTTTTGTTCCACTGAGGTACTTTCCACACCTCTTCTTGGAAGTGGCAATTATGCCCTTAACGGAATTTCCTTCATCTATATTATATATTTCTTTTTAATGTTCCCTCTCAGATTCCCTCTTTCTCTCCTGCCATTTTAGCTAATTATTTTTATCTGCCTGATTTTGGCTAACTGTACTTGTTTGGTTTTTTCACTTCAATTCTGGCTTTTTAAAAAATCTCCTTATATTTTTGCCAGTTCAGTTTTCATTCTCACAATTTCTACCTTCTGACTAGGAAAAGTAGAAAGAAAGCAAATAGATGGGGCGGGAGGAGGTAGAAAGAAAGCAACTTTAACTTTAAATGTGTCCTCTAAGCTCCCCATGCAGGCTTGGAGAAGGGATTTAAAGAGACAAATTCTTCCTCCAAGCCGGCTGGCTGGGGGGGGGCAGCTTTGAGAATGCATTCTTTTTTGCTCCCTCCCCACCTCAAGCCTACCTAGGGAGGAGAACACTGGCTGGGAAAGGGAAGACTGATCGGGGAGGCATGCCTCCCTTTGCTCCCCCTGCCGGGAGCCACATAATATGTGTGAAAGAGCCGCATGTGGCTCCCAAGCCACAGTTTGGCCACTCCTGCTGTAGTGGTTAAATGCACAGACTCTAATCTGGAAGAACTGCGTTTGATTCCCCACTCCTCTACTTGCAGCTCCTGGATGACCTTGGGCAAGCCATAGGTCTGTCAGAGCTGTCCTTGAAAGAGCAGTTTCTGTCAGAGCTCTCTCAGTTCCACCTACTCACAGCGTGTCTGTTGTGGGGAGGGGAAGGGAAAGGAGTTTGATAGCCACTCTGAGATTCCAAGTGAAAGGTGGGGTATAAATCCAATCTCCTCCTCCTCTTTGACTGGGTAGAGAAAGTCTTCTATCACTAGATGATTTATCCCCTCTCTTTGGCCTGAATGGGAGTCTTAACCTACTTCCCAAACTTCCTTGTCAGTTTTCCCCCAATTCTCCTGTACATGTTAAACTGCTCTCAGCTAAGGCTGAAATCAGAATCAGTACTCCTCAGCAACCAGTCCAGTTCAGAAGTGTTTCTTTGCTTAGCTGATGCTAACCAATCAGATCTCTTGGAACAGCCTGTCATTCATGGCTCTCTGGCTCTGTGAAGAATTAACCCTTCACAGTTCTTTATCTGTTTCCATAGCACTTCTAAGCTTTTAAATGTGCAGTCCATCACAAATGGCATTTGAATAGCTCCTGCAAAAAGAGTATTTTATAATAGTACACATTAATAACTTACAACTATGGATACTTTGTTGATTCAGTCTTATTCCTAGTGCCATATTAAGTAAACTGATATAGAAGGGTAAGATTTAAACTATGATATTACACAGGTATATCAAGATACTGCTGTAGAACTAAATTGTAAATTATTTTGTTTCTGACCATGAGAGGGTGCTACAGACCTTATAATTAACTGCCAATATTACAAAGTTATCCACATAAAATGGATGGGACTCATTTACAGTGGCGTTTTCCATCTGACTGGTGTTTCAGACAGACTGCACTCCAACCGAAAAAGAACACTAACACACAATCCAGTTACAAATCCAGTTCCATGTTAAATGTGCTTAGTTTTGCAAGTTAAATCCTGTTTCAATGTTTTGCTGAGGAACCCTACATCGCAGCTGTGGCTGGCCCTGTTGTATAGATTTAACTTCCTGCACAGTGGCTACCCTTCACTATTAGATATTGTGGTAGGAAATACATGGACTCGAATTGCAGCATGCAAACTAGACCAACTTCAAAATAAATCTGATTAAAAGCTGTTACATACTTACAATACAATTCTAAACACAGCTACATCCTTCTAAGTTCATTGAAGTCAGTAGAACTTAGAAGGCGGTAACTCTGTTTAGGATGGCACTGTTAATATAGTGGGTATAACAACCCTTTGCTCCTGGTAAGATTGGTTAGGGATGTGCACTGAGATACTGATATTCTGAATCTCTGGGGCTGGTGTTTTAAAGCATCAGGCCGTGGTCACACAGCAAAGAAACTGCGAGATATGTCCCACAGAACTGATTTCGGGTTTCTTTAATCCAGGATGGGGATGATCACACCCCACACCCCCGACCCGCAACCATTGTGGGTGCAGCGTTCAGATAGCCGCGCCGCCGTTTGGGCAGTGTGGCTGTGAAATTTTTTAAAAGAGCTTCATGTATGTGCAGCGCCGAATGCACTGAACTTTAAAAAAAAACACGGCTAGAATTTGCAGCCCCCCGCCTGTCTCCCAGCTGGCCTGGCTGCCTCTTGCTTGTGCCGCACATTCTCACTGGAGCTCTTCCTTCCAGCAGGGACCGATGGCACTTCCCACTGGTTTGCGGAATAATCCCCTGGCCGGGGCTGTGAATCCCAGATCTGATCAGTTGTGGGGGGGCGGCGTCCGTGCCTGGGGAGTAGACAGGAGGAGGGGGGGGCATCCGTGCCGGGATTTACATTGTCCCTTTACCCTCACAACCGCTTCCTGGTTACACAGCCGGCCCCTCTCCTTTCCTTTTCCTTCCCTTGGCCCGGGTGCCTCTTAAAGGGACAGCGGTGAAGAATGTTAGGACTTTTGTCCAATAATCAAGAAAATTCAGAGTAATGAATCTTGCTTTTCTGGAAAGAAGAGATTGCTTCTTTTAGTTTAAAAGAAGTTTATTACTAAAGGGAAAAGGTAAACGGGATTAGCTACAAATAAACAAAACATGCTTTCTAAGGAGCTGCATTGTGCTCCGTCTTCACACTAAGACATACTGATAGAGAGTGAGAGATTGCAATGGAGGATCTCTCCTTCTTCTTGACCCCTGAAAGGAAACACCTGATATCATTGACCAATTAGCAAGACAGTACACCTTTAGTTTTCCGGGGCTTACAGATAATTGGCCAGCTGCCAGGTATCACTTCCAGGCTAACATAGGTAAACAAACAAGTTGCATAGTTAACCCTATAATGACTGAATTTCTCAGGCCTTGTGTTACATGCTCATTTCTCCAACAAAGAAGAATCTCCGGGGGGGGGGGGTTGTTCTCCACTTCTCGACTCCCCCACAGAAGCCCTGTTTTCCTTCCTTTTATGCCTCTGTGCCTTTAACTGTTCTGCTGCCATTCTTCTTCACTGTCCCTTTAAAGAGGCACCCGGGCTGAGGGAAGGGAAAGAAAAGGAGAGGGGCCGGTTGCCGCTGCTTCTGCTGCTTCCACTGATCTGTTCAGATCAGTGAAAATGCGGCCCTAAAGTGAAACTACCGGGAGAATAGTTCATTTTCCTGGGGTTGGAAAATGCGCTAATGACCCGGGAGCACTGCGGGAGTAAGCCCGCTTCGGCACGGGAGACAGAGTGGCCTGTCTGATCAGGGAATTTAAATGCACAAGGGGACGGCGGCAAAACCCGATTAAAAGGACCGTGTGACCGGACCCTCAAATGTGGTGGGAGTTGCTTTCTGCAGGTTTCCTGGGAACAGGAGGGAGGGGGGAAGGGAGGTCACTCTTACAGGCAAATGAGATCACATGTTGAGAGGAGATTGCCAGGTTGGTTCTGCTGGGATTCTCTGGTTTGACATTGACTCTGTTGGGCTTTGTCATGTTGGCCCTGGGTTCTGCTTGGCTTCTGAGGATTAACATTGATTCTGCTGGGCTGGAAATAGCATCCCTTCTCTTGCTTCTGTTGGTTTGGCTTGGATTCTCTGGTTTGACCTTGGATTTATTTATTTATTTTATTTATTTAGAGATTTATATCCCGCCCTCCCCACAAGCGGATGTGGTGTGTTTGCCACATTGTCCTGTGGTTCTGTGAGGATTCTCTGGTTTGATGTTGGTTCTGTTGGGCTTGTTGGTTCTGTTTGCACTGGGAGGCTTTTGGCCAGTGGCTGCTTGCTCTTGTGGGGTTGGCTATTCTTTGCCCTGGAAAAAGCATGGATTTCCCCCCATAGGAAACAATGGAGGATGGCTGGGTTCGCCTTGTTCAGGGTCTCAAGCGGTCCACTTCACTTGAAAATTCGAGATCCTTTAGGGGACAGGCAACACTAACTGTGTGGCAATTTTGGTGTCATTTGCTTGAAAAACAACTACTCTGCACAGACAAATAATCAACATTCTGGGGGGGAAATGTGAAAACTGAATCAGTATTGGAGACCTGATTAATCCAGACTACTGATAATTATACTCTTTCTGAAATCTGGATCCAAAAATTACCATTAAAAAAACAACCCCCCCTACTTTTATAAACTATGATAAATGAAGAAACATGCAATTTGAAAAAAATAAAACATACATCAAGACGCATCTGCCATGCATGTACTATGAGTCTAATGCGTTAACAAATACCTTCGGTTGTTTTTCTGTTTTGTTTTTTTTTTTATCTGGTCTCAAAAGCATACTCACCATCTTTGCTTGTCTCAAGGACAGTAGAACAGACATTACTAATGGTTTCTGACATACTTGAAATACAGGCTAGTATGATTTCTGTAGGGATGCTATCTTTTAGGAAACAGGCAAATAGTGTATCTTAAAACCAGGCCTGAAGATAAATTAGCTATCACAAGCCAATTAGCCAATTTTTATGGAGACACTAGGAATTAATTTTCAAATGCCTTTCGTGGAATTTGCTCTATTGTGACAGAGCTTTTCAATTTGTAAAAAACGTTTAGTAGAATACTTATAAAGTATTGGATGAAAGAGGTTCAGTCCTTGGCATCTCCAGTTAAATATTTTTTGGTAGCAGCTACTCAGTAAGATCTTTTTTTGCCTGACAACTCAGAGATCCATTGCCAGTCAGATTATGTGGCACTGAGCTAGATGGACCAATGGCCTAACTCCATATAATTGCAAGGTGTAGCTGGGGTGGCCTGTTGTAGCACAACAAAACAAAAGTCCAGTGGCACCTTAAAGACTAACAACAATAATTTCAAAATGAGCTACCAAGAGTCACCCTTCTGAAGAAGTGAGTGATGACTCACAAAAGCTCATATTTAAATAAATGTTGCTAATCTTTAAGATGCCACTGGACTTCTGCGTTATGCAACTTCATATATTAAACGTTATTGTACAAGTACAGTGTTATTTCCTGAGCTTCAGTTACTCAGTGGAAAAAAATTTAAAGCCTATTTTTTCAACACCTTTTCCAAAGTCCTCAGCCAAAAAATTCTTTTGTGTTTGGAGTCACAATTAAATACAGAAAATGCACAACTGAAAGGCCATCTGTACTGACATCCTGATAGGCTTCACTAAAAAGTCAATGTTTTTATTGGCTATAGTTTCATTTGGGGAGGGGCTGTGGAGGTCCCAGTTTCAACCCCCAGCATCTTCTAGATAAAAAGAATCAAGGAGTAGGTGATGTGAAAAATACCTGAGACTGTAGGGAGCTGCTGCCAGTCAGACAATACTGACCATGATAGACCAGTGGTCTGATTTGGTATGAGGCAGTTGAGTGCAGAAAGACAAGATGCAAAACTGCTTTGCAGTAAACGGCTCAACAGCCTCAACCTCTCTTTTATTTCCATGCAAGATCCACAAAAATCAAGATCTACTCACCTATCTGGGTGGGTCCCTAATTTAGGCCCAATTTACACCTCTCCTCTGAAGTAGTTTGACTGCTGTCTTTTCCTACGCTCATTTCCCGCTGGTTTCAAATTTCACTCCCTGGCTCTGAAGAGTACTAAGCAACAGGATTTGTTTAAAGCAGTATAATGCTAGCTTCACCACAGGAGGGCAATTAACAAATGTAAACACTATTTTTAAACTAGAACAAGTATGGTTTGAAACTAGAAACAGGTATAGATGGGTTTTTTTGAAACTAGAATGATTCCAACGGGAAAGTCAGATGTAGATTTGACCTAAAACAGAATTCTGCCCCTTCCCTTCCTAAGCAGGTCTACTCAGAATCCTACTCAGGTCTATTCAGTGGGGCCTGCTTCCAGGAAAGTGCTCCTGGGAGTATCTATCCCCCCCACACACACACACATACCAAAACGAGAGAGAAAACAAGACAAGCAAAGGGGAAGCACAAAGATGCCCAAATCCTGGCAGCATCTTGTGGTATAGTTCTATCCTCTCACAAAAAATTGCAAGTGGAGTCCATGCAAGAGTTCACCTCATGCACATTATGGCTTTGATTTTAGAATCATAGAATCACAGAGTTGGAAGGGGCCTTACCTGCGTATATCAGCCATGAAGTAGACGGCCGCTTCACTGGACTTTTGGTGGCACATCAAGAAGTCCATGCATTTTGCCATCTTGGTTGGTTGAGGCACAAAATGGTCAGTGAGGGACTTGACGAGTTCATCATACGTGGCTTCTTCCAGGGTTTTAGGAGCGATGAGGCCCTGGACTAGGCAAAGTGTGGCGATGCTGCATGTGCTGAGCAGGAGCTATTTCTTCTTGTTGGCATCATCTATGCCTTGGAATCGAATGAAGTACTTCAGCTGTTCCACCCATGCTTCTCACAACTCAGGGTGAGCAGGGTTGAATGCAGGAATGATTCCTAGAGCGGCAGCCATGACCCGTGGAGTGATATGAGGCGTGGAGTCCTGGAGATTGTTGCACAATGCGGTGCTGGAGGTCGGGTGAGGGTCACTCATCAGGATCCCACCTTTGTTGCCAGTGAAATATACTGGGTTCAGATGCTTAGAATGAATTTCATTTTTAATTGCTATTGAAATAAAGTTTGGTAGGTGCTTGATGGAGGCTGAAAGCTGAGCATTGCTCTGTGATGGCTGTCTTAGCGGATGTTTTGTTACCTCTTCAAAATAATGTTTCTCTCTTTCCCAGAGACAAGGATATAACATCTGCATTGGCATAGAAGTCCCCAAACTTGTGGGCACTTTTAGAATGCTGATAAAAGACAGTGGGCTCTAAAATAGCTGCCATGGGAGTCAGAACCAGTCGCAAAGTTCCATACTAGAGATTATTAAAACAGGGATTGAAATTAAAATGTCCTATACTGTAATGCCCTTGTATAAAACTAAGGTGAAGTTGCTGAGTTCAGTTCTAATTTCTCCATATCTAAAAGGATATCAGAGCTGGAAAAAGTGTAGAAAAGGATGTCAAAAATTGTCAAGAGGACAGAACACTTTTCCTGCAAGGGGCTGAATCCACAAGTTTTCTTCTGATGGCAGAAGGCAGAACAGGGGAGCTTTCGTGCTGATTCCCTCCTCATACTGGAGACCCCTACTTTTCTCTCCATGCTATTCCCTGTCCACCCTCACCCCCCGCAGCAGCCTTTTAGGGAGCTCAGTTGGCTACAGTATGATGGAAAGAGAAGGCAGGAAAGTTCTGTTCCGTCACCATACTTTGGATGCAGCCGAAGAAAAGGCTAGCGCATTTGGGCTCTTTAGTTTAGAAAAACATAACCGAGGAGGGACCTGACAGAGGTTTATAAAATCATTCTTTCTGGAGAAAGTGAATAGAGGTGATGTCTCCTTCTGCTGTAATAGTTCTAATTACCCAATGAAATTGATAGGCAGTAGATTCAGGAGCAACAAAAGAAAGTACTTCTTTACATAATGCATACTTGATTCATAACATTCATTAGTACAAAAATAACCTAAATCACTTACAAAGTGATAAAAATTCATGAAAAATAGGTGCATCAGTCAGGATGGCTGAATGAAGCTTCCATGTTCAGAAGCTGTGTTATCTACTTAGTTGCTAGGGGGCAACAGAGAAAAGCTGTTCCTTCATGTGGGCTTCCTAGAGAAATCTGCTGTGAAACAGACTAGACTAGACTGACCTTGGGTCTGAGCAGGCTGGAGTCTTCCTATAGTTTTATGTCCCTCATTAGCTTTGAGCATTGCAAACAGAAAGCATTTATGAATATAACTTTTCATACATAATCACTGATAAGAAAACTGACATTAGCTTAATACTGAGCTAATGTTAAATGAGGAAATATCTCCCAGCTGCTAGGGTGGAGTTAGACTTTCCTGTCATGCCTGATGCAATCTTTCAGATTTTCCTTTGAACCATTACATGCGTAACTGTTGTTTCTCCTTTTCACTGGCTGCATAGTTTTTTGATGATGGGGCTCAAATTGCACAAGTTATTGGGTTCTTTCATCTTAAACTTTGGTTGGACTCATGTGGCAATGACACGTTTGGTGAAGTATGTCTCAGCCAGGCAAAAGGTCACAGAGCAACATGATACTGAAGATTAAAACAGTCTTAGTTACAAAGGACACAGTGAGCTAGACTTATTTGGGGGGACTGAGAAAGCTCTGATAGAGCTGTGACAAGACCCAAAATCACCCAGCTGCCTTCATGTAGAGGTGTACAGAACTGAACCCGGTTCTCCAGATTAGAGTCCATCACTCTTAACCACTATATCAACTCACTTAAAACAGTGGTTTATTGAACCACGGTTCATGCAGCAGATGATCAAAACTAGCCAGAGTCTCTTCAGAAATCCAGGTTCGCCTGCTGCCAATGAGACCAACTACAGCAGGAACTGCAGTTTTTTCCCGCTCTGCAGCTGCAGTTCAGGGGGAGGCAGTGCTATCAAACAAACACAGATTAAGCCAGGCAGGTCTGTAGCCAGAAATTTTTATGACAAACGGCCATAAGTACCCCGCAGGGGGCAGCACAGTTGCCAGATCCTCATCATCCTAAACACTGAGATTAAGTGTAGATTTATGGTGCCATGGGTGGGGCCCAGTGATGACTATTAATAGTTTATTAATAACAGTACTTCCACATACCACTATGTATGTACTCATGGAATCTGTGTGAAGTTATAATAAGGGTGGCATTGAAAAGATATTTACCAGATTAAAAAAAATTAAAATAACATGGGAATTAACTGTTGAATGTGTAGTTGAGCTATTAGATCATTGCTTCTTATCTCTTCCATCTGCCCTTCTCTTAAGAAACTACCTGTTGCCGTATCTGCTTCCTCTGCTTTCTGTGCTCAGCCACCTGCCTCTGGGGTTCTTAACTTTATGGTGCTGGAGAAGACTCTTGAGAGTCCCTTGGACTGCAAAGAGATCAAATCAGTCAATCCTAAAGGAAATCAACCCTGACTGTTCCCTGGAAGGCAAGATACTGAAGCTAAAGCTCAAATGCTTTGGCCACCAAATGAGAAGGGAGCACTCCAGGGCTCCGTTGGGGCCGGGGCGCGCCGGATCACCGCTCCGGGAGAGAGGAGGTGAGGGGGCGGGGCTTAACAAAGCACCGCCCCCCGGCCTCCCCCCCGTCAATGCTTCCCGGGGCTGGCGGCGCTCCGCCGGCCCCGGGAAGGAGAAGCCCGTCCCTCCCCCCTCCCCCTGCTCCTGGGGCCGTGGCGCCCTTTTCCTCCCCCCCATCAATAGTCCCGGGGCCGGCGGCGCTCCACCGGCCCCGGGGAGAAGCCCGTCCCTCCCCCCTCCCACTGCTCCTGGGGCCACGGCAGAGCACCGCGGCCCCAGGAAGTCCTTTTCCTCCCTCCCCATCAATAGTCCCGGGGCCGGCGGCGCTCCGCCGGCCCCCGGGAAGGAGAAGCCTCCCCCCTCCGACTGCTCCCTCCCCCTCCCCCTGCTCCTTCCTTTCCCCGTCCTTCCTCTCTCCCTTCCTTCCTTCCCCCTTCCTTCCTTCCTTCCTTCCTTCCTTCCTTCCTTCCTTCCTTCCTTCTCTCTCTCCCCCCACCTACCTACCTACCTTCCTGTTCCTTCCTTTCCCCCTTCCTTCCCCTCCCCCTTCCTTCCTTCTTTCCTTCCTTCCATCCTTTCTTCTCTCTCTCTCTCCCCACCTACCTACCTACCTTCCTGTTCCTTCCCCTCTCCCTTCCTTCCTTCCTCCCTCTCTCCCCCCTTCCTTCCTTCCTTCTCTCTCTCCCCCCCACCTACCTACCTACCTTACTGTTCCTTTCTTTCTTCCTTCCCTCCTTCCCTCCTTCCTTCCTTCCTTTCTTTTTCTTTCTTCTCTCTCTCTCCCCCACCTACCTACCTTCCTTCCTGTTCCTTTCCTTCCTCCCCCTCCCTCCCTCCCTTGTTGCCTTCTGACACACCTGACGTCAGGGATGTGTGGCTTTATGACACTTCCGGCGACGTCAGGGGGTGTGGCATATGCAAATAAGTTATGCTAATGAGCTCCTGCACCTCTTTTTTTACAAAAGGACCCCTGGAGCACTCACTGGAGAAGACCCTGATGCTGGGAAAGATTGAAGGTCAAAGAAGGGGATGGCAAAGGATGAGATGGTTAGACAGTGTCATCGATGCAACGGACATGGTTGGGCATACTCTGGAGAATGGTAGAAGACAGGGGGGCCTGACGTGATGAGGTCCATGGAGTCACAAAGACTTGGACTCGACTGTGCCACTTGAACCACAACCTTCTGGGTGAGGCCAGTTCAATGACCCCAGCACCTGCATGTGGTGCTACAATGCACCACTGCTTCCTTCCAGCCTGGGGCAGAGCAAGAGGAGGAGATAGATGTAGCCTGAGCCTTCCATTGCCTGCTGGACCCATACCACTGCTGGCCAGATCCAAGGTGACCCCTGACATAACAACATGCTGTTGGGACTCAGCTCACTTCTAGGAGTGGCAGCATGCAGTAAGAGGCATGTCTCCTGGACCTGCACTGCCATCAGACAGCTCTGCAGCAAGCCCAAGGAACTTGCAGTGCTGCTGAGACATGCTTTTCTCCCAGCTGGCAGCACACAGGGAAAGGTGATGGTCAAAACCCACATCCATTGTTACCTTCTGGACCCGCACTACTGTCGGCTGGGGCTTGACTGAAGCAGCAAAACGTCTTGAATGTTTCTGGGTCCTCTTCTTGCTCAGCTTTTGCAGTTGCTACTTCCTTATCCTGCTTACAGAACTTTTCTTGTCTGTGGCTGCAGACACACACACTAAATAATCCACTTTGCCAGTTCACACAGTAAAAATCCAGTTGGAAAGTGCACTGAAAGTGGATTGAAAGTGGATTATTTAGTGTGTGCGACCACAGCCAGTAAGTCCTGTGTGAGATTTTAATCACAGCCAAACTGACCTAGCTCCCTTACAGAATCTGGTCTGATTGCATATAGTATCATGCATGGAGAGTTTTTCCTTTGGCAACTGAAATCTTTGTGAACATTCCATGATATCAGAGTGTTGCTCAAGTCACAAATACATATTTGGACTTCAGTTGCATGCATCAGTGGGCAACAGGTCATAAGAGAAACCCTCCTAGTGGTTTGAAAGATGATTTGGACAGAGTTGCTCAAACCCCAGTTCCTTATATATACTCTATTTCTAATGTACAGCATCAAAGCATCCCATCTGAAAGCATGGCAAACATGAATAACTTGCAGACTGGAAGTTAGCTTACAGCAACTGTTAGGAGAAAGTCTCCCAGTAGTCTGGGCATATGGTTTGTGGTGGTCCAAAGGTTATTGTTGTGTGTAAATAGGGTGAAACGCCAGTTCTTTGCTTGCAAGTGACTTGGCAACGTTTATCTGTGAAACGGATGGGAGCACTCCACTGGACAGTGCCCGGAAGACAAACAGACTTTTGAACCAGACATCAGTATACAGAAAAGGAACAGCCTGCCAAGGCTCTGGACTCATGATGGGGTAGCCCAAAGCTTAGTTTAGAGTGCAGATGGTCAAATTCCAAATTTTTATTTGACCTCCCCCCCCCCCCCCGGGTCTGGACAGTGGTCATGTCCTGATTATTTATTGCAGTTTTTTTTAATCCTGCGTTGACATAACATTCAAAGTGGTTTAGAAAAAAAATGTAAAATATAAAATTCATCAAAATGAATTAAACTGCAATATCTACTACACAAAATCAAAAATATACAGAGCAGCAGTCCACATTAAATGTCTAGCAGCAATAAAACAGCAATAAGGGCCAGCATAGTGTAGTGGTTAAGAGACAATCTGTAGAACCGGGTTTGATTCCCCACCCCTCCATGTGAAGCCTGCTGGGTGACCTTAGGCCAGTCACAGTTCTCTCAGAACTCTCTCAGCCCCCACCTACCTCACAAAGTGCCTGTTGTGGGGAGAGGAAGGGAATGTGATTGTAGGCTGCTTGGAGACTCCTTAAGGTAGGGAAAAGTGGGGTATAAAAACCTACTCTTCTTCATTTAAGATGCAGATTAACAGAGCCATCCTATGCAGGTCTATTCAGGATCCTACTCAGGTCTATTTAATAGGGCTTACCCCAAGACAATAATCTGAAGTTTGACTGTAAATCAGCTACAGAAGGCAGTCAGTTAAACTAGTATTAAACCAGGGTAAAAGCACTCTCTTTGTTGGTCCTCCAGGGTAACTGGTCAGCCACTATGCGAGACAAGATGCTAGATGAGATGGACCGCAGCTCTGATCCAACAGGGCTCCTCTTACATTCTCAGAAGATGAGTCATGTTTGCATGAGTTGCTTTTACCTTGAGTTATTGCTCAGAAATGCAGGTGGACTTTGTTTGCTCACTGAACAGGAGTTGATGATCTTCACACTCTCCCCTTACTTAGATTAGAGTTGTGTAAACTCTGACTAAGGCTGAAATCACACAAACCATTTAAAGCACTTTTCAGATTTTCTCCCTCTTTATAATGTATGTGTGATTAGGGTTCAAGAAATACATTTGTAAATCAAACCTCCTACATGGCCTTCAGTCCATTCCTTAACTTGGTACAAGCTCATCTGAGCCTTCAGCTCAGTGTAGGAGGAACACATACCCCTTCTGATGATGACAAAGAGCATATTGGACGGACTGCTTCCCCTTCTGCTTTCCTCCTGCTTTCTCTTTCTCTCTGTCCCCCTCATGGATTCAGCATTAGATAAAAAGTTATATTGGCATGGATCCTAAGTTATTACCTGGCTTTGGCACCCTGCCCTCTTTATGTTTTATGTTTCATACTCTCACATATACACGTGCTGCCTTTCTGCTGGGCCATGCTGTCCACAGACAGCAGTCTGTGCAAACAACACTTGTTTGAGTTAGCAGGCTTCTGAACTTTAGCCTACAGCAACTAATGAAACACAGCTGGGACACCGTTTTGTGCAGCTAAAAGTGCAGTGCAGTTGGACCAGGTTAATCTACTTTATGACACATGCCTCGGTTGTTCAGTGGTCCATCAAGTTCAAAAGACATGGTGCAGCATCTGTTCTGATATGTTTCCATGGGACTCACATCTGGCTTCACTGGGCAAGAGAAATTGAATTTATCAAAGAGAGTGAGGAAGATTATAAACAAGGCCTGAAACAGGAATAATTGGAGTCCTTTTTCTATTACAGAAGATTCTCAACTGGTGTCAGTCAATGGAATCAGGATTACCTACACTTAGAATGAAGTTTATAGCCTCGATGGAAATTTCCAGCCATCTATTGAAGGACATTCACAGGAACACTCAGCTATGGCCTCTTTTGATATTTGAAGAGACAACTGTCAGGATGTACTGTTGACAGCAGTGCAGCAGCCCCACAATGGTTCAATACAACTGGACGATAATCAATTGATATATTTGTGACTCTTATTTTTTAACTGGTGTCAGCCATTCTGTCTACTGTTGACAGCCGTGCATCAAGCTCACAATGGTTCAATACAACTGGACCACAATAAATAGATCTATTTGTGACTATTTTTTTTAAAGTGGTCTCAGACAAATCTAATAGTACAAAGGTTTATTTCTTCCTACATCTGTCAATCTGAACCACAGTGCATTTTCACAGGTAGTTGTTAACTGACACAGACTCAATTTAAGATGTAAAATAGTTTGTTTACTAAAAATACAATAAAAGGGTTATACAAGACACTGCTGTTCTGTCATTCATACACACATACAGTACTAGGAAGTTAGATGGAAGTTATAGAGACGAGTGCATAAGCAGGTAATTGATGGTTTCCGTCGAGGGTGATATTTACCTCTATAGAAGCAGTGGAATCTGGCTGGAAAACAAAGATGAGAAGTCCTTGGGAAGGAGATAAGGGATCGTGGCTCTGAACCAGCAGAAGACCACGTGGCAGACCCCAGTGGTGCACCCAGGGGTCCGTGAGGGAGGGCAGGAGCTAGGACAGGAACCAAAAAGCAGCTAAAAAGAGCCACTTTGAAATCTTGGGGAGCAGCTTTTATTGGGAGGTGGTACCTGGGAGGATGGCCCAATATGATGTCATCCCTAGAAACACCTATAGAAGGTCCGTTTGCTATCACTAGCCACTAAGGGAGTGCTAAAGGAGTGGTCAATATTCAAATCTATCTGATGGTCAGGGCAGGATGTCGCTGCCAGTGGGATCTGGCACCGATCTTCTGGATCACAGGAATGCTGGCCATGGGAACCGATCTTCAGGAAGCATCCCAGTGTCTTCGCACCCAGGTGTGAAGTCCTTTGATGTAGCAAATGAAAGCTGGCAGGAGGGGGCACAAGTAGGCATACGTGCAAGGAGTGTATATCTGTATGGAGTTGCTGGTGTGAGTCTGTAACCTCATGACTTTGTGTGAGAGAGTGTCTTTGTTCTCTGTGTCAACCTCCCGCCTGGAGGTGGCAAACTCAGAAAATGGTACTCTGGTCCTATAGTGTAGGCATCTATTCCCATCTTCCCACTGGTCACCTAATGTATTCTCATGTCCCATATAACTGATGGCATAGTCCATACGCTGCCCCTATAAATCAGAAAGTCCATAAAGATGCTGCCCAGCCTTACATAGTCTCTGTCTCTCTCACACAATAAAACTGAATAATGGTAAAAATTAAACAATAAAATCTTTGCTGCTACCACTGTTACTTGAAACAGTCACAGTTGTAACCTTAACACATTTATATTTATTGCTTTACATTTTCAAAGGGCATGTTCCTAGAACTAGAAATATAGGCCAATTACAAATGATTTTGGTTTCTATTGCTTGAAAGCCAGTCAAATCCGACTCTAGGGGGCAGTGCTCATCTCCGTTTCCCAGCTGAAGAGCCAGGGCTGTCTGAAGACTTTCCATGGTCATGTGGCCGGCATGCCTAAACGCCGAGGTGCACAGAACACTGTTACCTTCCCACCAAAGCGGTACCTATTTATCTACTTGCAATTTCTTGATTTCGAACTGCTAGGTAGGCAGGAGCTGGGACCAGAGACGGGAGCTCACTCCATCACACAGCACTCAGGTCTCAAACGGCCGAACTACCAACCCTCTGGTCTGCAGCTCAGCGTCTTAACCTCTGAGCCACCGCATCCCCATTACAACTCATACAGCATGTTAAAAAAAAAAGGAAAAGACAATCTTCTTTGCGCTCTTCTCCTTTTCTTTTCACTTCCATTTATTTAAAACAGTTAAGCGTCATCTATATTTTATGGATTGGGTTGTGCCTTTGGTGAAATCTGTATACTTTCTTATGCCTAATACAAATGTGTGTTACTATTCCTACGAACAGATGGAGACTGGTCACTCAGTTAGATGACGAGGCCTTAAATCAACAGCCCCATGAGGTGCAGGCTGGCAGCTGCCTTCCTAGAAGCTTACTTCGTTGCCATGGCAACTTCCTTGTGGCCAGTTCAACAGTCTGCTAAGATGAGAAATGGACAACTGACAGAGAGCCTAGAACACTCATTTCTTAGACAACATGCAGGTATGTGGCTATTTCCATTTATTTATACAAAAATGTGTAAATACTGCCTTTCTTTCTCAATGACAATCAAGATAGTTTATTTAACATGCTCCTTTACCTTCCATGAGGGAGGGGGGGGGGCTACAGAAAAACAACCAGTAGAATCACAGACAAATCTGTAGTCTAAACACGCTAAGTCAGGGGGTGTCGCATTCGTTATGAGGGCTGGATCTGACATAAATGAGTCCTTGTTGGACTGGGCCATGTGTGTCATAAAATATAATGCCAGTTAGCGAAGATATAAACTTTATAAGGACACAAACACAAAGGTTTTTTGTTTACTTAAAATAAAAACATGCTTAAAACATTAACACTCTTGCAATATTTTGTTTATTTAACAGTCTCTGATAACTGACACCTCTTGCTCTGAATTATTGCATCAAAATGATGTGCTGTTGAAATCTCGAGTTTGCTGTTTAAGTGTGTATCTGTAAGCTGCGAACCTACTTTTGATTTATTGATATTTGCCACAGAAATCACATACTCAGAGATCTGAGTCTAGGACCCAGGGGAAAACATGAAATGGCTGAGCAATTGAGAGAGTCTGGCGAAGCAAGCTATGATACAGCAGCAGCAACAGAACTGGAAGTAGGAGATGGCCAGTTCCAATGTGGGACTGATAGAAGCCCTCCGGGGGCCTGATCCGGCCCCCGGGCCGCATGTTTGACACCCCTGCACTAACTACATGCAATAATAATTATATAGGAACCAAAGTCAATAATACTACCAAACTCATATATATTATTGTTGAATCATAAAGGCTGTAAAGAGCAATTATCAAAAAGTGGGTGGTAACAAACTCAAACCCACAATAAGTCACAGCACATCTCTAAAGCAGCAGACTTCCTTCTTTAACAAAACAAGCATACAAAAGAAAAGCATTGCTTATATAAATTTCACAAATTATAATATTTGGAAATTATACACCATGTAGAATTCATTGTTCTACTCATTCAGCTCCAAATCCATGCATATGCCCAAGAATAGGCAATAAAGTACTTACAAGTATGAGACATAGCATAGTTCATAGGGCCATGTGGTAATTTGAATGTGTGATTAATACTGCCCTCTGCTCTACTTTACACAGAACACACTCTTGACAGCGTAATGTAAACTTTGATCAGCAGTGGTAATTAAGTTGTAAAATATTGTAATTGACATTACTGCATTGCTATAATATTTCATTACTCTTTAATGGTAATCTAAAATTATCTTTGAGTCCAAGTGAAAAAGATCAAGGTTGCTGACAGATGTTAGTTTATTTCATAAGAATATACGAGATGCCAATGTGGGATCAGGCCAATGGCCCATCCAGTCCAACTCTGTCACACACTGGCCAAAAATACCAGGTGCCATCAGGAGGTCCACCAGTGGGGCCCTCCCACTGTTGCCCCCCCCCCCAAGCACCAAGACTACAGAGCATCACTTGCCCCAGACCAAGAGTTCCTATCTATACCTAGTGGCTAATAGCCACTGATGGACCTCTGCTCCATATGTTTATCCAATTCCCTCTTGAAGCTGTCCATGCTTGTAGCCACCGCCACCTCTGGTGGCAGTGAATTCCACGTGTTAATCACTCTTTGGGTGAGGAAGTACTTCCTTTTATCCATTCAAAATTTCCCAATGGGATCAAGACAGATAGCCCCTTTTTGTTTCAAAGTTCACAGCAAGCCATACATATCTCAAGAAGGCCTCTGTTCTCTAGTGTCCTCAAAACAATACAGCAAGAACCACATTGGTGACACTTTAAAAGCAAGTTTAAGTAAAATATTTGCGTTGCCTGCACATGCTCAAAGCATCCTGACCCAATTTCTCATCAATCTCACCTTTTTGATTGGAGGACACTTCACCCTACAGACAACAAGAAACTTCCTTATTGGCTAATAATTTCTGTCCAGAAGCTAGATGAACAGGAGTAGGAAAGAGTTTGCAAAAACTGTCTGAGCCTCTCAGAAGGAGAAAAAGACTAGCATCACACGAAATATGAACTTCTGGTATTTATTTGAAAACCTCCATTGGCTGTTATTATTACTTACTACTGAACAGGGTCTCTCTTGTATCTCTGGTGAACTCTTGCATTGGAAAATAGAGTGAAAACCAGTTCAAATTTTATACTTATACATGATGACTATATTAGGACCAGGGGTCATTACGAGCAGGAGCACACAGGAGCGCCGTTCCGGGAGTAACAAGCCCAGGAGCAGGCACATATGGTGATGCACTGTGGAAAAAAGCAAAAGCATACTAACTTGATCTGTATTTTCATGCTTATTGTAGGGTAGCTTCCCTGTAAGAGCAAAGGAAACCTAAAGTGTCTTTAGTCAGAACGTAAAGCTGGCTCACCAACTCTGAGTTGGGGAATACCTGGAGATTTTTGGGGTGGAGCCTGAGCCGTGGGTGTTGCCTTCTGACACACTTCCGGTGATGTCAGGGGGCATGGCATATGCAAATAAGTTATGCTCAGGAGTTACGCATAAGTTATGCTAAGGAGTTACGCATTTTCTACGAAATGACCCCTGATTAGGACTGTATCTTCTTGGTGCTACTCAATCAATAAGAATGCCTGTGCTTGAAGTATTGGTTAGCAGCAATCAATCAGCAAGTTTCATAGCTGGGGCTCTGAGATGATTTGGAAGTTATTTGACTGGATGTGGCTGTATAGCCTCCTGCTTCCAAAAGACAGATTGGCTGATTCCATCTGCTTCTCCTAATGATAAGCACTTGATTTATACAGAGCAGGTGTGCTGTGTCTCAGCGTTGCCACACTTGGGCAGAAAGTACCTACCACAAATAGTAGATACCTACCCTTCCTTTGTGCACATGTGCATTGCAAAGGAAGACCAGGAACTGGAGGTAAGTTTTATCTCAGCTTTAATTCATTATCTCACTAAGGAACCACTGATTGTCATTTGACCCAGAATTTTTCTGAACGCGTTTGAAAATCATTGCCTTGATCCCTTAAACGTATTTTGACTGTTCATACATATACCAGTCCTCCAAAGACATTTTAGGGCTTACTGAGAAAGGAAACCAACAGAAATATTCAGTAAACAGGATGAAGGAATATGATAAACAATTCCACAAAGAGACCTTCAGTTTATTTTATGCTAGTTCAATTTTTCAAAGTGGATAGTTTCCCCTCATAAATGGCCTTCTCTTTTTGAACTAATTACCCACTTTTAACTTCAGAACAAAATTGTCTTCCTTAATGACTATGGCCTTTGGGTCTCAACTGTGACTACAGAGTAGAAAAGGGCAGATCACTGTCGCATGTGTGTGTGAGAGAGAGAGAGAGACAGCAAGACAGAGACAGAGCATTTATAACAGAAGTTGGAACGATATAGCAAGATGTCATCACTCTGTACCCAATGTACATGTTGTCATACAGCAGCAGTGCTGAGGCCACTTGGTGCTTTTGGGACTGAACTGACTGACTGATTTCCAGTCCACGTTATACTGAACAACTGTCTTGTGTTGCAGCCATGTAGCAATACTACCTAACTCCAGGTGAAAATCCTTGACAGTCTGGGAACAATTCACAGGGTTTATGGTCTCTCTCTCTTTCCTGCAAGTGTGAACAGCCCAGTATTATAAGCAACATCTTGGCCACTGAAAATAAGATCCTATAAAAGTGCTGTGTTTGTCCCTCACTGGGGTTCACAAATAATTTTACATGTTATTTACTGCTGTGATCCTAACTTACTGTTGTGTGCCTCAGAAATAGACATGATCTTCAAAGGATGTTAAAATTATGTTAATATAACAGATAGCTGCGCTAGTTCTGCTTTTACATTCTGGCAAAGCAACAGGCTGGACTTAAAACATTCAAAGTCCAACCTGTTGTTTTGCCAGGATATAAAAGAAGATATTAACTGGCCTGGAAGAAAGATGTGACCAAAATACTCCTGTGTTCTGAAGATAAAGGTTTGTGAGGCTGAAATTTCAGTATGTTGTTGCTTTTATGAACTTCTGTCTGGCTGATCATTCTTTTTTCATTTCCCCATTTGAAATAAAAACAATGAATTTGTGGACTCTTCAATAGGCATTATATCCTACTAAGTATTGATGTTAACATTGCTGCATGATGTCAATAGACACCTCACCTACCAATATGCTTTAATACAATTATTAAAAACATTTCAAAGTGACATGAAGTCCAAAGGATCTCCACAAACTGGATGAGTGTGGCAACTGAAATTCAAGGTAGGTAAGTGTAGGGTGATGCACACAAAATCCCAAATTCAAATACATGCTAATGGAGTCTGAACTTGTTAAGACTGGATAGGGAACATAGTGGGTAGGTCAAGGAATGTGTCAACCCATTGTCCTGCAGCAATAAAAAAGGCAAAGGGCCAAAATTATAGTACTTCTGTATAGACCAATGGTGCAGCCTCATTTGGAATGCTGTATCACCATATTTCAAAAAGGACATTGCAAAGTTGAAAAATGTACACATGACAACAACCAAGATGTCATGTACTCTGACACAGTCATGTTTACTAAGAAGGAGCACCCTTGGCCCTGGGGCTGGAAACCTGTGCAGAGACTTAGAGCTCAGGCTTCTACCTGGCAGACCAGTTGATCCAGCAAGCCTGAACAGACTGAGAGGTAATTGACCCTAACTGTACTGCAGGCAGGTGCTGGAGTTTCAGATGCTGCACCATGCTCTGCATGGAAGTATCATCAGCAGCACACTGTTCTAGTTCAACAACTGGGTTGTATCTAGCTAGTCTGGCACTGTGCTTTTTCTGTGCCACCTCTGCCAGCTCCTTCTCCTGCCACCATTCTTGTAGAGTGGGAGAGGGTCTGGGAAGGCTACAGGCCTGAGTTCCAAGTTGCGCATGGTGGAGGCTTGGTGGCTATGTATATTTTATTGCCAGTGTATGTGGGTCAAGGAGTGGTATATCTGTTGGGCTGGTGCATTAACACCAGAGCAGAGATGCACAGTAAAGTGCTCAGTATAGTGCAGAGCCAAAATCCCACAGAGTCCAATGTCCACGCAGTCAAGTAGGGAAGAAATATATACAAGGTTTATTTACAAAGTCCTGTTGCTCAGTGCAGGTTTACACAATTCAGTAAACCAACTGACAAAATGCTACGCCAAACACTGCTATACACTGAAGAGAGAAAATGACTGTACAATGAATGCTTAAATACATGGACTGACCAGTCAGCATTAGCTGCTGAGTCACTCTGACTGCTGTACAATGTGCTAGTCAGAACTGGTTTGCCCCAGCTAGGACTGCTAGCCTTGGAGCTGTTAGCTGCCATTTAGATTGACACCATCTAGAATCAGAAACTCATATCTTCCTGCCTTGTCAGAAAATAGGCAAATTTAGACCAAAGGCACTCATCTTTCAACTTCTGTCTATATACTTGTCATACAAATAAGGCTGTCTATCTCTAAGTGGGGTCTGGAGATCTCTTGGAATTACAGCTGATCATCAGACTACAGAGATAGGTTCCTCTGGATGAAATGGCTGCTTTGGCGTTGTACCTGCTGAAGTCCCTCCCCTCCCAAAACCCTGCCTTCCCCAGGCCACACGTGTGAAGCTCAAGGAATTTCCCAGTCCACAGTTGGCAACCATAACAATTAGCATAGTACAATGCTGGTGCTTTTTAAAATGCCATTTATCTTTATAAATGCTATGGTAAACAAGATGGCAGAGTTGACAGGTATGGATAAAGTTATATCACATCCTATATTGCTCAGATTTAAGGACACTTACTTTGCAGGCAGTGCTATTGTACTCATTGGAATTTGCATGGGACCTGGAGACAAGAAAAGCTAAAAAAAGTAATTGGATTGACAGTGATCTCATTTTCCTATAGCTTATGTTATCAACATCAACATCTATTGCAATCAAGAGATCAGTCAACAACAATTTAACATCATAGTTTACATAAAAATATAAAATTAATAGATAGGGATTAAAATGCATAGCTTTATTGTGCTATAATTAAGTATACATAAAAGTTATTTCAAAGTTTGGAATATCTGCTTTCTTATGGACAAAGTCTCAGCACAGAATTTGGCCACTTTAGAGATGGTCTCATTGGAGTAGTTTGCAAAGAAGAGATACGTGTAGAATTTTTCAGATCTTCCCGGGAACTTGGATAGAGTAGGAGTGAGATATGTGGAATGGATGTCCTTATAAAATAGAATAATAGAATAACACATGTTCCACTGTTTTGATTGTATTCAACTGGCAGGAACACAGATGTTGAGGGCAGGGAATGTATAAGTATCTCTCTTCCAGTGGTGCTGAGGGCAGGCAATTAAAATGAGCTATGGTGAAAGCTCTGCGACATTTGGGGAATTACCTTAAAGCATAAAGAAAGTTCAATGGCACAAAATTTTGGCTATGATTCCCTACCGCAGGACAGAGATGTGCCTGAACTCTATCAGCTTGAAGAGCTGTACCCCAGATTCATTAAGTATTTCTTTAGCTCCCGAGAACCCAAGATGGCATATTGCTAAGGGGAAAAGCAGAGAGGTTGTAATTTATTCTCAGTTGCATCCACCCAACCTGAGTGGTAGCTATCTGAAAGAATCAAGAGTGTTAATCCACATAGGTTAAGTTTTAGCTTGAGCCAAAAACATATAGCTTGATACCAACTACAAGTGACATCTGCCCTGATTCTATTCTAAGAATTGCATTTGGTGCTCAACAAGGAACACCAAATATGCATCTAAGGAATTTAGACTGAATTGCTTCCAAGGGATGGAATCGCTTTTGTTGTGGGGGGGATGAGATATGCTCGGTGGGGCTGGTGAGGGAAAGGAGAGGGGTATGCTGGCTCTGTCCTGAGTTCTTTGGAGCAAGAATGGGATAAGAAATATAATGGAAATTAATGAGAAACTTGAACAGATAAGTTCTTGCTTCAAATCTTGCATGCATTTTCAACCATAAGAGAACATAAGAACATAAGAGAAGCCAGTGTTGGATCAGGCCAGTGCCCATCCAGTCCAACACTCTGTCACACAGTGGCCAAAAACACCAGGTGCCCTTAAAAGGTTCAGCAGTGGGGGCAGGAAGCCCTCCCACTGTTGCCCCCCAGTTAACCATAAGCATAGCAGGTAAATCTTAGACTAGCCATTATAATGGGAGAATAACTAATCCTGTCCCCCTTTACAGTGATACTGCAATTAAGATACTGTATACCAGGGGCCCCCAACATGGTGCCAAAGCGTGCCATGGTGCCCACTGACAACTTTCTTGGCACCCACCAAGTGTTTTTTAGAAAGCAAGGCTTTTGCCCGCCAAGGCTTTTGATTGGCCATTGGAGATTTGACTGCCCATGCAGATTTTTAAACAACGGTGTGACTGAAGCTAAACTGCAGCCATTGTGTATCTGTGCCCACCACACTGCCAGAATTCAGGAGCCTGTAGGCTCAGAAAGGTTGGGGGCCTCCTGCTGTATATGAAGGGCTGTGAACATTCAAAACTGCTAAACCTTCCCATCTGGGATTTAATCCCCCCTTTAAGAGACATTTTAAATGTGTCCATAATTTGATGAACTGCTGTATGTAAATTCATGGTGTAATTTCTGTTGAACACGCTCATGTTGGAAGTTAAAATTTCTTGATGTGAGCTGGCCTTTTGTATCAATTGCTGCCGTGATTCAGACTTTTTGTTTTCAAATTGTAATAATTTTAAATTGGTGTGCATGTCAAATGCGCAGCAGAGTTTAAGACTGCAATCCTAAGAACACTTTCTTGGGAACAAACCTGACTGAATAAACAGACTTGTTTAGGATTGCTTTCTAAATGTGTTCTCAGAAGCAAGTTTCATTGCTTTCAAGGGGAATTTACTTCCAAGTAAACACACCTATAACTGCAATTTAAGAACCAACAACTAGTGTTTTGTATATTTTTGAATGGAAATTTAAATTGTAGTGGGTTACTTCCCCCTTTATTGCACAGTGGGGGCCCGGGGGTAGGGTTGCCAGCCTCCAGGTGGGGCCTGGGGATCTCCCGCTTTCACAATTGATCTCCAGCTGACAGAGATCAGTTCCTCTGGAGAAAATGGCTGCTTTGAAGGGTGGACTCTATGGCACTGGACCATGCTGAGGCCCCTCCCCAAACCCTACCCTCTCCTGGATCCACCCCCATAGTCTCCAGGTTATTTTCTAACCCAGACCCAATGTTCCCTCTAAGCCAGGGGTGGCCAACCTGTGGCTCGGGAGCCACATGCGGCTCTTTCACACATATTGTGCGGCTCCTGGCAGGGCGGCTGGGGAAGCAAAGGGGAGGCATGCTTTTTCTCTCTTTCTCCCTTCCTTCCTTCCCTCCTCCCTCCCATCTATTTGCTTTCCTAGTTTCTCTCTCTCTCTTTCTTATAACTGGTTTTCCTCGTTTGTTTTTATTTTTGGCAGTCCCATTTAACGTTAATAAAAAGCAAATTTGCATATTTTAAAAAATAAAAAAGTGTGTGTGATATTTGTTCCTGTCTTGCGGCTCTCAGACATCTCTATGTGGCTCTTACGTTTATTCTATGTGGCTCTTACGTTAAGCAAGGTTGGCCACCCCTGCTCTAAGCTGTGGATTCTTGTGAGCGAAAAATCTACTTTGTGAGCTACTGGCATTACAGTTGTGAGCGAGCGATTTGGCTATTGCATAAATTAGTTTGCTCTGGAGCTATGCCTCCTTAGCTAAGACTAAAATGTGTGAGCCAGAGGCTAAAAAACTGTAAGCTAGCTCACATTAACTCAGTTTAGAGGGAACACTGAGGGAGGAGGGAAGCCAAGCCGTCGAATTCAAGGCAAAACATGCCTAGGTAGTTTAGTTGCTGTTTTTTCAAAAGAGGTTTCAAGGCTCTGAAACTCTGCATAACCTTCAGAAGGAGGACAAGAGCAAAAAGGCTTCGCCGCTCAGCCTTTGATAGAACCGGGGCTTTCCACCGAGGAAGGCCAGCTGTGGCTCATCACCTGATCTGCGCAAACTCCGAGAGGAACCGCAGCGAGCGATCATGTGAGAAGAGCAAGGGTGGAGGCCCTCCGGAGAAGCGGCGATCTCCGAAGTCTCGCGAGAGGTGGCTGCTGAAGGTTGGGCTCTCCGCATAAATTTGCGGGGACCGCAAAGGGCGCGTCAATATTGTGTCTGGGAGTTCCGAGGAGACGCTGTAGAGCGGGCTGGCTCTGCAGGTTGTGTAGCGCTGTCTCTTTCGCAGGTGAGTTGCCTTTACCCTTGGCGCCTGCTGCGGAGAGAGTGTCGCCCGGTGGTGTCGGTGCATGGCTTGAGGCCGCTGGGTGTTCCGCCTTGGGGTGGAGAAGCGAAGCTCGGTCGAAGCTCCTGTAGCGTCCCCCCATGCAAAGAGCTGTCCCTGGGATTGGAGAGGGGAATCTCCTGGACACCGTCAGGCGGCAGTTCGTCTTTGCTGCAGCTATTCTTTACGAGTTGCTTAGGCTGCGGCGGAGGAGTGGTGTGGATGCGGCTTCTCAGAATGCCCCGGACAAAGCAAAATAGCGCCGGAGGTGTCAGACCCTGCTATACTGGAGGTTGTCAGAGAGGCGTCTGACGTGTAATGAAGATGTCTCATACGGAGCTTTGACCCAGAATTAATTGTTGTGGGTCCTAAAGGTGCCACTGGACTCAAACTTGGTTCCATGGCTTCAGACCAATACGGCTACCCCACCTGAATTCTCCCTCCTATGGAAGGGGACGGGGGGGGGGGGGGTCTCCCGAATAATACAGGAGTAGAGAGCACCTTCCGGAGCCCGTCCGAGGGCTTGTAGAAATATACGGAGTATATAGTTACACGCAAAGAAGAAAAGCTGGTACGTGAAGTGGTTTTAGTTGGACGGAGATTGAGATGGGAGACTTCAGATAGGACAGGTCCTCTTTTAGCGAAGTGGAAATGGCACAGAATGTATACTGACTTGTTCTTGAGGAGAGCCCTGAGGCAGTGCAGACAGGTGCAACTGGAAGTCTTTTGCATCTCAGCGTTTGGTGTTGCTCAGGTGCAGTTACTTTTAGTCTGAATTTACATATTTTTATTATTATTGGCAAAGCCTGTGGATTTTTCTATTGACTGTTGGCAACATCTGAATCTTAAGTTCTCTCTTGGATGGGAGGGAATGATTGTATAAAGCTCTGGGTAGGAAAGGCTTGGTGGTTTTGTCTTTTGTTTGTGTTATGTAAAATACTGTGTTTAAAATCGGAAAATATGGACTTGGATGGGTGGGTAAACAACAGGGTTGATTGCCTTGTTTGGAACTTAATGAGGTTTAAAATTATGCTTGGCTTCTTCATCATCCATGTATGTGTGTTCTACAGTGTAGACCAAAGGATGATGTTTAAGATGTTTCTTGCTATGCACTGCATTCCTTTCTCTAAAGCAGGGGTGGGCAAACTTGCTTAGCGTAAGAGCCACCTAGAACAGGGGTGGCCAAACTTGCTTAACGTAAGAGCCGCATAGAATAACCATCAGATGTTTGAGAGCCACAAGACATGAACAAATATTACCTGCTTTTATTGGAAAATAAGCAAATTTGCTTTTTATTAACATTAAATGGGACTGCCAAAAATAATAACAAAAGGGGTAAAAGCAGATATTGATATTAATTTGTCCAATTATATTTGTTTGCTAATGATATTTAGCTTCCCCAGCTGCCCTGCTGGAAGCCACATAATATATGTGAAAGAGCCGCATGCGGCTCCCGAGCCACAGTTTGTCCACTCCTGCTCTAAAGCATTTAAACCTTAAAATATGAAAAATTGCTTGCCTCACTTATCTGCTGACTGGAAACCAAGTCCAGAAGTTTCCAGTCTATTTCATAATCCTCAGCTTGTTGTGTTGTTAGACTTTTGAAACACTTTTGGCTAATGGAATCAGCTTATCTGAATCTCATGATGAAGGCCGCACAGTGGCTTTCTGTAGGCTGTAAAATATTGTAATGAGATTTATTCTTTAGACTAATATAGGGTAAGACTTCCACTTGTAAAGCAGCGGAATGAATAAAAACTGAAATGGAAACTGATTGGTAGGAACATGGAGTCTTGTTTAGAGAACCTATGACAGGCTGAAGCCTAGAGGAATATTCCAGAGTTAGAGCAATGACCTCGAAAGGCATAGTTCTGTTTGCAGAAGTATACCATCATACCCAGCACTGGAGGCTAAGGGGATGCTTCTAAAATGCGGATAATGTGGAGAGTTTGGCCACTTCAGAGAGAGTTACTAGTGCCTGCTGGAGAACATTGCATAATATGAACCCTTTTTGTATGACTTCTGCGCATTTACCTTGGCAGGGCCATGTATTTATGTATGTGGCTTGAATTATGGAAGTTGTGTAATTAATAACTTTGAATTCAAGGGGCTTTAAAAAAAAAAGCTTGTCCTTGGAACCAGGATGCTAATGTCCATGATGGGGTTTTTGGTTGTGCTTGTTAGTTTTGAGCATTAGAATAAGCATCCAGCTTCAAAGTAACGGCTTTTATATTATGCAAGGCTAATGTTGCTGCATTGTAGCATGGGTGATGTAAGGCCAACTCAAGTGTCAGAGTGGGTTGTTAGCCAAATTTTGGCTAACAGGGTGCCACTAAGGAGCTTGGTAAAAAAATAGACTCCATATATGTTACCTGTCCTATTTGTTTCTGCATTTTTTACTATGAATCTTGTAGGGAAACACATTTGTAATTGTTGGACGGTTAAGAAGTAGCTGGTAAAACTTAATTTCTGACTCAAGCCTTTGTCATTAATATCCCACTTAATGAAAAGGATTTAAGTAAATGACCCAGTTAATTTCCTATATATGTAAAAATAATCTCATAATGGTTACATGTTGTTGATGTATTAAATTTTATTTCAGACATTGGTGATCTCTTTCCCCCCTCCAGACTCTAAAACGCTCAAGATTGAAACATGGCCATCGTATCAACTGATGCACAGCAGGTATGTTTGATTAAGTACAAATAAATCTGTTATTTATCCAAAAAGGATATGAGTCAATTATCTCTGTCTTCTGTGTACACAGAATGTGGTTTCCAGGGTTGCGAACCTTCCTCTGGTGAGTTCCACCTACGACATGGTCTCTTCTGCTTACATCAGCACAAAAGATAACCATCCTTACTTAAAGTCAGTATGTGAGATAGCGGAGAAAGGAGTGAAGACCATCACTGCAGTGGCCATGACAAGTGCTTTGCCTTTCATCCAGAGACTGGAGTCACAAAGTAAGGCATAACCTTTTGTTTTCTTTTTGTCTTCCTGATGTGCCTTAGCAGTTTTTGAAGCCTGTCCTGTTTACTTCTTCCTACTGACCCATAAGGACCTTTGACATCATTTAATGTTCAGTGTGTGGATGCTTGGCATCCAGGACATTCTACACTCCCTTAATGCCTGGAACTCAGCTGCGTGGATAACTCTGCTACCAAAGTACTTTAGGCTAGGAAGGCTATTTGCCTGGGCTCCTCCAGGTGAGCAGGCAGGGCAGTTCTTCTAAATTAACTGCTTTCTGTGTGGCAGCAGTTAATTGTGTGTATATCCCACCTTTCCACCATAGCCTTTTAAGTTGCCAGTGGGGTGGGATGGGTGGAAAATTTTCCTCCCCCACATGTGTAAATATAATTGTTTATAGTTGTCAGGGCTGTTGTGTTGTAAATCAGTCATGTTAGTTGGGCTAAGTGTGAGATATGAAGCATGGGTAAACTCCAGCGCTTGTATAGCTGCTGTCTTTTGTTTCCAGTTCCAATTTAAATAACACTTTCTTACCCAGTTTTTCCTGCAAGCGGTACACAAGTAATATTTCTGCTCTGCTTCGTCATTCTTCAAACTACCATCTAAATTAAGTGGATTTGGCTTGGTGCTGGAACAATAAGAACAGGTTGTGTGAACCTCCTTGGGGAGAGAGTTGAAGTCTGAATGCCACTAAAGAAAATGTCTTATCTACTATTGCCTACTGCCTACTGCATAACTTTGTGATGGTAGGTACACATAGAGCAAGGCCTCTGACAATCAGATGACCAGCTGGGTATAGGAAATACCATTTTCTCAGTATTCTGGTACCAAGCCGTGTATAAGCGAGTTGCTCATGATAAGGCAGCTGCTTCCTTGAAAATTATGAAGTCTGATACAGTGTTGAAATTTTCTTGTTTGCCTAGCAAAGAAATGTATCTTATCTTTCCTTTACCACCACCACCCCACCTTCCTCCCCAATGCAAACCCAAAGCAGCTTACATTGTTTTCCTTGCCTCTGTTTTATTCTCTGAATCACCATGTGAGGTGGGTGAAGTGTGTGACTGGCCCTGGGTCACCCAGCAAACTTCTGTAGCAGAGTGGGGATTTGAATCCGGGTTTTCCAGATCCATGTGACACTAACCACTAAGCCACTGTCTCCTGCTACTTCACTAGCAATGTGGGTGGGTGTAAAAAGTCAGTCAGTCCAGTGGCTCAGCTACCTTGTATGGTCTTCTTCCTTGTATGAATATTTCTATTTATCATATGGTCTCCCTATCTTCAGACTGTTATTTGTAAAAACTGTATATAGTGACTGTCACTGACCATGTCATTTCATGAAATAACTGAGGACTGTGTGGCTAAATGCATTTGTTACCAGTGCATTTAGCTTCTTAGATATGCAGTTGCTGTGAGAAATTATAGTGCCTACATTATACAACTCACTGGGTGGCTTTGATCGCTGTAGGATATGCACAGAAACTTGATTCATGTTCTGACATGTTTTGTTCAAAGCAATCTGGCTGCTTTCAGAGGAGGAGAAAGATGATCCTGGGATGATCCTTTCCTTGCTCTGTGGTCCTTACCATTAGTGGGTAGAAGTCTTGGTCTCTGGTTTGCAAAGCTGGTGGGCTTGCCTATCACAGGGCTGGAACACTGGAAGAGCAGCTTCTGGTTTGTTGGCTGTCTTCAAAGCACCACAGCAGCCATTTCCACCTTACAGGACAGGATACAAGCAAAGTATTTCCCCAGAGACACCAGGTTGTACAGGCTTGGTGTAGGGTTAGACAAGCCTAAAACCTCTGTCTGTTCTCGCCTCTATTGCTGTCACCACCCCACCTTCTCCCGAGGGAAGTAGTTGGGGTTTCCTGCCGTCAGGTTAATGCCTGACAGTTGGAATAGCTCAGGCAAAGAGTGCCCCAGCTTGTACAGAATAGCCCTCCTGAGGCCTTGTAAGCCACTAATGTGATTCCCCCCCCCCCTTTGTGAATGGGGATCATGTGATGTGCAGACTGGGGCTAAGTCTTCTGGTTATGCATTGTTCCCGACAGCCACATTTGTGTAGTCATTCTTTCCTCACTTCTCCCAGAACATCAAAATGTTATGAGTGCAGAGAAATAGAAAGCAGAGATTACCCACAGACCTAGCAGTTCAGAACTGGATGTTGCAAGAAATTTCAGTCAGATTAGTTACTGTGCTAAAATTAATTTTCAGGATGTTCTTGGATTGGGCATTGATTAGTTCCGTTCCTAATGCGTATCCGGGTTGCCAGTCAATAAAAAAAGAGCCTGTGAGCAGTCAATGATGATCTTTTCAAACTCAAGTGTGAAGTTGAATTAAGTTTTGCCTTTGGGATTAAAGTTCTAATGACTTGTGCCTAACCGACATTGCTTCTTAGGAAGCCTCTTGCTCAAGTTCATTCTATCCTAACCCTTCACCTACTTTCAAGCTCTGTCCTGTGTTTCCTTTTTTGCCTGCTATCTGAGTGCCTCCTAGATACAAACTTGGCAGCTCCATTCTATAGTCCTTTGACTCTGTGTCAGCTTGGGGGAGGCCTGTTCTTGAGAACTGGCAAAGTGCCCGGGAAAATTGGATCACTCTTTCTAGCGATGTCTTGCTGATTGCTAGTGAAAGAGAGAGCTGTGAGGAACCTCGTTTTTAACATAGTGCAGCAGAGTACTTCCTGTTTCCAGGCAGTGCAGCTTTTTATACAGTCTTCTGGTAGTTTCTTAACATTGCAAAGGCTCAGATCCTAATTTTTGAAATGTTTCCAGTTGCAGTTGCCAACAGCTATGCTTGTATAGGACTGGACAAAGTTGAAGAGAGGCTGCCTATACTGTACCAACCAACTGATAAGGTAAATAATTCAGAACCATTTACACTTGTCCATGTTAAACTATAAGGGAGCTGGAAACATGCACTAATTCAATAGGCAGCGGGGAGTGGGGGTGGGGAGTAGACCTGTGTGGGACAGGACTGCTGAGAGTCCTGATACTTAGAACCTGGTGATGGAAGCTGGAAAATGTCAAGTACTTCACATCTGAACTTAGCATGACACAATTCTTGTTTCTTTTTGATGCAAAGTTTGTGCACATGGTTTAGCTCTTCTACAACATCAGAGCTTCTGCATATCCATATACGCTGCTTATTGAATGTTCTTTGTGACCCAAGGAAACTCCAGTGTCTGCATCTCCTTTAAAGCCCTTAGATTTGGGAGTAGTGGGAGGAGAATTACTTCCAAGCCTCTCCAGAGCTCAGTAACATCTGAGGAGGGATTCTGCATAAAGCAAGGGTCCCTAACCTTTCCGAGCCCGTGGTCACCTTTGGGACTCTGATACAGGGTGGTGGGCTCACTCAGAATGGCCACTACAGAGCTGCACACAGAGAAGAAGCCCTAAGCGCAGGAGATAAAGAGTAATTTGAAAGATACAGTGGGAAAGAGGAGAGGGAGAGAGAATAAAACCAATGCTGTGGGGACAGCTGCCACTAAAATATTGTTTTAATCTGCACAGCCAGTTAGGTCATCTACAGTTGATCAGAAGCCCTGCTGGGCAGGGAGTATACCCATACATGCACACATGAACGTGCCTTATACTGAATCAGACCCTTGGTCCATCACAGTCAATACTGTCTACTCAGACTGGCAGCTGCTCTCCAGGATCTCAGGCAGAGGTCTTTCACATCACCTACTACTTGATCCTTTCAACTGGAGATGCCGGGGGCTGAACCTGTGACCTTCTGCATCCAGAACAGATGCTCTCCAGCTGAGCCATAGCTCCACCCACTTTCTAAAAACACTTGGTGGGTAACATGTTGGAGACCCTTGGCATAAAGTCTTTCATTTTACAACCAGACAAGTCTAAATGGACCCCTTGGGTCGTGTTAATGTAACTCCTATCATTGCTCTTCCTTCAACTGAAATCATGGCTCTTGTAAAAAGACTATTGTCAGAACACTCCTGCCTTGAAACTTTAGAGAGTAGCTGGGAAGTCAGTCTGCCTTGTTCCATTTAGAGCTATCAGTAGGGTATAATTACAGGGCACTATTTCTTTGTAAGAGTATGCTTATTGAAGATGTAAGTGTTCCGGCAACTTTGCTGTAGAAAGCAGTAGCTTTGTCTATTGCATGAACTCTTTACATCTTACAAAATGAATTATGCCCATGCATCCTGTCAAAGTTCCCTTTGGGACAATGGATTTTGTGCCCAGTTGTGTCATCTTGTGTGCTTATTTAGCTGTCAGTGAAAAATTTGCTGCTTCTTTTTCCTAGGTAGTTGCTAATGCAGTGGATGTAGTTGTCGGAGCTAAGGATGCTGTAACAACAACTGTGACGGGTGCCAGGGATACTGTCACACATACCATTAATGGTGTTGTGGACAAGACTAAAGGAGCTGTGCAGGACAGTGTGGAGATGACCAGGTCTGTGGTACATGGCAGCATTAACACTGTCCTGGGAAGTCGGGTGGTACGCCTGGTGAGCAGTGGTGTGGACACTGCCCTCAGCCGGTCAGAGACTCTTGTAGACCAGTATCTCCCACTTACAGAAGAAGAGCAAGGTAGGGTGCTTTTATAAGGGCCAGTTTCCTATTCGTACACATTGTGAGTAACTTGGAGTACTTGATAATGAAGAAACCAGGGCTAGCAAATAGGATGGTGCTAATCCATGATCAGTTGCCATTTGAGATTGGCTTATGGCTATACATTTTCTTTTTCTATACACTCTTTTCCTTTTCAACTAACTGTTCTGGGGTGGGGTTTTTTCCCCTTTGATTGTACTGAATAGATTAATAATGCAATCCTGAGTAGACTTACATCCTTCTAAATCCATTGGCGTCTATGAGCATAGAAGGCTTTAATTCTGTTTAGGATGGCACTGTTAGAGTAATATGTAGGATAGGAAGATTTGCTGTTGTTCAGACTGAAAACTATGCGCCCCTATCATCTTGGAATGACAGTTGCAGTGGCTTGTTTTTTAATTCCACAGAAAAAGAAGCTACCAAAGTGGAAGGATTTGAAGTTGGAGTTCAGAAGCCAAGTTACTACATTAGACTAGGATCTTTGTCTTCAAAGGTCCGATCACGTGCCTACCAACAGGCCTTAAACACAGTTAGAGATGCGAAGGTCAGAAGCCAAGAGACCATTTCTCAGCTCAATTACACTGTTAATCTGGTAAGTGTTTCTTGTCTCTCCTGATTTTATAAGGGGTTTTGGTAGCTGTTAAGGTCTTTCAGTGCGTGTTCATGTTCTACCTCACACTTTGCTCCTTCTGTACTATCAAACTCTCGTGCTAAGTGATTCTCCAGAGTACACGGTAGTCTAGTCTTGCAAATGTCTACAGAATTTAAGCACACTTAAGTAGAGGGTTCTTTTCATATTGTACTCATACACAGTCTGAAAGAGGTCCATCGGATTCTTCAAGCAATAACTCAGAAGTAGCCATTATAGATTACAAGTTGGGCCTGTGAGACTTGTGGGGTGCATCCCATCCCATTCCCCCCCCCCCCCCCCGGCTGAGCCTGGTGTGGCTCCATGCTCTGCCCACCCACATTTGCCTGTGTGCAGAAAACACTCTTTTATTTTTTTGGGGGGGGATATAAACCCTCCAGTGTATTTTTTTTATGGTTTCAGAATTTTCCTGCATACTTGGTGGGGGAGCTTCCCAAGAAGAAAGTGTATTTAGTGTCATTGTGGTGTACACAATAATGTAGTTAAAAACATAAGGTCTGGAAATCAGTCTGTCTTAAAGGTCATCCCGAATCAGTTTTACCTAAGCTGTCATAAATCCCTCATACAAAGCTGATGATAAATACCAAATTGCCAGCACAAGACCATATGCATGTTGGCCTCTTGGGCCTTCTTCAGTGGTCAGTAATACATAACATAATGCAACACACACACACACACACCCGGACAACAGCAGGGGGCTTAGAATTTTGGTTGAGTAGATAGGGATGAAAAATTTCTTAACTTCAGTGAATTTACAGAGATAACTTGCATGCTGCATGTTCCCACATTTGCATCCAGTTGCTAAAAATATTAGTAATCTTGTGTATTTCACTATTGATCCAGTGCTTTAATGTAACATGCAGGGGTCCGTTGGGGCCGGAGCGAGGCGGAGCAAAGCTCTGCCAGCTCAGGACTGGCCAGCAGGGCAGCCACGGGCTGAATCAGATTCTCTAATATGATTCAGCTCGCCGCTGAATTGCCGCCGAAATTCAGCGGCAACTTTAAAACCCACTGGAGGGGAGGGGGTTTGATGGAGAGGCTCCAAACTTGCAGAGTAGCTGCTGGGGCCTCTCCTCGAAATGCTCACCAAGTTTCAAGAAGATTGGACAAGGGGGTCCAATTCTACAGGCCCCCAAACAGGTTTCCCCCATTCCTTCCATTGTTCTCTATGGTAGGAAAAAAGTTAACATCTCCCTCAAACCCCCTTTCCTCCAGCCCCTCATATACCCTATGAGTTTTTGCCATTGATTTCAATGGCCCATAGGATATAATGGGGCTGAAACTGACATTCCCTTTCTGACACACTTCTGGTGATGTCAGGGGATGTGGCATATGCTAATGAGTTATGCTAATGAGCTCCTGCACCTCTTTTTCTACGAAAGGACCCCTGGTAACATGTACTATGAAGGGTACTAGGTTTCTAGGGGGGAACTCAAAGGTAATTGTATTGCCTTAGTTGAGGGCAAATCCTCAGGGAAAGTTTAAAGCAAAACTGTTTTGAAGTTTAACTATGACATTGAAAATTGGCTTAATCAAAATCTAGTGCAGGGATTCTGAATCCATGCATTAAGCATCCTGTAATGAAAAACCATAAGTGCAGCTAATGGTTTGGACGGAAAACTTGATCTGAGTTTAGGAGGTGGGGGGCTTTGCTTTTAGGGGGAATAGTATTCCACTCAATTTGTTCTGGAATGCCTACCTAGTGAGTATGTAGAGCCAGTATGGTATAGTGGTTACTGGCGAGACCCAGGTTCAAATCCCTACTTTGCCATGAAAACTTGCTGGGTGACCTTGGGCCAGTTACATACTCTCAGCCTCCTACTTCACAGGATTGAGAGGATAAAATGGAGGATAGAAGAACAATGTAAACTGCTTCGGGTCCTCAGTGGGGAGGAATGTGGGATATAAATAAAGTAAATAAATAATGACCTGAGAATTCTACCTATCCAGGAAAAAATCTGGCTTCTAAATCCTTCCACTGTTCGGTGAATCTGTGTTTTATTGGTTTCAGTAAAGCTACTTCCGCTGTGGGTTTGGGATGCCAAGTTAGTACTAGAGTTTCTAAAGACAGATCGATATAAAACCAGTGAACATGGAGGTGCTGCACAAGCAGATTACATTTTGAACTTGCTATTGATTATCATGAAACCAGTCTTTAACCACTCCACATCAAATGATTAACAACTTTCATTGGGTTATGAAAACAGTATTGCTGACTCAAGATTCAAGTTGCACAGCTAAAATTGCTGCTTCCTAACTTTCTTCCCCAAGGCAAAACTGTAGGTGCTTGCAATAATCCCTGTGAGGAGTTAAAGGTGAAGCCAGATCTGGGTCTTTATGACTAGGATTGATTCCTGTAAAATACAGTTTTTGTTCTAATCATAAAAGTACAACAAAAATCAAAGGACTTGACAGCACTTAATGTGAATGTATATTTTCTGTATATTCTAGATTGAATATGCCAGAAATAACATGAATAGTGCCAACCAAAAACTCCAAGATGCCCAACAGAAGCTTTATAATTCCTGGGTAGAATGGAGGAGGAACATTGGCCAAACTGCTAACGATGATGCTGGTGACGACGACAGTGCTGAGGTAAGTGGCTGTGAGTACATGCTGCCAACCTGGAACCCACACACACGTAGTAATGATTCCAACGCGAGATGCCTCTGGTGCGTTTTATATCTTTCCATGAGGCAACAGCACTAACCACCAGGGGTCATTTTGAGCAGGAGCTCGGGGGAGCTCAGCTCCAGGAGTTGGTGCCAGCCCCCCCCCCCCCCACGGAGGAATGCCTGCTTGTGTCATGGCTGTAGCAAAATGACCCCGTCCCCTGGAAAGGTCCTTGTTCCTCTGACCAGCCTTCTGAAGGCTTCAGCCACCACTGAAGCTATCCTCCCAGAATAGTGGTATTTCTTGGGCTTGGATTAGTAGCTGCCCCCTCTCTGCCAGCTCTTCCTTCCTTCCTTCCTTGCGCTGTCGCCTTCTGACATACTTCCAGTGATGCCAGGTGGTGTAGCATTTTCAAATAAGTTATGCTAATGAGTTATGCTAATGAGCTCCTGCACCTCTTTTTCTATGGAATGACCCCTGCTAACTGCTGTTAACGTTAAAAGCTCTTCAGTAGATTCGAACCAAAGTATGTGCATTAAATCAGACATGCTTGCTGATTCTTGCCCGCTGTATGCTTGCTTGATCTACGTTCACAAGGCTGCTTTGAAACAAGAGAAATGTGTTGCCTTGCTTAAATAGTTTTGGCAACAGGAAGAAGAGCAAGTCTTCTTTCACTTGCCTTCTTTCAGTGGAAGCTTCCTTCTTGTAATGATACTGTTTTGAAAAACTAGAATATTGGGTATGAAAGGAGTTTAATTTGGCCCCTAGGCCCAAGATCCCTATAATTTAAAAGGGGAGCACCCAGAATTTTTCCTAGGCATTGCAGTAGTAGCCAGCAGTCTATAGCTAAACACACTGAAAGTTTTCTTTAAAGGTTAGGCATATTAACCTCAATGCACATAATTACCACAGTGATCAGGACTGAGCTGTAGCTCTTGATACAACTGGCATTAGTCTCGGGCCTTTATTAGTCTTGTGCCACAGTAAAAGAGTAGCAAGACATTTAGACTAAAAACAAGTGAATGGGAGAAATATTTCTCTGCAGAGAAAAGGAAAAATTGGGATGAAACTAGATAAAAATGGTATGTGACAGAAGACGTACTAGGATGCCAAGAATGAGAGAGTCTCCATTTCTATATCTGCTGGGAAACACTGGTCAGTATTTGTTAATTAGTTAAAGGGAGGCTAGGAACTCCTGTTGCACAACAGGACTTTACACTGTTGCATAAACTGAGTTTAACATTTTTTAAATTTGTGAATGCTCTTAGAATGTAGGCCATTTTAGCTGTGGAAATGTTGCAGAGAATTGAATTGGTTCCCTTTTGTTCTTGTCTTTTGGAGGAATGGTATCTTCAGCTTAACCCCTCAAACCCGTTAATTACTGTATGGAGCGAGTGAGAAGTCTTGAACTTCTTTCCAGTATTGATCTTTTTCTTGTTTCCAGACCATTGAATCACGTACCCTAGCAATTGCACGGAATCTGACTCAGCAGCTTCAAACCACCTGTCTCACCCTGGTCTCGAGTATCCAAGGCTTGCCACAGAACATCCAAGATCAAGTCCACTATGTAGGAGCACTAGCTGGAGAGGTCTATAGAAGCTTCCGTTCAGCATCTTCCTTCCGAGAAGTGTCTGACAACATTATTACCACCAGTAAAGGGCAGCTGAAGAAAATGAAGGAGTCATTGGATGATGTGATGGATTATCTTGTAAACAACACGCCACTCAACTGGCTGGTAGGTCCCTTTTACCCGCAATTGGCTGGCTCTCAGAATGCTGAGCACAAAAGTGACGGGGAGCAAAAGACCAGCCAGGAGGACAAACAGCCTGAACACAACACAGAATAAATTGCGGCATGGCAAATCTGTACTCCGTAGGCCAACTAACAAGGTGGTTTATCTCCTGTAGCAGCAATGTAACCTGCTGGGGATATGGCAGGATAACATGTTCTGATTCTGCCATACTTCCTTTACGTCTTCTCTAACAAAGAAATGCATTTTATAAATGAGGTGACTCTTGTGTGCCTCAGCTGAGTTTATTTGTGTTTTGGTTAGAAATAGTGAAAGCTATGAATTGCCTTAAGGCTTGTAAACTGCAGTGGATTACATTGGAGAAGGCACCTTGTTTTTAGTTATCTAGATATGAAGCCCTATCATCTTTGAGGGTGGCCTATCAACTCCCCCCCTCAAAAAAAATTGAATTACTATTCTGATGCAAGGGGGGGGGAACCCAAGCAAAACAATTAGACCAGATGATGCCAAATTAAAAATCTCTTTAAAAAAAAAATCCCCAACAGCATACTTGGAAATTCTTGTCCTGCTTGCTTATTTTGAAAGCTGCCCTTGCATTGATATGTCCTTCATCCATTGTTGCCTTAAAACAAATTATTCTGGTACCAAACAAAATGCCTTGAACTTGTCATTTTTTAAAAATGTGGTTTATGACATCTGCCTCAGTTATTCATGCCTTGACCATTTATACTGTCATTTATTTTAAAATTTTAAGATTTGTTGTACTGCTCAATAATTTCAACAACTTTTATTGAGTATTTGTGCACCAAACACAAGATTCATGCTGTTTGTTACATGTGGGTTTTTGGTCTGTGTTTTTATTTGTAGTGCCTTACCTTGTAATTTCACATGTATGCTTTAGTAATAAATGCTTCAGCAGCCAAAAGTCTGTCTCATTTGAATGGTGTAAACAGATATTTGTGAAACCAAACAAACATTGTGACTAAATTAATATCAAGCTGAGTCTTTGTTCTAAACTTGGTTCAATGCAAACTGCTGGTGTGCTAATCAGCATCCAACATTGCATGTAAACAGATGGGCTAGATGTTGCTGCTGCATTTGTTTCCTACCTGTGGTTCCTCATGCAGCTCTCAAAATACTTGCTGCTTTTAAATCTCTTGTTCTAGCTTCTGCTTGTAGCGTGCCTCTCAAAGTTCTGGGTTTAGGGCTTCTTAATGCCTAGTTGGGTTGTGACTTGGCATTGCCTGCCATATTGAGATGTACAAAAAAGGTTACAGGACAAAGTATCCTGCAGTGGATATAGTATGTGGTCTTGACAGTCATGGTTTACAAATGGGTCCTCAGTCTTCAGAATGGTCACTGGTTTGAGTGGTATCTGCTCTGAGAGCATTCGTGTTTCCTGCTGTGCAGATGTCCTGTTTCCATTTGAGACTAAAATCCAACATGATTACTTTTCTTCCTATGTGGTGCTGGTGGCCAGCTGGTAATTGCAAACAGGTATTTGGGTACTTGAGCATGTTAAACTGTTCTTCCATGTGGAGGAACCATCCCTCTTCTGTGTACATAACCTGCAGGGGCTAATAACACCATTAACCCCACTGAAAAAGAATTATAAGCTGCAGAGAAGCTGGGTATAGGTAGTGTGTGCATACATCTGAATTTCCAGTGGGTCACAGTTCATTAATTGCATCCTCTTAAGGTGTAAATTCTTTATGAAAAAAATTCCTAAGTAATTAACTGTGCCAGCTAAATAACTTTTACTGGTGTTGCTGTCTTGGTAGAGCTGGCATTATCCAGCTTCAGTGTTTATAGTGATGTGACTATTCTGGCAGTAAATAGAACCATTTGATTGCTACTTGTGCAGTTGATTTCAGAAGGCTGATAAAACAGTGAAACTTTCAACGCTTGAACTGATCTGGTTGTTCAGTTGGTCCAAGGTTTAAAATAAGGAATGGGTTACAGACTGTTGTTATACCTGCACCCTCACACACCCCTTCAGTTTGCAAATTCTGCCCTGTAACTGATTTTGTAAAGGTATGACTGTTTCGTGAAAGAGAAATATCTAAATGAAATGGGTATGCTGGACAGTGGCTTGCCAAAACAGTGACTTAACAGGAAGTGATGCTGTAGCATTCAAGTGCTGCATGTAATCCAAGAGTTAAAATACTGGCCTGAACAAACACTGTCTGGATGTACTTGGTACGCTGTAGCAGTTTACTGTACAAGTAATCATGAAAGCTTAAGTTCACCAAATAAGTGCTTTGATAATAGCACTGGGATCAGGAGTAGGGTATTTGAGGACTGAAGCCGTCAGTTGAGAAACTGGTATTTGTACATAAACCCACCCTCCTTTTACAGGTCAACAAAGCATGAGTTTATGGCACAGTTCCCCCTGCACCCCCACATCCCTGTTTGGAAGCAGTTGGACCATCTATTCTTTGCTGCACTTGTTCGTTAAAAGGTGTCAGAATCATTGCATCAAGCAGTGACAGAAAGCAGTTACTACTTCATTACAAATTCATTCCAAGTCAAACTGCCTTTTTCTAACCTGTAAGCCTTAATTAGCAGCCTGGGAGTTACAGGGTGAGTTGATTGAAAGGAATCTCAATAGATGGTTCCACTGGACATGTGGATGGTACATTCTTCCAGCTGTGACTAGTTTTTTGGGTAGCCTGATTCATAAGTAATGAGAAATGTGAAAATAGAATTTAAGGACAATCTTGGCTCTAAAAAATAGCAGAACTGGCATTACTGTCTGTACA
The DNA here is from genome assembly GCA_029233225.1 of Lepidodactylus listeri. Classification (NCBI taxonomy): domain Eukaryota; kingdom Metazoa; phylum Chordata; class Lepidosauria; order Squamata; family Gekkonidae; genus Lepidodactylus; species Lepidodactylus listeri. The sequence goes on along the minus strand of JARCFY010000004.1, from coordinate 111,590,257 downwards.
ACAGAAGTTGAGATGGGTGATGGCATGGCATTTTGCTTGGTTTGAGAACGACTAAATACTAGAGCTCTTCTGATTGTATAGCAAATGTATGGCACACATGTGGACAGACAGAAGTATATTCAAAACTTTTCACTTTGGATGTTTCCTCCAAATAGCTATAATGGATTACTGCATTCTATCTAAGGAACAACTGTGCTAAATGAACTTGGGTAAGAAATGGGTTCAGATTTCTTATTTGTGCAAGTTAATCCTTTCTTAGGGCTTTACCACCTTGTCTAGTGATATGCTTTTAGCCAGCTGATCCTATGGATAGTGTCTCCTAATCTCAAAACTTAATAGCATGGAGAAGAACTTTCTGTTTCCTTTTCCACTATTGATCATAGCAGGAGGATTAATGGCTGTAGAATTGGCGCAGACGGCAATGTTCCCTGCTTTGGCCTTCTGATAAGCCTTTAAAAGCTTGGATAGTTAGTACAGGTTGTGCAATAAACACACTGACTGGCACAGATAACATGTGATTTCTACGTACAGCCATGTAAAAATCCTTATTAGTGGATGCAAGTGACACTGCATGTGTTATGGACTAAGGGTGAGTTCCAGTTTCCTTTCCTGGATACTTTAAAAAGTGAAATTTATAATGGAGGTTGGTTTTCTGATGCATCAGTCACCTGGGGTAAATATGGTAATATTCAAGTTAAACTTGGGCATGGAGACCAGAATATATTTTAAACAATATCCAACATTTAATACACTGTTACTACCAAAATATCACTTCAGTAGAATACTTTCACGATGCAGTTATTCTGCAGAATAAGTATGATGGGATGTGTTCACCAGGTTAGGGGAGACATTCTTTTCTCAGCAAAACACATACTTTCTGTGAGCTGAAAAGGGCTACACTGTGGAGTCAATACTTTGTCTCAGAGCTGCTGAAGAACATGAACATAATGTTATACATATAATGAGAAATGTTTACACTTCCAGGTGTAGTCCTGGTTTCCCATTGTACACACATGCACTGTTAAACCTTAAACTCTTAAAAAAAAACACCTTTCTGCTGAGACAGATCTTGAAGGTAGCTAACATGATTAAAAGCATACGACTACACAAAATAAGAACCAACAGCTCAAAACGGAACCATGGGACACATAGTCAGTTTAATCAAATGTTGCTAAAAGTGTCATCGAAGGAGGGATTTTTTGATGCGCTTAAAACTTAATGCTGGTACACAACACACAGTGCCTAGAAGAAATTTCAGAGTCTTAGTACGACCATAGGGAAAGTTCTCTGTGTGGTTACTTTACCTCAATGACTGGAGGCAGGATCTCAATGCAGAACTGTAATAGAGGTATACATTTTGGGGTATGGGTATTTTGTTAGTAAAGATAAAATGGTTATAAATTATGATCAAGTGGACCATGCAGGATCTGGTTTGGCAGTTTCGATGGCGGATGTGACTCCTTGCAGCTCTGAGAGAGTTGGCCTGTAAAGCCCTGGCTGGGAAGGGGATCCAGTTGATCTGGACCCCTTGGAATCCTTGTAGGGGATTCTTAGCCAGGGGACGTAGAGGTAGCCGCTCCAGAGGCAGATTGCCGATGGATCGAGGCTTCCTATGCCCTGATGGTCCCGCTGCGGCTGATCCATCAATGGAACATAGAAACACCACCCAGAACAGCGAGCAGGGAGTCAAGTGTCTAAATGACCCCATAAAGCAATTTACACATAGTAAACAAAACAATGAGTTAATGATGGCTGGCTGAAAAGAACCTTTTCCCCCAAAGCCCTATTTACAGTGTGGGAAGGGGAGGGAACTCAAACACACACCCCCAGCTGAAAACAAACGAACAAAGAAAGCAACTCTCGGGACTGGGCACAGAATGCTTTTTTACCTTGATCAAATAAAAAGCATACTTATCTAAAGCATTTCTGTCAATGGGTTTCCCTCGATGTTTAAAAGTTTTCTTGGAATGTAAATATGAGTTGGACTGAGAAAATGGCGATGAGATCCAAACAATCACTGGGAACTACAAGATCAGCGCTTCCGGTCACAAGATCAGATTCTACTCCAGACTTCTCTAACATGTTGGCAGCAGCATTATGCCCTCTGATGGAACAAATGACTGATGTGAATAAAAAGTTGGATGCAGTACAGCAGCAATTTAAGCATACCAATACACAATCGGAGAAGATTGTCAAAGATGTAAAGAAAATTTACATTAAGACCAAAAACATGGATCAAAGACTGCAAGAAGTGGAAAAAGAAAGGAATTCTAAAAAAGATTTAACTTTTAAGACTTTAAATGGAAAAATCCGCTAATGCCCTGAGATTTCAAGGTGTACGTGAACTGGAAACTGAGGATCTTAAAGTGCTTCTGAGTTAAGCATTGTCTCCTATAATGGATTTAAAAGTAGATTTTTTTGAAAAATGATATGGATATGACCTATAGGGTATATCCTGAATACATTAAAAAAAATAATCTGCCTGGGGAGATAGTAGTTAGATTCTTCAAAAGAACAACAAGAGATGTGCTCAAGGCCACAAATCAGTCAGTCTTGGAAATCATGGACAAAAATCTTAGTCTTAAAAGAAGTCCCATTTGAAGTTCCTTTTCCTAAGAAGAAGACCCTATAAGAACTTAACTGTATTCTTGCAAAAAAAAAAATCTGTTTCTTACAGGTGGATATTCCTGGAAGGCCTAATGTTTAAATACAAAGACAAGAAAGAAAAGATTGACTCTCTTCTTAAAGTGAAGGCTTTCTTGGACTTACAACAAAATCCAAAGAAGGAAACCAAGACAACGGAGGATAAAGAAGAAGGAGAGACCAGCGAACATGATACAGGGAGTCCGGAATCAACAAGTTCCAGTGAGACAAGCGAAGAATCTATCTCTGAGATAGGGGCAGCCACCCCTAAACAATCCACTGTCCAAGAGACTATTCCCAAGAGAGGCAGAAGAGGAAAAAAATGAGATCTAGAAAATGTGAAGCCCTAGCAACATTTACTTATATACTGTTTTTATTATTTGATTGAAGTACTGATGTATCAGCATATTATTAAGCTATGATAACAATCAGACAACATCTGTTTTGAATTGCTATGGGAAACATTTAACTATGAAACTTTATTTAGCTAATCTGATCCTTGTATATTTTAGGTTAGTTTAGTTTTTTTCTTTGTAGTTGTAGTTTAGTTGTTAGATTTTGAAAAAAAACTAATAAAATATGCACAAAAAAAAGTGGACCATGTTGCAGTAGATAACTTGTCCAGGAATCAGTCTTCCTATTGAATTGTACAAAGCATGTGGAGCTCCTTACAATCAAAACCTCTTTCCCTAAACCCTTTTTCCTCACTAATCACCAAGCTTTAGTTAATAAGTACTGCAAGACAAGCAGCTGCTTGGTACAAGATCACATCATAAGCATAACGTGTCAAAGAAACATGTTGAACATTCTTGTAGTGCATGGATCAAAGGTTGTGTTGTAGCCATTGTATTAAAATAATATGTTGTCTGGTCCCACCCATGTTCAGATGTTATGGGTTGTATATAGTGCTTGCATTTTGTGGGGGGGTTTTTTGTTGCAAATTTCTTTCTCACCTCATACCCAGTGCTGTTCCTGAGGTCCCCTGAATGGTGGGACTGCTGTTGGTGGGGCATGGTCCTGTCCTAGGAGGGGAGAATTACTGTTCAGCAACCGAACTTCTGCTCATAGTTTGGGGTGTACAATCCACTGTCATGGAGTTCTGTTCATTAACAGCAGCCGGGGTCTTATGTCTTCTGGTGGTGGAAGGCACTTCTGTGAGAAAAAGGGGCAAGTGTTACTGTTGCCTTTTCTATTGGATCCCCTTTTGCCCCTCAGGTAGATCTGTCATGTTGATTCTGGTTGTGTTTCTTGCAATTTTGACAGCTCTGCTGTAGAGTTTAGCCTGAGCTGTAAAAGAGCTTGTGTACATACAAAAAATGTAGTACCTGCATGGGGAGGTTCTTGCTAAACATGATACCTTCTGACAGTGCGTATGAAAATGTAGAGTTGTGTTGTTGGACATCTGTGTAATACTTAGGCACAGGGTTATTTTTGGGCAGGAATGCACAGGAACGGAGTTCCAGCTGGCTCTTGAGTTGGCCACGCCTACAATCAAAACCTCTGTCATGCATGGCTACAGAGCATGCTGCCCTCCCCATGTTACACACAAGAGGGAAAGGCAGCATGTTAAAATGGCCATCTTTCTCTCTGGGGAGCCCCTTTGGATTTTCTTGTCAATTTCACTCCCCCCCCCCAGTCAGCTGAGAGTGAAATTGACAAGGAAAAGCCTCTCTCTGCCTTCCCTTCTCTAGCTGACCTGTCCCAGTTGGAAAAGGGCAGGCAGGGAACCGAGACACATTGAAAATGCCTTTCTTTCCCTCCCCGATCTGGGGGAGGGAGAGAAAGGCATTTACCCATGCCCCCCCTGGCACTTCCCAGAGTCTCTCCGCAAAAGCGGAGAGGCTCAGGGAAGGAACAGGGCATGTTTGCCTGGCTGCCCTCGGTCTCCCCAGCCTGTGCACTTTGACGGGCTGGCTGGGGAGACCGAGGGCAGCCAGGCAAACATGCCTGCTTCCTTTCCCAATCTTTTTTTGGGGGGAGGGGCGGAGGAGACTAGAAAGGCGATGCTGAAGTGGGGCGGAGAAGCCCTGTGGTTTCCCAGCCCGCCCGCCCGCCTAACATGCTAATGAGCTGTGCTGTCAGGGGTGTGGCCTAATAGGCTAATGAGTTTCTGCTGTTGGGTGTGGCCTATTATGCTAATGAGTTCCTGCTGGGCTTTTTCTACAAAAAATGCCCTGCTTAGGCATATAGGAACACTAAGGAACTAACTTTGCAGATTGCTGCATTGCCTTAAAGGACAGCTGATTTTTCATTCGTCTACAGTTCCTTTCACATCAAACATTGTCTACTGTGTTTTTCCCTTTCACCTGTGTCTTGATTACCTCCAATTGCGCTGCATTTGAACTGGGTTTCTACTGCTTTCTGCCACTTCACATTCCTTGTCTCTAGCTAAGAAACAAGAGCCAAGTAGGCATATCTGGAAGGATACATTACTGCTGGGGCTTGAGATTTCAGGGTTATTTATTTTTTTAAATCAAAACCTGCATCAGACAGCAAGTATATAGAAAAACATCCCACCAGCTGTCTAGCTTCCTGATGCCCCTTGGAGGAAATGTTTAAGTTCTGTGCCGGCAGATAGAAAAGAGTAGCAATGCAAGAATGAATTGCTTGATTTCAAGCATGTTAAGGGTTAAACAAAACATGATGGTTTCAGAGCTGTTTGTTTTAGATGTGCTTACATATGGAGTAGGGCAGGTGGCTCACAAGTGGGTTATACCAACCCCCCCATATCTGCAGCTTCCTTCCCCTATAATCTCTCATCACTTCAGTCATTGTTACAGAGCTAAGCTACAGAGAAGTACCTGATTTGAGAAACTGCAGAGAGATAGGGCTGTTGTCCCTAAAATTAGGATGTGCACCTGTCCTTTACATATGAGTGGGATAGACTCCATTAATGCCTTGTACTGAATCTGACCATTGGTCTATAAAGGACAGTATTGTCTGTTCTGACTGGCAGTGGCTCTCCAAGGTTTTCAGGCTTAGGCCTTTCAGATCACTTGCAACCTGATCCTTTCAAACCTGGGGGATGCCAGAGATGTAAGCTGCTCCGAGGCTCCTTCAGGTAACAAAGAGCGGGGTATAAAAACTCTTCTGCTGCTGCTGCTGCCAGCTTCCACAGTTAAGTGGGCTATAACTTTCTGTATTAAAATTAGACAACTTGGATAAACTAGAGATGGGTTTCACATTTAAGGGTCACTTTTTGGTTTTTTTTTTTTTACTATGAACCCATAATACGGAGACATTTTTGTTCCTTAAATGTTCTATGGACATTTTCATGATAGGAAAGATGGTTTTGTAGTATGCAATATGCTGTGTCTGCATAGATGAATTATGAAAAATCAGCGGTATCAAAATACATGCTAGTCCCCATTGTCCTCCCCTTGAGTCTTAGGGGCCAAATGCTTTAGGAAGTGTTTCAAATTATGCCTTCAAATTTATTTGAGTTTCTTCCTCTGCAGGTTCCAGATTTCACTATCACAGACCTGTCTTCAGAATCTGATGAGATACCAGATGTTTTGGCTGTGGATGAGGAAGCCCAGCAGGATTATTCACTTGCAAATGGTCCAGTCACCACAGGACAAAGAGCTGAATAAATTCCATATGCATACACACACAAAAACCTCCCCCTGTTTTTAGTTCAGTATATATGCAAACTTCTTTGCCAATGCTAACTTAATCCTTGTGCTTTTTGAGTAGGAATTAATTGATTATGGGGAGTGGAGAATTGTTTTATCAATTTTGTTTATATTAAATCAGCATTCTGACTTTTAAAAAAAGTTGAGAGTAAACACATTAGCTTGATCTTTTAGCATGGGTAATGGATTCTCTTATCCTTCAGGCCAGATCACATTATTTAATTGAACTTAAAACATCTGTCTTTATCACAGATTGGTCAGTAACACCTGCTGAAAGAACTTATCCTAATAATTTACGGATTGGTCAGTAACAACTGCTGAAAGAACTTATCCTAATAATTTACATGAGAGTCTGTCTGTAAGGAGGTTGGCTGGCTAAAGTTTCCTCCTTCAGTTCCTGTATTTTCGTACTGTCGGATCTATTTTTTGGCTTGCTTGGAAGAAAAAAAGTTCAAGTTTTATGTTCCTCATCTCTACATGACTGACTTGGTGTGCCCAACTCTGAAAGCAAATTTTGAATGAGTTTCAACAAAGTGGTAGATTCACTAGCAAAGCGCAATGCCACTTCTCTGTAGAAGGGAAAGGAGGGCTATTGGTTTGTGCTCACTGTGCCCCCCCCCATTCAACATAATGTTATAGCACCCGTGTGCATATTAATTACATGTGTAGGCTCTGTCAAATGATTAGAAACCCTTATTCTTACAGGGTCCCCAATCCTGGATAGACCCTTTTAGCTCATATGGATTTGTACATGTTGAGGAAGTAGGTATCAGTGCAGTATATCTTCCTTACATGAACATTCTACAGAGCTAGTGTATCTTCTTCCGTCATTTCTCTTTGGAGATTCTTTTGCTCTACCAAGATGGCCAGGTTTGTTCTTGTCGTAGTCCTCGATCTGGGCTGCATTACTTCACTGCAGGTAGGAGCTCACAAGATACAAATAATTGAGTATTTTTTTAAAAAACTGGAATGTCAGGGAAAAGGCCAGTATAGACTTCTACCTAGCATCTAATTTTCTGTGTAGAGGAAACATTGGGATTTCTGACAAGTAGGTTTAAGAGGTGAGGCCTAGATTCAGGTTTCAACAAGAGCTAGGTTCTAAGACAGAATCCAGAGTCGGATGAGAGTAAATAGTGTAAAGGCTGGTGAGAAATCTTGAGATGGGGAAACAGTAAGAAGTCAAAAAGAGCAAATGTGGATGTGGTGATAGGCAGCTGAGAAATGTAAGAGGGAGATATGAATGGGAGAAAGAAGTAACCTGCTGGAGCAGCGTTCATCTGACCCATATCTGCATCAGCTGGGTTTGCATAGTTGCTGCAACAGATCAGCAAACAGTCCTTACAGTTTGTGGTGCTGCTAACCAGGAGCTTTAGTGAAAGCTCTGAAGTTGGCATCAGAAACTTTGGATATCCTTGCCAGAATGTCACACTCTAAATGCAAGATGTGGTGTTCAGATGTCCCTTTAACAGTGTTAGCTTTGTGTGTGTTTATCATGAGGATGTGAAGATACGCTATGGTGCTAACTTATAGGCTATGCACATGTATTTTGGACAAAAGAGAAAATTTGACTTGATCTATAACAGGAGGTAGATAACCCCCGCTGTAGAATATATATATATAATATCAGATTTATACCAAAGTTTTAAGAAATGCCTTGGAAATAAAGTTTGAACTACATAACTGATGGCTGCTGTTGTCTTACTTTTCCTTTTTATTTCTGTTTGTGCTGTATTCCTGAAATAGTGGGAAGTTCATTATTTGAAGCTGCATGGTCTGAAAGCATGTGATACCGCAGGGGTTGCTGTAGCTAAGCAGGGTGCCAATGGGAGGCTTTTCTCCAGAAATGTAGGTACGCTTTCTGGGGAGAAAAGTTGAAAAGAAACTTTGCAAATGGGAAAGATCTGTCTGAATATTCTCTCTGCAACTGCCTCATCTGTCTATCCAGTTTCACGCTTAATTCTCTTTTCTCTATACCTCACACAAGAGGACAAACATATTTGGGACAAAATGAGAAAAGCCTGGCCCTGTACATACAACAGCAGGAATCTTGAGCTGGAGAAGTGGACTGTTGCACTTCAGGCTGCAGGAAGGGAAACAGCCAGGGGTCATTTCGTAGAAAAAGAGGGGCAGGAGCTCATTATCATAACTCATTAGCATAACTTATTTGCATATGCTACACCACCTGACATCACTGAAAGTATGTCAGAAGGCAAGAAAGAAAGAAGAGCAAGAGAAAAGAGAGAGAGAGCTGGCAGAGAGGGGACAGCTACTAATCCAAGCCTCAAAAATACCACTATTCTGGAAGGATAGCTTCAGTGGTGGCTGAAGACTTCAGAAGGCTGGTCGGAGGAACAAGGACCTTTTCAGGGGTCATTTTTTTAATAGAAAGTTTTTTATTCAATTTTCAATATATAGAATATACAGAACACAAACTATAACAACAACAAACAACTGCAATCACATCAAAAAAGGAGGATCTGCCATGAACACTTACATAAAATGTACAACATCATAATATTTGTTAGGAACGCTAAATTTATGAGAAAGGGTTGTACTAGAAACATATTGTAAAAAAGGGAACCATCTGATTTGGGCATTACATATACTCGATCCATGTTGAAAGGAAGAAACCTTTTCTGAAATTTTATCCAATGAGTAAAACTCCCAGACCTTTGCAAACCATTGTGATAGCATAAGTGGCTTGGGACTTTTCCAGTTAAGTGCAATAATAGACTTGGCTGCTGTAAAAAGAATTGAAGCGAGTTCCCGTCTTGATTGTGGGACTTCTGGGTATTGCCAGTTGTCCAAGAGGTATAATTTCGGGGATAAAGGTAGGTGGTGTCTAATGATAGACCGAACTATTTTGGCAACCTTTATCCAAATTTTTTTTAACAATGGGATAATACCACCAACAATGGATGAAGGAGCCATATCCCCCACAGGATCTCCAACAGGAAGGCGAAGATGTCTTAAAAATATGGTGAGTCCTAGCAGGTGTAAGGTACCACCTAGTAAACACCTTATAACTCTGGAGTTGAATATTTATGGAGTGAGAAGAAAGAGAAGGAGCCATCCAGATTATATCCCATATCTTGCGTCAAAGACTGAACCATAGTCCTGATGCCATAAGGATTGATAGCTAAGTTTATCTGATGGTTGTGTAGCGATAAGGTCTGCATAGAGTGATGAAATAAGAGATTTGAAGGAAGACCTGTCTATTTTCAAGAGACGTTCAAAAAGGGTTAAGGGTCTTCCTATGGTTGAAGGTTTCTGTAGTTTGCGTATTAGATGTTGCAGCTGAAGATACTCCAGCCAGGGAATGGTACATTGGAATTTCTGTTCTAAATAGGATTTAGAAGCTAGATCAGGACCTTTAAGCACCAAGCAAAATCTCGTAATATGATGAGTGTTCCATGTTTGAAAATCAGCAGAATGTAAAGCTGGTGGAAACCAAGATTGTCTAACGAAGGTAGTTAAGAGAGAGATTTTAGGAGCCAATTTGTAGCGTAGTTTGTCCCAGATTTTTAGAGCTGTCTTCAAAAATAAACTGTGAGCTATAGACCTTGGTCTTTTGGAAGGACGTTCCCATAAAATAGATTGAAGCGGAGTGGAATCTAAATATGTATCTTCAATTGTTTTCCAGTCTGTGTGGAATGAGGCGTGATAATGTTTAATGAGACCAAGTAAAATGGAAGCCTTGTGGTACACCTTTAGGTCTGGGAGTGCCAATCCGCCAGGTTTAAAAGGCCAAGTCAACGTTTTAAAGTTAACTTTAGGAGGAGCTGCATTCCAGATAAATTTAGAAAATGATTGGCGCCAAGATACAAAAAAAGTATGTGGAAGGTCAATTGGCATGGTTCGAAAAAGAAATAAAAATTTTGGGAAAATGAAAGATTTTATTATTTGGATTCTTTCAATCCAAGAGGATAAACTGGTGGATTTTTTTAAAGGATTGGTTAGTAAGCAATTTTTGAAGCGGTGAAAAATTAACCTTAAGTAGGGTATTAAACTGTAGCGGGATGTCAATCCCCAGATAATGCCATGAGGAATCAATCCATTTGTATGAATAGTTTGCTTTAATATGATAATATGTAGAGGGTGAGAGAAGGATGGGGTAAAGCAAGGTTTTATGTGGATTAGCATGGAGGCCAGAGATGGAACAGGAAGAGGATAAAAGAGCTTGAAGAGCCGGGAGGGTTTCTTTGGGATGAGTGGCCAAAACAGCCATATTTTGCAAAACAGCAAAAAGGCTGAGTTTCATTGAGGTGGATCCTATCGGTATGCCTATAATACTAAGATGTGACCTGATGGCTTGGGCAAGAGGCTCGATAGCAATAGCAAAGAGCAGGGGCGACATTGGACACCCCTGTCTAGTGCTGCGCTGTAAAGAAAAAAAATCAGAAGTATTATTATTAATATGTAGTTGTGCTTTAGGTGCAAGGTATAGGAAATGGATAGTGCTTCTAAAATTGTTGGGAAAATTCATTTCCTTAAGCACCTGTTCTAAATACAATGGCTCTACAATATCGAAGGCCTTTTCGAAGTCTATTGAGAGAATAAAATAATCTTGTATGGTGTGATGCTGGCAATAGTGAATAATATTAAGGATTTTCCTGGTATTGTCAGCCAGATCTCTCCCTGTGATAAATCCAGTTTGATCTGGATGGATGAGGGCGGCGATAACCTTATTAAGCTTGGCTGTCAACGTGGCTGTAAAAATTTTATAGTCCACGTTGAGAGGGATATGGGCCTGTACAAGCCTGTGTCAGAGGGATCGCTATCTTTTTTAGGAATAACTATCAATTTCGCAGAATTCCATGTAGGGGGGATGTCACCACCAGTCAAAATGTGATTACAGGTGTCTGCTAAATGAGTACTCAAGGTTGTTGAGAAAGTTTTAAAAAATTCCGCAGAATAACCGTCTAGACCCGGCGCTTTAAGATTCTTCAAAGGTTTAATTGTGCTAAGGATCTCTTGCGGAGCAATTGGGGCTTCCAGTTGTTCAGCTTGATCAGGTGTCAATTTGGTCATAAGTGGGTGGGCTGAACAAAAATTCATGAATAGCGGCAAGAGTAGGGTTGGCCGAAGTATACAGTTTTTCATAGAAACTCTTAAACGAATTTAAAATGTCCTTTGTGCTGTAAAGTGGAACACCCTGAGGTGAGGTAATATGGTGAATTCTGTTGTGGGCCTTTTCGTTTCGAACCTTCCAAGCTAGAAGTTTGATAGAATTTGGGCCTTTCACCCAATATTCCAGGGGTCATTTTGCTGCAGCCATAACATAAGCAGGCATTCCCCCGCGGGGGGGGGGGGGGGGCTTGCACCAACTCCTGGAGCTGAGCTCCCCCAAGCTCCTGCTCAAAATGACCCCTGGAAACAGCATATAAAAAACTTCCCTGTAAGTGGGGAAAAGTAGCATACCAGAAAAGATTAGTCAAACCTGTTCTTTAAATGCTACTCTTCTCGTTTCAGAGAGGAGTTTTTAATGTAGCAAAACGTTAAATAAATGTAATATCCCACCAGTACTCTGAGTTCATTCTTTGGTCTTCAGAACAGGTCAAAGTCCTGCTGTGTGTTCCAGAACTTCCCTTCATTCAGTACAGTTTAATGAGGGACTATGGCAAAGACAGTGTTGTTCCCTTGGTTCCTAAGGAAACTGCTAAGGAAAATTTAGGAGATGAGTTACACCTTTACAAAAAAAAATCACTGTTTTTCAAGAACTTTCTCAAAAGCTCTGGCTAGCAGAAAATTGGGTGATTAGATGATTTGGATGAGTCAGTTTAAAGGTTGGTGATAGTAGCATTTACTGCAGTGACTTCTGTAGGCTGAAAGCATACAGAGTCAAGCTCCAGAGTATCCACAAAAGCTTTTATCATCGTGCCCAAGGTAGTATTTCTATGACCAGAAGAGTTAGTGTTTAAATATGCCCTCCAGTTGCAAAGAGCTGGCCTCTCTGCAGATAGCAAGCGCTTTGGAATGGTGTCCTCCACAATTACTACCTAGGGCTCTCTAACTCTGGAGGAAAACTGCACTTTCTGGATTTTTTTAAAAATCCAGTTTTTATTTATTATTTCACATTTTTACCCTGCCCTCCCCGTGAACGGGCTCAGGGCAGCATACAAAATGGCACACAGTGCCATGTCAAGATAAAACAATTTAAAACATGTTAAAATATAGCAACAACAGTAACAATAACAGTAACAGCGCAAATTGCAATGCAAATTGCAAGTAAAGTGCTCACAATGATGTTTATACCAAACCTTCAGATGACTCTCTACTGATACCCTTCGTGCCGGTATCAGGGTCATATTCAGGGTCATTTTACCATTAACTGTCTCCCAAATTAGCAGCAGCATCTGCACATACATAAGCTGTTGCAGGGAACAAACTGCTGCAATCTCAATGCATGAAAACTGTAGCAAGGAGATGGAGGTGGGGACCAGGTGGTGAGAGAAATGGGGATTTCCCCCTCTCTAGGAAGTCCCCCTCCGGTGCCATGTAGCAGCTGACTACCACTAGCCATATTACAGTGCAATCCTAAGCAAGTAAAGTAAATGGCACCGAATTCAGTGATGCCTGCTCCTCAGTAAACATACTTAGGATTGCAGCCTTAGGCTACTGTGGCAAAACCTGATGCAGACAATAAATTTGATCTTTTCGATGCTACTAAGCTTGAATATTAAAAGCATGCTCCTGCTGCTAATATTGTTGCTATACCACTGTGAGAGTCCTACAGAGTCAGTCACCAACAAGTGTCCTTAAGAAAAGGTAGTCTTTATTGAGAAAGGTCTGTTGTGGTCATCTACATGTTCGGTGTTAGTAATGGCTGGAACGATCCCCAGGCAGGGGCGATTATACAGAATTCAAAAGAGTCTTGCAAAGGAATGTAACCAATCATATAAGTCATGTAAAAGGCGCCCAAATACTTGTCCGAGGTTCTCATGGGAAAAGCGGGAAGAAATAAAGCTAGACACAAAAGAAGATACATAGGTAGGCACCAACAGTATCCCAAGGTCAGAGCAGATCCGGGAGCGATAAATGAGCCATGAGAAGTATAACATAACATTCCACACACCCAGCGTCACTGGGCAACTCATCCCACCTCTCGGGCAGGAGATGGCAGCATTAGCTGACAACCGCATTACAGTTGTAACATTACATTTATACTTCCACTAGTTTACACCTCTGGAAGCATATCCATAAAAAATGAAGAAATCAGATAACCCATACTACTTAATGAATAAGTAGAACAGTGACTATGATTGAGCTCACAGAGCCAGTCTGGTGTAGCAGTTAAGAGTACATGGACTCTAATCTGAGAGAACTGGGCTTGATTCCCCACTCCTCCACATGTAGCTGCTGGTGTGAGCTTGGGTCAGTCACAGGTTCTTTCAGAGCTGTTCTCTCATGAGCAAGAGCTCTGTCACCCCACTAGGGTTGCCAAGTCTCTTCACCTTACCGGCGGGGGAGAGTCCTCTGCTGGCCGGGCGACGTCACCAGAAGTGACGTCAGCACGTTGGGGGCATTGCCAGGGCAATCGCCCTGGCAACGCCCCCGCCGTGATGGCGTCACTTCCGGTGACGTCGCCCGGCGCGGGGGAAGTCATCCAGGCTGGACGACTTTGGGGGTGGGGTTTCCCCCGCCGGCTGAATGCTGGCCGGCAGATCGGGAACCCCTGTAGCGGGGGATTCCCCGTCCCCCGGGCTGACTTGGCAGCCCTACACCCCACCTACCTGACAGGGTGTCTGTTGTGGGGGAGGGGAAGGGAAAGGAGATTGTAAGCCGGTCTGAGACTCTGAGTGAAGGGTGGGGTATAAATCCAATCTCCTTCTCCTCCTCCTCCTCGTCTTTTGCTTCAGAGTAATGGTAAAAGTTTGCAAAAACGTGTGGCTGTGGCTGTCACGATGTAGATGTCCACAGTCAAAAAAGGACAACTTCTTAGGTGTCTGAACAGTGAGAAAACATGTCTGTGAGAACTGGAATGGCAAATATAATTCCTATATCCCATTCTTCCAACTGGGAGTGTATATGTTTCCCTCCCCCAGGGGCTGGCATGAGGCATGGTGAGGCATTGACCTCTGGTGGCAAAAGGGGAGGGGGTAGCAGCCTCCACCATCTTATTCCCCTTATTACCACTTTCTCATTCCTGTCTGTGTCTCCATCTGACTATGCCCAGGACTACTTCAACAGAGCCAGTGGGAAACCATCCTCTTAACTATTATCCCCCATAATTATATTGGAAGCCACTCTGGGTCCACACCAATGTTCCCTCTAAATTGTGGAGTTTTGTGAGCAAAAATACTACTTTGTGAGCTACTGGTATTAAAGTTGTGAGTGAGCAGTTTGGCTACTGCATAAATTAGTTTGCTCTGGAGCCATCCTTCCTGAGCGAAGACCGAAATGTGTGAGCCGGAGGCTAAAATACTGTGAGCTAGCTCACACTAACTCAGCTTAGAGGGAACACTGGTCCACACTGGGGAGAAAAGCAGGATATAAATATCCAAAGACATATCAAGGTAACATCCACAGTTCTTAAGGAATAGTCACATTCTTTTGTCCTTGGCCCTGGCTCCAGTCCTTTTAGGCCAAACCCATTTCCATTGGTCAGGGAGCAGTCTCACTGTTCCCTTAGGCTGCTTCCCTTCCTTGGCTACCGGAGGCGGTATTCAGGAGAGATGTGCGCCATCTGGTGTCCACAAACACCACTGCAGTCCACTCTTTATTTTCCAGCAGAATAGGTAACAGTTTGATTTGGGAAAAGGCAGGAAGGAACAGCTGATGCTTTCCCAGGGTCCCATATAAGGGCTGATTCACATACTTAACCTTTCTGAATGCCACTATGGGGATGGGTGCCAAGCACTGTTCCTGTGTCTGGCAATGCCTATCAGTGACAGCCAGTGGCTCAGCAAAAAGGCATGAGAAATGAAACCCCATGCGGTTGCATGCTACACTGTTCTAGTAAAAAAGTACTTGTAATAAATGCCGTTCAAAAGCTTCCCATGATTGTAATTCTCTTTCCTGCCACATGTAACAGCATCTTGGTTGGCAGCTGCTTTAGTTCCATAGAAGCAGAAACCCAAAACAAAGAGATTTATTGGACTGTGTCATCCTCAACATGGAAGCGAGCTTTCAGACAAGGTATTTTTCATCAGCCTTATCTGGTGCGAGCAAATCAAGATCAACAAACTCTTTCATTCAAAAGAAGGAAGGTAACTCAAGTACTGATACCCCAACCTTGTTGGAAGGGATCAGGTTATACATGCCTGGATTTCAGCAGTACACTGATTAGAAATGTTGCCTCACTGTCATAGATTCAAGTGGGTAGCGGTGTTGGTCTGAAGCAGCAGAACAAAGTTTTAGTCCCGTGGCACTTTTCAGACCAACAAAGTTTAATTCTGAGGATGAGCTTTCATGCGTATGCACACTTCTCCAGATACCATAGAGAGAATTAGCTAAAGTTCACTGGCATTTCTTCATACAGTTGTGTCAGGCTTTCTGGCAATGCAGTTTCAGTTATTCACTTTGTATCTTGAGGTCACTCCACATCTGTAGCAACAAGAAACTTTTCCCCCCATACCAAGATAGGTTTAAAATATATAAGGACACTTAGGATCAGGGCTATTTTGGGGCAGGAACGCACAGGAACGGAGTTCCGGCTGGCTCCTGAGTTGGCCACACCTACAACCAAAACCTCTGGCATATGTGGCTACAGAGTACACTGCCCTCTCCATGTTACACACAAGAGGGAAAGGGGGCATGTTAAAGTGCTGTCTTTCCCTCTGGGGAGCCCACCCAGATTTCCTTGTCAATTTCACTTTCCACCCTCCAGTCAGCTGAGAGTGAAATTGACAAGGAAAAGCCTCTCTCTGCCTTCCCTTCTCTAGCTGACATGTTGCAACTGGAAAAGGGCAGGCAGGGAACCCAGGCACATTGAAAATGCCTTTCTTTCCCTCTCCATGCCTGCCCTGTGCTCTTCCAGCCCCCCACCTAATATGCTAATGAGATGTGCTGTCAGGGGTGTGGCCTAATAGGCTAATGAGTTTTCTGCTGTTGGGTGTGGCCTATTATGCTAATGAGTTCCTGCTGGGCTTTTTCTACCAAAAAAGCCCTGCTTAGGATGCAATCCTGCACATGGCATCTTGTACACATTTATCTGGAAGAAAATCTATGAAAACTCTGTGGGATTTACTGCTGACTCTACGTATTCCATGCAGCTTGTAGCATGCTCAGTCTCCGTAGGGCCGTTTTTCTTTCTGTTAATTTTCCTGCATACCTGTCAAGTCCCTTCTCCATGGGTGGGCTGTGTTTGTCACTTTCAAGATTGGCACATGCTCCCTGCTTAATATCAGTTGACGCTGACTATGAGAATACTTGGCATGAGCAAATATCACAACACCGTGGTGCCCTGTGATGTCACCTGACCGGGATTTTGTATGAAAAAAAGGAATTTGATTATATCCAATTAGCACAATTTATCAAAAGGTCTTTTTGGTAGCAAAAGTAAGGCACTGGAACAAAGTAAGCTCGGTTCGGGACTAGCAACTCACTCCAGAACTTAAAAACATAATTTTAGGAATTTATTACAAAAATAGACAAAACATAAAAACACACATATAAGGGGAAAGAGTGTACAATGGAACAAGGACTACACAACAAAACAACAAATCTATCTAACGTCTCTGAGCACTGCCCCTAAGTAGCTTACAGCTCCAAAGCTTCAGTACATGTCTTGAGTAGCAGCTCTTCCAGCAGCGGATAATGCAGGGATGTGGAAGTCTTGAAGAGAGTAGTAGTTCTTCTCTCAGCTTCACACATGCTTCTTATATGGCTTTAGCTTCTCCTCTGGCTTCTTGCTTCTGGCTCCCAGCATAGCATAGCCTCAGATAGCAAAGATAGCATAGCATAACCTCTGCCCTCAAACTACTATAGTAGTATACTATAGTAGTATACTATATAGTAGTATACTATAGTAGTAGTAGTAACCTCGGGTTGCCAGCTTCCAGGTGGGACACAAAACCAAAATAGGACCCACGGTAAGAAGGAAATACCAAAAAACAGAAATTACTGTGCTATAGACAATTACAAAGTATCTCAAATAATTTTTTAAATTTATATATATATATATTCACTATCATATTAATTACCACATACCCAAAATTCTAAGTATCATCTATTTATATAACAAAAGATAATGCACAACCCCTTTATTAGCATCAGTCCTCTGTTAGCCTTACTGCTCTTTTATGTTATTAATATCTGGGGAACATTAGCTGTTATCAATATGCAGCAGGCTTACGGGACCTTTAACCTATGTATACAGAGGATGCACTAACCGATACTTCTGAGAAACTGACAAGGACTCAATTAAAGATGTAAAATAGTTTGTTTACTGAGATATAATAAAAAGATTACAGAAAGCAGTGTTGTTCTGTCATTCATGCATACACACAGTACTAGGAATTTAGGAAGAAGTTACAGGGATGACATCATATCATGCCATCATATCATACTAGGAATTTAGGAAGAAGTTACAGGGACTTGGGCATGAGCAGGTAATTGATGGTTTCTGTCGAGGGTGATATTTACCTATATAGATGCGATGGAATCCGGCTGGAAAACGGGGATGAGGAAATCTCAGGAAGACGATAAGGGTTGTGGCTCTGAACCGGCAGAGAACCACGGAGCAAATCCCAGTGGTGCACCCAGGAATCCGTGAAGGGGGGGGGGGAAGTTAGGGCAGGTAGGAGGACCAGGATTAGAGCTCAAACCGAACTGGTAACCTTGGGGAGTATCTTTTATTGGGAGGTGTTACCTGGGAGGACCTGGGAGGATGGCATGCTATGATGTCATCCCTAGAAAACCTATAGATGGTCCGTATGCTACCTCTAGCCACTAAGGGGGTGACAGGGGATGGGTCAATATTCAGATCTATCTGATGGTCAGAGCAGGATGTCGTTGCCAGCGGGATCTGGCGCCGATCTGGATCACCAGAATGCCGACCATGGGAACCGGTCCTCAGGAAGCATCCCGGTGTCTTCACGCCCAGGTGTGATGCTTCTTCGATGTGTCATATGGAGATGAAGGCTGGCAAGAAGGGGCGCCAGGAGGTGTACATAAAAGGGGTATGCGTGTATAGAGTTGCAGATGTAAGTTTACAACCTCCTGTCTTTGTGTGAGAGGGTCTTTTGATCTCTGGTGTCAATCCTCCTGCCTGGAGATGGTTACCTCAGAAAATGGTGTTTTGACCCTATAGTGTAGGTGTCTGTCCCCATCTTCCCACTGATCACCTAATGCACTCTCATGTCCCACACAACCAATGGCATAGTCCATGTGTAGCTTTCATATTGTAGCAAAAGTCCATAACGTGCTGCACAGCCTTACACCTCCTAAATTGTACAAAAGTTTTAAGATGGAGGACTCCTTTAAGTCCAATTAGTATTCTTTCTTCCTCCAACAGAGGTCCAGAAATTGTCCTTTTTTCAGGTCTTCCACAGGGAGTTCAACAGATTTCCCCAACACAAAGTTGCCAAATACCAAAATATTTATCCAAATTTCATCAATGAATGCTGCAAAAAGTCTCTCTTAGTGAGCTTTGGAGGCTGCTTTGAAGGGTGGACTCTATGGCATTGCACCATGCTGAGGCCCCTCCTCAAACCCCACCCTCTCCTGGATCCACCCCCAAAGTCTCCAGGTATTTTCCAACCCAGACTTGGCAACCCTAATACTAGCCCAGCTGTCAACTTGCTAATTGTACAACCAATCAGTACGGTTACTTACTTACTTAGGTGATCTAAGATGGACTCTAGATCACTAGCTGTCAAAACTGACATTTGAGCTGTAACACTGCATGGATGACCAGCTGTCAAACAATTACTCTTGACAGTTTCCAGCTGCTAGTTATTTCATTGTAAGCTAACCACATATAGGTGCTTTTTAGCACTTCAATGGCTTAGGTAACAATCCAGAAAACAGTTATACACGGGGTCCTGGTTTTCATGTGGTGACAATTTGACAATAAATGCAAACACATACAAGAGGGGAGTCAATTTTGTGACAGCAAGCTTCGCATCCGTCACAGGCACAAAATACTTAGGGGGGGGGGAAATCGACACCAGTTCCAATAAAAGGTCAACCAAGGCGTCCTAACAACATTCACAAGCCCCCAAAAAGAGACGCCGCTTCCCTTTAAGGGTGTACGATCCTCGAAAGACTACACGCCCCAGGACGCAAGGCAGCGCAGGCGCAGCCTCGGTTATGGAAAGCGACCCCTAGACGCGGGACTTTTTTTTTGCGAGAAAGGAAACAGCTGTCAGTATTCAGCCGCAGTGCATGCCGGGACTGGGAGTTACTCTGCGCTGAGCCGTCGGCAAGGCGACTTCTGGAGCGGCGGGGCTGTTTATTGGCCCGTGGGCTGGAGGCGGGAAAGTTTCCTTGTCAGCGAGGGGAGCGCCGCCGCCTTCTTCCAGCAGTAATCCGAGGCGTCCCGTTCGCATCATTGTCAGGCGTCGTTAAGGCCCTTGAGGCGCCGGCCTCTGAGTAGCTGGTTGGGACTGCGAAGATGAGCAAGTCGCCTTTGTCTCGGGCGCCGCCGCCGCCGCCTCCTCTTTCTTCTCCTCCTCCTCCTCCGTGGGAGGGCGAGCATCTCTGGCTCTACCTTCTGGCATTGGGCTTCGAATCGGGAGGAGCCGCCGCCGCCGCCAGGAAACTGCCTATGCATCTCCACCTGGGCCCGTAAGTGGAGTGGGCGGCTGGGGGGTGGGACGGGGGGACGGGACGGGACGGGACAGGACACAATTTTTTGGTAGGCGAAGTGTGGTTATCCCCCTCGCCGTTTCTCTCCTGGGCTACAGGGGTGGTTCCCCAGTGGTTGGTTGGGAGGGTCTCTGTGTCCCCTGGAAGTGAAGCTGGAAGAAACATTCTGGTAGGTACGACTGAAGGAGCGAATCATACCTTTTAGGAAAGCATCATTCCTCGAATTTCTGCCTGTGGCGAAGTGGGTAAAAGCACAGAAAGCTCCTGCCTGGGGAAAGGGGTGGGGGGGGGGTGTTCTCTACCCTAGTGGGTGTTTAAGAATTGTAGGTGCCGACCAGTGTTCTCTCTAAGCTGAGTGTGAGTTAGCTCACAGGTTTTTTAGGCTCCCGTTCACTGATTTTTGTCTTAGCTCAGGAAGGATGGCTCCAGAGCAAACTCATTTAAGGTAAAGGTTTTCCTTGCTTGAAAGCCAGTCAAATATGACTCTAGGGATGAGGTGCTCATCTCCGTTTCCAGGGCTTTTTTTGTAGAAAAAGCCCAGCAGGAACTCATTAGCATAATAGGCCACATCCAACAACAGAAACTCATTAGCTTATTAGGCCACACCACTGACAGCGCATCTTATTAGCATATTAGGCCACGCCCCCATGTTACCAGAAGAGTGGTCATCCAGCCACACCCACTTTTTGCTTCTTATTCTGTTTACCTTGTTTGTTAAAACCCAGGGCTTTTTTTGGTATGAGGAATTAATTTGCATGTTAGTAGTCAATCCTAATGAGTGTCTGCTGTTGAGTGTGGCCTTTTATGCTAATGAATTCCTGCTGGGTGTGGCCAACTCAGGAGCCAGCTGGAACTCTGTTCCTGTGCATTCCTGCCCCAAAATAGCCCTGTCCGTTTCCAAGCCGAAGAGCCAGCACTGTCCAAAGACGTGTCCATGGTCATTAGGCAGTAGCCAAATTGCCTGCTCACAACATTAATGCCGGTAGCTCATGAAGTAGAATTTTTGCTCACAGGACTCCACAGCTTAGAGGGAGCATTGCTGTCGTGTTTTCTTTGCAGAAATATTGTACGATATGTATGGGTTTTGTTATTAATTGCACTTTTTCCTCTCTTTTTTTTTGGCTAAAGGAATATGTTTGATAAGCCAAACAAAGATGCATTTCACATTGTTTCGTTCTTCTTGTTTTCAAAGCTGGACCAGTCACATTGTAATGAGGTCTTTAGGTAAGCATGAAGTGTCTTTGGCTTTATGAAGTGTAGTGTTTAATTTCTCAAAGCCATGTTTCACAAAGCAGTATTTAGTTTCTCAGAGTCTTCTTGTGGTAAGAATATGGGTGCGTGGCTCAGCACTTCTTTGAGCAGTGGAATTGTAGGCGCATACATTGGGTTCTCTTTTTGAGTAGAGAGCACTGGAATGTCTGGGTGCTTTTTGCTTTATCTTCAAATATGCAAATAGTGCCAGGAGTAAAGATGAAGAGGCACTCCTGTATAGCAGCAGATCTTTTACCCCACGCAAGATCCCTTGAGAGACCAGAGAGAGATCCTGCATCTCAGGGTGCTTTAACCACTGCATTGTACCTTTTCTTAAGCTCTGATGAGTTCTTGTCTAGAGCCACTGAAGGGCCGTCTCTTAATCACTATCCCCCATTGAGGAAACATCCACGGTCATTGAAGAACACTGACATTTTGTCATAGGCATTGGTTTTCATGAGAGATTTGATACTGCTCCTGTTAAGACGTTTCATGCATCTCCACTCTGCAATAAAATTGTTTGGATACTTACTCTGTACATTTATTGATTCCTTTTTATTTCTCCTCAGTTCACTGTCTTAAAATACCATTTTGTCCCTAAGAATAGAAAGACTAAAACACATTATAGTGTATTTTCCGTACCACAGAGTTCTAAGCATTCAGAGAAAGTCTTAACAGTTGTCTCAGTTTGTAGTAGCTGGTGACCAACATGTGCTGTGGCTTTTTAGGTCTGATCCAGATGACCAATTCAGTATGTGCAAATTCCATTGTTGCCTTTATGGAATTGTGCTGTTGCTCCCAATTCAAAGGGACTATGTACTATCTAGCCCAGTTGTAATAAGTAAGGGGCCTTGTTGTAGGGAAACAAAACATGTTGTTTCCCCCCCAACAAGACATCTGATCTAATGTCCTATGAAAACTCAAGAAAAGCTGTTTTACTTTTAGTTGCACGGCACTGTATAAAATAATGGAATAAATTACAAATGCTTTTCTTACATCAAATATGTTAATTTAGAGGGAACGTTGTTTTGGTTAGCATATATATGTAACTTATTGCCTATGCTTAATCCTGAGATAAACTGTAATACTATCAGTAACTGAACAAAACTGTAGTCACTAGGATTGTTTTGAGAGTATGATGTTAGCATGTTAATAGCTTGTGTGCTTGAGAAATTTTTCTAGCCTTTTAAAATTAAATGTATCTTTAATTCTGTGTGGAAAAAAATGTAGTGCAGAAGGGGGCAGTTGCTGGGAGCTGGAACCAAGCTGCTTTTCAATTTCCTTCTTCCTCTGCCAGTAAGGGACCTCTAAGCTTTGTTTAACAGAGAAGTAACTTACATATATTTTAAATAAAAACACCTGAGTTCCTAAAAACTTTTCTTGATCTGTAACTTGCTCTGTATATACCTACTGAAAGAGTGTAATCAGCTAACACTGAGCTTCTCCATGCTTTGTCAGCCTCCGCTCTTGTAAGAGTTTCTTTTCTGCAGGCTATGCTGCTGATACTAGGGACTCAGTGAGGCATTAATGAGCAAAATAACATATGTTCCTTATTAATGTCAAGAATAGTATTTTCTTAGTAGTACATTAAGTTTTAGCTCTTAAAAAATACATCTGGGATGGCAGTTTGCTCTAGCAGGGAAAATTAGTAACAATACATATTTATGTAATTTGAACAGGCCTGACTGGTGACAGTACTGCAGATTTCTGCAGGGAACAAGCTGGTCATTTTAGTTTCTCTTCATGTTTCATTTTCTGTTAACAGAATTAGTGTTGTAACACCTTGTATTACTATCAAAACCAACCTGGAAATGAGACTACAACTATGTATCTATAAGTCTGCTGTGTGGGTATATTATTTGTCTGGGCAATCCATTAAGTTTCTAGTAACTTGTTAAGGCATGGAATTCACCAAGAACCTTTTAATTGTAAGGTCATCCATGTGGCAGTAATCTGATTTCCTGAATATTTGCTGAAATTTATCTCTTTCCCTTCCCTGGGAATGGAAAGATTTTGTTTTCCTCCAGCAGACAAGAAGACAGACTCCGAGTTCAGGAAGCAATGTTGCGACTGGCTAAGAGAAATTTCAGTAAGTATTGGTTAGAATGAAATGAAAAGTGGTGTGTGAAAACCTTGTCTACCTATAGCTGTAATTGTTGACTTATTATGGATATTTTTTTCTGCTTGATGCACTGCATATCAGCAAAAGCTTTGTATGTGGTATTCTGTGAAGTATACCTTCAAATGTTGAGCTTTGTCTTATCTTTTTGAAGAGTGAAGAAGACAGTTTTCAGGCACATATATACTGTGTGCATGTGTACCTCTAGATCTTTACAGCTGGCTCCCATCTAGGGACAGTAACTTGGTCTGTCTTGTAATTATCCTTTGGGGCTTTTTGTATTTTAATTCTCATTTGGGTCCTTCCAATTTGATGACACGTAAACTCAATCCAATGCTTAGAGCACATGAAGTTGTACTTAAAGGGTTCATGGGTAGTGTAAAGGGACAGTTGGTGTCGTTATGCTTATACTCGATTCTGGCACCAGTAATATTGTGGTGCTAGTGCTTGCCTCTGCCACAGCATAAAAACTGGTTTATATCAACCAAGAGCAGTTCTGTGGCACAAAAGATCATTGTGACTATTGCCACTTTTCAGGACTATTAGTACCAGGAGTCTTATTTACTCTGTTCAAGCCTTAAGGAATACTAGAGCCAGATATGTTGACTGTTTGGTACTTATGACAGGTTGTTTGGCAAATCTAAATGATCTGCATTTTGTCAAAATCCTTAATCCATTTAATTCTCTAGGATGAATACGGGAACAACTTTCCTTCAGTACATGCATCATTATTCCTCTCCCCTGGTGGTCCCAAGTTCATTCACCTAATGTACCACTTTGCAAGATGCGTCCTGTTGCATCATATCAAAACAGATTCTGCAAGTAAGTGATAGTTCGAAAGTTTCTAAACCTAAAAGCTGGGCAGTAGGTCTAAGAAGTAATGCTCTCCATCCTGAACTCTCTTTTGCTGGAAGGCAAATTAAGCTGTGCTGCTAGGTTACGTGCAGTCTGCCTTATGTCAGTTTTGCAGAAAAATATACTTCTTCCTAACATTAATCTGTTTTGTCACAGAACCCTTGTATGTTGTTGGAAATCCTGAGATGCTCTTTTGTTTCATCAGGTTGGATTCCACCTGAATTCTGTGCATGGAACTTCTCCCTCTCAAAGCAGCCCAAAGCGTCTCCTCAAATGCTGTTCTTGGGATATGGGAGATCCCAGGAGCATCGTTAGGAAGGAGTCAGAGGGAGATTTCCTCCTCCCCCTGCGTGTGTGGATCTTTTTGATGGGATCTTTCCCCTTGTCTGTTCTGCCCTCTGGGAGCTCTGTACAAACAGGTTGCTCCAGCACTCTTCTGTGGCCACAGGCTGATGAAGAAGATCAGTAATAAAACCAAATCAGCTGTCTTCTGAACATTATGTGGTCGAAGGCTGTCTTCTGAGCAGCTTGTTCACCAGTACTGATTGCCTCATTTCAGAGCTGTCTGCTAAGATTCCACAGAATTGTTTAAAAACCATCTTTATTGCCAGATTAGATTGGGATGATGGGGAGGTAGATACACCAGCAACACAATAAAGATTATTCTTTGTTTTCTGTTTACAGTAAAACATACCTGGAAACTTAATGTTAGTACCCAGGAGTTTGAATAGGAACCTAAGAACATAGGAGAAGCTAGTGTTGGATCAGGCCAATGGCCCATCCAGCCCAACACTCTGTCACACAGTGGCCAAAAATACCAGGTGCCATCAGGAGGTCCACCAGTGAGGCCAGGACAGTAGAAGCCCTCCCACTGTTGTCACCCCCAGCACCAAGAATACAGAGCATCACTTGCCCCAGACAAAGTTCCTATCCATACTTGATGCCTAATAGCCAGTGATGGACCTCTGCTCCATATGTTTATCCAATTCCATCTTGAAGCCGTCCATGCTTGTAGCCGCCACCACCTCCTGTGGCAGTGGATTTCATGTGTTAATCACTCTTTGGGTGAAGAAATACTTCCTTTCATCCATTTTAACCTGACTGTTGAGCAATTTCATTGAGTGCCCACAAGTTCTTGTATTGTGAGAAAGGGAGAAAAGTACTTCTTTATCTCCTCTATCCCATGCATCACCTTGTAAACCTCTATCATGTCACCCCATAGCTGTTGTTTCTCCAAGCTGAAGAGCCCCAGGTGCTTTAACCTTTTTTCATAGGGAAAGTGTTCCAACCCTTTTATCATTCTGGTTGCCCTTTTCTGCTTTTTTTCCAGTGCTGTAGTATCCTTTCTGAGGTATAGTGACTAGAATTGCACACAGTATTCCAAATGAGGTTGCACCATTGATTTATACGGGGGCATTATGATACTGGTTGATTTGTTTTCAGTTCCCTTCCTAATAATCCCCAGCATAGCATTGACTTTTTTAACTTGTTGAGAAGGTAAGAGAGTTAGAGTTGCTTCTGGAAATGTAATGGGTCGAAATAGTGGGCCCAAAAGGAAACTTAACAGTGGGAGTTTGTTATCACTCACCAGATCAAAAGATAGAGGATTGTAAAATGATGACTGAATTAAATATAGTGGCTAAATAAAATAACTGTGTTGTAATAGGTGATTTTAACTTCCCACGCGTTGATTGGGTCAATATGTGTTCAAGTCAGGAAAAAGAGATTGAGTTTCTAGACACTCAGTGACTGTGCTATGGAGCAGATGGTCACAGAATCTACCAAGGGAGAGGCAATCCTGGATTTGGTCCTAAGTACAGGCCAGTCAGTCTGGTGTCAGTACTGGGTAAGTTGGTGGAAACCATTATTAAGGAGAGAATTATAGTAGGCACATTGATGAACGAACACTATTGAGGCAGACTCAGCATGGGTTCTGTAAGGGAAGATCTTGTCTCACTAACCTGTTAGTGTTCTTTGAGGGGGTGAACAGACATATGGACAAGGGGGACCCAATAGATGTTGTTTACCTTGACTTCCAGAAAGCTTTTGATAAAGTTCCACATCAAAGGCTCCTAAGTAAGCTCAATAGTCGTGGGATAAAAGGACAAGTCCTCTGGTTGATCAAAAACTGGCTAATGAATAGGAAACAGAGTGAGTATAAATGGGCAAATTTCACAGTGGAGGATGGTAAGCAGTGGCGTACCACAGGGCTCAGTATTGAGTCCAAAGCTGCTTAACTTTATTTAATTTGATGTAGAATTGGCTAATAATAATTTGATGCTGAGCAATTTGCAGTATTTGTAAAGTCCCAAGGAAACTGATAGAATACAGTGTGACACAGTCCTGCTTGCTTCATGACAGTAAAATTTTTTAGTCCATTTTATTTTGGTGTTCTGTATTGAAATAGCATTTTTTGTCTGAGTAGTAGTCTTTCATTCCATCATGGATACAACTTTTGTGAGAATGTGAGCTTAAAATTGTCATCTTGGAATGAAGTCGTGCTTGTAGAGGAGTCTATTATAGCAGCAGTTGCTGTATGAGAAGGATTCAAGAGTCACATTGAGAATGGAGCACTAAAGAAACCTTTGTGGCATTGTGTATTCTAGTTAGTAGTTTCATTAGGAGATGACTCCAGATGCTGATGGATAAAACAAACAGGCTAGAGCACTGGTTCTCAAACTTGCCCATTAGTAAGGCATGAAAGAAGTGGGGTAAATGGGAATTAAATTATATGGAGGCTTAGAATTTGGGTGCGTGGGAGAGAGTGAGACAACCCATGATATGTTGGATACTGTGGACTGATTGCTGGTCTACTTGCCCCAACTTGATTTGCGAAGAGTTGTTGCGAAGAGTTGTTGCGAAGAGTTGTTGCGAAGATTTGCGAAGAGTTGTTGCGAAGAGTTGTTGCTGGCAATGTTTCGATAAAGAGTTTCCTTTCTTTGTCCCTCTTCTAATGTATTGTATTGTATTAGTGCTGTAACTAACCAATACTTACATACAAATGGGCTGCTATTGCCCGTGGTTGTGCATTCAGAGATCCTTGCTTCTCTGTAAAGTATTCTTAAAGGGAAGTCTGCACTCCTAGTTCAGTAATGAAAAATAACTTACGACTTTTTTATAGGTGCTGGCATATACTTTCCTGAGGCGCTAAACGTAACACCTCCAGACAGCGATATGGCCGCTGCAAGATACTGTGTGGCATACAACAGATTTTTGGGGAATCTACGAAAGGAAGATGTAATAATTCAAGAACTTCAGAAAAAAGCACTGTGAGTGGAGATTTCTACCAATGAATGCAATGTATGATTATTGGGGATCTTATTACTGTTGTGTTAAAAGTATGGCTTGTGGCTTTACCTTTCTGTGTATGCAGGGTTTTCAGTAAGCAAATAAGAGACTTAAGATATGAAAATTCAGAACTGGACAAACAGCTCCAAAAGTAAGTGTATCTTGGGTTGCTTATATGGCCATTTTCTGTTTCTTCCCCTGTTTCTTTCTGCATTTGCAGTGCAGTTATTATTAGGGGTATGACTAGAACATGAAAGGGTGAGGTTATAGAATTTTGTGTGCACATGTGCATGTCTGTACTCTCCTATTAAATTGTCAGAGTTAAGAAATCAGGGTGACGTGTACACAAAAGCAAATTTTAATGACAGATTGTATTGCAGAAATCATACCTCTGGCAATAAAATTTACTTTTACCCACTCTTTCTGACTTTTGGACAGAGCAGAAAAAAATATTGATCAGAGCCAGAACAACATAACAGAAAAAGTTAAAAAGGTAAGATGCTTTGCCCATGTTCTTTCCAGTTGTCCCCATCTAATACCAAACTCCTGTCAGCAGAAATAATTTTGTATTCTAAAGGTGTCCGTTTTCTTTCCCCTTTTCTCTGCCCTTTTCCCTACACTGTCTCAAAGGTTCGCTCTATGTGGGCATTGATAATAGAAACACTTGAACTCCTTCAGAAAGAAAGACAAGTTGTAGATTCGGTTGTCAATGGTCATGCAGGCCAGCATATATTAGATGGCACCAGTACTACTGTCAGTGTTCCAAGGCTTCTGCTTGAAAAAGTTGAAAAAGAAATGCATGAAGTAAGTGTCTTTGCATCTTTATCTCACTTCAAATATGGCATTACTTTCTGAATTGTTTGGCCTTGTTGTCTGAAACAGGCTTGTAATAGCTGTTGTGAACAGCAGCTCTTCATTTAAAGCCTAGAGAGAAATCTCTCAGCAACATAGTTAAGCACCCTGTACTGAGGAATTCTGTTTTTAAGTCCATATATTCAGTTTTAACAGAAATGTGTCTTTTAAATTACAGGGAAAGCCTGTTTTAAAATTTTTGGATTTAGACAACTGAATTAATTTTCTCCAGTTCAAAAATCAGTATATGACTTGGATTCATGGAAAGGGTACTGCATGCAAATAGGATTTCCATTTCCCCACCTTCTCTCTCCTTCTGTAGTCCTTAATGTTCCCCAGAATGCCGCTTCTGGGGGATGGGGGGGGGGGTTCTCCAGGAGCAGCCTAAGTTGGATGTCTGTTGCTGTGACAGGGGTGAATTGGTGGAACCTGTCTCTATGGAAGTTCCCTAGAGTTGAAGCTCATAGTATAGTATGCATTTTCTACATTCAAGATAATTCTGTTCATTCCAGTGGACAGAGCAGATTGGTCACATGCACATGTTTTCCTCCATTGTGTGGAGAAAAGGAGCCAGTGCAGCTTTAGGAAACGCTATGCATGTGTCAGCTCTCCTGTACATATAATTGATTACTGGTTGATGGAAACTGAAATTAAAACCTACAGGCAGGGTTAGGCCACGGGCAGTTCATTGATCCTGTGACTGAAAAAAGCCCCTTAAAGACTATCAAATTTCATTCCAGAATAAGCTTTCCATAAATCGGCTCTCACTTCATCAAATACTTCAGAATATTGTGTTGAATTGAACCTGGGACATTTCTGTTCCATTTTTTTTATTTTAAACAGACAGGCAGACAACCAACCAAACAAAACATGAGAGTATTGATAACAACATCATATCTCACCTCATACATATGTGTCTAATTCCCAAGTTCCCACCTCCCGACATTTTTGCAAGTCTATATATTTAATAAGCCAATATTTTATCTAACTCATTCTATTATTAAGGCTCTTTAAAAAAATACAGATTCAAAGTTTTACAAATCTATTAACAAAACATATTTCCTTCTGTTACTACTATGTCTGAGCTTTCTATAATAGTGTTCTAAAAATATATTTAACTATTAACTAAGTTTACGCCATTCCCCAACTTCATAGTCACACTTTCTTTTTCTATCTATATATCTAACAGCCAAGGCGCCCCCTGTGTGCGAATATCTAAATCTGCACATCAGGGGCACCTAGGGGGCAGAGAGATTTTCCTGCACCCTTGGGGGATTCCCCAAGGGTGCAGAAAAATCCAAAAAGTTAAAAAAAATATTCGGGGGATACTTAAATCCCCCCCAAAGTAAAAGAGCATTCCTTGCACATGCACAGAGAACGCTCTGGAAACTCAGTTGCTGCCGCTGCTGGGGGGGCAGGAGGAGAAGGCTTGGCATGCTGGACTCACTGCCACCGCTGCGGGGGGAGGGATAAGGGCTCACCTGCTGCCGCTTCCTCCTCCTCTGGAGTTCCTCCAGCTTCAGCAGGCCCTGAGCTTTAGGGAATACTCTCCTCCCCGCAAGTATTGCAGGTCCCACTTCTTGTCTATTCTAAATTCTATGTCTGTTCTAAATTCTATAATATTCTATCACATTTTAGGAATAGTTTATCTTTTAAAAGCGTTTTCTAAACCTAAATATATTCCATATATATTCTTCCCCAATTCTATCACCTCCTGGGATCCTTACATCAATCTTATTTATATCTTTCATTGACATTTTCCAATATGCTTTCCTAGCCTACAAATTCATACTTATTCTATGATACTATGTATTCTATAGCTTCTTGAATTACTAGAATTAGTATAGAGCAAAACATTCCATAAAGTTCAGCAATTACTTAGTTACATATGTCTAAGGGTTCCCTAGCCTAAACAAAAATCTTGTTTAAGGATTACTATACAACAAAAAGTTCCATGTTAATCAATGATGCTCAGTTATATATTGCTACAAATTCCCTAGCCCATCTTATTCAGTTACCTATGAACAAAAATTCCCTTATCCAGTCTTATTTATAAAGCTTAATTTTGTTGTTCTTTTTGTAACTTCTCATCTTCAATAAGGTCATAATCCTATGCCTCTTCCCCTTAAAGGTAGAGAGGATTTCTTTTAGAGATTGCCAGCTATAATAAATGTTTAGTGTAGTGTAGAGAGCCAGTTTGGTGTAGTGGTTAAGTGTGCGGACTCTAATCTGGGAGAACCGGGTTTGATTCCCCACTCCTCCACTTGCACCTGCTGGATGACCTTGGGCAAGCCATAGCTCTGTACCAGCTGTTCTCTCAAGGACAGTTGTCTCAGAGCTCTCTCAGCCCCACCTACCTCATAGGGTGTCTGTTGTGGGGAGGGGAAGGGAACGGAGTTTGTAAGCCGCTCTGAGACTCCCAAGTGAGTGAAGGGCGGGATATAAGTCCAATCTCCTCCTCCTCCTCCTTCTCTTTCTTCTTCTTCCCATAAGTTCTGTTTCATCTTCTCTCTGGGGTGTTTTCCCTTTCATAACTATTCCAGATTTTATCAGACTTTTGGTAGATCTGTTATACTCCTTGTAGGTTAAATCAGCTTGAATGTAGTGGTGTTTTAGGTCCTGGCCAGTTTGATATTCAAATTCCATTTCTCTGTAGATTAAATCATCTTGATAGAAGTGTTGTTCTTCCTCTTGGACTAGTTTTTGCTTAGATGCCTTTGTATTGCTTGTATCTTGACTTGGTGTAATTTCTTTTCTACCCAGTGTTGTCTTTACAGCCATTTGAACTCCCAATGTGATCGCCTCAACCACTAAAGCCTGAAGCTCGTCCCATGACAGCTGCAGCCAGCTGGTTTCTTTGGATCTATCTATGCAGGCAGCCACTGGCATTTCCCCCCCTTGTGTCTTGTTTATCCATTTTAATCTAATAGGAGAGTGTCAGTTCTGTCTCAGTAAAGTAATAACAGCCAAAAATCCTTCAACGCAGCTCCAGTACTTAGTAGCTTTAGACACAATAAAATCCTCTGTTCTCAACACTGTAACATGACGTTATCAAAAGTTGCCAGAAGAATAGTCGATTCAGCTCTAAGTATCTTTCTTTCTTTTTATTTTTGAAAAATACTTTGTAATTCTTCTATAGAAGCTCAAACAATTAGCTCCTCTTTACCCCCAAGTGATATTTAAATCTGTTTCCTTTTGTAAATTGTCCCGGCTGCTCCGTGAAGGAAAGGGCGGGGGGGGGGGGATTTCACCCTGCCTTTCCTTGTTCTTTTAATGTTTTAAAGGGGGTTGATCCAAAGGTCATTGGTTTTTCTCAGCATTGCTTTTAAGCGTACTTATGGTGGATATCTTCATCCATATTTTGGATGAGGCTCAGCTTCCCTCTCTTTCTTACGGGGCGCTTGCAGCTGAGACAATGATGGTTGCCATCACTGTGCTACCTTGTTGCCTGCTTCTGGGGCAGTCCAGGGCGTCCACCCACTTGTGCCGTAAGTGGGGCCCCCGAATCAAGTCCCTTGCATCAGACCTCACCTCGAGAGAGGTCCAGTGGCGATTGGGATCCCCAAAAACTCCTCTAAAACATCAAAGAGCCAGTGGTGCCTGGGAGCAGTTTCTGGTTCCAACCGTGCCGCTACTGGCCCTGCCTCCCTCTGGACTTTTCTGTATTCAAAGCCGAACCCCTGTCACTGAGCTGTGGTCCCTCTGTAGCCTGGTAACTATTCTTTCTCTCCTAGCCATGAGCTCTGACTTAGAAAAGATTATGCTGGAGTAGATTTTGTTAGTGTTTAAGGTGCTACTGAACTCCTGTTTTGTTTTGCTGCTAAGACTAACTCTGCTGCCCCTCTGGAGTTTTCCTAACTGAAGGTGGATATAAGTTGTGTGATGCTTGCATTTCCCACTGTGATATTTACTTTTCCTTCATCCTGTTCTTGGTGATTGGAAGGGGATGGTCTGTCATGATGTGCAAGTGTACTAATCAGTTGTTCATTGTAATGTTTGAAGCTCCATGTCGGAAATATATATGAAGCTGGAAGACTAAATATATTAACCATTTTTGAGTTACTAAACAAAGCCTTGGAAATGTTGATGCTTGAACGCCAGCATATCGACAAGAATTCACTAAAACTGGATTTTCAGGATTTTGAAGAAAAGACTAAGTTCCAGAACGAGACTTTATTGGGGCTAAGGTCACTGAGGTGAGTGCAATTGCTTTTTGTTGATAGTCTCTGTTCAAACAAATACTGTGTGCTCATCCCTCATGTAATATGCCTCTCCATTTTTCCTCTTGAAATTCTTAGCAGATTTGTGTTTTACACAGCCTAAGTCCTACTTTGAGGTATAACTAGGATGCTGTCTGCTGATGGAGATAATTTAAAGCTGATTCTCCCTTGTTGTTTATTGCTGAAAGAAATGTTGCCTTCAGAAAAACACTGGCTAAAATCTAGGCATTTAGTATGTTAGGTATCTAAAACACGAGTTGGTTTGTTCTGAAATTGTTTTGGGTATCTTACAAATAATATGTAAATGAAACAGTCTGCAGATTACTGTTTTCTAGTTAGATTATAGCCTGGTTTATATAGAATTTATGAGCAAGTAACCTTACACTCTAGTTTTACCAATATTTTAATTCCCTTAGTTTGCTGAAGTAAAACTTGTACATGCTGGCCAGTAAACATATTTTTGTTAATATTGTTACAGGCACACCTTAAAACATGAATATCATGTATCAATAAATCAGTCAATTGCTGAAAAACAAAGAGAATGGGATTTGAAGTGGGAGAACTGTCTTGGAGAGTCACCTTTTCTTTTCACTAAAGAGCCTAACCCTGTAAGTATCTTTTTTTGGAAAAAGTCAGAGAAAACGAAAGGGCTTGTGTTCAGCAAGAAGAAATATGTGTTATATGCATGTTGAAATAACTTTTGAATGTCGTTTCAGCTAGCAAGTCCATAACAATATAAATAGGAATGTTATGTCTTGTAGGAAATGCTTAGTTCAGCAGGTATATTTCTTTGGTTCTGTTTGACTGACTGGCTTTTCACGTGCTTACCCAATATGTCGTGGCAGCCTCTTTAAATAAAAACAGTTTGGATGGAAACTGTATTTTGTGAATGTGGTGTTTAGGTATCCAAAATTTTAATCACATTAATACTGACAGCTAAGGATATTTTTGACCTTAACCTGGTTTTCCTTTTTTTAAAGGCACTTGATTTGTTACCAGCTATGCCTCCCCTTTCCTTTTCCCCTGCTACAGAGGAAGCTTATAAAAGCAGTATATTTTGCCAGTATCCTGCATCAATTCCTGGTAAGCTTCAGGAACCTTTTTTTAAAAACTAACTTAGGAAGAGCCTGACCTGTTCCCCGGTATCTTTATCCTGTGTGTGTAATTGTGGGTTTCAGAAGAGGCCACCAGTGCTGTTCTCTGCTTCTTAATTACTGTGAGAACCCAGTTACACAATGTCTGATATAGATCAGCTGCAATAATGAATTGGTAAAAATATAATTGACCAATAACTGCAAGCCCCTATTTTGTCAGTATCATTTTTAGCAATTCATCATTATCACAGCTAATCTATATTAGCTTTCATATAGTGAAATATTCCAGCTTTTCTCTTGGTCAATAAGGTTGATTTTCAAAACAGGCATAGGGAGGTAGGCTGGATAATGCAGTTAGGTTACGGCTATGGAATGTTAAGGTATTTAGTGTGCAAAAGCCAGAAGATCTGTTCCATCAAGAATTCCAGGGCTTGATGGTTTAATCCGGGGCTTGATGGTTTAATCAGTAGTATTTCCAAGTTTAAAAGTCTGTGATAATCGAGAGCAAGGGATTTGAATACTGGGTATTGAAGAACTGTGACATTTTGAACATATTATGATTATTGTCGTCTACTATGGCAGCAGCTCTGTTGGGTAGAAGTAAATCCTGGACCTTCTGCATGCAAAAGATACTTTACCATTGAGCCCTTCTCTGAGCTGTTCATTAGGGAAAGACTTCATTAATATAAAATTAACTCTCACTTATCAGTTCGTAAATTCCATATTATGAGTATCAAGACACAATGTACTATAGATTCTCACAATCTTGCTAATTGAAGTTTTATGTCTGAAGGTTATGTCTGAGGATTTATCACTGTAGTTATGAAGAAAATTAGTAGAATTCTGTAATAACTACAGCAATTTATATTTTCTCTCAAAAACATATTAGTGTTTGATTAGGGTATTAAAATCAGGTCTCTCAAATATTTTTCAGATTCAACAAAAAAGCGCATTCAGACAAATGAATTTAAGAAAGGCAGTGAACCACTGAGAAGTGAAGTTGGTGCATCTTCAGTAATCACGGATAGGTATGGCTTCTAAAACACCCTTAAACATCAAGGTCATATGCATGGGATGAATCTATAATTAATGCATCCACAGGCATTGATCAGGAATACAGGGTGTCTTGCCAGGACTTCCATTCTTCTGTCTATTGGAGAGCTCAGCTGGAAACTGTCAGTCTTTAACTTTTTTTATATAAATCAGAATTTGAGTTCTAAATCTGTTAAGCAGAGCTGGGCAACGAACAGGGTGGCTACTCACATATTCCAGTGGAAGCAGTCACCATCCCCCTCCTGCAGCTGCTGCCCCTTCAGTCCATGAAGTATCACTGGAGACTATCATTGCACCAGACTATGCATGCAGCTCTCTAAATTTTTGGTACATGAACTCTGTCTCAAGCCACAGACACAGCTGATACGGCACACAATAGCATTGAACCAGCAACAGATGTGGCTTTTCTTCCCCCGTTTTTTATTGAGGACCAGAAGCAGTTAACTGTAATCACAAATGGCTTAGTAGCTGGAGCAGTGCTTACCTGGTGTATAATACTGTTTCTAGTCTAATGCAGAAATTGGAACTGATACTTAAAACAGTTTCGGTTCATGGTTGTGTGGTGACTTGTAGACAGTTGTGCAGCAGTTTTAAACTTGTCTGAAGTATTTATTAGTACTGCTATTCTATTTGGTTTGTTTTTCTGTAACAGGCTTCACTTTTATACATCTGGGAGGCTGATACCCAAATAGAGAAGCTTTTCTCTAATTGTCACAAGTTCTCCCTATAACAAAGCTGCCTTTTGATGACCGGGACGAATTGAGAGAAATCGTAACGGACAGATACGGGGCATACAACTTTCACTGGCTGAACAATTTGCCTGAACTTGCCTGAATGCATTTAGTAATGCCTGTTTCTTTTTCAGAAATGTTACGTCTTCTCATTGTGCTACAAAGCCTGAAAACGGAATGGAAATACCTTCTGAGAAGGTAACACTTCAGCACCTTCCGCTGTTGACAAAAAACTGAAGCTTGTACTCAGAGTAACATGGGACAGTATGACTAAAGCAATGAATGCAAACTGAACTATGTATTCAACAAAGATTTTCTGAAGTTCAGAAATATAATGCCATTCATTGCTGGTGAGATTGCAAGGAAGACTCCTATAACTGATAATTCATTTGGGAGCTTTCTTGGCTACAGATAGGTGCACATCTGCAAATGCTAATTCTCTATAATAGTTTTGGGACCTGGGGCTGCCTGTAGGTGCATGCCTGGGGGTGGATGAAGGAGAGTACCATAGCTGAAAGGGTGAGTGAATGGCAGAGGTCAGGTAAGCCTCTTGGAGGCCACCCTACTAAAGAATGTGATTCAGCTGTGTAGAATTGAATCTCATCTTTAACTGAAACCAAATGAAAAGGTCAGAAACAAATGTTTCCGAGCAATACATAAGTTTTCCCTTTGGGGTGTGAACATTCCTGCATTGTGTTCAGGGCAAAATTTCTGCTTCCCATGTGGAGGCTGTTTAGACTGTCATATATATGTGTTCTGTAGAAGGAGCCATGGTGGCTCAGAGGTTAAGATGCTGAGCAACAGACTGGAAGGTCAGTAGCTCAGCAGTTCGAGACCCGAGTGCTGTGTGACGGAGTGAGCTCTCGTCTCTGGCCCCAGCTCCTGCCATCCTAGCAGTTCGAAAGCCAAGAAATTGCAAGTAGATAAATAGGTACCACTTCAGTGGGAAAGTAACAGTGTTCCGTGTGCCTCAGTGTCTACTCATGCTGGCCACATGACCACGAAAAAAGTCTTCGGGAGCACTGCCCCCTAGAGTCGGATTCGACTGGCTTTTGAGCAAGGGAAACCTTTACCTTTACTATAGTGTTCTGTTGGGTTCCTGAAATGAACGACAGTGAAGTGGTGGTGGTAGATTAGGCTGCAGGGAGAGGCACACCTGAGTTTGACATCAGGTGTACAAGCATATTTATTCTGGATGGAGACTAGTACTGAAATAAAATGGGGGGTTTGAAGTGTGCATCTAAGGTTTTCATTTTCTGTAAAACGTACCCCCAAGCAATATTTCACCTTCCTTTGAGAGCAACTGCTTGTAAAATGATGCCTTGTCAGAAAAGGAGGATTGTGTCTCCTTTGTGAATGGTCCCTCAGCTTGAAGCTGGTGCATGTAGTTGATTAGTTGAAGCAGAATGTGGACGGGGAGGCATATCTAAATATGTCACTGGTTACAGCAAATGCTGAGTGGTTGGATGACCTTTATATCAGGAGGCAAATACAGATTCTCTCCCCCCCCCCAATACTGTTCCTTTCAACATGATGTGGATGTCCAGCCATCCTTCTCAAACTAGTTGCACCTGACAATGTGTGACTAGAATTGGATCAGTATGAAAGTCTGGCTGTTCAGTCCTTACTCACTGAGTGATATAAACACCAGCACAGGGTACAGCTGTTCTGGCATAGCCATGTGTTTTCTCTCCTCAGAGTGAGGTCTGTAGGAGGGCATCACCCATCACAGCCAGATCTGGCCACAGTACTCTGATAATGTGCTTATGAAGAATAGGTGTGGGAAAATATGGGGTTTCTTTCATTCTTCCCCATGTCAACTAAATGCATAAACATAATGGGAAAGATAGCTTCATGATACATAATTTAATGTATGTTGCATTATATTATTGCTGTTTTGTGTTTACTCACCCACCTAGAAACCCAGTTGTTCTAAATTTGATGAAACTAGCAGCCAAAACCCTGTTTTGTCATTAGTGAATAGTGTATTGATAAGGTTTGAGCAGCTGCTAGGATTTGGGGTGGTGCTTGTGATTAAATTTATAACTTAAGTATGTTGTGCAGTATGATGGTCTTTATCTGTAAGCTTGTCGTTTTAATCCTTGTGTTAATTTCCTGTTGTTTTAGGGATCAACTATGGAAACTCCCAAGAGGATCGAGTATTCCAGTTCTCAAACCTTAAAATACAAAGGAAGAAGTAAACTAGCAGAAGCTTCAAAGAAAAGACACGCTGGCATGATCAAAAAGCCATCATCTATTAAAAGTGAAGATCTTCTTAAGAAAGAACAGGAGCAACTGGCAGAAATTGTAAGGAATATGTTAATAGTTTTCATTCATTTAAGATTACATTAGAAAGCTATCACAACTTGGTTGCTTTGTACGCACTAGTCTCACTGTAGGATTAAAATAATCTCCTATTTAAATTATCAAAATTAGAACCTGTTACACTGAATTTAAACAGCTTATTGGAAACCTGGATGGTGTAAATTGTTTTCTCTGTTCTTGCTCTTTGTGACCTGACCAGTCTTCTGAACACTAGCTTTTGATGCAGGGTTTAGTTGCAGGTGTTACACATATGTAGTAGTAGTAATAATTGAGGCACAATAAAAAGTTTAGAGAAGCAATGAACACTAGGACTGCTTCACATGTGATGGGAAATTCTGGCATTCCTGCTGTATGAATGTATGAAATGGGCACATGCTGCTGCTGCATGCTGAAGCACAGTTTCCCACACACACAATGTCTGTGTAGAGACAATTCAAAGACAGAGCAGCTGCTTAATGGAAAGCAAATAGCATTACACTGTTTATAAGCCTGATAGTGGTGTGTTTGTTTTGTTAGTTCTCACTGCATGAGAGCCTCATGTGCTGTAATTCACAAGTGAGTTTATACCTACCCCAGCAGTAAGATGGAACCAGTCTACAGCTAGCTGTCTTCTTTGCCAGATGTTCTGAGCTGGGGAAACTCCCAAGTCAGAGCCATTAGCTGACTTTTGAATAGTTCTGGTGTGTAGAAGTTGGAATGTTTATCAGGTAATCGTGTATTTGACCACTAAATCCATTAAACATTCCGAGCAGGATATAGCAACAGTGAACTGCGCACTTTGCTGTTTTAAGGTTTAACAGTCCTTTTTTAAGGATGTATTTAAAAATCTGTGGTTTGTACTAATGTTCAAAAAAGTTCCCCACTGAATGAATATGACTTGTATCTGAAGTAATGTGCATGCACACGAAAGCTTATACCCGGAATTAAACTTTGTTGGTCTTAAAGGTGCCACTGGACTCAAAATTTGTTCTGTTGCTTGCTTCAGACCAACACGGCTACCCACCTGAATCTGTCTTCCCTTCAGGCTTTGCATTTTTAATTAATTGCAGGTGGCAGATGCAGTTGTATCTGATTCGCCACAGAATACTAAACGAAAAGAGTTGGATGACCTGATTGGCACTTTAGATTTTAATCCCTTCTCAACTAGGAAACAAATTCCACGGACTCCAGAAAATCTGAGTGAGTATTTTAAAAAATATTTAACTCCTAATTGTGTAAAATGTTAGTGAAGATCATGCTGTATTACAGTGTATTTGTAGTTAAAGAGTTTAAGGATCTGTTTCCTTTGATACAGGTTTATGTTAATTTGCAGAATGGTTTCTCTTACAACTCAACCTTCTATCCAGCAGTTCCTAAAAGGAATGCTGCTAATCAAGTGCACACAGTTTCTTAGCATGCAAGGGCTATGCATATTCTGTAACTCCATCATACTATCATTCAAGCATGTGCTGCTCCAGCCAGCTAATAGAAGTTAGATAAGAAACTGTGGCTTTAAATGCAGTATTGTAGTCCTTACCAGAGGCATCCCTCTGGTTGGCTAAATTA